>OY974084.1:47466023-49966023 GCA_963854165.1 Sylvicola cinctus | reverse complement strand
CAAATAAATGGGATGCGTGAGCTCCCTATGTTTAAATGGCCATCACAAACACACATAATATTATTATGCGCACATTCAACAAACAAACACATAACTTGACAGAAAGTGCGTTTTCATTAACAAAGACCTCGCCTTGAGGAATTTTGATTTTATTGTCACTGCGCGCTGTCGGAAAATAGTAATTACCGCTTCGATGCATTTCAATCTTATATAACGATACTCGCATAAAGGTATAAAGGTTGGTTAGAAAAAATTTTTGTATGAAGCCAATGATTAGATGTCATTGATGCATGTTAATTCCATTCGATATTAATGACGGTGGGAAAAAGGGCGGACGCGGCATGGATTTAAAGGATTTATCATCAACTTATTCAAATGAGACCGCCGCGGTGTTGTGTTTCTTAGTTAATTGAATCAATTTATGCATTTATTTTATGAAAATTCATTTGTGGGGGTCGGATTAGGGATTAAATATTGTAATTTTGTTACCAAAAATTTTGCAATTTTGGCGTAAATAAATTTTTTTCAAATTAAAACAAAGTGTTAAATACAACTTGTTTAAGCCTAATTATAAAAAGTCTATTTATGCTCCCAGTTATTAGCATAAGAATTAAATAACTTATTAATTGGTTTACTTTTTTTTGACACAATAAAGCGATAGATAATTTAGAATGAATATTTTAAAAAATTGAATGGACTGAAAATCTATCTTAAATGTTTTATCGTAAATCATCACAAAAGATTATCCAATATAAAATATAATGTGATATTACTTATACGATTTTAATCTATGCACACAAAGGTAGCACTGCACAGTAGCTGGTTTCATGTAGTCAGTAACGCATCCTTGAAGATTAAATCCCCATTACTTATTATTCCTACAGAAAGGTGAAAGGATAATCTTTTTCAACTGAAATACAACAACAACAATATTTCAAAGCATTTTAAAATAATTGTACGATTGCACCATTAACCTGTTTCGGATAAATTTTCATTCACAAATCCTTATTATTATGTTATACAGTATACTTTTATCCAAATCCAAATTCTCAATCACTTTACGTTCCTGCTCTCCCCAAGACATTGATCCACTTTTTATTTACTTCATTTTACATCACACGCAAAAGAATAAGAAGCCCCAAAAAGGTAAATTGGAATCGAATTAATCATTGGCCGATCATCGACTCATAATCAATGTGTAGAAAAGAAACATATTATGCCTACATAATATAAAATGACGCGAGGAATACAAAAGCAACAGAATAAATATCCGATGTATGGAAAGGTAAAACGTCATGACGCGGCAAAAGGAAATCAAAATGGAATAAAGAGTAATATTAAAAACATGTCACATGACATAATCTTTCAAATGTGTCGGCACATTTCCTTTGTTTTCAATTCACTTTGATTCGATGTATTCCTTAAGTAATAAAATACTTTTCCCAATAGCTGCGACTCGCCTCTCTACATCTTCATGTAAGTAGATGCGTGGAGTTGGCGTGGATGTACTATTTACAAAGGTATGTATGTGGATTTGTGGACACGATTAATATGCTTTATCTTTATGAATATAAAATGGTCGAATGTTTTCCATGTTATCCGATGCGTAATAATGCGTATTTAATTTTTATATGCTTTTATTATTTTTGAAACATTTGATAAGGGATAAGTTTTAATGTTTAATACTATTGAGGATTTTTAGTAACTCTTTATAGACTTTTGTAATGGGTGATAGTAAATGTATTTCAGTGTAACTTGTAAGCTGAATACATTTTTTTATTGCGAAAAAAATAATATTTCAAGGTTATTTTAAATTTCCTTATTAAAAAAATGTAAAAATAATTTTAAACTTTTCAAACGCAGTGATCTAAAAAAAACACTCAAAAAAAGTCAAGAACATCCATTGTCTACTTCCATCGACCACCTTGTAACAACACCATTCACCAACCTGACATTTATTAATTTCACCCTGCACTTTACTAACAGTTACTCCAGCAAACAAATTGAAATGAATTCCTGTGCCACCAATGAATAGAATGCTTGCAACGGCGTGCAATAATGAAGTGGTCCATTCAACGGACGATGAGGATTTTATCATTTACCAAGTCTCACATTACAACATTGTTCATTCAGCTTTGTAGTTGCAATTGCAAGAAATTATTACCTTCTAAATTGTTGAACAATTCAACGCAGACACAAACAGCAGCATCTTAGAAGTGAGACAGTAGCCATATAGTTTGCGCTATCTAATCGCATTTACAAAAAAAATCTTTGACTAACAATGACGCAGCCTGCAAAACTGTTTCTTATCTTTAATGTGCGCTGCTTGTTATTTAACATTCAGACAATTTTCTAATTCTAACAATAGCAATGAAACTAAGTAGGTAAATACAAGAACAAGCAACAAGACGAAGGGATTGCTCGAAACATTGATTCGGAATACACAAAAGTCTATATTATAGACACACCAAATGAAATGCGGGAAGCTTTTTTCTGTTGCGCGAATTGCAATCCCAATTTATAACAATGGAAAAATGCTGAATGCTTATGGAACGACGCGACGTTACAGCGTTGCGATGTTGTGGCAAAATGCAATGAAGCCAAGTTCAAGAATATATTGTGTTTTCCTCGTGTTTGTTATACTGAAAAAGAGTTGCTGAAATAAAACGGCGGCGTGTTTAGTGTACACACTGCTGCTGCTGTTGCTGCATGCAAAAGCAAATGAGGAAAAATTGCGACAAACAGGGCGCCAGCCCACCCCATCGATGGTTAATTGTTTAGCTAGTAAATCGTGTAGTTATGTACATAACGAAGCAGAGAATCAAAATATCGGTACGAGTGTACTCGACATGGCCCAAAAGGAAGATATGCACAAGATAAAAGGATATAAACAAAATTATGCACATTTTATTGCGAAATAATTTTGGTTTGTTATTGCAAGAACATGTCGGTGGGTAAATATGAACCATGTTTTTAGCATTGTAAATTGTTCATGCAGTGATATCAATGAGCAGTGCATGCATGAATAGAGTAGTCACATAAAAACTGCAATTGCAAAGAAAATTGACTTTACCATTTGAATTGAGTACCATCGTCTTACATGAAGTCAGCAAAAGATTGTGCAATTATGAAACTTTTGTCGATTGTAATAAAAATGTATTGATTTTTATTAATTAAACAGCGTAGTTTTAATTATTTTCTTTAGAAATTCAATTTCCGCTTATTTTGGAAATAATAAATTTTTTCACGAACCTTAATTTTTTCCGCAGTTTTCGCGTTCTTTTTGTTCGCGTTATGCATATGTTACTTTAAAAATGATGACAAAAACGTTTTAGCGTAATTAATTCCTAAACGTATATATTAATAATTGCCAATAGATTTTATACAAATATTTTTTATGGGAATTTTTAACTAAAGAAAAAAATTATTTAACTTTAAAATGTTTTGTTTTTCTTTTCAGTTTTGAATAAAAATTCTCTTTAATAACATTTTCTCGACAAACCCATCTCTTCCGTTATATAATTAACACTTCTGTCAGGTTTAACAGAACAAAACACTGCTGCATCAAACAAACAAAAATACAATAAAGACAATTGAGTTGTTTTAGTTGAGTCAAATATATGAACATGTCAGTTAATGTGCTTTTTCAACAAACAACAATAACGATATGCGTAAAATGTCTTCTTTAAGGGTGTAAGATTGCTGCGGTTTATGTAAATTAACACAAATAATAGGCACAACACAACGTTCTCATATAAGTAAGTGTACAAGTAAGTATATAAGAAACGCTTTTGAATAAATGTGTAAAGAAAATGTTTTAGCGCATAGCATATATTTAACTCCTCACTTTACACCCCTACACCTTTAGCCCCTACCTTTCTTCTTCACAACATGCATGTAGGTATAACTGGAGGGAGCATGCAAATGAATAAAACCCTTTTAAGTATAAAGCAAAACCCCTCATTTTGGGAGTAAAATAGTAAGTGAATTCGCAATTATTTTAGACAACACCCGCAATGCCGTACATGTATACGCGAGTACCCCAACCCCACAAATGTTCACATTCGTTGAAGTACTCACCCCCAATCACATGTTTTATTAGTCAGACGACAAAGTGTGACGCAACGCAATGAAATCGCTTGATTGTTTTATTATTATGCTTAGTTTCATAGCGTGGGACTCATAGCATATCAAAAACTCTTCATAAAATGTCTACGCCATTGTATTGTAGTTAAAAGGGTTATTCAGTCTTAAATGTATAATGTATAGGAGGGATTTAAAGCTTTCACGAGTGTGGGGTGGTGGTGCGACACTTTTCAAGTTAAGTCTGCATGTTGTTTGTAATTGTTTTCGTGGATTTGTATATTAAGCTTATTGCGCGAATTCTGATTTGTAGATGGAGCATTGTTTTCATTGGTGGAGGGATCATGGATTGGGTGACATGGGGATTTAAGTATACGCTGATCCATAAAAGGTGTACAGTGCGTGGATACATCTTGTACTTAGGGAACAAAGAACATAAAACTACTTACATTAAGGAAACATACAACTGGTTGATGGTAAGGAATCACTGATTGATTTTTGTAAACTTTTTACGATTTGGACAATGGCGTATTTGAATCAAAATTCAAAGCAATCATTATTCATAAATAATAAGTAATAAATTTTATTAATTTTGTATTAAAATTATTACTATCCACGTGAAGATAATAATATCGTTCTTTCGCATTGGTTAAATAAATGAAAATTTGTTAAATGATTATTTAATGAAGTCAAAATTTGACCAAAAATAGAAAGTTGTTTCAGTAAAGATTTAAAGAACTAAATGGTACAGATGCCACAAAATGAATAGTTAAGAAATACGAATTCAATAATTTTAATTAAACTGAATAAATCATAAAAAGTATTCACAAAAATTTCCACCAACAAACCATCATCAAAAACAACTTACCAATAACAAAATTAATTTCCATACAAGAAGTATAATTACTTAATAAGCTTGTTATGTGTTTTCTGGAGCATTACATCAACTCGTATTTAACATACATTTCATTCATTGTTTTAAAAAAAAATGAATCCGGGGAAGCTACACAACCACCATAAAATACTAAGCCAGTGTATAATTTTAAAACAGTTGTCGCGACTTCGTTTCAAAATTAAATGTTATTGTGAGATAATTTGTACCTTTGTATGGTCAGTCTGAAATCGAAATACGTTAAACGTACGTATAATATGAGGAAGCAACATAATTAACAAGTGTTTACAACTCACTTTTGTCTATCAATGTTCGTATATCTCATGACACTGCACCGGAAGAAGCAAATAAACGATGTTGACTCAAAATAATATGCAAAGCACCTTATATAAAGTGAAGACAGCACGAGCGCGACTCAATGCGATATTGTAATATGTAATAAAGATGTGAATCTGGCCGAAAAGTGAAGCTATAGGTGGCATTATATTTGTGAAATGTGAATGAGGTGAACTCATTTTGATGATGGTGGAAACAAATAAAACGAACGCGAATTTATTCCGCATCGACAAGCCGATTATTAAAAATCCCATCAACTTTGTTTGAGATTCTCTTGCGCAAATGTTTCCTTCCTTTTAAAATGGGCTATGTTAAGTCCGATGGGATGGGATGCATGGAATTTTGTCCGCATTTGTTCATTCATAATTTTTTATAAATTTTCAATGTTGCAATTATTTCGGATTAAGTGAGTTTTATGCAAATTTAATATTATTACCAATTATGCATTATGTTGTCTGAATGTTAAATCTTATTTAATTTATTTATTGAAAACTCATTTGTCAAAATTCACAAAAATTCAAATGCACAAAACCAAATTCACACCTTTGCTGCAATGATCAACCTGCGCCTTTGTCTTCTCAAAATTGATCGCGTCGCTTATCTCTTGCACTGCACACCAACCACGCTATAACAAACATATCGAACGAACTATAATAGCTCCTCAATGTGTGTTACTTGTTTCCGTGAGAGTCCAAATCCAATTTATGACAATTTAATGTATATGATGAAAATGACGAGATAGCGACGACAACAAAACATACACATATTGATTCGATATTGCAGTCCAAACACGTTGACACAATAGCTATCGAGAAAACCACATAAGGTGGCATAACATGGGTGGGAGGGGTTGCGACGGGTGATACGTCGAACACACACCGCATATAATATACAGCAATAACACACAGTTTGAATTGAATGTGAATGCACGCAGATTAAAAGGAATATTGAGAAACATGAGCGCGAAGACGCGATGGAATCATAAAAATAAGACAATTTTCGATGTGTTCGATCAGTTTATGGCCTTTTTATGAAGTCATTAAATGCCTTTTTACAATTTTCGTGGTGAGGTAAAGTAAAACAAACACTCGCATTCGTTATATTGAATATGTAGTGTGTACGTATAAATAAAGTAGACGATAAACGTGAAACGCCAAACACACAAAAACACCCAAAACGTTGATGAACAATCAAAACGGCTCCTTCCAATTCTTCATGTATACAAATAACACTATCGTGCAGTCCATAATATGTATATTCTCACGGATTGATGAAGATTTATTTTATATTTCCAATGCTTTGATCTTTTCAATGTTAAATGGCATGCCTCTGTAGTCTGTATACGCAGCAGGATACCTTCTCGCATAAGGTCACAAATTGTTAGAAATTAAACAAATTAGCCAGCAATAAATTTCGATGGCAAATTACTTGGAAAGTTAAAATGATCTTCAATCAAATTTTGGTTTAAGGAACTATAAAAGATTTAATAATACAACCTCATATACTTAAGAACATCAATATTTAACAATTCATAAGAGTGATTTTTTGGATTAATTTTTACTAATTTAAAAAAAAATGATTGAACTTCTTTACGAAACCGAAAAATATTTCTTGTATTAAATTTAATTGAACGTGCCATGAATTTCAAAACGTTCCTCACTTTATAAATCACTTCTGAAATTAAAACAAATTGGTAACTCTTCATTGCATTTAATTCAAAAATAAATTATGAATGACTTTTTGTGATTACACAACAAACGTCAAGTTAAGTGTTTTGAAATTACTCAGTTTTCATTGATAACAAATCAACACACAATTATTTAAAGAGGAATTTTATTAAATAAAAGTTAAACTCTTAAAATGCACAATTTTCAAATTTTGCTAACAAATGTAACTAAACAAACATTCCCGCATGACAGTAAAAAACCTTTTAAACTTACGACAATTTCTACCATGTAAATTTATTTAAATTCAATTTGCTGTCTATTTAATGCTGCACGGCCACATAACCGTATGGTGGCAATTTTCATCATGTTCCAAATTAAAGCGTTTCTTGTATTTTGTGTTTTGCATTTTTGTCAACGGATCTGAGTAATTATATAATATAGCCTCAACTCTCAAGAGACAACTAACCCGCTAATATAATTCAGAACATTGAGTGGATGTGGGATTGGGGATACGTAATCATGTAGGAATGCTGTAGAACTTTATTGGCCCATCAAATATGCATTAATGAATTGAAATCGATGTGTAATTTGAGGTAATTTGAAGCGAAACATTTTGCCAAACTGAGGTAAGCATTAAGTGAAATTTATTTCTGAAAGATTTTGTTTGAGATTAATTTGGAAATGGATACACTTGCTAAATACCGTTTATGAGAAGACACGAAATTTGTTATTCAAATTAGAAATGCATAAAGCAGTAAATATCTTTTGTAAATAATTTTTTTTTTATATTTGAAAAAGATTAAATTTCATTCATTCAATTTTTTACTATTACTGAGATTTCGCCATTATTCTTTAGTTGACTCTGTCATAAATTCTAAGAATTCAATGAAAACTTAAAAATTAAAATTATCAACATAACTTTAACAGTTTTATTGTAATAAATAAATTTAATTTTTTATCCTTTAAACAAATTAAGTTTAGAAAAATAACGATTACTTAAGCACATTATGCTACAAAAAAAAAAAATACATTTATTTATTCAGGAATTTGATTAATTTTAAATTTGCAAATTTCTTCCACTTCATATAATAACTTTAAAATGAAAATTCCCCACTTTATAAATCACTTCTTCAATTAAAACAAACTTCCTTATCAATAATCACTTAATGCAGATTTAAAGCATTTCTAATTTCCATTAAATTCGATCTGATTCACCCACAACATGTTTGCGTCAGTAATGTTATGTCTAAATTAACATATTACTTAAAACCGAGCAGCATTCCCGCACAGCCATCACACAATGCTGCTTGCTGTGTAGAGAAAATAATCGCAAGAAATGCCGCCTCGACTGAAATGAGCAATTTACAATAAAAGAAGACGATTTGCACAGCACAAATCAACAAACAAACGGACGCAAAAAAAGCGCCCGAATCTCAACAGTCCACAATATTATTCTATCAATTAACTAGCGAATCATTGTGGCATTATCAATTCAAGTCACGATCAGTGAAAAGAAAGACTGTGCCACAAGATATAGTTATAGGTACCGCCGCGACTGCGGCCGCGTCATGCGCCCATACATAACATCGAAGTGATCAGTTCAGCGCTGTGTTGTAGGAGGAAGACGTTGAAATACACATCGATGTCGTTTGCAGAGGCCCGATGAATGTCTTTTTCATTGAACCCTCCCCGCATGCAAGTCTTATTTATTTTTGTAAAGAAGATATCAAAATTTCTGTTATAACTAACTCATAAAATATCCACGATGAGATTGTCTGCAATGTGCCAGGCAGGGAGGACGGAAGTATAAAGGTCTCGACAGACATGGAGACATTTGAACGCTTTTATACCTTTCGTCAACGAATATTATGACATTTCAGCCATAGCATGATGCTCGAGTTTTTTTTTGCATGGCAGCAGTAAAAACGCGAGATTAGATAAAATGACATTTACTTGCATTGTCTTGAACAGTTTTAATAATGCATATTGTTGCAACATTGTTTGTCTGCACAGCTATTTTAATATAACCATGATTGCCTGCTTAGCGCCTAACAATTGTGCATATTTATTTCGTCTGTATGAATATGTATTCGCTTTACATTTGATAAAGTAGTTGCAATCGCACGATTCTGGTTCGTAATTTGCTTCTAAATTAATATTAAGAAGATCAAAACGCATCGCAAGTCATCGTTGCACTAAATCATTCACCACGTTTCACATAAAAGGGAAGTTTCCTCCAAATGATCGTGTCTTAAATATCATATGCTTTATTTTTCTAGCAAATGTGTACGCGTTGGTGCTTTACTGCACATTTAATACATTATGTATAACCAGTTGGATTTTAGTTTAGCCTGTAAATGCACTTGCGGTATAATGGGAGCAGCTAATAAACTATAGTACTGCAGTTATACATGTATAGTTAGTAGTGTGCAATGGCCAGCCATAAATTAGAACGAGTCTTGTTACATTATAAGCCCTTTTGTTTTTAATTTCATTAGCGAGTAGTGTTCTTTGAAGTCTTTACAAGATTAAAACACAATTACGAGAATATGTAGAGTTATATATCGCACTGTTGGTCTTTCAGAGGGGCACAAATGCCGACAAAGGTATATGGAAATGGATGTAGGGATCGGTTCGTTAGGACGTAAGAAATGAAAACGTGCAAGGTGGGGTATACGCGGAAATTATTGCGATATACGTCTTCTATTTATGGTAATAAATATTAAATGTCAAATGAATGTGTGTCCTTTTGTTGCACATTAGTTTGCATGATTGTTTATACATGTTTGTTTGTCCATACTTTTACTTGAAACTTGAGGCAGGGTCGAACATAAGGACACAGATTATTTTTTTAATGTAAAATGCGAATATTACTATTCTTAGAAATCGAAGTAAAATTTTTCATTTAATTGTTTTTTGAAATCTACACTAAGATCGATAACGAATCCACATAAAATCCACTTTTAAATAAATAATTCTGTGTGACTAAATATTGATTTCCGGTCAATTTGAAAATAAATTGATCGAAATAAATTTTTTGAAAGCTGATTTTCATTAATGGAACACTGACAAATCGATTTCTGCAATCATCTATTATTGCATATGTTATTTATAAATATGTAGCAAATAATTTTAAATGTAATTACAGTAATTACTTTTGAATACGTATATGCAAGTCTTATAAAAAAAATTTCAATTTATTCTTGAATTTTCTGTATTTTTCTAAAATGCAATATCTCGCAAACAATTTACCAGACACATTTATAGACAAATAAAATTAGTCATAACATCCATATATGTATGTCGAGAAACACTTTTTAATTCCTAATTACTTACTTTTCCTCATGAAAGCACACGAGCAACACAACAACTTATGAGACTTGTTGCGTGAGAAGTCATTCTCGTTATAACTAAACATGGTATTTCCTATCTTTTGCAATGTTGTCTATATCATCATTTTTGAGTACATCCATCCGATCACATTGTTGTTTTGGACACTGTAAACTTGCTGATTTATAATCATATTCACCCACAATGAAATTAAACACAGTTTTTAAGGTTAAATACCTTTAAACACGAAACAATTAAATATTTACAACTCACATATTACGTGTACTTGTATTTACTTTGTCTGCATATTTAATTAATTTATTTGTATCTTGCATTAATTAGTTTAAAGACATTGGCTGTTTAAGTTTTTATGTTAAATAACATTAATGAAGGCCGAACATGGCAACATTTTTTAATTCAATAAATGCGAAGACGAAATTAGATATATAATTATTGTAAATTAATTCTTAAAATAATAATAATGTAATTTCTTATTTGAAATTATTAATTTGCTAAGTTAATTTAAAAAATGTAAAAATATTAATGATGAAAGCCTTAAATAATAAGGAGCTGACCACACTTAAGTATTTTTATGACGATATTTCGGATTTCCCAATTCCCACATTTGTTCCCAAACCAAACATTATCACTCTGCCAAATCCACGAATATGTCATTTAACAGTCCTATCTAATTAAACCAATTTAATATGTGAATCAAAATAAACATCACACTAAATTTACGAGAATATGCGCGACTTATGTTTATTTTCGTCCAACAAGTTGAGGACGCACTCCTTTGATGCATCACTTCGCACATTTAAATGTCATAAAGTATCACACGAAGCAATGTTTATTAGAAAAAGCTAATGAATTCAATTCATCTTCGCTACACATCATCGCGCTTCAGGCGGCAAATAAAATTTCAACACAATCAAGTCGTCCAAATTTATAAACACGATGGGACACAATTGTGTGAGACCAATCTTCTATAATGCTTATTATAATTTAAACAAACTCAAAGTGAATCTTTAAAAAAATTATGTATACAAGCGCTCTTATTTTTATTGTATTTTTATAACTTAAATGTGCCCTAGTGTGGAGTCGTCACTTCCGGCCCATTACGTTTGCTATCACCTCCTTCACATCCCAACAATCGAGATATACTTTATAGAATATCTGCGCATGGTTATTAAAAAATTCACCACAAGTCTCGGCACCAAATTGTGTCGAATTAATGTTTATATTTATGAAATAATATTTCTTTGATCATGCCTCATCATCGTCTTCCTTTTATAAAGTAGATTTGGATTACGTCTCACTTGATGACATTAATTTCATTTTCAACGTCTCTCACGTTTTTGAACAAACCAAGCACACTGCACAGTGATAATATTACAGCAAAAATATTATTATTTTTACACTTATGTTGATGTTGTGTTTTGGTATATGAGGCGCCTTTCGTTGCGGACGTCGCGTCACCCGCATATTATAAGTGTAACTATTTGCATTTTGCTGTATTATGGCATAGCAGCGTCGGCTGTGTTCATGTTTTTATTTAAATTGTTCATGGAAAATCATGGAAAAATTGCATCTTTAAAAAGCTCAAAAATATTCGGTTAAAGTTCACAAAGTTTAAATGTAAGTGAAAACAAAGAAATTTTTGGCAAACATATTTTACGCATATATCAGGTGAATCGAAATAATTAACAATAATTATAATATTAGTATTTAAACACATGCAATTAGGTCGTTTTGATTTTAACAAATCTAAAAATAATAGAACGCTGTTTAAAAAAACAATTTAATACCATTAACGACTAAAACATCAAAAAAACCACAAGTTTTGCATTTATGCCTCCATAATAAACTCCGGGGTAAAAACCCGCATATTTAACAAAAACAATTGTTCACTTTAACAACCTTAATAATTGCCAGCGCTGATGTAAGATCATAAATAAGCAATTAATACTTCCTTCAACTTAACACGTATAATTTATTGTTAAACCAGCAACGGCAATAAAATCGTCTTATAAACACAACATTTTCAGTACACATGATATACGAATCGCCCAAAAATCGGACCTCAAGTTGGTCGGTTAAGCTCGAGATGTTTGACTTAATAAATAACTTGAATATGCAAATAAATTTTATCTTCAGCCGTAAAACTTGTGAGTTCAAATAAAAACTTAACAAATTGTTATTCTCATGCAGCTTTAATTTTGTGTGGTAAGTTATATACTCGCATGTATGGTGGATGGTGTCCGTTCACTTAAGAGCGCGATCTCTGTGGTTCGAGGAAGCGTATGTGCACTGCAACAGTCTCAATGGGACAACAAAAAGTCATGTGTGGGTGCCCGCGCGCACCTTGTGACAGTTCACCGAATCTTAAGAGTCCAAACACCATTTTTCCATCATCTTTAAACCGATTAACATTTTGTTTGGACACTAATTCTAAATTAAACGCATATCCATACATCCTGCGTGACTTTGTGTTTCTCTTGCATTATTTAAATCATATACTCGAGCTACTCTGCACAAGCGATGATCGGCGTGTCGCGCCATCCAGTAATCTCTGGATAGTTTGTTCCAATCACATCACAAATAAATAAAATGCTTAAATGGTGGCTACTGGTTTTTTGTGTATAACTGGCGCATTAATAAGCTCTTTTTCTGTAAAAATTCACATTTATTCTTTTATGAACTTATTAATAAAAATACATAAATTTAAACTAAAGTAGAATGTATCTGGTGAGGGATTAAGCCATGTTAGGTGTGTGTGTTTGTTTGTGTGTTGTTATTGAAAATATTGTAATAATCAAACTATGAATCCTCGTATCTTCGTATTGTTGCAATCGCACAACAACAACAGCAAACTACAAAAATGTTCATCCTTGTTGGAAGCTTTTGGCATCCATTCAAACATCGTTAATCCGTCAGTTTTTTTTTCTGTTGGGAATCAAAAACAGAAATTTATTTCTCTATTTGGTGTGGTGGAATTGAATAAAATAGAAATTCGTTTGTTGATGATTTGTTTGAAAATGTTCATTCAACAAATTTCCTCTCCCATTCAGTAATTTATTTAATCCCTAGTCCAGCAAGTTGTGCTGTGGGGTTTCAAATGAATCTTCTCGCATACACAATAAAATATAAACACACGCAGTCATAACTGTTGTGGAGTGTTGAATTATTGAAATGGCTGAGAGTGAGGATAGAAGTTTTGTGTTTATACAAATAATTATGTATCCACATATGCTTAAGCTATTGTTGGCACAATGTTAATAAAAATGATATGATGAAGAAGAAGCGGATGGGTTTAAATCCTAAAGTAAATCATGGCTGAATAATGGCGGAAATTGAGTTATAAAAATGGTTTTTATTGTATTTGCATCCCACGATTTGAATATTTAAAGACTATTTGGTTTTGGTGTTTGATTTGTTCCATTGTGATTATTGGCGTAAATGAAATTCGGTCAATAAAATGTGCTTCAACTGGATTAGCATTTTTTATATTTTTTATTGGGGTTCCTAAAAGGTCTGTCAAATTTGTCATAATCAAATATTTGATTTATGATTTGATTTTTAAAGTTTTTTAAATAATCAGGTATTTTTTTAAAAGATATTAATTATGATTTTTTTGCGATAATACTTTTAAAAATTAAATCAATATTGCAGTGCAATAATACTAAAGTGTCCAAATAAGAAAACTTTCCATTTTATATTATAGAATATTTTCTCTCCTTAAAAACAATATTAGTTGCGTTCCATTGAGATTTTATTAGTTAATTTCAATACAAATATAGTTTGTTTATATTTTAAACAGAAGTACTTTCCCTAGTCGACAAGAGGTGGCGCATTTTCATGAAATAACTTCAGAAACAATGTAAACAAAGCACATTGCTTTTAATTAAAACCGTAAATAATTAACATAGCAAGTCGTGAAATGCAAAATGAAAATAAAATTAGTTATAATCGTACTAACCCTATAGAGACTTTTGGTGGATAATTACTTGATCACTTATGAATTATAGCGCCACTTGCAGCTAATAGAGTGGTAAATATACCAGATGAGTACAGCTTAGTAAATAGTAAAGCTTATTTTGTTATTGCCTTGCATATAAAATTTGAAAATAAAATAAATGAGGTTTCAATAGAACGCATCTAATTTTATTTGTCATCAGAAATTTTTTTTAAATTTTACAAAAAATCGTCAATAAAAATCAAATTTTTTCCGCGCATTCAAATGTTAATTCAATTTTTATTACAATTCATTCTCAATTGTTTCTTGAGTGATCAAATTAAAATGAGACATGACAAACTATAACACAACTGCTTACTTCAGTCGCTGATCGCCCAGTGCTGCAACTTACTATTTCAACTCATGACATAATCAATGCAAAAGACGACTTCCATAAATTTTCGATATAAATAAAATGAACCAAATATTATTGATCGAAATATGTATAAATAAACAATAAATATTGCAGAAAATATGCTATGGGGAAAAGCGCGCGCGCTTTACAGCCTAATGGCATTGCATAAAAACCCAAACGGACGCATATGCGAGAGAGCATGAAGACGATAAACATAAAAATTTATGTTTCTGCTCGTCAGTTAGTAGTCTAGCAAATTCAGTCAGTTTTTTTGATGTTGTTTTTGTTGTTGTTCATGTTGCCAGATGATTGAAATGCATAAATCGAATAAAGAATATTGTTCAGCAGAACCGCACGCTGATCGATTATGCATTCATAATTTTTATGTTTTCATTAATGTTGTCTTTGTTCTACATTTTATGCTCTCTGGATGTCATCGCAAATTGTCCCATTGCATACACAACATAATACAACAAAGCGAACAAAACTGTGCAGAGGAGACTTAAAATGTGTATGCGGCGCATGAACAAAATGCGAAGAGCTGGACGGGACTCGGGAGCTGCTGCTTCTGCTATAACCATAAAAGAGAAGCGAAATTAATAAACTTTAAACAAACAATATTATTAATATTTTGTAAAGTTTTATCGCTTTTTGTGTGTCCCCTCATGTCATTCCTTGTCCGCTGGTATTGCAGTTGATCTTGTTTTGGCGCAAGCATTCCACCGTTTTAAATTTTTTATATTTCTTACCCCCTTTGTTGAACCCTCTTGCAGTTATGACGACAAGCGGTTATATTGTTCACATGTTGTCGGATTGCAGCAGGAGAACGCCATCAGTGAAAAACTGGTGATCTTCATAAATCAACCAAGTGCTCCGAGATCATGATGAGCTTCATGCCATGTACGTGACCATGTTCCACTTTGCCTCAAATTGATCGTATATTGAGTTCTTATGCTGCCCGCACATATGGGGACCTCATTCCAGCAGTGTCTCTTTATCTCTCAATGTATATTTAGGTATTTTGCAACTTCCTCAACCTGCTGACGATCGACTGGCGCTGACCAGCCACATACTGCACCATAACTTTTTAAACAAATAAATGTCTGTAGTTTTTATTGATGATAAAAAAATGAAAAGAAGGTAAAGAAAAGGAACACAGGTAACAGTACGAAAAAGAACATCAAAAGTATGTGCGTCAATTTGATAAGTTATTCGAAATTTGTTGTAAACAAGGCCTAATCTTGCAATGACAGCAATGCACGGCATGGGTCGATGGGCGGATGAGGATGACAATAATGTTGACGAGGAGACTGAAAAAAAATTGCTTATCATTGTTATGATAAAAAGAATTCCACTGAAGCTCATCAATTCTGTGAGAAAAGATTCATGCCTTCTTACCACGCGTATTTTAAATTGTTGCCTCAGACTTTAAGATCGCGCCTCGCATATGTCCGCATAGTCCGACTTGTTATATACATTTTATGTACAACGTCGACTTACTTAAGATCACGCAGTGTTATTCTCGTTTCCATTTCAATTCTCTTCAAAGTGGTAATAAATTACAAAATATAAATGAATACAAGAAATTGAACAACTAAAATGTATTAATGACTTTTTGATCGCAACCGAATATGGAAACTGACAACATTAAAATCGATGTTTCGTTTGATTGTTCAACATTCCCAACTCGTGGAGCAACCGCAAGCACAACGCAAAGTGCGGATCAACCATGGTCACATCAACGCGCAGCAAAAGAATTCACATTCGTATAAAACGCCAAACTGAAAATTGATCATTTTTCAGCATTATTGTTAACAGTTGTGTTTTTTTCTTGCAGTCTTGACATGCTTGGTTTATTAATAAAAATTAATAAATTGTGTGTATATTTTATAGAAGTACAAATACACAAAATGTTGTTGTGAGGAGAAGACCCCAATGAGGCGTGGAAGGCATGTTGAATTGGGCACTGTGCGCGCTCTCTCACATTGTATTAATTCGTTTGATTGAGAATCAGTGTGACGTGTTAAGACTGATTGATGACAAGCACGGCCACTGTGCCGCAGCGCTAAAAGCCTCAGCGTATTTACACACAAGGTGCCCACTAAAAATCAATTTGAACACACGAAACTGAATACTCCATAGTCCAGCAGTTAAAATAAAGTAAAAAGGAGGTGCAACGGAATTAAGAAAAATGAAACGGTCTTAAAGAAATATAGGCACTTACTTATTGTGAGTGAGGTTTGTAAATCATTAATCAAAAGCATGTAATTCTTGTGCAAATCGAAAGATATTATAATATGCATTGTGTTACGAGATGGGGGCAATATGAAGCTGGCTCGTTAGGTGAAAAATGGAAGCATTCAGTGAATGTGAATTGAACGCTTGTTGGAGCAAATAATAGTCTATCATTACCTACATACAGATTGGTATGTGGCATTTGAAAATGATGCTAATTGTATTCTCATTACAAATATACGTTTCGTGTTCCACGTTTTGGAAAAAATTTGTTTAAAAAATTTCAATTACAGTTTTGAAACGCTTTTTCTTGTTTGAACCGTGTTTGTTAATTCTCAGGAGAATTACAAAATTTTTAAATTGGTTAACAGTATACGCATCTTAAGTAAGTATGACCTTATTATGTGATTGCACAATAAATTTCAAAAACAATAATTTCTCTCCTATCTATATGCATTTTCTATAATAATAGTTGACCGCGAGAAAATATTAAAACAAATTGGGATCCTATAAAGATTTGTTTAAACTTTCAATTGTAAAAAAAGGCGATATGATTTCTATGCTATTCGTTTATGATCCACAACAATTAACACACTCTGATTCGAACCGTTGCGTTGTAACAAACTAATGATCAGTCAAAGGTTTACCGAAGCGTCTTGCCTGCACATATACTTTTTATTGTTTTACAACATTATTAGATGGTTTCGTCTGCATGTTAATCCTCAAAGTCATGCTATAAAAATATTTTTATACAGCCAGTGCATAAAATAGTCAACGTTTAGCAGCTTCGTTTTGACTTAACTTTATTCTCATAACATAAAAAAGGTTTCTCCTTCTTTACGTGGTGTAAAATCTGATGAATGTGTGAAAATCAAGGCCGATATGTAGTTTCTTTTATACCCCGTATATTCAAGTTCAAGACTGTGAAATTTTGAAGGCGCCACTAAATTTTAGTGTGCAGTTTTACTAGGGGTTTATTTGATATTTCCTTTAACATATTTAATAGACAATTATTTTGGGCAGTTTTTTCACACTGATGTGGCTCCTGGAATTGATTTTTTTTTAATAAAATTGTGTTGGCATTTTAAATTGGTGCATCAATTGACTAAAAAAGACTAAAGGTTTAACTTAAGAAATTCATTTACGCTTCTTTATAATTCCTTAAGTTAGAAAAAAAGGGTCGTTTGAAAAATTATCTCTCCAATTAATTATTCTTTTTATTTGATTTTGTACTGGACCAGAAAGTATAAAAAAATCCTTTTTATACAATTTAACTTACCATCATTTTATGCAGATCTTCCTTAACTTAAATTTAAACTTCAAGCAATGTATTATTATTATTTCCTTTAGCGGGAGCTTCCAAATCTATTAATGTTAAATACGTACCAGATTTTTTTTTGTAATCAAATTAATCTTGCAATAAATGTCTGAAAAAAATTATAAAAAAAAAAAAAAAAATTGTCATTTATGTTTTGAATATTTTTATTGCAACTAGTAATTTAACATATGTTTTCTTCCTTTCATTTTCGCATAAATATTATGATTATAATTTTCATGTTTATATTGAACTTACATTGTTTTGCTTTTTTTTATTATTAAATAATTTTTGCTGATTTGTATTTGGGATTCACTTTTTTTTTGTAGTTTTTTGTTCAATTTAAAATAAATAATTTAATGTTGTAGCATTTTAAGACAAAAAAAAACTAGCTTCAAAATTATTGCTAAATGATTTAAATGATTTTGCGTAATTCTTTCAACAAACATTGATATGTTATACTTAAGGGTTTTTTTTTGCTTTAAATTAAAACCAACTGAAAATAAATGTGCTTGCGTTATTTTTGTTTGTTAAAAATTTAACTATTTCTGCAGTTTTATTTCAATTTTCTATTTAATTAATAATAATTATTAGTATTCATTTTATAATAATGTATTTATAACTTTTTTGTTTTATAATTAATTAATAGTTATACCGTACTTACATAAAATTGTTAATTACCATTAATTTTGTTTTTCTTTTGTTTAACTATTTACATTTAAAAAAAAAGTAATGAGACTTTATGAAAAAGTCGCCTGCAACTGAATTTCTTTGCAACTTATTTTTATTTTAACCTTAAGTCAAAGGAGATGCTGATGGAGTTTATGTTTATATTTAATAAGTTGTAAATTCAGTCCTTAGAATTATATTTACATCTTAACGCATTTTATACAATTTTTAAATTAAAACATGATTATTCAGAGCCACTTTCAACTGTGCCGTTAGTTTGTGTACTTAAATTAAGTACTTCAGTTTGGTCTTCACAATTTTTAATTAATATTATGCATTATAAATATAAATTTTCGTTGTTCAATTGTTTGCAGTTCGTCAGTAAACTAGAGAATTACAATTAGTTTCACCGAAAGAATAATTACATGTTCTGAACATAAAAATATTAGTACAGGAAATGAATGATTGTTATACGTACGGATCATATTCACTCATCGACCAAACATACATAATTTTATATTAATATGTAAACTTTACATCAGTTATTTTATTATATCACATACACTATGTACAACAAACACATAAAAAGACTTTAATCTTACATTTAATTATAGTTTTGTATTATTTTTTACTTTCAATTGCTTTTTTACTTCTTAATGCTTGCGTATTCTTATGAAAAGAAGAATCACTTAAAACGTTAATCCTTTTATGGCCGCCATTTTGTTCCACTTTTGCACTAATTATTATTCGAATAATCATTTATTTATTGTATCAATTATTATTATTATTAATATTTATACAAATTCATGTTTAACATTAAAACATGATTGTTTGTCGGTGCGTTTTCTTCATCATCAGCTATATTATATTTATAGTCTTAATAAACCGAATTAATGTGTAAGAAAAACGTCATACCCTGATTGTGAATTCTTAATTGTCCACCATATTATTTTCTCCCCCATCATTTCTACACATACATTACAAATAAATCACATTTAAATTATTGTCCAAATATACTCTGCTTTATATTATAACTGCGTAGCATTTACGAAACTGTTTCCATAACGCGAGACGCCACACTCACTGACATTGTACTTACTCTTACTTGAGAAGCAATCCAATGCGTGGTCAAGGATTTATTGGCTCGCTATCGGGTCGCTCATTGATTGACGCCGTTGGTGTAGAGTTTTCAGGACGCGACGATGTGCTTGACGCTGAAGGCGAAACTCCCGACGGAGGCACCACAAGACCACCGTGATTGGCATGATTCGTCGTCAGGCTGAGTGGTGCAAATGGGGGCACACCGCCAGTGGCCTTCGAAATCACTGATGACAAGTGATTCATGGGCGTCAAACCGTTGTGTGCCGCAAATGCTCGCTGATACTGCTCAATGAGTGCAGCATCCGGATGTGCGTGCATGTGAGCGGCCGATGCAGAGGTATAAAAATTACGGTAAAAGTCCGATTTTAATTCACTGGAGGTTTTCATGTCAGGCTTGGCGTACGGCGACGGGTACGGTATGCGACTCGCGAGTGGGGAGATTATTTTGCCCGGGCCCGTTTGATAGAAACCCATCGAGGGTGGTTTTGGGTCGCTGTCTTTGTCCTCTTTGTTGGATGCCATGTCGGCGAGTGACCATATTCGCGGTTTGTTGATCACATTGGGATTCGTACTGCTGCCGGGTGTGTGCTTGTTATAGTCTGTTGGCGGGGAACCCATGGGTGGTCGGAAGTGATGCAAGGCAGGATGAATGAGTGGGTAGCCACCACCCGGCGGCTTGTCGCAGATGTCTGGGGAGCCAGATCTACTCTCCGGTCGGGATTCGGTAAGGCGGTTCGATGATTTGTCGCCATCCTCGCTGGAGGCCGTACCTGAGTCTTTTGAGTCTGTAAGTAATTGAATTGGGATCTTTAGATCCAGATGCACCATATGTACTTTCTGATTTGACTTTAAGATTTTGCAGAAAATTACTTGCAGAAATCTTAATCTCTACTTAAAAAGCGGAATATTTGATATGTGCAGCATGCATTGCACATTTTAGTGAAAAATTTACTTTGAAAAATATTTAATCTGGGACTGCTCTTACCTAAATGCTCTTTTCCGTCGGTACTTTTGTTGTCATCGTCATCCATATTTGGGTCATCATCATCAACACGATTACGTGGCTCCCACGTCATTTTGTTCTCTTTTTTCAGACGTCGTCGAGCATTCGCAAACCATGTCGATACTTGGGTCAGCGTCATTTTGGTGATTATTGCAAGCATAATTTTCTCCCCTTTTGTGGGGTAGGGATTCTTTTTGTGTTCGTTCAGCCATGCTTTCAGCATACTTGTGGTCTCACGGGTTGCATTTTTTCTCCTGGCACCATTTATATCCATGCCATATCTGGAAATAAATAAAAAATACAACTATTAATAAATTATCACCAAAATAAATCACAATGTTTTTCCCCAACCCCCAACAATAAATCAATTTGGATAGGTAATTCTATAAAATTAGACAGACAAATTGCCAATAGTTCAATTTCGGCTGTGCAGTTAACTGACCACAACTACATAACATTGTCCAGCCAGTGCAAGTTGTGTCCAGCAAAATCTGCCTACCCTAACTATATAAACGTGCCCGACGTAGAGGGAGTGCATTAACACAAATGACAATTAAACAATATAAAAAACGGCAATATCATGGCGCAATTAAAGCCACAAATGATCGTTTCCGATGGCCACAACCTCAATTAGTGGTCACACAAATATTAAATGCAACCCACAACTGCAAATCGGTTGTGTTATAAACATTATATTGCCGTACAGCAGAGATTTTGAACAGCCCTGCAACATGTTGGACACTGGCCATGAAATTTTCAACGCAAAAGCACTTATGAAATGTCCTCGTTTCTTTCATCAAAATCATCCTCCCTGGAAATTTTGGATAAACCCCAGCAATTGGAATACCTTGTTTCATGAATGTGGGGGAAATCATCCCCCCAAAACTGTGCTGAAGCTACCACACCAATTAGACGCATCTGTTTACATGCTACATCACTTGTGTCTAAACGAAGCTGCGCTTATATTTGGATTATAATTGAGATGTTGCTACACTGCGGCTACTAAATATTACACTGCCCTTTATATCCTTATAACACGATTGATGTGAAATGAATTTACATTGCCGATTTATGTAAAGGTAAATGCATTATGTGCCCATTTTATTCAGACATCCAACTGTAATGAAAGTGGGAGGGTGATCTCTTAACACTTGCGTAAACATCCGATTTTATCGAATGTCATGTGAACATGCAATGCACGTTAATCAAGTGGTTGTTAGCGGTACAGTTTTGTTCAGTTCTATTTTAGCAAGTATCTTTCAACTATTACTTAAAGGTACCATGAGCATGCATGAAACTAATAATAGACAGCCCTACAAAATGTCTATATAAACAACACACCTCTTCAATTAACTTAAGGGTCGTCATTCACAATACAATTATGTTGCCATGTACTTAAATTAATTAAACCAGGACGCATGGGTTTTCATCTCAAAACCGTATAAGCTCTCCTGCTCGTTATCCTGCTTTGTGGCACCCAAATTATTTAAAGCTTTACTGCAGTGAGCAAAACTGGCGCAAAAAATACTTCCGCAATTTCCGTTTAAAACATCGGGTTTATTTCGGTTTGTTGTATTGTTTTTTTTTTTTGCAGGACATCTCTTCAAACTCCCCCATATGTTGGTGATATTTTCGCTTATACAGTTCGCTGATTTTTATCAAACTAATTTTCATCCACACACTTGTTTCCTGTTACGAGAGACTCCCAAAAATGATTCAAACCATACACCCGAAATACAACACAAAATATTCTTTCCACAACGCAGTTGTTTAAATATAAAGGACGAATGCGTGTGTGTGTGTGTGTTTGGAATTTGCGAGGAATACAATTTTTTTGTTGTTGTTATTTGTCTCGCATGTTGAGTGTCATGACAATTGTGTCGTCGCTATTTGATCGCCATATTTGCCATATATGTGGGGAATTGCACAATGCACAATGCATTGCATATATATTCCCGAATTAAACTAACGCCGCTTTTCGTCAGATTTATACACGCAATTCCACGTTCAACATATAGTCAAAAAAAGAAGTAGGTGCATATATTTACATGACAGCAGTCCTGTATATATAGTGAAATGGGGTTGAGAGAAGGTGGACGCAGGAAAAAACAGTAATTTCCAATGTGACTGGGGTGTTTTTGGGATGTGCAGGGTGGGGGTCTGCCAACTGCAGACAAACATATTTCTCTCTGCGTGCACTTTTTTGTACTTTAACGAACTATACTTATAAAGGATAGATGTGTAGGTAGTTGCACATTATGTGGTGGATGGCGCTGCGCTACTGCTGTTGCTGTCTGCATTGGTTTGGTTTTTCCGTGCCAAATCCGTGCAGTAATCCGCATGCAATGCCGCCTGCTTTTTAAGCACATCCTATACAGCACTGCAGGAACCACGCACACCCATACATAAAACATGCAGTCACAAGTGCTAGAGCCATATATTTACTTGTATTTTTGCACATTGGGTACGTGGAATTGTCAACAACTAAGCGATTGCTGTATGGCCGCGCTTCCCATGAAAGCTTGGGATGCAGGAAAAATTGGGTGTGTTTGAGATAAAGTGAAATTGGCCAGATATGTACGAGCGTAGTTATTTGGTGCGCACCAAATGCATTCCAATAAAAATTGGGGACGCATAATCGAGGGTAAAAATGAGTTTTCATGAAAAATTCAATTGAAATGAATAAATTTGAGTTTTACCGTTTTCATTTTTTTGTGAGTTGGGAGAGGTATGGATTTTTTCCCACATGATTTCTAAATTCAGTTTGAAATGCAATCATTCATTTTTTTTTTTTTATTTGTATATAGCTATTGTAAGGGTGGGGGTTTACTATATTTTTTGAGTTGCCATAGGGGGTGGTTTTTTTTCATGCAAATCTGGCAACTGACAATTAATTTATTATTTTTTGGATGTCAAACAAATTTTTGTGCATTGACAGATTGGAATACTGCAGTCATATTTATCAAACATATGTGCATCTGAAATAATGCATTGATTGTATGATGCATTGAATGAAAGAAATATTTTACAAAATTTAGGGATTTGTCAAAATAGTAAAACTTGTATATAAAGATTATGAATTGTAGCTTCAGCAATTTCATCTGAAAATGCACATTTTTGGTGCATTTTAATTTAGAAACTAAACCTTTTCTGTACAATACTTAAAAACAACAAAAAAATTAACATTGACAAACATTTCCTTTACGTACAATCCTCATCAATCGTTTTCAAATGTAGTGTTGTAATGGGACTGTTGTAAAATTGTCAAAAGGATGCATTTTTCATAAGTACAATCTCTTAAATGCACATGTTTCTTTAGATCTTTTTCAGAATCACTCATCACAAAAATGTACATAAAAGTGCAGCTACGCCTCGCATGTCACAGTCACAACGGTAATGCAAACAAAAATTCAAAACGACGTTAGAAAAACTCATCATATAATGTTAATCAATCAGCGCCTGCGCACTTTTTGTCTCTTTATTTCCCAAATAATATTTCATGTTTATGCCTCTTTGGGATGTTGTCGTACAAAATACATCCGCTTCTGCCACATTATGAGCATGTCAATGTTTAAGTAGTGTGCGTTGTTAACTTCAATTTATTTTGATGTATCTACTTAAAAAATACTTAATACTGTTTGACATATTTTTGTTTGAGCACCACACTTTGTGTTCCCCCAAAAATGGGATTAGTTTTAAAACAACAAAATAGTAATGTAAATAAAACATAAAAGAAATGTTTATATGCATTTAAGACAAAGGTAAATCATGGATTTCCCCTGATCATTATCGTCAAAGTCTTATATATAAACCACCCAAAGACACAATTTTGTAAAACATTTCTTAGACCACCACAAAATAAAGGAAGGAAGCCTTCATGGAGGTGCTTTCATAAATCACGTAGAGAACGGCTATCAATATTATGTATTGCACCACCTCATCGGAATGAACGCTCCTCCAAAAAACAAAAGATTTCCACCATGATAATGATCGAGATGATCGCGTTTAAGACATCCATAACACCTGAGTTGCTACATAAATGTTATACACACGACACGAGCATATAACTGCTGAGATACCATCAAAGAGGGAGTGTGTTACAATAGTACAAACATACGTGCATTTATATGGACATCGAGGAGAACCTTACGGAGCAAAATTAACACCTGCACAGCGGCATACAGTGCGAAGAAAATTAATTAATTAATTCTCGGCACGACATAACGCACTGTTGTGAAATGATGTGCGCGCCTTGCATTTTGCAGCCCCAACTTGCCAGTCGCCACACCACACTGCGCGCTGCCACAGCATAGCGTCGCGAATTAAGGTGCGAGACGGCTATGTCTTAAAATGGCGACGCATGCCCAAAGCGAAAGATCCGCAAAACAATTTACCAAAATTGGTTTGAGTGGTGATCAGACATATTATATTAAATGGAATTCTTGGAAATCTCGGTGCTTCGAAAATTATGCATTGTTTTGAGGCTCCAAAGCTCATAATTTTATGAAGTCGGTTAAAATTCTTTTTTAGTTTTGGCAGATTCAGAATGTTGTGCGTTTAGTACACGAGGCAGGCGTCTATCTGGACATTGAATGGCCCCAGACGAATCTTATTTAGAATACACATTATTAAAGCGTCTATATGCTGTTTTATTGCGTCGGCAAATTTTTTTATGTGAATTTTTTTGTTTTCCCTTTATTTTAATGTCAAAGTAATTAAACAGTTTTATTGGAATTTTGGGACTGACTAATTAAAGCGAAATTTTATTTCGCACACGTCCCACAAATTCATGTGTAAGCAAGAACAAAAAACAAAACGAAAAAATTTAATTGTTTCTCGCACATGTGTGGGTGCAGTTATGTTAATAAATTGGAAGTGGTAAAAATATTGTGTGGAGCACCAAAAATTAAATTTGTCTGTTTTCGTTTAATCGACGCATTAACAATAAGTTAAACATAAAACGGATAATAAAATATCGTGTTTGATTTTTGTTTTATTGTTATAATAATTAATATGGCGATCTTCCTGTTACGTGCCGTCGCGATGCCGCATGTGTCATGTGATGCCGATGCGGGGCATTGATTTCTTTTCGATTTAGTGTATCAGGTGTGTACGTCTTTTCGGTATAAAATGCTGCTTGTTAATTCAAAGGCCATTAATTGAATTGTATTTTGTTTGCATTGTTGAACTACAAAATAACAACGAATTCATATTAGCATTTGGTTCCACTGAATTTTCGCTGTATTAATATAATATTCCAACAAGAACTTTTATGCAAATGAATGACCACTTTGTCCGAATGTCGACAATTGTTGTTAAATTTGTACTCCTTTTTGATGCATTAAAATGCATATTTTTTTCTTCTCCTCCTCTTTTGTCAGTATTTGGTGTCTCTTGCATTCAGCGCAACCAATGGCACAAGTGGCTATGTTTGTTGAAATGTGCAGCACGCATTCAAGACAAAATTGTATCCGAACAAATGTGCTTTTAATCGATTCGTATGAATAATTTAAAAAAACATTTAAATTCAATTGTGATATATTCAGACCAAAAATACATAATGCAGTGTTTGTATTTTATTGGTGACAAGTGCTGGGACGAGAGGAAAGTGCACTTTGTAGCTCAGCTTTTATTGTTTATGAAAAATGTAAAGAAAAATGACTTTGTTAAGTTCACTGTGAGACTAATTTAAAGCGCTTTTAATTCAATCATAAAAGGCAAATTACTTATATTAATTATTAAATGGAAATAGTTAAGTCTGTTTAACAACTAACGCCTGATTGCTGTTTCTGTTTGTCATGTAATGTCAGCGGAAATCATGACTAACATCAATAACATTGTTGATTGATTGTTATTAAATCACAAATAGATTAATTGCTGTATTTATGCCAGTCTTGACACTGGACATTGTATAATGTTAATACAGAATATTCTTTAAGTTTAACCAATAGATTTTCAGGGATTAAAACTTATTTAAAATAAAATTCAACCCCTTAAATATCACTCTCACAACAAAACTCAACATTTTATAAACAACACGCCACACTCAAAAAAAAACTATTGCGTCTGTTTTTTCACTGATTTTCATACCAGTTAATTTAAATGACAGCTGTACAAATTTTCTCGGTTAGACAACATCCTCCAACCTCGTCATTACACAACCTGCAAAGTGCAGACTGCACACAATACACAAAACCCAACTATAACTGTTAACGTTAACGTATATACCATATAAAATCCATCCGGATATAAACAATAATTGAACAACACATAAACATTGTTCAAAATTGGAGATCATCCCTTGTGGGTTTGGTAAAAACAGTGCGAGCACATTTGCCGCACCAAATGCAACCCACCCGCAAAACACACAATAAAATGCCATACCACCCACTCCATCCCCCAACCCCCAATTTGTACCGCCCCTCTCACACCTTTCATGCCGCATTATGTGGCATTAACTATATAATGCAGGCAACACAAAACTGAAATTAAAACTAAAATGAACTCATGTGAATATTTTTGCAACAACGTGTTAATTGTCAAATTGACGTTTAGTTTTGTATGTTTGTTGTGTTGTTGTGTGCTGGTACCGTTGTAATCTGATTAACATTTCCTTTTTAATTCAGTGTGTCTCCTCCCTCATCCCTCCCACCACAAAATATGGCTGCCTTGCATGACTCGCCTGTCCCATTACAGTGCAGATGTGTTACATACTCGTATATGTAAATATGTGAAACAACATGAGATATTATATGCGATTTGTGAGGCGAAAACAACCCGGAACAGAATTAATTTTGTGCAAAAGAGTTGACATGTTTTTCATGTTTTGTCACGTCATTATTTCCGGCACAAGGGAATCCACACGTGTATCCTATATATGTATAGTTTTTGGTTGAACTTGTATAACAACTACCAGCCAGATCAAATGGACTTAGTGTTTTAATGAAGTATAGGGACATACATGCGGAATTGAAACAAATGTCGTGTTATTGTAACAATTTTTGTGGTGTTTTCATTCTAATGCCAAATGCAGTTTGAGTGGTTATGTTTGGAAATTGTGTGTACCGGAAAGGTTTTTAAAATTATATAAATTGTTGCCTTGTTGATAATTTGAAAACTAAATTATTCTGTACTTAATTTATTCATTTTAATATGACTTTTGCATAGCTAGTGACTAGATTCTAGACGTTCTTATGTTATGTTATAAGAAGTCTTGATTTTATATTTTGTTAAAATATGCGTAATGAATTTAAAATTAAATTATATGGACATTATTTTGAAATGAAAAGCTTGAATATTTAAATTATTAACAATAGTTAAAAATGTTAACAATAATTTTAAAATATTGACAATAAATTTAAAATTAATTTGTGTAACAAAATTGAAATTCATTTTGGGTTCTAAAAATTTGTGAAATCAATACAATTTAAAAAACAAAATAAAACAGGGGTTGTTAAACATTTCAACAACAATACGATATGTCATGGAATTTTATAGCGACCGTGACTGTATGTTGATTGACACTTTGATCACGACAACGCTTATACACGCTGTATACATTTTTTAATCACCATAAATAATTAACAAACGAATTTGCGAGAATAACATAAATTAATTTTTTTGCTACAACATATCCAGAATAGAATCCAAACTCTGTGAGTTTAAATGCCATTTCAATTAGCCATTTGGATTTACATTTCTCACATTTCAATCAATTTGTTTTAGGCTATTCCTTCCATTTTTCCCCATCAAATCGTAAATTAAACAAATGTTACAGTCGGGTATTTGAATGTAAAAACACACAGCGTCACTTGAAACAAACATATCGATAATTAAGTTGGCCGGTGTACAATAAATGTTGGCAAATAATTAATGAGATCCTTTTGAGGACATGTGCAAATGTTTGTACATTATGCTGGATCGAGTTGAACTGTTTAAAATTGCAAACACGCCATGGTATCAGGAGTAGAAGTGGCGCAGTTGAATTCAGTTTAATGTACGTAAATAGTTGTGCCGTAGCCCTTTGTGATTCTTGAGGCTAAATTCGCCGCTTGTGCCGCAAACGAATGTATAAAAGAAATAGTAATTAATATTTAAAACACTTTTCATGTTTTGCGCATAATACCTTCATTCACATAAATACATTTATACATACAAATTGTTATCGCGTTGCAAGGTTGCCCATTAGTGCGCGAACTAAATAGATTTTCAGTTTTAATCACGCAAAAGGGTTGCCTATTCTGGAAGTAATATATTTGTAGCTAGTTGCTACTACGTTCTTATTTTTGCGTTGGTATGTACATTGTACAACTCACAAGATGCACAAATTTAATCGTAAAAGAAATTGCAGTTGACAAATAATGTTTCGTAAATTGCGTACAATCCTTAATTATTACATGCGCCTAAAGAATTGTTTTCCTTAATTTTCAGGGAATCTGTCCATTTTAATTTACTAACGTGAAAGAAAAATCACTGCACACTGTGCTTGCATGTCCTGCGTTGCACTTCAAATGAAGCTTAACGACTGTTGTGCACAGGACGCTCACAGGCTCCTCACTGGACTAGTAAAAGACTGAATAACGAGACGAAACAGTTAAATTAACATGATGATGGAAACAAGGGCAACCATACAAAAAATCGAGGACAACAAAGTTTAGCCGATTTTAGCAAATGTTTGCACACGTGTGGACGTACAAATGAAAACGGAAGTAACACCACACTCTGAACTGTCTAACTGTAGTTTATCTGAGAACGGATCGGTCATCAGTTGTTTTTTCATTAATTTTTTTTTTCACTTTACAATTTTCTCGCCAGTGAAAAGACACAAAAGGAACGAATCTGTGCCTTTTCCAAAATGAATCACACGATAAACTGATATATGTATACATCCAGGACAGAGGAAAATGATGAAAAAGGACATAAGGCCATGTGTTAGAGCGCCGATTAATTTTTTTGCTGCTTCACATGAGTTTGGATGTACGAGTGTACGCTTCAACATTGAAAACCAATTTCACCGTTTCCATTGAAATATTCTCGTATATGATTTTTTAAGGATTCTAAATGAGTTTTTCGGAGACTGATATAGAGATTTATTTTTGTTTTTTTTTTATTTGATAACAGTGTGATATATGTACATATAAGGTTGATCTTGACAAAGGACGACAGATTGTTTCGATTTGTTGATATAATTTGATGATGTAAAGTGACGTTTAAAACGGACTTGATTTGGTAGTGTGATTTAATTGATGAAACAATAATGGAAAATTGAGGATTTCCACAATATCTAGATCATCGTATTTTTCACAGTTTTCTGCATCGCCATTTTGGGATTCCGTAATTAGTTTTATTCAAATATTTCAAGCCCATTTTTCGTGAGTTTTTCCTTATTTTTGGAATTGTTTTAAAGCAAGTAATTAGTTTTTTTTAGGAATTCAATATTTTTTCTGAGAAAACCGGTTTTCTCAAGTAGGCATATTAATCTGTTTTTAATTAAAAATAACGGAATTAAAAAAAAAAGGTAAGCGAGTAAATTCCTTTCTATTTAATTTTTTTTTTATTGCCCATAACAATAAAATTATAAACAAAAAGCTTCAAATACTGTACTTAAAACATTATTTAAAAAGACATTTCCGTGCGTCATGAAACTCGCATGATGTATCGCTATTTTCCGCCTGCCAGCAGTTAATGCGAGCTTAACATTTTTGTGACACACCGACGTGAAAACAATGTGCGGGCGCGCCGCTACCTTTTGAAGTTTAGCGCGACGATTGACACAACATGACATTCGCATGTTTCACGAGTAGTATTCCCGCGTATTTGGTTCAAAAATATTTTTTCGGTTGAAAAATGAAAAAAAAGTTCTTGTGATAAAAAAAATCACATCCACTTTATTCGTGTCGACATATTTGTTGAACATAATTATTATTACGAAAGTAAAATATGTAAACAAAAAAAAACGGAAAATGGAAAACTTACCCATTGAATGGATATGCAGCAGCAAACGTTGGATCGTACGTGTATGGGTAAGGATACGGCCAAGGGGCACCACCAGCCAAATTCTCTTTAAGCTCAAGACCAGCCTGTAATTAAAAATATAAAAGTTTTGTTTAAAAAATGCTACTAAACACAATTTTTTTGTGAAAGCAAGGACAATTATATGTGAGAGCTTTTAAGCTTCCCACTCTGAGTTTCAACGATTCCATCGTTGTACAAAGTAATAACAAATACGGTATGTACGATACGTGCAGTGCGCGCATAGTGTAAAGAAATAGTCCATTCACTGCGTGTGTATGTACAAATTCAAATTAAATTTAATGGCAATAATTTTTCTGTAAATGGCTGCTTAGTAGAAACACTTAAAGAAGTCTAAACAACTTGTTTATCCGCCGTATTGTACAGACAATAAACACAAATTGTATGTCCGCGTGTATAAAGCAAAGCGCGGCCCATTAGGCAAATTGTGAGTACGTGACCGTGTTTCAAGTGAACGCTCATTGTCGAGACTATATGGATGCTATGGCTGAAGCGTAGTTGCACACAACAAAAACGGCACAAAAGAAGACAAAAAAAAAGCTATAACCTATGAATCTTTAAATGGCAACATTTTATGTGCACAGTTGTAACGATTATACTTAATATGATTCACCGGTATACTAATTTATTAACGTTAAAGCTTTTCGGGATGTATGGAATAATTTTGTTATTAGCTTAGACTGCAAGTTGGTGCTTTCATGCAAAGTATATACGTTAAGTGAGTACATGTCAGCTTAAATTATTGAGGTGTTAGTCTTTAAATGGTGATCATATATTCTGGATGAACTGTACTGGAACATCGAATTAACTCAAACCGAACATTAAAGTGACTTAACGACTTTTACAAATTTCAGTGGGTACTTGTTCTCGATTGTAATAAAACGAAAAGCACGCAACTTATATGTATTTAAGCTTTGTGCGTTTGTTTGCGATTGAAACAAAGCTCTTGCATTCAACTACAAACTTTAATAATTGTGAAGTAGCGCATAACGTGCGGCATGTGTAAATTAAATAGATAAATAGACGCACACATTGTGGGGGCAGAAAATATTAAAACCATATTAGAGAGTTACATAAATTTACTGTATGGCAGCAGTCCCCTTCCTTCACAATGTAAGTAACCCAGTTAATCTAAAATCTATTGCCATTTGACACAAATTTAATTAAAATCTGATTGCGCACTACTTACAAACGCAAACAAAGGGACGTTTTTTTTCCAATGTTTTGTTTCATTTTTGTTATCCCCTTCAAGACAGATCGACAAAATGAAAAAGATTGTGCGCCGCGTCGCGCTTATCAGTTGTGTGTTGACTTGTAATTCAACACAAGAACACCATACACAACATGCCAGAAAATAATTAGCTAAATGCAGTTGAAAACAGAAAAATTAATAATTTTGATAACAAGCCCTCTCATTGGTGTTATCGGGCATATAAATATGAGCGTTAAACAGCGTTGTTCTTTGTCCCCTCTTGCTCTGAATCCTCATAAATTGTCTTCGCATTGTAAACTATAATACTTTTAATTTCTAAACAAGAAAACATTTTAAGAAACATTATTATTTTGTGATCGTCTTATCAGCGATAATAATATGGTCAAGTGTTGCTTGTCGTATCCGTTTTACACACATAAATGTTGTCATTATGAGTTATAAATGTTGTGGCCGCGTATTAGTTTTGTACATTTAAAATAAGATTTGTAACGGACCTCACACAGTTTTACCATGACATCATGACTCTATATTTTTGTTTCAAATGCCACTACCCAACTGCTGTATAATGACACCACAATGTGGCAGCTATTTCATTAAATTTTATTTAATATGGGACAAGTTGTCAATGACCCACCAATTTGGCCCCTTCAAGCTTCTTCTTTTTTTTTTGAGATATTCTTCATTAAAAATGATTGGAAATTTGTATTATTCCATGTTTTGAGTTCTGTTAATTAATTTTCTTAACAATAATAAATCATCTTTATTTCAAGAATATTGTTTCATCTTTCTTTCGTTCCATATTTTAATTATTCAATTTACTAGACTGATAACACGCCGCTTAATCAATATTTCAATACACTTTTAAGTATTTGTTTTAAATTTGTTTAATGCGTGTGATGACCCAGGTGACCCCGTTCATGTTCATTTCCGAAGCTTTATTAAAAACATTCTGAAAGAAATACTCTTGTACTTAACATTGTTTCATTTCGTTTTTGTATTATAGTTAAACTGAGTATGTATTTTATTTAAATGCTGCTTGATGTGGCTGCTGAAAAAGGAGAAACAAGCACATTAAACACATCGTAAAATGTTTAGGGTCTCTGGTTTTTCTTGTAAATTGAATGTTTTTTCGTTGAATTTATTGGTAATTTATCTGCGTTTTTTAATCAGGTTTAACTGAATATTTTTTATTATTGTTTTAAGTTGTTCATTGCCACTTTTGACTTTTAAGGCATTCCCGTATTAATTTAACTTGTTTCGTGAATAATTAAATAAATAAAACAGAAAAAGTGGTACCTAAAGTTAAACTTTAATTTTAAATTTACAAAAAAAATTAAAACAGTGGTACAAATTTTAAAATAAGGAAAATGTGGATTGAACAAAAATTGAGAATATTATGCTTTTAATCAATTTAACCAATCAAATCAATATAAATTATTCTTTGTAACATGTAAATACAAAAAAACTAAAACAGAAAACAACTTATTACTATTAAAATCAATATTGAAACCATGATTAAATTATAGTAACTGTTATTAACCGAGCAGCAGCATAAAAAGAATAATAAATAACAAATAATTGCTCAAATTAATAACATTAAATTCAATAACTTACAATCCGCAGCTAACCATTTTTCCCCACATTTATACACAACATTTAATCAGCATAAGCTTAAGTAGTTGGTTGCTTTTTGATTGGTTAATTTGTTGTTATTTTCTCCTCATCTCACACGTTTGCTTATTTCACACACCTCGATCTCCACCAACATCTTTTCTTGTGTATCATTATGGCGCTATTTCTAGATATTATGTACACAAATGCTGCTGCAAGCTTCCCAACTATTCTAAAGTATATAAGAGAAAATGTACTTATAATGTGCCGCAAAGCTGCAAAGGGGATTTTTTTTTCTTGTTTCTTATTTATGTTTATGCTCCTGCTGTTGTTGTTGTTGCTGTTGTTTTTATTTTGCTGATGTGGTCTTTTTCTGAACGATAGATCTATGAGCATGATCGTTTTGTGTGACCATGCGGTATGAAGAGTGGCATCAGCACTATAATGCTATATTACCACAAAACAAGAAGACCAGCATGTACAACACACATAACGCGCAACAGAATAATAATATAATGCAATCAAAATGAAGGAAAAATGGTAAGTAACAATCTTAAAGACTCAGCCTCATCTTCAGTTGGCACTTGGCAGTTAAAATAACTGGTTAGTCTTACATGTTACTTGTTGTATTTTGCTTTGGGTCTTAGATTGAATTTTTCATCTCTTCTGTATTTATTTTATTTCTTCTTTAATAATACCGTGCTGCTTCATTTTGTTTGAGTATTACTCGCCTTTTTGGTGGTTAGGTGCATACATTTTGGTAGTTATGTATGAAAGACTTTATGTTTTCGCCTTGTTGCAATTTCTTATGTACAATATATGCTTTGGCACATTTAACTGCCATACTTGAAGTGTCTCAAAAGCATTTTACAAACTCTTGTTACTGATTGTACAATAATCGGACGTCTTATAAATACACTTGAATGCAATATTGTTTGTAAAAGGCCTTTGATTTTTAAGGTTGGAAGCATTGCATTGTAATAATTGCAGTCCCATTCAATCAAGTGTTTGTTTATCTTATTGCAGTGGCGTTTTGGAAAATTAGTGGGGTCGCGAAATTTGAAGTGGATGCATTTTAAATTAATAAAAACAAATCCGAAATGATAATTTTATTAAAGATTTTCTTAAAATTTAGAAGAATCAAATTTTAATTCGAGAAACTTTGTTGCTTATTTTTAAATATTTGGTGTATAAAACTTGCAGAACATAACATACAAAGCTTTATTCAGTGTGCGCAAATCTGCTCCTTTCGCGAATCTTTTGCTGTATCTTCATATAGTGTTGAAATTTTTTTCTCCTTCTCCTTTGCACAATTGTTGTTTTCATTTTCACCACTTTTGCCATTGTCATTTCGTTCTTCATCTGCACGTTCTCTTATCAAATTTTCATTTGTTCTCTTTGCAACAGAGTTTACAGACACACAATATCGGGTACATAATTGGAATGAAACGCTGCCAAGCGGCGAATGAATGCCCGTGTCTTTCTCACCTTCACCTCCTCCTCCATTTCAACAACCCCATTTACCCGAACAGTATTTTCATTTTTTTGTTGCTCGCTATTGTTTTTGCTGCCTAAATGTATATAAAACATTTTCTTATATAATATTATGTGCAAATATATCCCACTTTGTTGTTGCATTTTTTTTATACTCGTATTTCCATGCATATAGCGGTAAAGAACTAAAACCGAGTGCGCAACCGCTAAAACTGGTAGATATTTATACTACACGTACATAAACACACATAATATAAAACCGAGAGCGCCGTCGTCTGCCATCTCTTGTTTGCGCTTCACTTTGTATACTAACTTTAACTTTATATGTATAAGGATTTGTTGCAGTTTTTGAGGCGAGCGCCATCATCCTCCTCATCAACACCACAGCATAAGAAGCAGCCAACAACGTTAACAACAACAAAACCAACAACAACCAGCAGCCATAAGCACACAACATATAATACAAGTGCTCCCATTCGTTACATTGGATTGGATGAATCAATGTTTCGCTTGTTTTTTATTCTTTGCGAGCTTCCTTTCTGCTTTGTATGTACATACTAATGTGCACCTCCCTGGCGCTTTTCACAAAGCACGCCTAACCCTCTCCGGTCGTCTCTGGCAAAGCTTTATTGATGTTCCTGCTTACATGCGTTTCTTTTTTGAGTTACACCGTGTGCATATGTGTTTTTATATGCATTTTTCACAAGTGCATTGCGGCGGCATTTTTTATTTGGAGAAAAATGCACTACTTGTGCAGTGTTTGAAACATTTAAGTGCAATTATTGGTTATAATTGAAAATAACGGGAGTCTCATCAACCTTTTTTTTTAAATATAATTTTCCTGTTATACATTAAAGTTTCGCCAAATTTTACGACCAAATTTTTAAAAATTTAATGTCTTTTTTAAAATACATGAATTGAACTTATTATAAAAGTTTTAGCATCATTAATGTATGTACATTTTAAACCCAATTTTATTATTGAAATCACAATACATAATTCAAATTTCAAACAACCAAATAAAGAAACGTAAATTTAAACAAAATTAAATAATGCAACAATAAGAAAAAAACCGACATGCTGCATTACAAATATGTGGAATTTGTTCAATTGTTAATTCGCAATTCAGAACACACCCAAAAATGCAGATAAATAATCTGATTAAAATACCTCCATCCTTCCCTCAAACCACTTTTCTCACACATTACACAACTAATAAAATATCAGGCATCTAATTCCAACGCCTTGCTCCCATTCACACCAATTCAATACCTCGTGGAAACGGTGCGCGGCGGCATCAAGTATCGATCAAATATCGATATTAATAGGCCACTCCATAAATCGGAGGTCATTTATGGCAGTGAAAATTTGAATATCAACGACATCTCACTGCGTGCACACAAATTTAATAATGTGTTTGTTTTTTTTTTTTTTTTTGTAAATATTCATCACGTTGGAAAAAGCTGCCGCTGTGTTGTCAATGAAAATAAGAAAAAACAATTTCAAGACGTATATCATGAGACAAAACGGAAAAGTATGTGTGGAAAGAATTTGAATTTAAATTGAGCCCGCTACCACCAAATGGTGCGACATAATACTAAATCTTAAGAATGATGCATGCGCGCTCAAAGTGTGGACTTCTTTTTCTTCCCTCGCAGTTATTTCCTGTTGATATATTTTGATGATAATATGTGTACTGAAAGGCCGCGGCTACACATAAAATATAAACGTGTGGCTGCGGTGAAATAAATTAATGCAAGAAATGTGTCCGGAGATTTGTTGACGCATTGGTGACATGGGAACAGGTTGTACCGTCTTCGCAACACATTTCTTACATTGTGGTCCGATTAATAAAAATGTTTTTGTTTGTGTGAAGCTTTTTCCGTTTAATGTTTTCCGCAGTGACACAATCGAATATACGTGGGGTTGGGGATGGAGTGTTTTAAGGGGTGATTAATGCTGCAGTGTAAGTCAAAGTAAAATTAAATTAATACTTCTTATAGGCATCAACGTTACCCATTTAAATGTGAGTTAATTCTTGGAGTAATTTAGAGTTTTATTTTCTTAACAAACAAAAAAAATTCGTTCCAAAATTAAAAAAAAAATCAAATTCAATCACATAAAATGCAGTCAGTGAATTATCTCTATATCCGCGTACCTATTATAACTGTACACATTACACAACACGGATGCACAACCCAAAACTGCATATAGCGTTCCAAAAAACATGATTTTGAATGCATTTACTCTCAATGGATGCGTGTAAAACTTTGCAAATATACCCGTACGTATAACTACAATGCTTGTGCTTATTATGTTGGCATGTCAGTGCCAATGTAGCTTTTGTGTACATCGATGCCGTTGTTGTTAGTGTTTATCATGTTGCCATATACAGCCGGTATTCTGTTTCTTTCATTTTTGTTTTATCATAGCGAGTGTGTACCCCCACATGCCAGTGTTCACGGTTTTCCATCGTATCAGTCAGTCAGCTTGTTACACCGAGTGTAAAAGTGTGAGAGTAGCTACTAGTTGTGGCAACGCAGCAGGAGCTTGGCTTTTTCGAGTTTACATACAAAAGCTTAACACACATACGCATAATATTTCAATCCAGACACGCTTCCATTGTGATCCAAATGTATACTAATGTTTGTTTGTCCAGTGATATGCCTCGAACATCCCATGTGGTTATGTTGCAATGCTATTCAGCTCGGTTGTGTGTCCCGCACTATACACCGACCCAATAACAGCGGAATACATTTCTACGAGAGATGGGGAATGCAACACAGAAGCACATATTGTTCAAAGTTTTTTTTTTACCCCCCATTTTGCTTAAAATGCATCAAACACTTTTTGTTGCAACCCTTATTTTACATACCGCATTTATAGGATGTTTATATGTAAGAGTGCACTGCATGTTTGTATTTTTGTATAAGGAGGTGTAAATGCATGTTTTAAAGGGGTGGGTTTTTTTTATCACAAACTGCAGTATGCATATATTTAGGGGTGAAATTTGAAAGTTGTTCAAACTGTAAAAAACCTTCAACTTTATATTGTCTGACGTTGTCTGGTTTTTACTACATGCAGTGCTTCAAGTGTGGAAGGTTCAACTTTTTTTTTTTTGAAACATACTTGTACATATGTTTTGTATATTTATCTGCTTATGTATAAAAGTGTGTGGAGATTGTTTGAATAAGGGCTTAAAAAGTGTCTTGATAAAATGAATGTAAGCAAAAACAACCACAAACAAATAATTAAGTTTACTTTTTTTTTTAAAAACCCATAAATAGTGAACTAAACTAATTTGATTTTATTAAATAAAAGGTTTAATAAAAATAACTTACCAAATTAGGATAATAATGCGCTTGGTCTGGTCCCACGCCCGGCAAATACGGACTCATCTCACCGGAATACGCCGCATTGTACATGGCTGGCAACGGCATACCACCATGTCCAATTATTGATGCGCTCGCCTGCAATCGATGGTAATTAATCAGTTGTTCCTGTTGGCATGAGCACACTGTTTGACCGGTGGCAGGATCTGTGAAAAGCGGCCGCCCCGAGTCACAGCATCGCGACGTGGGTGGACCGGATGTGGCTGAACAGGGTGAGGCGCTGCGGGCGCCTGGCGGTATTGTTGATGTTACAGCCATTGCGAGTGGACCGGATGGGGATGGTGGTGTTGATGAGACGGTGTTCTGTAAAGAATATGAGAAAAATAGTTTATTAAAATTAGTGTTTCAAAAAATATTCAATAATCAAAGCAATATCTGTCTCCCATATAACTATTGGTAAGTTTATTGTAGTCTACATTGAAAAGATGTTATCAGCATCCGTATATAATATTGCTTATCACGTTGCTTACACTCGTTTGGGCGCAAATGCAAACGCCAAGACGCATGTTCATTTGTATTGACAAATCAAACAAAATCAACAATCTGATGATCGCGACAACAGCCGCACATACCGCACAAGCTCTTATAGATTACAACATGAAATAGAAATGCCGCCCAATGCCAACATATGCACACAAATCAGTTCATGTTAATCTAATAAAAACATTGGAAAAAATCAAATCAAAATATACAAAAAAAAAAAAAAACTCAAAATAAAATCAGAAAAAGGCAATATAGAATACAGGAGAATTTAATTTATAAGCAATATTAAGTGTTGCGCGGTTTTATGTCGATGACAAATTATTTGAGGTAACTTTTCCATCGAAATGAATGAAAAAATAGAACTTATTATAGCCCAATCAAATCCAGCCAAACAAAGATCGGTATCGTCAAATTGTCGGGCCCGGCCAAATTCACATACTGATTGTTGTTCAGGTAATTAGAAATCCAGAAATAAACATTTGTTCGGGACATGGAAACATTTTGGATGTGATATTGCGATTAACTGTGAGCGAGTGAGCGCAATCTCTACCCCTAAAATCGAATGTTCATGTTCGTGATTTTTGTTTTCAACTTTTTGCTAATTATATTATAGGTATTTTATCTTTATTTTTTGTTCTGCTGTTGCATTAAAATTGGACACCACGTTGACATCATTTTTGTGTCATACAACATGACCACCACACGTTAGTAAATTGGAATGACACAATTTCCAAGTGAAACAACGCGCCAAACAACACCACACATTACCGAATATGTATACATTGTGTATCAAATATGTGTATTGTGAGTGTTTTCCACTTTCGGATATTTAGTTAATCAAAGAAACAGAAAGCAAAACACTGCAATATGTAACACACATATGGTACACGTTTTTTCCCCGCCACATCGGTTATCATTTAATTTCAAATCAATGTTCAAAAGTGTGTAAATATGATTAAGTTTGCTGAGTGATTCCATGAAAGAAGTGTGTATTTGGAGAGAAACCGAAAAAAGACAACAACCACAAAATTATGTGGCTCCAAATTTGGGCGGGTTGTTGCAACAGCCGCCTTTTTTAAAAATAATTTAACAAGCATGTATCGGTAATTGATTGTGTTTGTAGATTGCATAATGGTTGAAATGTTGTTGTTAAACTATCCATTTTTTTTTTTGGGGGGGAAAATTGGGAACAGATCGGTTTGGCGGGGTCGACTTATTCGGCGTCTTTTAATAATTTTTATTTTCATTTCATAAAGAGTTTTCAATTTGTAAAACCCACTCCCCTATATTGGAGTGCCGTGTGTACAATTTTGAAAATCAGATTTGTGAGATTAATGCATTGAGACGTACATGGTTCCAGTCTGATGGCAAATTCAATAGTTTATACATAATATTAAATATTGTGTGGTTTAAATATATATACATAATAATATGAAAATTTGTTGTTGCCATCAAAAAGGCAATTCGCCTAATGTTATGTTAATTAAGTCATGTCAAGCGTTCAAGTCAAATTGGTCAAAAAGCCAATTGAAGCGTTCCAATTTTGTTTATGGCAGCCAGCCACTTAAAGCGCAGACAGACGAAGCGCCGCAAAAATTATGTGGTGTGGCTTAAATAAGAGGTGAGGCATTCACCACAAAAAAAAAAGCCACGATGTAGAGTGGATGTCTAAATATATAATTTTTATTTTAACACAGGGCGACTGAAACATAAAGTGATTATGTTGCTCTTTTTTGTGGTTTTAGGGGCTGAAAAAAACATGAACATAAATATCAAAATGAAATTCATTTTGCAAAATTTTTATATAATACAAAATGATGTTTTCAATAAGCATATTATAACTATATTGTCTGGATGCATGTAGCGCGGCTCAAACATTTGATCCTATTTTATTATGAAGCGTACATCAATATGTAAAACAACGTTACCCACTATACCGATATTATGCTGTTTATGTACATATATTGAAAAGGAAGGAATGAGTTGAGATAAAGCGCCTCAAACAACAACCAGACATACAGATATTATGTTCATTGAATTTATGGAATTATGTTTTACAGGAATGATGCAACGTTGTTCCTGCGTACATGCAGATTGTGAAGCCTTGTTACAGTTTTTTCTCTCCATTTTTTTTGCCCCCCTTTTTCGCCTCCATTCTATTTCAAATATATTCCCACAGTTTAATCATAGGCAATAATATGCATCAACCGTTTTGTCATCATGCTTGTGGTTTAATTGTTATGAATTTGCTCCACATTCCGCTCTCTATAAGTCTCATCCAGAAAACAGGATTATGAATCGACTTCTGTTTTGTCTCTGGCTGTGAGCCCATACAACATTGATGCCGCCTGATGTTTGTACATTCATTTTATTTGCACTACATGCTTTATAAAATATATTATTGTAACTGTTTTGTGTTTGACATATATTGTACAGGCCTATACTCATATTGTACAATAGTTTCAGTTCATTCATATAACAGAGGAACGACACAGATGAATGAGATTGAGAGCCTTGTGTGCTCCTTTTTGACACGCATAATATAAGCATAAAAAGGCTTAAATACTCGTATACAGTTAATATGGGAAAAAGGGATAAATTGCAATGTGTTTTGTGTGTGTCATCAATTCAACTAATCGGATTATGTGCTTTTAGTTATAAAAATATAAACAAAATTTAAACACAAAAATTATTAACTTTTATTATTTATGGTGGAAACTTAACAATTCGCCTCACACTGGGCGATTAGTGTCTTAATGGGCACAACATCCGTTTCACTTATTCAAGCACAATTGTGATGGCTTTTAAAAAGGCGATGCCAAAAATGCCAGGACACCATCAGACGAATGCCGCAAAAATGTGAAACTGCATGAATTATTAGTGTGTCAACTAAATAGGTATCGATAATCTGATTAAAGTTTTGCAATTTTTGGAGCAGCAAATCCTTTTTAAATAATATTTTTTAATTTTCCTTTTGAAAATATTGTAGTAAAGCCAGGATAAAAAAAGTTTCGTGTCAAAAATGAAGCATCCCTAATTATTGTTTTAAAAAGCATTTCTAGTATTTTATGTACTGAATTAAACAAATTAATTGCACAATTGAAAATTAACAAAAAAAATTGCATAATTTATGAAGTTTTTAAAGGATAAAACAAATTGCCAAAAACAATTTTTGTTTAAATAAGATCTGCAAATTTACCTCAAAATAATGGAATTATAACTTCAGCAAATCAGGGACGCAAAAACCACTGCCACAAGGTGTCAACTGGTCAAACAAAAGACCTTGACGTACTCCATAACAAAAATTTAAAATCGTACATTTCAACAATCATCTTCAAACCTCTTCACACACCGCCTAATATTAAAATCAAACATTTCAAACATCACACAAGCATTGCTTAATTCTATTTACAATGGCATGCAATGCCTCATTTCAATCTGTAAATAACAAACACTCAACACGTCAAACTGTTAGAGTGAGGAGAACACTGTTTGCTGATGTTATGTGCTGATCGACGCAGATGTGTTGCATCTCTGTACTGCAAAACATAAATTTTCTGCTATATTAATAACATTATGTATTTAATAATATTCTTAACGTGCAGCATAGGTGCAATACGAATTGTCGGTGCTTTCATTTGACTTATAATATATTCAACTGCTCGTCCATGTGTCGTACACTTTGTGTGGAAAATGTCACAAAACATATTTGCTTGTTGTTTGGTCAATATTTGCTATCCACTCACTAATGTAAGATTAAAGCGCCGTACCCTGTCAGTTTTTACGCCCTTTTGAACTTTTACTATATGCTTTCAGGATGACGGACAGACGCACGATGCTATTTGCTCTTTTATGATGCAGCAGATCTTTGTCTGTAATGCCGCTGCTAAAAGTAAACTTTCAAGGACATAGTTTTTTTGCACTTATAATTTGATGCTTTCAAAATATGGACACTTGTGTTTTATATTGAACTTTTTCATTAATTGGTATTAAATATTTTTCTTCACATTAAACGAAATGTACCAACAAAATACATAGAATTCTCAGGCAATAATGATTGAAAGGACACACATTTATTTAGGAATCAACTGGCTTTAAAATATTGAAATTTCTTTTTCAATTTTGCACAAACCCTAAAAATTAATAAACACGTCAGCCGCCATTTTGAATGCAAATCTTTACCTTTTGTTCGCACCACAAAAACCGTCTCTGCGTCAAAGCAGCAATATAATAAAAGGGCGACAAATCCACTCGCTTTTAATATAAACATAATACACATAACAACTGTCGAGGTAATTTTAACAAACAACATTACAAAAGAGCAATGTGTGGACCTAAATTGAAGTTGGTGCCGATTCTCATAAGTGGAAAAAATTCAAAGCGTAAACATAATCCTATTAATACGATTAATTCTATAATGTAACAGATGAAGAATATTGATGAAAACGAATGTGTGCTGAGAACATCAAAACTGTCATTTTTTTGGGGATCTCTCTTTGACCCACAACACAATGCTTCTGTGCTTTTGAAATTTGTTCCACACATCAAAAATTCATATTTAAGGAAGTGCAGGGAAAAAAAAGTAGCAAAACTCATTACACGCGAACAAATGTTCGGCTTCCTTTTCCATTGTTGTAATTTCACAAACATACAATAAGGTTTGTCCCTTACATGACCTGTTTTAAATTATAGATGTCCTTTTTTAACTATAATCCGTCAGTTGGCATTTGAATTGTGATGTGATAACTGGACGTTAAATAAAATCAACAAATCGCGTTAAGTAAACTACATATATTGAAATACAAAACAGATTTTTAGGTTGTTTCATAAAAAGGACACAACATTTTTACATGTATGTCGACGCCATGTTGGAAAATGCACCTTGATGTGTAATTTAGGGGATTTCTAAAGCCACAGAGCGCGACCATACATCGTGTCCTTATGTAATAAAGCAAATAACACATAAAGGACAAACAAGAACGCGAGATCCGCACAGCCAACAGCAATATCTTTCCATCCCCTAATTGTCATTATACAATAGTCAAAACGTAAATGCAATAAATGTGCATGGAATACAGTTAGAATGGGTGACACATCCCCTTTTTATATTTTTCAATGTTACTTAAGTGCATTCCTTTAACGGCGCAATTGTACAAAACTGCATATCCTGCTGTATACATTTAGTTTGAATTTATTGCACTGGTTTCACTCACCCTCCGCCCTTTTCCAAACTAACTACATATATGTATTATTCATTTCATTTCCATAAATTTATTACAGAACTTTGTTTCATACATTTCGCGTCGTTGGGTGTGCAATTGTAATTTTACTGCATCCAAACATACATGAAACTATTACTTTGTAAAAGGGGATGAGAAATGCGTGTCAATTGGACCAAACACAACAATACGAAATAAAAAAATTGAATATAAAAGGCAGCTGCGCTAATAGCACCTAAAATGGTGAAGTACTTCTAAATATGCGTGTAATATTAATAATAATAATGCCAACAATAAGAGTGCGAGTATTTCTCCACATATGTGAATTCGTACATACAAGGATACAAGGACAAACGAGTGACAATTATCCTATCATAACAACACTCAAGATAATATTATACAGTTGAATATGGCTGATTTTTCACATTTTGGGGGGTAGTAATGTTATGGCTTGCCATTAAATGAGACATGGAATCGTTTGACTGCGCGTTATTTTTTTTAGATGCGCCATTTCTACATTTGTGCTAATATTCTGTTTGGCAGACAAAAGGATAATAATAATTGTCGATATTCTGCAGACAGATGGAGGTCGTGGCATTGTTGAGTGAAATCAAAATACTGTCTGGGATCCATTTCGATTTTATTGAAGCAACGCAATGATGCGGCTGTGTAAAATGGAATGCCTTGATTTAAAAAAAAGACATTTCGGATATTTAACTGCCAAATTAATTGTTTGTTACAGTTAGTTGTATTGCATAAAAAGGCGAGAATTAATAAAATTTCGGGTCTACAAAGTTTTTATGACTTTGTTAAAAAAAATCAATAAAATTTAAGTTGGTTGAAATTTGAAAGCACAAGGCAATTAAAATAATCGAAAAAAATTTGGGTTTTGGGAATTTTAAATTTTTTCTATAAAAGTGGGTGTCGTTACAATAAGTGTTTACTTATAACTATTGATTGATATTAAATCAAATATATATTTTGCTTAAAAAATGATTTCAAATTATCTAATAAATATTGAGTGCAAAAAGTCAATGTCTAATAGCAAAGTGAATGAATTTTGATTGGTTCATCTTCATGGACTTCAAAAAGTTTATCAGTCCTGTAGGCGTGAATTTTCACAAGATTAAACATTTTTAATTAATTCTTCGGATTGATAATCGAAGTTAATTCTCAAGTTTTTTTGTGTGCTTCAAATTTGCAATAATTTTTTTTTGACCTAAATATAAATCAATTTTTATCTCAAAAATAAATTTTATATATAAATATTTTATTAAGTGCCCGTACTTTGTCATAAAGGACTCGTCATACTCGTACTTATTTGCCATATTTAATTAAAAACCAATTTAATGCATTTAATCAACCCTTTTTGTAATTGTTTCGTCAAGCATTCACATGAGCGATAACCATCTGTGAAATTTCAACCCCCTGCATGCTACGGTATAAGTATGTAACACAAACCCAAACCATCCACATTTTCAAGTACCTACTACTCGTATAATATACAACTTCAATCTGTGCCTGAGTCAATATCAATTCAAGCTAAGCACACTACTTCAACATCAAGTTTTTCCCCATTTTCTCACCCCCGCTTTGACAGTATTCTGTCATATTATGTTATAAAGCACCGTAAAAACACACACATTTGTTTGAACGCATTTGCGATCCTCTTTCAGCGCGGCATTTTCAAAACGCCCAGTTGTATTAAATAATGCGTGAAACAATGTAAATACAGCTTGTTTCCTTTTTAATGTCGGATTAATAAATGTTTCTCTAAATATTGAATATTGACATGTGAATAACCATTAACCAATCACAGTCGTTATTTAATGTTGCTTTTGTGTTGGACTATAAATTTCCTGTAGTGAAAAGCAACGAAAAGGACCCACAATCAAGCACTCAGAGTGGGATGATCAATTATTGTTATTTGACAACATTTGAAGATTTAAATCTGATGGGAAGCACAACTTTGTGTGTGCACGCTTGAATGCTTAACGTTATTATTTAAAAATAATCTATTAAGCGGTGGTAATTTGAGACACACCGAATAACGTCATTAAGTGTCGTTTAACAATATTTTGCTCTCACGTATTTTTCGTAGACACTGCAGACATATTATATTATATTAAACCGACGCTGGATAATTTATGCACAAATAATATATTATAGTTAATATCAAAATGTATGGCGTATAGTAGCATAAAACATGATTTCTGGCATGTACGCAGTGAGAAACGTTATACATTCAACACGGTTTTTAAGAAGCAAACGCATAATATGCAAGATGTAGTATGTAGCGGGAAAAAAACAATGACAAGGTTAACAAGATTAATTCAAGTTTCTTGTTTCGACTGAAAAATTATCGCGCTGTCTTTTTTATTATTATATTTTTTCTTCATCTTCATCTGCACACCGTTTCTAAATTGTTTTTTAAAGATGCCATTAAACTATTGCGGCTAATTTTATATTTTTTATAGTTGTTATATGTTTCATCATGTTGCTTTTATGTTTATTTGCCACATCCAATAAATATCCTATGTCTTTAGCGTATTATGTTAACTTGATGTGAGACCAGTAATGTTGCGGGAAAATTCCGTAAATAAATTTGCATCCTATTTTGATTAACATTTTTATTTGATTGACATATTTTTTATGAGAGAATCAATTTTATTACAGTTATGCTACAGTAGTATTAAATTATGTTTTAATGTATAGCAATTAATTATTACATAAACATTATTATAAAAGGTCAACTTTACACAAAAAAAAAGTTTCATTACAACAAAATGTTTAAATTTAATTGATTCCATAATTAAATTATTAACATTCTCTACTTTTACTTCTTTTTTAGCACCTAAAGAGAATAAAGTCGATGATTTGTTCGATCCTATAAGACGAATATCCTGCTGCTCATGAGATCACGAACGTGTATAACATTTCCATCGTCTGATTCGCGGCTAAATAAACAAGTAGCAAAATGAAATGCCGCAAACAGTTAATAAATGTGCTATTAATAATGGAAACAAAACATAAACACTATAGACCTCTGCCAATAAGCGAATAGATCAACACAAATAGCGTGAATCGAATGAACCCCAACCACCGGTACGCATAGAGTCTCAGCAAAATACACCGATCTATGGATACATTATTTTATATTTCTGCTGTTTTTCGAAATGTCTACATAAATAACATATACTTATATATGATAAATGCATTTACAAGAAAATAAATTAATAATAATCAGCTACTTCATTGAAGATGTTTTCCATCATCTTCTTCTTTGTTCTTCTTCATCATCAGGTTTCCGTTTTTCACTTTACTTATTACGTTGTGTTGTTTTTTTTACCTCCAATTTCTGCGCTTTAACTTTGCGTTTATAAATACAACAACTTTGAGCTTATCATAAGTATAATGTTGATGCTGTTCAAGAGATTATAATTTTTTAGGATTTAGAGAAAGGCAAGGTGGTCATGCAAAAGCTGGTAAATGAGTGAAATAAATGGAATATTATAAAATAGAAGATGGGAGCTGATGCAGTAAAAGAAAACACAACAAAATGTGTCGACTTCGATGTACTGGCGGTATTATAATAATATGGTGGCATGGTAGTGAAGCGAAATAAAAGCGGTAAATGAGCTTCAATCGTTCATTCTCATCTTAACTAACAGACGTATCAATTTTCCATTCGTTTCATGTGCACACAGGAGTAGTTATAGTGTTTAAGTAACACCACCATTCAAGTTGGTTGCAAAACTATAAGCAAATTCTACATACAGTCATACCTCGATTAACGACGCGGGCGCCTCATCTCTATACATTATTTTATTATGTCAAAGTTCCAAAAAAACAAATTTTTAGTGGGCACTGTTTTGAAAGGTAACTACAAGTAGGTTTAAATTAGATGCTTCTCTTAAAATATAAATTTGTAAATGAAATAAAATTCAATAAAATATTTGACTTTTTCTGTTAAAAGCTGCGATTAAAAAACGCTGATTGATTTAATTTCTAAATCACAAAAAAACATAGTTGTAAAAATAAAATAACATTAATTTAACCACTAACATAATAAAATGAAGGAATAAATATGACAAACCCTGAGAAAATAATACCCCAGTAGGTACAGCTCTTAAAGATGTTGTACAAAACATGCATTACAAAAAAAAATTCACTTAATGTATGACGTACTGCAGTATTCATTGCACAGCAAGCTCATCGCCAGACAGCGAATGCATTCCTGCATCTTCTGAGTACGCCGACCATAGCGGGGTATCATTTAATTACAAAATGTGAACGCCAGACATACAAATTGCATGCCATTTTAATTTGTAACTTATATTATATTGAGTAGAGAGTTTTTTTTTTTTTAATTTAATTTATAACAATTGAAATCGCGCGCATTGTCGCTACATATTCGTGGCATTGATTTTGCACACACGTTTTATTATGCGCATTAAAACAATATAATTTTAATTTGTATTTTGAACTGCAATCAGACTAACGTGTAACGAATTTATTCCAACATAAATACATACTTAAATTATTATGGAGCAAATAACGAAATCGAGTGCAGAGTAAAGGTACGCTGCATTCATGTGCATCCCATCCACAAAATGCATTTAGTCGTGTGATAATTGATTAATATTTTAATGTGACAACAATTTCGTGACAGACTTTACGTCGTTCCGTTTGGCTTGTTAATGAAATCGCACAACGCCACATCAGACAACAATATAATTTATTAACTTCACGGCAAGTCGTCAATAACCTCTCTCAATACGCTACCTAGCTACAATATAATGCATTTTACGTTCCGTTTTCGCTTTATTTTATTTTATTCATTTTTTTGGTTTGATATTCATTTAAATGTAGATTTCAATAAGCAAATAAATAAATGCAAAATGCAAATGCATTTCGCTTTAAAGTTACAAGTTTTTTTTATTTTTTAATTTTCTGCTTTTTTTAGACACTGATTTTTCGCTACATCTTTTTGTTAATAATTCTTGTGTGTGCATTCGATTAAATATTATAATCTGATGTGTTACAAACATGCCAGCCCCTAATGCGATCTTTATGTATGTGCAGTAGTGTTGCAAGCTGTCAAATTTCCGTCACCATTTACACAATTCGATTTGCATAATTATAACGACACAGCTACAAACTTGCACAGCAGTTTTCAGTCACCACATTTTGATTGATTTCCTCCCGTTGCATAAATTTTAACAACATTTTAATATCGCATGCAACAAAAAAAAATTCAAAAATAAAAACAACAAAAATCACCTACACGATGGCCAAAAATGTGTGTGAGAGCTTGATGACGGAATATTTAAATTATGTGTTCACATATTATTACGAGAAGGTACTAAACATGTTCGGCTACACAACAAAATACATGTGAGTCGCCGTATTTTATTTATTGTAATATTTGATATGTGAAATTTGAATAAAGTCTGCATTGTGCTTTCGGAAACGTGTGAGAAATGGAATTGGGCGACGAAAAACAACACTCCGAAGAGTGTACTAATTATGATAATTGTCGGTATTGAGTGGAATTGTGTTAATTTGTGGAGTTAATTTGTAAGAATTCATTTCCAAATAGATTTAAGATAATTATTTCGTGTTCATCCGCTTTGTTTACACACAAAAATGTGCGAGATGCGTGCGTTCAATAAAATCCTATTGAGGATAATACGAATGCGGCATTTAAGTGTTTTTTTGTTAATCAATAAAAATAATAATTCCAACATATGGTGAGACGGAAATTTTGATATAATAGTGTGACTGATCGCATTCAATCACAAATGGATTGACACGTCGTACAAATTAGTCATGCTAAGAGGTGTGCAATAAAATTGAATCAGATTCTGTAACATGTTTTGAAAAATTTAAAATTTGTTAAAAACAAATGTTTACTAATCTCTCACACTAGTTTGAAGTAGTTTTTTTAAATTTAATATTTAACTATTATTCAATATTTAAGTAACAATTTTAAGAGTTTGCCAATCGTTTTCTCTTTTTTTCGTTGATTTATATCGTTAAAAAATAATTAAATATTTATCCGCACAATAAAAAAACTACCCCTATCCTAATAATCATTAGAAAATAAATGGGGCACACAGTGAAAACCCATTAAAATCACCCAAAATAATTTATTTCATTGTTTCACGAATAAATGGTACAATATAATGGCCATTAAAAAATACGAAACAACAACAAGAAATGGTACAAAACAAACGCAACTAATCGCAACATCAATTGACAATTTTAATCGACCGAACGTGATCAATGTTTGGTCGCCCAATAAATTGAGGACATTCCGGACTGTATGGATATGGTAACAATACACCGCCATATCGTCCACATTCAACAACAATATTTATTATTATCCGACAAATATGGCAAGGCCCAAGTGATTCGCAATGTTTTCAGTGTTTCGTTGTAAAAAAGTAAGTGCTGTTTGTTTTGTGGATTCCCCACTTTAAGGTTTGCAATTGCTTTGGATAATAAAGATTAATGATAGAGGCACATTATATTATTTAATTTTTAATCAATTTTGCAATAGAAATTGAATGAGAATTAATCAAAAATATTTAAGTTAATTTAAAGAAAAGAAATTAACTTTATATTAAAATATTGAATGCAATAATTTTTGAATTATTCAAATTAAATTAATTATTTAATCAAACCTTTAAAATCAATTCCGTTATATGAATTCGCAAAATCGTAGCTCGTGACAAAAATTATCCTCCCATTAAAATGTGTACACTTTCAAATAAACCTGCATGCATTATTGCAAACACAACACTGTCATTTGAGTTATAAAACAAAGGGATTGAAATTCTACAAACCAAAAAATAAAAACAAAATTAATATTACCTTTCTCTTGTATCTGCTGAGTGTGAAACAACAATACGCAAAAATGGCATGTGCCTCATGTCCCATACACGAATAATAAAGGCAACCGTGTGAGAAAAAGAATGTATAATATGTGTGTTTCTACACAACATATACACATAAGTAGGTAAAGTTTCATTTTTAAAAATAATAAAAATGCTACATAACTATATTACAACAAAAAGAACGCAAAGAAAAGACACACAATTGCACGCATGCGAAAAACACGCATCGAATTGAAAATTATACAAATAGGAATGCGCGGAAGTTTCGTATTTCGTATCTACAAGCAGAATAATATACTAAAGTACGTATACCAAACAACATTTCCATAATGTGCAGTTTGTTTTAATGCGCGCAAAACGGAAGTGACCATTACTTACATTACTGTTACATTGAATTTGCTTGTACACGATTTTCGTTTTTTATGCCTATGCTTGCACAATAATATGCAGAATAATGCAGTTGCAATCAGTACACCGCTAATACAGTTACCTTTAAGCAAGCAGTAAGTCCCTTATACACATAACCATTCTTGTATTTTGTGGGTTGAAGACATTTATACGTGCGGAGAGAAGAAACCAAAAAATGTTTGGGCTTTGTTTTTGTGAGGAAGAATTTTGTTTGCGGTATGTTATGGGGGTGACCCTCCATGTTATTTAAACGGAATAACTTCTTTTTGAAATTCACAATCACATCTTTATTGAAAGAAATCAATTTAAAAAAAAAAAATTCTTGAGTTATTTTAAAGGGAGGAAAAAATACAATTATTTTAACAACTCACTTTTCTAATCGCAAAAACCAATCGCATATGCAAGAAATGTGCATCAAAAAAAGTGTAGTAATTAAATTGCAATCCATGCAGGTGATATGCTTCTGCCACTCAAGTACTACACGCATATGCGAATGGGACATGCACATTGCACACCAGCAAATGCATCGCTCTGCATTAACTGTGTAAGTGCAATAATATATCTTTAAGCAGAAACATAAAATACGGCTCATAATTTAAAAGTTATTTAAGTTATAAGCCGCTAATTGACGTAAAACGAAACATGACGCTTTTTTTAGTTGTTGTAATATTTATTCATCTTCCTTTTCTGTTTGTTTTCATTTGTATGTTTTCTTAATTATTTTCTACATAATTTATTTACCTATTTACGCATATTACATTTTTATTTACTTATTGCTTGCATTAATATTTGTTTCATTGCAACTACTAATTGCTGTTACAGTTACAATGCATGCACCTAAATAGTAACTCTTTGAGGTGCACAAATTAAGAAATATATAGCAGTTTAAGAAAATACGTATTCTTCATCGCAGTTTGATGTTGTTCTTCTTTTTTGTTTGTTCACGCTTGTGAAATTTGATTAGAGATTAATTAAAAACAATACAATTCCTAACTGACATGCTGTGAAGCAACACATTTTAATATAAACAAACATGTCTGCATTAATTTTCATCATAATCACATTAGATGTGATTACAACGTGCTGCATACAGCAAAGCCAAATTGTTTTCAAATCGAAAAAAATGCTGCAAAATGAGTAACAATAAAAAACAAAATAAAACGAGTAAAACAATTAAAAACTAACGATAATTAAGAATTGAACAATATAAAACTAACAAAATCTAGCAGGAAAACACACGCTGATATGCAAATGAAGTGTTGGCCCAACAACATCTTTGGTTTGGTAAACTCTTTTTCTCTTGTTTTGCATTTTATTACGGCATTTAAAAAAAAATATCTTGATCAACCGGGCAGAGAGAGCAACAACAATTAAAGAGTTTCCCGAAAACCAAACAGTTAAATTAAATACCTTTATAATACATAATCGCGGCATTTGAAGAACTTTTAACAATCTTACAATGTGGAAAAACATACATATGTACTTGGGTGGATGCGGATGGCGTGCATACATCAAGAGAGCGAGGCGCATTAAACGAGGTGCAATAACAATAACTTAATCGGTTTAATGTGCGTGTTAATAACATGCGCCTTTTTTCCTCCCTCCCCACAATACGAGATAATGCTCTTTTATACAAATCTATCCGCGTATAAGCACTATAATATCGCAAAAAAGGAGGAAAAATAAAAAAAGAACAACCACATCAAACATACATATACTGGGGGGGGGGGGGGGGGGGAAGATAAATTAAAAAATTAATGTCGCGGCATGACTCTATACAGTGAAAAAGCGTGTATGTCTCCACGCATTTACATTCATTTTTATATTATGTGTACAAACATATTATATTATTGTGAGTCGAGCACACATAATTATTGTTCAAAAGGAAGGGCACACAAAGATGGATTGGCATGTCCTCCACATTTATTTACCCACAATCGTCTGTGTACAAAAAAAAAACATAATTTAAAAGAATTATGATTATTATTGTCTCGTTATTGCGCAAAGACAATGAGACACGCAAAATTATAATAAACAAATTGCAAATATGCGCCAATGGTATATCCTCACCATAGAGGAAACCGACTGTGTGTTCGCATAGTATCGCAGACAAAAAACCATATCAATCTATCACCATTTTACCCCGCGTGATGAGTACTTAACGACACAAAGTATGCGAATTTGGAGTTTATAAATTTTGATGTCAAAAAAAAAATTCTTACACCAATACAAAGTTGTTTAACAGAATGTGTTTAAACTGAAATAAACGCAAATGGTGCTGGTGCTCATGTGTGTGAGGAGCACTAAATGGGGAGGCCACCCAAGATGGGTAGCGAACGCTTCTTTCCACACAATCACTGTGGCGGTGAGCGCGCACCATGCAAATCACACGTCGCCCCACTCGCACAATCATTAATCGGCCGGGCAAATTTTCATTCTTCCCATCCGCCAAACATACACACGCATTATAATATTTATGTAGCCACTCGCGCACCACTTTGGTGATAACAATCTGCCGTCGCGATTTAAATAAGAAGCGCCCAAGGAATGGTCGCACAATATAGAAGCGACAAGAATTAAGCGATGGAATTAATATTTAGCAAAATATAAAATATGTAAATTTTAACTTGTATTCTTATTCTATTTGTGCTGATGCGTATGTAGTTTTGCCGATAAAATAATAATAATAATATGGTGAACGCATGTTTATTGATTCAACACTCCGACAGCCTTGAAGACCTAGATGTATTATATTGTTTATGGATGTAAGGTGCAGAATAATGGGACGATCGGAAGTGTGAAAATAAAACTATATAAGTCAGAGCATGCACGCATAATGGTTGCCGACGCATTCGACTTAAGAACTTCCATGAAAATTGCACACAATAGAAAAATGCATGTTACTTTCCATGCCATTTTCTTTACAAATATAAGGGCTGTAAGTAAAGTTAGGTACTTGAAATGAATATTTGTTGTTAAGCCGATGAATAGCACTGCGGCTTTAGTTTATAGTTAACTCCGACACAATTATAAATTTGTTAAAAATTGACAATCAATATTAAATGTTTAAGAAGTCAAAAATAAACCAATTAAAATAGTAATGTCTTAAAAATTAAGTTGGTTTCATGGCATTAATCATTAAAATAAAAATGTTTACTTTAAAAAATTAAGTCACATAATTAAAAATTTAGTTTTAAATTAAATTACAATCCCACATTTCTTAGATATTTTTAATTTACGACTTAAAAAGGGTTGCGACTTTTTTTCTCTCAATAATATAAAACTGAAATAAAAACACTTTGAATTAAAATATAACGACCTATTGAATTTAATTGTTTTTTAATTATTTAAAGACATTTTTGCCTTTCTTCTCCTTGTTTTTAATGAGACAGATGTTCTGTATGGCAACGACACCAAATAAAAACATCCACACACATAATTCGGAAGTGTTTTTGAATACCATTTCGTTTTCTCCGCCACATTTGAATATTCCATACGTATTAAACTTGTCGAATGCGGACACAGACACTGAGACGATCATGTATACGACCGCATTAAGAGACCATTTAAATATTTCTATACATAGTTAAGCACACAGTTGGACATAAAAAATTATACAAATAAATTAAAAGGTGAAAACGGTATAAACTGAGATGGTTATCTGATCGCTGCCAACCGCGGGATGGTTAGCGCTTCGCTCACAGCATAAATACTTAACATAATATACAAGAATATAAATATACGATGATATATTTAAGAAGACAATAAATGTAATTCGAAAGAATTTCCACTTTTATTGTTGATTTTTTTTTTTATTTGTTTGGTTGCTAACCATTGTAAAAGGAATTGATACTTTGTTCCACGACAGTGTGATCCCAAAACACCTCGCGGATTGTGCACTGTTAAAGTGCACATTTTGTCCATTGTGTGTATCGTGTGCATAATCTTTTTCAAAGTGTGCTCCCTTATAATATGCAATTTGAAACAATATTATACAAATGTCTACATAAAAATGTTAAATTTCTTATAATATGCAGATTTTCGGTGCACAATATGTGCATTTCTATATACATAGATACACATCAAATTTATCACATGGGCATGTTGTAATTTCAATTAATATATTATTACTATTTGTGCAAGTTGCATGAAAACGCACGCGGCAATAAATTTTATGCGATTATAGAAACGTATATATACGACAATATACATGCTAGCTATATTTGAATGCAGGCGCTGTTAATCAATTTTTTTTATTTATTCAAATGTGCAGTTTGCTGTGTTATGTGTTTTTAAGTGAAATTGAATAAAAAAAGATCGGAGTATGAGCAAATGTATAAAGCGACGCCACGCACAACGCCGCGTTATTTATTTGCCTGGTGCAATGGGTCTGGTGCATCGTATAGATCGATGGAGTGTGCAATGTGCATAATATGAGTCAAGCGGTTCTTAAACTGCAAAGTATGCACTAATATTTATTGTTTATAAATTTTTTGTATTTTATTGAATTTTTCAATTTGTTGAAAGAATATTCAGAATTTGCTTCTTTCAAAAGACTCGGAATTCATTAATTATTTTATGATTGCTTTGCTTCCGCGCCCGCATTCTCAACGTCATCATATTCAACATCTTCATATTTAATATGCATAAATAAGCTTTAAAAAACTACAAAAATATAATAATTAACACTCATCATAAAGCATTACTACTGGTTCTTTTGACTGTGTGCTTTTCTCCGCACAACATTTTATAATATAGACACAGCAATTAAGTGGCCATGGCGTCTTTATGCTTGGTAAATATGTTCCATTTTGTTCAATCTTTAAACTATATCTTGAATATTAATAAATACATTTTCGCACACACATTCTGATGGTGTAGAATTCAGCTGTAGCACGTATTTTCTTGTACCAACTTCCATCAGATTTACTCGTTTGTATATTTCACATTAACACGATCTTGTCGTGTTCTTGTTTTGTGCTTTGAACCAAAAAATAAAAAATATCATGAGTAAGTCGCGGTTATATTAAGCTTAAAAAAAAGCAAGAAAATTTTGAGATGCGCACGCTTTTAAACCAACTGTAATATATTCTCATTTGGATCTGCCCACGCTGTGCACCGTTTGAGTTTATACTCGCTGTTTCGTTTGCATATTTTCGCTGTTTCACTGTATAAAACTACTATAAAGGACATGCGAAATGGTGCTCAATTTATGTTACATAATTTAGTAGGTGTCTGCTTGAATAAAAATTGGCAACATTGTTAATGTTTGTCTTTAATTAACAAAAACATTCTTAAAGTTTTTTTTTTAAACAATTAATTCAATTGGTCTTTAATAAAATTACATCACAAAACAAATAATACACACACACAAAATTGATCTAATAACTGATAACGCATTTTCCAATAAACAATTAACAACCATTCCTTCTCAAAAAAAGGGAGTGTGCAAACAACACTACATAAAGACACCAAAACAAAGCACATTATACAACAAAGAAGCTGTCAGAAAATTAAGACCGCAATAAATTCCATTTACACCCAATTAAACCGCCCTGCCTGCAATGTACATAAAAGAGGAATAATAAAAACGCACCACATAATACAATACACTGCAGAAGAGCAAATACACAGCAAGAAGACGAACCCGAAAAAGATGCATCAGTCGCACACAAACACCAACACAAATTGAATGAATTTTTTTTGGGTGCAAGCAAGTGGCAATGAACCTGTCTTAAGATGTCCAACGACGTAATATGGGAAAATAAAATGACAAAAAATATAATGAAAAAAAAAACATGTTACCATCAGGACTCAGTGCAACATTTATAATATAAGACAATGTAATCTTTTAGTAAAATTGTGTACAAGACGACCTCTCCTTATCGATGGATAATATCGCAACATAGGGATGACCACATATACGTAGAGGACAAGTGAGATACGTTTACAAGGCGCACACACAAGGTGCCATTACCAAAATAGACGTTATCCTTCTGCATTTTCGTTGAGGTGGTGTATAGTTTTTAGTATAGGATCACCTTATGTGTGTTCCATTATTTTAAGTATTGTCTCTTTATTTCATTTCAGGCTGCGTTTTCTTCATTCTTATCCTTCCACACTCTACACTATCTTAACACTAAAATCGACATCCGCCCAATAAATTACCCCCAAGTCTTTAGTCCTCGATTTTCGTTTTGTTTTCTGCGACATTTGGCGACGTTTATCGTTTTTGTTGTTTTTTTTTTTGGATACGTTTTTAGTTTCTGCACAACCAAAACAGATTGATCTTTTTTAGTAAATGAAATAGAATTGATTTTTTTTCATTTACTATTTCGTCCCCTTTTTAACCATTTTACTTCACAATATATGTAACAAAAAATTGTTGGCATTGTGTGTGTGTTTGGATTTGTGTGTGTGTTTGAGTGCAGTTGCGTTGTTTGTCAAACGTTGATGTAAGTAGTTAACGTCGACTGCACCACAAGACTTATTTAACAAAACATAATATGTATTATATACAGACAGTGGGCAAAAGGGAATGAGCAAGAATATGAATAAAAGATCCAGAGGATGTTAAGAACACGACACCATCCAATTCAATATAAGGTCGCATGGTAGTTATAAGAATGGGAGTGAGTGCAATAAAAGGAGAATATAAATTGACTTGGAGACGATATTTAAGAATGAAATCGTATGAGGCGAAATGAGAATAGTAGAAAAGGCACATAATATACGGTACCGCGTAGTAGGTACAGAGAAACGGGAATTCATTCATTGAATAATTTTGATAATGCGCGGTTCATGCATAAATTGTTATGCACGCTGATCGGTTTTCTTTAAGTCACTTTATTTTACGAAATTGTTTTATTTATAATGCAACTGTAAGTGAAATTGAAAAGTGCATTAAACTGCAGTTTTAATGAAAATTGCATGTGTGCGTCAATGTAACGCACAGCAGCAATGAACGTGCATTAAGTACACACCGAATTGCATGTAAATCGAGTTTGTTTTCAATGTCCATAAATTTATTAAGTTTATTTAACAATAAATTATTGCATTTTTTTGGTGAATAAATTTAACAAATTGTTAAATACTAAAAAACAACACATTTTGCAATTAACTGAGCATCAGTGAAAAAGTTTACACGTTCAACTCAATGTATCTGTTTGCGTGTGAATGTTTTTATTTTATAATATAATATTATTTCTTTAAACATTTTTCCTTTTTGTTTCTTAATTTTACAATCGATTGTATGGCAAGTGCAAGACACCGCGAAGAGGTGAGTTTTGGTACAAACTAAAAGAGAATACAAAAAGAGGGACATAAAAATGAACGGAACACAGAAAACACATTAAAAACATGAATGTTGTGTTGTTCTGTTTTTTTTCCCTGGAATTATTTTTGGCCATTTTTCAGTGTATTTTAAACGAATTTACAAAAAGGCCTTCTTCCCCATATAAGCCCAAAACTATAAGACAAAAAGCTCACTTTTCCATGTGCCAGGAGGAATGAACGAGGGGTGCACTGCAATACGTAAAAATGTGAGGTGAACACGGTGAAAAATCTATATAGATAATCGTGAACAAGGTTGAGGAGGGAAGAGTTGACGAGCACCAAAAAAAACATTAAAAAACACTGGTGCTGTGGAAAATCGAATGAAGGAAAAAAAGCTAAACTCCAATGTATGGGAGAAGAACATAAGATAAAACCGCGTGCAGAACAGACAAGGCAAATAAGACGAAATTCACACCAGCCTTAAAGTTATTTGGTGAATTTAAATTAGTCGTTCCATTTTAAACAAAAATTTGAATTTGTTGTTCTCCAAATTTACTCCCCGCTTTTTTTTTAGTGTGTTCTTGTTCTTGATGGTGTTTCTGTGTTTATTTCTTGTTGCCTGTCTTTTGTGCCCATCTATATATAGTTTTATACACTGTATTGACATGGCTGACGCGCGGCCTTTGATACCCACCGGTGCTCGCTTTATTTCAACCGAAAAGGAAGTTGATATGTCTCAAAGGAACAACACCACCATCAAAATACAAGAATTGGATAAAAAATTAAGAAAATATGTTAAAATTTGGTTAAAATTAAAATGGTGCATATAAGTAAAAGAGCTGCTAATGATTAGATTGATTCCTGCATTTTAATTACATTTACAAGGCATTTCTTAGGATTCTTAGTATTTAAAGCAAGTGACCGCGACACAGCGCAACTTAAGCCACTCAACCACCTCCGCTTCACGCGCGCATCAACACATTTTGACACTTTACATCAAATAATTGTTAAAAGGTGTGATTTCTAATGAATAATTGATGCTATGGGCTGCACAGAAAATAAATGGAAGTGTTTATGAATTATTTTAATTTCATTTTTTTCAACTTAACTCTTCATCGCGCCTTCAAGTCACTTTATTACGTGTGTGTATGAAATACGTCGGGTGTGTTAATAAGAAATGTGGCGCACGATCAAAAAGGAATGATCCCCGCATAACAACAACGCGCGCATACGCAGAGAGACGCGACATAATTGTGAATGCATTTTGTATGCATTTTTATGAAAGTGCGTTTGCGCCACATTAATATTGGTGGCGCGTTTGTTGGCCTTCCTTGAACATGGGTTAATATAAAAGGAGACTAATCGATTGACAAATATTATTGTATTTTTTATTTCATTGATTTGTGTGCTGTTATAAGAAGGCGCTGATATGATGGTTGGTGGCCGCAGAGGAAGTAATGAAAAAGATATTAAAGTTTTAATATTTTTTTAAATGGACAGATTTTTTTGTGAGGTGCACAACGCATTGTATTTTATGACATTTATAAAATTCTTCATTTTGATGACTTAACTTTATTGTTTAAATTCAATAAAAATTATTAATTTTAACGACCACAAAGAAAAATTTTCTAAAATTGAATTTAGAAGAATGTGATTTTAATTTATTTGTAAATAAATTAGATTTAAAAGAAAATGCAGAATAAAATTAGAACAATAATGAAATGTCAACAAACCTGACGAAACTATAATTGTACATATATCATTAAATACTTGTTATAAAACAAAAATCATCATTCCCTATGCCACCTAACCATGGTAACCGCACTGCTAACAAACAACAATTGAGTACATGTCAACATCTTAAATTTAACAATGTTTTCTCTCACTTTTTTTTTATAATTCTGCAACCACTTGCATATTCAGCTCGATCAACGATGGTACAATATCGTGGCGCACCACTGCGGTAGACCGGTCACGCCGTTTTATGTTACGATGCTCATGTTTATGATACCATAATTTTATCACTTACTTGCCTTTATACAGTGAACACACTGTACACCATAATATAATGCAGTGGCATTGCAATTTACATTTGTCGCGAAATACTCGCATTTATATTGTAGTTATATTATGCATTTAAAGGTAAATCGTGTTTCTTCTTGTCATCCGGCTGTGCGCGCATTTCAATTCCAAAAGGTATAGAGGTAATTACAAAAATTTGTTAACACACATTCACTCCTTGTTTTATGCATTAAAAGTATTAAGTTTTGTGTGGACGCGCGAAATTTGTTCTTCTTTCTATTTACGAATATGGAATTTGAACATCGGAAATTGTACACATTGAAACTTAAAACGTTGTTTTATGCTTTCTTTTTAATTTATTCACCAAAGTACCTACGTCTTTTAAATAATCGTATAATGTGTGGGCATTTTACAGTTTACTTAAAATACAGAAAGAATTAAATAAATGTACTTTGCATACTCACACCCAAGTATTTAAAATACATTGGTTTAAATTTTCCGACAAACATGCAGAAATTTTGCGAACACCAGTTAATTTAATATGAAATTGACGCAAGTTTCTCGTGTTAATTCACGCGTGTAAAAATTAACTTTGCAAAAATCATTGGTGTTATAGATGGAATAGTTAATACGAGCGATACTTAATGTCACTACATTAACACACGCGCTAATTTTTGTTGTTTCAATTCTTTTTTTTGTATTTGCACAATTTCATTTATTTTCAGTCACTTGGCTTTTGCGAACGCGCACACACAACTTATTTTTTCTAATGACTTGACATATTTGGCGTTAGTACATCAATTTCTACTTTGTGAACGTCATGTTTGTGCACTTAAGGCGCTTACACATTAATTAAAACGCCCCAAAATTGACACTTTGCAATTTTGCTTGATGATTTTATGAATGAAATTGGCCGCATTTAATGTGCTTCAAAGTCTTTAAATGGGGTGCCATAAAGGCATTGAAAACGCAGCAATTTTAGACGGTTAGCTACATAACGTAAGTGTATTTGATGTCATGACAACGCATTTTATGTGAGTGTTAATTATTATTATATAGATTTGCGCAGTTAACAAGCTATATTAATGTTATATTAAAATTGTTCCATGAAATGTGATACTTTTAATGAAGGTTGTTTGCATGAAGAAATTCAAAGCTATTAGTCAGTTTTGATAAAAATTAAAGTACAGACTGCAGCATTAATAGTCATTAATTATTTTTTATTTAATTTTTATATCATTTGTATATTTACTTGTAATAAATATTGTTTATATTTAAAAGTGGTTTTAAAATTTAAGGAGTTTAGATATAAAATGTAAATATTCGTTTACTAAAAGCTTAAGTAGTTACATAAACGATAATATATAAATATATACAATATTGAAAACAATCAAGTATTTAATAAAAAACAGAAAAACTGCAATAACTGCACATAATATGAAATTGGATACAAATAATAATAGTAAAACACGTAGGAACAAACATAAGAAGTGAATTCAAGCGTTAAGCAATTGAAGCATTTTGATTTATTGCATGCAGATTAATAATTTATAGCTTCCTTCACAACAGTTGCATTTATTCAATTCTCATTCACATACTATGTACGATACTTATAATAATTTTGATGCATAATTTTAAGCATAACAACAAAACACTTTAATTATTAAGAATGCATCGGCACATTTTACATAATTAAATTGTCAAAAAGTGCATTGCCTCATTTAAAAAACAACAAAAAATCATGCCGCAACTCTTTAAGGGCAGCAATAACAACTAATCGCAACTCGATTACATCCTGTCAACGTGCAAATCAATCAAATTATAACCGCACAACGACGATGCGACGCGACGCGACGGTGTTTCCAAACAATTTACACCGCGCCGTTAATGTGATCAAGCACACACATTTTCAATTAATTTGATGACTCAAAAAAGCATAAAAGAATCGATATCAATTGAACCGACGACTGCAAAGTGACGCGACTCGCACCACCGGACGAGATGACCATTTGTGGAGGAAGTGCGCTGTCGGCATGCCACTTTGGTTTGTGCAATGCAGTACAGTGTGTGTGTTTGTAATAATTCAATTTTGGGTGTTGTGCAGACACACGATAACAGAACACAATATGTGAGAATCTGGTGTGTGTGCATTTTTTGGGTCATACGTTGGAGCGGAAGAGGAAATATTGAAACGACATTTATTGAATTGAATAAAAAAAACTCATACCCCGCTTTGTGGTTTAATTACGGTATGACTGGTTCCAATATATTAAAAAGGATCAGTGGAAATAATAAACAATATGAAATGTTTTTGGAGAAACATAAATTCATCCATGAAAGTCAAAGTGTGTTTGGTATTGTCATCAATAAATCGATCAAATGTTTGATAACGCCGACGGAGTGCTGTACTTAAGAATAAAATGTGCACTTAGTAGCCTAATTTTTTGAAAACATTGACGGCATAAATTTTTCTGAGGTATTCAAGATAACTGCTAAGTAATTTTAATTGACACAAATTGTCTTTACAATATTCAATTTTAATTCTAATTTAAATCCATTACAAAAAAAAAACACAAATAATGGCAAAAAGAACAACAACAATCTATTAAGGACCTCCCAAAAATGATTGTAATGCAAATAAATACATATTCTAGTAAATAATTGGACCTGAGGAACATCATCAATCACGAAAATGCGTGTGGTTACAACTTTATATAACAATGGAAAGAAGTGACTTTTTCAAAACATTGAATAGAACAATTTTATGGTCCCAATTTTAACACGAAAACATAAATTCTTGTAACGTTTTCAAGAAATCTAAAAATAGACATATTGCTCCTTGTGGGAATTTTGAGTGAGAATGAAGTCATTTCCTACCTGATTGCTTGTTGTGTTGTTATTGTTGTTGGGTGATCCTCGGAAGGGAAAATGTGACATGTTTTTCTCGCCGGCGATTGCAGAGCGCCGTTCACGGCACACAGTTTCAATCATTCGATATTATTGATTGCAGTCTTAATGAATTTCATCAACATTACTAAATTTATAAAAGATTGTCAGAAATTTTTTTTATCTTTTATTAATTTTAAATTCAACTCTTTTTACACTTTAATTTAGTTGTTTTTATTTTTAATTAATAAATTTCACTTCACTTTGTAACGGTTTTGTATTTATTTTTTTCACAAATGTTAAAAATTCAGTTTTATTCACTTTCAAAAAATTGTTGTTTTTTCGATAACAATTAAATATAAAATTTATTTTAAAAATAAATATTGGTTATTGCACAATTAACACAATTTCAAAATTTGTATGTTATTCCATTAAAACATTAAAACACATGTAGGTATGTTTATTATAAACCACACACTCCAATTGTATTAACATCCACACAAGAAGACACCGCGCGATCTATTAACTGTTTTGTGTGACACCACTGAAGGGTTTGAGAGCAACTTTGATTTAACGCCCAAGCGCTATGCGTTTTACAACAAATCCGCCACCATTGAAAACACCATAGATACACGACAAGCGGTTTGTCTAACAAGATGTACCCTCCGCGATATATTACGTTCGACTATATTATGCGTACCATAAAAACACACGCCCGCTAAATAAAGCGTTGCACTGTGGGCACTGTTGTTACAACCACCGAAACCTTCACTATTTTTCGACACAAAAAAATAACAGCAACAAGATTTAATAATGGCAATTAAAAGAAAAAAATTGCAGTTTTTAGATGTTAATTTCACGTTTTGTAATAAACACGATAATGCATAATATACACGGTAGCCAAAAACTCCGAAGCAGTTCCGCACTGTGTCACCTGGCCGAGATAATTGCTACTACACAACTCTCGTAACACGACATGGAATACAACTACTTCAAAAAAAGAAAATATAATGCCCAATGCCACAAAATAGTATCACCCATACAAATTTGTTTGACATGTGTTTGTAAAAGCTTTCCTCCTTTTTTGCTTTTTTTGTGTTGTTTCTACATGTTCAATTGCCACCACCCTGCCGCTACACAAACACAGCAGACATCAATTGTGCTCGTTCGCACGCACACCATTCAGCGGCGCGTCTTTGTCGAAGCGGTTTTTTGTACCGTTAAATTGTACATAAAACCGTTTCGTTTAACCGCACACAATCGCATGCCCCCGCTATGTGTGCGTACAAACAAGTATGTTCACGAATACCCTCAATATGCATGCAAGGCTTAAAATATAATAAGGCAAAAAGAAAATGCCAGCTACAGCAAACACAAACAGCAAATTTGTTGCCACCCCTCTCCGCATTTTTGGTCGGACGCTCTCTATCAGAGCGCTGATGCTAGAGGGTGACGGTCGATTGACAGCCCCCTCCCATTTTTTTGTTCCCAACTGGTTGTCGCTACTCGGGCTGGCTGTGGACTTCTTCTTCTGTAGTCTGTACGTGTAGCTTTGGAAAATTCGTTTTTCATCGCATATCGTTTCTTTATTGCTTGGTGTTTTTCGTTTTGTTAATGTATGTTTTGTAGTCGTACACATTTGAAACATATTTCCCATCTGTATGTTCGCCTGTATTATTACGGTTTTACGTTTTCGCCCTGCGTGTATATACTCGCCCAAAGTACATTCTGCTAAATCTGCTTCCTTCAGTTTTTACTTATAAATTGTTGTGTTCCTTCCTCTGGCGTGGTACACAGCGCATTTTTATTTTAGAGTTTCTTTCTATCGTATATGTATTACATATTAAATATATTGGTATATCGCGCCGCATCGACACCAAAAAAAAAACAAAAAACAAACTCGCTTCGAATCCAAGCGTCGCGTCGCGTCTCGTCGCCCCGAATGCTTTTGGGATGCCCATCACAATATGATCATTGGGGTGTGTGTTTTCTTGTGGAGCTTAAATAGTTTTTCATACACATTATGTAGCTGAAATCGTTTTGTACACTCCAAACTCATACATACGTTTACCAACTAAAAGATGATATTTTCTTGTACTCTTATGTGTTTATCTACATTTCGCGTTATGCTACATGGTTATTTGTAACTTATATATTGCAGTTATATATTTTACACAATAATTTCATGTTACTCATGTTGTTCGACGGGGTGGTTTCTGTTGTTGGGTGGTGTGTTTTCTTAAATTTATATATTTTGTAGAATATGATCAATAATTTTGTGAGGGTGGAACACTTGTGAAAATAATTCATCCTTTTATTTGTTTAAAAGTACAATTATGTGAATAGTGTTTAATTAAATGTTGTGAAAATTATTTATTGTACGAGTACTGGTTAGGTACGCAAAGTGATATGATTGCAAAAATTTTTTAAGTACTTTAATTAATTTTTTGTAATTTTTTAATGTGTCAAAGATTTATGTTTTATTATAATCTTAAATATTCATCCTATTGTAAATAAAAAATTTCATACTTTTATTTAAGTAAACCCTACATTAAAATATATTAATTTAACATTTCAAAAAGTATTTAAAGTTTTTAATTTAAATACGCAGTTACTATACATATATGTAATTATAATTAAATTACGTATTTAAGTAGAAATGCTACATAAAAACAATTTTAAACTATTGTAAAAAGTGTTGTTTTTTTAAAATATAAATCTGAAAATAAATTATCTATTGAATTACATAAATCCAAAAACTATAAGTGAGTTTTATTCGGATGCATATTATAAGCCCAAATATTATATATATAAGTATAAAACATACCGTTATTTTTGAATACTTAAGGAAGACTGCATGATAATATTGAAAAATTTTAATAAACAATTTAATGTAAAAATATCATCACGGCCAACATTAAATTGGTTGGAAAGAAAAAATTGAACCTTGATTAAAAAAGGTATTATATAAATATAATTTAATAAAAACATATTTACCAATTCTACTTAGAAAAATAGAAATATGCCTAAAAGCGCATCTTATAAAAATTGTGATTGCAGCACATAAATCATAATATTATGTATATGTTAAATTGATGTTATGTTCAAGTAATACAAACAAGGCAACATCAAAATAAATTGGGAATTACCACTTTTATATGTATGCCCACTGGTGGGGGATTCTTGTTGCGGAGAGGCCGAGCGACGCTATCAACGAATGCGCAGATCATTGTAAAGCTTGTGGCGCGCAAAAAATTAAAATTGCTTCTCAATTATTATACGTAGTATATGTACAAACACATTCCCTTTTCGTTTTCGATGGTGTACACTGTATTATAGCAGGGTCTGCACTATGCGCTGCGGCCACAATTTTACGCAAAATGGCAGGAAACTGGGATGCTTATATGTAATATCTAATAAGTACAATAAAATGTCCAGATATTAACAAAATGCAATACTTATAATGCTGAATTTGTTTATAGAAAAATTACATAGGTCGGAAAAGATTTAAAGTTTACTGTTTAAAGCTTTCGTAATCAATTAAGATACGTTGCTGTTATCACCACATAAAATTCGTCTTACTGCGGGTTAATAATTTAAATGAAATTGAATTATAGTAAGTCAAAATGAATAAATAAATATCAGTAGCTGCAGTAAAATATATTTAACTTCCTTATGTGTTGCTCCAAGTGTTTGTGAAGACACCATATTTAAGTATAAATCATTTAATTATGGTTGATTAATTTAAAATTGATAATCAAGTCTTAAATCATCAGTTTACTTCCAGCAAAAATATAATATTGACATATAAAACCCGTCATCGGGTAGCCGCTAGTATAATAAGGGGTAATCGAAATATTTGCCTGCGCAAGACAGTCTACTTAAAAAATGCTACAGTGCCTACTTAACAAAATTTACACACGTAGATATAATAAGTACTTAATTTCGAATAAATTTAAGGCTTGAACAAAACAAAATACCTCAACCAAATTATTTCATGTTCTAAAGAAATTATACTTGTGTCATCTGTTGCAAAATGATATGAAAATGGGCGGGACTTAAAAAAAATGCAAAATGCAGTTTGCAACACTTAACAAGATTCACAGATGAAGAACACAACAGGCATAGCTGCAGTAGTTAACAAACTTGCTGATTGCACTAAAAGTAAAATGCACTTTCTCATTCTAAGCTTTTAATGGCCACGCCTTTATTTTATTGCAGGCTTTAAAGTGCAGAATGCAGGCCTTCGTCTTGATTACCGCATCATTATTGAATTAATATACACAATTCACACTTCAGTTCAATCAGTTATCAAGTATTTAAGGGTTTATTAAGATTTGTGATTTTAATAAATGCATATTTGAATTTCTGTAGTATAGGTTCTTCATTTATGCAACAATAAATATAATGTTTGTCTCAACAATAAAAAAACAACGCATTTAGCCATAAAAGACAAATTTCTTACACAATTTATTTTAAGACTGAAACAAGACGAAGCAGTAAAACATTTCTCATTTTCTTATCAATCCCCCATGTGCGGCTGATACAACGAAAACACAAAACAAACATAACAAAAATAACTCACCCACCCTTGTTAACATTTGTTATGTAGGTATCTATCCAGTGTAAGATATAATATGGAGCCGGGAGCGATTTTAATTAAAACTTGGCACAGAAAAACCACCGCCCCCAGTGCGAGATCAAAATCGTGACTTCAGTACTGAGTTACAATAACAACAAGGGGGATGACACGATGTAATTAAAGAAATTGTCATGTTTTTATTATAAAACTTTTTCACTCTACTTTACTGTTGGTGTCTGCAAATTTATGTGTGTACAAGTTCGAGCTGTACGTTTGGCTTGACTTTTGAGTGTTTTAATTTTCTTTGTGACTTTTTGTTTTTTGTGTTTTTAGAAAACGCAACCATACTTTGACAATCATACATTTTACGTGCGTTGCGTTACTTTAACTTCTATATAGTAATTGGGTTGATAATAAACGTATATATTATATTTGTGTCATAATTCCCATGAGCTGTGAGAAACTTTGCACCCTCGTTACAATCTTACATTGTCGCACGATATTTTGTGAAGGAGAAAAAATGAGTTATGTGTGTCTTATTTGGGAAAAAATGGGTATAATTAATAATATCAAGCTTTTACTGCATGTCTGTAAGGTTAATTGTGAAGAATCAAGAAAGGGCTTTTAATACATTTTTATTTAAATCTTATAATGGCGTCAATTGCACACAATTGAAAATTATTAATTAACATCCCAGATAATTTCTCACAAATAATTTCTAATTTATACAGTTGTCATTAAGTGCACAGCATTTAATAGAAGTACAAAAATTTAATCAATTGTGGCCACTACCCACTTCAAAGATTGTTTAAACATTTTCCCCTTTTTTAAAAATATTGAATTCATATAATACCTTTTTAAGACGTTTGCATCAAAAATATTTTAAAGCTTGCATACTGTTTACACAAATTAAATAACATACTTAGTCACAATATTTCGTACTTAAAAAAAGTATCTAATAACCACCACCCCTAACCTTTGTACCAAATAAAAAATCAAAAGGCAATCGAACAAGGAGCACACACACACTGCTGTGAGAACAATTCTCGCATTCCAAATCCCAACAAGAGTCATCATCATCATTAATTTCATCAGTAAGCAGCACAATATTGCAGCGCTTTTTCTTTCTCATATTTTGGATGCTGTGTAGATTGAAAGTGTATATGTGCGGATACCCGCTTTTCCAAACACACATTCTCTGCTGCAAGATGAAAGAGATGCAACTTATGTACAACGTAACATAAAGGGGAAATGGAGGATTCCACATCCAGGTCCAAATTATGTATATAGAATTGATTGTCGCTGGCTGCTGGTGCATTAGCATCTTTGTCAGTTCTAGTTGGAATTTAGATGATTTTTGGTATTCATTTAAGCGGAAGTAATATATTAAATATTTTAATGTTTTCAAAAAAGTTTTATTTACATTAAATATTTTAATTTTTTAATTATTTTACGCACTATTTTAATTTTTTGTTTCAGTGGATCATATATAAAAGAAAACAAACTGGATAAGTGAAACGATTTTCATTGTAGTTAGTGAAATTAACAACAATTTTTGGAATATGTTGAAGAAATTTAAAATAAAAGTGATTTTTCACAATTTTAAGCAAGAAATATTTTTATTTTAAAAACAAAGTTTTTTATTTTCTTACCTAAAAATTATTTAAAAAAATATTGTTATTTGTAGATTTTTGGGAGCATTTAAAATTCGTAATAAAATCATTTCATCTTTAAATATTAAAGTAGTAAAAACGTGTGAGCATTTCTCAAAATGTTTTACAATTACATAATTTAAGAGGTCAACATTAAATTGTCTCATAAAATGTTCATTGCTCTAAAATATTAAATAAAATGTCCATAATTAGTTGACAAATTCACAGACGAATCCCTTGAGAAACTCCTGCATGCACATTTCACCAGACTTTTAAACACAAAATCGTCGCATAAACAAAATCCAACTAAATTTATTCAAATGACATCAACAATAATATAGAATTAAGTGTGACATCGGCGGCCATTCACATATGTTGATTCCGATGTTAATTAATGTCTTATGCGAATCGCGCGCAACTCGCGAAATTTATGCAAACGATGCCACCGAACGAGGGTTTATAATTGTATCGGGCTGCCCTCAAAGGTGATGATACCGAACTTCTTTTTTTTAAATGGTCAACAAAATACATAATACGCATATGTAATTGAGAGTTTGCTCAAAGTCTACAAATAAATTCATTTGCACCCAAGTAAATTAACTGCAGAATTGAAAGAAAATCGTGTTAAACATTTGGTGGCGAGGCGCGCTTGTTTAAAATATGACAAAAGTCGAATGTGCGCGCGAGCTGAAAAGTCGTGACATTGCACTCTGAATGTCTGCGTTGATATGCACCCAATGTACTCATACTACGGGGTAGACCGCAGAATATGTTTCGTCGACATCGTTTTATTGTTCAGTGCGCCTTTTTGTATTTATTAACAATTCAAATTTAATTTCATTTGTTGATTTGCATTTCGTTGAATGCTTTCCCCGGAGCGTCGCGTCGCGTCGCTGCCGGTTCGTTGCTTGTCGACTAGTTATATAAATGCCATCGTGTTTGTGGTTTCCACATTTTTCATAGTTATAATTTAGCAGATATAGCTGCAAGGAGAATAATATATGCCATTCAATTGTTCATGTCTGAGAGGTAATGTTCAGCACCACAGAAACATTTAAACAAAACGATTATATTCAAATGAGATGAAACTTAAAATACAACAAATGAGTTTGTTGTTATTTTAATTGACTGTGCAGCGTAATGTAGGTGATTTAATTAATTAAGTATATAGAATATATAAAAGTTGAGTGAACTTTGTGCTTAAGTAGGTAAACATTTATTAATGTGCCTTTGTCATGAAAGTGATGGTGGGCTTATTTTAAAACAATACACAGGGAATTATAATAATTTAAAACGCAGTTAGAAACAATTTTTGTACATGAAATGAGATTAAATTAAAAATCTGAGTTAAAAACAAGTCATTTTATAATTAAATTTATATTGTAACGATAATGAAAGCGCACCGTAACGATAACGATATAATCGTTGCTGGTTGTGATTTTTGATTGATTTTAATGAAAACTTTTCCATAATTACTGTAAAATTAATATTTCGGTTTCCAGCATTATATTTTAAGTCGTGTTATTAAAATTTTCTTATGTAATGAAATAATTTCATCACCATATAAAATAAACTGCTATGCAGCGAAGTTATTTTTCATGATCATTTTATAACGATTGCATACTTGAAGGCGTTTAAACTGAAAAGTTTATTTTCATGAATTATTTGACTTTTCTTTCAGCAACAGACTTCATTTTTATTTAATAAGTCTAGTCCTTTATTAAACAAAACAAAGTCCATCATTACCTTATATACATTCATTAATTAAACACAATAAAAGGATTAATCACTTCATTTCCAATTTCGATTAGTTTCAACAAAAACAACAAAACAACAACTGAATGACTGATGATCAATTCAGAACCATTTTAGTTCCATAGTCACAGATGGTGCTGACGATAGCACCTGAACTATGTGCACATCATTTTTGACCTTACCCACGAAAATTAGTCAAAACTGTGTGGCCGTCTTCGGTTTTACATTAATTTAACTCTGCAGCACGATTCAATTTCATTTATTGTTGTGCACCCGTTGTACGTGTGCGTTTCCTCTTTCTCAACCATAATACTGCGTGTAACCGAAAACGCGTAGTCCGAACCAAATTTCCATGATGTAATTTATTGGTCATTTCCGTGTCCATTGGCATGGGCCCACCATAGCATCGGGTGTCCAACATACAACCAGCAGCAGCAGCAACAGCAGCGCCGTTGAGTGTACAATAGCCGCATATATGAATAAGTGCAAAGGAAATGGTCGCGCTTGGCATAGACAAATGTCCCACCGAATAAGTGGTTTCAGCTGGGGCTACTCAGGGGTGGCACATCGCTGCGGGGAGATTTGTTTGGACTTGACTTTAATTGTTGTTTTCGTTGTTGTAATGGCACACAAAAAAAAGACTTGTATACATATTTTTTTTCGACTTCATATTTTGTATACTATGAGTAAGTTACAAAGTAGAAGCACTTATTTAAAGCACAGACATTTTATTTTGTGTATAAAGGTTGAATCATGAATGTGGCACTTTGAAATGCGCGAATGGGTAATTTGTCTTACAGTGCAGATACAATTGAAAACATTTTTTATAAAGGTACTGAATTAACATGAGGAAGGAAATGAAGGCCACCTTATAAGATTGAAAATTTATTGTTACGAGAGTGAGTATTTTAATTTATTTAAAAGGTCAAGTTGAATAGACATTTGGTTTATTTTACATTACTAGTTGAATGTAAATATAGAATTTTAATGATCAACACAGTGATCTACATGAGCTGAAATAAATTAGAATAATGAAAACGATTGCCTTAATGTAATTGTTAAAATAAAAATATTTTTTAACAAATAACTCTAAAAGAAAGGACAAAATATTACTAACAGAATATAACTGGGAAACTGGGCGGTGCATTGTTATTTATTGTCCTAACTTTATAGAAAAGAAGATGAACTTTTACTGCGCACGAAACGATCACAATATCATTTAAGGTAATTATACTTCACGTATATGATGAAAGGTAAGATGAATAGTTGTTTCAAGGAGGAGTCTTTCATCATGATCACTTCATGATCACTCAAGAACAAAAAAAGTAAGTGCGGTCGAATTTAAAAGAAGTTGTGATTGGTATTGTTGATAATTTTCTTTTAGGGTTGGAACAATGGGGCATACACACAATAATGAAAAGTGATCTTGTGCCATGTTTCTTTTTTTTACCATCGAAAAGACTTTGTTTTGACGCTTACATTTACTCGTATTTTAGTCGCATTAATTTAAATTACAACAATTATCATAAATGCCATAAAAACCAGCTTACACAACATAAATGTAAAATTCCATCCTCCCTTCAGACGCAAAGAGTCACCAGCAATACAAAATTTATAAATAAAAAAAGATGGTGTTCCACCCGATGCCAATGAACATGTGCGATAAGTTTAAAACGATATAAAATAACATTCACCTGTTTATACACTTCATCCTTAATTCCCTCCAATCGTTGTGCAGTTCATTTAAAAAAAATTGCTTCCAACCTGCAATTTAGTAACTATTTTGTCAGTCGCGCTGTCACATAGCTGCAAGTACGTGTCTTTTATGGATGCTGATTGCTAAATAGCTCTTTCTCACTGCGTCTAGTAACTGAAGCAAATTCCCAAGAGATTATCTTGTGGCGACTTCAAGTGCTCAGCTTTTATTATGTTTCAAGTTTATACAAAAAAACTTACAGACTTAAAGCAAATTCAATGTAGCTGCAGTTGTCTCCTTGTCGGGATGGAAGCGTGAGTGTAGACACACATATAAATATGACGAGGATGAAAAAATAGCGCTTAATGTGATCGTGATTGGACACATTGCACGCCTTCTTTTGTCCAAAAAGAGCTGTCCATATTATGAAGTTTTTGCGCTTTGAAAAGGAGACGTGGTTGCAATTGCTTGATATTGAATCTCACAGAAATCAGACGTCGATCGCTTTGTGTTTTTAAACAAACGCATCATTGTAATTGTTTAGTCTAGTCTAGACTTTTTAGGTCTACATTTAATTAAAAACAGTTCTTAAATTATTGCAATTAAAAGCATTTTGTAAAATTCTTTATATTTACTGCTGCACTAGCAAAGAAATCTGTGCGATCCTCGGATATCCACTTTATCCATAAAATTCCAGAGTGCGTGTTTTCGTACTTCTTCTCCTCCTAAACGGCACGGCCGATTATTACAATTTTTTTTTTTTTTTTGAAAACGATTTCAGCAATAATTCTTTGAATTACTCAATTTTTTCACGAACCGCGTTTTTTTTACGCTTAAAATATACTTTTTTTACGTCCCGAATGCTGGCAAGTTTTTTAGTTTGAATGATTCCCGGACATAATATATATATATGCATATTGTTTATCAGGAATTTGCTCATAAACAAACAGACTAATAGTTATCTCGTAGTAAATATTTAAACCGCTGTAAGGGAATCAACTTTTCTGGAAATTTTGGTCACATACCCTATGGCCCAAACAATTAAATTTCTTGTTCACACAAGATCATTTATCAAAAAACGTTTCTGTTCTATTTATAAATAAACCAGAAAAAAAGCTAGGAGTAGTTTTCGTTTAAGCGAAACCGAGTTTTTAGTATTTTTGAAATACACGTTTAACGTTTAATAAGTCGATGTAAATAATTAAACGAATTTGAATTTTGTAATTAATATAGTTAAAAAACCTATTACAAAAAAAAATTCTATCTCGGAATTCACCAATTGAAAATGAAGACGAAGAGTACGGTAAATGAATGTGATATATGAAATATTTGTAATTTGCACTATGTTAACACCTTCTCATACATAAAATAGAAAAGCAGCATGCACCGCGAGGAGCTGTTGATTAAATGAATCGAAACGTGTGCAGTGCAAAGAAGTGGGAAGCCCCCCGCTATGGATGTTCAACGGCAAAAGGTGCAAACAAGGCTTCTTCACCCAGAAAACGTATAACTTCAAATGGCACATAAAATATTTCAACCGCAACTGCTCGTATACGTACACGATTTGCACAAAACATCGCTCATATAAGTACTGCACAGTGTGCGAGTACGTTTACGAATTGTACATGAAGTCCCAAAGGCGAAGAAAATCTTGCGGATGACAAACGAGCATCGTTGTTTTGGTTGTCATCAACAGGGAGACTTCACGTGTATGAAGTGCAGTCTGTATACAGCAAGGAGTGAAAAAAGAGGAGCTTACAAACGGAATTGTAATTTATATTTCATGTTTGACAATTTTGTTGCAGTTATTAATCATAAGACTTTCATATAATGTGCGTAAATGAAAAGGGGTTGCCATGATATTGGGAAAGAATTGCACTACTCTTATGAAATCATGTTGTAGCTGCAGGGTTGAAGGGATGGCTACCGAAGAGACAATGTACAAACAACATGCAGAAATACTTTATTGATCATCAATTTTGACTTCTGTCTATTTCGCAATTTGATAGCCTATCAGATGCAGGAGTTTCAGTTTTTCTGTTATTATTAATTGAATTTTTGTAAAGTGCGATTATGTAAAAACTACAAAGATGCAAATGTTTATAGCTTTTTATGTTGTTAGTTTATTTTTGTTTAAAAAAAAAAAAAACACACATTTTCTCTTTCAGGAACCCTAAATTAAAAATTGGCTGAACTTACACCTACAGTTTACCTTAAAATTTTCTACCTCAATTAAATAAAAGTTCATTTAATTCACATTGTCACCAAACGCTCGACTGAACTCTTAAACAAATAATCTTATGAATCGTCACTGAAGCGCATCTCCTTAATTAATGACAACTGCAATTAAAATACGAAAACGATCTTTAAAGTTGTACGAAAGTACCCTTCAGCTTATCTATCAAATTAATCAAAAACGTCATCATTCAAAATGTAGTTTAAAGATTGTCCACATTGTTAGTGGATTACCGAATTTCCCCAAAAAAATTTCACGACGAAATCGAAAAACAGAAATCAACAACTGGGATGTATGCGGCATTTCTTTGATGACGATCAACGATCGTATATGGTGTGTATGATCAAGGTGAAAAGAGTAAATATATTAAAAACACACAAGAATCAAATCAAATGTAATCTACAAACAGAAAAAGGGATGCGCATTTGAGTGTGCATTGATTTTTGGACGGGAATCAAATTTCAAAAGAGGAAAACGAGTCGGACATGGGCGCAGCACATGAAAAGGCGTGCGCGCGGTATCGGGACCTATCAATTATTTTTTTGGTGAAGAAAAGGGTCAAGTGGGGTGTAAATTGAAGGAAGGGAAATACGTATATGCAGGAAAAATAGTTATTAAGAGAATATAATAAACAAAACCTGCCATGTTTATCAAACAAATAAACAAACACTTGAGGTTCGAGGATGTCTTCAAAATTGTATAAAACAAAGGGAGAGAGATAATGTTGTGTGATCGGTTTCAAGTATGGGGAACACAAAGGGTTTTGTGGCTTGAAAATCGTGTAATGGAAATTGTGCTTGCATTAATTTATGCATGTCAAGTTGTCGCTGCATTGCCTTTAATATTCTGAATATTCGGCATAAAAAAGTGGTTATTGTAGGCGTTGTATTTTTCGTGGCTTAAAAAATTATTGTTTATTGATTTTCAGAAAATATTTGAAAATATTTTGAAGGGTTAAAGGACTAAGGTATCAAACATCCTTTAAAACTATTAACTAACATGAAATCAAATTATTAAAATCAAGTTTCAGCTGCTAAATCACTCTCAAAAAGAAAGTATAAAATTTTTAATAATTGAGACAAAATCTTGAAATAACTTCACTGTGATTGTATGCCATCGGGCGTTTGTTTCAAACTCAGAACCAACCACCTCAACCAGGCCCATTGCACATTTATTATCCAAGTAACTATATATATATTTGTACATAATTTTACTTTTGATCATGATTTTATGTTTGCTCGTTGTCACGAGTTCCTAATTTAACATGTTTTTTGTTCCTCGAGTGCACCTCACGTTCACATTCTTTCCACAGTTTAAGTAAATGAGCTAACCAAACAATGAAACAAATTTAATATTGATAACATGAAGCAACAACAACGGGGGAAAAAAATTGAGTTGTCTTGTAGTTGTTTTTTTTATTCTTCTCTATTTTAGGGTATTGACAGCATTCTGAGGGCGCGCGCGCTTTCGCCGCTTTGAACTCAGTGCATTTCCTTTAATATGTAGCCCACAGGAGAGTATCTGTTTTGCTTTCAGTTGAACATGGTTTTCCTTTTGTTGCCCTATGCATTTATAATTAAAGAATCAATGAACACAATGAACAATTAGACAAGGGATTGAAAATATATTATGTTGCTGGAATCTGTACATATTATGTCGGCGTTGGTGCGTGTATGCTTAATCATTAAAATTGTTGGGATGCATAAGTATAAAAAGATGAAAGCCACCTCCAACTATTTGACTCGTGCGGTTATTGTTAAATGTTAATTAGGTACACAATGTCCTGAGGGGCACGTACCTTTACATACAACTCTTTTGTTAAAAATATTTTTAATATTATCAAGGAGATGCAGGTGAATTGAACACGTCGTCGCCAGTCGGAACAAAGAAATTAAATTGTTTCGTATTTGAATTTCATTAAAAATTTATTTTTTCTTCTTTCTAGAGAGTTCAATAAACTTTTCTGGATTGTTTTTTATTGCACAACAAATCTTGTAACAGTAAGAACCTTAAAAGGATACTTTAAAGAATCTTTTAAAAAATATATTAGATAGATGGGATGAGAGAATAGGAAGGAAATTGGAAAGTTTTGCTGCAATTAATTTAGAAAACGATATTTAAAAAAATAATTTTTTAACTAATGTATTTTTTGAGATTTAAGGGTTTTAATCGGACAACATAGATCTATTACAAAAAGACAGATATGTGTGCAACGTGCATTGTGCAAGAAACCGTCTTCCCCAAACTGTTAAACAAATGTTTATGATTACATAAATAAACAAGCAGCATAATGTGCCCTAAGAAAGCCATAATTGTCCATAAAACTTTTTATAATAAAGGATCTGAAGAAGTGTTTTGTATTTTATGAGAAGGTTCTACGCAATTAAAAAATTTATTGCAACCCAAAGTGACCACTAAACTATTAACTTTCATCATAACTTTCACTTAAATGACTTTCTGTATAGATACAACCTGCTGTTAATGAAACACATTTTGGGAAAATGTTTTTTTTTATAACGACAATTGTGATGGCATTGAATTCACTCAAGAGCAGTGTATTAGTTTATGTCCTTTTTGTGATCTTTGACGATTCTAAAAACATTTTCAACAATTATGGTTAATAAATAGTGCGGTAACATTATCTAAATTATTATCTGAATAAAAGACATAAAGGAAAATAAAACACCTGCTAGAGATTAACAACTTCTGTTCATGTGGAATAATTATTTCGAATGCACTTTATCGTTATTTCTTAATCCAACCAAAATGCATCCCGCAAAACCCTTTTCAATTCAATTCAGTTTATAAGTAGCCAAGCTAATAGCCGCATAATAGCGTTTTAAAGAGAAACCAAAGACCTTAGGCATGAATGAATGTGGGCAACCCAAAAAAAAAATATAAAAGGATATTAATCAAAAGTGAATATAAAGGAAAATATGCATGCCTTGTTTGTTTGGTTATACGCCTTGAAGGATCAACCATTAATTATTAGAATTCTTTTAATATATGAAGTAAAGAAGTTATTAAAAAGAATCAAATCCTTAAAAAATACCAGAAGCTAAAACAATTTACCAAATAATATAAAATAAACAGACTCAGGAATTTCAGACCTCTAGTCGTAAAAGGTATAAAATGGGCCACTAATTAGTGTGAGAAGAATCTTGATATATTGATGGACGATCCATTTCAATTCAACTCTTAATGGCTCCAGTTTTCTCAATGAAATTAATTTTTCCTTTATTTTCAGACCCTGATGAGTAAAATAAAAATCAATTTATATTTACTTGAAGCTTCTACCACTCCCAATGATTGATGCCATGGTTTCTATTAAGATAACACAAATGTAATTAATTTCATTTCATTCCTTGACAAGAAAAAAAAAAAAAAACATTTAAGAAGGCAATTTTTCTCATTTTGCCACAAAAAATTTGTTATCCAGCCCCCGTGTAATCAGCCAGAGTCATCTCTCAACGACATTGTGTCTTTTGGAAACAAACAGGACTTCTAGCTGTGCAGTGTGCAATGCTATGGCCAGTGCGATGTGTTTCCATTAAAGCGACCATGGGTGTCCCTGTGGCGCCTTATCATGTTTTTCAGACTGGTGTCGCTTACCTGGGCGTGTGTACGTATATCACGTTGCATTGCGCATTTAAACTGCCAGCACTTTTTGAACATGATCCCAACTTAACAGCTAAAAATGTTGTCATCCTTAGGATACCTTTATATCTTCTAATGTTTATGATGGTAATGTCTGGGTTGTTTGTCTGCGCCATTTATTTATGTGTTAGATGAGATTGTTTCTAATGTTGTTTTCGATATCTGAAGTACTTACTGGCATCGTTTTTATGTTATGTTGCAAGATCCTGTGTGAATTCGTCGTTGGGGAAAGAGTATTTTTAAATGTTATGTGAAACAAATCTATTTTAATAAAGAAAACAGTTTTTGATCTTGTTTTCATGTACTTAAACAGGATAGTTTTTGGTATTTTGGTAGTTAATAGTTAAAAAATGTCACGTCTCGAGTCTAGACAATAAAGGAATTCATATAAGATTTCAAATGAAAAAGAAGGTTTGGAAAAATTGAACCGCAGGGATTTTTTTTGCTTCTATGCGGCATGTAAAATATTTTTAATTGTTATAATCAATACATTGTATTGAATATATTTTCTAAAATACCTAAAACAGAAATAGGCTTTAACACAAGAGGTCCTAGAAGCTTTATAAGACACACTTAATTTAAAAGGATTCATAAGTATATTTTAACGACACAAGAAAAATGGTAATAAAATATTAAAAATCAATTTATAAAAACAAAAATAAGACACTATAAATTAAATTCGGAGTACAGAAAATGTCCAGTTCTCGGAAAAAAGAGCTCAAAAATAATTGAAGAATAAATTTTGACTGATAACAGAAAATACTTCTCAAATTTGACATAATGTAGGTAATTATTTTGATTCACATTTTCATGAGTATTTTGAGTCCATTCTTTTGTACACACTCTATTCTTATACTCTTTAAAACAAAACCAAAAATGTATTTAATATAAAGGATTTATAACAATGAAATTAAAAGCATGCAATGTAAAGGAATTTAATCAAATTGGATCCCGAAACGTCTCTCGCAACCCAAACTACAATAAGTTTTCAGTTTTAGCTCTTCCACATACTTTTAAACAAAAAAGTAAAATACAAAAGAAAAAAAAATCCCTAATTGATGTGTCGCTTTACGTTTTATTAATTCCGACAAGATTTGGCCATTAAGGCGATCCTCCGTATCTGTGACCAGATCTGAGATATGTTCTGCCTTTCCTCGCATCTATATGTACACTTTTTATACGCCTTTTGTGTGGATGGCGTTGCAAGACTTGATTTAGTTTATTTTATCGGCTAAAGTTTTTTTCATAATCTACTTGGTTTTATTTGTTTAATACTTAATCCAGTCTGTTTATTGGTTGAAGACGTGCATCCACAGATTTTGGGACTATTTGATATGAATGACGACGGGTTAACGTCGATGGCAAGCGCATTTTAATGATACATGTTCGTATTACATAATATGGTAAATGATACGATTTAGACTTCTTACCTCAGGTTATGGGTTTTATTTTTTTAAAACTTAGATGGATTTTTGTTATTATAAACACATGGCGGACAGGTAGATATTGTAGACTTATAGTCATAGCAATGATCTAAATTAAATGCCGAAAGGAATATTAAAGAGATTAGCTGGGGCAATTATTTGAAACTGATATTTTTATTTTTTAAACTTTACTGATGTAATTGTGCTTGTGCGTATTTAATCAAAATATGTATAATAAAATAGTATTATTTTCTGATATGCGTTTTTGTTATTGTTTATTTAAAAATGTTCATGGGAAGCTTTTACTATCAAGAACTTAAGAAGTGTTTAAAAATCATTAGACCACAAAACGTGTTCTTTTATAGTAATGTTTAGTAAGATAAGAACTTAAGTCCTCGACTTATCGCATTGATTTCCGCCATTAGCCCATTTTTAAAACGTTCCCACGATCAAAGCTTTTAACTCCATTCCATATTGGCATTAGAAGCAAAAGAGACTATCCTAAATTTCACAAAATATCCAATTCAACATTCAAATATTCTTATAATTTCCGCACCATCGTCAACCGCAAATGCGATAAGACTTTTCTGAATAAATGTCGCCGGTAATCACTTGTTAAGTTGTATAACAAAGCTAGTAAGCATCTCTCTTAAAAGATGCGTCTTAAGCCGTGTATAATATTGAATAAAGAATCCTAAAATTTGGTTTATCAATTTAATGTGTTTAACCAAATTACTGAAACAAGAAACGAATAAACTTTTGAAAAAATTGACATAAAATAAAGAATACAAATATCGAAGCTCGAGAAAAATAAAAATGCGCGCGTCTTTGTTTATTGGGTTCTTATCAAATCCCCTTGTTTAATATACGCTTGCGTTTAAATGACTGTCCCCGACTCGTCATTTAATTTAAATTTGTTGTTTTTCGATAAAAGCAAGTTTTACAACATCGCCATATCGCCTCGTAAAACCACAGCGATTGGATACTGTCGCAGACGAATCGCGCTTTATAGTCGCAGCTCCAGAAAAAGTATCAATACATAAAATGTGGCATATATAATTTGAGATGAGCTCATGTTGTCATAAAAGTGGTACATGTGTTCCGTGGCTAATTCCATTAGTGTATTTTATGATAAGTTCTTGTAGTTTTAATCAAAAGTATTGTGAAGATTTGTGTTATACGAGGACCAAATGATTTAATTTTCGGTTTATTGCATCCACTTAAAGTGGGGTAATCAATTTTATGAATTAATTTCGAGGATGGTTAAAGACTTAACATTGTTATTTTAGGGTACAATATTTTAGAAAAAAATTATAATATTATAATTAAAATAAATTTTTATAATAAAAACAAATTTTAAAAACCTTTATTCAATTGTTGCACAAAATTTTTTTGTTCATTCATAAATAAAAGAAATCAAATTATTCACACAGCAATTTGTATTGAATTTAAATAAGTCTAAATAACTTTAATACGGACAAATTTGTTGTCGTTGCAGTGCAGGGTATTCCGCGTGCGGACAATAAACGCGCGCGACACACACGCCGACGCATTAAAACGCACCCAACAATGGCTCACCGAGGAAATGTGTCATGTATTTACCTTAATATAATTAATTACCTGTCATAAATTGTTTTGTGCTGGGCTCATACAATAAATACATTTACCGGCTATGGAGCGTGCGCGCTTTTAAACGGACCGACCTCCTTCAAGCTCCACCACAACATTATACGTCGAGTACATGCACGTTTGTTTGGCTCGCGTTATACCTGTATGCATTCACTGTTTTATGCCTGCGTCAATGTGGAAATAGCCATAAAAGTGACTTACAATTTTTTAATATTTTAAAGCTCATGACTTCTTGTTTATGATCCGAATATTGTTATTCCTGTGTCTGATTGTTTAAAATATTTACTGAATATGTTGTGAACGATCATGATTGTGCTTTGAATAGCAAGCTCTCGTTTACTTACGTAGGTGGCCCGATCATTAGGTAATTTTAAGTTGTAACCTGTATTCATTCATTGTTTGGAAAACTCATAATTTAAATTTTATTATCATTTTTTCTAATTTTTTTAATAACAAAAAGTTATTTTCAATTTTTTTTTTTGAATTAAGGAATTATTATCATTATTAGTTATTTTTAAAAGTATTCCATAAATATAATAAAATATAAAAAAAATTGCTGTTTTTAAACGTAAATCGGTATTTGTCGTTTATTCATGAAAATATTATTTTAAATTAATAAGAAACCCTTTATCTGCCACCTAGTGAAAGTATTAAAAAGGTCTAAGATTTTTTTTTAATTTAAACTCACTTCTCAATTAATTAAATCGCTGTAAAATTCCTTCCAAAGTCCTTACATATTACAAATTATTGAAGAAACTGTGCAATTGAAAAATATTTTTAACACATTCAGAAATCAGAAGTAAGACATTAGTTCTGTATGTATTTTAGTTTATAGATCATTTATCTAAATACAAATATTTGATAAATCGTAAAAGTATTTAATAGAGAATCAGTCAATAAAAGCCATTTGAATAATTTTTAAACAACAATTAATTACTAAATATGAAAAGTCATAAATAATGTCAAAAACATTCATCCCTTAAAGTAACCATACCCATACCTACAATTGAGTATTGAAGCATAAAAATCACTTGTTCAATATTTCATTGTGGGACAACCAAAAAAGTCCTTACGCGGAATATAATAAATCTATACAAAATTATATTCATGTTAAACAGGGGTTGAATTCTTTTGGGAAATAAAGAAATTTATGTGCAGGGTTGATGCATATGTGAAATATGTATGAAAAATGATGCTCGACGCCCGACTTTAGTTAAGTTATTCTTAAAGATTAATTAAAAATAAGTTAAGTATTTTCAAATTTAAGAATAATTCTTAAAATATTTTTTTTTGGTAATTTGTTTTAAAAAAATATTGTATTAAGGGCATATTATTTACTAATTGTTTGATTCTGTAATGATTTACTTTTTGTTTGAAGAATAAGCTCAATTTTCTTTTCATCTGAGTACTGTTCCTGTATACGAATTGTTTAGACAAGATCCCTTTCAATTTTGTTTATCGCACACACGTCCCATATCCCACTCTACCGTCTACAGAAAAAAATTCCCATTTTCTGAATGTGCACGCTTGCACATCCTTTCACTTCAATGTGTAACTATATGAATAATTACACGTGGTCCTCAATTAGTTTGTAATCCATCATTGGGTTTTTGCATAGCATACACGAAGACGCGGCATTTCCATGTCAAATTTGGTGTGCGTCGTTGTGCACGCAGTGATAGTGATTCCATTAAGGGGGTAAAAAAAGCGTGTTTTTGTTTGTGGAAGAGGCACGATGCTTTGCATGTGTCACACAATCAAATCCATTATTTTATAATCACATTGCATATAAATGGATATGAGGAATAAATTCTTTTATCACAGCACTACAGCAGACGGATTATCATGCGAGCCATACGGTTTCGCGTTCATTTCAGATATTGTGACTTTGACGAGGTGTAGAGAATTAGGGGCGGAATTGCTTCTTCACATATTTTTTATTTTTTTATTTTGATTTTTGGAAACAATTTTTAATATGCAATTTGTGAATGAATCATTCATCAATCAAATGTGCATACAGATAAATTATAGGATGGATGAGAGTCGAGTATTTGGAAATTTCTCAGACATTGTGACTGATTTTTATTTCTCTTTAATCTGAGGGTAAATTTATTATGAATATTACAAGTAACTGTAAATATAAAAATACTATTGATACATTTTAAAATTTATTTCCAAAGTTTTTTTTTAAATATTAATAAGACTGTTTTACTAATTAACTTAGTCAAAATAATATTCAGGTAATCATTCATGTGCTATTTAATTCCATTAACGACTTATCGCTCCACACATTTCCAATTTTCCCTGTCTCCTTTTGAAATTTAATGAATGATTGTAAGTCGCATAGTTGTGTCATATTGCTTGTAAAAATAAGAACCACTTCAACAAGATGTTAGTCTTGACATAATCTTTTGTGTGCAATACTTAATCTTATTTTACAAGCAAATGACATGCACATTTGCGAACACAAAACAAAACACAAAATACATGACATGTTGGAATAAGTGCAGCCATAATCCGGAAGCGCATTGATTGCAGTCGCGGCGACTAACTGTCCAAGGAAAGGCTTAATATACACAGGGGAAACAGCACAAACATTATACAAAACGCAGAAAATGAACTCACAAAACAAAGACAAAGACAAAAATGAAACGCGAATAAACGCCAACGGATTACATCGATTGTTTAAAATGAGTAGCTTCGTACTTTTTTTGTTTTTGTGCTCTCAATAACAATCCGATGCAACTCTGCAAGCTCACTAAGCATTGCGCTAATAAATGTAATTAAATTAACGTAATTTATAATAGGCTGAAGCCTGTACTTCGTTGTAGTAATGGCAATAGTAATTAGATTAAAGTATTAACTTTATACTGAGTCGGCAAAATGCATTAATTAAGTAACTATCATCATAAAAATACTCTTATAACACACTTCTTATTTCATCATATAAGTAAAGTGCTAAACCATGGATTAATCAAACTACAAAGGAAGTGAGGATTACTGAAAACTCTGTTGCAAAATGTCCTCGCATTTGATGCAGTTTCAAATGACTAACTATGTTGTAATACCATCCCTTCCATCAACAAAATGAATGTGCATTTATAAGCAAACATAAAACAGGCATCCGCATGTAAGTCCTTCATCCTGTTAATCCTCATGTGCTGTACAAATTCCATTACCTCAATTAATTGGATATTTCTTCACCCCTGCAAAAAGTGACATTACTGCACTTTTAACAAAATGTCACGACAACTGAGTGTGCATTAAATTCAAATGTAATTGAAATGAACCCTCTTAATGCGCTTTTTATGGATCTTCGTCTCATCTGCATGTCGCATTACGTACAGTGTAAATGACGGATGACTTTTTTGTCCACTTCGTTTTCCGTTAAATTACTTCATTCACACCGTGGTTTCAGTTGCCCGCAAAAAGTGTGCTAACAACGAGTTTTCAAAGATTATATCAATGCACACCTTTTTAGTGTTTAAATATTCAAAAATTCAAAAATGCATAGCAACTTTGCATTTGAATTTGCATTCGTTGCAAAAGGGATCCCCAAAAAAAGGATATCGCAACATTCTAATTCAGAATGATTGATTACAAAATATCTTTTGTAAAAATAAAAAAGGAATTCAATTTAACAATGATTGAACTGTCTCAATTAGGTTTGTGTGATTTCGGTGCAAACAAAGTGGCGGGTAAAAAAAACCTCCTTTCGACATAATATTCTTTTAACAGCACAAAACACGAGTAAACGCATTGTCGTACAAATGGCAAGCCATGTACAGCATGAACCTTAATGCTATATATTTCAGCGTATTATGCTTTTAACATTATTTTTTTATCGTTATTATAATAGTGGTGGTGTAATATATTTTGTGAATCAAACGACAAATGCATTCGACAGCGAGAAAATTGTAGCAACAACCAAAATACAAAGACTTCCCGTGGATTGGGGCACCGCGTGTGTGTATGCAATCCATGTCCACCCCCCATCGTGTGCAAAATGATGCCATATACTGCATTAGTCGCCCGGTCAGAGGCGAACACTGCACAGCGTCTTCTGTGCAGCAGACGACATTTAGCTCTATTGCAGTTTTGTTTCAAAATTGTGCAACATTTTTTTAAGGAATTCTTGGAATATTTCTTATGTTTGTTTTCTTTTTGCTTGTGAAATACGTTATATCTTTACGTTTCTTTATTTTCATTATTTTTTGGGTTGTGACCTGGATGCAGTGCATGAATTAAAGGTGTTATGTAGACTTGTTTCAGGTACATCTAAATTAAATGTTTTTTTTTTTGGATATTCGGTTTTCTTCATTGACTGGTTGAAATTATTATTTTTTTATAATTTCAATCGATAAATATTGTAAGAACTTTTGTAATAAAAACCTAAGCTTCATTTTAAAAAAAATTGGATGATTAATTAAGACAAATTCAGAGTCGACTTAAGTTTTTTTTTTCAGGTCATATAAATTCAAAATCACCTCAAATTATGTACAGGACTTTACATTTTAATACATTTCTTTCATAAAAACTTTAAAACTTATTAAAACCTTGTTTAGAAATGTTAAAGTTAAAAATCAAATGGAATTCTTTCTTAAATAGCCATTTATTTTACTATTTCCATAATGTGTTCTTATCCTTTGCTTCCTTTTCAACCATTTCATTAGACTCACATTTGAACTAAATTCATTCCACAACAAACATCAATAACCACATACTTTGACATTATTGAATATGTGACAACTCCATTAGTTGTAACAACAAAAAAGCCCACCCAAATTGAATGTCCGCATTGTGTTCTGGACACAAGAATGCGGACAATTCAGTAATAATTATTGAAAACTCAAAATGTTTTTATTCCCTAAACAATATTATCGATAATTCATTTTAACAAGCCAATGTGCCAAATAAATTTAAGTGAGATGAGCTTCAGCTGTCTACAATCTACAACAAGTTTTATAATGTGAGTATAATCTTTGCAGCCTGCTAGGTGGGAAAATGGTGTTGTACAGTGTACAGTGTGCACGGAAAAATGTGCAAGCAAATCGTTTAACAGCGGGTCAGGAGGTTTAACCGTAAAGGACAGAGTCAAAGCCACATAAGACATTGATTGATTAGTTGGATAAGTGAATGAGTTCAACAGAATATGCCACTTTAGGCATTTTAGGGGTTGAATATTTTATTTTCTGGTTATTATGGTGTGAGTCTAAGCTTATCGGAGGCGCCTTAATATTATCTACATAAATATATAAATATTGTTTTAATTTTTATAATCATTCAATTAATTTTTAAATCCACTTAATTTAAGCTATTGTATCGCAGTGACGACTATGAGCAGTCAAACTTACTCATCCATATCGGGATGGAAGCAAAACCCACCACTTAAGCCTTAACGAGGTGATTACGTTTTTATTTGGACATTCCAAATTATTTTTATTGAAATTATGTGAAAATTGACTGGCTTCATGCAGTCAAACGCATGGTCAGTTATACTAAATAAGAAATAAACTTCACGCCGATAGTTTCCAATAAACTGCCACATCTGCTACACATATCGTGAGACGTCAAGCGGTGAATAGAATTTATCGTCGAATGCAACTGATATTTTTGTTTTCAAAGAGGTTTTTCTCCTTTTTGTGTCTATTGTGTGTTGGAATATATGTTTAAGACTTAAGATTGTGCCCCATTTAAATTTCTTGATCATATGCACAATATAGTAAAGTGCTAGCTTACGAAGTCGGGGGAGAAAAAAAAAAGCATTTACAAAAATGTGAAAAGAATTTATGTGTTTTCGTCGTTTGTTTCTTGTGAAATCACCCGCTGATTATGTTAACTCAATGTCTCACAAATGCACAAGTTATGTGTTAGTTAAATTGTATGTGGGGAATTAAGTTGTTTCAAAAAAATAAATAGCACGACAATTGTAAGTTCAGTATTCGATTTTATACCATCATGTGGTTTAAAATGTGTGTGTGCCATTTTTTTAAATCTTATTTTATTTAAAGACAACTAATTCTCTAATTAAAGCTCAGTGAGTCATTTATTAAAATTCAGTTTTTCCTGCATGGATTCTTTTGCAAAATTTGATCACTATTTAATAATTTCGTATACAATTTCTTTGTATTTAATTTATTTTAATAATGTTGTAAGCCTTTGATTTCAAAAATATTTTATTACTGTTTAATATTATAACCTTGAAGACCTATGACAAAAAAAACAAACAAAACAATGTAACGCATTCAAATTAAGTCCCACAAACTTGTATCAATTAAATTATGCCTAACCATGCTTCCATAAATCCATTCATAATTGTGCAACTAAATTTTTTGCACGACTTCCACATAAACAATCCGAATGACTAAATAATAAAAAAATATTGCAATTCCTTGCTTTTCTCAACTTCTTTTCTCCAGCACACATCTCTCCGCAAAAAAAGATTTCCCAAACAAATTACCATGCCCATTTGCGAATGCATTTGTCCGTTTCACCAAATATTGCACAATGCATATTGTTCCTCCTCCCTGCAGCAAATTCAATGAACGAAATAAAATTTGCATATGAAAAATTATAAATTAAATAAGAGCAACCGCGGCAAGAATCTGCACATTAAAGAAAACGAGAAGTATAATAACTAAGAAATACAAATAATATGGCATAAACTGCAACACATGGTGACTTATACGCCAAGCACAAATATCTTTACAATATGGAACTGTGCTTTGCTGAATTTCATGGCGCCCCACCGATAATATTTTATCTGTACACCCTTAAGATTCAATGCTTAAAGGCCTGTAACAGGTGGCGCCAAGTCCCGCAGTAGTTTACCTCGTTTGTGTTTGTGCAACATTTAGATGTTTAATTTTTACAAAGATTATAAACATATATCCGATTCAGGTTATGGTCAAGGTAATGCTTATTATACCTTTATGTGGGGCTTTATATTCAGTGTGTTGTTTGGCGGAAGGAAGATATTGCAACGGTCACGATCTCCTGCGGTTCTAACCATGGTGAGTATGTCGCCGTTCATCTTGGCATTTGGATGCATTTAACTACGTTATAAGTTCGAATTGAGGATGCAACTGCCATGGAGATGGAGTTTGACCATAATATTATAACAATATGGGTACTGAAATGTGGTGATACATAAATTGTGTTTTAGAAGCGTGATCATCCCACGCTGAATTCTAGTTTTGTGGTATTAAATTGTGGTCAGTGTTGTTTATGGTATTTGAATTCGGATTTGTGGGGAGTTTTGTACAAAATATTCTTAAGAATTATGTCTGAATTGAAGCAATGCCTTTCGACTGATTTTTAGTTTTAAATTTTTTGTGAAAATTTTTTTTTTGGATTTTTTCTACACAATTCTATTTTTGGTATTTAATAAAAAAAATTACTTAAAACGCTTTTAAATTATTACGTTCTTAAGTCAAACAATTTTTAATCTTTAATTTGTAATTCTACCATTTTTGAATGAACATATAATTGAGTCATAAACATTATCAGATTAAATTTCATGGGATGCATTATTTTTTGAACTTCATTCAGAATAATAATATCAAGAACACCCACACAGAATCCGCAAGAATTTCATTTTCTTCGAACAACAAAGTATAAAATATTCTTTTCCCCATCCCCACTATGCCATCTCTTGAAACTGAATGGAGAACCACTTGAGATCGCGACCGTAATTCATCACAAGCGTACGAGACATTTATCATGTGTGACTTTTAAAACAAAGAAACGAATATTATAAATTATACAATAATTTATATTTATGAGCAGTTTTCGCTGGCTTTTCCTATCCTTAAAAAGTAAATTCTTTCGTAAATTTATGAAAACATTTTATGTACGGACGAGGCTTGAAGTATTTTGCAACTCAAGTATTTGATTAGCAAAGAAACTCACCCTCCTTTCTAACATTACAGTTACTTATACTACGGTGAGAAAATGTAATTCGTAACCGTCAAATGTAATGCAGTTAATATACATTATTATTTATATGTCAAAAAAACGAAGCCTACATATTTAAGGGAAATAAAAAAAAAAACGTATACACTGAAAGTGATCCTGAAAATCCTTGAGTTATGACTTATTGTTATTTGACGTGAACATAATTCCGCATTGTTTGCTTACTCCTAATACTATTTCTATGCATGTGTGTGCAGCACACTCTGAACTAAGGGAATGGGGGTGTTTTGGGTGTTTAATATAATAAATAATAAAATGCTGGCACACTTACATCTTATGCATGCAATTGCTGATGACGTATGCCAAGGATCAATGGCATACAACACCACACAATGCTTATACTATATGTAATCATGTGAGCGATTATTTTGTTTGCTCAACGAAAGATAATTCAATGATTATTATTATGATACGGCGAGGGGCGGTATTGTGTGTAGGGTGCACTTTTCACTTAATGTGTAAGGCACATCCGTCCTAATTTCCTCATGGGAGTATTTACATTTTGTTGTTGTTTTCCTTGTTGTCGTATTATCTGACTTGCAGTTTCAATTTGCGAAGGCGAGTATAAAGTCGGGGCTTTAAAGGGTGTTGAATTTAAAAGTTAAAAACGGGAGAGACTTTCTGACGCGTTTTTGGGAATAATTGCAAGGGAGGATTTTTATGATGTATAACTGTTGTTAATGGATGGTATTAATTGGTTGTATTGCATATAATGTTAATACAGTTGTTTATTTGGTGATTCTGCTAATGATTTATGTATACGTTCGTATAAAATGTGTGGAAAGTAGTTTGTGGCAATTTAATGTAAAATTATTACAATTCGATTTTTTGAACTAAAATTGACCTTACAAGATTTAAAGTTTTTGTTTAGTTTTGTAAATAAACAAAATAAGCAACAAACAACTCTGTTCTTATTCATCCTCTTCATCCTTTTCAGGATGCTTATTAACTTTCCTCTAATTATACAAAATGTTTATAAATAAAAGATTTTTCGTGTTTCAAAAAAATTAAATTATATTTTCTATTTCCTCCATCCGTATTTTTGTCAGAAAATTTTCTTTTCATATTTTAATTTAATATAATAATATTAATTAATTAATAATGAATATATTTGATTTTTTTACTTAATTCATACGACCTCTCACGTTCAATCATTTAGTTTTCTCCCATAATAGTACATAATAATAATAATAATTGTTTATATTATTAGTAAATAATTATATTCACATCTAAGTATTTACAAAGTTAATTCAGAGCTCAAATAATTTTCATTTATAGTAAAATTTAACAATTAAAGATAGGTAATATAAGTGCAACTGGAAATAATACGCGTTTATGTTTTTAAATCAAGACGTGGTAATAAGTAGACATTCTAAAATACAAATTAAATCTAAATTGTTTTGTGTACAATGGCTTTTATTTAAAATTGTTAAGCTTATTGAAGTTTATTTAAGTCGAGTGATATAATGCTTAATATCTTTGTTTACATCTTCCCTGATTAGAAAATAAAATTTAAAAGATAAATGTTGATACAATTTTGTTGTTATTCAACTTAATAATTCAATTTATGTATTTTAGTTGCATGATAAATGTTTCAAACATAGAAAAGTGCTTAATTATTGTTACGTCCAAGTTCCAGGTATTTATGATTTTAAACTCAAATTGCAATAATTGGGCTTTCATTTAATGTTTGCGAATGAACATTGAACAGCCATTAATTTTTAAAACTTTTTTTTATTTACATTCGTCAAAGTGAAAATCAAGAACAAATCTTTGTAATTTTGATTAACAAAAAGATATTTAAAAATATTTAATTAAATAATTTCAATAAGCTTAATAAAATGTCCAGCCACAAAACCTATTTTTTGTTACAATTAATTTTATAAAGAAACTGTACAGAAAAGTCATAGTTTCCTAGTTTTGTTGTTTTAAGTGTGATATGATAATAGAAGTAAGTATAAGAGTTTCCATACAGTTGAGGTTAAGTAATTTTAATAAATGTTTTTGCATTACATATTGAGTTCAGTTTCGTTTTACTGTATTGTAATTAAACTAATATAATATATAAATCGACAAAATGAAATATAATTTTTGATAATTAAATTTGCTTCATTTTTCATGTTATATTTATGTATTAATTTTTTTTATCACAGATTACAAATGCTTTTACATATGAAACTTATATTTTTATAATAATTATACAATTTTTTTCTTCACATATAAATTACACAATTAGGTTTTAACTTAATTCATTTAATTATACATATTTAAAAAAGAAACTCGATTTTTGCGCATGTGCACACACACTTTGAATTTAAAATTTAAAGCTCACACACATCATTTAATGCATTTCTGTTCTGCCAAAATATGCCGCAAGTTTTACAATTTAAAGCCAAATAATATTGCCTACAAAATTGGAGGGTAAAGAAATGATTATTACCGGCAACAATTGCATAGACAACCAACAAACTATGTGTGACATATTTGGGCAGTGGAATGAATAAATAATGTGGCGCGACATTGTCATTATGAGACCGTGATTGCAATTTTTTAAATTTTATTTTATATTTAAATTTTAGACTATACAAACAATAATTGAGCATATTAGAGCAGCTTTAAGCAATCAGATTATATTAAGCGGACTTAAATTATAAATTACAAATTACTTTTGACAACCAACAACTATTGCAAATCTGATTTACTGTTTATAGTTTTAAATGTAAATGAGCAAAACATAAATTATGATGAGCACAATTTAAATATATTATAATATACTTTTATGTTTTTTAATAAATTCTCTTCGGTTTACTGGTTATACAAGTGATTTATCATTGTGTCTTAATTTTCACTCCATTGGTCAGCTCAAAATTATGAATTCTACTATATTATGTCGTATATATTTACATGAAAATACAATAAATTCAAATTCAAACTATATTTATATGACTGAAACTGTACGACTGAGAAATGGGAGAAAAGAAATTGATTTTGCACGTTGCCCGTTATCTTGTCAGTTCTTCATCGTTATTAACTTTGTGGTTGTTATAATCTTTTTGCTTTCCTTCATTAACAATTCTCTTCACAGGTTTCCTCTTAAATTAAACAACAAACATAAACAAAAATTGTTTTAAAAATGTGTCGTATACAGTTTTTGTTTTTATTTTATTATTTTCTCCATCTCCACATGTACTCGCTGGTGTACAGTTTAAGTTTGCATTTTGTGGCTCGTCCTGATGCCTATCGCGATGATGGTGATTACACGTATTGCCGCCTCCACTGACTTAACAGTCTTAGGGAAATACTCGTTTATTCATCTACCTGAAAGAATCAAAAATACTGTTAATTAATCAGTTGGTAACGTTTAAATTAAAAAGAAAAGGAAATAAAATGCTGGCTAGAAACATTTAAAATTGATGTCTATCAAAATTAATTGTATAAAACATAAAATGAGTTAGTATGAGCAATTAAAAGGCTTTATTAAAGTAAAAAAGAAATGCTTATAACATTTATAAAAACAAACAAATTAGAATTGTTGTTGCCAACTTAAGCTTGCGGTGTTATTTTTCTATAAAAAACACTTTTAATTGCGAATTTTATTGGTGTTAATTAAAGATTGACGCTAATTTTACTTTGATTGTTTCAATTTAATTGCATAACTTTTAATCTCACATGACAAATTACCCATAGTGATTTTGAGGCGTGATTATTTAACGCAAAAGTCAGCACTAATTATTACTTTAACGTGTTTGTGGTACAGCTTTAGATAAAAATATAAAACTAGTAAATAAAAAAGCAAGAAATTGCTTAAAAAGCATTAAACTTTAATTCCACAAAATGATTTATGGCTGCAAATATTTGGACGAAAGAAAAAAACAATTTATTTTGAAACTAAGTCATCTGCCCACACATTTCAAATAAATAAAGAAAGCTAATAAAAGAGCAACTTGAACACCATCGGCATTCACGCCGCGCCGGCCAAATTGTTTGATATCATCTGGCTAGAATATTAAAACCTTGTTATCTCATTCCGTTTCTTTGCATCATTCGCCTTTGTATTTTGTTGTTAATTAAATTAATTTTAAGAACATACATTTCCAACAGAAATTTAAATAAATTTAATTCGATGCAATCAATTTGACTGGCGAGCTTCAGAAAGATCGCTTGGCTTTTACAATTTTCCATCCCGCTTTTTTCTGAATGAGTAGGTCATATAACATATGTACGTAGACAATCCATTAAAAGTTAACAACCATTCTGCCCTATCTGTGGAGTTGTGCACGTACGCACGAGGGTTCATCAATAACTTTTCTAAACGACCTTGTCACGTGTTAGGATAATTTCTAGTCAAGACGCAAGTGATGTAAAGTGTGTTGGCTGTTAAAATGTGTGTATGTGCGAAAAATTTCGCGCGCGCTTTTAAATTACACTCGCGTGGAGATGCGATCATATTCATCTTGAATGCTGCTGTGTAGACATAAAATGAAAATCGTAGGTACACTTGATGTGGTACAGTATACGATTCTGTTACCATATTTAGTTAAGGTGAAACGAAAATTCCATCTTTTATGCAATTACTTATATTAAAATGGCCTTTTTCTATACCCTTTTTGCTACTTTTTTCCTCTGTTTTGGTTTAAAAAAATTAATGCAAAAACAACAATTCGCTATCGGCACCTTAAGACATTGATGGACGAGTTGAGATAGTAATCTGTGGTTTTGGGTATATAATTCCATCTCTTTCGTATAAATTCAACCATATTCAGAATTTAATTTTTTTCGTTTTTAAATTTATATTTTCTTTCTTTAGCCTCTTTAAATAAACCCAAAGTATATTCTGTTTAATTTAATAGCATTCGTCTGTCATTGGGCCCTCACCGAATGCGGTGCGGCAAAGATCACGACTTAAACAATTCTGAATGAAGCGTCGGCGCGCGACTTCTCAAGAGGAAGTCCGGCCACGTTAATCCACGCAGAAGAGCTATTTATAAAAGATGAATGAAAATTGTGGCCGAGGAAAGAAGTATAAAACATAAATGTAAATTGGGAAATGGAAAACATATTTATATGCGCGTATACACAAAAGAAATAAATACATGTAAAATAAAGCAAGAAGAGGCAATTATCAAATGGACATTCTTTGACTGGCACGATTCCCCCCGTTCATAAACACAACATAAAAAGACAACACCAAAAGCAATTTATAATATGCATTTTGGTTGGATGCTGAGAATATTGTTGAGTATGTGGTAAAGTGATTTCGGGATTTCTTGTTTTATTCTCAGTTATTGGATCTTCCCTTTTATTAAAAGTTAAATAAACAAAACAAACAAGCAGCCTTCATACACACTTTGTGTCTTCAAAATAAATGAATTGAAAAATAAAATTTATAATACAAAGGTGCGGCGCGGCAATGCCCTAAAACACAGGGTATTTTAAAGTATTAAAGGAAGCGATAATGATGGCCGATGTAATAAAGAATATAAAACAAAAACAAAAAAATAGTCAAAAGGTGCGATCTGATCGGATGGATTTCGATAAAATAATATTTGACCAATCAACCCGCACGCACGCAGATACAATTTCATTGAAATGTATCAATGACGGCTTATTCTTTGTGTATGCAAGCAAGCAAGCACACACACATTTTATCACCATCTTCCATCAATCTGAACCACTTCCTGGTGGTTGATTTCTCAATGGTCCATTCATTAAGACAATTAGAGAGATGAAATCTCATCCGCGTCTCACTCTATTTCCAATTCGAACGGATTGAATCAACACGAAACGAGCTGTGCCTAATTAAAATCGATTTCCTGTGTTAAGTTCCTTAAGTGTCTCCCCCTAAATTGACATCTCAATGTGAAAAGTGCGGCTATTGTCTTTATGTTCTTGATTAACCACCAATGGCTTTCAACTTTCAGCCGAGAAAGCACCCCTTTATTATACGAGTACCTATATTATACATCATTGTAATTAAATCCCCATTGGGATTCAATGGAAAAAATATCCCAATCTCAACGTCATAGTTACCCTATATTAAAGTTAGGTGTATGAGACGGTTGCTCATTTATAAGATAAATCTTATTGGAGGGCGTGATTAGATTGCATTTTGTCTATTCGGAAGGGTCTCGTCAATTGATTAACACCCTAACCAAGGCTTATATAAGTGTGTGCATATTAATTTGCAGGATTTGTATAAAGAGCTGAGGCAATAGGGAATTTCAGCCCATTCCCCCCATCTTTCAGCCCAACTGACACCCCATGGCCATATATATTAGAATATATGCACGAACTCAAATGGAAGTGAATTTAAATTTGCGCCATCATCATGTGTGTGTGTATTTTCAGTATAGTATTTGAATTTGGGGTGGTTTTGAGTTGGGATATTGCGTGTAGAGATACCTAATATAAGTTCGCATATGTGTGTTCACAGTGCGGGGTGCTTGGTCTCTGCAGTGATGAAACAAAAGAGTTGATGAAAACACCTCTTAGCCTCTGTGGGAATGAAAACCCTTTCCATAATGCGGTAAATTGAACCACTCACCCCCAGCCCCCGGTGTATATAATATTATGTATTTTGCGTGCCTTTGCCAAAGGGTTGGTTGAATATTTTTTGTTTGGGGGTGAAGTTTATGACACAAGACAAATGAATGTATGCACGTGTGGAATATACATATGGGCGAGAGCTCATATGTGTTTGGAGTTTGTTGTGTTTAAATGCGTGTGTGTGTGTGTGTGTGTGTGTGTGTGTGTGTGTGTGTGTGTGTGTGTGTGTGTGTGTGTGTGTGTTAGAGCGAAAATTTTCATATAAATGTAAATGGCTTGTGGATTTATCTGCAAAGTGATTTGCATTTAAAACCCATCCACATATGCATAGAAAAGATAAAATTGAAATTGAGAATTTACTTACGCACATTGTATATGATCAACAATCCGCCTACCACCAATGCCGTTCTCCCTATCTCACAAATTCTGGTACAAAAAAAAACACTCATGCAGCTTAGACCGGCGAGACGAACCCATTGCTTACTTGGGCACTGTTGGAATAATTTCATATTTTAGTTATGGTTTCATTTAGAAAGCAGCCTCAAATTTAATTGGATGCGTTACACCCAACAATTGAAAGTAATTCAAATACCTCTTATAGAACGGTTTAAACGCAGCGGCGCCATCCTGATGCGGACTCCCCATCATCTGGTGTGCATAATCGTGCACCTTTTGCGGCGAATGTTGCTGCAATCGACCGAAATTGCCGACATAGGAGCCAGGGGAACCGTCCGATGAGTACGCACCCTGTCCATTTGTCAGATTATTATTCGCCGTTGTTGTGTTGTTGTTGTTGTTGTTGTTGGCCGGATTGTTGGATGTCGCACTGTTATAGCAGGTACCTGTCGTAGGGGTTACCGATTGCGTAAGCAGACTCCCCGCTACGCTGGGCAACTTCATATTCGGCGGTGTTTGCGGCGGCGTATCTGTTTGGACCTCTGGAAACCCCATCTGATGTTGTTGCTGCTGCTGCTGCTGATGTGTACTGTTCGGCGGCGTTCCGTTGTTGCTGTTGGTGCTGCTGGTGCTGCTGTTGCTGTTCGTATTCATTTGTTGTGTTGTAGGGGTGATAGGAGTATTTGGCTGCTGCTGCTGCAGACCCGTAGGCGTTGTGCTGGAAGTGGGCACTGGCGTAGTGTTCGTATTGGTATTGTAGTGATGGGTTGATCCCCCTAGAAACCCCCCGTACCGATTGTAAGGCGAACTCCCGAAATTGTTCATCACGGTACCGTTGCCGTTGCCAACGCCATTGCCGGTCGACATCGTCATAGCCCCCATATTGGCTGCTGCTGCCGCTGCCGCCGCCGCCACCGCCGCTGTGGACAGCTGTTGTTGTTGTTGTAGCTGCTGCTGCTGCTGCTGCTGCTGCTGTTGGGGTTGTTGTTGTTGTTGACTCATGGATTGGGCTTGCGTCTGCAGTGCTGCCGGGGACAACTGTTGTTGTTGGGGTGGTGGTTGTTGCTGTTGAGTATGATGTTGACTGTTGGCCATATTCATAGAGCCGCCGGTCATATTCATTCCCAAATTGCCGCCATGCCCGCCATGGCCCGTAGACATCATCATCATTGTACCGGCACCAGTTTGATGTGGATTGTGATAACCACCGCCTGTGGTCATCCATGTTGGTTGTTGCTGCTGCTGCTGCTGATGATGATGTTGCATTTGCTGCTGCTGTTGTTGCTGCTGAAATGCAGGATGCTGTTGCTGCAGCTGCTGCTGCTGTTGCAGATGGTGTTGCTGCTGCTGCTGCTGCTGTTGCTGCTGCTGTTGCTGATGTTGATGATGATGCGGATGGAGGGGGTGTAAATGATGTGTGGGTGGTGGTGTTTTGCATGCGGCTGTGTCCGCTAGACTCCAGATTTTTGGCTTTGTTGCTGGAATCGGCACGCCACAGTCGCTGCTTGTTTGGTTTTTTGGACCCGACGAAAGTTCTTCTTTAATGCCTGCATGATATGCACCCAAACCACCTCCACCAAGCATTGCGTGATGATGATGCGGATGGTGATAGTGTCCGGAGTGATGATGTCCCAGGCTGGGATGTGGACCTAATAAACTGTCCGGCTTGCGATCATCATCGGTTAAATCGTCATCGTCGTCATCTTTACAATGCTCCGATTTAACGTGATGCATTGAATCTAAAATGAGAATGATTGAAGATGTTTTCTTTGTGTTAGGTTGATATTTAGTTCGAGAATTTTAAACTTGCATTTTTATTACAATAAATTTTCGTTAAATGGAAAATGATGGGTTTTATAAATAAATAAAAAATGGTAATAAATGATCCTTAAATTGTGTTGTGAAAACAATTTAAGCTTGAAATTTAAAACATACTTTGAAAATTTAAATCGATATCGTTGCAAGAACAAGTTCTACCATACAAAAGCTTATAATATTCTTCAACGCTATGGCAAAGTTCGGGAAGTACCAATTGATCGACGCCTATATTATGTGTCTTGGTGTTTCCTAAATTTATGTACACATAAAATCATACATTAACATTATAATATTTTACCAAAAGATCCCATAGACGCTACACAGAATACACAGCAAGTGCAAATTCACAAAATTGATGTTCTGTTTTGTATATCATAAAAAAGAGCATACACTCCAAATGTATTATGTAAAATGAGCCACCGACATATCCTTTCGCTTCCCCACACATTGTACATAAAACAAGCTACATAACATGCTGTGAAATTGAAGTAGATCTTTCCACATCTTTATGTTTTACATACATAACAACCTCCTGGCACATGGCATCCAACCCAAACCCACCCATGTACTGAACAGCGAACACCAAGCATACCACTGATACTTGTGCACATTTGCACACATATTGAAGGAAACAAAGCCTCGCATGGATATTTTGATAATATGGGAAGTAGGGAGCGTCTACATTGGCGCAGCGAAAGAAAGCCTTTACCCAGCTCCACACAATTCCGACAACCGGTTCATGTGTTCGTTACACACAATGTGAATAATAATATGATGATGATGCTTGTATATTGTGTGTTTCACTATCGCTTTTATATCAAGAAGCATTGTCAATTTCTGGTTACATCGGTTTTGTACACATACAACGAATTTGTCTCGTTCTGACCCTCTCCCAAATAGTGATTCTATTCTCCATGTCCTTTCACTATACTGTTTATGGAATCAGTACACAAAACGGGTGGTATAAGGATGTGTATTTACATGCTTCCCTACTTTTCCCGTTTTCCCAACAAAAGTACCAAGATTTTGTTATAAAAGCTAATATTTATTTCCACTTAACCCACACACACACAAAAAGTAAAACAACCCCCTCGTTAAAAGCCAGATTCAACTCACACCACACACCTTGCATTAGTTATTCAATTTTCATGTGTCACTTAGAAAATTGCGTGTTCCGCTTGGTGTGGGCACCAAAAACACGCAACATCCTCAAGTAGTTACCCCATCAGTGCAATTCACCACATAAATATAGGGTGTGCATTTTTAACGAATGCATTAAGCACGCAGCACTGCAGAAAATGAGTGCTGCCGCAGCTTCGCGAATGCAGCAAGATGTCTTTAATGGACAATAATAAATTTATTGACCTTGAATGGGCACATTCATTGCGTCAATTTAATATGGTGAATTAATTTGGTGCATATGAACACAGAGAAAACATCCCCTTTACATTAGGATTTATATTTTTACACATAAGCACTCAAACAGAAAAGTGAGGCAACAAAAGTGGTTGATGCAATTTGAAAGGCAACTCGCATAGGGGTTGCACAAACCCTCTTTGTCAAATGCTGCATAGGACTTTAGGAAGGAAGACGAGCAATAAATATAGTGAATGTGGCACATCCCTTCTGTATTAGTTGGTGTGCATTGAATGGAAAACCAAATCCATATAGAGCGCATTTAGAGGAAAATCACAGAAGGGGGTATAAAATAATAAAGTGTGCAGTTGCGAAAAAAGAGGGTCTGCGTGATAATATCCATTATCCGATTAGGAAAAGTGAAAACACCACTTGTTTGATAGACAAGCCCTTTCTCATTCATCCCTCTTGGTTTTAATTTCAATTGGGTTATTTCCCTTCATTCTGATTCTAATACCACAAATCTTTGCTGACTAACTGAATGGAAAATAAGAAAATAAAAAATTACGTACTGCAGCAACTTTAAATAAAACCTTATATTATATTTGCAACCCCAATTTATAAATACAAAAAAAAAACATTCTTAAGACCACATCACTTAACTTGTGCCTGTTAAAATTAATTTAATAGAAATGAGTTCATTTCAAAATAACGAGTACTTTAACAATTGGTTCTCATAGAAAATTATCATCCCTTAAGTCTTAAAACTTGTGCACCGAAACACCCAATACAAGTCGCACTGACTATTATATAAATTACTAATGTACAAAAAGGCGAAAGGCCAAGCAAATTCCCTTCAACTTAAATGACAAAGTTTTGTGTTGCGCCATTGTGTGTGTGCTAGGAAAGGGCGACATTTTGTCATAATGTGCTTTCACAAACACAAGGATATGCGCGCGACATTATGCGAAGTAGGTATGGGCAACAAAAGTCAAAACTCTGCTCCAGCCAAAGGAATGATGAACGTAAATATTAGCAGGCGAATTTTCTTAAATAGTACACAGAATTTATACTTGCACAAGGGGGTGGTTTTTCTCACACAAAATTGAATACCAACAATTACCAGAAAATAAATCAATTGGCTCAAGAGGGGTTTTCTTGTTAATAAATCACTTGCAGTGCTTCTGATAGATTCGCAGTTGGTTTCATCTTTTTACAGTTGGTGGCGTCTTTGTGTTTGTACAAGCGAACGTTTACTGAATTTAAGACAGCCCTTGCTCTCACCCATTAAAGTTGGCATCAGGAAATGCCTTTAGACTGTGCGTATTTCCTTTACTGATTGAATTTGAATTGTGCAGGTCGTTTAAAAACAAATAAAAATTCCGTGAATGATTAAATTGAAATAAAAGTCAACCCTTATACAATATACGAAACCGATATAACCCCAAAATCGCTCTTTGCATATCTATTCAAATATATTACTATTATACATAGGGGTGAATATTTTGTTGCTTATCTACACCATCTATACTGCAGCAATGTATGCGTATATCCGTAGTTCTATTATATTCACTTAGCCGAAAGCTACCCTCCGGCGTTGCTGGCTCACCCCTCACGACGACGCGCCAACAGGACCGAAAGTGATGAAGTTGATATTGTTATTAAGTGAGACGTCGGGTGTCTTGATGTGTTTATAAATAAATAAATACATAAAGACTGAAGATACTGAGAGAGACGGGAATTTATGCAGCGAGCTAGACGCTTATGTATACATCACTTTAGGGGGGATGGGGGGTGAAGAGAGTAAATGATTCTCTTCCGCTTTCCCATATTTACCCTTGAGCTGCTTTTGAAAATGTGTTGGCGCGTTCTGCAGAAGAGCATTATCGAGACTATACATAAAGCATGCAGCAGTGGGGTGCGTCGCGGGGTAGCAAAGGCCGCATCGAGTCTGTAATGTCAGGCGTACACACAGTTATAAACTTATAACCCGATGAGAACTTTAACTCGGAATGCGTGCCTAAAAGGGCCGCGGGAAAAGGGATGAGAAAACAATGCAAAGGAAATGGAAAATTAAGTGCAGATGAAGAATGAAAAAAGGGGTTTGAAAACTTTAACAATACTGAATCACTTTACTTAAAGCTTCAACACTGTTTTACTGATCCTCTCTGCTGCTGCGATTTATTTCCTCGTGATTTTACCGTTATGCGTATAATCAAACCGGTGAAAATGTAAAATTTTCTTTATTAATTTTTCCCGTGAGAAAACTCGTCGGCTACTGGCTTTATCGCATTGGAGCGTTACTCAATGTTTTAGAAAAATTAAATAAATAAATATAATACATAAAGACGTTGTTGCGTCGCGTCGCATCGTTAATTCATTTCATTCAATTAAATTGCATATGTTGCAGTCTGTGTTGCAACAAGACAAGTGCAAAATAATATATATATTCGAGTAGACTTATGTTATTATGTGCAGTTAAATACAACAAACGGAAATGGAGAAACAAGAAAATGCGGTTTACCTTTATGGTCACGACTTTTGTCCGCATCCATGTCATCCTTATCTTTATCGTCGTCCGAGACCATGGCGTCGTCATCGTCGTCGGTCTTATTTTTTGGCTCCCACGTCATTTTGTTCTCCTTTTTCAGGCGACGTCGTGCATTTGCAAACCACGTCGACACTTGTGTGAGCGTCATTTTGGTGATTATCGCCAGCATTATCTTCTCACCTTTGGTCGGATAGGGATTCTTTTTGTGCTCATTCAGCCACGCTTTCAACGTTGCAGTGGACTCACGCGTTGCGTTCTTTCGACGCGCCGCTAAATCATAACCAGCGCCGTATCTGCAATTTATGAAACACGAATTTTATAAGAATTTTTTTTAAAATTTATTGTGTAGTCAAATTATTATTAGTTTGTTTTGATGCATTGCGATGGTAGGGGGTGATTAATTGGAATTAATTAAAAAAAACTTATGTGAGGCAATCTTTATTACACTTTTTATGAATGTTTCACGCAAGAGATAATATGGATATTGAGGTACAAGAGAGGTTATGATGGGGTCTCTAAGAAGAATTGTATATTATGGGCATACAGGAATTCCAGACAAAGAGGAAACGCAATAATATGGTAATAATTCACATATGCTCGCGCGCTAGAGTAGAAAGTGTCCCTCCTGTGCGCGCGTTTGCATCTCGGCAACAATATTTCTTTCGACTGGTTTATTATAAAATATACGATCAGACAATTGTAATTTATTTAAATCAGAGAAAATTCTTCCACCTTTCTTTGCAAGGCGTGCATCCCTGTGTCGTTGTGTCAGTAAATAAGCTCATGCATTAAAAACTTTGTTTTTGTTTATTATTTATAAAATAAAATATATATCATCAATTCGACCTTTTGTTCTTGCAGTCATTTGAATATTTTCTTGAGGGTTTCTTAAATTCCTGTAAATTTAAACGAATGAGGTATATTTTTATCCGATAAGTCAATTGATTTCGTTGCAAATTGTTTTAAATTAATTTATTTAAGTCATAAAAATTAACATTAATTATGTTTACCATATTTAATATCAGATATTTTATTGAATTTAACCAAAAGCACTCAAAAACCCTTTCCCTAAAAAAATAAGTTAATAAAATGAAGCAAAGAAAAAAGCGTGCTCATCGATCACACTGATTTGACAAGAAATTGCCTTTGGTTCAACACACACAATCAAAATTTTACAGTCGGTATACCCACTGTTGGTTTATTTATTAATCCATGTGAACACACATTTGGGGTATAATAAAATATATGTGAGGAACCCCTAAACAGTTACAGTGCAAGCATACATGCATTGAGTACTTTTACATTAATTTCCTACCAATCCGTCATCAATCTGTCACCATTTACGACATTTTAACTCCTTCGAGACGTTAATTCACAACGTAATGTCTATACACATTATGCTGAGAATATCAACCCCACAAACTTTATCGCATTTGTACAGAAAGATGCCCTTCACACACAAATAGTCGTCTAATTTCTTTATATGCTTTTCATAATACAGTTTTTCTACATTCGGTTAATAGTGAGGAAAAGTGCTCGTTAATTACCGTCAGAAAATCGCTCCGGTACACACCCCCTAGTTTATATTTAGTGGGAGAGTGTAGGCGAACACTGCGCGGAATGTGTGCAAGGTACACTGCTGAATAGCATATAAAGTTTTCCTCGCGACATGTCAAGCGCGTCTCGGCAAATGCCGCACATATAGAATTCCGTCTGTGCGCCACCGCACCAGCACCCAGCAGTCAGCACCCATATGGCAGGCAGGCAGTACGGCGGCAAGGCGCACGCGGACATATTAATTATCGCGCTGATTTACAACCGAATAGCATAAAACATGTGTCAACATGTAAGGAGTAATGAAGCAATGCGACTCGTTTTTATTTATTTGTTTATTATGAGCACGCGGAACAATGCACATAATATATGGAAAATAATCCGACATTTACGTTTGAGGGTGGTGCGTTATGGTTTTGTGTAAATACCAAGCAAAACAAACATCCAACTTAAAGCTTGTGTTGCAACGCGAGTGAAAGGAGTGCAAATTTTATGACAAATAATTAAAGTTTATACAATATGTATTTGAATGGGAGCACTTAATACACCCTTCTTTTGTATTTAAGTTCATGTTGAGCTGCAGTTATTGTGGGTGGGTTTGTTACAGTATTTTTATATTAATTGTAATTGCTATAGTATTTTAATAACCTACTATAGTGTTTAAGTATTGACTTTCGAGGTTTGTTTGAATTTATTGGTTTGTGAATTGTTTGGTATATTTTTTTAACCGTAATTTGTGGTTAACTTTTTGTAATTACTCCACAAACATTAGATGCATTCTTTGAGATATTATTCAACAAAATAAATCCTTGCTATTTACTAAGGTTTAATCATCCGGTAATTTACTACTCTATTAACCGCAAGTGGTGCTGAAAAATAATAATTCATTTAGTCATGTAATTACCTATTCTTTAATTTTCTTTGCTTAAACAAATAGTTTAAATTGCATTTAACGATTTGCTATGTTAACTATTTATGATGCTTATTATATAAAATGTACTTTGCATATGTTGCCAAAAATTCGTGATTCTTCAGAATTTATTCGTTAAAAAGAGCGCCATCTCTTGTCGGCTAGATAAAGTATCTCTGTTTAAAATGAAAACCAAATATCGTCTTCCGAAATAAACTAATTGAGATCTTAATAGAACACAACTATTATTTACAAACCAAATTTACTTAAAGCTTGTTTCGTAAACAGATTATAGAAGTTATCGAAAAGAAAACAAAATTTTAAATGCAATTTAAATGCGCGTTCTTAAATGTAAAATTTATGCTTCACTGACTCCAGTAAATCAAAATCAATAAATACATAACGTATTCCCATCCGCTTTACCTCATGATACATTTGAAGCACAAAATATCACAACTCTTGCCATTAAAATGGTATTGGCAATAAATTTCCGCAGTAAACAAAATTATTTGCAAGTACTCATTTGTATAAAGCATTTGCAAACATTTAGTTATTTCAGTTTATATAAAATACGCATAGAAATATTGCCACCGAAACGTACTATACAAAAAAAGCAGTTATGTATTATAATATAACAGCAAAGCTCGCGCTCTTCAACACAATATTTTCCAATTGGCAATATTTGTTGCCGGCCTACGTCAATAAATCTGTTCACAATTTTCCCAATATATTAAATGTGTATCCCCACAATATACAGTGTGAGCTTTTCAAATGCTCATGCATGAACGGTTATAACGCTCATACACACTCCCCATACGCACACTGCACACAATATAAACACACAAATATTTATGGGGTAGCACAAAACGGATAAAACGGTAGCGGTGATTTTGATCACGATCTCGATTTGATTTTATTCCCTCTTCAAACACACATTATACGGCCGTGCGATTTATATAAATATTTCCCAATACGATTTTCCTAAATAACGTGCACAAAAGTCTGAGCGTCAACTGATTTTTCTCCGCGCGCACCCCGCATGTATAATACACACAACATTGAACATTAATGCACACACTCTCGGCATTCCTTTTCACCGTTCATGGTGTTTCTTCCCCTTGTGCTTTCTTTCTGTTGTTGTGTTTTTTTTTTGCCATGGTCGGAAATCGCTTTACACATTCACACACTATGAAAATCTCATTTTATTTAATGCTCAAGTTTCACAGGACAAAGCAGTCGAGAAAAATGTTCTATTAAGCGGTGACGCGCGGGGTGGGGGTGGGCCAGGCGGGAGTGGTTTAGCGAAAAGGCGCCACAAAGGAGAAAAATAAAAAACCATTGATATAAAAATGTACTTTGAATTGGTAAGCAGGTGGAAATGAATTTGGGGGATGTGGAAGTGTGCAGAAGGGATGGTGTGTTTAAAATGTGCAAGGGGATGAAAATATATTCTGTTATTCAAAATATTTCTTTCTTCAGGTATAGGTGTATTATATTGGTGTGTAAGGGGAAAGTCTCCAAAAATAAAAAATAAAAAAGGGATTGAGGTGACGGAAAAATTGCACACAGAAAAGCATTGTGTCCAAATCCCAAGCGACCGATTGTTGGACTTTAAGTGAAAGTGACAACTGAGCCGCTGGGGAGGTTTTTGATAAAACATATAACTGTATTATATAACATTATTCGAAGTTCTGTTTTTATCGTGTGAAATGAGAGGGTTTTGTCTTAATGCGGATTTTCCGGAGCAGACATTTAAAAATGTTTCTCAATGGTGTGAAGCTTCTCCCTTTTTTAACGAACTTCTGACACAACACTCAATCAATTTTCTTGTGTCACAAATTTATCAATTTTTAAGGAGAAATAATAATAATTTGTTCGATCTGAACACTTTTGAAAATTAAAGGTTTAATTTAAGAGTTGTAAGTCAATTATTAAAACATGTTGTAGACTTTAAATTAATATAAAATAAATTTAAACTAAAATAAAAGCAACAAATTTAAGCCATTTTGAAAGCTTAAATATTTAATTTAATTTATTGAATTTAAAAAAAGAGTGAAAGCTTCAAAAACAGATGACAAACGAAAATTATAAAGGTATTTTACTGACACTGTTCCTTGAATAAATCAAGTACCCTTACACTTAAAACAGTAAATAAATTCCCCAGCATTCAAACTAAATATATACCGTGCACCTTTAACCCATTTATTTGCGTAATAAATTTGGAAAGAGCAACATTGTGGATGGCGTTTAATGTTAGTAATGAACACATTAAATCCTATTATACTCGCTACAGCTACAAACAAGAGACATTATTGTGCAAACAATGCGATCTTAAACATCTTATCACATGTGCTATCGCATAAGCTTTTCATGTTTGTCTCGCTTTTGGCGCGTCATACCTTATAAAGTTGTATGTATAAATAACACGTACTTTTCATGCATATAATATACATACCTCTGATTGTCATACACATAAGCTTATGTTCTGATTGTGCGCTTACATGCGGCTGTGTAGGTTGTGCCACAAATTTATAATATGTACTCGTATAATATATGCTTGCAAGACAACACATGCGCACATTTGTTCAAAATATGTGAGATGTACAACTGCCAAAAAATAAAAAATTATAAAGCTGTTTTTATTCACCTCAACAACAAGGAAAGGAAACACTTAAATCGATCGATTTGATGATTTTGTCTCGGTTTAATTTACAGCAAACGATTTTATCTTTTTTAACAATTTTGTTTTTCGTTGCCATTTATTGGGATGCCAAATGGATATCATGAATCATGACGACATCCTTGGCAGCAAAAACAGTTGAAGTACATATACTACAATTTAATTTCACACATAGATGTATTCTGCTTCAAGGCTTGCCATCACATACATGTTATATTGAATCCCATCTCGTCAGTGCTTTTGCATGTATGTATGTATGTATGTGCGCAACAAAATGGCGTTTTAATCGATTGATTCCCATCCGCAGCATTTGCAATTTGCATGCATGCCAGTAAATCTACACACACTTTTAAAATAAAGTCACTTCGTATAAAGAACAGAGCTCCCTTGTATAAAGCCAACGATGTGGTCGCGGTGGTGTTGTGAAGCTTTTTCATTTAGGAGGGTTAAAAAGAACAACGCGTGAAATTTGTCTTACAAAAGTAGTGGCTAAACAATTTATTTCAATCAAATTGCACATTCTTGAAGCCATACCGCAGATGATGGAAGTTAATAATGATCGGAATGCTTTATAAGGAAAGTAATGAGAGAAGGGGGTTGGAATTGTGCTTTAAGTCGTTTGCCTAAAAAGACGCAATTCGAAGTGGAAATGTGCGTGCATATTTTAGCATTTAGAGAATTTTTGATTTGACAGTTTTATGGGGATGAAACTGCAAAATTCTGTTGAAATTGATAATATTTAATTCCTGCACGAAATGGTTTATGAATCACTATTATTTTTTGTTATGAACATTTTAATGTTTAGTTAAATTAAATCAATAAATTTAAAAAAATTGTTTACACTATTATTATAAAATTATCCCAAAAGCACGCAAGTTACTTAAAAAAACTAAAGAGTAAAAGTATTCAGCGAGACAATCCAGGTCAATAGTATAATCCCTTTAGATGTCTGGCACACTTAACACAGTTCCGCACAAGACAATAAAAAAAAGGAAGGCCAAAAAAGGAAGATGAGACAATACAAAATAAAAAAAACAATTGGCGCAACGAATCCTTATGCCACTCCTCCACCCCCTCAAATTACCTCCCATTCGTTGCGTTCCCCAAATGAATTTTCCGAATTCTGTAGACTACCGAAACGGGAGAATTTTTTTATTTTTCCCCCATAGCTTCAACTTTATTTTGGTGTATGTCAATAAATTTTCCGTCGCACGCTTTTGCAATCATCCCCTTTTCGCTTCACAGTCGAGTTTACGCCATAATAATATATTGAAAACGGCTTTTGCAAGTCCTCTTCCTTTTTTTCTCCAAAAAAAAAGAAAAAAAAACACACACTCACACACTTCCACACATGGTGTTGTGGTACAAAATATTATTCGTACAACATAAAGGCGGTCGTGCACAAATGACAAGGAAAGAAATGTCGTTGGATCGTTTTTGGATAAATGTGTTTATCGTAACTGTATACCTACCCGTATAGTGTATGGGAAAGGCAATAAAATTGTGTGTATTTTCGGGAAAATATGATGAGAAATTATATGGTATCAAAATATATTGAAGTTAGATATTATAACAAAATATTTTAGTGTTTTAGAGGAAGTGAAACCGATTCTGTTATCAATAGAGTCACGTTTTTGTTAATATCATGAATTATTTTGATAAAAACAAATTGGACTAAAAAACTTGAAATGATGTGGAGAAAAAATTTGAAAAAGTCTTGTATAGATTATTTAAATAAATCTGTGTATCATTAAGGGTTGTTAGCTTTTATCATCTTCCGAAATCTGACACCTGTTTCAAATCAATTCCATAATAAAAAAACAGCTTCATGTATTTTAGTTGGGATTCATAAAAGGAGCACAACAAATAAATCCTCCACCCCCTTATTTAACGATATGAAGCACACAAAAAAAAGGAAACCCTCAATTGTGTATGAATATTTCAGTTTTCACCCCCATAAATCAGAATGTGATTTTTTTTAGTCCATTTATGATCACAATAAAGGACAAATAAACCACTATACACATAGGTAAAAGCCAATTTAATATACCACACACGGCACACTATAGGGGTGGAAGTAATATATCAATATCACCACATAAAAATATATTCTTTAACAACCACGTCGTCTCCTTAACCCCCCACCATCAAAACACTGCATACAGCACGACATCGATGAATTTCCAATCACCTAATATTTATTGCTGGCAATTCGTCTTATACCAAATTCCGTGATCATATGTGCCATGTAGGAGAGTTGCGCATTTCTCCGTCGTCGTCGTCGCACACGAGTATATTATATAATATATGAACTTAAAACATGAACGGTTACACGCTTCCACCGCCACAATATTTGTATTTTGAATACATAAAAAATTGAACATATGTGGGAATGCGGGAGCTTATATTTGCAAATGTGGTGCGCTTGGCACTGCAAACCCTTGGCCATTTTTCTTTACCGTATCATTTTCAGTTCGACTCACTTTTCAGCGCCCTCCACAATATTAATGTGTGAGTTTTAACATCATAATATGTGAGAATTGAGAGATGAATGGGCATATTATATTGTGAGTGGAGCATTTGTTTGGAATGAGGGTGCGATTGTGGTGACCTTCGTGCACGCAAAACATTTTTACTAATTTTTTTTAAATGAATTTTGGAGAGCTATTTTGAAAGCTTATATTTACTATGTGCTTTATAATATCGTTGCTGAAATAAAGCGCTTGCGGATTTAAGCATTTATGTGTGTGCCGCGTTACATTATAAATGAAAAAACCTATATGACAATTGAAATCAGTTGAAGTCAGCATGCAATACTTCGTGACATCGTTTAATCATTCATATTGGACGGCATTGTGGCGGGTGTTTAGTTTTTTTACGATTTCCTGCATTTTTTTAAGTTGGTATGGAAACACTTCTTGCGTTTTTAAATGATTTTATTTCATGCACTTTGTTTTATATTTTATTTGTTTGCATCTCAATAGAATTTGTATTGCCCACACGAAATTTAAGAAACAAAAGTTGGTTTTTATTTTTTTACGCCAAAATGTATGCAATTGAAAGTCAGAAAATTAAAATAGGCGTTTAATTAGTAAGGCACTTTAGGAGTTTTTACTATAAGTACTTACAATTAGGATTATTTAATGAAATTACTTAATAACAAATTAAATCTTCATAATATTACCGTTATTAATTTTTTTTAAATGAACACATTTTACTTTAAAATAGGAATTATGCATTAATATAATAAATATAATCATTATTAACATGCAATGTAGATTTACTAATATATTTTCAATTGAAATAAGCCACATCAACAATTTAACCCTAGTTAAACTCATTATTCATAAAATCACGTTGATAACAATGAGAGCTTTTGTGCCTCTTCGGATGACTGCCTTAAAAATTCACGCACGATAACACACCTAACTACATACATCGAATAGCACAGCGCGCAAAGAAAAACATATTTAAAGCGCTTATTATAATTATTGTTGATTCGCACCAAAGGATGCGTGCGCTTTTCATCTACATACTCCTCATAACTACATAAACATTGTTTATTTACATTTCTAATAGTTACCTTGCGATATCTACTTTAGTGTAAACTTAATTCCACGTTCACATAATAATTATTATGTTATAAGTAGATGCACACTATAGACACAATATGTGCGAAGTTTAAAAAGGAATCATTGTGATCATCCCGCGAATGTTATGGAACGAGTCACCATCCCAATCTCGCATCGCATCTTTGCACACAATATTATAAGCAACTTTATATTTATTATTATGAAGCTGTTGAATGCTGAGCACTTTGTTTCTATTAAACTTCACGCATAGCTTTGTGATGGAGCAGTGTGGTGAGTATAACAAAAGTGCGTGCAAAAGTACCCACTCCCAACTTATTACACAGCAATTATTTAGATGCGACGAACACACGCCAATTAATTGTAATTAAACAAAATGAGGCAGAGATTTTGAAAAATGATATCGTCATTAAGCACACATTATATATATAGTTGGCTGTATAGATGCAATAATTAAGTTGATGTGACAATAGAGTGAATGTGGAATGCATTTGCAGCAACACTGTGGTGTGTAAATTAATTATTAAACGATGTGCATTCATTGGATGTTTATTAAAATAAAAATATTATCAAAGCGACACAGATGTACACCTATATGCAGTGATTTAATTTAATTGGCAAAGAATTACCAGCCCCAATGATTATTGCAAGTAAATATGCAATGGCCTAAATACCGCAATGTGTATGAGTCGCACGCGGCACGACACTTAAAATGATTGTCCATCCATGCCGAGTGGTGCAGCAAAATGCAATTGATTGCCATTTTATTGCATTAAACGATACGGTGACTCTATGTATTCTGTCTCGCCGATATGCATTTTATTTGCATTGCAAGGTATATGTCGGTTGGGATGGCGTTTCAATTGCGAAGTGATTTTGTTGGCGTGGTATAAAGGCTCACAAAATGCAAAACGGGGAAAATGCTTAATGGCGACGTGCGGTGGAGGCGTCCAATATACAACCGGCGAACATTACTATCATCACGCTAACTATAATAGTTACCTCGCGCGATGTGCACACGTTGTATTGTTTGGTATGTGGTGGCTTACAGCCCGACATATATGGTTACATTTTTTTATGTAGTCCTACTAGACGTTGTACCAGTGGAGATATGCATATTTAATATTGCATGTATTCAGTGGCTTGTTAAATAGCAAACGATGATTTGCGATTTTTATCTCATGTACTGTGGTGGATCGGAAGCGATTTGCATTGTTTCGTTGTGCTTTTTGTTATACGTGTGCACACATTTTGTAAAATAATAGAATGGTATAGGTTAGAGCGCTTTTGCAAAGGAAACGTGCAGTCAACTGCGAGTGCACCGCGGGATTAAATCAATACGTATGTATATAAAAGCAATGAGAGAAACCACCCTCCCTCCTTGCCCGCCCAACAATTAGCACAATTGTTGATTCAAAAGCTGAAAATAGTTTATTTCTACATAAACTCTAATTTGGTTGAACAAAATTGCATATTAACATTTTACATTTCCGGTTTTGTGCATTGCATTAGAATGATTGAATGCATTTTGTTGGTTGGTTGATTTTACATACATTTTTTTGTATTTTTAAATTGTTATTGTTTTGGTCACAAAAACCAATTTAAAGTTCTGATTTTAAATAATCTCTCTCTAATAAAGCAACGGAGCGCAGATTACTAGAAAAAGACGAATTTTGTATCATTTTATATGAAGCGAATGAAACAAAAACCGTGGTTGACATTTCTGTGCTACAATAAAAGACATAACCCCAAAAATAAAAATTATTAACATTGTACAGTGTACACATTGTTATTTAAATTTATTAATTACAACTCCCCAACATTTTATTCTTAATTTACATATTCAAATATTTAAGATTTATGGTTGCAGATGATAAACACAATAAAAAGTTGTTTTGGCGGTAAATTAATAAATATTATTTTAACAATTAAAACCGTAATAATATTCATAATTTTTGAGGTTATGTTTCTTTGAATCACAACTTTTGTTTCATTCACTTCATATAAAACGATACACATGTCGTCCCTTTTGTGTAATCTGCGAGGTTTGCAGCAGATGCTTAACTGTGCAGCCGGCGTAAACAGTAAACATAAGTTTAGTTTTTACATTTAAAAGCTCTCAATAATTTCATTCTGCTCTGTGAATTTAAAAAGCTTTGCAAACAATGCATATAATTTAATAAGAAATGATGCACCATGTTTAAGCATTTTGACCATTAAAACGCAATTGAAATATTTACAAGTTGATCACAAATTGACAACATTATTTTAGTGTAGAAAATCAAACCCATATCCGCACAAACAAACCACCCCTTTTTTAAGTGTCGCATACACAATTAAATCCCGCACACTGATCAATTAATTATTATGCGATTTAAAGTCCTTTGCCAAGAAACTGGAAACAAATCTGGCCACAGAGCGCGCCATTAACTGCGGAATTGTAAATGGCATATCAGAGTTGTTAAACTCGCCCAATACGCAGCAGGCAAGTGGCATGCAGGGAGCTACGATCGTACTATACGCGTTTGCATATAAACCACGTAAATACAAACAGTGGTGCGACTATTCTAACCGACTCTCGTCTGTTCCCATAAAATTGAAGTAAAATGGCCCGAATATAATTGCGCCATAAAATTCATTGTGTTGTGCCGAATGGAATTAAATAACATAGCGTTGCGTGTGGTGCTTTGGTTGATGGCGCTTTATTTTGTCTCCCCATTATTGTTAGATGTATGTGGACATGGAGAATTCTACACACACAATCCCAATAACAGCACATCAAACAAATAAATGTATGGTGCTTAAAGCTATATGTGTGTTGTTAACTCACCCGTAAGCAGCTAACGTTGGATCGTAGGGATAATATCCTGTTGTTGGTTGAAGGCCGGCTGATGTCCATGCGGTCATATCACTGGTTGGTCCGCTCTCTTTCAGGCCATATGGATTACTCTGGAAATTAAAGGAAGAGAAATTATAGAAAATCAGAAATTCACAACAGTTTTTAAAGTTACAATCAATTTAGACAGAATTTTGTAGTATGGCCACGAATATCTTACTACGCAATTTCCCTTAAGTGCATTGCCTGTCAGATAGGATTTGTAGACAGCGCTATTAAGATCTAGGACACTTGGCATGTCAAGCGTGCGGCAGTATAACATTTATACAGAAAATATTCATTCTCTTGCATTAAAATTAATACACAAAAGTTGTCTGAATTTTGTTATCTAATTTATCTATATGGACTGCATCACTGAGTGGTCTTTGACTTCAGCAAATACAATTATTATTCATATATTACTCATTTAACGCTCAACCCTTTTTCCCATTGTTCCCCTCAATTTTGCTGCTGCTTGTTGTTTCATTTTTATTTTATTACTGTATGCATTAAGTCTTTAATTACCGTTACACTAATTAAGAAACGCTTGAATTAAGCATGTTTGAATGACACTCGCATGCACATAGCGCGGAATTGTTGTTTCACTTCAATTCGGTTGCTTTTACCCGAGGCAGCCTTATAACTGAATTTGTTTTGTTTTTAAACATGCCAAAATGTATTCATAAATTTGTTATTTACATGCGCTTATAAATATTCATAAGCAGTGTGTTAAACAAATGTTTTAATAAAATAAATATAAATATATAAATAGAAGGCAATCGCACTCTTTGTTTACATTTTTATTTCTCAATTATTCATAGAAAATAATGTTCACGGCTTTGTCTTTTGTATATGCGAGCATAAGAATTGAGAGGAAGAGTTGACCGCATACCACAAGCGTTAACAGTATTAATTTAGGCACATAAATAAATTATGTATTAGCATTTTTTTGAGTAGCTTAAATTTTTGTGCACATTATGCTAATGCTTGTTATACTATGAAATTAACATAACTGTAAAAACGCAGCTTTATGTGCATTTATTCGTTGTTTTGACACATGCCAAAAATCAAGAGAAAGCCCATTAATTTGTAACACCTGATTTATTTGCATTTTCACACTGCATTGATTTGCATTTCTTCTTTTTTTTCATATTAAAATCATGAAATGAATGCAAATTTGTTTTTTTAAGTTGCAACCGCACATATTTTTTTGTCTTTGTTCTTTTACTCATTTTAATATATTTATTTCAAAATAAATTTCATCCATCAATGACTACACAAATTAAACATCATTTTACCACAATGCGCGCAGCATTTTGTAAATTCATTTAAATTATATGCAATCATGATAACAAAGCGTATTAAATAAAAACACAAATTTTCCACCATTTTACGCAAAAATTCATGCGTAATTAAACATTAAATGCAAAAATTATTCTCTACGAGCGTGAAAATAGCACATTTAATTGAAATCATTCATCAATGAAATTAGGGGAGAGTTTACAGTCTGCTATGGTGAAATGAGATGCGTTTATGGTTATGTGTGCATATAATGTGTACTAAGTGCATAAATGTGTGCATAAAAGCTTTTTGAATAATGCAGCAGTTGCATCGATGCACACAGTTTTGGCAATAATCGATGTGATATTTATTGTTTTGACAATTAAATCAGGATGCCGCATAATGCCGTTGTTTAATACATTATATACAGACATAAATTATAAATTGTGCAATTAAATTATATTTTTCAATTGTGCATTTAAATTCAATTGGAAATGAAAGGTGTAGGTATAAATGTAATAGGCAATAATTAATATTGATTTATAATTAGTCTGTGGGAATTTATTTTTGCGAAATTTGGATGGGACTTAAATTTTGGTGTGTAATTTTTTTTGAAAATAAATAATTTAAGAAGCTTTTATTAAATTTTTCTTCAAATTAAAAAAAACGTATTAAAAAACAGAATTAAAATCTGCACTTCAATTTTCTTGTCAGCATTAAAAATAAATTTACCATCACCTAAATGAATAACTCATAAACAAATCGTTCATATCGCAAAGCATTTAACTAAACGCCTGTGTTGTTGAAGCTTGCTGATACATTTTGCAATCGTCAATTCGTCAGGCCACACAGCACACCACATCTCAAGCCAATAACGTTCATAAAGACATGTGTTTTACAAGCTAAATTTGTGCGATCAACCTTGCATTGTCAAGACATTGCACAAACAAGTGGAGACGCATACAAAGCACATTATACCCGAAGACGAAGACGAAACACTCTCGACCGCACTTAAGTGAAAATCTTATGTCAAAATTTAAATTGTTATAGTACATGGAAGATCGCTGAAAAATGATAAGAATGCTGCACGTTTCGGAGCGCGTATCTCCCAGACGCAGCACGGTGTATTGTTATGCAAGTGTGAATTAATGATGATGCGGCAACTAATCGATTTGAATAAAAATTGAACGGCTAAAATTATTATTATGCCCTTGATGGGGGTTGTCTGACTTATTAAAATTCGTGCGAGCGACATCCTGAATATTGAAACGACTATTAACTATGCTGTGCTGTAGGTGTGTGCAACGATTGCAATCTTTTTTGGTAAAGTGTTTTATGTGTTTTCTCACAAGTTGTTTTATTTTGATTGTGCAAATTCGCAGAAGTCATTCTTTGAAGTTATTGTTGGGTGGTTTCGATTCAACAGAATAATAAAGAATGATAGTTTGTTTATTTAAAAATTATTGCAAGAAAAACAAGTCCTGGCTGAATTTCATTTAAACATTAAAATGAAAATAGGGGACACTGACTTTTGCAAAAAAAAACTGCCATTCTATTTTTAGTGTTCCTTTAATTAAAGCTTTTAAATCTGAGAAATAATACGCACATGTAGTTGTTTTCCTTCATTATGCTCACAGTCATGACAATTAGACAAGAATGTTTAATTGACAGATTCCGAAAATAAAAACACATAACGTGCTCTCCTTAAATATAATATATTCTATCTAGAAGTGTTTCCACAGCGTTAATTGATAAACATCTAAAACAATTCAACATTTCCACTTCACTCCAGAGGCAATTATATTATACTGGATAAAAGAACGAAAATGGACCGAAAATCTATATAAACGAAAGGCAAACAAAAACACCAAAGATAGGGCAAGACACACACGAACTTATCTTAAGAAAAAATTAATTAATTGAGTTTTTTTGTTCATCTGTTTGTCTTTACTCTCAAAACAGTTCCTTTTATCTCCCCATATATTCGAATACTTTGATATACTCGCTATCATCTACATCAGTGTAGAATATAGATACGTTCTTATATTTTATTTATAGGTTGAGAGACTTGATCCAAATTGTCGAGAGAAGGATTGGCGCACCGCGTTTGCCGCGTTGCTGGCAGCATCGCAAGAGACACCTGCACTGACACTCCATGATTAATTATCGACACGATGAGAAACGCCAAGATTTTTCGGTTCTGCTTTGTGTGATGTTCGACGCGGTATATTATATGTATAAGAAATGATCATCAGCTTATGTGCAGAAGAACAAGAAGAAGAAAGAAAGGTGGTGGGTTATAATGTCGTTGATACCGACAGCGTGCGCGTCTCCTAAATATTATTTATCCACATCTATCTAAATATGTACAATATACCCACCACAAATTTTGTGAAGCACGAGAGCACCAGCTCGCGTTGATGAATGACCTGCAGAGAATCCAGCGAAGGTGTCCCAAGAAATATAAATTATGGTGCCCACAAATTATTATATTATGTGCAAGAAGGAAAACAAAAATGTAAAATTCAAATTTCTGTCATGACATCATGATCACCGAATTTTAAATGTGACCAAAGCGATCAAGTCCAATTGAATTAAAATAATAACACGAACTTTGTTTTTACATCACCATACAATTCCACATGCAGACAAATGTCGTAAGGAAGACTGCGCAAATGCGGCATTGCGCGCGCTAAAAAATGTCAATCATGTCAAAGGAAAAGTTGATTGTCGTTGTGGACGACTGTTTTGAAATCTCTGTCGTCTGCGATGAGCTGTGATCGTTGTTGTTGGGGGGGTTTTTGAAGCAAACTTGAAACGATTTGTTGATTGTTATAGCACAATCGATTATTGAATTTCGCTTGAAATTATTTTGCTGCGACAATGCCATTCAAACCGAGATGACAATAATTCAGACAAAACTGCATCGGAATGGTATTGAGTGGCGAGACGAAATCTACTGGCAGTCTGCATATTGAAAAGCACTTCATTCATAAGAAAGTGTTGATCGAGTGTTGGTAAAAAAAAGTGGTGTTGGGCTTTAATTTATACAAAAGGTGGTAGAAAATGCAAAATCATTTTCAAAATTTTAATTTTTTTTTTCAAAATTCCTACAAAATTTAAATTCAAGCAACCCCACACGGTTTAACCTATAAATATTAAATAACGATATACAAAGATAAAAACTAATTATCGCATGTACATTTATTCGTTTAAAGTCTCTAATGCTCCAACCACACACTCTTTACTTCCTTTTTAGCATATTTTGTCTTCCCCTTTTTGTGTAAAAAGCATGTTTTGTGGTGAATTTTTAACACAATCGCTGTGAACCATCACTGCAATTCGTCTTTGAAGCAGAATTCGTATATACGAGTGGTTAAACGATAAGACACGCAATTTTTTGCTCTAGAAATGCAAATTCAGGTGAAAAGGTGGGCTTTAAACAAGAAGCAAAATACAGTCGAGTTTCTATAACTCGAATAACTGTGATGATTGTGTACTGAACTCAACTTGCAGAACAAGAACACTTTGAGGCGTTCACTTTAACTTGATTTAGTACGAAATGGAGTTATAAAAATACGAGTAACAGACTTTCTAAGTCATGCATTTTCAAATATCCCAAAATTATATGCAATTAAAAGTTTATTAGGCAAAAATCACAAAACGTGAATAAAATTTGTTCAAATTATTTTTTTTAAACTCTCTAAATTGATGGCGCTCCGATAGCCATTATACAAACAAAGATAAGGCAAATTACCCCAAGTACATTAGTGAATAGTTTCATTGTGTGCCCTAAATCTATATTTATTAAATAGCCAATATTTGCGTGGCACTTGGTTTTTATCACACGGACCTAAATATATCTAAGTTGTGCCTTACAAAATCAAAACTAGAATAAATCTTTTTATTGTAAAATCGCCTAATTCAAACATTATTTGACACACAAGGTAAACAACTTAAAAATGTGATATTTTATGACATAAAAATTATTAAAATGTTACAAAGAGCTAACTCACAAAGGATTTTTCAGAAAATGTTACTTCAAAAAACACTTTTTTACTAAAAAGCCTTTATGTCATTCAATCAATGATTATAAAACTGTAATGTGCATAAATGGGCACCATTTGCCGCCATATCAATTCTAATTGCAAACGGATTACCTGATAAGCACGATAATAACATGGCGTCTGCAGTGGCCTGTTATCAAAAATCATATGCTTAAGCATCGTAATTTGCTGTCACTGCAGGTTCCTGGACTTATCCAACAAGAAGCTTTAATCAATAATTGGATTTAATTTAATATTTATTGAATTAAATACAGTTATCTATATCAACTATGTAGTTAGTAAATAATATAGGCCTGAGTGACAGCAAATGGACTTTGCTTGTGATTTTATAATTCTGTGGGCATAAGTCATAAACCATGCAGATTTAAAGGCATGGACAGTGTTTTACTGAAAGCTTTGAAAGTGCTTTTGCTATCACGTGCTTAATCAGATAATTGATTTTTCATTAATTACGGAAAATGTTATTTTCCGTAATTTCATTCTTTTTGTCAAATTTTGAATGAATGAAGGTACGAGTACCAACCACGCAGTAATTATGTGGTGACATGAGGCTTTTACATTCATGCGATATTTGGAAAGGGAGCTTACTGCGAACTTTTGGTTTTAATCCTTTATTAAATTACATAACTTTTGAAGTGGACTAGTTATTTGAAATAATATTCTTGTGCAATTTAAATGGAGTGAAAAAGGATTATGTGGGACCAAATTGATATCGCAAGCAAGCAGGTGAAGCTTTAATTACATACTTTGATAGTAAATTGAATTTTTAGAAACTTAAATATTATTATTTTAAAACATTTATCAAATAATGTATTTTCAAACACATTTTTTTACAAGAGGGTAGTTAACTTACAAAGATTAAAATCTTTAATAAAATACAGGAAATGATGAATATTAACTCAATCAAATTAAAGGACTAATAAAAATACGCCCACACAGTTCAGTCCAAAACTTGATAAAACAAATAGTCAAGTCTGCTTTTGATTAAATATAAGTTATCACAACTGTCTGGCTTCAAGTATAAATAATAATAATAATATCTATTTCAACTGATGCTTATCATTATTCTAGTTGGGCACCCCTCAACAGTAAAACTTTACCAGCCTAATACACCCACTTCACTTCACACACAGCATAATGTGCGGGTGATAATGATACCAGACTGACATATGTCCGATTGTGTGACATCCGATTGATAAATATGCAATTATATTCGCATTATACTTTGTCTCTTACATAGACATTAAATCACATTCCACCAAAATGATTTAAAGTACAGACGTCAACGCATATGCTGTGCGCACGCAACGCAACAAACGCATTAATCAATTGAGTGAAGGTGGTTCTGGAGATATTTCTTTATTTACTTTGCTGCATATAATATGGGATGGGGGGAGCAAAATCAAGAGAGACGAATCACTAAATGGGGGTGATGCATTAAAATAGAATTGTGTATGGTACATCGTGATTTCGTTCAGCGATATAAGATTGAGACAAGATTGTATTTATTGGTGTAAGACATCTGTTTGGAAACATGGAGGATTTGTATGCGGCGGGGAAATCAGAAACAGATTAATTGTTGCTCTTTTGTCAACGGAAATGTCATTCTGATGTTTTATATTTTATTTTTATTGTGCATTTTTGCATAAATTTAATGTAAATGGATGTTTATTAATGTATGTAATGGAACCATAATTTTATTTTAAAAAATATTTTAGGTTCTTTATAATTTTTGTTGTATTTTTGTTTCTTGCATAAAAAAAGCAATATATGTCGGAATAACTGGAATTATAAAGTAAAGTATTTTAAAGTTATGCCCGTTTTAAAAACCTTTTATCTTTTTTTTAACATGCAAATTAAAATTTTAAATAGCTCTGTTTAGTGTAACTTTGAAATGTAATTAGAATTTAAATACTAACCACCCTTCAACCGCAATTTCCAATAATTAGATAAATAAGAAAGTGTCTCAACGATTATAAGTAATCGCTGAAGTTTGCTGAAGAATGCAAAGACGGTGGGTCAACATTTAATATTTCCGTGTACACTTGTTTATCCATACTTAATAAAGCAAGTATAACTAATCCTCATATTTGCACGTTTGTAAGTTGCAGAAAACCCAGTGATTGACTGGCGAAATATTGTATGACTTGGCAGTGTAAGAAATGCATTAAAAAACACGATTCCTAAGGAAGCGGTATCCAGTTATGAGTGACATTTAATGCCTGATATATGTAGAAATGACCAAGTGAACAAAACTAACCAGAAAGTATAATCTCTTTAGCTTCTTGTCGTAACATACACGCTGCATTGTGTAAGTAGAATACACATAAAATGTCCACCTAGAGTACAAACATATATGCGTCATGCTATTAAATATGTTGCGCTCATAAAAGTGTTGATCGGCAAAGTATCATATTTTATAAATAAATCGGTTTAGACGTATCGAATGTTTTTTATTGTCATTGCACGCCTGCCATATTTTTGTATATGCCACTTACCTCTTTTTTTATTGTGTGCTAAACACACCACCCCCACACCCTTCGGTTGTATTTCTCCCTAATGCGACGTTCAATATATTGTGATATTGTGTGCACAAGCAAACAACACTGCACTGTTCGTGCGCATTCTTTTTGCAATTTTATATGCGCTCGCACAACCATTTTTAACAAGTTTGTTCGTCATTTGTTTAACACACATCAAACATGTGTTTGTGTGGTGTAATTGTGATATCAATATTATTATAATAATTTTGTTGTAAATTAAGGTAGTACTGCCCTGAATGTATGGACACACCGCAAAAATGTTATTACGTTGATGCATTGGCGAAAAGCACGTGTGTAAAATGCATGCATATTAATATTGTGCAAGTATTTCAAGCCATACTGAATTTGTTTTATAATGTTACTTAACGTGTACTTGCGCTAATGCCACATTATGTATATTAAGTGTAGCGTCGGGCGATTATCGTCAAGGGTGTATCGTTGGGGCGCCGTGTAATTAAGCTTTACAGACGACTGTGTATGTGTGCGAGAGTCTCATCAGGTAATGAATATCTTCATGTGCATTCCTGATTTGTTTTTTAATTGATTTTCTTCAATTTCATGCGCGGATTATTTTTCACACAGTGAGTATGTAGTTACTGCATTAGGACTTAACACATAATATATTCCTCGCACTGATTTTAAATACAGCAAAAACTTTATTTTCCCTTTTTTATTTAAACTGTAAAGTTCACTTGGTGTCAATTAAAATTTCAAATAGTTCTTGGAAAGTTAAAACAATATTTTATTAAGCTCTTGATATACTAATTGAAATTAATAGGCATCAATTATTGATGACACCATTTTTATTTCAACATTTTTTTTTCAACTCTTTTCTGCATGCTGGGTAAATTGTTTTACAGCTTTCCAGTTAAATGACACGTGACATTTCTTAGAAAATTTTCTGCATAGCGCGTTTGCATTCAGACTGCACAACAGTGTTTTTCTCTCGAGGGAAATTGACTATTGGCTCGGAATTCGTTGCACACCTCATTAGGTTGCTTGCAGCGTTGCTGAAATGTTTCATTGCATCGTCTGCATATTTGTGTTTAAACTCGTATGCTGGATGGTTAATTCTGATCCCGTTAAGTTTTCGCGTACTTGTGCAACAAAGTGCAATGCGTTTTATGTACTAAGGCGATTTGAATTGAAATATGTGTATTAATTGCAATAAACCTTATGTTGCGTTTAAATTCGATGGAATTCTTAATTTTCTTAAAAATGTAAACAGTTAATAGTCGCGTTCTATTAAGATCTCATTGAATTTATTTCAATAGAACGAAATTTAATTTATATTTTAAACGGAAATAATTTCTCTATTCGAAAAGAGGTGGCGCTATTTATTTATTTTTTATATCCTAAAGTACATTCCATTTAATTAAAATGATGAATAAATATTTAAATACTTTTCAGCGCCACCGAATGAGGAAACAGTCGTATAAAGCAAGGTTTAACTTGTTGTTGCATTGCATTTAAATTTTCAAATTAAACTAAATGAGGTTTCTGTAGAATAGTCGCGTTCCTTATAAATAATCCTTTATTAAAGAAAAAAAAACTAAGAATATGTAATTTTTTTTAATCCCAATTTTTCTAAAACTCGTTTTCTTCATCTTTTAAAATACTTATCAACATAATAAAAGTATATTAAAACCAATAAAAAATGGGTGTAAATTCATCAAACGTATAATACGCCAAGGAATGGAGAAAAAGGAGTGAAGCAAATTGAATGTGAAGTCGTACACACACCGCATTGTATGTGATCCAGCATAAAAATAATGAAGGCACTAACAAAAACCGGGGAAAATGAAAAACAAACGCACAACCAAACTCGGAAGAATTGCAAAAAAATATTTGAGAAGAAGGCGCCATACGAAAATTGCGGGCAAAAAAAATTCCCTTCTTCCCGGAGAAGTCATAACATTCAGTGAGAAATCGAAAAGCAATATGGAGTACATATACGAGTATGTTTGTAGCACTGTAAGGAAGAGGGAGGAATAATAATGTTGGAGAAAAACCACCGTGTGACGACAATTCCTTTTTTGGCTACGTTGTTTTCCCTAATACATAAAACCGACTGGCGCAACCACTTCACATACCGAAACAATATTTCTCATATAACATGCATGATGCAGATGGGAGATTCCCCTCAAACCCTTCTTGTACAATAAAATGTTGTTTTTTTTGTATTTTTTTTTATTGTTAAAATAAAAAATAGCTCCCACCAACATCGCTCTCTCACATTATCGATAAACGGAAAAAAGTGTTGCGCATATTATTTGCTTTCCTTGTGCATTATAATTGCACAATGAATATACATAACAACATTTTCATAATAAAACCGCTTTAGCTGCGGAACTGAAGGTAAAATATGGTGCACCGAGGCAGTCTCCTCCACAATCCACATCCAACTTGGTCCAAAACCGCAAAGTATCAATAGACGCAGTACACCAAAACGCAAATTACAAAACACACAAAAAAGTGCGGCTTATTTACTACGTGAGCTGTGAATTGGCTGATAAGGAAAATCCAAATGAAAACGCGGAATAGGAAAAGTTGTACATACGAGAGTACAAAACCTATCTTTTCAATGAGATAGAAATCAATCGGCATTTCATTGTAAGACAACGTTTGCAACAGGATGATCGGACTTTACACACATTGTATGCAGTGCATGCGAGAGAATAAGGGGAATTCGATTCGTTATATTGTATGTCGTTAGCATGGGATGTGTGGTAACGCAATCATGTACTGAGAAGACATACACGTATGTATATGAAGTTATGTGGAGCACATACAATATGAGGAGGATACGAGAGATCGGACACAAAAACGAGGTGAACAATAAACTTGACAAAAAGAAATTACACAGCTGCGAAAAGGAAGAGCACACAAAACTAAAGACTATATCGACACGATGAAAATAAGGAAGTATCCGCAGAGACAAATGACTCTGAAGTGGAAATTGTTTAATGCTGAACTTGTACCAGGCGATGATACAAAAAAAAAAAAGTTGAGCAAAAAAACAAGAGCAAAAAAAGAAGGAACTTTGTGTGCAATACATACATCCAAGAATTGCTCCAGCAAACGCTTTTCGAATATTTAATCACGTTTTGTGCTGAGCAAATATTTTCCCATCCCTCTGGACTGGCCAGTGTGCCTCTTCAGCGTCCCCTTTATCTGTATAACAAAGCAATATAAAATTGTTGCTATAGACTCTAAAGTTCTGCTAAGAATATTATGATTTTGTGTCAGTCGACTGCTGTAACATTCAACAACATTGCATTCGGATCGCATAAATCGCAAAAATGCGGTGAGGCTGTTTGCAAATTCTCCAGATCGCGATCGACATGTGGGTATGCACATAATGAGAACAATTTCAATTATTTTGACGAGTGAATCAAATTAATTAAGTCCACTGCGATGACAATTGAAAGACATCGTGATCTCTTTTGCTTTGTTGCAGCACAATATATAAATTGTAATGTGGGACAGCTGAAAGGGATGCAAAACTTTGTTATACTGAACACAACACGAAGCAGTATTTTAACACAAAAAAAAAACAGCCTTCTCCTCCTGCATATATTCATAACGGCAAACATCGCAAATAAACGACGACTGCATACAAACTAATCACATTATGATAATATAATAATTTATATTTGAAAATGATTGTACTTACAAGTGGTGAGTAGAATGCCGAGCTGTCAACACCGATCGACGGATAAGGATTTTGATCGGTAGACGGATACGGTGTACCGTAGACGCCGACACTGGCTGCTGGCAATCTTGAGTAACCGGACAAGGCGAGACGCGCCGAATCGTACTGACAGGAGCACACCGTTTGACCGGACACGGGATCCGTCATTATGGGTCGACCATTTTCACAGCACGACGATGTCGGTGGGGCGTTGGACGCTTGTGAGATGGCGCCAGGACTGAGGGCACCGGGTGGCGCACCCGTTGCTGAACCACCACCAGGACTAATTGATGGCGCATTCGTGCCCGATATTGGTGATTGTGCTGACGCTGTTGCTGTTATGGAGGTGGTGGGTTGACCGCCGCCAACGAGGAGCTGTGCAAATTAAATTTAATGTTAGAGCAATATTTTATTGTTTTTTCTGATTTAATCATTATCATAGGCAAAAAAAGGAAATACGCAACCGGGCTTGCATAAGGGTGATGATCGTTGCCACTTTCAATCATTCCCGTTATATTTTATTCTAGTTCCAATTCTGAAACATCACTCCTCATTTATAATGTACATTTACAGCATTATATATGGAAGTAAAGTATAACGAACGAAACGGATACACACACATCATTGAACGCTAAATCCCTCCCAGCGGTTCCGTGCGCGGACGAAAGATGACGCTTAACAACCATATCAAATTACCTGATGATGGGTTATTATTATATTAAATGACGGGTGGCTCTTCATTTGTTTTCTGATGTATTATAGTTATTATCTCCATTTCTTTATTTTCTCCTCTACGCAACAATCTTTCACTTTCTTGAATTCAAAGGCCGCACTATAATACAGCAAATATTTGATTATTTACCCAACGTTGAGTGTGTCCCTTCTCTCCACATTATGGTGTCACTTTGTGTGTGTTTCAGTGTGGTGAATGTATCACCTTCATGTACATTTCAGGAGGGACACAATATTTTCGTCAGGGTTCATTTTTATCTTAAACTGAAATGTATATGCAAACATATTTGACTTCAGGCAATCGATTCCTTTGAAGATGCACGCAAGGATTGTAAAAACATACACGTTGGGATATTGATTGTCACAAATGATCGTAAATCGATAAGAATCGATAAATTGCCGCGTGCACGATGACGATGACTATGGCGGTGGTGTGGCGGTGTCACCCTTGCAAGTGTGTGTACTTGCAAGGTCAATATTTCTTCATCTTAAATATATAATTATATATCTCTCTGTCTTGATGATACACACACAAAAAAACACAGATGGAGGTAAAGAAAAAAATTCAAATAAATGTCCGCATGGGAAATTAACATAAATGTCAAATAAAGCGGCGTTTGCTTCTCACGTTGCCCATCAATTTCTTCTCCATTCCTTATAATGCGTTCATCTTCATGAGACATTAATGGCATATCTTTTTCTTATACATTGTCAGGTTAATATACAAACACTACAATGATGTTTTATTTTGTTATTTGTTGTGTTGACTTCATATTCTGATCATCATCAGACGAAACCTCATTAAATAAACACATCCAACAAAATACATACAAATTTTGCAAATAAGTAATGATTTTCTTTTTCAATAATTAGCAAATTCATTCTGTTTAAATTACAAATTAGCTTAAAGTTCAATTTATTAGATAAACTTTAATTTATGAGTACATAATTTCCACGTCTCAATGTGCAAACAATTTTAAAGGGATTCACCTGTATTAGTAAACAAAAGTACTTTACGTTACAGTCGAAAACGCGTTTACACTAACTGAATACATATTTGCAGCATTTCATCCCCTTCGTCTTCTGGGGTGAAGAAAAAAGAAGTGGAGTAAATGCGAGAGTTTTTACGGTCCATTCAAAGTGTAAATAATTGCCATTCGGCTTAAGATTATGGGGGGTGTATACTCAAAGTGTACTTTGGATGGATTTACAAAATGTAGTGAGGGTGAATTGATATTGTTTTGATGGGTGGTTTTGTAATTTGAATTAAGGGCACCTTAATTTTTACGACAGAATAAATGATGTTTAATGAATTTATATGGATTTGGAATGACGGAAAATAGTCTATAGCATTAAAAGGGTGGTTTTCGAGGTGGGTTTAACTGGGATTTAAACACCTGGTTTAATTATTTTGTAATGGGTATCATTTTTTAACTTTTTATTTTAAACATATTAATTTTATGTTGTTTAGAGATACTTTTAATCATTTTATTATTTTTTATAGACTTTGTTTAGAGAGAGTTTCAATTTATTTTCATTGTCTTTTAATGTGATTTTATAAAAGAATATTGTTTTTAAAGAAAGACTAATAATCAAAAAAAAAAATAATCCACAATTTTGAAGATTCTTTAAGTCAGAGTTTAAATTAAATTAAAATTGATTGCACCTCGTACAAAAATATAAAAATGAACCAACCATTTAAAAATAAAATTAAAAACAACAATCCATTTAACAAAAACATGCAAACAAAGTGATAAAAAATCACGAAAGATCTTAATTCATCTATATGGGCATAAGACAACAATTAGCATCATCGTATACTCACAATTAGTATAATATAAGGAATAAACTATAATATGAGTGAAAAACGAAACAATAAAAAGCGCACCACAATCACATAAATGTGGCAATAAAACCAGCTTTATCCACTCAAACAATCGCCATCACACACAGGAATTTCATGCAATTAAATTAATCACAAGCCCATGGATGTGTCGTGACGCTGAAGATAAAACTGCGCGTGCACATCAACGAAACACATAAACTTCTTCAAGCAGCATTAAGTCAAACGGAAGAATTTCTCAAATAAAGTTAACATTAAAAATATGCTAAAAAATTCTAAAACTAAAAAGCGATATAAAATTTAAAATTTGTCATTTTGTTAAAATATTTGCTGAATTTAAATTTTAAATATGAAATACAAAATATTGGGAGACAAATTCAACTAGCAGTAAGCACGCATCTATTCTTTTTTCTGTCAATGTGAGCTGAAAAAGTATTAAAAACTGAAGATAGAAACAAAATGTTGAACGGGCGTTTGCAACTAACCACGATTATAGTTGCTAACTATACTATTTGCACTACTTAATGGACCATGGATTGTTAAACATGCCAAAGAGATATCAAGTTGCATTTGCTCTGTTTTGAACATAATCCAATACATAAATCTTTATGTGAGATTTCTGAGCACAATACTTTGAGTTACGAGTATTTCTTTCAACTTCATTTGATTTCTAAATATCTATGTCTTCCCGATTTTCCCCCATTTACTTCCTGATGTACTCAGTACACTATAATTGATAAATAATTGACTCCATTAAATGTAAGAAATCTCATTTGAGATAAGATGTGTAATCGACGCGTCGAATTATCGCCTAGATAACTCTAAATAGAAATAAATAAATGAATGGGATATTTGAAGAGAATAAAGGCAATGTCTTTATTATTAGAGTGTTGTGGAGAGGGTTGATTTGTTGATTATCTAGGGGTTTGAAGATATATCTTAATTGATCAATATAAATTTGGAAACGACATTGAGACTTGAGATAAGTGTCGTTTCAATTATGCAAATTACCACCAAAATTGACTGAATGGTAAATTTGGATTTAAATTGATTCAATGATATGGTTAAATGCGGCAGTGGTTATTTAACTTTAATTGCAAAAATAATCCTTAAAATGTAAGGAATTTTGATTTAAAAATATTTTAAAATTAACCAAAAAATGATAATATTAAAATAAAAAAAATTTGGGTCAAAAGTCATCAAATTGCCTAAAATATTTAAAATAAACCACCCCAATTTGAAAAAAATTGCCCAAATCTCAATCAATCAGTCAAATGTAATGAATATATGCATTGAATTGTCAAACAATAACAATAACAATTTGACAGAGCGTTGACTTCAAATGAAAGTGATACGCAGGGACCCCCGAAAGAGCTGCATGCGATACACTGCACAGCCGCATTTAAATGTCACTCCAAAAAGTGACAGGGCAGCGGCATAAAACATAGCAACATAAAGGGAAAAGCAAACAAACATGCACTCGGCTAAACATATGTATTAAAGTACTTAAGGGAAGACACGCTCTGGGATATACCGCCAGAGATCAGGGCAGACAAGTTATAAAGTCAAAATGCATCTGCTCAATTATTGCGGTGTCAAGACGGGTGTGCGAGACTCATGCGGAATTTGTCTTTCAATGGAAATTATTTTGTTAAAAATGTTGAAGGCTGAATGCCTCTGAACTCATTGCAGATTATTGTATTAGATGAAAATGTTGCCAAAAAATGTGTTTATAATTGCTGCCGCACATAAATGCAAGTTAAGGAAGAGCTGGGGTATCAAGCTGAATTCCAGAGATTCTCAATGCTATAGGGAACACATTAAGAGTATGTTAATTTTTGGAGTAATAACAAATTCCAATCATCATCTGCCGCGAATGCATCGGGTGTCTCAACGTTTTCTTTATATTAAAAAAAAACTTAAGGGAGCATGCGTAAGTAGGTATTGATGAATAATAAAATATTATTATATTGATCATTTTAGTAGCTGGGTCCGGCGGCAATTTTCGCTCGTTCGATGACGTTAAATGATCCCAACTTAATGGCTTAATGGGGTCCAATTACATTTTGCCCTCTCTCCACCTCCTTTCTCATTCATGTGCGTTTAATTTTTTTAGTTTTCTGTTGTCTTCATTGTTTTTATTATATGAGAGGATGCGCTTTTTGTTCCTTAACCCGCGAGCGCATTTCAGATGGCCGCTGTTTTCTTTCTGTTGTCGTGCGTATGGATGAATACCTACATAGATTCGGAAAATATCAGTCGTCTTCTTTGCGTCATCTTCGGTGCAATTTAACGCATAATGTATAATATATGTGGGGCAAGTAACGTGAACATATCAAAGTGTGTCTGCAGACGCAGGTGGTGTGGACTTAAATTCTCTGGACTAGTTCACTCCTGAGTGTTTCGTGTCTTTTAAATTAATATATTCCCTTTATATGCTTTATAATGCGTCGTTTGTAAAGTCGACAAGTTTTTTTAACTTTCCCCTCTTTGATGTCTCTTTGTTTCTATTTCATTAACAACAAAGTCAATGTTTATTCAATGTTAAAGTGCGTTGTCGTTCTGGAAAATTAATAACTAAAAACTCTCAAAATATGGATTATTAATTAGCATTTAAGCGGACAACTGTCACATCAAGGGACATGGCGCAGAGTCACACATCTGTCATTGTCACATTAATAAGTGCATTGTGAATGCGCATGCGCGAACAATATATAACTGCATTCGTGAAGGATTGTCTTTCGCAATTATTGTTACACAAAAAAAACAGTCAGTAAAAATATTTTAAAAATCTAGAAGTAATCAAAATTGCAGGCACTTGTCAAATTATTAATATTATTTATGACCTCCTGAATGGAAGGAACTGAATTTACAGTGGATTGGTATCCAAAGCATTTGCACGTTGTTGCTGCAGCACACAGGTAAGCCGGATGATACGCGCATGCGTGAAGTAAAAGGGAATAAACATTTATTGAGAAAATTCAGCATCCACAAGAAATAATTCACGTTCCATATGAACCTTCTTCTTGTGTTCGCATTTTACGGTTAACGAAACCAACAAAAGAGCGAAAAAAATTGACTGTGCAGTTTTCCGCTTAAAAAGACAACAATCGTGAGAAGGGGGAAAAAACTGCCAAAAACAGGGACTTTAAAAATTAAATAAGATAAAGACGATCTCGCCAGTTGAGCCCATGAATTATTAATTTATCAAAATATTTCCCTTCGTTGGAGTTGGCTCGGACACAGTGCAGATCTGCGCGGGTCTTTCATTCCACTGCGATCATGATGTGATTGTTTTGCGCGACGCTATAAATATATACACATCATAAATCGAGCCCAATGCGCGACACACACAATGCAGCGGATTCTTAAGATCGGTGCGAGCGCATTTTTTTTTGCGTGTGCGCCATGGCAAATGAAATTCCAGCGCAATCAATGCAGCAACTGCGCGTCTGCAAGAGTCGTTGTTGCGCAATCACATTACATGTATTGAAAAAGGGGAACACACTGCGCGAGATGCGGTGCGCATAAGGTAAACGCAACCGAACTGATATGCGTGGACAAATTTGTTAACTCTGTTAATTCACAACCAGAAGCAAGATGAAGGCTGGAGATTTGGCACAGTGTATTATGAGTATCAAGGAAGTGCGAATTAGACATGGGGAGACAAATACATATGTGAACGCATGCAATTGGCAGAAGTTTCGGTGAAAAAGGGGCACCTCTTTGTATTAATCTAATAAGAGGAATTTCTTTCACCCAATTTCATGGATGCGTCTCATGTTTATTTTATTTTTATGCGCATGTGATTGTTAGTTTTACACACAGTTTCACCACATGCGTACATTTTGCATTAAAGGAATTCCCGTTTTGTGTCTTTTGGCATGCTGCATTTGGGTGCTATGCATTCGCGGTTTGTGCCATTGCATATATAATTATACAAGGAGGAATATATGCGCGCAAGAGTCAGAGAACTGCCCGCGATGCGCCTTTTATTGAATCGTTTGTTTGTATAAATATTTATCACTGGCTTGATAAATTAATTAAAATTAATTGGCTCAGGTGAGGTAAATTTTGTCGCTTATATTGGGTGTGTGTGCAGCAGAGGAGCATCGCGGGCTTCCTTGCTGTGTGTGTCATGCCTTTGTATTGTTTGATATTTATGGTTTTCTGGTGGTGGGCTTTGTTTGGTTCGTTCTTCGTTATTTTTTACATTTTTTTTGTGTGTCGTTTTGGTTGGATGATTTTCGTGTTGGCTGTGATCAACACTTAACGTATTATAGGAATTGACTATTTTTTAATTATTATTCAGGAACGCTTATAACGCGCATTATTCCATCATTATTCAATTTGAAGATTTTATTTTAATTCTGTCTTTTACTCATTAGCATTGCCTTAAGAGTTTGTGAGATGTCTTAAGATGCGCAAGCGGTTGGTTTTTAAATTTAATGCCGGTGCTGCGCGTGAGGAGATTCTTCGCTGCAGACACAGCCACACTGATTTGCATATCGATTTATCAAACGACTTCTCTTGTGCGAATATTTTGACTTAATATTTATAAGGTGTAATTTGTACCTGACTTGCCGTCGGATAGCTGTAGCCGAATTGTGCGTATGCTGCCATTTTTCCTGTTGCTGATTTATCCTTTATATAAATTTACCCGTCGATTTTAATTAATATTTTTTAATAATAAATTTTCTTTTTGGTTTTGTATAAAAAATCGAATTGCTTTTTTTTCTGTTGTGATTCTTATTCACTAAATAATTTCACTTTATTTGCCTTAGAATTAATAAGAACATTGCACTTTTGGTATATTCTACAATCTATGTATTAGAAATAATATGCATATTTTGTCGTTTAATAAAATTTTTAATGCATTCGAATCCTTTTACAATAATTTTCACATTCCGATCACATATCGACTTTATTTACACGATATGAGTCGCCAGCGTATTTGACTTTTCTTGTTTATCATTGGTATTTCTTCTTGAACATCAACATTTTCCCGACTGCGTGTACAGTTTTCTAATCAACATATTAACATCTCAATCATGTTTCTATTTTCAAATCGATTTCACTTCAAGCACAAACATTTCAATCTAAGATTGCGGTGTTCTTTAAAATTTCACACATGTCTTTTGAATTTGAATTGCATTTCTTCTCAAATAATTGTATTACCAATTTTTTTTTTTCAATTAGTAATTAAATTGAAAAGCACCAAGTAATCAAAAAATCAAACCACTTAACAAGAAAAATTGCACGCAAGTGTACCGAATATTTTCACACTCATCAGCATGAACAAAACAAATATTTTTTACGCTTTTCCAAATAAAACTAATCCAAAAAACTACTAGCACTTGAGGGATGAGAGGCAGAGAAACAACAAAAACAACACGGAAAATTGACTTTTCTTCATCCAAAACAAATCGTTTGCACTGTTATGGAGATGCCTTTTCTTGTATACTATATAATTAAGTTTCAACACTGTGCGTGTCACCGATGCGCATTCGCTCACGTTTGAATACGGACTGGCTGCCGTCCGCCTATACAAGATGCGGCTGCGGGGAACACAACACCGCACACAACTAACTGTGTAAAAGCAAAATTGAGTAATCCGGTTCAGCCAACTGTATTGTGGGACTGCGCAATGGGAACTCCACACACACGCACACACACACGTTATGCCATCCAGCAAATCTTCATTTTGACTTTGTGCACCCGGGGGTATTCGTCGTCAAGCTAAAGCTCCACCTACTTCGTTACCCACAAAGCCAGTCTAGCAACCGGATCAACCAATAGCGTAGCAGTAGCACTGTGCTTCAAACTATGGAAAACTGGCGGTAGCAACAATTAGCTGACAAATGGGCATGTATTTAATGGGATAAAAGGGATGTGGCTTCAATGTGGCCACGCCCTCACGGGTTGAATGGGGGAAAAATGGTGGGGCATGATGGGCCAATTTTCGGAGTGTGCGTGCTTAACAGGATGCGCAAATAACCATGACAATTTAACCCTCAAATTTTCATATTATGGTTTAAGGAGAAACATATTTTGAAATTTTTTGGCAGCCCTGCAAAGGAATTTGAGTTCAATTTTTGTTATCAAAGGACTGAGAAAAATCTCCTTGCAAGAAAAGATTCTGCGCAATGAAAATTAATTTTTATAAACAAACGAAAAATTTGGCATTTCCCGACAGAGCACATTGTCAGCAACGACAAACATCTTCAGTCGTTTATGCTGACTCCGGCAATAAGGCGGTATCTTGCGATATTGCCATATTTTCAGCCTCCAGGTGTTTTAAAGGGTAGGATAGTTTTCGTCGCAACTTTTTTCGCATCAGGTTAAGCACTTCGGCTTTTCCAATTGACAAGAAAATTGTATACAACAAACCCCCCCTGAAAGTGCTGTCAATGCGAGTTGCGGACAAATCCGTCTTATGAGTATATACACACCTATAATAGATGTTCGTTGGTGTACATGCATGCAGGCATGTGGGAATGGGGTGGACGGATATTTATGTATGGGCAATATACCTATGTTGTGTGTGGCGAGAACATGGTTCCACGTATACAATGAAATGGGCGCCACACACAGGAAAGGACGCACCAATTTTGAAAAGGACGAGCAACGTGTATACACGGCTTGAACGTGGAGTTGTGAAAAACACTCATGGGGATGGTCTCGATCGATGGGTGGTGGTTCGGTGGATGGGTGTTTGCATAGATGAAGAGAAACAAGAATGGCCACTACAAGTTGTTTTCATTACGTTGTTGGCAGTTGTTTTTCTCTCTGTTTTCTATCTTCCCTTCTTTATTTTTTGTGTTTTTCAAACGGATGATTTTCCTCGTTTTTCTGTTGTACTTGCTTCATACTATATATCAAAGTATGTAGGTATAGAAATATTGGTTGAGATAGATGTGCTGGTTTTCTCGTGCTCCCGTGCAGTACAACACATTCTGTATGAACTTGATACATACCTACAACGTATAGACATATATATTTTGGACATTATAGCATATAGAGGAGGTGGAGAAATGAGATCCTGGACTGTAGATGTTGTCGTTTACTTGTCGTCATTGTCGTCCTCGTCCTTGTCGTTGTGTTGTTTTCATATTGTTGGTATAGTTTTCGTTGATGTAATTTTCCTTGTTCTTCTTTTAGTCCTGGTAACTACACCCCATTCACTTCATTTTTCATTTATCCACATGATTCCCGCATTTTACACGATTTATTTGATTGGATGATATCGATATTCAAGTTAGCCATTTGATTTTAATAACGCAACTCAAAACAGCACATAGCATAAAAATTTAAAATGCTTCTTTCATATTTGTTGTTATAATTAGAAGTTCATGAAAAGGATTTAACCGTAACTTAGTACAGTTTAAATTTCCAAAAAAGTGCTAAGTTTCAAACAACTTTTAATTTTAGAGAAAAATTGTTGGTATTAAGTTCCACGTGAAAATGCCATTAGTCTAACAATATAAAACTAAACGGAATTCCTAGTTTGATACAAATTGTATTTCTGTATCCTTTATATAGTTACATACATGCATATACAGGGGCACATTTTCGTTTTAAAACTTATGAGAGAAAATCCTAGCAGGAAAAGCGTGTACCTACATCGAGTGAAAATTCACACTGTGAATATTTGCCAAACTGCAAAGAGACAAATACTTTCTATAAACTGTACACTAATACCCGAAACTGTTGTATGCAACATTTTGTGTGATAACCATGGAGAGAAAAATGAGGATAAAGAATGTATAGATAGTATGTGAAAGTCCCTGTGAAATGGAACACTTGTCGCCCTCCTGATGAGTCCTGAGTGCGAGACACCGATGCGAGTATATATATCGTTTAAATACACAAGTTCTTTTTTATGTTTTTTCCATCCCCTCTTCCACGCAATGTGTTTGATTTTATTTGTTTGAATTCAAATCCATCCCTTTTATTTTATTTCAAATGATTTAATCTTTTTCAGTGCAAAAATTTGATTTGTTTCAAAAAATGTTGCTTCCCAATATGTAGGGTAAATATAAAACATGCAATATTAAAAATCAATGCAATTTATAATGTCCTTTGAATATTTACAGACCATCTATGCTCTCGTACATTGTCAAAAATAAATACTTTGGGGTGGGTAGTTATACGCAGAGTTCACATCTCAAGAACTTTCTAAGTGTTGTTTCATGTCACCTGAACAAAGTGGGCTTAATATTTATTATACAACTTTCCCTTTTTCCGCTGTGGTGGCAATGCATTTTCCAACACACAAAATGAGTGTGTTTGTTGTAACTTATTTTGCACAATATATATACCTATAGATGAGCACGACATACAACTATTGTATTTTAGTGTTTGCTCTATCTATTACAGTTTGTTCAAGTGATACAAATTCATCTTAAGTGCTCTATTTGTTCTCACTATTGATTATGGTGTTTGCATATGGGAAGAGGAAAATAGCGTTGAAAAACAATTGAAATTAAATATTTTGCGTTGGGAATTTTGAGGCTGTGCCGATTTGTTGCCAAATTAACTCAACAAACATCATTATTCAGTAATTTTTGCTTACGAGCTTTTTTCAAAGGTAAATACAATCGACCTTTGGGTATTTTCGTGAATAAATATTTTGAATTTGGAGATGGGTATTTCTTTGACAAATAAGGATTGAGAAAGGTGGTTCAAAACGTGTTGTTTTTTTTATGTAGATATTTATGTTTTGCAACTTTACTGAAGGATTGTTTTCAATTTTAAAATCCGCGAGGAAAATACCGTTTTAGTAATAATGAATAGATCCGTGAATCTCTATTTCCACTATTTTAATTATTTGCCATTTATTTTGATGAAGCTTTTAATCGATTTGACAAGTTGTTTTTTTTAATTTGGTTCTTAACTTTAGAGGATTTCTTCAATATTCACTTTCTTTCTTAAATAAAAATTCAACTTATAATAATAATGAGATTGAAAAATATTTTTAAAAGAATTAGTCATTAATTTTGTTAGTTCTTATTATGCATTCCTTAAAATGAAGGTTCCTACCCAGAATGTAAACTGACTAAAATTTCTTGGAAATTACTGATAGCTGATTAAATTAATTACTCAATTTTAAAATAAAGCCGCCTCAATTCACATTTTCGTAACAAATTTTTAATTGCGTCATGTAATCAATTCAATCACATTTTCTAAAACAACAAAAAAGCAAATTGTAAAATCATCTATTTATTGTAGCCATACTGTCTCCCTGAAAATGTAATTATTTACACTTCAATCAATACATAATTGAGTGGGTAGTTTAAAGCAAAAAGGAAGCAAAACCAAAAAGAAAAAGATTTACTCAACGGAAATCAAAATAGACAGAATTTAATTTCACTATCTAAAAAAACAATTCTAATTAGTGTCAAATAATTGCCATGCCACAACGCACGTTACATAAAATAATAGTTGGAAGCTTTCTTGTGCGCCGCTCCATTCACTCATTATCGCGGAATATTATCGCTGATGAATTTACTGTACACCTTTTGTCATATTATACACGCACAAAATTAACGTTCAACGTTTTTTTTCATTTTTTTTTTGGTCGATTATTATTGCTTTTTCGAGGCAGAAAGAAAGAATTCTCTTTAATGTGTAAATAAATCAGTATATATTGTAAAATACACAGAAATTACAAGGAGGGCGGCAATTGAGTCAAGACGTAAATGGATAAATATTTATGGTGTACTCGTACACACAATTACAGTTGAAATGAACGCAAATTTGAATTGTGAGAATGACAAACGTGCACACTCCTATAATATGGAAGCATATCTCACACATAAAATATTACATATTTATTTTGGTGATATTATTTTTATTATCGATTTCAATCTCTTTATAATATTTACCATTTATTGTGGCGCATAAAAATATTATGTCAAGCTGCAATGGAGCTCTGCAAGAGACTCCTAAATTAAGTATTGCCTCCATTTCATTCATTTATTTGGGTGCCTCTTTTGGCAACTTATATCAAAATGAAAAGAATATAACGGGCACAACAACACCAACAAAAAAGGCGGCACTCTTTAACAGCCCTGTTCGATTGATAAGGAAATTTAATTTTTATCCTCACACCATTCTGAAGTTATACGGTGCTTCAGTTCTTTTTTTTTTCATTTGTCATTTGCTTTGATTCTAATTTATTTGTGGCCTGACTGTGATACATCGTTTGTGATTTGCCGCCCCATATAAAAAACCAAAACAAAACACACATAATAAGTGAGTAACTATATTTCGTTACCATTTTCGGTTATATATGTATTATGAATTATGAGCGCGCGATTTCCACCCGAACTCACACAGTGGGCCCCTGTCCCCCAAAATTACGATACAACGGCGCAGCATTGCCACCTTTATAATATCAGCGTGTTACTTAAAATTGATTGATTGAACAGTGATTTAAGTCGCGTTGTTTGTTTTACTGATTAGGCCAAACGATTTGAGTTGTATAGGTATAGCTTAGAGATCCATTAGGGTAATTAAATTGGCCACTAATTGAGCCAACCAATTAGTCTTATTGAATTGAAAATGTGTGGAGAAAAAAGGTATTTAACGCAGTAAAATTAATCAATTGCGGTAAGGTGATATTTTTCAGGGATTCATTTTTTGTGACACGAAACATGCGGGCAACATTATTTTCATTATTTCGACAATGTGGTTAAAATTGCCAAATAACAATATTGGTTTAACACCACAATTCCGCACAACAATTGAAATAAATTGGAACACCAAAGATGTGGCCAAATTTGACGTCTTTTTAACGATGCAAACATCTTTACTGCTGCACATACAGTTCTTGAAAAGATGACAACAATAATTGGTGGGGCTTTGGCAAAAATGTGTGCACGAGTATAAATGGGACCATATCGTGAGGACAATGCTAATATGCGTGAGGTCTTCTTTCTTCATTTTCAATGGTCATTCTCCTTGGGAATATAATGCACATCACACATTATACGGCACAAACTCTGTAAAACGCACAATCGTATATAAAGTTTGTTTTTTTTTGCACAAAGAACGTAACATTTCCTCGTGGCATGGGCCTGATATAATGGTTGGTTCTTGGGGTTAATTTCTTGGCGAGACACAAGACAAAAGCTAAAAATCTTACACAAAATGCCTATGCCGTTTTGATTTATGGACTCTTTTTGGTTAAATCTTTATAATTTTTGTTCCATACGCACTCACACAGTATTAAGGTCCAACAAATGTACTTGTTTGGGCAAATTTCTTAAGAATAGGAAAGGTCGTGCTATGTAATTGTTGTGTTTCTTGAGGTCTAAATTGAGATACGGAAGATAAATGATAGCATGAATGGTTCATTTGTAATCGTTTCTGCTTCACAGTGAATTCACATTGAGTTGTTCTTTTTGGAAGGTCTCAAATTCGAGCGTACGACCCACAGACCTTAATGTATTGATACTTAAAAGTAGGTGTTTTTAAAAATGTTTTACAATAGTTCGAAATTATTCACGCGCGTGTATCCCTCCCAATTTTCGCATGAAATTTCCAAATAATTGTCAATGTTTCGGCAACTGTACTGCACTTAATATGCGTGCCCCAAAACTAAAGAACCAAAATCTTGTTTCATTCATTCTTAAAAAATTTAATGTTTCCTTTTCAGTTTACAAATTTCTAGTGAATGAGGCAAACTGGTTTGCAGCATTCTGAAAATTAAGACTATATATGCGCTGTTAAAACGGTGGCTAGTGAAAAATCAGGATCATTTCAACAAAGCAAAATTAAAAATTAAAATTATGAGACTAAAATGAGACCCCATAATTTATTGCATGACATTTCAGTAATTTTTGTTTGTTGTAACAATTTATTTTGCAGTCGCGGTAAAGCGTACAAAAATAAACAAGAACATTTGTTACGAAATTACATGGTCTTGAAATTAAAAATCGCCTCACTTGTAATGTGGGGAATTAAATCAGTGCAGAGGTTCTGGTTTTAGTTTCAGTTGAATTTCTCTTTACATAAGAGTTTGAAACACTTTTTTTAAGATGAATTTTTAGCATTTTTTTTTTATATTTAAATTAGACAATATTGCTAATTGTAAAGGAGTTGATTGTTTTAGAATTTAAATGGATTAAAATAACCAATCTTTCTAAACTCTTAAGTCAAGTCAAACCTAGTATTTTACCTCAAAAATTTTGAAATGTTTAAATTTAAATCCCTTTTTTGCAGCCTTAATTCCGAAAGTGAACTTGATGTAGGTATATTTTTTAAGTAACAAATTCCTGACATGAGTCATGGATTCCTGAATGACGAGGAAACAGGAAGTTGCCTTTAGGATTCCGTTAAATAACTATATTGTGGAATTGTTTTAAAAAATGCTAAAACCAGTATCTTAAATCAAAGAAAATTTAAAGATTTGCGATAAATTCCTCAGACTTCTTGAGTGGCATTAAAACGTCCTAATCCTCTCCGATACTTTGTTTTAGAAAAACAGTATCATATTGTGAATTCCTGAAAATGATTAAATGAAAAGGAAAATAAGGAAAATATAAACGCTGTAAATATCTTAAGACAACACAAGTTATAAGCAGTCGTCTGGCCGATACTTATAAACCAAATTGTTACCTCAAGGGAATTTCGCATGGCTTATATATGCTGTTACAAAATGTTGTACGGCCTCGTTAAGATGATCATTAAGCATAACAGCAATTAAGACGCATTAAAAAATCTATACAACATTGCACGTCTTGTTTTAAGTGATCAGTATTTGTGCAATACTTATTATGTGAATACGTAGGCGTTTACGGATTAATTTCCCTGTACAAAACGAATCTTGAGTGCCTCTTTTCAATCCTTATGGTCATTAAATGACGTACAAACAATTACTGGGAGAAAACAAATAATTCCTACACCGTTTAAGAGGATTATTCCTTGATAACCATAATAATATAATGCCTCATATGAAGGACATTTCCTCTTTGTCTCCAAAAACCTGAGGCGCGCACCAAATCATCGCATCTACAAGTACCTGTATACAGATCGCTTTATGACTTAAAAGTTAAGACGAAGTAAGTCCAGGCAAACGCACTGCAGCCCAGCCAACATAACAATCCTCTGTCATTTGTTTCACGGCGGGAGTCTATTTTAGAGTCTCCAGATTCATTCCCTTATAAGCGTGTGTGGACGACAATATAAAAGATGCCCCCATGCTTCACGCATATTCACTTCAGGTCATTTTATTATAATAAAAGAGACAATTTTCAACATAAAATTCAATTTTCATTTGTGTTGGATTTGTCTGATTTGTTGCATATTATTGTGTGCAGCATCAAAAATAATATAAAGGGAGCAGCATAAATAAACATAAAACCACGCGCATCACACAACTTGATGATCGCACTGAAGTGCAGTGCAGGAAGGGAAAAGCGCGCAATAAATCAATGAATGGGAATTTGTGAAAATAAAACCAGAACTATTAACTGCCACAGTGGACAGAATACAATCAAAATGATCTCTCCGTTTATGGTGACCATGGTACGAGTACCTTAAGAAGATTTTTATTGTGTATGCATAATATGCGACTGGTGGTATGCGTCGTTTCTACCTACGGATGTGCGCTTGCACACACAAGATTCAAGAATGAAGTGGAGTGAAGACAAACAGGAGAAAAGAATCAAGTTGTTTGCTTATTCGAAAAGATATATAATATGGTGAGGAGTCGTGACCACACGACCGCAATCAATCAATCAATCAGCCCTAAAACGACTCAAAACGGCCAATAAGAAGGAGGTGAAATGGCGGCGCGGGAATGCGTTTAAATCTGAACATTTGGGGCGCCTTTCAAATTGGTTGGATAGTTTATGCTTCAAGACGTATCATGAATGACAATAAAGGAGGAATTTCAGATCTGGAAATAGAATGCATAATACTTGTAAATGTATTATGTGTATTTTTATATCGGGGAGCGTAAATGTCGCAGGGATTGAAGGTTTAACATATTTTGACGTGCGTTTGTCTTTCAATGAATCTCAGTTTTTTTTCCAGCGATTGGTGAGGTGGAAAAGTGGCCCATGTGGCGCCAAAATGAAATGTTGTATTGAGATGAGATTTTCTTTTTACGCTTGAAGAAGGTGTTAAAGTTTATTAAATTTGAAATATTAAAAAATAAATATTTTCAGTGATTTGAAATAAAAGAAAGGAATAAAATCAAAATTGTTGCATTGTTTCATTAAAGCCCGAGGTTTTTAAAATTAACTTAATTTTTCTATAAAAATAATTTCCATCTCTTTATAAAAAAGATAACAAATATAAAATGGTTTTTCCAAAATGATCAACAAAACCTAAATGTATTTAATGACATCTAAATAAAACATTATAAGTAATGCACCCTTATCCCACTCGACTCACTTTTTATTGTACATCAGAACAATTGTGAATTGAAACAAAACTCTTATACGCAGTGCAAATGGCTGCGGGATGCCCACCTTAAAACAACCCTCGACACAGTTGGAATGCAATTTATATAAAAATTCGATCATAAACTCCAAATAGAGTTTTTGCCAATAAAAAAGGACAAAACTACAACAACAGTACTTTCCACACATGGGTTCAAAAGGCTTTAGCACACACAACTTAAATGCACTCACCAGGGGTACGAAATGAAACTGGGTAGTAATGACCAAGCAGTGAGTGAGCAAAAACAATAAAAAAAAAAATGCAGCAGCAACTAAACAAGAACAGAAAAAAAATTTACGCAACCATTTATTTCCCGATTTTCCGTACTTTATAAATAGTGGGCATAGTTGCAAAGTGGCGTAAATGCGTTAGGGCAATCCAAACAAATATAAGATGAGGTTGCGGCACATAAAAATAGCACAACTCCACCCTTAAAGTGTAACGGTTTTTATACGCAACGGCATATAACTATTCACTTTTCATACGAGTACATCAGATGGTCGTTCAAATTTACTGCCTATGTGTGTTTATGTGTCCAAATAATATGTCATCTTCATTTTAAGGGCGCTTTTATTCACTTGTCACTTTGCTGGGTAACACTCAAACTGCAAATCTCTACAGTCTATTAACTGCATAGAGCATCTGATGGATAGCCGCATTGTCCTTTTAATATTATAGTTACTTAATCCTAACGCGTACATTTTTTGGTAAGAATTTTGCTGTTGCTGTGCATTCTCTCCCTTTTTGTGCTGCTGCAAAACAGATTTCTTTTCAACTTGACAGGGTAGGTAATACATCGCATATGGTGTGAATTTGTTGCTCATTTAATTTAGTTCGCCCCGAAATTTATATGTGATGCGGCGATACTATTCAGCGGTATTCTGCATCAAGGGGAGAGAAATTGCAGAAAATTGTTTCTGGGGTGGCAGTTTGGTTTGTCACACATCTTTTATAAATGGTTTGCTCTTTACGCTTAATTCACCATCTGAAGTGTTTGCAAATCAAAATGTAAAATAATTGGGATTAATCAAATGAAAATGTGTTTATTCAGTAAGTGAAGTTGAATATAAATTAAGGACTTTAGATTTATGCAAGCAGATTTGGTAATTACTTTTGTGAGGAATTAAGTTTTTTGTACTTCCGCTGTTTTTAAAATTACGCAAATGAATAAATTATTTTCAATGAAGAAGCTGTACATACTGTTGCACAGTTTTATGATGACAAATTATTTAACACACACCTTTCTAATTGCTTGTAGTTTTTTTTGGATACTAGCGGAGAAATCCGTGCTTCCAAGCAGGACACAAATTTTTTTTAAAGTTGTTTTAAAAATCAATTATTCGGTTTATTTGCGTTTTTCGCGGATTATTTTCGCACTTTAAAAGAATCTATATATCAATTAAAGTCCTGAAAAATATTTTCAAAATTTGGTTGTTATTTTTTAAGTGTCATTTAAAGTTCAATATTTTATTATAAATATCGCGGAATTTTTTCAATCATTTTTGGTTTAATTTCGTGTTTATAATATGAGTAATTACCATTACAGAATGTATTCAATATAATTATAAGAGATGTTTTGCACTTTATTCAAACTTTTAATTTAAAAAAATGTATAATTTACTATGAAAATAAAATTTTAATGAAAACTTCCTAAATATAATTTATACCGTAAATTAAATAACCAACGACGAAACCAATTATTCTATTTTTTTTTAAACCGTATAAGTCAATTATAACAGCAATGTCTAACAACTCACTTTACTTTAACATTACAACAATTAATGTGGGCAAGAAATCTTAAGATTATTGCATACATAGACTTGTCAGTAGCTCATAACACGTTTGTTTTAACTAATAATTTTACAAGCAATAATGTGTAGACGTTTTGCATAATATGTGATCTCCTTTATGTTAAATTAACATATTAACCGATGCAAGTAAATTAGTTTTCAATGATTTGTTTAATTTTCACGCAGTTGCAAACTGACAAACTGGCTATAAAATATAATTCATTCATAATTAATGGTTATACAGAAGATAAAAACAGTTGACAAAATGTACGTGATGTTGATTGTGGATATAAATTGCAATTTGAAAAACAAATGGCGGATTTTATTTGGATATCATGATTGCGAATTCGCGGTTGTAAACATAATGAAATGAGCGCAGTGAAGCGTAACCCTGGAGAACGCGATACAACAAGATGAAGGACTTTAATGAAAATTAACAGCGCGAAACTTTTTTTTCGTGATTTTTTTTTGTTTTTAATTTTTTTGAAAGGCTTTTATTATAATTTAAATTTTTTTTAAAGTTTTGGTTGAATGAGTTACAAGAATTTATTGAATTTTAATGAAACGATATAGTTTAAAGACTAAAATTTAGTAAATTTTATATTTAAAATGCCTAATCGACCCTTCACTCCACTCATTATTTAGAATAGTTAGCATGATTGCAACACTGTCTCAAAATAGACATCTCCCACCTCAAAATGCTGCCATTTACGTGATCATTAATATTCACGTTCATGTGTTCAGTTACAACACAGCCACCCAAACTACTCCGCACATATCGCACCTTAAACACACCGTCTGTTATGGCTTGTATTTATATATATAGATGTCTAGTATCCTCCACTCCAGTCGCCATATATTCATTATATGTACACATTATAGGCATTTATACAATACACATGCTGCAGCACATTCTGCCTAAGCAACCCCTTTGCCAATTACGTTATCCAAAATGTAATAATGGCGCAAATGGGGTGGTTATTCGTCGCTTTTACCAGCAACATAATATAATATGAGCTGAATGTATTTATGTGGAGAATATGTAACCGACACATACTTTATTATATTTTGTTACATATTTTGGTGTGGAAAAAATTTTGCGAAATTAAAAATTATAATGAAGATTCTCTGCATTTAGGGTGGTGGTTTATTAAAATTATTTTCATTAATTCTTATATGGTTTTAAAGTATTTTTAGACATAATTTGTGGGTAAGGAAATATTACAACTTTATAATACTTTTTTTTATTACAATGTGTTGCGGATTTAAATTTAGATGCCATAAAGAGTTTTGAAATTTTAAAGCATTATGAATTAAATGAACTCCCACCCATTACATCAAGTCAAGTTTTAATATTATATATAATAAGAAAAACAAACACAGAATAAGTTTCACACAATTAACATAGAAAATGCCATCCTTTATTTTAACTATGTTAAGTAACACACATGTCATGTGTGAAATTTTCCATAAATTTAAAGGGGTACATTATAAATAATTTTAATGATTACAAACGCACCTCTTGAGGATTGAAGAACTCGTCCTCTGCACAACTGGGAATGTCTTGTAAGTACGGTGTCACCTGATGCTCCCAATCTTCATTCATTGTGACGACGTTTATCTGTAGTATTTTTTAACTCTATACTACTAGTTTACTATTGAAATTTCGTATAAATTGTTAATAAAATTTGCACCACCCAGTTGGGGTAAAATTTTCACCACAGCAAAAAAAAGTCAAAATACTTTTATTTGATTGCACGCGCAAAATTGAATTGAATTTATTTGTGCATAATTTTCACTGAAATCACGCTTCAAATACATTTAATATTCAACACTATATAATGCTGTTTTATTGCATTACTGCACGATTTGAGTCAAATTATAAATTTATTAATAGGATGGGATCATGCAAATATCCAACTGGCACGACATGCTTTAAAGCATGAGTTAAATATATATTTAATGAGTATGGAGGCTTGAAAGCTTAACGGCAATGCGTTTTAGTTTAGATTGCGAGCTTTATTTTATGTAGGAAATAATTTATTAAGTAAGCAATTTTATTTCAAATGCATTTGAATTAATTATTCAGTTTTAAATGTTTATGTTTTAGCGTTTTTTTTTCAATTGTTAATTTTTAATTTTTTTAATTCGTTTTATATTTGTCTTTTATTTTGTATTTAAGTTCATTCACTTCACAATAATCATATTTTTGAATTTAAATTTAATTTCGACAATTATTTATTTATTTTCAGTATTATAAATGTTTTAATTTTATTTAATTGTTGTTATCACAAGGAAATATCTTATATCATTGACAATTGTGAGTAACGTGCAGCAACTTAGCTTTCAGATGATGACGGGGTCAATGCAAAATAAACACTAACACAGTTGCATGCGCGGCTTTTCACTATACCAGTCGCCAAGCTCGCTTGTGATTTGTGCACAAACAAAACAGCCGCAGCGCAAAGGTGCGCGCGTAATATCCACCAAGACGTGTACTGTTAAAGGTCGCGAGCTTATTCCATTGTTAGATTTTTTTTGTTTGTTAAATAAAACGCGATAACAGGATTTAATTAAATGCAGTTGGTTTATGTAAAGCCGTTACTTAAATAAAATTTGAATTTTTAATTAAACTTTTTAATAGTCTTAACAAATAAAGAATAACAATTATTTCCAGTTTAACTTTTTTAAATTCAGTTTGTATCAAAATAAAAGTTTTAGTTACTTAACTAATTAAGAATCGTGCACAAATTATGTTTCAATAAAGGACAATTGAAATAAACTAACATTGAATGACCAAACACAAAAAAGAAAAAAGGATCCGTGACACACGAAATAATTGTTCAATTCTAAATGGAATTCGACACACGCACTTTCAATTGGATGTGCCGTTCCACACATACATACTCAATGTGCATGCACACAATTCAAATTAAATGTTAAATTGTTTTATTTTTATAAAATTTATTTTTAAAACAAATCTTTCTAACCGAACAATATTCCACGCGGTTCCTTTTTCACTTGGATATTCTCGTTAAATTCCACACGAATCGTGCTGCATTCCAACACACCGAGCTTTTAAGCTGCACACATAATATTCAATGGTTATTCCCACAATGCGCCACAATGAGTCCACGGAACACAACAAAAATCCCACGAAACAACGCACAACTAGAATATTAGGCTTTGTACAATACACAGAATTTCCGTTTTTTGTTGTTTTTATTTTTTTTTGCTGCAGTCTTTCTGAATGAAAAAGGAGTCGGACTGCAATTTTGTGCGAAATTAATTTAATATTGGCCAGGCGTTGTGTCACCTCTGGCGTCAGGCGGATATTTGCCGCTGATATACGTCGAAGGCTTTTTGAAGAAAATCAACCGGGCGAGAGAGCACACACAACACCACTCGGTACCGAAAACGTTTTATAATTGAATCAAAGCGCTATGGCATATACGAACTGAATCGCGTACTCTGCACACCACACAACAGTCATAGCCTGTGTATACCGAGTAGTCCAAAATGTACGTGCGCTGCTGCTGCCTGCTGCCTTGCCATGCCTTCAAGCTCTTCCATGTGCCGCATACGCCACACACAATCCTCTCCTATAATAATGCTTTTTGATATTGTGCTATTGGATTCGTCACACTATACCGTTTCGTTCTTTGTTCTTTTGCGGGACTTTATTTGGCTTCCTATCTTTCTGTCTTTTTCTTTGCTCTAAAGAATTTACCTAAAAAATAAAAACAGTTTCATTTAAATTGTTGCAAGTTTTAAAATGCAATAAAACTCTGAACATCTTTTGTTTACATGTAATATTAGAACTTTTTGAACATTAATTATTAGAACATTAAAAAAAGGTTCAGTCAATAAATTATGTTGGAAATAATTTAAATATTTAATGAACTTAAAAATAAAGTCAGTCCACATTTTCATACTTATTTTTAAGACCACCAACAAATTTTTAAACACATTTGCACATTTTTATAAATAAAAGCTTTTTAATGCATTTCCCACTTAATTCACGTTCCCATTCTTGTATTCAACTAAAAGCCTGCATTTAAAGACACATTTCACGGAAAGAGGTTATCTTGTTTTTTGGTGAATGCGCTTTTACTACCACAGAGCTTACGTTAAACGTGTAAATTGTCACACCACAATAGTTAGTATCACTTGAGCTGAATGTCTTAAGACTTAAGGTGTTATTTGATGTTTCCGTTTTCTTTTATTATTCGGATTAGTGGTATAAAATTAAGAGGATTTTGCACTAAGCAAATGTTTTGGCAGATGATTGTCGTAAGCACTAGATGCTTATTAAGTACATTGTATGGTTTAGCTAAGAAGAGAGGAACTTTGTTTGAAGGTATGTTTGACTGGTTTTGGTATTGTCTTCGTTATTCTTGATAAATTTGAATACATGCAGAAGATTCCAACAAGCTTTTACGTATAATTGTTTCTTGAATGCACCCAATTGCAGCAAATTATTTTTAACTAGCGGTGTGGGTGGCTTGAAATTATATTGTCAAAAAAATAGTTTGGGTTTTTTACTAATCGAACACTACTATTTCCGTATTCATTCAAAATTTGACAATTATTCACGAACTTCGAATTTTTTAACAGTTTTCGCGCTTTATTTTAGAATTTAAAATAAGCTAACTAACATTATTTCCAGAATGATAACAAAAACAGTCTTAGTTTTTTTTACAAATCTATTCAGTGAGCCGCGATTTTTTTTTGCAGTTTTCGCAGTTCATTTTTTGTTTTAAAAAACCTTAAATTTAATATACAATTTACCTTATTTTAACAAAAATAAGACTAATTTTACAGAAATTCACAATGCATATAACTATTTAAAACGCCACCCAAATATTTTGTCCACCTCACGGCCCACCAAATGGAAACACGCACATCGAAAATGCAACACAAGAGTGATAAATTTGTTAAAATAAATGCATACAACAAATGCAAGCATAATTTCGCAACTTCATACACAAAACGAATGGGGTGGAGACAACTGCAAACTCATCGAATAATCATTCGGCATCCCACTCACAAATGAACACACGCGCGCATAATACGAGCACACCAAAATCGGCGAGGCTCGCGCGGCGGCAACAAGAAAAATGTGTCCAACTGCAACAGCCAAATAAACAGACAGACAAGCCATTACAGTATTATTGCTCTGGTTATATTAATTGCCAAACATGTAACGATCATTTTGGGGAAAATTGAAAATTCAAAATGATATAGCCAATCCTTTGCGGCGGTGCATGTTTCTCGCCTCGATTCCCCGGCACACGAGTAACTAAATATATGCAACACCGAATGTGTGCGCACGCGGCATCACAATAATAAAATAATATTCTCCCTGTGCAGTCTTTATGGGTCGCGCTATTTATTTGCATACAAGCAGGCACAAAATTTATCTGCGCGCCTTCATCCCCCATCCTCCCCACATTATTCTGATAAATATAAAGCGACATCCGCTAATCTTGTGAGCATTAAATACACACTAATTCCATTGCAATTAATAATTTATCACAGAGACATGGATAAATATCATGGGGGCACGCACGCAATTGAATTTGGAAATAGTTTTCCTATAAGCTCAACCGAGTCAATTTGGGGGAAAGTAAAGAAGAAGAAGGGTGGGAAAGGCGGCAATGGAAAATTCGACGAGAAGCCCATAAATTAAAGAACGAGAAAATCCCGCTTATATTCAATATGAGGTGGGCTTGTAGCTGAATTGCGGACTAAGACGAATGTGGTGCAGCGAATCAGTTTGAATTTGGAGGCATTGCGTATGTTATGCGTTTTGTGTGCAGTAAACGTTGTGGGGCCTGTGCCAATTAAATGCTACTACCTACAGCGCTACAGTGTCAATTTGAATGACACTAAATTATGCGTTTTTTGGTGCAGCTTCATTTCATTTAGGGACCATATAATATCATTAGTTATAATGTCACAGAGATTCGATTGTCAGTTAGGTTATAGCTGAACTGTTTATGCAAACGTTATTTTGCAATGCATCAGAATTAAATTCAAGAGACAGAAAGTCTCCCAAGCTTAAGGAGTGGTTGATTTTTCTGCACTATTTATGAATGAAAATAATGTTCATTTAGCATGCGGGACGTCCCAATATGTCACAGAATTTAAGCCATAAGAAAATATTAGAATTAGGAATTTGGAAGAATTCTCAAAGTTATGCAGTCATACTCGTATATACTTTGTTAAGCTGCAGACTTGTGCTTAATTACAGCGGGCCCCAATGTGTGTGTTCACGGTATTCCATCTTAGTATAGCGTATTTCTGCAGCACACGTTTTCAATCGCGCGCATCTTTTAATTTTATTCTGGGCGACCGACTTAATGAGAGGCCGTGTGTCTTCCAGATCAATTCGTTTCCATTTTGCTTAAATTTATACCTCGAGCGCGTATCTTCGTCTTGATTAATTTGGACCTTTTATGCTGTTTGTTCTTTTATACATTTGGATTGTTTTGCCTTTTCCTTTATAAAAATCATGGTTACACAAGAGCGAAAGAGTCCCTGCTTGCATTGACCGTAGATTCAAATACTGCGGTAAATCTGCTTGCTAATTGGCTAATTGAGACAAAGAATTTAATTATGGAAATTGAATTAGACAGCGCGGCAAATAAAAATCAACTTTTTATTATTGTTTGTGAATTAGAAGTGACTGGAAGTGAAATGAATGACAACGAATAAATTTGATAACCTTGTCACCACTATCGAAATTATTGATCACTGACAATGTGCCACGGGGCCGCGTTTGTGGTCGCTGTAAAGAAACACAACATGCTTGCTGCATATTAAGGCGTGTAAGAAGTTTAGAAATATAATCAATCAAAAAAATTTTAATAGTCCATCCATTAAAAACCATTAGATTGGTTATGACGTCAACTTTTAAGTAAAGGGCGATCCAATAGGAGGTAATTTTTCCAACAGAGTTATTTTGACAGTTCTTATGTGTCTTGTCTAAATGACTTTTGTGTTGATTATTCATTGACATTTCATCATGAACAACGTTTACCAATAATTGTGATATATAAATTTGTGTGTTTTTTTTTAAACAGCAGGAAGCTCTTATTGGATCACTCTTTATAACTTCATAAAAAAATCGTAAAAATTTCAATGGAATTATTATTAAGATTTTTCTTCGTATCCCATGTCATGCAGGAGAGGGACGTGGAGTCAATAAAAGGTCATGACATTTTGGCTCACTTTAAGCAAACAGTCAGGTTGGATATTGAGGAAATATTAACAATTTGTTGTTACCTAAATAATAAAAATAAAAAACAAATCCCACAAGTAACAATCGTGCAGTAAGTACGGAATCCTTGGGGGGGGGGACTTAAATTCCAAAAATATTACGGCCACACCTTTTCACTGTGTGCGATTGTGTCAAATGTCATATTCCATCGGGTTGTGTATTATGTAATTGGTAAAGAGAGCATTGTTGTAAATACATCATATGCTATTGGACATAATATGCCTACACACGAATATTGAAACATATTGTGTTCAATGTTTCCCATATATGCTGGAATTGATATGTCTGCTGAGATTTAGATGAACGACAAAGCAGATGATGGAGATTTTCTTGGGATAAATTCATCAGTCATGGACAAACGCACACACAATAATTCCACCTAACATAATATGTGTATGCGGCTGCCACCACATAAACAATATGTGGCGGCAGTCAACACAATAACTCTAAAATGTATATATGCGGCTATATATCCGGAAATTGGTTTACGATATGTTTGGATTCGGATATTCCCCACACACAAACGCACACTGCACACACACCCAAAACAGTCCCAACTTCCACCCATAAATATAAACCGACCCCCCTAAACCTCATTGAATTTATGCGAATTTGCAGCATATTTGATCCATCGCTTGGATATCTTTTGAATAGTCAGGAATCAGTTGCAGTTGTCTTGGTAACAAACATTATTGCCCAGACACATCCTTATGTTTGTTCTATGATTGTGAAACATATCAGTTAAGAGTTAAGACAGTCTGACTTGACATATGCGATGTATAATTCTATATATATTATAAACGCGTCGGATGTATACGCATATATTTAACATACCGTCAATCCTTTGCTGCCCAGCCCACACTACCCATCATTCAGTTCATGCCATTGCGGTGATATTATGCATGAAGCTATACAGCGTTGATATTTCTCGCTGCGGTGGGAAGAGAGGTTGGGTATGTTTGCTTAACCCATCGCTTAAATTAACATTAATCTGAATTTCAAAGAAGTTGAAATGGAACAGTGTTAAGAAAATTGAAAATTTACTGTGGGTGACTTTTTTGTGAATGAAAATCTTTTCCGTTCATTTGTATCCTTAATCAGTGGACAAACTCGGGACAAATTATTGTAATTGGGGGACTTTTGTTTTTACTCCAATTAAAGTGAATGACTTAAATATTCAAAAATCTTGATGATACTATTCCTTTCTTCCTTTTAATTTAAATGTTGTTTCTGTTGAAAAATTCTATTCAAAAAATTAAATCGGATAACGTCAAACTGACACAATATTCATACCATGTTCTCCCAAATGACGTCACACTGCACAGCTGTCAAGCTGACCTTTACATTTTGTATCATCACAAAACTGACACATTTTACAAAAAAGAACTATTTCATAATAAAGGTTGTCATTGCTCCCTCTATAACAGATAAATTTAGTTATTTACAATTATCAAATTTTGAACTTATCAGCAAAAGCTTCAAAGGAAGCTTCCTTTTGCCAAACATAAACTCAATTTAAAATAAAACACTCAAATTACAAGGTGCTTCTGAAATCAAATAAAAAAGTGACACAACTTTGGCCCAAATAAACCACGGAACTCAATTAAGCATTTAAAGAAAATGTATACGTACTGGAAAATTCATTTTTAGAGCCTCCAAACATGAAAAGTTTACCCGCCTCTCGCCCAAAATGCTTGCGCGCCAAAGTGAAGCGAAACATTGTTTACGGACTTTATGCTTTCAGGATTTTTATCCGCAACAAACATGAGCTCATGTCCCTTCGAGTTTCCTTGCGGTTTTGTGACTTCGCTTCCGTGTTGGCTTCGTGTATTTCTTAAAGCCCCGCAAGACTTTGGCAAAATACACACACAGGCGCATTTAGAATTTACGAAGCATTTTTGTATAAGGTGCACCACCATACACTTTATAACTTGGCTGTTGTTTCACTCAACTTTGACTGCAAAAACTAATTACCTTGTACAAGCCATGCGGCAAAATAATGGGGAAAAAAGAAGAAAGTAAAGAAGAAGAAGGCAGCAACGACGAGCAAACACAATATCCGAAAATATATTGCTGTATATCTAAGTATGTGTGTTACATAAGTCTGAGACAAGACGCAAAGACTTTTGGAAATGCCATCGGTGTTCAAGGTGTGTGGGCTTGTGGGTTGTGCCATGTCTTTTAGTGGGTGGGTTAACGAGGGGTTGAAGACGCCAAACTTTACACAGCAATGGAAAAGATGACAGCCGTTTTGAAATTTTACTTTTAGACTCTTGCGGTAAAATTCTTGTGGAAATTTATATTTATCAATACTTACTTATAACGGTAAGTATTTTCTTAAAGAAATGTATAGCTGTTTTTGATTCTTTTGAAGAACAATGACAAAGGAAACGGAAGTCTTTTAAGTCCATTGATAGGGGCACTTAGTTTTGCTACTCTTTATTTTGTTTTATATAACTCTGCAAGTATTATGGGCAACAATTAGGAATGAATTAGCATTGTCAGGTGTATTGCCCGCACATTTTTTAATGATGCCTTTTTTCTTGAGAACTGCATTTGAAATTTCATTCACCTCAAGAGTTTTTACAGTACACGACTTTGTCTTAAGGCGTTGAGCGTTTATTTATTATGTCATGCTTGAATCGTGTTATGCAGGTGCCATTTTTACGTTGCATTTTAATTTATATTTTAAAGATTACAATAATTTTGATGAGACTTTTGTAACATGTTAAGAGGAATAGAAAAATAACTAATGTACCTGTACAAATAATATAATTCAAAAGAAGTGACAAAAATTAATATTGTCAAGATGTGTAGCAAAAAATGGAGTGAATAAAACTGTTAACATAAAATATATCAAAATTTCGATTAAAATGTTGTCTTAAATTTATAAATTTTTTCAACTTCAAAAATATTGTGCGTTGCCGATTGACGATAAAGCCATGATATGACTAGAACAAGAAACAGAAACAGAATCAAAAACAGAAATAGAAACAGAAACCTAAACAAAATGCGCGGATAATGGAAAAGCTGTTTCAGTTTTGTCTTCAAACGGCCATTTTCTATCAGCAGATTCTGTTGTTGATTCAGTTTCTGTTGCAAGTGTATTGAAGTCTTTTTCTGTTTCTAGTTCTTGCCACTTCATTCAAATAATCCAATTAAAACAAATTTAAATATTTTGGCAGTTCATTTTATAACAGAATTCTTTTAAAAGACTTACAAAATATCAATTTAATTAAATGGTAAATGGCCTCGACACATTGAAGAAAAATCTTTTCCAGTTTAACTCAGTTATTTATATATTAAACAAATGTTGTGCTGTTTAATAAGATTAATGATTGAGAGTACCATTACAATGAACATCTTTATAACAAATTTGTATCGATTTCATTCCAGTTCTCAAGACCCACACCAAATTATTAAGTATCACCTCACAAACAGAGCCATCAAATCAATTAGTTTTCCATTGTCGCAATGACCCGCGCTGGCTCTTTCTAATCCATTCATAAAATATTTACCGAGAAAATAAGGCCATCCGGGTCAAATGTATATTTGGTGCTGTCGAATTTGAGTATTTGTTCAACGTATGAGTATAAAGAATTTTTCTTATTATCAAAACACAAAGCACACAATGTGATTGTTTGTCATTTCATGTGTATTTATTGTAATTTACATCGCATCAACTTGTTAAGAAGAATCAAATAATTATACAAATAAAGAGAGGCAATCGAAACGATGGCATTTTAGGGGTGTGAAGGATATTCGAATAATCAATAAAAGCTATGCGACTACTAACTGGACGGTTTTAACTATATTTATACACACAGAAATAATAATATGTGAAACACGACATGAAGCAAACCGAGACATGGATAGAAATGAATTATTTTACTCACTTGATTCAATGCAACGTCTTTTGTCCTCTCCAATTTTTTTTTGCAGATTCGGTTTGTCTGGTCAAAGTGGTCAGTGTAAACTCTGTCAGTGTAAATTCGTTTATTTCCTCTTTTGTGCAGAGTGCTGGTCTGTATAATTAAGTGTCCCCCTTTCAACCTCAAAACAAATTTCACTATTTTGTTCAACTGTGGTTCATCGTTTATATTGATATTGGAGAAATGTTTGTGTGTTTTTGTGTGTGCGACTATCAAAGACCCAAACGCCCAATAAAATTGTGCACCGTATCCTTCCTAAAAACATTCCCGCAAAATATAGATGTAAGGGAAATAAATGGCACAATGCATTTTGCTCAACTATTTTACCGTATAGTATATTGAGTATACATATGATGGTGGAAAACCGAAACGACCGTGAAGTTGTGGGGCGTTTGCAGATGGCACACACTGATGTCGACAATATGGTGTGGGCAGCATGGAGCAACTTCTAACTGTATGTAGCTGTGTTGGGAAAAGGCATCCGAAATATAGAAAGACATGCTGACCGTTGGTGGAAGCTGCAGCACAACCCCGCCAATATAATATGTGCAGCATTCAAATACGATCGCAATACACAGTTATGTAGGCGCATGCATAGAAATGGTTCCAATATAATATAAGGCACAATGGACGGTGGGGGAGAAAATGGTTGCAAACGTGCACAAAAACAAAACCGCACAAAGGTAATAAAACCAGAATGATTGTAATAATTCATCAGTTTGAATTGGCCAATTGTTTAGCCATGGATGGTGTAAAAGGGACGATGGCTTGTGGGTGGTTAATAGCCGTTGTGCGCCTACAATGCAGTTTGCATGGTGCGATGCGGAGACTGTATGTGTGCGTGTATGTGTGAGTCTGTGACACACCCAACCCTGTATCCCAGAATAGCATATTTATAAATTTGCCATCCTCAATTTGGCTCTGGCAATGGACGGAATGCAATATATTCAATCTATAAGCACCGATACACCTATACGAAACTACGCACATGTGGGACACAAACACATATGTGAGATGAAAACGCACATACACGCATTTATTTGGAACGACTTTATTTTAATTATTTGAAACGATCGAGTCAATTGTGAGCATTTTGGGGTGGCCTGCATCGAAATGAGTGTTTGTGCCAATTACTGATGTGCACATATATTTTCACAAATTGTATTGGAGCATTGGACCACCCCCTCAAATTCACCCATCGACGTATTTGGGCGCAATTGGATGGAATACTCAAAGGGGATGATGCCAAAAATGTACCAAATTTCAATTTAAATCAGACATTATATTTATTTATATTCACATGTGTTTATCGTTAATCAGTAGTAGTGGTAGAGGGATGTTTTCCATCCCGATGAAATGAGGTACAAAATTATTACATTCATTTCATAATACATAAAATTAAATTGTTATAATTAACACAGTGAAGTGGGATTTTATTTTGTTTTTATTTTTTCATTTTGTAAATAATGGACACAAAAAAATGTTTACCCGCATAAAATATCATATTATGTAATATATGTTTTGGTTTATGGTCGCGGAGGCCAGAGGGCCAACACACTACACCATGTTAAAGCCACATGAACCATTTCAAACATAAAATATGATTATTTCATGACAACATAGACCAATAAAAATGTTTCACAAATTAATTATTAATTCATTTTTAATGAGGGTGAATTTTGTGTTAAATATGACGTGTGCAATATTGATTTTATGCATTTTGTGCGACAGTAGGAAGGTGTAAAATATACCCATTTTTATACTGAAGGTGTTAAAGCTCTGTTGCGGGTGGAATTTATAAGCAATCAGTCCAACTTTAAATGTTTTGGTTAACCGTGGCCGTGAAAACCATGCTCGGTCCATATGCTGCCCGATTCTGTGGTGTAAGGTATAAAGCGACGAAAATATGGCAAAAAAAAATACATTATATTTCTGCAATGTGTTCGTGGACCACAGAATTTGGTATTTTTTTGTGAAAGCGTAATTGTGGTGTCGTAATTTATAAGGGAGTTTTTATTTACAGAATGATTCTATAATTCTTCTGTGAAAATATACACAATTATTTAATTCAAACTCAAAGCGGGATTTATTGAGCAATTTAGAAACCAATAGTTTAACTTTGTACTGTAACAGTAACTTAAAAATTTAAAAATATATAAAACTACTGAATTAAGCCCAAATTAACATTTAACACTTAACTTATTAGTTATTTCGTTCACGGTCAATTGTTTTTACGTATATTCCATAATCGTTTTTGGTTTATAATTACGAATTAAGAAGGTTTAACGTGAAAATAAAATTTCTTAAACACTCTTTTATAAATCATAAAATTATTTTTTTTTTTAATTTTAAAAATTTTACTTTTTTTTCTTTTTGTTACATTATCTTTCGATAACTTAATTTTGTTGTTATGACTTTAGTAAGCGTTTTTGTATTTTAATTTTTAAATACTAAAAGAAATCGGATTACCTAATTAATAATTGACATTCGAAAAGTAGTCAAAAATTCTCTGCATTATATTTATTAAACCAATAAATGTATTACGATTTACGAAAACCAATTTATAATAAAATATTTTTAAATCTCTATTTAATTTGATCTTAAATCGAGTTAATTATTAAAGAAAATATTTTTATTTCAAGAAACTCCAAAGAAACTGTTATACATTTTAGTATACCAGTTGAATTTTGCTCATCCAATTTGGGAGAAAACTGGCAACAGTGCAGCGCAATTCTGTTTTCAATAAACTCAGCTGTCAAAATTGAAATCACAAAAATTGTAAACTAATATTTAATATGGCCGGGCCAAGTGCGTTATCGCTCGCGGAAATTCGCGATTTTATGTTAAAAAACAATTGTAAAGTGACAAATCATGCGTTAGTTAAACATTTTAAAAAGTTCCTAACAGATCCAAATAGTCAAGGTGAGTTCAAATATCAATGGAATCGTGTAAATCGCTCTGAAAAGTGCTGTGTGTTTTTTCTTGTGACAGCTCCCTGATAATGCAAAATGTAAACAAACGGATTGACACTTGTTGCTTATCATTTCTTAATCTTAAATTTAAACCCTTTTAATTCAAAATGTTTACAAAAAATTACCATTTCGTTGATTTAATTTCATTCAGTGGTTGTGCAAAAATTTGTGGTGTAAAATTTGGTTACTGTGCTCCGTTTGTTGTGTCATAAATTTGGTTTATTCTCTTGCCTGTAACATATCCGTTAAAACGATTTGTGTGTGTTAATTATGTTAATTCAATTAATTAATTTACCATTAATTTATTTTTCAACTCCTTGAACTGCAAGAAATGCAAATTTTCTTCTAACATTGCATCAAAAATAGTGTTGGGCACAATCATAACCTCACTTTTTGTTCCAGATGAATCACGAAAACAATTCAAAACATACGTCAACATCTTGTCCACAATCAAGAATCAAGGCTCTGAAAAGTTTCTCATACTTCGCAAAAAATACATTAACGAATGTCCATCTGAGGACACATTTAGTATGTCCGACATAAGCCTTACAATGAGTCCTGGTGCGCGTTCCCTTAACTCTGACGATGGTTCGTCATCGCCCCAACTGCGTCAACCGCCACCATACAAAGCGCCACCAGTTGTTGCTCGGGAGCCTTTCGTCGTAGAGGAAACCACAGAGCACTATCAAGAGTGTGTTGATGAGTTTAAAGGTGCACTTGTTAAAATTGGCCGCAAGCAATCTCTTGAGCCACGACCTGGGCCTCCAGCACCACCTCTACCACCACCACCACCACCACCAATGCCCGTTGTTGATTTACGTCGCGCTGAAAGCCCAACACCAGCTGTACCACCAAGAAGGCGTAGCAGCACCGCGGAGCCCAAGACGCCATCACGTCAAACTTCAGTAGATGTGTCCGAAAGTATTACAGAGAAGTCGGTAGATTTGTTGGCTGAAGAAAAAAGTGCGAAAAATGCGGCAAACAGTAGTGAAAATAAAGAAAATGAGTCCAGCAAAGAGGACATGCCAGTGAGTGTTAAAGAAGCCACAAAGAAGTTTAATCGCATTGTGTCACAGGAGGAAGAGGCTGCTAAAACATCATCACCGTCAGCAAAGAAAAAACCTGAAAAGGTAAGGCAACAATTTAATGCCACCAATTTATTTAAACTTACTCGAAGTATTTGGTGCTGTAAGAACTGTTACATGAATAATCGAAGCAAATGATAATTTTCACTTCAATTTAAATTCAATTATTCGCGCCCTACGTTTGTTTACATAAATCTGTGCAATTCGTTTTATCATTGACAAGCATCTCAACAAGCGAGTGAACAAGAAAAGCTTCAGCGCGAGAAAATTGAAAATTATCATAATTCACCTTCCAATTTGGATTTTCCATATTTCTTTTTTTCTTTCGACGCAATCGTCGCGACGCGATGTTGGTTTGTGTTGAATGCGAATGGTGGAAACGAAAATCCCTTGCTTGTCATGAGATTATCTTCCTTCTCTTATTTGTTGTACATTTTATTTTCGCTTCTTCCGTCAGCTTTGCGTTGATTTGCATTGTCTTATGTTTATTTCGCTTATCGTTGTTATTTTAAATTATGATGAACTTTATCGGTATGAGATCTCAGTATCAAGTGGATGAACATAGACCCTTCCGACTACTTAGCCAGCCAAACGCTTGGGTTCATCAAACAACTACAGGCATTCATTATTTATTCATCATAATTTAATTATAAGTACTTAAATGAAATTAATTTTAGGGTTAAGTAAATTTTAAATAGAAAACATGGAAATTTCAACCGGTTTTGGTTGATTGAAAATTAGACCTTGTATCTTGTGTTGGGAAAAAAGATAATATGTATCTCCTATATTTTTAATTCGAAAAAGGTCGAACCAATTTTTACTAAAAAAGGAGTACTTAGTTTTTTTCAAGGTCAAGTTATTGTCAAAGTTTCAATTACATTTTTTTAATTTCGCATTCAAAGTTAAAAAAATATTTTTGTCTCGAATAACGAAAGATTTTTTGTTTAATTATGTTAATTAACTCTACTTGTTCGCTATTTCTATTTTCTGAAAATTGTCTACATTCAATTAAAATCTCAAGTAGATCATGTTAGCTTGTAATTGTTGTCTTTTATTATTTGTTACCATAAAACAAACATTTTAAGGATCTGTTTAAACTTTAAAATTCTAAAACATTTTGCTCCATAAAATGCAATGATTATTCATCTGTCTGGCCAATGTAAACAGCAAACGTTACCTTCAATCTCTATATGATTTATAACCGAAGCGCAATTAAATTTAATACCATCCTCCGCTGTACCACATAAAAAGATATACCGTATGTAATACGAGGTACATACTTAAGGAAACAAAAGTAAACAGACGCAGGCGTAATTTTCAATTATTCCTTTGGAAGTTTGGCATTTATATGCGCCGCTCTTTAAAGACTTACATGAACATGGCTAATGTGGGCATATGCACTCGCGTTTATGTCGAAGAATCACGCGCACGCGTCTCAAATCCATCGACAACCAAAAAGTCGCGCAGCACTCAATTTGACGTTTGACATGGTCGCCTCTCGTCTCACACGAAAATTGAAATAATATTGTATGGGAAATGGGTCTATTTCTGGTGCATAAAAACCACGCTTTACATGCGTTGTCGTCTTATGAAGTCGATGCCACCCCGCAACAACATTAACATCTCATTTTACAACGGCAGGCGCTTCAACCGATCTCTTTTGTTTACACGCTTCATTTTCTGTTGAAATTGCATCTCAAAGTTGTATGTTGGCCATATTATGAGTTATAGCCCTTGATGTTTTCTGATTATTTCCTCAATTTGAAGACTGCACCGATGCGATCCGACGAATGACTCTATCTTGTTTTTAGCACGTTTCTCATGTGTTTGAGAAACAAATAAATTTGAATGTTTAACAGATATACCTACATGTCGGCTCGTCTGCATACTCCTGCTGATGGGGAGGATAGCTGTAGCTTTTAATATAGCACACACAATTCATTGGAAGCGTGTATCCAGACGTACAACATCACTTCTAAAGAATATAAGCACATCTCCCCAAAACATAATATCCGTGTCTATATGTGTACCTACTATGTACATTGAGCTTGTCATGACATGTCGAACAAGGATTTGATGAGAGTTTTTTTTTTTTCATTTTTTTTGTGTTGTTGTTGCCTGCATGTCCTCCCTGGAATTGTGTGTGTTGTTGTTGATTCTTCAGCATCGACAAATGTGAACAACTTAGAACGACACAATCCTATAATATGGCACAAATGAAAATGGGGTGGTGTAATAAAATAAAATTAAAATAAACACAACTCTTGTCTCGACTTAAAATGCTGAAGCATTTGTTGTTGGTGTTGTATGCATTTTACTTCTTTTTTTTTTTTGTGGTGCTCCTCTTCGCTACGAACAAACATACAATAATATGTTGTTTTAAGAATTAAAATTGGCTTCACATGTCGTTTTACATGCGGATTACTGCATATGTGTGTCTTTTGTTTTGTCTGACGATTAATATACCGAAAATCGGTAAGAAAATCACACGATTTTCTTAAGCTGCAAGCAATTTATTTGCATAAACATTTTATTTTACTAAGATATTTATATAAATAAGGCCATACATCCTATTTAACTAGATGCATATTCAATAGTGTTGTTTGTCGTTAGACGTTACTTTAAGTGTGCACGTTGCATTCTGTTTCTTGAGGTGCAAAAAGTTGCTGGTACCAGCGACAAGTTCTTTATCATTATTGTGATAATTGTTATGATTTATTGCCAATTGATTTGATTTATTTGCTAGAATATGCAAAATCGTGTGGGTTGAGTGATAACGTGTGGCACGTTTTCTTATTGAATTCGTTGGGAAATCGAGGTGTTTTTATGCAGAAAAATACATTTTCTTTCTTTTCTTAAAAATGTTGAATGTCTTAATTTAAGTCGGTTAAATCTAACATGTTTGGAATTGCGCTGAAAAATAGTTTGATTGAATTAATTTAAATAACTAATTAGACTTTAAAAATTAATTGAAATAATTTTTACTTTTGTTGGAAATCGTTTCCGGAATAAAATCTATTGTTTTCCGGAATTCCCTTTGTTTAACAAAAAAAATTTAAATTACAAGTTTTTAAATTTAAATTTTACTGATTAATTTTGTGGGGACAAATAGTTAATGTGTCACTACGCCCTCCTTATTGTAATATTTATTATTTAATTTTCTGTTTTTTAGTTTTAATTTTTAAGCGAATTTTTTTAATTTGCTTTTTGTTTAATAATAATTATTGTTGATTTGTTTTCCTTTCGAAAATGCATCCACATGTACCCATTTTTTTTGATTTAAATGAGTGGGCGCTTCATAATCGTTTTGTAAATCAAACAGTGAAAAATGAAAGCGCAATCAAAAGAAACATAAAAGCACACCGAGACGGAAACACTCGTCTCAATGGGGCGCTCATTTTCAATCTCTTGTACTAACTTACGATTTTCGACATTTCCCTTTTAAGCAGCATCTCCCACTGCATTTGCAGTGAACAAATCTTTCGATTTCGGCCCTTATGCGTTGTAATCCCTTGTGACCACAGCAGTTGTCTTTATTCTTATCTAATTAAATATTTAATTTTTCATGACACCCATTGCCTCATGAGCTCTCACCACATGCGCTTTTTCTTCCATCCTCCCCATCCTGTGTGCACTCCCAACATTTCCAATGGCTTGCGCCATTCATTTAAATTTTTTGCATTTTATGCGTTGCATGGCAGCCAGCATCTTTTGCAGCTTGGTCATGCCAGCCGCACATAATATTTTCACGTCCTTTGAAAACGGTATCCGTATGCGACTTGAATTTGTTTCTTTATGCCGAATCGTACAGTTTTCCTAATGGTCGAAAATTAAAAAAAATTCTAAAATTGTTCTTCCACCATATGCATGATGATTTATGAGTTTAAAGCGTCAACTCACATAAGCGACGACAACCATCCAGTGGACATAACAACCTATACGTATGTATGAATAATAAAACGAACTTACCTAATAACCGTCTGATTTATACCATTTCAAAATTATGCAAGGAGGCGAATTATTATTGTCTTCAGCGTTCAGATCGTTGTCTGATGGTATTTATAAATTTGATATTGTTGCCGAGCATTCATTTGCGCGCAATAAACCTGATGGTCGTCTCAGGAATAAGAGCTGCAAACGTACATCAACCTATCATAATCATCAACATCGTCATAACAATAACAATAATAATAAACACAAGTGATGGTCGTTATATAAAGGCGCGCATTCCGGCATGTCCTCGCTTGTTGCTGTGTTGCGACTTGTGTGTGCCAGCGCAAAAGCTGCGCGCTTAAGAATTTTATGAGTGGCAACTAATTTGAATAAAATCCAATAGCTTCATCACCCCTCAGGTGGGGTCGCTTTTATGGTGGGTTGTTTGCAGTGTATGAAATTTTGTTATGCGCACAGTGCCAATTATCGTTTGAGCAAATAAATAATGAGAAACAGAACAATTAGCACAAATGGAACGAGTTGAATAATAATAATTATATGTAGTTAAAAATTTGTTAATAAATTCTGAGGCGGTCTCGGTGGGCTTGTCCACCTGTTTGGTAGATTTATTGCACATTTATTTAGTTAGCGTTAAGGTTAAATAAAATTTTTATGACTAAGCTAAGGTATTTCTTCCGGAACTATAAATGCCAATAATTTTTGTAATGGTTTAATTTTTCTTCAATTATTTTTAATTTATTACGACTCAGTATGGTTGTAAGAGATTCCTACATTGGCAAACTTTTTCCAAAAAAAAGTTAATGATGCCCCTGATTCCAAAAAAGTAGTCTATTAAAAAATAAAAATAAATGCGAAATTTATTATTTTTAATTTCAAGGTTTCACATTTCTTAAAATCAAGTTTTTAGTCAATATTTTAAACAAATTCATTTTCTTGGAATTCTTCCCAATCAATGAAATTTACTGGTTGAAATTTAGTCCCTTAAGATTTGTCGTACTTCTACAAAACAAGGACTTTTTAAATAATTTTTATTTCCAAATAAAATTTCCCCTCATATCCTTAATTAGGTTGTGTAAATATTCGCCACACATAACATATAACTCAATGACCAAACAACCACCACTGCTCATCCAACAAGACTTATCACAACCCATGTGCAAAATTCAAAACATTCAATCCAATTACTCCACACACATAACAAAAACCGCTTGCCCTCTTGTATACATCGTTTATTGTTATTGTTATGATTATGTTTTTAATTCCTTTGCACAAATATATCCGCCATGAGTACGATCGTTCACCAAAAAGGTATACACATCCTTATTGGGGTAGATAATAACAATAATAATAAAAATTGCCACGCGACCTTATATCCCAAGTATTATGCTGGGCTATTTGAATGCGTACACCAAAACACAACAACACACTGAAGTACCTTCTCGTACAACCCCACAATATGCTGAAACTGATACACGAAGCGTGGTAGAAGAAAAAAAACAGTTCCCACACAAATTAACTTTGTGTAGCCGCACAGCATCCCCCTACATATTTGTGGTGCAGAAAGAACAAAAAAAAAGTAACTAAAGTGACTTACTTTACAAAGGACCCTCGACAAGTTCTACGCGCGTAATGAAGAAAGGCGATAGTCCTCTTGATGACAAAATGAAACGCGTGCTTTCATTTTATTAAAGTCTATGGAAGAACACAACCTCTTTTTCAATTGGTGTGTCGCCCCAATGTTTTTTTTTCACTCAACACATCCCACTCATCATGAAAGGATTTTGTTTCATTGTGTTTATTTTAAACAAGATACATCTAAATAGTTAATGCGATAGATAATTGAGAAGCACTTTACACCCTAATTTTGTAGGAGTTGATGCAACACTGTAAAAAATACCCACGTTGTCCAATTATATAAAAAATAATTTTTTTTTTATTTAAACATGGACTCATTCTCAAGCGTATCCTTCAATTATTATTGAAGTAAAGTTGGTGCATCCTTTGCGAAATGTTTACCCACACAAATAACGTTATAGTAAACTACTATATTATTTTGTTCAAAACAATAATCATTGTTAATATTTTAGACATGCATTTAGTTAGTATTATTATTAAGTATAATGATGCGCCATTAGTCTGCCGCGTGGATATACAGCGTGGGACATCAAAGGTAGCTTTATTATTCTTCTTGTTCTGTGTAACATAAAAATGTATAAAAAGATGGTGTACGTCCCGTCCCACCCCCACACTCAACGCTCTGAAGTTTATTTTCTTGTGATATATAGAAAGTTTTATGCACAACAAAAGGCGACTGCGGCCCTTCTTCATTAACATTGTTCAACAATTTCCCAAACAACAAACGCATTTATGTACAAATATACAACACATTGTCAGCATACAAGTTGAAGTGGGTGGGATGTGGGTGCCTGAATGTGTAACCGTGAATGGTGGGTTGGATTTTAGTTGAATTGAAGGTAAATGGTAATTTACAAAGATATGAAGGGTTGCTTTTTAGCACAAACAACGCAAGTCCTAACTTAAATGAAAATGAAGCAACTCCTATGTAGGCAATTTAATGGCATGGCTGAAGCGGTCGGTGGGTGTGTGTGTGTGTTTCAATATTATGTAGAGTCAAAGAGAACAACGGCATGTGTGAGTGCGTGTTTTCCGTCAAAATATATGCCGTATGAAAATGGTGGTGAAAGAGGGAAGGAAGTACAAGAAAATGTGTAGAGGGAAAAGGGTTTGATTTAGAGTGGAGTACCGAGTAAATGAACAAGCTCTTCATTAGTCCCCGCGGTAATATTTCCATACGCATATTTTACATTGTACGTATCCTCCTTCTAGATTATTTTTAACATAAACAATAAACATCTTGTGCGTTCCTATTTTAAAGCATAGATTAACTGTTTTATATGGATAGCCGTCCCATTTTTGTAAATGTTATGGTCATCTCTTGTTTGATAGAAAAGCAATAAAATTGAAATTCAGTCCTTAAGTCATTCCCTTCACCTACGCTTGGTATGAATTTAAATTCATTTTAAGTTCTGTTTTCCAATACATTGTGTTCTGATGCAATGTGGTGCATCTGTGAGCCGAAAAAAAAGCACAATCCTAGTTAAACCTACGAGTATATGCGGGTTTCCTCTCTATATAAATTCATCTCGCAGAATTTTCATTCCCCAACATACACGCACACGCAAAATGTGCAATTTGAGCAAACACATGTGCCGTTTATTTAGTGGCGTTTAATTTTGCATCCCTCAAAGGAGGCTGCATTCGACTATAATAAAAAAATGTAAATAAAAAGTCTGTGTGTTGCGATGCATCGTGCGGAATTGTTTGCTTACAATGACATATTTAGGAAGGGAATACTACAGTATAAGGGTTGTTTTCCTACATGAATTCAACCATACATATATGTATTATGTAATATGTGCGTATGTGTGTGCATGTGTGTAAGCTGCCGGCAATATGTATGTTGAATATTTGCAAAACATCGTTTTCTCTTAACCGAAAATCAGCTAAATTGGAAATTCTGCTGATTTTAGTGAACATTGGGATCATGTAAGGGAATGAAAGATTGTTAGTGGGATTGGGGTGGATGTGGGTGATGGCGCAATGGTATTGGAGCGACATCCATATAAATAAGTGAGTTACCTGTTTAGTGTCTATAAGGTATATGTGTGTAGTTAGTTTTATGAATTGATGCAACGTGTGTCTGGAATTGTAAACCCCAACTGCTGTTTAATGCGGTGTTTTCTCATTATTGCGGATTGACGAAATGTTTTTTGTTTCAATTTAATTTAACCGTAAAGTGTGTTTGTTTGTGTGTTTTACAACATTCAATAATATATTTTTTTGTTACACAATAAATTAGGTTTTATTAATTAAGATGTAATCCATGAAAGTTTTTTTTTTTGTTACTTACCACTTAAGTGGTTCATTTAAAACATAAGATATCATTTATTAAACTAGCGTTGCTCGGATACATTATTGGTCAGGTTTTTTTTCTAATCGAACACTAAAAAATTATATTCCCCGCAAATTTTTTGAAATTAGTCATTAGTTTTACGATCTGAATATTAAATTTTTCGTAGAATTGTAAAAAAAATGTATAAAAATATAAAGTTTTTTCAAAGACTTTATTCATCGAAACTCGCGGTGATTAATTAATTTTTAAGTAACTATATTCTTACTAACATGTCCATAAAAAAACATAACAATAAAGAATTCTCTAGGGGTTGTTTTTACTTACAATGATATAAATCACTCAATCGCCGTCTATTTTCCACACATTCAGACATTAATTAAATTTTCCCGCATTCACCCCCACCCCTTCTTCAAATTTTTTTATTTCACTTTTTTCTATGTGAGTGCTATTTTTTTAATTTCCCACCCTCCCTAATAAAATCACCATTTATATTCATTGACCCATCATAAAAAGAGCCCAAATGACTCGCCTCATAAAATTGTCGCCGAATGGATGGTGCGATTTTTTTAAACACATGTGCCGCACACAGTTTATTTACTTGATACGGTATATTTTCTTTGCATCCCTTATACGTGTGGCCACGCTGGAAAAAAAAAACACCACAACAAAAAAGCGAACAGTTTCACCATGAAAATAAATGTAGATTCAACCACAAAAGAGGGTGGGATATAACCGAAAAATAAAAAACGCTGACTTATTTTGTTGCAGCGAATATACCTACCTGTTTTACTGTTGCGTCCAGTTCTTGTATATAGGATTCAAATCAAGGGAAATGTTAGGGTGTTATGGGCCCAAATGGCCGTTTTTATGAAGGAGACTTTAGAAATATAAAACAGAAAGTCTTAATGGTCCAGCACATTAAAATCGGCGCGTTAATAGTTAATTCAGGAGAAAACACGATAAAAAGTGCCATATAATAATAATATTAAAATGTAAGATTGCACTTGTTCACATTCTGGATAATGCGTGAGACCTAGATTTTTGTGGGTGTATTATTTGTGTGGGTGGGTGCCGGGTGATATTTGATTCTGGAGGGTGTGGACTGCACTCTTTCGGCATAGGATTTTTATTGTTGTTTATATTGTTTATTTTTAACTTTCTATTATGGCGTGTCAAAAATCACTTGATTTTTATCGTTCTTAATGTGAATTCTGCACAAAACTCGTATTATTTGTATCTGGTTACAAGGGTAGTTAAAGAAATCAAAGTATTATTTTTCTAGATTTATAAAAAGTGTTGTCGGGTCACGTACATCGTTCAAATTTTTGTACATAACTTAGACGCAGAGAGGATCATCTGTGAATTTGGAAAATAAATCAATCAATCAATCAACATTTCCATTCATGAAATACCGTAAAGTCACGGTGATGTGTCTTCCAACATTCATACTTCATTGTCTTTGCCGTTATATTGTTTCTTTGCGCAATTTTCTCACCACATAATATTGACCAGATCGAATATTTGTGAGATAGCACTTGAGATCAAATCTATGGTGTATGGCCCGTGGTACCATGAGAGTAAAAACACTTGCTCCATTTTGAACTCTATACATAAATATGCATATGTGTTCAATCTGATAAGACCTTTTCTATCACTCACTTTGTATCTTCTTTCCACATTTCCCCCCACTTCTGGTTAACCACATGTTTTTGTGGTCTCTGTGGAGTTTTATATAGGCGTCTGATGTGCCCCCAACAGGGCCACAATAAATACGATCGAGCAGCGCCACGGAGTGACTCCACACTTTTCGCGCCCTCAAACCAAAGAATAATCACTAAACGATTTTACATTTCTCTTCCCTAACTAGCGGAAAAATTTGATTTCCTCGAACATGATTGTCTTAAATTAATCAAAAAGCGATCTCAATCATGATCGCAGTTCAATTGAAATATTCATAATTTTTTCCCCCCGTCCTTTATATCATAGTGAAATACAGCCCATTCCCCTTTCTTCAATTTTTTTTTTGTTGTTGTTTTTGTGTGTGTTTATGTTGTGCAACATTAAATGATTTATTGACTTTTGTAATTTACTTTTAAGTGAGGAAAAATATTTGTTCATTCTGATACGTCACCTTAAAGTTCGAATTACCAGTATGATGATTTGATATTCTTTCCATCGCAGTTATAACCGTGTATATTTTACCCCAGGGGTTTCTAATTGGGCGTTGAAAAATCATTATAACAATTTGTTCCAAAACATTGTTTTGATGTTGCTAAAAGTTATCAAAATAGAAACTGTTGCGTCATGGCGTCAATCTACATAGTAAAATTGGTTTTCAGTAACGATTTCATGGGTGCAGTCAATGATTTTCCCATAAATCTTTTAACTGGCTGTATGGTTTTATTTCTTGGAACCTTTTTGTTTTTAAAATGCTTTGTTTTGTCTTCCCAGAAATTAGGTAGTACACGTTTATGGTGTCTTACAATTTTTATATTAATATTTATGTTAGGGTTACCAATTATAATTATAATTGTTACATCATTATGGGGCATTATAAAAGCCCATTTAAATTAGCGACGTTAATTATTTGATTCGCGTGCAAATGCGCACAGAATATACCGAACCACAAAAAGACATGAAGACGCGTCCACCGTTTTACACCTTTAATAGGAATTCATCATAAAGTTTATCTCTCAACATTAAACACACGCTCGAGACTTTAATGAATATTAATGATTATTGCCTAAATTATATGAACGTCTGCATGTGTGGTGCATGAAAGCTGTCAGAATTAATTTAAAGCTCGCGCACACATAAAATGCGAATATATTTTACGTGAGCAACAAATCAAAATAAAAATCCTCACATCATCCCTTTGCCTAAAACAACATCCTGCCACCTTCATTGCTTCTATCCTTGTGGATATTTGGTGTGATGTACTGATGAAGAGTTGGGCCAGCGTTGATGAAAACAAACAAACGTATTCCCATTTTTTTAAAAGCATTTTACAAAATGTGCCGCATTTTCACCACAATCGACCTTAAGCCACATGGATCCGCACAGCCAGAGCGCGCTCACTAAACAAGCAAATGCAACGATCGTATTTTTACCGATTGATTTACAATTTGTCGATAAATGCAAATGAAGAGTCGCGCAATCCTCCAGCACGATGGTTTACCCGATGAAATGCATATAATTTAATATTGAAAAAGGTTAAACAAAGAAAACAAATAAAAACACACACTCGCATTAAGCAACAACAAAATGCGCGCAGCAAAATCTTGGAACGACTCAGTCTCACACACAACACATCAGTGGTTTATTTCATTGCAAATGTAATTCGCTTGGTGGGTTCTCTACTCGCGTCTGGCGGTTCGGTGTGCGATCGCTGTATTATAGACGTTGCAAATAGCAGCTTCCACGCTGGTTGGTCGAGATCACGGCTCGAATGCCTCTCCGTTTTGATTTTGTAATTATTTTATATATGGATACCTTTGTCGTATTCTCATGGAAAGAAGTGTTTAGTCGATTTTTTGTTTGTTTGTTTGTTTGTTTTATTTTGGTTTATTCGTTTCTTGTTCTTGCTCAGCGATTTTTAACTTTAAATTTTATTGGACATTAATTTTTCAATCGTGAAGAGGAAAAATGTATTTGTATTATGTAGTTAGTTGCTTATTTCTCCACCTCCTTTTCACGCTGTTATGTTTTTTTTTTGTTTTTTTTTATTCATATATGTACCTAAATGCTTTAATTTATTTTATTTTATTTTATTTATTTTAGGAAGACAGCAATAACAACAGCTCTGAAAATTTGGTAAGTTTTTATCGTTTTACCTTTTTTGTTAAGTTTATAATTTTTTTTAAAGATTTGATTAAATATGAATTTAGAACTATAATTAAATTTTGCATATTGGTATTATATATATATAAAAAAATATTATATACATATGTTTATCTTATAATATGAGTCGTCTCAACGTTTAACGGTTTTCAACACACCAACTAAATGCAATTAAAGGTTTTGATATTTTTTACCCAAAAACCCTTCTCAACCACAGATGCTCCTTAAATTTCCTTTTTTTCCACAAAAAGTTGTCCCTTCACACATTTTATGCAGAGTATAGGCCAAGCAGTCACACACAGTCGAGCAATAGATAACTTTGGTTCATGGAGAAAATTAATTTGCATTTGTCAAATTTGAATAAATTTCACTTGCAAATTTGAAGTGTATGTGAACAATTGGCTTTACCCTTCTTCAATGAATTGACAACTGGATGGCATGTTGTCATCTTGAACGGCATTTGAATCAATCAAGCAAATTTAGTCCTTTTAACTTCTTTAATTTAGATTAAAGTAATCCTTCAAAATATTTCTTAATTAATTTTTTGGTTTTTACTTTACAAATTGCCAGCTGTCTCACCCGAAGTCAAAGGAATGGCTTGTGGTTGCTTCGCGTTCTAATTATCAGGAGATGGCAAAGATTGCTTCGGAGTTTCCTAAACTTGTTAATCTACAGGTAAGCTTTTTTACTGTTATTTGAAACGATTTTATTTACTTATAAAATAGTAAAAACAAAATATATTTCAAAGGAATATGAATTTTTACTTGTTAAAAAGTATTTTAATTTCGGTATCTGAAAACTATTGCAATTAAGTTAGGGGCCAGAAATAATTAATTCATCTAAGTCACTCCACTATGATGGAAACCTTACATTTCTTTAGTTGTGTTCATTGGCGCCTAACTCTTGTAACAGAGCGCATGCCAGAATTGGTACTCAGTGACTTTGCATGAATGGAAATTGATATTCCGTTGTGGTTCTCAACGAATGTGTTATACGGAACTCTAACTATAAAAAAGAAACGAGATTAACTAAAGATATAGTCATGATTTCTAACAAAAAACACTTCTTTAATAACCATTTTAATACATTCAATCGATTAAAGATTACTCATATTGTTTGACAGAGGTGAAATGAATTGATTGTTTCTCCCTGAAGCTAATTTCGGTCATGGTTCTGACAAATTTCTTGGACCCTCTGTGCACGAGGCATATTATAACAAAAAGTGTACAAATGTAAGATTCCGTCTGTAGTGCAGTTGTGAGGGGTAAAACGAATTTTGTGTGTAAGTCACTTCGTGGGCACGCTTTCTACAAAAATTCATGCATAAATTAAATAGACATAGTGTTGTTGGAACATGTGAATGAATTAACAAAAAAAATCCACTCCAGTTTTTCCTCCTTGAACATCTTAAACTGAAATTAGAAGAAAACAAGCATTGTGTTGAAACAAATTTGAGTCATATCTTGGAATCGGTAACATTAGTAATAAAATATGCTTCTTTATGGAAACAACAATAATATCACAATAGATGCATTTTATAAACTTAAGCCCAAGGAAGTAAAGGCACAGGCATCTTAAGTCCAATAAATAACCCACTGAGTTGTGCGTCCAAGTGCAAGTTGCAACACAATGAATTATGGTTACCAAAGTAAAAATCGGGCATAATCCTAATTAGACAATGGTCGCAACATCCGACTGTTTGGCGCCTCTGACTTAATGTGTTGCCTTTTTTTCATTTGGTTTTCAGTCACGCGACTCAAATGACCTATTCCTATTCTTCATCTGAAATTTGTTCATGTGCACAAAAGTGCTCGATCTTTATGTTTGTTTTTCTCGTCCTAAGGGACACCAGTTTTGTTTGTCTTTGCTTCTGTTCAAATTGCTCTGTTGCATAACTCGACTGGGTCAAATTCCCAAACATTTTCAAGGCATCATATTTATTTGAATCCTTTTGTAGTTACATATATATAGCTTTTAACTTTTATTTCACCATAAAAATTGTAGAGAACTAATGTTGCATGTCTCTATCATAAAAATTCCAGTGTACATTAGAACTGAAATTATATCGTTCTAGAAAACACACATGATATGACACAGTGCACATGCCAAAGATCAACATATCCTGTTGCTGCGTATCATGGATGGCGCATTTTGTGCACAAGCAGCGACTCGCCCATCGCACTTAACGCGCACATCCTTGAAGACATGTTTATGATCTTTGGCTCATCAATTATGCATTCTCAAGACATTTATGTGCGCTTATAACGCCTTGCGCACATTTTGCAGCCTCTCAGCATCTTGTCGTCTGTGGCCGTTCGACATTTTTCTTCTTCTTCTTTTTTTGTTCACGGATTCCAATTTTGTATTTTTTTTATTTGTTTGTGCGCTGTTTTGTCTTTTCTGTTGTTTTTGTTACCCCTTTTATTTTTTTTTTACTTGTCTCCCCCATTACAGTTGTATAAAGACAAGCGCTGTTGCTGCTCACTTGAAGCTGTTTTTTCCTACACTTTAGGCGCGAGATAATTGTTTGCACTGCAGCAATTACTTGAAATAAAATCTCAATTGGTATTTAATTGGTTGATGCATCTCTGTGCAGTGTTAAATGTGCGCGCTGCGCAGCGACGAAGAGATTTTTAAATTGCTGTAGCACCTCTTTGTTCTGATTATGCTATGTATTTCGTCGCATCGCAAGCTTCATTGGCTAAAAGTTCAATGTGAAAATGATTTAAGTTGAAAAGGGAGGAAATTGTTCTAAAAATGCAATATTTAATTTATTTGCCTGGTGCAGAGGCAACCAGATCCAATGCAAAAATAATAAAGGGACAAAGCAAATAAACCAGGGAAAAAAGGGGAGGCAAAGATCTGCAGCGAAAGGGCACCAACTGAACATGAACCAAGAATTTCAACAGATACAGGCGCCAGGAGTCTTCTTTGGGTCGCTCATGTCCTCAGTGTCTGGATGGCATTCAGTTGCTTCATTTTCATTTATTTTTGTATTTTTTTTTTCTTCAAAAAATTATTGCTTGCCCTTTTATGGTCTTTTTGTATTTTTTTTTTCACTTTTTACTTTCAGTTTTGCGTTAAATTTATTTGTTCCCTTTTTTTCCACTCAATGTGTGTGTTTCGATGCAACTAACTAACTAAACCAACCATCGTTACACATTCCAATTGCCATCTTTTTGTTTGTTGTGTGAAATTTGATATTGCAGTTGTTTCCATGAATGACAACATGAGCCAGTTCTATTAATTATTTCTGAAGAAACAGCTCTTTAAAGATTTTTTTTAGCAAGTAGTGGAGAATGTTTTTTAAAATAATTATAAATTTTAGGTCTGAATTGAATTAAAATTTTAAATTATTCAATTTCCTTTCATTACTCCTTTTAAACACAGTTAATAAAATACGTGAAAATATCTTTATAATAATACTGAAAATTGTCTCATTATGAAACACACAAATTTACCTCACCAATTCCACACATCATCTGGTTCCCATAATATTGTGTCGAGCTAAAAGAATAACTGTCACATATTTCACTTGCGGATGGCTTTTCCTTTAAAAGATGTCAACTCTATCAAGTGCGAGGCCGCAGCAAAACACACGCACCAAATAAATGATCCCCGGCATCATCGCCGTTGAGCTACACACTCGGTATCATGTAGCAAAGAAAGAATTTAAAATGAATCATTTAAGTCACTTCTAGCTCCTAAGCAGTGCCGTCATCCATCCGTCGGGGTGATTTAAGAGGTTCGCGTCAATAAAATAGAATCTTTAGGGATAGGAAAAGTGTTAATTTATTCTTTCTGTTTATAATATCCGAATTTCAATGTTAAAACTCAGGTTGTGACCGCATTTCCTTTGGGTCTCTTTTGATTTTATTTTGATTTTTTTTTTTTTGTGGAGGTTTTCGGCATCATTAACCCGTCACATTTCAATGGCAGCCAATTCAGTTTGTTGAATTGGGCGTTTCTAGTAACCGCATAAGATGCGTCTTTATTTGTCTGAATGCGTGTGATGTGGAAAATTGCGGTGGGCAAAGTTATTCCATTGATTTATTTTTGTTTTTATTGCTACTCATTTTTTAAATGATTCTATTTTTAGGGATGGGTTAAAAATATTTCACAACACATGTGTGTTGTTTATTTAATTATTTGTGTAATTTTAATTTCTCCCTTGACACAATGTGTGTACAGCACATACAATGCAGTGCGTGTTTGTTTTTGTGCAAATTTACGTTGCAATAAATTGGCAAAGAAATTCTAATTAAGCTATCGGAACTGTTTATGGGTGTTGCCACCATCTCGGAAACAATTGATGGCGTTTTACTTCATTTTATCGTGTTAATTTTGTTTGCTACTACCCCTCACTTTGTGACTGTGTGTCTTTAAATTGTATATACGGCGCATTTAGCCGAACATGTTGTAATCTACTCCTTTTGCACTGCTCCGGCTGCCGACATCTTATGTGTGTACGGCAAACGACCACAAAAGACAATTTGAAGTCGTCCTACTTTTCTTTTACAAATTGTAACATTTCCCTTGACTAGACTATATCTAAACGTACGTACATCTCCCATCTCCACCCGCATTGCCACACCATTTATGTCTTTCTCTGTTTGTGTGAGCTTCTTTTGCACATCCTATGTACCAATTTCTTTATTGCCGACTCCTCAGCAGCACCAACAAAAACGATAAACGCAATTTGAAGACAATGGGAAACGGAAACTAATTTTTGTCACATGTAAAATGTCATGTGGAAAACATTATTCAGTTTGGATTGGGTGTGTATAAGCGTCACCATTTTTTTTCTTGTTTACTTTTGCTTTTGGTGCAGAGGGAGGATGCGGCGACACGCTTTTTATGTGAGATGGGGTTGACGAACAGCTGGATTTTTTGGTAAGGGATGCGTATATACCCACACATCTGTAATATGAATATATGTACATATATTTGGGGGATAATCTGACGATTCTATATTTTGCCGAGATTTACGCGAGTAACATGCGACGACAAGAGAAAAAGGGTGCCAACAGGGTGGAGGGACTGCAATTGGTACAAACATGCGCTTAAATATTGTTTTCATTTTCATATAAACGAGTGAATTAGTTTGAATGAAATTATCACATGTTTTTGTGTTGAAAAATCCTCGTGCACATATGCTTTTTCTCCGGAATGTCGCATGTGAGCGGATTGTGTGAATACAACAGCTAGTATGTGATGATAAAGTGGGAATGAAACATATGCCTGGCTTATAAAATTTGTGAAATTGAAATCAGTGCAACAAGGCACACATTTATTTTTGTATAAAATGTCAAATAATTTGGAGTGTCCATAAATTAATCATGAGGTCTGAATATTTGAAATTTAATTCCATTTAAATAGAAGTTTGCCCATTGACTTCAAGTGGCGCTTCGATTCTCGGGATTACCATCTCATATTGCTCACTCTTAGTGTAACCTAATTCAAGGGCCCTTAAAATATCAACAAGCATATAAATTGAAATTGATCTATGTGATTGCCAACTTCAAACTGTTTGGATAAGCAACAATTTGCTTCACATATGTTTTTTGTAAAAAATAAAATATACGAAAAACTGAAGGATAGAACACACTGAAATTAAATAATGAAAAAAAACCTCAATGTCATGGTAAATAATGGAAGAAATTTATCTTGAGGATGTTGCAAAGTGTAAGAATTTAAAATTTCAACCATATTACCAAAATTTGTGTCAACCATTTACGAATTTAAACTTCTTTTCATTTCTTTCATGTCCTCGTGTGCATTATATTGGAAAGTAAATTGTACCGAATTTATGCGCTTGAAAAAGGATCTCGGTTGTATGCTATTTATCAGACACTTTCCATTCATTGAAGCATCCCTTAAAATCTATTAGATGGCTTATACTTTAGACGTGTCATTTTACAGCATCAGTTACAATTAACACAAATTTGAAGTGCTTGTGCTGTTTTCTGTGTATTTTTTGTCCGCATGAAATTTAAATATTTTAAATGTTTCAAGAAATTCAGACCATAATTAACGTGTACATATGTTTGGCGAGAAAGGTCACAAAATGTGGTCCTTTTTGAGGGATCACGAAATTCTTTGGACATCTGCGGATCGTTTGCACTAATTTATTTCAATGAAATTTGATCTTGCCAATAGATTTTGTTTCATCCTTAAATGTTGATCCTTAATTTTCTGTGCGGTTCCTAAATTTTAATGTTTTTTATGTTTATTTTTACGTACATATTTTAAATAATAAAAAAAAAGTGTGTTTAAATTACTCGGATTTTAACTGTGTAAAGTGTGGTTAATCGCGTTACTAAAATGCTAAAACTGTTAACATGACAGTTTTCTAATTGTATACATCCAAAATGAGCATCCCTTCGCCTTTTTATTATTTATTTTAATAAATAATAAAAAGGCGACACAAATGGCAATTTTTATGCTTTTTCATATATTTTTCATAAGAAATTTATTTTTTATACTTATAAATATTTTTCCGTAATTATTGTAAATTAAAAAAAAAAGAATTCTCAACTCTAATTCTCTTCTCTACTTTCAATAACCAACATATGCAACATATAAATATTTCTGATTTATCGACCACATCCTTAACACTTTTATAATAATGTAGAAGTCCTTAAGTTATAAGTGGTTCTTCGCATTTTGCCTACAGATATCACAAACGTATTTAAACTTGAGTGCTGCTGCTCTTAACACATTTGACCGACAAAGCTCATAAGTACTGTATCCTTAACCCTGATGATGATGATACTCACGCATTATACATACATGGGTATGTTTTATGGTTTTTGGTTGTCATAGAATGATTATACGACCACGCCAACTTGGAATAAACCAAAATGAAAATTAGAGCAGATGAATGTCATCGCAAGGGAGCACAGCAGCACATCATCTCTACAACAAATATATGCTGAAACATATTAATTCTTGGAAAACCGCACTAATTGTCCGCATGCTCGTCCTTGTAATGTAATGACGAGTGTTTTGTGTGTGTATGTGTGTGTGTGTTGGTAATTATGTTCTCTCTGTTAAGTACTTTTTACAAAGTTTTCACTTTTTGGACGCATGTGTTGCATTCTGTTTTACATGATTTTTATTTTCTTCAATAGAATAGTAAAGATAAACCGGACGTTGAGTAATTTTGAATTTAAGTAAAAATATTTTTAAGAACTTTTTTGCCTTTCGTATTATTTCTTAGTAAAACTGCACTTAATGCGCCATACTGATGAGGTGCTAGAACATGTGTTTATTTTCATCACATTTTTATAAAAATTAAGTACATTTCTAAGAAACAATTCAACTTAAAGAATTTGATACATTTTTTACCCAGGCAATTTGTTTTATAAATTGTAAACCTATGCTGTAAAATTCAGTCTTTTCATTGCATAAAACATAACTGCTATTTTACTTATTAAAAATTGAAATAACACAAAATTCGTTTAATATAAATATTTGGTTAATGTAAACATTTTCCAATTTTATTCAAACTTATGTAATTTATTGATTTTGCAACTGAACTTATAAAATTGAATGTCTAAAAAATGCCTTTTTTGTAAATTCATTATCATAATAGTTGAACACACAATAAATTTAGTATTTTGATGGTTGCTCCTGAATTAAAATAACTATAGTACGTGTATTCGGAAATGAGGGGGTTTGCTCATTTTTGTGTTGTGTTAGTTCATCAGCTATCAAGCCAAAGTCATGATTATTATTGTTTAACGAAATTTGAATTTAGCGAAGCAGCAACCTTGCCGCACATACGACCACACTGAGTTGAGATTTTTCACTTGATGGGCTGGCGAATTGGGCGAACAAACAGCACACATATGTTAAAAGACATGTTAACATTATGTTATTACGATATATTTTGTGTTTCGGGGAAATTTAACATGAACCATTACAAATTGTTTAATTGGCGAATTTGTGTGTCTTCTGTTCATATGTAACATATTTTAATAAATGGTCACTTTCCTTTTTCTCGCCACACACATTTGTTGTAATGTGTGTTTTTTTTGTTTCATAAACATCATCATGGTGGTTAGATTATGTCTCCTCGTTTTTTGCCCTCCTCCTTTTTTATATTAATTATTTATTTATTGTGTTTCAGTTCACATACATACAATTTGTTAGTGCGGCTGCGTTGTTAATACTCATGTTGATTTGATTTTTTTATAGCCAGATACAAAATAAAATCATGTTGTTTTGATGATTCCATATACATGTGTAGTATGTATGCCTCGACATCATGTTAACATTAGTTTTTGTTATGTGCGAATGGCATTTCATGAGGAGGTGGTTATATCTGTTTGCTATTAAAATAGTATTTATGATATTCATTACTGTGAGTGTGTTTTTTTTTTTGCAATTAAATTTCAATTTGTCTATTTTAAGCTTCTATTAAGTCATTGCCCCGTTTTTTTCTGAACGATGTTGGTATGTGCAGTCCCATATAGACAATCTCTGCGCCAACCTCTAAATCAACTTTCTTAACAAGCATTCTTACAACGGTCTCTTTTTATTATTATGATTCGATTTTGCTTTTGTTTTGTAAAATGGAAAAACGCCCCTGTTCAAATGTTTATTAAAATGGGAAGAGAAACAAATCTTTCCATTTCTATCTGCCCAGTTCACCAATTCATTCATTTATCACCTTGGCATGTCAATAGCTCCAAATTGAAAGTCTTAACCATTCCTCTTTGTTGATTTGTTCAATAAAACATGGCCTTCTTCACCTTCATATTTTTATATCCTCTTATACCAGAACCATTCGCGCACACACCAACAAACCCGCAATGCTTCCTCCTCGGTTTTTATCTCCTCATTTTTCAAATCATCAAATTCGAATCGATAAATAAAATCAAAAATCAATTTGGGAAGTGAAACGGAATTGAAATACAAATTTTAATTGTTTGTATTCCAATTTGGAGAAGAAATAATTGAAAAACATAAACAAATTGAATGAAGAAACAGTTTGCATCAATAAAAGGAGAATTATTAATACCAGAAAGATGATGCGTACAATATTTTTGGTTATAAATCTAAGAAAAATATGTGCGTCCTTCCACACACACCGTTCACATATTTCTTTCTTATTGCACACGCCGCATATAATATGGCAATTCAATGTAAAATGTATTTGTATTCTCCCATTTGTATATCGGACTCTAAAGGCGAATCAATTGCTGCATAGCCGGTAGGTATATGCCATTCAAGATTGTTGCGGTTTCTTTTTTTTTGCGGGGGCTATAAGATAAATTCAACCCAATTTGTTGTCCTGTCAGAAAATCAATTATTTGACCGGTAGTTAAAAGCTGCCACTGGACACAGCTACTGGTGCCATTCTTTGCTGTTAAATCGTCTTCTTCGTATAATAACAATTCTTTGCATTGTTGTGTGGTGTTTTTTCCCGCTGGTGTTCTTGGCTGCTGCTGGAACTGCATAAGAATGAACCAACTATTCACGTGCATTCGCCTCAAGCAGATAATGCAGATGAATAACCTTTAAGAGATTGTAATTCTTTCATTTGGCATTGATTATCTGAGCGTGCTTATGCTGGAACCATAAATATTATAAGATAATCAAGCGTTTTATTGTTGTCAGGTGAATACCTCAGACTTTGTGGGATGGCCTTTGTAATGGGTAGTTTGTCATAAATTTGAATATTTTTTTTTACGAAATGGAAATAAAATTGTGGGACGAAATTAAAATGGTAATTTACATTTATTTACGTTTGATGAAAATTACGATTTCAAGGTCATACAAAACTTAATATAATATTTATTTTGAAAATTTGCAACATCCTAAATAATATTAAAGTTATATTAGGTGACTACTTATTTAATTATACTTAAGATCAAAGATTTGTTAAGGTATAAAAACCGCTTACCTCTGATTTCAAGGCGTCGAATTTGAATTTTCTAACCTCTAAATGAAAAAAAAATTCTTGCTGTTTTTTGAAGATTTAAAAAATCTCAAAAAATTGTTTTTTTTTAATGTTTATATTTTTTTATTTTAAAGTCAAAATGTTCCTTTTAAATTGTTTTATTTTTTTTAGTGTAAAATTTTCGCGTGACTTTCCCTTCCACATTGTTTTTCTGTCTACAAGTTTATTTCGTATAAGCTAAAAATTCTTACAGTTTTGGTGCTGTTTAATTAAATAAATTGTCGCTCACAGGGTGGCAGTGCCATAAAAATGCCTACTAGAAACTTATTTGAACTGCAGAAGAAACATAAAATAGGAATTTAATGCATCGTCCCTATGTTTTTCTATCGCATGCACACTTCATTAGACCTTCTTGACTGGTTATGAAGGGATTTCCCAGTCTGTTTGTACATTTACGAGTATTTATTCTGAATAATTAAATTTTAAATTCGAAAAAGGAACATGCGAGGTAGAAGTGAAGTATCCACAAATTTGTCATCGAGTAATTAAAATTGTGAGAAATGCTCATGAATGGGTTGTGCAAGTGCAGTGCAACATATAATGCATTTCATTACCGTTGCAATTCAAATTTATTTCACAATTTTCTTTCGTAACTGTAATTTTACTTATGATTAATCCAAAATACTAATTATATTGAATAAACATTTTGAAAAAAAACAACAAAAATTGACACCCCCTCCGGAAAAATGCATCCGCTGTTCATTTTCATCTTTATCAAAATAAACCAGTCGTTTAACACTAATATGCAAGACGATTAAATGGTATGGCCTGTCGCAAATCGGATACGCACAATTGCCTCGGTTCGTCATCCCCGCTGATAGATCTGTGACAGGGCGACGTCACCTCCCATTTAGTGTGTCATCGCAATCTCGCACATGCGCCGCACATTTTAATCTTGACTTAAAATTATTTTGTATGTGTAACAACATTGGAACACCGTGGCATAGACCGCTTTATTATGCTGCCTTTACTGAAGACGACTTACAGGCTACAGCTATATAGTCGAATGTCATCTCAAATCTTGAGAAACGAGCCCAACAAAATGAGGCATTTTAATGTGGAACGACATGCATGTCACACACAAGTGCAACCAATTTATATGTGACAAAAAGTTTGTATACACACTTCGTTTCTGAATGGCTTTTGCATTTCGATCCTCTCAATGCTTCTCTATAATAACATGTACACGAGGCACTGCGACACAGAATGTTTATTTTAATGCGCGCATGACACTGTGGAATCGAGTTGCGCACTCCTGCATTTCATGTATGGGGCTCAAATATTTTGTTGTGACGTTTAAAACTATTTAAGGATTGTGCCGGAATGTGATGACTTATTTATAAATCATGAAATTTACAACTTTTTGCTTTAGTTGATTTTTTGTTGCATTGATTTTAGGGTCTCAATTTTGAAATACGTGACATGCCGATCGGATTGAACAACCTCATTCAAAAATAAAACAAAAATTGTTTTTATTGGCAAAGTAGTATTGTAATTTACACCGCATAAAAACCACATTGTAAACTCAATCTTCTTTCAATTTCCTTTGCACCCAAACGAATCTTCATTAAACGTCTCAAGATTTATTGCACATCGCGATGAAAAGCAAACAAATTGCACAATACAATTAAACGTTTAATTACCCGCCATAATGTGTGCTGTGCAATAATTCACTTGTCATCAATTACAAACCAACCAGAATCACAAACAAGATGATGAAGAAGAATCAGGACACGACGATCATGATAACAAAAAACAGTACCTTTACGCTGCCTGTGCAGGTTATTTGTTTTAGTGCGGGCTCCTGCCTGCAGTTGGTCAGTGCTGGATCGTAAATACCTCCTCCTGCACCATCCCCCGTTATTCCACGATGCATATTTCGCGATGCTCATCTCAAAACTGCAATATATCTACGAAACATCCTCTGAATGGAACCCTATGTGCCACAGTTTGTTGTTTAGTTATGTGGATGTAGCGTCGACTTGTGCAGGTTAATAATAATCATTGCGCGCTCTGCACTTGGGACGACCCGAGGAGGTGGACATTCCAATTAATTCATTTTCAATCGTTGATTTATTCGCTTTTTTGTGTGGAGTAGCCGTGGAAAATTATGTTTTTCTCCGCACACCACATTGAAGCAGGGGGTGTTTCAATTCGCTTCCATAACCACTGCTGGCACATCCTTTGTGCATTTGCAGGCGCTTTGCTCAAAACTTAATTTATATTTGATTGGGTGTTTGTGCGCGCAATTTATTTCAATAACAAGGCATCCAGATATGCGTATGTAAGTGAATTATTCGGTGGCCACTTGCATGGTGCAGCTGACCTTATATCCTCTCGCTATGCTATTCATTTGAAATATTTGTGGGCTTCAATTGAGGATAACCAAACGCAGTAAATATACGCGCCTATAAATTCGAATTTACCAATATTCTCCACCCCGCCTATAGTTTTGAATAAAATGCAGCAAGTGCACATCATGCAAGTTACGCGCCCCATCTGCAGCCTGTGTCCGAAATATCCTCAAACATATCTCATATTTCCTTGTCATCATCATCATCATGTGGATAAGCTTTTTATTACTTTCATAAAATACCTTTTGCAAATTGTTATGTGCGGCCTATTTCCGGATGATGAAGGGAAACCCATCAGAATTAAATGCTTTTCGTCCAACATCATCACACCGCATCTCCGAACCAACCGAATTGATTGTCCACACAGCGATGATGAATTGGTTTTTGTTTGTGCATTGTGTACCAGTGCAGGAGGGTGCTGTGTAACCCACCCTATCGGCTATCAAATATTTTGTGGTCTTCGCAGGATATTAATCAATATGTTGGTGCGTTTATGGGCCGCGAATGTGTGGGGTGTTTTGTCATTTGATTGGTTTGGCATTTATCATTTCGCATATTATGGAAGAGAAATGGGTGCGCTTAAAACTTTTAAAACTCTTTAACATCCGTTGCATGTACCATCCGGAGATGAATGACCAAATTTGCAAATGTTATGGTGTCCATTTGGGGGCAAGGGTCATCCCTTAAAAAGGGTAAATTGCGTTGTTAAGACAGACCGTAACATCCACAGGGAAGTTTTCAATATTTTGGTGTGTATTTTTTGGGTGTTACTCCGAACAACATTTTAAATAACTAGCATAAATAAAATTATTCAAATTATTAAAGCACATCCCCCGTTATTTAACAAAATGACTCACCTTTGGAGAACAATTTCTCTAAATTTCTGTAATGGTACAATGGAACTTAATGAACATTTCGAGTGGTGGAACCGCATTGAAGTGGTCCATGTAACTTTTGACCGTTCATTCTCTTGCATCACGCCCTTCCTTTGTGTCCTTTTACACACTCCTAATTCCTATTATACTAATAATAATAATGATTTATTTCGGGGTGAATTCCTGTGGGTGCAGTTTGTTGTTGGTGTGGACCAAAAAGTGACCAACTAAAGGGTCAAAAACCAGCCAACTCTGGTGTCTTTAGCTGTATGCCATTTTGCAGCATTAGTGTGTAGAAACTTCAATCGTTCTAAACTAATGTGTATGCACATTGAGGCTCCATTTCATTTGAAACATCTATTTTGGGTCATTATTTTATTTAATGGTTGTTAATTCTTTTGTTTGTGAAATCATAATTTAGAAAGGATGTCATTAGTTGTAGTTTTGCCTCCATTAGAATCAGAAGTGTCATTTAAGGGATAAATTATTTATTTATTTACGACCCTTTTATGTTAGCTGTGACTTTAGTAATATCGGTGAATTGGCTAATAAAACATTTAAATGTGTACTTAAACATTAATTTGCACTTTACTTTTGATTTCGTGCTTTTTCTTTTTTTTTAACATTTTAATCATTTCTTTTTGATTTAATAACATTATTGGAAAATTGTAATAATAATTGAATTATATTAAAGGTGATTTAAATTGCTCTGACTGTAAAAAAGCCTCAGCCTTTGCACCTTAATTAACCAACTTTTAAAATCCATTAAAAGCTTTCTATACAAATCTAAAATTTGATCACGATTTTTTCCCCCATACAATAGAGAATTGCAATATTTAAATTGTGCAAACTTTTCCCGATGATTTCCATTTCATCTTTGTTTTTGAAACTAACTAACTAACAAACTATAACTTATTTATCTGCACTGTGCACAACTCGACACCAGCTACATTTAGAAATGATGTTGTTAGCAAAAATTGTTTCATTTATACATATTGAAAATTTATTTCAACACTGTGCGCCTCCTCATGTCCACCTTTTTTGTCTTATTGCATGTTTCCATTTTTATTCCCCGCACCATTTTTTAAAAATATTGCTTCCTTTTTACTCGGAACTTATATAAAAAAAAAAAATTTAAATAGAAATTGCAAAACTGTACACATGTTACAGCCAATTTCCATTTCTTTTTTGTCTCGTGTTTTTGCCGTCCTGTTTTAAATTTTTCATTTTTTTAACCCCCTCTCCCATAACACCTCCCACCTACTTTTTGTGTGACCGTAAGCGTTCCTGTGCTTCCGCACCAACGCAACATGCATGGTCAATATAGAGAATATGGATATTTGTATATAGTTACTTTATATTCGGTGATATGAGACCGAATTTCCATATTCACAACTTTTATTTTTCACATACAAAATTTGCACGTTCCTGTTCGCTTTTTTTCTGAGTGCATTTTTTTTTGTGTTATTCCATTTTATTTGTATCACATCCCCAGCGATATTAGTTTCAATGTCAGAGGGAAATTTTTTATGAGAACATCATGCAAAACATCGAAAGAACGCGACACAATTTTCCGAGTTTTCTGTGTTGCAAAAATTGATGTGTACGAGTACGTATCGAATTTGTGTGAGACGTGTAGCGTGGCGTCGCCTTAAAAAAATTTGCACCATAAATTAAAACAACAACAACAAACAAATTAAAAGGAGCACAGACTCAATGCAAAACAGAGAATTTTTGGAGCGCCACAGAACAGCTAATTGGGCGACAAATCTGTCATCCCAGGAAATTGTTTGCGTTTGCACATGACGAAATTGCGACAAATTCAAAGGAACTCCTCTCAAGTTCAAAAGCGCAACATTGAAACATAGTCCCCAAATATTATCCACTGACGCACATGTAAAAAAACGAGGAGTATATTGAGATGGAGAATTTAATTCTTAATTATGAAAAGAAGCTGTATGGATGCAACGTGATATTTTGCGAATGGGGCATCCAGTGAATAATATGTAAAACGACAAGGCCTCTGGAATATAAGCATAATTCATGATGGTAATGAGATGAGCCACACAGTGGTGGATCTGCGAGGATAAATTTCCATCTGAGTGTGACAACGCACATCCACAAAAAAAATATGTGAAAAGAAGAAAAAAACGTATGGGCTTAACAGAAAATACGCGCCGTGAAAAAAATGTCATAATAAGTCGAAATGCCGCATAAATCACGAAGTCGTTTATTTATTTTTTCACCATACATGCATCATGTGCTTTTTTTTGGGGGTTCCTCATTTTTGTTTGGGTTTTTTTTAAAGTTCTACCTTTTTTTGGGTTTGCGTGAAATGACTTTCCTTCATTCATTATTATTTCATTTGTAACCTCGCCGAGACATGTGAGAGTATTTATCTTTATTTTCATAATTATGATATTGCTGCAGGGCAGGCCCTTAGGTCATTGAGGAGGCACAATCCTCGTCAGCAAGTTTACTATAATACACGTTTACATAAAATGCATTTTATGGTTAATTAAAATTAAATATTTATTTCGAGATGATTAACGGGTTCATGTTAAGTTCGCTATAATATAGTCGATTTTTGGTGTCCCTGCAAGCAAATAAAACGTGCACGATGCAACACACGATGATGGAATGTGCAGCGCACTGCATCCATTTGTTTGACTCAATATTTTGACATTTTGATATATTTTATAGATGACACTTACATGCATGTTGACTATTATAATATTTGAGAGTGTGCACAACAATGTTTTAATGCATTTTTGTTGTGATATGTTTGTCGGCTTCTTTTTTTCGCCCAACTATTTTTCTTCTTCTTCTTCTTCATTTTTGTGTGTGTTTGATTTCAATTTTGCCATGGTGTACAAATTGTACAAACTTCTGTTGTCTCATTTCTCACGACTTTCAAATTGCTGGTACAAGTGTAGTAACATTTTGTTCAACAAATAGTTGAAATGTTACAGGGTGTTGTTGGACATGAACACATCTCTCCTGTGCGATTATTCGCCTTGTTGCCAATCACGAGGATTAGGTGTCGACGAGAGTCAAATTCTTTTTATAGTTTCGGTGTATGATTTGAAATTCGGTGTTAGCATGTTTCACTGTTAAGTGTTTTACATTTTATGGTCATTTTTTACGGCTTGACATTTACAATTGTTTTATATGTTGCGTTAATTGTAATCGGTCTGCATCAGAATTAATTGCTTTTGTTTGCTGCTTTTAGTTGCCATTGTTTTTTTGTTCTGCTTGAAATAATTTTTGGAAGTGTGTCTAAAATTTTTGTTGTGATAATAACTTCTTTATTAAATTTTTTGATGAATTAAATTTTAATTAAATGATTTATTATTTGTAAAGGAATAATTAAATTGTAATTCCATAAATTTTATAAAATCAATAGTAAAAGTTTCTCGCAACTTCAATCGACAAATCCTCATCATTTCGCAACAAAAAAATCCTTTAAAATCAATTGTTTGAAACAATACACCTTTAAATATTGATAGATTTTTACTATAGGTAATATTTAAACACATTTTCATATTATTTTTAAAGGATACTCACACACACACACACACACACACAAAAATCCCTCCACTGCATCGTTTACAGAATAATGAACTCTTGTATCTGTGTTATATTTTCAACAAGCTCCTCTCGTCAGAAATTTTCCAACTGGCCTCAGGGTGTACATGGTCCGCTTTCTCTCTCATGATTGTATACGCTTGTTGTTTTGCAATGCGAATTTATACACAATATATACATACTGTAGGGGTGGGTGGGCATTACGGGCGAACGGTTGTATGCTAGGGGGTTGAACATACATTTTCGGGGGTTTAGCGCGCTTCGCTCGCATCGCAGTGTACGTATAGACGAACGGTACCTATAACATTATAACATCTCGTGTGCTCATGCATTTTCCGCATGCTGTATAAATGGTTAGCATCAGAATTCAGGATATTTAGAAAGCTTGGGCCAAAGGTAACATATTTTAAAGGAGAGAGAGCTATACAAAATATGGTTTACAATTTAGCGCAGCTCAACTGAAATGATGAGTGATAGAGGGAGAGAACATCCGACATAGATAGATTTTGATTAGCTATAACGGATGATGTTGTTTCCAGACGAGTGTAAAGGATGAGTTTCATTTCCCTAGCACACGGCACAACGGTTGTCCTTTCTGTAATATATACAAACCCATTTTTGCATTCATTATGCGTTACATCAAGTTCTGTTATGTTTTTTTATTTCTTTTATTTATTCGTTGTTTTTTTGTGTGTTTGGAACTGTCCAGTTGTGTTTTCCTGCAGTCAAAGGCATTCGAATTGTTTAGTAAGCAGCAGCTTTACTACACACGCATTCCTAAACAGTTTTTTGCTGCTTTAATTAGGTAATAACTTTTGATCCATTACATTTTAAAAGGAATTGCAGCACGCTTTCATTTATGCGCCATTACTTTAATTTAAGTCATCATTTTTGTAGCACCATTAAAATAATGAGAGGCTTGTGCCATTTTATTGTCATTTTTATGTAACATGAAGTGTTGTTTTCTTTATTTTCATTTTGTTTTGATCATTATTATAATAAGGTTCATTAATTTTAATCTAGTTATGTTTAGACGCATTTTTATCAACAAAATTAGTTTTCATTGTTCTTCTGAAAAGAAGTTTTTGTTGACGTTGACTGTTTTTTTTAAATATTTTTAATGCTTCATAATAATAGTGCTCATTGTTTTTTCATGAATAGATTGAAAGTCATAATCGAATTATTATTTTTTTTTTTTGTACATTCATTCATTCATTTATCTTCTTTTTTTTAAATTCATTTAATAACATAACTCTAACATACTTTTAACAATTGTTACATGTAAACATGTACCATGAAAAATATAAAAAATTACCATAAACAAATTATGACAGTGTTTCTTGTTGCTACAGCTAATCGATAGCGCCAGCCAACACACCAAAAAAATACTGACTCTATGTTAACATCGTAATATATGCTGTTACTTTGTCTCCTTCTTCATTTCCCATATGACACAAGATTTTCTTGTAGATCATCGTTTTTTTCTATGTTAAAAATGTGAAAGGGGAGGATTTAAATTGTCAAGTCATAATGATTTATCGCCTTAAATGTGTTTTCAATTAAAAGACAAAAAACACCATCATAATGAATGAATACAATAAAAAAGTACGTCTACAGTGTACTCTCAGTTAACATATGTGTCTGCTTGTTATATGTGATTATGTGAATTTATGCCCTACTTTTCCGGCAGTTATGTGTATCATTTATGTGGATAGGAGAAATTTGAGCGCACAAGCAAATTAACCACTAAATGAGTTAAATGCTTCTTAAGGAGTTGTCTATTTTTTTGGTAATTAAAACAGTTGGACGGTTGTCATGTTTTTAAGTATATTTAATTGTTTGTGTGATGGAGTTGTTTTTATGAATTTGGTTATAATTGTTTTTTAGTTTTTGTATTTTTTTATCAGAAAGCTATCTCGTAATATTTTGTAACTAATTTTTTGATTGTATGAGAGCTTTATTTTGAAACAAAATTTTCATAATATTTATGCCAACTGTTAAAAATTGCGTTTTTTATTCAAATGTAGTACTTAAGTCACATTTTTTAAATGAAGGTAATCAACAAATTGGTTTAAAATTCACTGCCACGCTTAAAAATAAACAATATTAAGTCAGCTATTAAAAAAAGTAAACCCCTTTTTATTGAAATGAAGTACTTAAGTCATCTTTTTAAGACTTAATCAACAAATTGTTTTTAAATTCACTGCCACGCTTAAAAATATAATTGCAGCGTTAATTCAAACAACATCGAAATTGCGAGTTAAACAAATACTTAACACAACAAAATTAATTAATAAAAATTTTACATTACATGCATTTTGTCGTTGAATGAATATTTTTAGAAAAATCGAATAAATAACAAAAATGAAAGTCATAGTACAACTGCAATTTGAATGTTCATGTCACTAGCAGACATATGGAGCAGTGCCTGGCAATCTTTCAAAAATACCGAGAAACATTTTTGAGATCGAGAATAATTTACGACACAACTGCCTGAGCGATAAATTTGCTTCAATTAAGATGAACGACGTGATGTCTTCTTTTTTTCAGTTGGTAGATATTGTTTTTGTCTCGATGTTGTTCTCATAGCACACACTTTTACTGAATACCTTCTTTTTAATTAGAAACAACATTTTTTGCGACAGCATCCCAAGATGCATCTGAATGGGATTATCCATAGTCATCAGCGAAATTTTTTGTAAACCGTATATACGCACATCTCATGTCACAGATCCACCATTATTAAGTACAGCAAAACGCTCTACTAATTAGACAAATAATTATTTAGCTGCACAGTTGACGATGTAAATCTTGACGGTTTTGTAATTGGGTGGTATAATAAAATGCGCGATTTGCATTTCTTCTTTGCGCAGTTCATTTTTGCATGGTTTTAGTTACAGTGCGCATGCCTCGTTGTCGCCATGGCGCATCCACATGCAATGAATGCGCAATAAAATTGCGCATTAACTATATACAGCAAACACACATCGTTCGCAGTAATTAAGTGGGTTTGGTCCCATAAAATTCAACGTATTAATACAATGATGTGTCCCATGACAACCCCTTTGGGTGTGTGGACCCTGCGTGCACCAAAATAAACGATGCAATCACTCGCTCTGTGATGTCACAATTAGAGTTAAAGATCGTGCCCACCAGTGCATGCATAGCGCCACAATTCTCCAACTTTTGGCGCAACCGTATTTTATATTGAATGAAATTCAAGATCATGTTAAAATAAAGGGTGGGCCAATTTTAGTAATTTTTGCCAATAGTGCTTAGTTTCAAATTATTATCAAGGTCTTATAGAGCTCATCACAAGAAGAGGTACTGTTAATTGGCCACCGAGATCTTACGATCTTACACCTTCGGATTATTTTCTGTGGGGTTATTTGAAATATCTTGTTTACATAAACCCAAAACGGTCAAATCTTTGGAAGCAAACATTCGCGGAATATCGGGCCGATATGCTTGAAAGAGTGGTTCCACAGAATGAACCATTGAAGAGTTAGTCGTGGGCAAGATTTGAATTCAATTATTTTGAAACGTTAAATGGCGCGAATCAAACTATCAATTTAACATTAGGAATCTCTTATTAGAACACTTATAAGGGTGTCTAAAAAATGACGCTTATTTCCGAAATTGTTGTTCCTCTCTCATGTGTGGTGGATTGTGTGGAATTACAGCCATCAGCATATTTAACATACGATGGGAATGTCTCATTTAGACAGCCACACGCACATAAAGTATAGACCTTACAATGCTCTCCCATATTACAGTATACTTAACTATATTCCACAGTTTGAAGGAACCTTATATCTTGGAGATGTCAAACAATTGAGATAAATGGATTTGAAAGTACGGTCTGAGATATTTATGTGCATAACGCGAGACACGATGCTTTGCATATGGCAAAGTGATAAAAATTTGATTTACGCGCCGCGCACATTGGGAGGATCGCATTTTTTGTGTGGTGCCTTTCCTCATCCTCGTCTCATGTTGTGTGGCTTTTTAGTTAATTCACTGTGGGATGACGAACACGTTGATCTCTGTTTTGAAAGGGATCAAATCTGCACATGAATACGTCAAATGTTCAAGCATTTCAGTAAATATGACTTTTTTATAGTTCCGGAAATTATATTTAATGCTTTTAATGATTTACAATAACGCCAGGCTAGCGGAGAAGTTAATTACCTAATAGTTGTGCATGGAGATCGGCGTGGTCGAGTGGTTTTCCACTTAAATGCTTATTTAAATGTAGGACCATTCACCATGGGCACCAGATGGGCATTTCTCACATCCGCGCATATGTGCGCGCGCAGCTTATCCGTGAAAATAAACGCTAAATCAGTTGTACATGCGTAAGCACACGATTTATCTTCAGTGACAACGACACCAATGATGATTATTTTAATATAATGCGCCTCCTTAAAAATTTCCAACTCACTTTTTATCGGAAATTGAAATTAATAGCCGCTTGTTTATTTACGCTCATTGTGGCATTCCTTTTGTTCTTTATATTCCACCTATTTTTCGTTCTTTTATTTTCGTTCTTTTATTTTCGTCTTTTTTGTTGTTGTTGTTGTTGTTGTGGTGAATCGTTCTTTCTTACAGCCTTTTTTATTTGTTTGGTTTCCTGATAAGGCCACACTGAAAGAGGAAAAAAACTGTTGAATTGTTGGAGGAATATTAAAACCAGAAGAATAATTCAAGGAAACCACCGTACAGATGCACTGCAGCCACATATATAAGAGTATGTTAAGCTTAAGAAGTGGCGGCTGCACATAAGTTTCTTTCACTCGATTCAACCGATGGCATGTAGTTATTTAGAATATATATATGCTCATTCCGTCTTATTATACCTTACCAGTATTCTCTCACTGATAACACACTCGGGAAACACTGAACATAAATTTAAAATTCAAAGATAAGGCGCAACGATGAATTGGTTGGCTTATAGGATTTCTTGTGGCCTGTGCAGTTTAAATGTGGTTGATTAACGAGAGACTGGAGACGATTAACAGGTGAGAAAATTTCAAGATTGCAGGGAGTGTGAAGAATGGTTTAATGGCCAACGAATGCATACGAGAATCGGTTTAGTGTCTTGGATAAAATTGACTTTCACGCCTGTGTCTCCTACTCTATGTGTTAAATTGAAATTTGTCGTTTAAGTCGTTGTTGATAATAATACGGATATTTAGTTAAACGTCTTGTGTGATTTCCTTTCTTCTATATACAATTTTGATTGTATTTTAATGAATTGGGATTGCGGGATCTGCAGAAGTGCGTCTGCTCATTTCAATTTCTCACAGATGCATTCGATGTGTGCCATTTTGACACAGTTTTTTCAGTCACTTAACCTGCAATAGCAGTGCATGTTAAAACGCTAACATAAATTATGTGCCTACACAATATATTAGAGTGCTGCACGTATTTATTTTAATGCAACGAGTGCGTTTATTTTGCTATTTAAATTGGTTCCGTGTCAGTTCGCATGTTCGTCATATTTGTTATGTGTTCTTTTAAAAATGTGTATGCATATTTAACTTCTTTATCATGCTAATCACGTTCTTTATCTCATGTTTTGATGTATTTGTTTAATTAGATGTAACTTTTTTTCTTGGATTGAATGCTGTATTTTCGCACTCGTAAATTTCCGGTTGATGTACATACACAACATACCTGGCTGGCTTTTGTTTATTTATTATTTTTTTTTGTTGTAACTGTGCATTAGCGTTGCTTATATTTAAAACATTTGATGCGCTTGGCATATGCAAGTCAATGCTTCCATCTTATTATAGACACTTAAAGGAATTTGATTTATGTACAGACATGTTCAGTTAATTGAAACTAGAAAAAATGATCATTTGAATGTTGTATTTCTGCAGACTTTATAATAATTATGGATTTACTTTTTGCGTTATTTAATTATACACCCATTGAAGTATGCGTTTTGAATTTAAATTTTACATTTTTGTTGTGCGTCTTTCCTTTCTTACCACCCCTATGTTTGTTACAATATTAAACGCCTACAATTATGTAAAAATTTTGAAATTTATCTTAAAAATTTAATTTAAAAACACAAATTCAAAACCATAACTATTTACTGCAACACGAATTACTTTAAAAATGTTGCAACAAAAAATACCAACCATGTCCAATGACCGCAGCATTAATTTAAAATGCATAATTCCAACAATATAATTTGAAATATCTGGATGTATACAAAATCTTTTAAATATTTTATAACACTCACGTACAACCAGTTAACATCCAATGGAATTCACCTTCTTATCAATAAATATCGATCTTTCTCGATAGATTTCTTATACTCGCATAAAATTTCGTGACTGGAAGTCTGAGATTTTTATTTATTTATCGGAAATATCATTTAACGAATTCCATATTTAATCAAGCAACATACTTCTGATGAATACTGATTTTGATTGAGTCTCTTTTGATTTCATCTTCAGCTTCATTTAACCGATGACGATTTAAAAATTGCCCGTTCTGCAAATGGGACTTGCCGTTAACTCTGCACGTCTTGATCGTGCTACTTGTTTGGACTACTTTTGTCTGCTAGGTGTATATTTTATATCTCTATGTCCAACATAAAATATGAATTCTGTATAGCATTTAATATCTAGAAATATGAATTCCAATTCAGCAACATGTGTATTTTAATACTTCTTTTGTTATTACCAGTTTTTCATGTTGGAACCATTGTCTTAATGTGGTTAGCATGATTTATCTGAAGTCGTTTATCGTATTCTCATGGTATTTCCTTCAGTTGGATGCTCCCGATATATAAATTGCATTCTAAACGACTCATAATGTGTGGTTGGTCGCCAATTTATGGTTTTCGTTTATGAAATTTATTTCGTGAGAATTTTTATTTTCTTTACACGTATACGAGAATATAAACAGTTGCTGTTATTAGTTTCTTATTATAGTTTTGTTAGTTGATCTCTGTCTGTGAAATAGCAATGACTGCCATACCAATAAATAAAACAGGCATAACATTAATGTGAAGTTGACAAATGACGCTTTTATCAAAATAAATTATCGTGTGACAGTGCAGTCAATCTTATGGATGTCAAAACAATTTTTGGTGGTATGGCTTAAATTTGGAATGCTGACAGTTATTAGTTGGTTCAATATGTGTTTACGTTGTGAAGGAGTAATTGCAGATTCTTAAGATTTGTGAGTGCATTCTCAATGATTGTGTTTGACTTTTAGTGACAAGGGGGTAAATTACTGTGACAGTGATTAAAGTTGTTGAATTTATTAATTGTATTCAATTCATTTTTCTTTATTTTCTACCCCGTTTTTAATTCTTTTTTTTTAGTTTCATATAACTCGACTTTTTCACTCTCAATCTTTAGAAAAAGTAATAATTAAAATTCATTGAGTTTTTCGCCTGAACTTATACAACAATAAAAATTTTCTGTATATTAAAATGTTGTTGAAAATGACTGTAAGAAACATGATCCCTGATATGAGATTAAATCTTGGATAAAACACAAACTCGGTAACCATTTTTCAAGATGATCACATATTGTTGAAATCGCTTCTCTGAAACATGATCATTTGCTGATCAACACCCTTTAGGATTGTGATAACCAAATTTAACAGCCCCACAGCAAAGCCGCCGCGCATCAATTAGGTGAAAACAAAAGGCTATCATAAACTGAATTTTAATAGAATGTATCTCCTCATGTTTATGCTCCACGATGGACAATAAATTTCATATTTAAATGTAACTTTTGTGTGTTAAATCTTGAAGAAAAAGATTTCAGCTTCCACTGTTAACGCGGCGAAGACATAAAAACAAGCGATAATTATGTCCCCTCGCGGCAATATTATCGCATCACAAAGATCTTTTTTGGGCTTCTTCTCTGTGTCATAACTAATTTCATCTAGAAAATTAAATCTCTGTGTAAAGGAGGCGAAATTCCACCTTAAGCCAGGAAAGCTGTGATTTTTTTCCTTTCCATATTTTTAAATTTGAATCTCTTTTTAATGCAATATAATTTTGGGAATGGGAGAGAAAAATAAAAAGACGACACAAAACAGTAGCCAAGCATCATGCGAGAAATTAACTTAACTGCCGTCTGATCACTGCTGATAACAGAACTGTCCGCACTCAACAGGTAAAAAAGAGTTCTGAGGAATATAACAATAATAATATGCTCCCCATCGCAGTACTTTTTCTTCTTTTCGAAAAAAAAATAAAAAATTTAAAATGACAAAACCAAAAATGTTTACTTTCTTGAAATACGATTCCATCCACAAATCAGATGACCTTTTTCCTTTGCGAGAGCTGATAAATAAAAGCTACCCAATTTAAAAATCAAAACCGGTGGTGCGTCGTCTTTTGGCTGCGGATTTTCAGCGTCGATCGGCGCGGTGTGTGCGCATGGAACGAGATCCCTTCGAGATAATTCCTTTGACAAAATGTTGACAAGTGAACTGGATTCCAATCTCTGTCCATCTGCAAAGCCGCCACAGGCGCAGGGGCATCCCTTTGTGCCAGCAAACCTCTTGTCGCATAATATCAATCTGTTGTTCCTATCTGATATAATATGGTGGTACCCTCGAGTCGGCTGCTGATGCCAGTGACTATATGTGCGCGTTGTTTGGCGGGCATACTTATTTTTTCAATTTTCTTAATCGATCATCATGATTGCAGAAATGCTCATACCACCGCATTGCTCCGCGCCCATGTTTAATGTGTGCAAAGTTATCTGCGGAACGCGTCTTCGCCCAACAGCTCATATAAAGCGAATACGATGAGCACACCACAGTGGCGGGAATTTTCCGCCACTTCTTGTGACCTTTTTGAGCACTGCGCTCAATCATCTTTTCACTATATATGATGCAGTGTGGTGCTTGGTGCTGTGTCGTTTTTCCATTCTTAAAATGGCAATTGGGAATTAAAGATGAATTTGAGGACAACGACAAAGAATTGCTAATTTAAAAAAGATGCGCGCTCGCGACATTTTGCACACTCATTTTGAGATATGCCTGGCGGGGATATGTCAAGATGAACGCAGACTGTATACATGGGGACAAGAAAATCAGTCATTAAGGTGAGTGTTTCAATTTCAACCTCCGCATCTTTAGATTATTATTCTCAGGTTACAAGAAAATTAAGAAAACGCAAACGCGTCGCAATAAAGTGAGTGCGCGCACGGAAAACGGAATAGTCATCGATAGAGTCGCCTGCTTTTGCTAACTATATTGCAGTTGTGTGAAATGAAATGAAAATGCATCACACGAGGAATGAGAAAATTTCAACACAAATCCAATCGTGACAAACCTGATGGGAATAATTGCAATTTCCAGAAATGATTCCGAATCCATGTATCCACGCATGCGTCTGTGTTTTTTTTTTTTATATTTTCCCCCATGCTTAAAATTGTATTTGTCATGGATTTCAATTTTAAAGGCTTTTAAGTGCATGCGTGCATTCGTTCTCGTTAAATTTCCTTTACAAAATTGTCAGAAAATTGATTGTTATTCAGTTAGTGTGTTGTTTTGTATAGCTTCCCGACTCCTCTTTCCATGACTTTATTTTTATTTTATTTTTATCAGCACTTCCATTGCACTTTTATTAACTCCAAATCTACTCGAATGCGTCTCAATTTTTTGTGCATCCACTCGCTTGTCTTCTCATGCTGCATTTAATTTTAATGTGCGCAGCCGATTTTCCCCCATTTCGTTGCCGAATGATAATCTAAACAAAAGAAGGACAATGCTAAATAAACTAAATAAGATGATGCTGCTGCTGGTAAAGTTTGATAGCAGTTTTCGGGCCATTGTGATTTGTGATGCCCTGTTTTTGTGTCCGACGTACGCGCAGTGTTCATCCACTTATATGTTGTGTTGTGCCAATCGCAGCGCCATTTGTGCGATTTGCGACAACAAAGCAAAATTGCAATTATAAATGATATAGAGAGCAAAGTATGCCAAATGAAGAAGAGCCCCCCAAAAAAAAAACGAAACATAAAAAAAAAAAACAGATATGCGGGAATAAACCTGTCGCTGTCGCTTGTCTTGTGAGTGATTTATGTACATGGCAATTGAATTGTTTTGCGCGTTTCTTGTTCACACACAATAAGATAGAGTCTCCTTTGATTGATATTCCGTTCCTTCAATTCCCCAACAGTATAATGCCCGGTTACGGTCACAATCGTTTCCTCATTACATCGGATCCATCATTGACACATATTATGTTTGAATAAAATAGGCGCACATGTTTTTAGGCGTTATCTTATTGAGAAGTGGTGTAAATTGGGTACAATGCCCAAAATCAATGTAGTGTGACAATTGACTCCCTATCGACATGTCGCATCCGACAACAAATCCTTTATACAGCCTTGTCGTTGTTGGGTAAAACAATGTCAATCTACACGCAAGAGAAAAGTGTTGAGTGTGCGCGCCTTTTGAATATACAATCAGGAAGCTGGTGGTGAGCTTTACACTTTTTTATGGTTTTTGGTGTTATTCTTGTCGCCCCACGCGGCTTCCTCACAAAGGGTCGTTTATCTCGTCCCCACTTGTACACCACATCCACGCGTCACCTTTTATTTGTGTTGATATACATAACTATGTTTTGTTCAGTTATTTGTCCCGTTTATATGGACTGCAGAGTTTTGCACAACAAATCGCGACCACTCAACTCAGCCAGAGAGTGCCAAAAAAGAAAGACAAGTGACAATTTATAAAGAAGACATTGTTCTGCACGACACAATCACACGCTGAGGTGACAAATAATCCGTCGCCACGCATTGCATTCACAAAACCAAACATTGTATGCGGATCCACGTGTATATGGTGCGGTAATACACAAACGTATGTATAAAAATGTACAAATACGAAACCGGGGCGGAAGAAGATGTCCCAAAACGAAGACAAGTGTTTGTGTAATAAATTTGTAAATTGAATGCTGGGCTTCGATGCTGGATTTCTGCTCGCTTCGAGATTTGGACATGGCGGGAGTCGTCGGCTGGGGATTGGGAGGGAGAGAACAAAACATGATATAAATGTGTTAACATGATTTTTGGCAAATATTAACGCGTCTTCTGTTTTATGTCGACTTATCATTTCATTTTGTTTGATTTGGTGTGTTTTGACATTATTGGTCCTGGAGTATTTTTATGGTATTTAATGTCAATGTTTGCAATTTTTTTATTGGTTCTTAAAATTGTGTAAACGCTTTAAATTTTTACAAGTTTCTAATTATTGAAAAATTTTTGAATACTAACTAACCTTTGAGACCGTAAGACACTAAATAATTTATCAAAACTAGATTTTTTTCAGAAATGAAAATTTACCGACTTTAAAATAATAAAATGTTGTCGCGCTCTTTGGCTAGTAGCAATGTTTTTCATAATAAATTACATTTCCTTTTTATCCCCTGCAAAATTTTATAAGTAGATTTTAAGACATGCAATCCTCATATTATGTTCACAAAAATCCTCTTCCCTCTTTTCATCCAAAATAACGAAGGATAAAGACCACATAAGAAAATTTTGAAAACAATGTTCACTGAAATTGCAGAAGCGGCAATATGGAGCTTCCTCTGGATTCTGGCCGCTGCCTTACAAGGTGGGCACCTTTGTCCGAAGAACGGCACAGTCCTCACTCTTTGCGATAATTCCGCACTGCACATGCATCAGAATAAATAAAACTCACATGCAAAATATGATGCATAATTTATGTTAGGCGAAAACAAAAATTATTATGAAAATGTTCGCGCGTGCATTTGGTTTCCATCCATCCAATCATGCTATAAATCAATTGGCACCGTTTATTGATATGTGCTGATCTCACGAACTTTTCACCGCATTTATTCCCTATATGCACTGCAGTTGCAGGCACCGGTACTGCATTTTGCGATGCACAATTCATGCAGTCTTTAACTGATTGCTGTTCGTTTTGCGGTGTATGTTTTGACATACCCCCATTGCAATATAAATTTCATTGGACTACCACTTCTGTCATCATCCATTGCTTGGGCAAATTTTTGTTGTTTTCATTTTTTGTTTGTTTTCCGAACGCTGTCTTGTGGTATGAGACATCTTGCATATATTCCAACTATATATTGGCGTCACAACTGAGTTTTCCTCCCCATGCAATCTTCATCTCCATTGAGGAGTTGTGTACATTGTGACGATCGCGGCAATCGACGCATACCGTTTGTTTGTGTGCAATCATTGCACGAGTATGTCCAGTCACTTTTGAAAATACATCCAATGGTGAGTTAATTTCTTATTGCTGTGCTGCTAGTACTATATATAGAGATAAGTTGCTTTTCAAGAATCGCGCAATGAGTTATTACGGCGGCTGCAGCCAATCCGATCCGAAGATGAGAAATTGCTGATTAAAGGTTTACATAATATATACATAATACGAACGTTAACACATTACAGGCATGTGCTTTGCAGTTGGAATCGCATGTTAATTGGCTTTATTTGCAATAAACAAAAAATGCAATTTACTTGATTGAAGTTTGTGTTATCCGTTTAATTTAATTTTTAAATACGATTTAAGACGTCTTTCATGTTTTTGTCTTCAATGGGAATTTACTTACTAGTAGTTGAGTATTATTTATGCTTTAAATTTTTTAATTTATTTTAAGGTGTCACATTTCATTGTGCAAGTACTTTTGTTGCACTTATTCAGGCTGATTTCTATCAAGATAATTTTTTTAAATTAAACTTTAACAATGAAGGGTCTGACATGGCGGAATTATTAATTTAAAAAAAAGTGTAATTTTACTAAAACCCTAATATATAACTAAAAATTAAAATTTCAAAGAAATTTCATTCCATCGTGCTTATTTCTAATTGCTTCGATTGCACGCCATTTTTTTCGCAAACTCCTCAAATTTTTTAATTTTTTCACGAACTGCGGTTTTTTCGCGCTTTTGGTATTTTAAGCGTAATTGATTTTTAAAACCCGAAAAGCAAAAATAATCTATTACATCTTTTTATATTTCATTCTTCTTAGGCAACTTGGTTCTTTAATTTTTGCAAATTTAATCATATAAAAGCATTCGAATGGCCAGACATCTTCATATCAACCCCCATATAAATATAGTTTGTAATTCCTAAACATTTAAAATTAATTTCCGTTATATATGAACACCAAACACGTGATGAAATGCACTTATAAGTTTGAATTTGCATCACATCTGCTCCATAATGTACCAAAGTATAAACATTGAGAATTTCCAAACATGATGCCGCATTAAGTTGACCACAACCAATAATATAGACTCCTCCTCTTGTCGTTAGTACCGTCTTTTACGGCCAGCACCACACTGCCCACTGAACACTCGTATACGCACAAGTGGGACTTATTAAGCATACACATCACAATATAAGCTGTGCTTTTCTGTAATATAAACTCTTGTACTCGTATATGTGTACAATATAAATGGATTGAATTTAAATTGGATATAATATGAGCCAAAAGACAACATGAGGGAACGAAGATGCATATGCGGTTGTACACCGTGTACAAACGGAGCGATACCAACTCATGTTTGCGTGACTTCATATTAAGCTTCTGCATATAATCCAATATGTTTCTTAAAATTTATTTTCTTTTCATTTTCCGTTTTTCATTTAATAATAACCAGAAGAATCTCTCTCATCGTGTTGCTCAGTGGGCACAAAAAAAAATTAAAGAAAAGAAATCTCCTGCACAACAAGATGCATACCGATTTAGTTTTTTTCGTATGTTCGTCGGCTCAATACAATGCATTTGATCCTGGTGCATATTGCATGGCTGCAATTTTGCGGTGGTGGATGGCGTCGGGTCGCCTATAGGCTATACATACTCGGTCGGCGGCGATCCAAATAAATATAATAAAAACATCTCACGAGATAAATCTTCAATGAAGAAAAAATACATAATTGAGAGATTGCCGTGCGCTGTCTCTGTGATCAGCAAAATATATAATTCGCTGCCGTATTCTATTATGATATTGTGTATCGTTTTCCATATACTATAGCCATCTGTGTGTGCACATCCAACCACCAATTGAATGTGGTGGCTCTTCATGTGCCGCACATAGGCTCCCGCGTATTGCATTTACAGGGAAAACATGATTGCAAATTATGTAAACGGTACGTATCCGTATGGCCTATGGGAATTGTGCAAAAGCAATATGTGGAAGCTCACATTGTAGTAACTATATATGATGATGCAAGGGCGAGACGATAAAAAATAGAACACTGCCTTTGAGAGGTCATTCCGTTTGATGTCAATTATTTACGTACTTCATTTTTTTATTTTCATGTTAAAGCTTCTATAAAGCATTGTCAGTTGAATTCCTTTTTGCAATCTACTAAAAATCGTGTCAGTCTAACTGGCGGCAGTCAATGAATGCACACCGCTGCCTGGCTGGCTGCAGCAAGCGCGCACACGGTCCTGCAGTATGTATTACAAATGCATACATTTTATTTTGTGTGTGCAGGCATTTGCATCAATTTTGCCATACAGCAAACGTGCCTCACCCAACGACATTGTATAAAGACCATAAAATGGAATTATTATTCGCATATGTCACACACATGGTGACCATTATAATAGCATGCGATTATTTGCGCGCGTCTCGAAATTAGCCTACCATTATATGCGTGTGCATAAACCCGATGAAGACACAAGAACAAAACACGAGAATCTAAATTAGAATGCTGACGCAGAGAGAATGTTACCCACATTAAGTGGACATTCAGTGACCACCCAATGGATCTCATTCATCTCGCCTTTGGATCTGCGTTTCCACTGAAATTGAACTTAAAGAACGACGGACTAAATATGCGGTCCTGCGCTTCACCCCCCAATCTCATTTTTACTTTGCTCGAAAGTCACCTGCAAGATGCCGACGCGTACACAATGCGCGCAGCTCTGACAACCTCAATGGGCATGTATTGAGTTAATTAATTCAGAATACTGAAAAGATCGGCTGGACATCTAATTAGCATCGTTCGTTTATTTATATTTATATACAGCTTATAGTTTCAACAACACAACAGTCGATCGTTGGTGAGATAAAATTGGATGGTCGTTTTTGTGGAGGTTTGTTTTCTTTGTTGCATTGTTTCTATTTAATAAAATGCATTTTGTGCAGTGATTAATTATTTGGCAATCATTATACCTTCATTAATATTTTAAAATCAATTTGTAAAATTATAGAAATTTGGAAGCAAAGTTGTTGTTTTTTTTTTCAAATTATCGTTGACATTGCTGAACGTGTTTTGTTTTTTTTTTGTCGTTATCTGTGATTGACATTTTTAACGCCATTTATTTTAACTGCTCAAAATAGAACCTATTTAAATTACACAACAAAGTACCTGGAAAATTTCAAAATCCTGTCCCTTAAAACTACGATCGTTTGGTTTTTGTAATTACATTTGTCGGTTTTAAATGTCCGCGCTTTCTTTGACCCTTCACTCGAACCGTCTCGGAGAGCCTCTTTTTAAATGACAACATTCAGTTTATTTGTATTTAATATCGGGAATAGCTGTAAGTAAAAGGAACACACTTATTTTTCTCTTGGAATTTAGATAACAATCTTGCACCATAACTTTTCATTTCTTTGAAGACGTGAATAAAAGAGTTACCCTGGACATTATTGTGTCTTCCCCCCAGCATCCCATTCAAATATGTTTACTTGATAAAATTAATATGAATTTTATTTATGATCCCACTACTCCGCTAGATATTTGTCTGTTACGCGAAGTTCTAGAAATTCATGAGATGTGATTTATTTTATTCTAATTTAACCCATTAAAAATGTTTTACAAAAAAACAGGGGACGGGTATCATCAAAATGGTGCACAGAAGCGTCGCAGCATTCTTAAAAATTAACCGAAAATGGTTTCTTTATTCGAGGACGTACACACTATACCAAAAGACATAATTAATAATGAGCATATGAAAAGGGAAAAAAAATCCAGTAGCAGCATCGAAATAACTCTACTGGACCCATGGTGTGTGTCTTCTATTCGGTTTGTAATCCGCCACAAATGACTCTGATTTTGCCTCGCATTTTCCTCCGGTTTGTTTTATACTTTGTTGTCACATTAATTAGACAAAGAGTGTCCTCCGCTGCTTTTTCATAATGATCGTCAATTTATTGGATCATTTCAATGCTAATTATTCGAGTCTTCGTTGCATGCGTGGTTTTTATTCGTTGATTTTTGGAGATTTTCGGCTACTGCGTTAATTCCCAATAATTAATGAAGAGACACACGGTAGTGGGTTGGACACATACCGCTGGCATGCATTCAAATATGCTTAATTTAATCAAATCAATTTTAAAAGGAATGAACGAACGTAAAAAAGTTGGAAAGATTAAATGTGACAACTTCAGGTGATGGAATCAACAAGAAATTAAAAAACCCAGAAAGATGAATGAAATTTGATCAATCAATTTTGATTCCTTATATTCATGCGTCGCTTTTCTGTTGTTGTTTTCTTGCTTCGAAACGTATCTTTTACGTTGGTACATATTCCGGTTTTGATTTTGTTTTCTTTTTAAATTGCAGTGGTTTAAAAGTCTTAGTTAGTAAATTACATTTTATTCGTTGACACTTGGAATGGCTGTAGGAAAGAGTTACACTGATTTCATTTTTAATTGCTGTCAATTATTTGATAAAATTTAAATGTGACAATGTGACGTGGTTGGAGCTAAGAATCTGTTTTGCCTATTTTATTTAAGGGGTCATTATTTTTAGGCTAACTAATGAACCTAATGAAGAAAACCAAATTAGATTAATTCAATTTTTCACGCATTTTTTTAAGAAACTAAAATTACTTCAATTGGGAGGTCCCATTTATCAACTATACTTTTATTGCTTTATATTCCAAGAAAATTTGAATCCTAACAATTTATCAATTTATTTTTCCTCTTTCATTAACCCTTTCTTCTAATTTTTAATCTTGATTCTTTTTTCAATGATGCCGCATTTTTCCTTTGGTAATTTTTCGTTAAGGATCATGAGAAAATTTGTTTTTTAATAATTTAATCATCATAAATTGCTGAATAACAAATTCCTAAATATTTTCAAATTAAAATAAAGCAGAATATTTAAATTAACTCAATTGTGAAACTTTCTTTCCACACACCATTTACTTCCGCAACATGTTTACATTCACCTGAAATGAAATCGTCTTCCCAACTGTATAGAGTACACACTTCACTTAATCAAATGTTAAACGTCACGATTAGTATGTTTTCGCAATCTGCATTTCCCTCTCATTTTCGCGATTCAACGGATAAACCTCAATCAAAACAAAAATGTCATCAAGAATTGCGACATACGACTTTAACAAATAACTCACTCAAAGATTCCCGCCCCTCTGTGTGCGCCCCATGAGAAGTCGCACAACAATCTCTGATTGAATGCTTTTGATATGTCAAGTTTGGAATTATTTCTTCTATGTACGTCTGCTGTACATATTGTAGTTAGCATGCATTCGGAATATGCAACGGATACACACATATAGAGACCCTCCATTGCATCCCTCGCGCGCCATCTCCATGCGGCACTCCGTGCTGGCTTCAGGACTGACTTTGTACTACATATTCCCGCATAAATGGGTGCATGTTACACAAGAAATTGAGATATGCAAATATGTTGCAATAGACAAGTTACAACTGAATGGAGTCTTGTGCAATAAAACTCCAGGCGCTGTAACAGTGCAGCTTTAGGTTCTCTGCTCATAAGCTATTCCGTCATTTGGCAATCATATGAACATACACATGGCTGACTTGTACTCGCATTCATATGCACGTGAAAACGCGGGAAATTGTCATGTGGATATCTGTAACTATAATACGATTTTGTCCAATTGGACAGCTGCATGTCATGCCAAAAGAAAATCTCCCCGCGTCTTATGAATGCACTTAATGAGCTCAAGCTAGTTTCCTTTTTATCATTATAGTTACAAGTCCGTTACAACATACAACCACACCATATAGATAAATAAATGTGTTATGCTCCTGCGGTAGCAACTCTCCGCTACCTGTTCTATGCACACTCACAATTAACATTTTAATGCACCCGTTTTTGTTTTGTATTTGTTCCATTTTTTAATTAAAATCGTTTAATTAATATATGGAAATAATCTAAATTATTGTTGTTGTATTCACAAGATGATGAAAAACATTTTATATACAAGCACAACAACACGATCTCAACATGCTGAAAAGAAACATCGCATTCATTCGTCGTTGAACAAAACATTGTTACATAATTAAATTGTAAATTTTATATTAAAATTATGGTAAATTATTGTTGCTGTTGTGTGCTCTTGGCTTGTATCAGCTGTCCGTGTCTTATTTTTCCGTTCAGTTCCGCTCGATTCCCCGGTTAAGGAACTCGAAGGCTGTTGCCTTTTGTTTAACCCATTTTTCCTTTTTTTTACTACATATTTACAAACATTCCCCATTCCAGCAATTACATGTAAAACAAAAGCTGGGAATTTTTTTGTGAGTGCCGCCTTTTTTTCGGGAAATGGGGGTTGGTTTATCATAAAATTTAAATTCTCATGTTTCAGAGTGTTTTAATTAGGTTAACAGAGTTTAGGGATAATTAGTGGCATTCTAGGTTCTAATCAGAAAATTGTTTTTAATTAAAATATAATTATGTTTGTCAAAGTTATTTTTAGAAATAATGACTTGAATAACTTTATTTATTTTTATTTTAAGGGTTGTTTTATGATTAAACGTGTAATAATTGGGCATTCTTATTCGTTTATTTAAATAATTTTGCATTAATTACATTTTAAAAGTGCGAGTATAAAAAAAGTATTTTATTTCAAAGGAATTGTGAAGGTTTTAATTAGGAAAAGACGCTTAGAATTTTGAATTGGTTTTCCCAACTTTTTCTTGTTAAAATGTTTAAATAACATTCTTTTAAACATGATCATGTAAATTACATAGTTTCGTTATGATAGGAATAACAATAATAATTCTTTAACAAAGGGCCCAACATAACACTTTTTGAAGCGAATTTTTAAATAGTTTTAGAACTTATACTTAAAAAATTTTCAGAGCTTAAAAGAACCCGTACTACATATTAACAATTATTATCCTTGTGGTATCCCTGTTTGTTACAAAACCGTTTTATTTCAGTTGTACAACTCCTCTCTGATTTAAAAAAAGGTTATTGGCATTTAAAGTCGCACAAATGTGCAATGTGTGCACACTAATAAATATAAATGTGCATCGTCGTGTGTGGCCTTATATTCTCTCCTTACTTCACTTCTACGCCCCCGACATTTGTTTCCATCTCGCCAGATTATGTATTTTCAGCATTTAGCTTTATCAATTGACTTTTATCTCAATTCAATCTCAGTCCTTCTCGTTTTTTCCCACCAAACTGCAAGTGTATGAATACGAGTGCAGTCGCCACAAAATAACCGCATCCATGCACATTTTGTTGTCTCCAAAAGTCGCACCATACATGCATTGAGGCGCACAATGCTGGCGGATAATAAACTTGGAGACGTTATGTCGGTTGTGTGCGCACAAGCTTTGAGAAATGATAATTTAGCTTGGCGTGCTCACACAAGTGGGCTTACACAAAGCGATGATCGCACGATTGATTGCCAAGAGATTATATTGCAGTCACAGATTGATCTTGCAAGTTATCTCAACACACATACAAAAATATTGTATTGCCATGCGCGACTTGTGGAAAATGGGCGTGCTCCAGGCGCCTATGTTTCCTTAAATAAAAATGCATGTTAATGTTAATTTTTTTGGTAATTGTACAAAAGCTTAATATTCAAGTTGGGCAAATATGGTTTTTGTTTCGGATTATTAATTAATATCAATTAAGCCAAACATTTTTGAATAATGTTGATTTAAATGTGCATGTTAATACACGTGGGATTAATGCAAGTTCACCGATTCTTGTGTCATTTGAGCTTTAAAGTTACTTGCCGCCCAAAATTGCTGTAAGCAGCGAAAATTATAAGCAAATGTTAAGTTGAATCAGCGGTGCTGATAAAGAAGATTAACGTACATGTGCGGGATGAGATGAAGAAAACGCCAATACATGAAATTGCTTGTTAATTAACTAATTAATTATTTTATTGAGATAACAAGTGAGGTATAATTGAGAGAAGAGCATATTAAGCGGATTAGGGTTTGTTTGTGTTTGAGCATTTGTGAAGAGGGGAGGTCCGTGTCCGTTGCGAATGGTGGACTCGTTTGTTATTTTCTGTCTGTCTTTTTCGCTGTCTCGGGATTATGTGGTTGTGATAAAGAAAACTGTTTTGCTTTATAGAAAAATGCTTACATTTGATTGCCTTTTTTTTTTAACTGGACGTTTTTTTTGTGTTGGCTTTTTAAAAACTATTTAAATATTTTCTATTCGTTTTTGAAAACTGTATTCAGCCACAATTTTTAATAAACCAATTGACAATAGACTGCTTCTATTCGATAAAAGCTTTTAAACATTTATTTTAATGTTTAATATTGAAGGAAAGAAACCTTAACATTATTCTTAGTTTATTACACCAACATTTTATTTCGATCTTGTACTTTTTTGTATTAATGGTTTTATTTTAATTATTTTACTTTACTTCACACCAAATCGTCGTGAATTAAAAACAAATCCTATATACGTATTCCCACAAGACACCGCGTTATTTGTTGTGGTCCACAAGTTGTATTGTTTTCACTTTTCTTTGCACCATTTGTCTTTAAATCCTTCGCATATTCATTTATACAAACGTCCTTTGTTGTTGCTATATTGATATTATTTTGTGTGTGTTTATTTTTATTCCTTGCCACGATTGTTTCAATGTTGTTAAATATACACACGGAGTATATGGCATGCCCTCGCGCCGTGGTTTTATTTCACAAAATTGTTCCGCCTTGGCCAAAGTTCCAACAGCTCGCTGTGTGCCGTTGAGTGCATTTGCTTGTCGTACGAAATCGAACCTTTCTCACACACAGCGAGTGTTCTTAAGGGTTAGAAAACAAGGCCGAAAGCATTATTTTATTTGTGTATTATTGCACAACTCCAAGACGCGCCAAACAAATTTTTTTCCCCCTTGATGCCTTTTATTTTTATTTCGGTTTTTGCACTGCTGCAACAAGGCGCGCACTCACATTTTGCCCCAACCACCACCAACAACCATCGTCGCCTTTGACTTATTTTTATACAATATAAGTATAATATTCACTTGAAGCTTATTTTCACACAAGTCCTCTGTAGATTTTTTTTATTTTCGCGTTTTCCTGTTAATTTTATAGTTTTAGTTGTGCTGTTTGTTTATTTTCATTATCTTTTTGTTTTGATTTTTTTCCTTTTTTTTTGGTGCGCGATTTAATTCCTCCTGCATACGGTTATGTGATCGCGCTGTTGTTGTTTGTGCTTTATTATTTGTATTTAAAGGTGCCATGTTGCCCTCACCGTGGCGGACATACACACATATTTGGTATTTCCATATACTTATACAGAGTCACTTTAAAACAAATGGTCCTGCTATATCGCGCTGAAAAATATATGTACGACTTCTTGATGGCCTCGCGCGATGCCTTAGCTTTTTATAGGCATTCTTTTTTTTTTTGTTTATTTATAGAAGATCCAGATAAGATAGAGCCAAGAAATATCTTTTCAGCAACACCTTTTATCAGATGTTGCTTTCCTCGCTGCGAATTTGAATTTTATATCGCCTTCATTTTTCTCCAGCCTCAAGTCTTTCATTAATTTATATTTTATTCATTTATTTTTGCCTTTATACTCCTAACTTTACTTTAATGTATGCATGCCTTTAAGTAGATATGTTTTATCTGTGTGTATTGTATTTATTAGGTGAGCGAACTGTTTTCTGTGTCTATTTCAATTTTTCTTAAGAATTTTGATCTTGATGGACATAAACTGTTTAACTTTATATATTTTTGCAGCAGCACATTATTTCACCGAAGAGATTAGAGAATAGAGTTTCTATATTATTTGCGTTTTACTTATATTATGCATTAATTTAGAAAACACTATTTAATGTCGACTTTTATGGTATCCGTTGTGCTTCGTTTCGACAGTTTTGAATGAATTATATTTGCGGAAAATTACGCAAATGTGAATGCGGATAACTGTAAATAGATTGTTGGAAAGAAAGCAGAATTGCATATATTGTTATGTGTCGAAGGCGGCAGAAAGTCAATTTTCAAATATTTATGCTCAATAAAAACAAAGTTGGGAAATGTTGAAATATTTTTATTCAAATTTATGGCGCCCTACTTATTGTTCACGTATTTATGCGACATGAATATTAGACAGGTTCGTTTGTGGCTACTATAGTTAATTGAATTCCATGCAGAATATTGTTCCAATTATTTGCACAGCGAAAATCAGTTAATGGGCATTGTCTCAAAATCATTTTTCGTTTATATTAAACTGTGTCCTTTATTTAATTTTACCTTAAATCGGTTAACTTTAAATTTATGTATTTTAAAAACTCATTATTTTATGGCATAAAATAATCATGATGGTTAGACGAGATGACTTCGTATTAATTTATCCGATGTTTATTGTGAATCCTTTTCATTCCTTTAATATTGTTTAATGGATTAAAATAAATCATTAGCCCAAAGTCCTAAAACCTAAATAACTTTTTTACATTTTTAATGAGACAAATAAATGTTATTTTCTCCACACGATAAATAAAAATGTGTGTTCCCACTGAATTCACGTCATTATCTATTTCCGTTACCAAGTTGATGTGTTCGATTTCACCGTCAATAATCAATTAACGTCAATTTTAATCAACCCGTTCAACAATATCATCAATAAACCTAACGCGTCCATTTAAAAACGCACCTTACACTGAAGCATAATTTTTTTTTTATCATTTGATGGCCCGTCATCAACATTTCATAAATTTAAATTACAAACGAAATGCATTGATCTTTAAGAAATCAATTCGGTAAATTAACGAAGTTCTTTGCTTTAATTATATATTGCGTGGACGACAAAGATACATTAAACTAAATATAAACGAGAAGGTTAACTTTAAATGGGATCTGTCGTTAAATCAGCATTTATTATTGACATTTTGATTTAATGATAGCGGAGAACACACATTTTTGAAACACCTCAAAACGAGACAAAGTGATTTGTTGAACATTTTTTGATTGATCTGTGGGAAAACAATAAAATGAAAGATTTGTGTGTCTAGTCACAGGATCTTATAACCCTTTAGCGACCAGACACAACTTAAATATTAACGAGCCACAATACAATGAAAATTCACCTGCGCTAATCTTCTTAAATGGTAACGTCTTCAGAATAATTCAAAGTGCTGACGATAAGCTGCGATTAGAAAATGTTTGCTGTACTTATGTGTGCATTGACATATCTTATTGTATTGTGGGTTATTAGATGCGGTAATGACAATTAATCCCTTCATTGTTGTATTTGTTTTTAAAAGATCAGTATGCCTTAAGTCCGTGTCCATACACAATTTTATGTAATTGTTTTTGGTAATTAATATGCTAAGCGAGGATTATCTTGATACAACAACGTTCTGTATGCACTTGAAAGGCATGCGCCAGGCGACATGCAGCTAGACTCGTGCCATTGTTGAGGGCCTTCATAATGGTTAACTACTTGATTGTGTCACTTGCAACAATTGTTTCCTAAGATGTGTGACTTGACTTAAGTGTAATATAAGCAATCCGTATTCTAATATGTGGGAGAAAACGTTTCTAAGTCGTTTTTTTAAATAAAAGGCGCGTGCCGACTTCTTTTTTTTGTCGTATTTTTTAAGCGGAGACCCTTTCAAATTAAGAGGCGCAGTAAGGATAGATTACAGTCAAGAAAAGCCGCTGACATAAAAGAAATAATACAAAATGTACATGTGCCTTGACAACGGATGTCGGATGTTGTTTCCGTTTCGTTTTTTATGATAATACACTTTTGGTGTAAACGGTTTAAGGCATTCAACGCTTGTTGTATAACTAAATTGAATTTTATTTACTCAATTTTTTATTTAAATTGGCTAGTATTTTTGAAATCTTCTAAGATTGCAGAAGATGTTAAAAAAAAAATTCAAATATTCAACCGTCTACACTTGCAAATTCTTTCTCTTCAGACCTGAGATTTATTTCATTATTTATTAATTAAATACATTGTACAAAGTGACGCCATAAGCCTTGTCGCATTTGTCTGCACAAAACGCCATCCTCCCTCTAATGCATGGGGATCTACCAAAACACGACAGATCCCGTATACATATTTAATTTACAGCAATCACACCACGCGTCTTACATCAATTGTGTATTCATTTTGTGCTCTTCCTGGCACTCCTGCCTCCTGTAACTACTGATAAAACTGAAAATTGTCTCAAGATATATAATTTCGATGTAGCAGCAGCAGCATTACACATACAAGGTTGCACTCAATTTAAAAGCTGAAATAACCGGGAACACGTAAAGGGTTTTTCGACAATCCCCCGCTCGTGCGACCACGGAATCTTCATTGTGTCACTGCGTCTAAGCTGGACACCAAAGTATTATTTTCCAGCAATTTTCTTAAGAACATTGTTCAATTTTGTAAAACATTTCGTGTATATGTTTATTTGTCCCGAGTATTTGAAACTGTTTATTGTACAATGTTGGGATGATGGTAAATTCAAATGAGCAATTTATTTGAGCATCAATTTTAGGGAAATTTATATGCCACGTCTAGGATGTGGATTGTGTGGGGGAACAGGGATGCAACACTAATTTGGACAACAATGATGGGAGTTGGGGTGTTACAGTTTCGTGAAGCTTCCATGGTTTTTATTTTTATTCCTAAAATTCTGCATGTTTTTAATTTATTACGACCCAGTATACTTAAACAGATTTACATGAAATGTTGACCTCATCTATAAAACAATTTATTTCAATTTTTCTCAGCAACTTTCAACATTTATTGTAGTAAAAAATAAATAAAAATATTTGATGAGCATTTCAAGGTTCAAATCTGAAATTTTTGAACAGTATGCCTGCAATGTATTTTGTATGAGGCCGTAATAAATTCACACCTCGCTCTCCCTGCACTGTAGTTTTTTAGAATAAAATTGTTTCATTTTTTGTTACAAATTTTTGATTACGTCTAATAATTTTGTGTAACATAATAAATACGATTATTGGAATGTTTGTTGGTGAGTGAAAATTTATTTGATTGCTGATACAATTTTGCAACCACAATCCACCGTAGGACACCAAAGTGGCAAGTGTAATAAGCTCAATGCGGGAGTGTGCTTCCAAATCCACCACTGAATTCCATTTGAAATAATGTTTAGGCTATGTGCGGGTGGTTTTGTGTACATCAACTAACAATCGTAACATATGTACAGATGTATGTAAATTTGCGGGAATGAGTTTACAATTGGAAAGATTTGTGTCTGCGTTTGTCTGTGTGTGTGTGTGTTTGCAGCAGCCACGCGATTAGGCCTTGTCACTAATTTGAGATTTAATGGCAGATTTAATTGTCTCTGCGTGTCTAAAGTGAATTACGATTCGATGTCGCCATGTAACTGAATATAACTGTATTCCTGTATATATGCTGGTAAAGGAAAATCGGCACAGCAAAAAGGGTTTCACATGCAATTTAGTATTGTATTTGAAAGTGGTGTGATCGGGTGTGTATGAAAATGGGGTGGTGGGGTCGGTTATACAGCCAAGCACATATTTTCTTACATAATATCTTAATTTATTATTTCCATTTTGGTCCATTTGTCTAACGCAATTAAATAAATTAAAATATTTATCCTCTGGTAATCACCGGAAAATTAATTGCTCATCGTGCGCAGCACAGCATACGACTATAACTTTAACTATATTTAGTTACTTATTATGCACGCAATAATATTGTGAAAGATCTAAAGAAGTTCGACGAAGCGCAAATTTTACAGTTATAGGCTGTGCACCGCATCGCCGTGATTTAGTGCATTAAATTGCCACACATTAACAGCTCACCCATTTGTGGCGTGCAGCCTAATATTGCTGCAATGTCTTTGAATCTCAGCGGAGGCAGTGCATCTTATAACGGCGTAATATAAAACGATATTTGTCACTAGCCCCATTCATCGCCCATATCACTTGACATTTGAATGTTGCGCGTAATTGAACTATTTCACCACACACAGATGAATTAAAATGACAAATCATTTCGTCTGATGTTTGTCTACACACATTAAGGATGACATCGTTTTGGGATGATCATTCTCAAGAGTCGATGGCTCATTTTCCTGCGTGCACCAATTTGACACATCACTGCGCTACATAACTTCAAGTTAAAATGATTTGGTGAATGGGTGGCGACTGACGACTTCTTTTGAAGCGCGAAGTGCGAACGCACGTTGTGCGTTGCGTGTACACGAAAAGATTGCGCCGATTGACGATTTGGTAGCAAGTGTGTTGGGCGTGTAAAGAAAATTGTTTGCGTTTTTGGGTTTTGTGCAGTTATGTGAAATTAATTTGCGCCATTCATTTTGATTTGTGTTAATTTTCACATGTGACGGTGTCACTCAATTTGATGTTGTTATTCATCCCAAGAACATGATAATTTTCAATTTACATTTATTTGTCTACAATGCGGATTTAGTGTTACAACCAGCGGAAAATTCGCCTTGGAACTTGTTTGCCTTTGTGCATTCTTTTGGGGGCACACGCACAATGAAATTTTTGGTATTTTTTTTCAATCGACGTGTGACTTTTCTTCGTTTTTTTTCTGCAATTTTAACTTGTTGTTTGTATTTTGGTTTAACTCATGTTAATGTTGTCTTTGATGTGATTAAACATTCAATTACGTCCATGTTGAACAAATGTTAGATTATTTCTCGCTTTGATGACAATTTTCCATGTTGATAGCTTCCTTAATGAATTTTTTTCACCAATTTGTTATTAATTTTCCTACGCTCGAAATGATCACGTAAAAAAGAAATCACAGTTAACAACAGATTTTATAAATAAATTACCGAAATAGTTACAGTAATTTTTCACGTCGAAGGGATGTCAACCGTTACTTTACATCTCTCATGACGCCATGACGTCGATTGATTTCCACTAACGGAAAATGTCGGTTTTTTATGGCAGAACGCAGACATTTCTCCTAATGATGTGAATATATTTAATTTTCATCGCCCGTTTTTTATTTTAAAATTGTTTCTTCTAAATTTAATTTTTATCCAGAATTTTGAAAATAGAACAATTTTTCTTTGCGTCTAAATTGCTGTCATCACAAAAAAATGAGTAAATGCGACAGTTTTCTTAATGGGCAAAGGCATTTCATTTCCCTGATGAGTAATTTTTGTTTTTAAATATTTTTTATAAAAAAATATTATTTTCATATTTGATGTTTTTAAAAATATTCCTAGTTTTTATCGTTATTGAAATAAAGAAACTATATTTTTCTAAATATAAAGAATTGTTAAATAGTAAATTTGTAATGTTGCAATTTATAAAAGCCATAAAACTGCAATGCAATCAATACCTCCGAGTTAACCCCACACACTAATTGTAATTCACTTCAAATTGATTGTATTCCTTTTTAATATGCATTAAATAAACATAAATCGTATAAGCCATATATTCTCAAATTACAGACACTTTCTTATAAATCATGGTGGTTGTTGAGCTTTCAACGCATGCGCGCCTCATCCTTGCCGTTTGCGTCGCACAAAATGAAATTGGTTGATTAAACAGCTTAATGGTATATTATGGCTTTCGCCGCCATCTCCTTTGTCTTTATTTATTATTATTACCAATCGTGGGATCATTTTTCGCTCGCATACACCTTTACTCGCGCGAAATTATATTATAAAATAATATTTTAAAGTCTCTTTCATATCCTAACGACTATAAGTAAGTTTAATTTTGCTGTTGCTACATTTTAATGCTCTGAACAAATTGAAAATGAGCTATTATCTTTGTTTTAATGAGTTTCGATGCATACCGATCGCATTAACCTGTTTTCGCCCTGCAAGTGATTTGTTTCCAATATATAAGGGCACAAAAACCGCGGGATTGATTGAACGCTTGACGTGTTGCGCGCGTCGCATGTAATTTCTTTATGACTTAGTGTGTCTGAATAATAATGGTGGGAACGCGGATGGATGCGGTTGGCTCTTTGATGTGGTCATCATTGCAAAAATGGAAAGAAACGATATCAAAATAAAGTGGCTTTTGCTCCTATTAATTTATTATTGCGGAAACAGATGAATGTGGAATGGAAGCGGTATTAAATTGCGATGGAATTTTGGATTGTTCTTCTTTGAACTGGCGAGCACATTTTGGCTTTCTTTACTTTAACTAGGATGTGATCGTTTTTAAGTTAAATTTGTTTTTACCTAAATAAATAAAAAACAATATTAAAAGCTGATTAAATTGAATCGAAACATTTTAAGGACTCATTGAATACAACTTACTTCAACTTTAAATATAAAAAGGCTTTTGTTTTTTTCTTCTATTATTTATTGAAGAATGGACTTAGTTTTTAATTAATCCGTCTTTTATCATATTTCAATCTTTAAAAACATTTATCGATTTTAAAAACTGATCACCAATTAAAATACAAAACATTTATTCCTATTTTTATTATTTTAAACCCCATTTTTTCCACATTTCATCATTGACTATTAAAAACACCTTTTGTACGCAACCTTATTGTATAAAGGGTCATCATCATAAATCCATAAATCAATTGAATCGCTTTAAAACATCATTTATACAATAAAGAGAACATCGTCCTAAATTCAATTTTTAATCCGCCCTTGATTACCGACACAATATAATATACAGCTATATTATCGAAGCGCGCAGATTCATTTCTTCTTTCGTCTTATTTTGGAATGAAAAGTTTAAGGGCAAATTACCCTTTATGCATACTTAAATTGATGTTTAACCGCGAAATTTCATTTTTGCACAGCATCATGCAATTTTGTGTTGATTCGCTTATGTCAGTAAGTGCATCGATTTGATAATGCTTTCCCGTATTACAATATCTACACACATTTAATAAAATATGTTTAAAAATCATAAAAAAGCCATCATCATTACATATTGGAAGTTTATTATTAAATTGGTTGACCGAAGTCGCCACTGCACCATAAGTGTGTTGGTGTGTGCGTGTATTTGTACAAGCATATTACATATTTGTCGATCGTTGCGCAAGAATATTGCGATGGTTCTTTGCGGTGCAGTGATTTTGCCGACGACCGATGATAGTGGCGGTGGTTGTTGATGGTGGCACATTGCGGCTTTTACTGCGTCAGTAGCCCCAACATTTAGGTTCCCGAAATCAGATTTTTTTATCCTCCTCCCTCCCTTTTCGTTTACAAAATGTTTTTAATAATATTATTATGTTCGCTTAATGTTGATAAATACAATAAAAACAACAACTAAAAAGCGGAGAAAGAATATATGGACGCGAAATTAATGCAAAATTTATTTCGCCGCACTTTATGTAATTTCCACAGTTAATTCCTGTGTGTTGCAGCGTGCATACTGCAGTTTTGCAGCAATGATGGGGACTTTGAATCGTTTTTTTTTTTTTCATATTTTATAAAGCTATGTTTATATGTTTCATATTATGTGCATGTCGCTTTTATGCCTCTGCACCATATGATGGTGTACATTCTGTAAAGTGCGCATAATATGGGGAAGAATGTTTGTGCAAAAAAAAAGCTCAAGTTTAAATAAATGTTGAGTGATTAATATCGTGTACAACATTTCCAAACACATGTATGTTTATTATTGCAGCCCTTATATGCTCATTTTTATTATTTCTTTGCTGGCTTGTTCTTTGAAGCACTTTGCTGTTTGAATGGGCATGCTCTTGTTTTCAATTCAATTTTATCACGATTTTCTCAGCCATTCTCACCGTTAAGAACAACATTTCAAATTAAATCATAGATTCTTATTAATTCAACAGTTATTGATTTAATTTTATTACGTAAGTAAAGTCTTGTTTTTTATTTTGAATTAAAACCTTTTAAATTGTTTTTTTAATTGTTTAATCTTAAATCTTAGTACTTGTAATGTAATTTTTTATTGCTTATATTTTTGATAAAAAAGAAAGAAATTTTATTATCATCCTTATGGATTAACATTCTTAATTGTTTATGAATTATGCCACTTATTATTCAACAGAATGGTTAAGGGATGAAAATTTCTATTTTAAGAAATTACGTTTTTAACTGCTTTAAATAATGTTGTTGTTCATTTTGAAAATTGTTTCTAAATAAAGTAACTTACATGCGACGTCTCTTAACCAATTGTACAACATAAAAAAGGGCTACAACATCGAGAACAAAAGCGCACGAGATGAATTAAAGGGAACAAAATTAGCTGGTATCAAAAATGTATATCAGCGACGAAACGAGAATCGTGTCATGCAATTAAAAAACATGCATCGGCAACCTTATTTTTAATGTTGATAGTAACATGCAATTGGTAAAAAGAGAGTGTGTGTGGCCTCTTATCGTTGGACAATCATTTAGCCTAACTACATCAAGTAATCCGAATTTTCTTTTGTAAAAATTGTGTGGGTAAGCGATTTTCCATTACCCTGACGTCTCTACACATTTTTTCATAATTTTTCACTCGCCTAATACGCAGGGTAATCTATCTTTTAAGCGCCGCATTATGTCAAATCAAAACCCTTAACATGAAATGAATGAATTACTTTGTTTGTGTTAAAATTTGCATAAGAAACCATATCTGTATTTCTGCTCTGTGTATTATTGTCGCATTAGATCTAAATAACACCCCAATTTTGACAGCTGTAGGTGCCCTTTTCATTACGCTTCAGAAATTCACGCGTACTCTGTGGGTGTTTTATGTGTTCGGATTCGGATTTGTTTAACATTAAAATCGTCAATCGCTTTGTCATTTTTAGATTATGTGTTAAGATTCCTGTGTCATGTTGGCGCTGTTAGAAGTTTAGGTTAAAGCTTGTTGTAAGGGTGGTTTCCGCTAAGAAATGTTGATGGACAGTTTCAATTAATTTTTGTAAATGAAAATATAATTTCTTTTATTTGTTGAATCATTCAGTATTTTGACTTAATTGAGAGAGAATTGAGATGGACTTTAATCTATTTTCCACACATAAAAGCTTTTGATAATCAAGTCCAAATTCATAACTACAATTTAGAAATTCTATAAATTCTTTTTACTTCTGTTTTTACTACTTCATTCCAATGTTAAGTAGATTACTACAATTAAACGCTTTATTATAATTACCGTATACATTGCCACTTAAATTTTATGTCACCAAAATATTATTATGTATATTTTTCCAATTAAAATTCGAATAGGTTTTCTGAGAACACATTTTGGGTTAAACAAAAAACCTCCCCAACAATCAGACAAATTAAAGGGGTAGCATAGTGCGAGGTGGAAAAAAAGCACAAACTAAAAAAGAAATCCCAAAGAAGTTTACCACCCGCGAACAATGTCAACAGTAGTAAAACAAATGTATTTAATGTTATCAAAAGTTACGATCTTCTTTTATTTTCCACAATTTTCCAACCACGTTCACAATAATATAGGAATCCATGGCAAGAAACGCTAGGTTAATTACGACTCGACAAACATAATTACCTACAATGTGAGGGGGTGGAAATTAAATCCGAATTTCCTATGTAACTCGACGACTATGTGTGTGGTTCTTAGTTCGGCGACACAATTTATTTTAATTCATATTTCACAATAGTGAGTGTATATTTGTTTGTTTTATTGAGCGTGGAAAATGTTGTCGGTATTGGGTTGAATAAACTATTCACCAAATTATATGTATTATTTGTAATTTCTTTACGCCCATGCAATAAAAACGGTGTAACTGGTATGAGTATTAAATTCTAAAAATATATAAGTAAGAAATAAAAACAAAAATTTTCTTCAAAAACATTTATTTCCACAATAATTATTAACATTTGTTTTTTTTTTCATTACAGGACCCAACGACGGTAAGTTCAACTCACAACCAAACCAATTATTGTACTCTCCTTATTTTTGTATGCTTAAAACATTAACCAACACACACATTAAGTACTTAAATAACAACCCTAAAGTAGATTAACGTCTCAAGTAAGCACCAACACGAGAAAACAAAATTGTTTGATGCATGCGTAAATCACAACTTAAATACCAATCAATCATCAGCACAAATCACTTTTCATCACGTTATATCAATTGCTTTCGCTGAAAGAAATGGCATGCAATGCAGTACCCCGCACAAACACCAAACTGCACACACCCCTTTCAGATTTATTTAAATGGCATCTCGTTTGCGCGTCATTTGGTTGCACTTAATTTTTATACTTTTTGTACTTTTTTTCATATTGTGTTGAATGCATTTCAAAGTTGCAGCGCACCGATATATGTGTCATGATGTGTTCATTTTGTTATTGGCTCCAATGCATGCGCACAAAGCCACACGGATAAACCTGTCGAACCTGACGCATATTGCAACCTGCACTATAATGGTGCAACTGACTGTCATGCCGAGCCGCCCCAATCTGCACGTCTTGTTAAAACAAAAAAAACTGGTGGTGCCGCTGCAGCAGCTTCCAGACCCAAACTGTCGTCTCGTTATCACGCGAATAATCGCACGCACTGAAAGTATTCCGCTTGTAAGCTTCCGCGCGCATTTAGCCGACGGCACTGAATGTTGTGAGGACTATCATTATGGGCTGAGCTGTGCGTTGGTATAACGTGGCGAGCTTTTGATTATATTATTTAGGGACTTGTGTTTATTAAGTTGCTGACGAAAATTTTGTTTTGTATTTAATAGCGGTATTTATGCATTTTTTTAAATGAATTGTTTTTATGATGATCAGTTTTTTGCTTAAATTTTTTTTGGTGACACTTTAAAAAAAACTGCTGCCTATTTCCGTTTTTTCAAAGCCATAAGTGTTTTTGGAACAAAAAGGATGTTTTTTATATTATGCCAAGGGGCATTTTAAAGTATTCAAGTAACTGTTAATTTTCAGAATTCTTGCTTTAATAAAATACATGCCATTGACGTAATTTATCATCATTACGTTTATCTCACAGTTGACATCAACATTTCTATTTATAATCTGACATCCAAAACAAATACTCACCAATCACCGCATCACATCTATTTATTGCTACTACCAGCTATTGCCAAGAATTGAAATAAAGTCCAATTAAAAGCTCATTTTCCCTTAATCAAAAAATGATTCGGAATTTCATCACATTATCCCCAAATAAATATGTTAAAAACAATGGAGCCTCACTGTCTTCATCCTATCGCCCAATTTAATCCCCGATATGTAAGTTAATTGTAGAAATATAAATAAAACAAACAAATACCTGCTATTGCCGTTGTGGTGCCCACTTAATGATAGGTCACATTACAGTGGTTGCTTGCATTACTGATCGCCAACGCCCGTCCCGTGCGAGTGTGTTGGCCTTTTACTAATGGGATTCAAATTAATCAACCCACATTATTGCTGCCCGATGCGCTTTCCGCCCTTCCCATCATTTTGAACTTTTGTACAACAAAGCATCGGGTCACACAGCCACCACAATCCACACACAGTTGAATAACTAACACAGTGGGACCCGCTGATATTTTATAATAAATTTTTGTTTGGCTAAGTACCTTCAGTTTTACTCACATTTTCCATTCTAATTGAATGATTAATTGGCTTTGGCAACTCACTTCATTTCTCAATCAATTGTAAATGTATGCTGCTATTAGCTGACGTGTAATTAGGCACCTTTTGCTGACGCGCTGCTGCAGGTTGTGTGGGGCGTGTCACTGCAACTGCGGCTGCTACAATATATTGTGAGAGCGGCAGTTATGGTGTAAGCAGCTTGTTATTAATTCTATATACAGATAGTGCAGTTATGATGAATTGGCAATATGTGGTTGTTCTATGTTGTTCACCTTTTTCTTGTAAATATTTAAAGTAATTTCTGGTGTTTCTTGAGTAAATATATGCCGGCACTGCTATTATTTTAAGTTAAGCAGGTTGACAGGTTGTTTGTCATCATTTCATGTGGAATAAATTAAGAAATTGTGTAATTGAAATTGTTTTTCGCACGTTAAAATGCTAATTTAAAATTGTGAAATTTAATTATTTTAATTTGTTTTAATTAATTTCACAGAATAACTTTTTTTTTAAATTGAAAAAACTCAATTTTTTCGTTTTTAAACCTCCTTTTCGGCATTTCTTTCCGTTTTTATTTTTTTTTAATAATCGCAATTACAAAATTGTTTTTTGTGTTATTTTACAAACGAAAGCTTTTTAATCATCGCAATTACAAAAACGATCACACCTTCTTAATAAGCGATCACAACAACACCTTTTTCGGGGTCATTACTACCCCAAATTTAATTCAAACATATTTAAGTAACTTCCGATAATTGTTGTTAACATGCAAACCCCAATTACACTTTTGAATTCTACTTTTTAAATGGACACAATTGTAGGGGTGAATTTGAAGCAACTTAAACTAAACATAAACGTCATAAAGTAACACCAACACGTTCGCCTATATATCTGCATAAATTTGTTCATCAGCGATAAACTGCGGTGTGGAAAAAAAAAATAAAAAATTAAATAACCAGACGCGATTTAGCTGTGCCCACTGCTGATGGCTGCTGCTGGTGCTTGGATGTTGTTAAGGCAAACCCGTGCGGTTAGCTGTATGAATGAAATATATAAAAATAAAAAATAAAACAAACCTGCTCCACTAACCACACATACAATAATTACACATTTTTAACATCAAAATGCGTGTTTAGATTATCGCACACCGAAAGACCTACTAAGTGCATGATTATATGTCATTTTCGTGCATGTTTCGCGTTGCTCTAACATGTGTTTCACATTTTTATTGTTTGAGCCTCGCTTTTTCCTCTTTTTTTTTGTCCTGCATGTTTTCTAATACTTTTCCATATTATTGTTTTAACTAATTTTTTTTTTTCTACACAATTATTTTTATTGTATTTCTTCCTCTCGTGTTCTACATTGCATCAACTGTACACACCACTGCTGGTAAATTGGACATAATGACTCGCAACTGGATGACATCTTTCGCCGACAAACAATGTGACAACATGGGTTACATCAAAAGGGCGTAAGTAAATTAATCTCTATTAATTGATAAGCGAAATTATTTCAGTGTTTTAACGAATTTCCCAAGCGCCACATAATAACCAACGACAACTACATCAAATATTATTATAATAATAGTTGTTTATAGTTGTAGTTGATGCAATGCGTTTCGATTCGTTGCATTTGTATTATTGCACATTATAAAAATGTTGCACCCATTGCATTTCAGCATTCCGCTCACTGCACTTGAGCTTTGTAGGGAGCACAGTGCAGCGTCCTCTTTGCGCCAGATGCGCAATCTATCATCTCCATATATTATTTGGTTAATCGCCTTTTAAATTTATAGATCAATTATATTTCGAAATGGTTTGTGCACTTGTTTGAGCATAATATGCACAACAGTAGCCCCCCGATTATCGCCGCATTATAAATGTTGCTTGGCAAAAGCTGAAAGAAGGACTTCAGTCCAACGTGAAAACGTTCGTATGTAACAACAATTACGAAAAAAAGAGTTGTGCGGCGGCTGCGTCTATCAGTCAACGTGATCGCGCGCATTCAATTATGCAAATGTGCATTTCAGTTTAAATATGTAATGCCAGAGCGTCCCGGCTCTTCGATAATTATAATTGTAAAGTCCGCATCAGTCCGCAATGCAGTGTTGTTGTGGCGCATATTTACAAAATTAACCTTAAGATGGTGGAAAAATGTCTCGACTGCAGTGCAGGCAGGGAGGGCGCAATTTTTTTCAAAACAAAACGATGAATAATTTGAGAAATTTTATATTATTTTCGCTTTTAAATATTAACGAACTGCGCCAGTTATCTGATATAGGAACCGTTCGATCTTCTCAGCAGGTCATTTTCGTTGAAAATATTGCTTATTAAAATTAATTTGTTAATTTTTTCGGTTGTTGTTCCTTTTTTGTGTCCCCATATTAAAGGTTATTGAAGAAGTTTTCACATATAATGACTTTACGTATGTTTAGGAATGCATGGACTGTCCAAAAATGACCTCATTTCTGTGAAAATATGCAGTTTCTTTTTTCTTTTTTATTTCTTTTTCTTTAGACAATTGTTATTGTTTTATCCATTAAGTAATTGCTAAATTAGTCGTATTTTACGCTGAAAAAAATTAAATTAAATTAAAAATTATGAAACATTTAAATAAAATAAATTCTTGTTCATATCAAAAGAAAATCGTGGGTGTTTTAAATAAGCCATCTAATTAATTAATTTCATTCAAACGCAAGCAAATAAAAGCAAACGCAGCGATCACACCCGTTGTCTTTTTATGTTAGCCCCCCGCGTCTTTATCGCTCTCTCATAAATCATTTTAATGGCATTATTATTAATTTATATCTCATTCATTCTCAATTTATTTCTTAATTCAACGGTTGAAATAAATGTTTTTTATTCATTTCTTATAAATCAAGACACACAAGAAATCAGATCTTTATGAAATTATTTCCGATTAAATGTTTTGTATGCATGCATTGTTTTCATCTTATAAAGTTGTGTTAAATTAAATATTCTTAAAGTTTATTAAAATTTATGACGACAAAAATCTCAGCACACAACAAAAAAATCTTCACACTCGCTTCACACACCGCCCCATGGATTGACCCTTTGAGATAGGGCAACATTCAAGCAGACGGGAGACAAATGCACACGTAAAGCGCTTATACACACTCAACCAAATTAAATCGAAATGGGAGCAAATCGATGGCATAAAGCCCTGCAAACATAAACTACACACGACTAATGCAACGAACGTCTCAATTTCACATGGTTAACGAAAGGAACATTCATTATCCGTCCGATCCGATTATCAGAGCGGACCAATTTATTTCTGACCTTATTTGAAACAAATGAGAGGTACAATATTTGGTGGGCTATCAGCCCGTGAAATCGGACAATGTGTGTGCCATTGGCTTATTCCTCAGCTATTCTACAATATACATTTACTTCCACTTTCCTCGCTTCTGCAGGCTGCACTGAGCTCAGTGTGCATCTCCTGCATACCTTCCACTTCTTTATTATATTGTTGTCGTTTTAATTCAATTCATTTGTGCGAGCCTCGCAGCTTCTCTCACATACAGTACCTATATGGGATTTTCTTTGCGACTTCGTTTTGTTGTTGTTCCACCTCCTCCACTCCTGTTTTCATTTATTCTTGTACACTCTGTACTCTCCCCCGTTCTTTTTTCCGTCTTTATGCATTGCCGTAGCACATATTGTGGAGGGAAAAGGTAACTATATGCGATGGCGCCCAGCAAGACCTTGTCCATAGACGCGACATAAATCTTTAAGACTTCTGAGTCGTTTCTCTTGCCACATATATAACTTTTATATATTGTTTTGTTTTCTCATTTTATTTTTTTTAAAGAAATTCTGTTTGTTGCTTCACCATTGCAAATAGACATACAATAATAAAATTCAAGGCACTGTGCGCTGCAACTGGCAGAGATGACCAGTGAAGATGTGCAATGTCTGCAGCGCTGTTGCATCCCTCTCGCAACCAAACAGAATTTATTGACTTTATCGCATGTCGTCGCTAGTCATCAGGAATCAATTGGCAGTCGAGTGTATGCACTGCACAGTTAGAGAAAGGGAGAGTTGGAAAAAATATTCGTTTTTTTCTATATGGGATATTCTGCAGGTACACCGTACAATGTGCAATGTTGTGGAGAAGTATCATCTTTTCCGCCAGTGAGGATACTGCGTATAATTGGCAAACGCGTTCGCGATAACAACACAAATAATAAACGAACGCACAAATGATATAAGTCACCCAGGGAACAGCGCTCACACCCTTTATCGCAGCTCTCTTGTGCGGTTCACGATGCAATGGAAGTTTATAGTCGGTTGCATTAAAATTGGCACAAAAATATGCAGGTTGTGGGCTTTTTTGCACCAGGGGTCCAGCTCGCGCTGCATTATTTAGCAATAGCCTTGTTCTATTGAAATCTCATTTAGTTTATTTTGTAATTTAAATATATAATATGCAATCCAACAACAAAATAAACCGTGCTATTTTCCTAACGTTTACTCATTCGTCATATTTAATTATTTAATTAACCATAATTTTGCTTTACATTGTTGGTACGATTGGAACTGGAATTTTACTTTTTCTATTTAACTACTTTTAATTGGATTTGTCGACTAGAGGAAGTGTCTATGTTTAAAATTTACACCAAATATCCTTCCATTGAAATAAACTGAATGAGTTTAAATATTTTTAAGTGTTATGGGCAGTGGCTCTTCTGTTGTTACACTTGCTGAAGAGATCCTTAGTTAGAGTAAGGGAGAACTTATTTTTTGGGTTTATTAATTCAATTGAACCGACGGACGTTCTCAATTATTTGAATTATCATATTTTTAATTACTCTTTTGTTTTTTTTAAACAATAATAAATATTTTAATAGTTTTCTTTCCATCCCAAATAAAAAATACTATTTTTCAGATTCATTTTTAAATATAAGAAAAAAAATTAAAAATTATTTTAAAGCACCTCCTAAGTCCTAACATTATTCCAAACCATTTTTGTACATATTTTTCATATGCAAAATGACCGCTGCAGGGATTGTGGCGCATGCAAATTAAAATAGCATTATTGTTTTTGAATTATTGAATTAAGTTTCATCCTCTTTAATTCTGACTTACAATATATTCCTTTTCCAATTCCTTATTTGAATTTATGAAAATTATAAATCTACAACTGGTGATTCTTTAAAGTTTTCGCGCTGTGTTTGCTCCCTCGTCCCACTTTTTCTCTTCAAATTTACCATTTACAATATACATAAAACCTAACCATTTGAGCATCCTTCATCAGGTTGCTGTAATAAGTATTTTGATCATAAAGTCTCATTCTTGTGCCTCCACCTCACCGCTTTATCTCATATTTAAGATTAATTCCTTCGCATTGAATTAAATATATTCACATCCACGCTGAATTATGCTCGCGCTAACTTTTTTCATTTTCAGTTTTATTTTCAAAATTATTATTATCAAACAGAAGATGCAAGTTGATTTTGTGTTTCCTGAGCGCGCAGATTCTTTGGCTTTATGGTCATATAATGTGCCGATCCGGGTGTGCACTGTGCGCGCCCTGTTATACTGCCCGCGTGTATGGCACAATATAATATATATGCGTCTGGCTTGTTTGTTTCAAATCGTTTGTGGTCATTTATTAGCGATTATGCTTATCATAAAAAAAAAATGTGTGTGGGTTGAAATGATGAAGAAGTCTTCTGTAATGCAACGGGTGGTTGCGGTTGGAGGTGGTTTATCGGAGAGATGTAGAGAGAGAGAATAAAAATGGATATATGCGGTTAGCATCGCAGTGAAAAGGCTGCACACACGACCAAAATGAAATCTTTATGTTGGTTGGGCAGCAGAATGCGCCCCGCGCCTTGCCGCTGCAGTTTTTTTTGTTATCTTTTTCAACATTTTTTTTTGTATATTCCACTTGTTGGTTTTTACGGATGTTTCTTTTTTGGTCAGCTTTTATTTGATCCTTATGGTTCCTGCATATAATTTAAATAATGGGATGAATTAATAAAAAAATTGTAATTTATTTATTTGGTTTGCTCTTTAATTTATGCGGTTAACTTTAAAACAAACAAAAATCATTCATTATAATATTTCAGTTCTGTTGCTTGCACTTTAGTTGTTTTTATAAAATGCATTAAAATCGCTTTAAAAATATATTTATTGTTTTTTTAGAAACGAAATAATTTTAATATCAACAACGATCCGATAAAATGATACCAATTTACTCCACAATTATTAAACACAACTTTTAATGAAGTCTACGCATTATATCCTTTATGGTCGCTGAAGAAAATGATCTTGTGGAAAAAGTAACAACATCAAGGTGTTTAATTGAAACATGAGCCGCTACAACAAAATCAGTAATGGGAAAATATTATTAACATAACAAAGAATAATAATCACATATAATAATACACAGTTTTATTTATGGCCATCTATTAGAACCCAATTAAGAAATTGCTCTTCCATTTTGCGCAACGCGTTCTCTTTACACTTTATCATTGCAACAAATCGCTTAGCAAAAACGAAATAACAACAAATATATACGTATAACTGTGAGTGTTTCTTTTAATTTATTTCATGTTTCTGTTTTGGTATAACTAAAGTACGAGTGCATTATACCTAGTTATAGTTTGTGAAGTGCGAATACAAGAAAAAGGAAAAAACTGCGCTCATTTTGATCCGTAAACTGCATCGGGTTGTGGCAGGAATCGTCTTGATCGGTCGCAGACGGCGATTGCTATCGTTATGGGGTTGGCATGCAATTGGTACCTTTTGAATTCCTGTACGTGTTTATTTGTTTGTCGTTTTAACGAGTTCAAATTGGGATTGTTTTAGTCAAATTATGGAGCTATGTGTTTAACAGATACACACCTTTTTTGCTGCTTTGAAATTTTAAACTGGCGAAAAAAGGGATACTTTTTTCAATACATATTTTTGTTTTAACACAACTTGTTCTGTGAAAATATGTTTTTTATAATTATTCATTAATATTCAGTGAAAACAAATAATTAGTTTGATTCAGTGTGATATGATTTTAATGGGTTCATCTTTTGAACAAGTCGGATAACCATACAAGGCAAGAAACCAATTTGTTCTCGCTCAACAAAATAAATTTAAATGAAAATTAAAACATTTTTTTAAACAAAAATGAATCTCTTGTTTTTAATTCAAAATGTAATAAATCTGCAAAAATGCATTGGAAAAATGTGTGGAAGTACTTTATAAATATTAAGATCTCATTTTAAGCAATTTTTAACATCACATTACTTAACCCCATCCCTAAAACGACTTTTTAATATATATTTTCAAAGTTATTCATCTTTCAACGCTCGTCTTTAACCCATTTTGCAGCAATATTCACAAAGTAATGACGTGTGTAATAATTCTGTTAAGTGTGCATGTCTTTTAAGTCACCTGCGCACTTCACAACAGCAATTTAAACGTCTTCCGTTTCTTTTTACTGTATAATCTCGCCTTATCTACCATCGCATCGCTTATTCGAAAATGGCAATAAAATGGAAACTAGTTAACGAAACCCTTAGCAGACATCTATATTACAACTTTACAGTATACTTTTGAAATAAGGAGAACCTCGTCCTGGCGGACGCAACCCCTATATGCTAAGGAATATTGGTTTCAAGCTTGAGCCATTGATGACACAGCGCAGCGTGTCCCGATTAAATAGACCTAGACGTCTATACCGTGTGCAATGTGCACGATATTGCATGCTAACTGCATTTCGCTGCAGTGGTTCGTCTTGAGGCATTTTGTCGGCAAATAAAAGTTCCCCCAAAATCGATCACGCATAAGAAAAATGAAAAGTCTTTAAGCCATCACCGAGTATTATTTCGCGTGTCTGCACGTTTGATGGACAGGTGCGACAATTTTCATTTTGGCTGTGTGTGTTTTTATATCGTTTTAAACTTGCAGGCTTTTGTCTTATTTAGTTCCCGTGTAAAACACCACGACAGTCCACTTTTTTATTCTTTTTTTTTTTTCTCCGAATCAAAAAAAAACAAGTACATTGCACTGACCTCCTCCAGCCGTTATTAAAACATGATATTGCCAATGATCGCCTCCAGTGAAAACATCGTGTTCAATTGCACCTTGATTGGGTTTTAATTCTGGCTCTAAACACTATCTTGCCAGTGTCTCAGCATTTTCATTACAAGTCTAATTAATGTCAAATTTTGTTTGGGACAATTTCTCGCGGCGACTTATCTCAAAAGACGCTTCGTTTGAAATTGCCCTTGCCTCTTTGGTGTCCATTTAATATTAAATTTATTTGTTAATTAAGGCACGTAAAATAGTGGTTAAATGTCAGCCCTCTTGCTGAGACACTTTCAGCCCATCAAACTCAATAATACTAGTTCTCTTACATAAAATTTAATTTATATTTTACAAATTCTTTTGCGCCGCTCTTGACAGGTGCTTTCAATTTCCGAATACACGTGATGCCCTTTTATTATTATTTTATATGTCAATATTTCTTTTATTTACTTATAATACTCACATGAGACAGTTATGATTTTGTTTTGTGTCGCTTCCATTTGAGGGCATAACTATACGGGGCAACAAATTTAAAAAAGAGCGCTTCCCGTTTATCTTTTAAAATCAACAAAAAGGACAATGATGTAAAGAAAACGGCAGCCAATTTGTTGCTTCTAAAAATTATAACAATCATAATAATTGGTCGGTCTATAGACTATGTGACGGAGTACCTGTTGACAGATGAGATGTGGTATCGGGTCTATTGGGGGATTACATTGTTGAGGAATAGATCATCTTATTTGTATGTAGGAAATTTACTATTGGTACAATTTAATAGTTTAAATGTTTTCTAAACAGTGAAGTTTTTGCGAAATATTGTGTGATTTTAAAGCAATTAATTCCAGATGCAATTCGTGTAAATTGCAATTAAAATCACTCACTTAATTCAAAGTTCAAACATTCGATTAACTGATAAGTTTTCTTGATATTTTTACAGTGTTTTTATGTATTCTTGCATTTATATTAGCATTAAGTGTATTTATTAAAATAGTATTTTCAATGCACTAACGCAATATTTCTTGCATTTTCTTTCTTCCTCTTTGATTTCATGATAACTCGCCATTAAACGCATCGCCATCATCGACCATATCTCGCGCTGCGCGTCAACATACACCAACCGCGGGAATGTGCAACACACCATAAAAACAGTATGTAAGTATACATTGAGTTTATTTTACCTTTTTATACAATTTCTTATCTTCAGTTTTATATTTTTAATAAATAATAATGATTTCTTTCATGATTAAGAAGAAATATATTTTATACAATATTTGTTACTTTTTTTTCGTCAGAAATATTGCCAGTGCGCTTCTTTAAAGTCTGTCAATATGGTGGTTTTTTGCAAGATTGTGCGCAATAAATGTGTTTCCTTTGTTCGTTCCCATCGAACTACATTTGTTGTTCGTATATGTTGTTGGGACTTATTTGCAACTTTCCTCAGTTTGTGTTCTTTTTCCCTACATTTTTTTACGTTGGGTATTCAAAAACTTTTGAGTTTTCCAAATGAGAAAAAATTGCGGTGTAATAAACATAATTCTGGATTTCTATAAATTATAAAAAACATCTTGAAAAATTTAAAATTATAGTTAGTTGAGGTTTTAACAATTTTGAATTTTCAAGATAAAATTTCGTTTCAATTATTTACATTTTTGTGCGAAAAGTACTAATTTTTAAAACTGATATCAGTATGCTTCAATTTTTATGTGTTTTGTTTTATTTCTGAATTTTTATTTATAAAAGTCCCTTCATTCCAATATTTTGTCAAAAAAAACAGAGATTATAAACGCAAATGTTAATTGCCATCGATCTCAATGACTTCAGACTTCAAAGTTCCCACTGCTTAATAAAGTTCTCACATTTTGCGTATAAAAAAGTAATTCTTTTAAATCAATTTATGACCATAATGTGTTATATATACAAAATAGACTGCATAACTATAAGTCTGAAAGACATTACATTTTTTATTGAATTCCCACGTATTAAAAACTACACCATCACGTCGCGTCGCTTAAAAGTTGACCAATCTAATCTTACCATGTTTGGCGCATTAAGTTTCCTTAAAGTCAATCCGTGCTCCACTATATGCAAGACATTCCCCGCACGCGGATGCCCCCAGTGCTATATCATTTTGCGCCTCGCTCTCCATTTGTGGCAGGCCCCCCTCCACATTGTATCGTCCCAGTTTATCGATAGTGTAAATTAATCCATATTCTTATCTCGCCAAGATTCCAATTCGTTAAGGAATTCCACAGGATCTGAGGGTGCTGCGCTTTTGCGTTGCGGCTGCCGGAATACCCTCTCATAAATCTCGTGTAAAAATTCAAATATTTAAGGTCTGTTTTCCGTGCACGCCTAAAACACAATAGACTGCATGCAGTCAACAGCAGCCAAACTTATAAATGCAAATATGCAAACGAACACTGGAAGCTACTGCGCGCGAGTCTATGGTGTGGCGGAATTAATACAAGAGAGGGCGGCATACAATAAAAGTCATCGGCACTTGCGGTGTGTGCAGCGTGAATATTGTGCAGTTTTTAAGCAAAGTTAAGGAGGGAAACAAAATTCACCTCTTTAATGTAAACATAAACAAATATTTGTGCACGGTGGAAAAATTCGCACGTCCATTGAAATCATTCCGCACGCACCTCTCGCCAGCGTGCAAGGATGCAGCAGAGCATATGGTCAATGCGCGCGGTTTATTATGTGGAAGGGAATTCCTCGATTGATCCCAAAACAATAAAGAACCACGCAGCCACTATAATGCGGACCTGTATATAGATAAGAGACGTTTAAGCAGATAGAATTATTGCGTCCTTGGCATTTTTCGGTCACTTTTCAAAATATACTGCTGCACCGTGCGTTCTCTACGCGTTCTCCGTTTCTTAGTTTTGAATTTTAATGCACCCCTGCTGCACACTAAAATACAGTCCATCGACATGCTGTTGTTTAGGAGGAGGAAGTTTTGAAGTCCAAAAGAACTTTGTTGCCGGACGATCGCTGAGTGTGGGCAATAAATTTGCTCTCACTATGGGTCGGGTTTTTGTGGCTTTTTTTTTGCAGAAAGTATCCAAAAATCCCAGCATAACCGAATTCCTTTCGCCATGTTAATTTATTTGTTTGTCAAACAACGCATGTGTCTTTTGTTCAAAGACAAAAACAAATTGCTTTCTTGTCCACTCTAATGTGTTTTTATTTTGTATTCCTTCGATTACAACCTAACCAGATTTTTTTTATACATAACACAAAACCGCTATCACAACCACCAACATGCGAAAGTTCAATAAATTACACTAATTTCAATACAAAACAACCCCTTTTTCATAACTATTATGTGAAATGTAATAATTCTTCATTCAAACATAAGCAATGCTGGTCAGACATTTGCATTTAATCGTTTGTTCCGCAACTTCCTCGTCTATAAATCAGGATAATGGCTGAAAACAGTTTTTACACCTTGCAATGCGCTTAGATGGGTTGATTATGCCTTTTGCCACATCCACTTCAGGCACACCCTCCAATTCATTTTCAGCATATTTTATTTGCATATTCCCTATAATATATAATACAAATTACAGTTTGATGATAATGTGCCCTTTATGGAGTATGTGGCCAAACACTCTTCCACACAATCTATTCCTCAACTTGAGGAGTTCACTGTATAAACCCGCGTCTACACACACCGCGGCATAAAATTGAAGTCTTCACATATGATTGATATAATTGCGGCAAATTGCTTCATTTTACATTTAAATTTGTTTGGCGATCGCTTACATCGCGGACATGTGCCCCACGTTTATATTATGCAAATTGTGTGTTTAGTTCGGTTCCGTCTGGAGTCGATGCAATTATTAGGTTTTGTTCGTCTTTCTAGTTATGCGGCCTTGTACTATGTACATGTTTTGCACTGTGATAAAAAACGGTTTCAAATTCTCTTGTTAGTTGTTACTATCGATATTTTAATAAAATCAAAAAAGGGCTTTTTAATCTATCGTATGGGACTATTGAGTTGCACAGTTTTTATTTTTCATTATAATCTTCAATATTTGTGACGACATCTTCCATCTCAAAAACCTTACGCAACATGAAAACGATTCTTTCACATGTATATAGTCTTTAATATTTCAAGGTCTCATCTATTATTGTAGCAAAGAGAACAAAGAGAAAGTATGCCTACGATATATTTTGTAACAGGGCGTAATAAATACACAACTCGGTCTCCCTGCAACGAAGTTTCTTTTTTTACACATTAAGTGCGATTTCTTGTCTCAAAAGAAAATTGCAATAAAATTACTTTTCAAATTCTTCTGCTGTGAGATGTGTTTTGTTGTTCATTTTTATTGGTCCTTTTATATTCGTTTTATTTGGCTGGCTTTGTGGTCCAACTAATGCGATAATAAACAATCATTTTGGTGTAAAGAATCATCCTATTGAGGAACTTTAAGGATTTACTTTAACAATATGTTTTGCAACAACACATAATCTCATTTTGGGATTGAAAAATCGTGTGGCTGCCAAATGTTAAACAAAGCGTGACAACCTTTTTTTCTTTTTAAGTAGGTGTTTTGTATCGTTAAATTGTTATTGTCAATTTTTAGTGAAATTTATATACTTTTTAAAGCAATGTACTTTTTTTTTTCTTTTTTTTTTCTTTAATAATAGCAGTAATCCTTCGAAATACTCAAATGAACAAATCATATTTTGACACATGCATAATCAATTTAAAATATTACTGTCAAATTAATGGAATATAATCCATAAAGAAAATCAGAACGCCACATTCTTAAGATCCAGCATTTAAGACATGCAGTTAATTTGTTTTTTATTAAGTCTTAAACACGTTATAGTATTTGTTAGCCTTTTATGCACAATAACCGTTTATCTGCTAATAATAGCGCGCTCCATGGCTTACTTAGGGAAGCTCACGCACAGACCCAAAGCACCTGCCCAGCCTTTTAGCCCCCCAAAAAAGAATGAAAAAACATATGCACATTTTAAAATTGATTTTTTTTTTAAGTTCTTGTTTCATGTGTTTTACAACCTGACCCTTTTTCTCACAGCAATAAACGTATGCGCTCACTTCATGTGTTTATGAACGTATGTAAACAGTATGAAGCGTTTATACGGCACATATTCTCGTATGCATTTAATTAATTACAAGTTTTACGATCACTAATATGGTTATTTTACATCACAACTAAATGCAGCACTATTTGTAGCCTGGCATTCACATTTAATTTATTTCTTTTATTACAACAATAATTGCTTCATTCTGATCGTTGCTGCGCCGGCTATAAGAATGAGGAGGATGATGATGATGGAGCGCATTAAAAATGCCATCGCATAAATTTTCGCTACCTCTGCCTTTTATACCACACAAGCACTGTGGACAAACTTAAAAAATGTGTATTTTAAAAAAAGCTCTCACACACACATTGCATAAAAATGTATAACTTTAGCAACGCATAATGTATAAAATTCTTATCTGATCGCGTCAAGCAAGAAGTTCCGATTATTAAGAAAACGGAATATCACAGGAAATACAGATGAAATGGCGAGGCCAACCTGCTTACCGTAGCCTGTGTTATTTATGTTGTTGCGGTATATAGATCGTGCACACACAAACTGTGTCATAAAAATCGCGAAGATCATTAAACTTCACGCAGACGGGATGAGCTTACGTTATATTTTGGGAATTATTGTAGCGGCGCGCGGCACTTTTATTTTCTGCAGCAGGTATACAAATTTTTAAGCAAACTCAGCAATATTGGCAAATTCAATTGGTGCGCTGTAGATAAATAAATCACGAATGTGCAACAAAGGTTTATCGAAAATCGATCGATCGATTCATTTCAATCTTAAATGTCATTGTGGGACTGCTTGGTTATTATGCGTGCGTCGTGATTAATTCACTGAAGAATTTGCATAGTCTCACGTCTGCATAATCAAACAAAAATTTATTCAATTGTTTCTTTCACATAAAATTCAATTAATTTATTTTCGAAAAAAATTTAAGTTTTATCTTCCAAAAAAATTGCGTTCTTTTAAATTTTAAGTTTTAATTTCCATGTTATTAAAAAATAAATCTTTTTTGACCTTGATGGAGAAGTATTTTTAAACGAAGTTGACCTTGAATTCATATTCATTTGAAAAAAGAATAAAAATTGCAGAAAGGGCATTTTTAATCTTTTTTAAAAGTCATATTTAAGGTTTAGTTCGTTTAAAAATACATACTTTTAATTCCTTAACAGTCATAAAATCAAAAATGTTTTCTTTTTTTGATTGACTAAGCCAATTTTTTTTGTAAACAAGATTTAAATATATGTACTCGTAAATAATATTTCAAGGTCAAAATTTCGTTTTAATTGTATTTTAAAATATCACTATAACACTTTATATAATAAAAAGCGATGTAGTTTTATTGTATCATTAAAAAAAATACCTACATGTTTTTAACTGCATTACAAAATATGCTACCCTATCTTTACACCCGCCAGGCAAAAGCCCTAATAATTATTTTTGCAACAAACGCATTGCACTTTACTGATAGAAGATAAATGCATTACATTTTCACATATTCATATCGTATCAAATTGCATTATTTATATGCAACAAAAATGGTGAAACTTATTTTGCATTAACCCCAACATAATTTGCCAAATAAAAAGCCATCAAACATAATGTGTTGTACAGTCACAATATGGTGCATGCATTAAGAACATAACGTCATGACTGCATGTAATAAAAATGTTACATAAAGACCATCATTTAAAATATCCTCGTTTAAATGTTCATATAATACAACTACTTCATACTGTTGCAGAAGCAAAGGGGTGGCGTCAGTTTTAAGTTATTTTCGCAATTAACACATGCCTAGTCATATAATCACTTTATTTAAAATATAATGCGTTTTGTATGCAATTCATGCGCTCAACATAATTTCAGTTAAATTAAACTATTAAAATGTTTCGGTTTCGTTGTATTAAATACGCTGCGCATTAAAGTGCGCAGGGGAATTCATTAATTTTAACCAATTTAATCTGTAGCAGCCTTCATTGTAGATTAAGATCTTTAAGTAGAAGATCTTTGTATTATGAGGTGATTTCCATGCACGGGCTTAAGTTAATTCACATTTCTCATTCATTTTAATTTACTTATTTCAATAATTTAATTAACAATATATGATTTAATTGCACATCAGACAAAGCATCGCACTGCGTTTGCTTGTAACTACATACTTGGTTTATAAGAAGGTGCGTTTTTGAATAACATATCGCTTTTTTAATTATGCACCTCTCTTAATCATATTATTTTTATATTCTTTGTGAATTAACATTAAATAACCTAACTAATTGTATAGTTGCGCGATGATTTTGTTCACATTGCATGCGTGCAAGCACACTGCATTCGTAATGTCTAGTTGTACTGCACAATATTTTCCATATTTTCTGCATATGTGCATTAAAGTGCATTTTGAAAGTTGTGAAAGGAGGAACATGATTGAGAGGCACCAAAGCTCCATATGTACGAGCTAGGCAACTGTACACAGATTATGAACAAAATAGAATGCTTAGAAACAATTCGCACACTGCAATGGAATTTACTTTAATATTAATAACATAAACAACAGCAGCATAACCACTGCAGCAGCCCCACAAGACAGGCAATGCAAACTCTATATAGTAACTACAATATGATAGAAGATCCGGTGTGTAGCTTTGAGGCGTGAGGCAGTAGGTAATCGCCTTTCTTTTCCTCTCGCTGCGGATTTAATTAAAGAAATATTGCACCGAGGCACTCACACGATATTTGTAGACATATTGTGTGTGTGTTATGCATTTTATGAAGAAGGGCCCAATTCCAATGATCATTTGCCTCTTTACGTGCACATAGTCTACGTATGTGGCAAATATAGATAACTAACTACATATGAAGGGTGATCCAGTTGGAGGTAATTTTTCCAATATAATTATTTTGACAGTTCTTATGTGTCAGCTGTCTCTATGACTTTTGTGTTCAGTATTCATCGCAATTTTATCATCAATTTTACTAATTGTGGAAATAATTTTTTCCAAAAACAGTGCACAATTAAAATTTATAATAAAGCCACCTTATGAATCTCATCTCAAGAAGAGGTCTTGTTAATTCGCCACCGAGATCCTATGATCTTACACCTTTGGATTACTTTCTGTGGAAACCATTAAATAATTAAAGGGGGTCAATTTAAATCGAAACTTTCCACAATACATTGATTAATATATTTTATTTTAAAAAATTATCAGAAAGCTCTTATTGGATAACCCTTTATAAAATAATATGCAGTATGTCGCTTCCATCGCGCGTGCATTGCGTGCCCATTGCACATTAAACATAGATGGATGCCTATTTGTATGCACTCAAATTTGCATTGTGCGTTGTGTTTTTAATGGCTTCAAATATTGCAGCCATTGAGTATGTGAAGTGGATGTACGAGTACAGTGGTGCAAGGGGGTAATGTTGTGTATGTGCTGCAGATAATAAACAATATGATAATTATTATGATTATATAGTTTTCACAAGAAGAAGCCATATAACCAAATGGGAAATTATGAATTTGTTATTTAAATTCGACAACATTGTGATATTGTTACAGTTGCATTGCGTTTATCACAGTTTCCCGCGATTGACCTGTTATCGTGTTTGTGTTTGATTAAAATTTTTTGTTTAAATTTATTACTCGTGTCTGTGTAATGCAGTCGCGCTTTTGATGACTGTTGCAGATTTGCATTCACTTCAATGTTATTTTTAATTAGTATTTTAATGTTATTATTATTAAAATGTAAATGAATATTTTCGCATTCAGGTTGATGAACATAACTAGATAGAATGTGTAATTTGTTTATTGGAAATTATGCGTTGAATTTTAATTAATTAATTTGTGGGGTGATTTAAAGTAAAATTTAAAACACTTTATAATTTATTATTATTGAGTTGTTAGTTTTTAATATTTATTCATTATTAAAAAACGTACGGAGTTTTAATTTTTTTTTTTTTTTTAAAAAGAATGCGTCACATCGAGTCTTTTGAGAATTAGTAATTGATGTGATGTAAATACGTAGGATGCTCTTTATTGAAAAAAATATTCATTCTCAATTAATTAACTTTTTATATTCTTATGTACACCAGGATTCGGCTTAAATAACTTTAATCTTTCTGTAAAGGGATTTTCTGATTAGCTTGCTTAGTCCTTATTCTTACAACACAATCGGGTTTTACTTATCTAATTTTACTTGTTTTATGTGAAATGCATTTCAAATTTTTTCCGGCGCTTTTCCTCTTTATACAACATCCAATTAAGTCCCAATTAATTAGTTAGTTAACAACATGTACATTGTACAATCAAACGTTACATGTGTTCTTTTTTGTCAAACCAATTTTTATTTTTGCCTGATTTCAATGAAAGCAAATATTATTAATTCTCCTGTTTTTGTGATAAAATTTCAAATGATTTGTTTTCAATATTAATTAATTGTTGGACATTCGAATACACATTGTGCAGTAATTAATAAAAATAAATTTACAACTATGTGCGTGTGTTATCCAATCAATCCAATTACATACACAAAAACAGAACAGACGTGCATTTGTAATAAATTGTTGTTATAAAATGAACACAATAATGTGTGTCACCATTAAATGCGCGAAAATTGCATTAAAAAACAATATATGTACATAATATGACAAATAAGCAGCACACATGCATCGGTCATCCTTCGTGTACGTACGCTTGTTCAGATAATTTATTTACGTATAATTATTGTTTACAGAACAAACACTAAAACATTTGTTGCATTTGACATTTTAATGGTGGCGACGATATGGTCAATTTTATTATATTGTCAATTTGGAGTGGCCAAAAAACACAAACCCATATACGATTGGGATGTACGAGGTACTTTGTATTATGCACACGATTGAGGACACATAATATAATATGCTGGGAGACCGATATAATATGCAAAACAATTCCTGCGCCATTGCCGGCCGCCGCGCCGCATCCACGCTCGACACAATGTGCGGCGAAATCTGGGGCCGGCAAGCAGCTGTAATAATGCACATTGCACACAACTGTTTATATTTAGGAAGGGTGAAGGTAGGGGGAGGATGCGGCTACTTTGGGAGGCATTCCGTTTCGCCGCATTGGCATGGGGACAAATAAATTCGGCGGCAAATGCTCAACCAATTTGAGCGCAGCAATGATTATAAACGTATAATATATACTTGCAGCGCTGCGGAGGAAAACAATAAACACATTTAATCTGATTATTATGTTTAACAGACAGATTTAAGTTCTGGGATGTGTTTGTTTGCTGTTTGGGTGATGGTACCACTTTGCTGCAGCGTGCGGACGAAACAGTCCATAGTGGCCACTTTGGTCAGTTGCACATATTACTAAATTTCCTCGCCATTCTGCGCGCGCTTTCTGCATTTCCCAAAATGTAACATTTAGCGTGTGAGAGTGCAGCGCTTTTCCTTCTTCTTTTTTTTTTGTTCAGCTGTTGTTTGCAAGCTTATTTAGTAAACATAAGTGCTGTGAAAAGATTTTCCCATCTTCCGTTTGTGCGTCCTTTGAAGCCCGATTTCACTGGAAAAGTGGAACAATAGACTAACATAATGTGGTCGAGAATCTGTATGTTGACATGAGTATTTTGCTAGTCTTCTTTTCTTTCTTTTTTGTCCTTTTTTTGGCCGCACACTACAAGATAAACATATGTGATAACGTTTTGTTCTTTGTCGTGCTCTTTTTTTGTGTGTTTATTATTGTTGTTGTTGTTATTCCTTTCACATATCCTCGCACAGTGTTCGTTTTGTTAATTTTTTGGAATCATTTTGTGCATACGCAAGTCATGTGGAATACACCGCGAGTATGGAAACCCTTTGGTGAATATTTTTACTGGCATTCACTTTATCATATGACTTTATCTGTTTATTTACAGCTTCTGGATGGTTGCGCATTTGTGAGAAAATTTAAATCTTCAACAACATGGGAACATGTTTTGTGGCGTAGTTTGGGCATTTTATAATGTACCTTTAAGAGTTGTAATTGTAGACAAGAACACGATGCCATAGTGATTGCATTTGCTGTGCAATTTTATGGTCAGCAATTTATAATCGTCATATTGTTCATTTTCGCATTTAAATATGATTTTATGCAGCAACCGACTCGATTGCAGCACGATTCCATGTACAATTTCATTTATGTAACCTCAAATGTTTACTTAAAATGCACCTTTAAATTAATATGTGGGCAGAGTGGAGTAAGGTGATTTCAGTTAAGGTATTCGTACATACGACTGGTGAGATTTCTAATGTTTTACAATTTAGTTTAATTTATTTTATCGCGATTCTTGGTACATGGAACAAGATTAATGATTAATTTTGATATTGACTACTGACTAGTGAATAGACACCGCAGTTAATTGTACCTGCTGCATTTTCTAAGCTTGATAATTTATTAAATGTTTTGGATGGTGAAAAGTGATTCGATTTAACTCTTTTTATTAATAGAAACTTAATGCAGGGTTATTATGTATCTTCTTTAATAATCTGTTTTCAAGATTAAAATAATTAAACAAAATTAATGTGCGGATTTTAAGGTGAAACACCCTAAATGAATTATGTGAATTATTCTCAAAAAAGTTAGTAACCCAAAACCTATGCAGGCTTCACACGGTGGGTGGCGAACGCAGACTACGCAAAAGAGACAGAAAAACGCATACGATATTTACTTAAGCCAATGGAGGTCAGAAATATGTTTGTCTAGCCACAATTTTTGTTTCAATCACTTCTTTTATATGAAGTGAAATTGTACACAGTTCGTTTCCTTTCTATAGTATGCATTCGTTGGCAGATGCTCCCGTGTGAAGCCGCCATTAAGCTTTCGCTTGCACCTTTTCTCGATCAACACTAGTTTTTACTTATTACCTTATGATCAATTTCATAAAATCAAATACCTGAAAAAAAAACGGTTTTAAATTTTCAAATAAAAAGCAGATATGCAAAATTGTTCATGATATAAAATAATAACGACTTACCCCTTAATACTTAATAGATACATACGGGTATAATTCGAAAAACGCGTGTCCCAATTTACCATTTTATTGATTTTGTAATTACAGTTATAATCGGCTGTTGAAATGGCATATATCGCGCACCAACGAAAGAGCTGTTATAAAAACGCAACACACAAATAAAACTGTTAAGTGTACAAGTGCACCACAAATGCACACACAATGCAATAAAAATTATAGAAATTGTATTTTGCATGCGATTCCAGTGCACTCCGTTTTTCTCGTTATATTTCCATGATTCGCTCAAAAAATTATATTGTTGTGCCTCTTGTTTCTTTTGCATTCAGCACGTTGTTGTTGTATTTTTTTTTTCTCTTTTGCCTTCCCTATTTTCATTAAATTGTTTTTTATTTCGTACATTTTTCTGTTATAAATATGTTCTACCTCCCCTTTTCGTTTCTGTCTTGTTTGTAACTCCACACATAACTGCTTATTAAAGTAATTTATGAAAATGTGTAAACATGTAAACATAACTACATTTTTATTAAAACTGAATGCAAAAATACAAAATTAAAAAAAATAACAGAAACAAAACACAAAACAACGTAATGAAAGAACGCGCACAAAAGAAATAATTTAATTTAATTCGCACAATTCATATTGTTTTTCGCTTGTTGCTCTTCTTTCCACATTAATGGAAATGTGCTTTCTTTATGTGTCGTTATGTGTAAATGCGCACTGCACTTTTTTAAATGCATTTGTATTCAAGCTTGTTTGTGCGCTTTATCTATATAGTTAACACTTAATCATTCCGGCAGGGTTGTGCTGCACTGTATAATTGCAATGATGCGCCACTTAAACTGAAGCAGGTCGTTTGTCCGGTTTGGTGTGTCACCTTTATGGTTAATTCGCCCTTATAAATTACACCAGTTTGTGTTTATTTTAATTTGCTTGTGAGAATGGGGTTTGCTTGAAGGTTAAAGTAGATCACACACCTTCTGCTGCATGAGTTCAGCAAAATTCAAATATAATTTTCTTTGAATTGGCCTTATCAAAACTGCATTTTTATAATTTATTTTTTCATATAATTCCAATCAAGATAAATTAAATCATTTGCCGCACATGATATGTGATATCATGTTCGATTTTTCAATTATTTCCAGCGCACATGTGACATGTCTATTTGAAAATAAGCCTCGTCATATCGTTTGTTTGTTATTTAAACTACGCCATAATATTATTAACTAAAAATCCAGTTTGGTCATAAATACAGGTATGAGCTTTTCCACCACTCACCCCATTACACATTTCGCCCCATAAAATTATCCATATAATAACTATATTGATATCGGTATAACCGCACGATACCTGATGCTATCAATTTAATAATCGGCGCAAACACCCACCCCTAGCTCCGTACTAGTTATTGCTGTCATGTTTTACAGTCAGGAACGTATCTGTGTATCTAATAGCCTGCATTGTTTCCACAAATAAAATTGATTTGCCAATTAATAAATTATTTATTTGAAGATTTCGAATCGAATATTTATGTACACTCGCACAAGTACAGTTCTGATTTTCCCGCATCCGTTGAATTATGGATTTTGTGGAGGAGGAAATCCTTTTTCGGCAGCGGGCTTTGTGTTCAAATGTCATGTGTTGATACTCGCACGGTTTACAGAAATCACATTATGGATTATTATTGAACGAACGTGTCTTTTTTTGTTTTCTTTAATGTACATTATACGTGTTGATAAAGGGTTGGAGGAGGTATTTTCTTGCGAGTTTCTGCTTTGTGCTTTTGACACCCTTTTCGGTATTTGGTTTGTCTATATCATTAAATATTTAATAAGACGTTTGTGTTTTTTTATGTTCAGTTATTCTATTTTGTTAGATGGTTTTTGTCAATGACGCATGCCCTTTTGTGGTTGTAGTTTAACCGCCAACAATTTAGGTTTACAGATTTTATGGTGAACAACAGGAAGATTGAAGAATATTAAATTTAAATGATTAAAAAGGAATTTATTTAGAACTCGGAAACAACATGTTGTTTTAAAAATAAACTAAGTCGATTCCCGCAATCATTTTAGGAATTATTTTATCTTTTCATGAACCACGTTTTTTTTTGGAGTTTATTTAAGCGTTTAAAATATGGTTCCGGATCCTACTACCAGTTTTGTTGATTCTAAATTCCGAAATATGCATATAAAAGCTCGTTCGTTTATATTTTTATGTACTAGATTATTTTAAAAATTAGGTTTTTTCCTAAAACACCCTTTTTTTAATTTTTTAAATCTATTCTTTTAAACCTCTTTATTACCCTTCTGTTTGGCACGTACAATTTAGCGCCTCACCTTTTCAAACAGTCCACAGTGGTTACCAATGTCTGTTCATCCATTCAGTATTTGCCCAGTCCTTCGATACAACCAAATTATTTGCCTAATCTACTCTCTTCTATGGTTTCTTCATGGCACGCGGTGTGGCTAGACACTTCCAAAAAATGAACTAGGAATAAAATAATATTTTACTATTGATTTCGGTTGTACATTTATTATTATTCTGTGAGTAACAGGAGTAAAAGATATTGTATTAGCCCACGCGTCACTCGACTGACTTATACTTAGTACAAAACAGGGTCTTTTTCGAGTCTTTGTATTCGGGTTATAAATGGATATTTTTGTGGCTTTTATTCTTATTATAAGTTTTCGTTGTTTTTTTTAAGACTACAAATAAACCGCTCACGATATCCGTGCGCCACCAAATTTATTTTAAACAACGAAGGAGTGAAGAAACAATTGAAAATGAAAAATTGGTTTTTAATTTATTTAAATTTGAAAGATGTGATTGAAATTAACAATGGGCTACTGTACTGTTGAATCGTTTTGGAGATCCCGCTGAGAGTTAATTATATGCATGGCTAATACGTGCGCTAGTGTGTATGCATTTCATGGTTTGTTAAGTGTTTTAAAATTTGACTGAACGAGTTAAGTCTTTAATTCTTAAGACATTTCATTTTGCTACTTTATTTCGGTGGTTTTGTTGAACAGCTTTGCTATGAATTAAAGTGGCAAAGGATGTGACGGTTTATGCAAATTGCAAACAGTTTCTTAATGGTTTGCAAAGCGAGTGAATCAAAAGTTTTATTTTATTTATTTTAAAATATTACCTAACGATTTCAGACTCAATATTTTAATCTTGTAAGAATTAAAATAAACAATTTCATTTTCTTCTGCAATGAACATGAAAACAATAATAATTGTAGTCACTGTAAAAACATTTTCTGTTTGCATTTTTCTACGCATTTTTAATTAAAATAAAATTGTCTCCAATTAAAATTTACTGTGGGTACACACGCATTTTGACGTATTTAGGTTCAATGAAAGTAATTAATTATAATTACACTTTTTACTGTGTCTAATTAACGATAGTTTTCTGCAACACAAAAAGCTTTCACGTCTTCAGTTTTCAGAAAATGTAACTGCATCGATTTAAATCCCATAATTTAATGTATTATTCTTTAATTGTACTATACGTGTTCTTATTCTTTTTGTTTTATCTTACAGACTGCATTACATTGGGCTGCGAAACACGGAAATGAAGATGCTGTCAAACTAATTGCAGGAACACACAAGGCTGATGTGCATATGCGAACGGTTTGTTTTACTATTTTATATTTGTTTTGCAAATTAAGTTATTAAATAGGTAAATGAGTGAGTTTCGTAATTGCTCTTAATGCTATTTTTATTAATTGGATAATAATGTTTGTTTTTCCTTCCCTTTTTCATGTACATCTATGCAGAATGGGGTAAGTCTTTTGTATACTTATTAAAAAATTCCACTGAATGCGGCACCTTTTGAAAATAAATCCATTTTTGTAATTTATCGGTCTGCTAAATGCAAACTGAACAATTAAATGAATTCATTTTACTTTTAACTTTGTAAATAAGTCATTAACATAAAATGTTTGCTGTGAGAATTCCTTGAATCATTTTTTTAACATTGATCATAAACGGAATTAAGTCATTTTTGTGGTTTTATTAAATGTAAACAAAAGGGTTGAATTGAATACTTTTTCTCAATTTTCAATTACATACTATTTCAAAATTAAATTATTCTAATAAACCCCGAAATTTAAAGTTGAATTAAACTCTCACTACGCTCCAAACATTAAAATGAAAAAGCTTTGTGCCATTTTTTGTTGACTTTATGTATGTTCAACGTTGATATTATACGGTGTCAAAATAAATACAACCCCTTCTATAATAAAAAAAAAAAATGCAAAAAAATATATTCCCAACAACGCACATTATAATATGCAAATTTTAATGATGAATATAAATTAAGTGAGGAGAAGAAATAAATCAACCGAAAACAAATAAATGAAATTATTGTCAAACATGTCAAGTGGAAATTGCTCTGGCCCAAACAACATTAAAAACAATACATTTTAAATAAAACAGCACTGTCAGACTGCAACAAAAAAAAAATGCAAATAAAATTGAATGAAAATACATTTTAAAATGAAAAATAAAATTAACACAAAATTAAATTAAATGACAAGATCAAATTGATGGTAAGGGAAATTCCGGCGTCGCCAATCACAAACACTTTCAATCAACATCATTATGTGTGTATGGAAATGTCGTTTTATATTTTAAATTAAATGAAAATGTGGTTGGGGTAAAGTTGTCATATTTTTCATCGTTTTCCATTATTTCAATTTTTTTTTTAATATTGAAGGCAACATTGTCTATATTTTGGAAGGTTTTAACTCTGGAACTATATTTCTGTTGCCCATCTAAAATAAAGGGTGGTTCAATTCGAGGTAAATTTTTCAATAGAGTGACAATAGTTCTTATGTGTGAACTATCTTGCCTATATTTGGTTTTTTGCCATTTTATTATGAATAAACTTACGCCCGACCAACGTTTACTAATGATTGTGGAAACCTTTTTCCAAAACCATTGCTCAGTTAGAAAGGTTATAGAGATCTTATTGAACTTATCATATGTAAAAAAAAGTGGTCCTGTAATTGGCCACCGACATTTTGTGATCCTTAAATGTTAAATGGCGCGGACCAAACTATCATTTTTAAATTCAAAAAATTCTCAAACAATTTTTTATTTTTTTAAACATCGGAGCTTTTGGATCACCTTTTATTTAAATTTTCTTTTAGAGTTAATGTCCACAATAATACTTACCATCTAATGAATTGTTCGAGATTTACATCCAAATGTGCCATTAAGAAAAGATCCCAAACAAGGAAACAAACAAGCACTAAGCCCACATAACCATTTTTCTTTATTCCCTCCCAAAATATCATCAGGGTGATGACAGATCTTTTTAATGGATTTAAATTCTAGTTTTTATGAGCCTCTGTCCATCACTACCTCCCGCTTGAGTATTATAAAAAAAAAGAGGCAAAACCAACACGAAATGTGTACCCCTTTTTTTCGTGTGTTCCTTTTTACACCACATTCAACATTAAAATGCGACAAAACGACCGAATTAAGACCATTCACGGTGTGAGGTCTTTGGAAGACATATCTCCAACAACATGCAACAACTGAAATTAATTGCATTAAAAAAATATAAAACAACAATAAATTTTATTTATGCATGTCAACTGATTAATATTCTGTTTCGTGTCCGTTTTATTGTTATTTGTTGTGACTTTATGATGTAAAAATATGTTACATTTTTAGAGGAAAAACGGTCTGTTATTTAGTTAGTTAGTCATTGACTGACGAACCATCTTGAACTTGCATCACGGGCACGTTCGTCTATAGACTATAGTGCATGTTAATGTATCTCCTTGACCAACGCGAACTACATACTTAAGTACTACATTTAATTCTTTTGTATTGTTGGAATTATTATTATTATTAATAATTTATTAATTGTCCTAACAATTTACATGGTAAATGAACAAGGCGGTGTATCAAAATGTGCAACAAAAACTTCAACAAAGACAACAGCTATATAAATATAAGCGCACTGCGCCATTCTTCAAGGTTCCATCGCTGATCTTGATTCTTAACTCGCATATAACGCATACAGCATACATATTTCCTTAATTTATGTCTTTCAACACGTATATCAAGAATTTTAAATCTCAACTCCAGAGTAATTAATTTCATCACAGAACATGAATCTTTTGTGGCTACCGTTTTGCTCCTCACAACCGTCTTAAGTTACAATATTGTGTATGTAGTTTTTATCGCGGTTTAAGACTTCAATTCACTGGAAATGTTATGTGTGTTGTATTTTGTATTTTTATATTGCATCCAAGGAATGGTTTTATTTTTGTTGTCATATTTTGTCACATTTGGTGTGAACAGTTTGCAACAAGCATTTTGTTACCAACTTTTTTTTCATTAATTTAATTGCAGAATTTGTTAAATTTCAAATTATATCAATTATGGACATTTTAATCCAAAATAAAAAAAATTATTGCACTTTAATTACGAGTACTATAAACTGTTTTACTCATCCATAAGTGCATTAGCATTACATTACCTAACCACACTAACTTAGTGTTATAAGTAGCCCCACCATATGAACAAGCATTGCCAAAATTTCGACATTGATCATCAATTAAATGCTTGGTGTCCATAATGAAATTATAATGTCATTCAAATCAATTAGTGGGTTATGGCCGCTGCCTTGCATCAAGACGCCCAAATGCACATTGCATTTCTTGCATTAGTTAGATGGTGCAGACGTACACAAAATGTGTATGTAGTTAGTTAGTTAGCTGTGGATGGATTGATTGATTTGGAAATTGTTTGATGTTGAATCAATAATTTAGAGCCTACACAAGTTTACATGACGAGTGAATGTTGCACTGAGTTAAATTACGTGAATCGTCTGTTTTAATTTATTGTTGCGATGAATCATTCGATTATTTTTTATATTTGCGTCTTGAGTTTTTTGAAAATTTTGTAATACAATTGTTGCAAAGGATTCTTTTCAATAATTTTCTTTTTGTCAATAAATTCACCCCAAATAAAATATTTTATTTGGAAAATGAAATTTTCTTCTATAAATTATTATTTTTCATTACATTATTTAAAATTTCACGCATCATCCCTTAAAATATTCAATATTAATTTTTTTTGAAATTCAGTAAATTTTAATTTATGAATTATTGCTTCAATTTACTTCAAAATATAATAATTTGCCAAAAAACAGGGTGGACTTTATTGCTTTTATTGTCGCCTTCAACCCTTCACACAAAAAATGGGAAAAAAATCATCTCGACCTCAATTCATTCAAAAAGTCACGCATGTTAAATGCACAATTTAAACTTTAAATTGATCCTTTCCTCAACAATAATAAAATGTGCGAAATTGTATATAATATGAAACGTGCACGGTGCACCTCGCTTCACATAAAAAGGGGTTGAAGCAAATCTTCCTCGCACATTTGAACACTGTGCAATATCTTCACTTTCGGCAGTGTGAAAAGTGTCGTATAATATGTTTGATTCTTCATTTCCATTCCGATTTAATTCGTGTGACAATAATTCAAGCAAATATCACATATTGCACAGCAGTCACGCCATGTCGATTTTCTGATATTCACAAAATCAAAATACAAAAAAAAAAAATCACGTTTTTATTTCACACTTTTTGATTCAGTTTAATTTCAATATTTAACAGCAACAACAACAACCGGGAGTGGAATAAAAAACTACCCAAAATTGACAATACGAAAGCAATGTGCTGTATGACGGTGACAGAAGAAAACAAATTGAGTTGAACATATTTCATACAATTTGTTGTACAACACACTTGCGTATGTTGTGTTTTTGGAAAGCATGTTTTTATATTGTCTGTATAATGTCTCCTTTTTGCATTTAAAAATAAAAATATTGTCACGCACTTTTCATCCCCTATCCATACATTGTAAAATATCTGCAAACTCTCTATGCTGGCATCAACCCATATCACAGCGTTCCATTTTAAACAACTTGTCAATCAAAATGTTTTAAAATTTCTTGTATTTGAATTGTATTTTATTTTTTTAAATGTTGATTTGTAATTTACATTTCGCTACGGATATCAAAATTCAACCCTTTCTCCAATGTGCATAGCAACATTATTGTGAGTTGGATGTGGCGAATTGAGACTTTTGTGTCAAGTAAATTCCTGTTTAATTGCCCTTGTTCAACAACGTCCATTACGAAATCGGTGCGGCGTATTCATTTATTCATTATATTGTTTGGTTGCAATTTTAATGTGTTTTTTTTAAACTTATAGATGCAACTTCCTTGTAATTACAATTGTCGTATGTTTTATTTTATTGTTTGTATCTTTCAGGGCTACACACCTTTGCACCTGGCCATGCAGTTTGAGCGCGACAACATTTTTGAGCTGTTGTGCAACGTTTACAGTAAGTTTCATTGTTGCTGCAGTTGACTTAATTAAATTTTTTTTGCAACAACTAGGCTTTTAAGAAGGTCACTTAATTCAAGTTATGAAGTTTTAGGTAATTGGGTTGGTAACCTGATTTATGTAAGTCTTGATGAGATTGGTTTTAAACATGGAGTAAAGTTTTTGAGTTTAACAGCCCCAAAAACAATTTAATTCAAAGTAGCACGACTATAATAATTACTTTTATCATTCTCATTTTATTTTTCTCATAAAAAAAATGTAAATTAAATTTTAAAATTTTACGCATCATCCCCACAGAGGCAGACCGCAACATAACTGACTGGAGCGGCATGAAACCATTGGACTACCGCAAGCAAAAGACCACCGTCTCGGCGTCCACTTACAATAGTGAGTATCAACAACCAAAATTAACTAAATCCAAAAAATATCCAGCCACTGTAGGACGCTCCAGCAACATTAATGCCACCGGCAAGCGTCAAAAACGCTTCCTCACCACACCATTATCAACCATCAGTCGCTCTTATTCTACAAGAAGTGCCACTACACGGAATGTAACACAAGTTGGAGAAGAAGTAGCTGATCGTCCGGCGTTTAACATAACATCGCCGGACTTTTTTACGTCCCCCAAACGTGGCAATAAGACGCATCAAAGCTTTTTGCGCCGGAAATTTAGTAGCGCCGTTAGTGGCATAAAGCCACTAAACAAGGATGTGACGAAATCTGAATAATCCTTCACTCTATTTCCCCCATTTTTGTTTCGTAATTTTTTTAGAGAGACTTGTTTTATTAATGTTTAATTTCAAATTTGATTTATTTTATTAGTTATTCCTGAAGTTACAAAATGGCCTTATGGTCACTTTTAATTGACTTTTTGCATGTTTTATTATGAGAGGGTAATTTTAATTATCGTACTTTATTGTATTCGATCGCATTTTTCTTTGAATTATTAATGCAATTGATAGATTTGACAATATAAATAACATGATATGCTTTTATTAACCAATTGGTAATAAATATTACTTTATTTACAACATTAACACATTTTTTTAAGTTTTTTTGTTATTAATTGCATTATAATTGGTTTGCGTTTAAATTTTTCGTTTTATTTAGCATGCATATAAAACGAATTTATTATTTTCATATAAAATGACTGATGAGTTCATCATTTTTTTTACAGGTAACACAAAATAATATCTTTAATTTTTTCTATAAATTTATTTTACAAATTAAAACATATAGCTTTTAAGCGAGATAAACCACCAATCCTTTTTTCTAAATCCTACGATAAAGACTTCAATAATGTTTTGATTGTTACAGCAATTAAAATTGACGCAATCAACATAAATTTTACAATAATCAAAATACAAACTAGAAAGTCGTGTTATGTTCTTGCTAAAAAAAAACATAATCTCAAATTTATCAGCCAAGAACAACCGGAAAACATATTAAAATCAAAATAATTTTTTTCTAGGGGCTGCCTCGCCCTTCTTCCACACACTCGCACACATCGCGCTCTGAATGAAACTTCATCAAGAACACGAAACTGCTTGTTTTACATATTGTTTTGATAAAATCAATGTTCCCAGAAATTGTAACACGTTAAGGTTAAATTTTAAATCATTACCTTGCAGTTGTTTCATATTATATTTAAAACAAAAACTTTCAAGTACATATATTACGGCACATACATTCTATGTAGCTCATTGAGGAATAATTATTATTCGCGCGATCCTATAATTTTCCAAATTCAAACAAAACTCAACAAAACCCTCCCTAATTAAAATTTTTAATTAACAAAGCGTATAATTTAAGAATTTATTGCGCTTGAATTAGGCTGTACCACGTATAATAACAAGCAATTCAGTCTTTTAAAGACAATTTGTCGGTTTGTGTCTACGAAACGAAAGATCGGAGTATTTTATTGCGTCTCCACATCGCACGCTATTTAACACTTCTTTTTTCGTACTAATTATCTTCATTATATTTGTTCACTTTGATGGTCATAAACAATGTGTGGAGGGGGAAGGGTTGGTGTGGTTGGTTGTGCTTCTTCCAAATGGCCCAAACTCACGTGACGATTTGTAATAAAAATTACATTTTGTAATGATATGAAAAATCACAGAGCGCATCAAAGTCGCTCTTCTTGGATGGTAATAATTGTGGCTTCTGTTGAGTGTTTTGGACTCTTTTTTTTTGTTAAAATGAATTAAGTTTTTGCGCAGAAGCTTTACGAGTCTATAATGGTCAGGCAGGCATTTTAAACGTTGTTACCATGTTACTTTTGACTGATTTTTGTATTTTGTGAATTAAACAAAAGACATAGTTTTGTTTTAAACCTGAAAATATTTTCTGAATTTAATTTTAAAATCTAAAAATTGATTTACTTAAAATTATTATATTCATTGCCATTACAGTAATTTCCTTATTTAAGTCTTTTTAAATTCATAAAAAAATTTAAAAAAACAATTTTTTCTGTTTAAAAAATAATAATTCTTTCTATTTGAAGAAATTATTCGAATAATTTTTGTTAACAAAATAATTATTGCCTTCTTTAAATTATTTTCATTTAAGAAATTCAAGCGATGCGTCTTCAGGCATTTTATAACGACGGAGGCGCGTCTTCCTGGAGGCAAGCCACATTTTTAGCGTGTTGTGTTTAGTTAATTGTTTAAAATTTAAATTTTTTGTTCTTCACCATACGAATATGTTTTTTCCTTATTTTTTATGGTTTCTTAACCAATTTAATTTGTTGTTTTTAATTAATGTTATGTCGCCCGTTTTTTATTTATATGTACTTAAATTTGCTCTCGATCATATTTGTATGACCATTTTGATTTAATCGTGCGCCATCATTTATTTAATTAGCATGCACATTTGTAATTAAATGACTTTATCAATTTGTTTATATTTTAAATAATTTTTACGCTCCACTTTTTTTGCTCCCAACTTAAAAATTAACCGTTTCCTGTGTTTATTCTTTAAACATATTTTATGTACATATAAAGTAAATTACATATTAAGTACATATTATTATTTGCAAGCTCAGGCGTTGCATTTTTATTTTTTTATTTATGTTTGTTTTTGTTTAACCTACCTATAACTACGTATGTACGTAAGTTACAACAATTTCGTACTTCATGCGCTTTGACGATCGTATATGGTCATGCGTTTCCCTCTTCCCAATCTTTTCCTGTTTTCTCCGCACATTATATCGTGTTAAATATTCTTGTTTTACATCCATAAGTAATTTACGATGGAATTCGACACTCTTATCTCATGTGTTTATCGCTAAAATATACAATAATTTCCCTTAACTGAAAACGGAAGAGGGGCAAAATGTGTTACACATATAGTTTTAAATGTGTGTGCAAAAATGATTGCTGTTGTTTCATTTGCAATGCGCACAATAGCCGAAGATGGTTGCGTTAGCAGTTGTCTTGTTAAAATTCTGCATGACTGTTGGATTAAGAAACCCCATCAAGTACCTGCATCCTTCCTGCACTGCACGGACAGTGAATCGCGTCTTTTTCTATTATTTAACTATAATGGGGCACGGTGTTACAAGACATATTGATTCCAATGTCTAACAGCATTTGTTGCCCATTTTTATGCAATGGAATTTAACACTTGCTTGACATACCAGAGTCTCATTTACCTACATGTAGCCGAAAGGGGAATGCATTTTTGTGCAATCGCATTAAATCTGGAAATGCGATGTATTTATTTACTTTTTTACATATTTATATTTATTGATAATTAAATTGCTTTTATGGATGGAGTTTAAGGGCTGTATTCCATGTAGAGCTTATAGAATGCAGAGTAAGAAAGAAAAATATGTAGAAAAATATCTAATGGACAACTCTGCGACAATGAATGAGAATATCATTTTTTAAATTCATAACATTGTCCCAAAATGCACGAGATTCGTCTTAATTTTATAGTTTTGCTAAGTGTTTCATATTCGCCAGGACCATTGTTGCAATATCCATGTCGATATTGAATGATTTCATGTAATAATTGCATTATGCGATTAAAGTTGTGTGAGAAAGTGACACACTTATACTGGTTTTCTAATGTGCGGGTGAATCGCCATTATGCAGCACTTTGTAAAATATGTAATTGCATTGTGATGAATTACATGCATTTTTGTAATGCTGTCCTTTTTTTAGTAGCTTAGATGTTTTTCTGTATTTTTTTCTATCTTACTCTGCATTCATGTATTAAGCTCTACATGGAATACGGCCCTTATTGTGTGGTCCTATTTTAATGATTAAATTATTGCATGGCGACTTTAACAACAAAATTTTCAAGTAAGTCTAAAATAACTACATAATTAAGTGACGTCCATAAAAATTCATTTGCACTTCATTTATTTATTTAACAACAAAATGTCCTGTTACGCACGTCCTGTTATAATAGAGTCATTGGTGGTTGCTTTTATTGGCCATAACATATCGATATATATGCAACTCCTTAGCTCACATCGTTACTTTGCCAACATGTAAACGCTTCCTGTGGCAGGACTATTTCCCTACATTACTACAAAACATACACACAATATTGTTATAATGAAATTCCATTTCATTCCACGTCATGTTTCGCAATTTCTTTATGTCACCCGAGCTCAAAGTGGGCTGGATTTTCGATGTCATATATATTTATTCATGTATACCGAAAATATAAAAGTGACGTGGTTTGTTGTCCTGCCATATTTGCCGTTGGTTTATATCGTGTTTTAGTTGTCATTTTGGTATAAGGGTTCCCATCGTCCTCGTCTACACCCCTAACTGTATAATATCTGTGTAACGGTTCAATGTAATATAACAAAAGACGACTGTTTCAGGTGAATCCCTCTTTTATTGGTAATTTTTCTTCCTTTATGTTCGTTCCTACTTCTTTCTTCTTCTTTTTTTTGGTTTGGTTAACCCCCTCTAGGTTCTTGTGCTTTTACTCCTTTGTGGGTGTGTCATTATGCGTAACAACGGACTTTTTCTGTGCGGTCGTTGTTTTATGTTTCTGTATATTGTGCTTTCATCCGGCCGGCTTGGCCTTTAGGGGTGGTTATGTTTTGCTTTTGTGGCAAATTTTCTTGTAGTTGTGGTGGTTTTTTTTTTTGCCTTTTTTATAATAATAAGTATTATCTAAAGAGTAGATTGTGATGTTGTTAATTTGCTTTATGATATATCGTATAAATTCTAATAATGTTGTTTTTTGATAGATTTTAACTGTTCTTTGTTTGTAGTTTTGTTCGTTTTTTATTTATTTTATCTTTAATAATTATTTTATTTATGACATCATTTCTGTTGCGCATTTTTATTGTTCAATGTGGTTGTTAATTATTCATTGTTATGATTTTCGTTTCATTTTTGAACACTTTTATTAATCAATTTCGTTTTCTTTTTTTTTCTGGTTTTATAGAAATCAAGGAAAGGAAAAAGCAACAAGCCGGTAAGTAAACTTTAATACCATTTTCTTTATTGTTAGGTCATTATCCTTTATATTTATTAAATTGCCCGCAAGAGTTAGGCAAATAACTTTTTAATAATTTAAATTATAAAGAATCGTTTTAAATTGTGGACTGTTTTTAAATGTTTCAATCTCCTTAAGTTCATAGTGCCAACAGTTCTCGCTTAACAAACCTAGAAAGCGCCCTTTATAGTTTAAATCAATTTCAATAAATTGTTCAAAATATTAAATGCAATTGTTTGTAATTTTTAGTTAAATTTCTATTTGTGATTCTGTTTAAAATTGTTTTCATATATTTCACTCATTGTATTGACTTTTATTAAATACAAGCAATCTCATTGAAAGCATCGCGCAATTTATTAATAATTGAGCAATTTACTACAAAGTAATTGTTGCTTGAATAAGCATATTATGCGGCTTTTGATCCAAACCTAAACGGCTACATCGGTTGCAGACTGTTGACTGCCTTGGTGCACGCGCGCGTTACTCCAAGACTTTCCTTCGTCCAGCAGTGCAGCGGCCATCGCCATCCATCCTCTACCAATATAAAATAAAATGTGCATCGTCCCAGTCTTTAAAACATGTTCTTTCACTTGTAACATTTTTTTTTGGTTTTTTCCCTTGCATTCTATTTCGCTGAATTTCATTTTTGTTAATTCATATTTTGCATTCATAATTTCATTTTTAATTTTCCACTGTAACGAAAAAAAGTTGCGCTGCATTTTTCTTTGCACTTACGCATATTTTAATTCAGTATGAATTTTTTTTTGTACTTAGTTTGTGCATTCTCGCAGTCAATGCATGTTGTTGTTGCTGTTGTATTTTTTTTTATTCATTATGCTGGCTTCATTTTTGTATATTGTTGTTGTTTGTTTTGTATGTTGTTGCTGAATTGTTGTTTTGTTGTACTCTTTTTTGTACAAAACATGCTCTCTTGGATTTGCATACACTCAATTTTTTTTCGCGTTACTTTTTTTTATGCATAAATAAGTTCATGTTGGAAAATTGCATTGTTATTGTTACTTTGAACTTCGCTTTTCTACTGGTCGTCTTTTTTTCTTCACTATGGTGAATTTTCCGCGTCGCGCGCGCGTCTCTATCCAAACCTGTGCAAGAATTCTTTGCGTTTCAATTTTTAATTGCTACTTGTTTTGCTTGCTCGTGAAAAATGGATGAAATTATATGATTATGCTGTTTGTGGTGAACTCATTTACTCATTCGTGGGCACGTTGTTAATTAAAATATACGACGATGGCAGCGATTTGCTGTAGGCTAAATTGTGGTCTTCTGTGGATCAACAGATTTTATTTTAAGGGACCGGCTTTTTGACATAATGCTAACATAATTATTTGAAACATTATTAAGTCTAATTTTGTGTTTTATTCTGACCAAAAATTGTTATACTTTATTTTTGAATATTTAATTAAATTACAGAAAAAGACTTGGGATTCCTGCGGATTGGTTCATTGAATGTCCGCGTGAAGAAGACTACGGAGGCATTCACCAACATTCTAGGACTGGGCTCCAGCAGCAACAGCAGCAGCAGCAACGCACTCAGTGGTACGACACAGAGCCAATCTCAGATACGCCATCACCACAATCGGAAGGAGAATCGGATGAAGGCAGCGGCAGCAGCCGTGAGGTCGAGCGTTCCCGCGAATAAAAGCGATCGCAGCGATAAAATGAACAAAATCTGGGGGTCTGCCGACAATTTGCCATCATCCAGTGTAATGCCACCACCGAAGCAGGGATCCATTAAAAAACGTCGCCACAAGCGAAGCTCGAATATCGGTGATGTGGGTGGTTACAGCAGTGTGCCAACAACACCAAATCAGGTGAGATCGACCATTTGCGAATTGCCGGAGCACACACAATCGGCGGGTGATTCGGATTCGGATTCGGCGTTTGGGTTTGGATCCAATTGGAAGGGTGGCAAGCGTAAGGATGGTGGCAAATACTCAGAGGAGGGCATCGATAAACCTACTTATATTTAATGCAATTTTTGTGTCTCTTGGAAGGCAAATTTTTGAATCTCTCTTTTTTAATATAAATTTATTTGATTGTGTTTTTTTTTCTACTTAATCTAAAATATGTTTATGTGTAAGTTATAACCCAAAATTTATTTAATTTAATAATAAATGTATGTCCTTTGTGAGTTATTTCAATTATAAACCACATAGTTTTACTGTATACTTTTCAGCAAAACGTGTTCACCGATTTTTCTCAAAGAGATTTTTCTGCTTCCTTTGCTTTTGAGAACATTATCTAAGGACTGGAACCGTTACTTTTTTTTATTCTTTATCAATAATTGCGCGGGAGACATGAAGCATTTTTTTAGATAAATGTGGCCCATTTCAAAGTGATCTGATTAGGCTTGTTTAGTGAAGTCATAAGTTATTGAAGTTTTGTTATTGCAAAGTAAAATGAAATCCACTAAAACATAAAAAAATTTAATATTCCCGCTAAATCACTATACTTGCCAAAAATTACCGCTTAAATCCCTTTGAAAACTGTTATACACACCAAAATCTAGTACGATTCCCGGAAGAAGTTAAGTTGTCAAATTTGATGGGCGTGGCGTCACATTTGACAGCAGCTAGCATTTGAAATTACAATAAAAGCACTTCGGCATCGATGTTATCAGTGGCTTCAATTTTTATCAGTTTTATTTAAAAAATATGTTATCAAAACGTGATAACGTGTTTGTTTTGTGTGCATTAGCATTTGTGCTGTGCTTGGGTGCAGAAGTTAACGGTAAGGACATTGGGATTACGTTAAAAAGTGGATTTATGTGTTGTGTTTTGGGTGTGACTGCTGCCTAGTGACGTCATGACGCGTAATTAATGTTGTAACGAATTTTATTTTAAAGCAATTAAAATAAATTAAATAATTTTATGTGTTTTAATGAATTGTAAAAAATCGGTGTGTTGTTTTTATTCAAAATTGTGCAAAATTACATTAATGTTCACACATTTTTGTTTTAACATTTAAATGACACAAAAACAAATCAACAGGTGTCAGCGATGCCAACCTAAAATGACAAACCAAATTAACTCGTTTGTGTAAATTGAAATTTCGGGCGTTGGTTTTAAATTGTTTTGATTGTGATGTATCATCGTTTAATATTAATTATATTATTTAGAATCATTTATTGTATCGAGGTCTTACTAACGTCTTGCATTATTTTGCAGCCCAATACTATGAATACCACATAACCCATTTGGATAAGTTGGTCTGGTGCACTATCAGTCAAGCGGAGCAATGGAAATGCCAAAATTTTACAGTGGCTATTGAAAGAGATCGTGCTATTTTCGATGATCACTTTATGAACATAACATGCTATCAAGCATTCAATAAGGATGAGTGCATCCAATTGATTGACACGGAAAAGGCGCATATGATGACATTAGATGCTGGTGAAGTCTTTGCAGCTGGCAGATTTAACTCACTCGTTCCAATTGCACAGGAAATGTATGAAGGTGGATTTACAAATTTTTATGCTGTGGCTGTGGTGAAAAAAGACACATTGCAAGATGTAACGGAATTAAGACATCTGAGAGGAAAAAAGGCTTGTTTTTCTGAAGTTGGAAGCCAAGCGGGATGGACAATTCCAATTTATGTGGTAAGCACTTTGAACATGAATTATTTAAGTACATTTTGTCACCGAGTGTTTTCCAGCTACAACGGGAAGGCGCTATGGAAATTATCGACTGCAACAACCACGTAAAAACGGCGATTAATTATTTTGGTCCATCTTGTGCTGTAAACGCATTGATCAATAAAAATAATCCAATTGGTGATAATTCACACAAGTAAGCTACTTTCAATATTTAATAAAAAGTATCGTTTCTTTAATTGAGTATTTTATTTAAAGACTATGCTCCCTCTGTATTGGCAAAGTACCCGGTGGAAAATGCACATCAGCTGATCCTTACGCTGGATTTTCAGGTGCATTCCGTTGTCTCTTGGAAGCTGGTGATATTGCCTTTCTTAAACACACAACAGTACCCGAAATGATTATTAGTAAAGCCTTCAAAGGTGTTGATATCAATGGTTTTGAGTTATTGTGCAAGGATGGTTCACGCCAACCCATTTCGGAATACCGTCAGTGTAATTGGGGCTTAGCTCCAACTCATGCAGTGGTTACATCATCCGCACGTACTGCTGAAGAGCGCCGAAAATATCAAAAATTCTTGGCAAAGGCTGTTGAGTTATATGCCAGTAAATCTATTGGCAATCTAACTGGTGGTTCCAATAATCGCCAGGATACTAGATATGATAATCGATTTGACACAATTGATCCATTCTCCAATCAACCAAAACGCTTTGATAACAATCGTGCTTACTCTGGTTTCCCGGACAACAGGCAGACATTTGCAGTGGATAGTGGCTTCTCCACGGAACGCTATCCCACTGATCCAAATGATCCAAATTTCAATGACACGCAAATGTATGAGAAATTTGATATGTTTGAGTCAAAGCGGCATGGTGGTCTCAATTTAATGTTCCAAGATTCTGCACGTAATTTTGCACCACTGAAGGAGGAGGATCAATCACATACTGGATACTTGAAGAGTTCATTGGACATTATTTTGGGTGTGCGACAATGTCCAGTTGGGCGGATGACCTTGTGCGTTACTTCTGATGCTGAAATGGACAAGTGTGTCAAAATGAGGGTGAGTTTTTTTGTTTCTTTAACGTGTTTCATTCTTTTATCCAAAAAAAATATTTTAACATTTTAGACTGCGCTGAAAGCCCAACTCATTAAGCCTGAAATGTTGTGCCACAAGGCTCACTCACACATCAATTGCATGCAATCTATTCAATCCGGAGTCGCTGATGTTGCTGTGTTTGATGCTGCTGATGTTTACACAGCTGGTTTGCGATATGAAATGACACCATTCATGTCAGAAGTTTATAATTTGGGTGGTCCCGAATACTATGTGGTGGCTGTGGCCAAAGAGGAGGATCCATCCACTGAGTTGACGTATATGAAAGGAAAGAACACTTGCCATTCGGGAATTAATACAGCGGCTGGATGGGTTTATCCTTTAGCCTATTTGATTTCCAACGGTTGGATTCGTCCGTATGGATGTGATAGTATCAGGGCGGCCGCGGAGTATTTCACCAAATCGTGTGTGCCTGGAGCAATCAGCAATGAGTACAATACTGGAGTGCCTTATGATAATTTATGCGATTTGTGTCATGGTCCTAGTTATAGGTGAGCATTTTTTTACGGTTTTGTAAAATTCATATTTGGCATTTTTTAATGAAAATTTTGTTGTGAGAGTTGCATTTAAAACGCCTTAATGTAGGCAAGTTTAGCATTCGTGAAGGAGGATGAATCAGATTATGTATTTCCATTATTTATTGAACCTATTTTATTTTTTATGACTGCAGATATTGTCGTCGTGATGCATCCGAAGATTACTACGGCCACACTGGTGCCTTCCGTTGCCTCGTCGAGGGTGGTGGTGATGTCGCCTTCGTTAAACACACAACCGTCTTCGAGAATACTGGCGGCAAACGACGTGAATGGTGGGCGCGCAACAATTTGGATGATGATTTTGAATTGTTGTGCCCTGACGGAACACGTGCTCGCCTCCGTGACTACATGCGTTGCAATTTGGGCAAAGTGAAGGCAAACGCCGCCGTCACTCGTGGTGGATACGGTTTCAATGAGACCCAAATCAATGCGTACTTGAATCTTTTTGTGTACGCTCAACAGTTTTACGGTCGCAAGGATGCTGACGCATTCAGTTTCAGCATGTTCTTCTCACCGTCACCGTATCACGATCTCATCTTTCAGGATGCAACGCGTCAATTGTTGCCTATACCAAAGGATCAGCGACGGTATGATTTGTATTTGGGCAAGGATTTTATGCGAGCGAAACGCATCACTGACTGTCATGCAGGTGCGAGTCATTTAACACAAAGCGCAGTCTTATTGTCCGTAATTGTTGTTTGCAGACGATTACTATTTTGATGGTAGACTTCATTATCATGGTGTTTAGTTTTATAAGTAGATAAGTGCAAAGTGCCGTCCCATTAATTTAATTATTGTGAGAATAATTCCGTCCAAATACTGCATTGTAATATTTTGTTTTTGCAATTTTTGCATGATTCATTTTATTCTTTTTTAATTGACGCCATTTACAAGCCAAGTCAATTGTGTATTTTCAGCTCCATAAGGCGTAGGCGACGACATGAAGCTGCGTACATACATTTTTTTTTATTTTTTTATTTTTTTAACATTCCTTAAATGTTTGTTTTTACTTTTTTGTATCTCTTAGTACATTGTTGTAAGTAAGTTTTAATTGTATGTAGTGCGAGTATTTGTGAAGTTCATTTTGTATTCAATTTTACACTTAAGCAGTTTTCTTTTTGAAATCCATTTAATGTGCCTTCTTTTATGTACACACATCTTCTTTCGCGAGTCGTCTTATATAGTTGTGTGCAAATTGTACATAAACTAAAGAAGACAATTTTATATATATAAAAAATATAAATTTATTAATGTACATTTTACGTAGTTCAAATTTTATTTTTAATACCAAACAATGAGTATATAGTATATAACCAGAATTCTTTCTCGTCTGAGTGAGAAATTTTATGAATTAAATTCGTTTGAAATCGTATTTCAAATGCGGCGTCGCTCTCCCTGCCAAGAGTTTTTTCTTACACTTTTTTCTCTTCAATAGCATGCTTTTGGAAATGGTGAAAATCAATTCAGGGTTGCGGAAATGTGAGTCAGCCGTTTTAAATTGGCACATTCAGTGGGCGAGTAATGGTGCATGTGCTTCGCGGTATTTCTTTGTTTGAGGTGTCATTGGTCTGAGTTTGCAATTTAATTCGATTATTGGCACTTGTTTGAAATGTACTTAAAAAATGTATGGATTAAGCCGTTTTGTGGCTGCAATTGATCGCAATTCCACACCTCATTTATTTCCTAACAAAATTATATTTGGTTATTTATGGAGTTGATTAAAACGCCTACATGGCTGCAATTGCATAATTTTTGTCACTTAAATATGTTTAAAACTACATGGTTTTGAAATTTTTATTATGTTTAAAGTATTATGTGACTTCCCTCCGGCTGAGTAATGCTTAATTTTAATTCCATAAGAAATTTTGTTGTAATTCTTGTTTTAAAATTATGATTTATATTTTATTTCCGAGTATGCAGTTATATCGTCTAGACTTGAGTACATATTTTAAAATGCTGATTTTCATCAAGCATTGTTATTCATTAACGTACGACCGATGAGTAATACAAATTACTATATGATTCATAATTTTATTCTTAATTCAATCATCCAATTTAATTACAATAACGCTTATTGTGACTTACAAATCATTACTTAAATGATTTCTTTGTGAAGATTGTTTTCTGCATTCTTTCTTCAATTTTATTTCGTGAATAATTTTCTGTAATAGCAAAAAGGTGTTTTGTTTAGTGACACGATTTATCCAATGCAACGAAGGGCTTCACCTACAGGATAATGCCAAGTCATCACGGCATTTCTAATCATTGTCTGTTTCTTAGCCAGATTGAGTACATAGATTCTCCACTAAAGGTCAATTGATTTCATATTCTTCACTTCTCACCTTATGAACAGTTTTCATTGAAAGACGATGATAATCAGTTTTGCATTGTGGTCATGCAACCTAATTTTTTTAATTATAATTAATGCAAACATTCAAATGTTATTTCAATGCCGCTTACCTGGCATAAAATTAAGTTTTATTTTTATTTTATAAACATAAATGAAAATAGCGTTCACGCAGACGTGTCTCGACGATCTGTTTCTTTCACTACATCTTAACGTTTTTCAGTTTTTTTTTCGTCTCCCCTCCATCTCGTTGATATGGAAAAATGGAGCAATCTACCGACATTCCTTGAGGTTTAAATACACGCGTCTGCATGCAGTTATTTTTGGTACAACAGACACGAACTGTGCTGAAAATGGGCGGAGGTGGGGTGATCCACGTACTTAAATGAAACAGCAGCCAACTGGCGATTTGCAATGGATGCGCCAATATAGTCTTTATGAACTTCCACGCAGTCTCACTCCAGTCAAGTTTGGTAATTAGTTGTGAGATGTGTTTTAAATAGAAAATTGGTGAGACTCATTGAGAAACCGGTTCCATTTTACGGATTACCTAAAATCAATCCCGCATCATTATGCATTGGATATCGTTAAGCATGTAACATGTAAATGAAAACATCTGGCGCATGGTGTGCATGCTTCCTAAGCCACATTAATGCACATTTTGTGTGATATATGTCGCGTTGCAACTCAATCTCCATGCGCATAAGCCATAAGACTGATTTATTTTCGTAATTTGTATGCATCGTCGTCGCCACACTACATTTCCGGGCCCCCTGAATAATTGTCATCAATTGCGGCTCCACCATTTGAATCTCAATCGCACATTCATGCAGTGTAATGTAGTTTTATTTCAGATTTATGTATATTTACTGTTATTTATGGACGTCGGAAATTAAGCCGCTACAACAATCCACCTCCGACTTGGCATCCATTCAAAATTTCAATGGATGCATTAAAAAAGTGCACTTAAGTAATTATTATCAGGGCTTCTTTGAGTATTAAGATTAGCACAATCATTTAATTTTAAAATTAATTGTTAATGAATTTGTATATGATAATTGAAATAAATGAAGAAAATGAAAAATAAGTTTGGTCTTGTCAATAATTTTATTGTTACAAAAATATTCGTTTAATATCAATCGGAATTTTGTGCCCGCATAATCTAACAATTACAATGAATTGTTAGAAGGGGGAACCAACCCTTTTCAAGGTCACACAATGTTTCCTATATTAATATCGCCGAGTGAATGAACCCTTTTAAGTGGTGGAGTGCACGTCAAACAATAGATCCGTAACGCGTAATGCAATCGCAAACATAAATGAATAGCATAATATGTAATAAGGGAATTTGCCAATTTAATTTTATTATACAATTTTTTACTTTCACTCTTGTAATACATTTAACATTCGAGTTTATGTTTTCCCCCCTTTCATCCGTGAATATTATTATGTGTGTGAGTGACGAGTGTGCTGTTGGAACTTGGAAGAGGGCGTGGAGCAGTGGAGTGACACGCAAAGAGTACAGAATAACGTGTGTTGGCATGCGCGCGCGATGGCGATTGTTTAAATGCCAGAGATGTTGGTTTTTAATAAGGGAGGCATTCAACTCCGATTTTGTTTTGAAATTAAAATGTTTATTGTAAATTTAAACTGGCCTGACGTCTTGTTTTAATTGAAGATATGCTATGGTGAACTAATCTTGAGGTTCAAGGAAGACTGCATATTGAAACAAATCAAACGAGGTTTCGACGTGCCTCATATGCAGCGTTTTGTCACTCTCAAATTTGTTGGCATGAACGGAAAAGTAAAGTTAACCACAGACAACTCCAGATACAGACTCACGGATAGCTGGTTCAGGAGATGTGATTAACATACACTAACATTAGATCTTAATTAGAAACATCATTGGCATGGACGCTGTAGCCAATTAAGGAGTTTATCTCTATATACGCATTGTTTAAAATGAATTGTCAATAATAAAGTCTATTAGGGATTACAATTTAAATTAATTTATATTTTAAAATATGAAATTAGATTCATTCAAAATTTTCAAAATATAACCTGAATACTGATCCCAATTGGAATTGTCTATCCTACTGAAAATATTCAATACGCTGCCACTGCCTTAAATGTCAGAAACGTGTAAACGGCAAAATGTCAATAGAAAGCAAAAAAGTATTCAGTTTGTGTGAACGCGACAGGAATTGAGTTTGTGTTCTTCCGCAGCTCCGCGTTTTAGTCGTTTGGAGTTAAGAAACCGAATTTAATTAATTAATTAAAATTATACAAAAAGAAAACGAATAAGTGTCCATTCTTATCTCTAAACTGTGGCTCATCCAAGCGCACTGATTAAAAGTGAAGTGGTGAACGGACTGTGTTAATAGAAGACTGTTGTTATATCGCTGGTATATAGGAAATCGGAAGAAAACTCAAAGTGCAATAAAACGGGTGAAAAATGTCGGTCAACCTCAGAACAGTGTATGCATTCGCTCGGGAAATGTACCCCAAAAATGTGACAGCCCCCATGGAATATGGAACAGCCGGCTTCCGCACAAAGTGAGTACTCCCGAATGACAGATGGTCACAAAAATTAGGATGGCATAGAGCAGCGAACGCAAATATGTACATATTTGAAAGAATTTAGGTGGTGCGAGGGCCCCACCTACGAGCGCTGCAATGACGCATGGGGCAAGGATTTTTTTGTTTGTAGTGTAGTGATTTCAGGGAACGCGCACTTTGATATGCTCCAGTCGTTTTAATCACCAATTGATTTATCTGTTTTTAATGAACACGTCTCGTTGCGCTTTGTAGTTAAGATTAACTTCGTTTTTATTGATTACAGGGCGGAAAAGTTGATGTTTGTGATGTATCGCATGGGTCTGCTGGCAACATTGCGATCACGTGCCAAGAATGGCCAGGTTATTGGTGTCATGATAACTGCCTCACACAATCCAGAACCCGACAATGGTGTCAAATTGGTTGATCCAATGGGTGAAATGTTGGAAGCCAGTTGGGAAAAGTTGGCAACTGATTTGGTGAATGTCAGTGACAAGGAGCTCGAATTTGAGGTAGCCAAAATTATTAAGGAGCAGGATATCAACATTGGCTCACCATCAGTGGTGTTTGTAGGCATGGACAATCGATATCACAGCCCCGGCCTATTGAAGGCAGTGTGTGACGGTGTAGTGTCACTGAAGGGAAACGTTCGGGAGTTTGGTATTCTTACCACACCTATGCTGCATTATTTGGTTGTATGTGCCAATACTAAATGCGCCTATGGCATACCAACGGAGGAAGGTTACTACACCAAATTGATAACAGCATTCAAGAATCTGCGCACCGGTGACCTGGAGCATGGCAACTACAAGAATCGTTTGGTGTTTGATGGGGCAAATGGTGTGGGTGCTCGCAAAATGATTCAGTTCTTGAAGCGCATGAATCTGAAAGATATCATCAATGTGGAGGTGTGTAATAGTGGACAGGGCAAAATCAATCACGATTGTGGCGCCGATTTTGTGAAAATTGCACAAAAGGCTCCTTTGGGAATGCCCGAAGTGGAGGCAAATACACGGTGTGTATCGGTGGATGGTGATGCCGATCGAATTGTCTATTTCTTTTTCGACGAGAAAAAAACATTCCATTTGCTTGATGGTGACCGCATTGCTACCCTCCTAGCATCGTAAGTTGGGTTGACCCTTTTTTTTGTACAATATTGTTCTTTGGTATTAATGCTAATGTTGTTGTTTTTGTTTGTGTCATGACACCAATTCAGGTATTTAATGGAAATGGTTAGTAAATGTGGTGTGGACCTTAATATCGGGATTGTGCAGACAGCGTACGCAAATGGCGCCTCAACGGACTACATCACCAAGCAACTGAAAGTGCCTGTTGCCTGTGTTCCAACTGGAGTAAAGCATCTTCATCACAAGGCGCTGGAGTATGACGTTGGTGTTTATTTTGAAGCCAATGGACACGGGACTGTAATTTTTAGCTTAGAAGCTAAACAAGATATTGCAATCGCTTCGAAAAATGACGAGTAAGGACTTTATCTTAATCTTAACACGCCCACATTTCTCTTAAATTTAGCAGTTTTGTGATTTTCATGAATGCTGTTATAGACTACATTTAGGCGTTTTTAATTTTTATTGAAGATAAAACGCCTACATGTATCCTAAATTGCTTGCAAGTGTTCCCATTTTATTTGGCATTCTCTTTCAGCTTAAACGAAGAACAACGTGCCACTGCCAAAACACTTCTTCAAGTTATTGATCTTATCAATGAAACTGTGGGTGATGCAATTTCCGACATGCTGCTAGTTGAAACGGTGCTCCTCTACAAGGGCTGGGATCTCAACGATTGGCTATCTACCTACTCCGATCTGCCCAACAAACAACTTAAAGTGAGTGTAGCTGCCCGCGGTGTCATCCAAACAGCTGACGCTGAACGTATCTGCGTCAAGCCAGAAGGACTACAAGATGAAATCAACAAGCTTGTTTCAAAATACTCAAGGGCACGTTCATTTGTGCGCCCATCTGGTACCGAAGATGTTGTCCGTGTATACGCTGAGGCGGCTACACGCGATGAAACTGATCTGCTGGCGGCCGAGGTGGCGCAAGTTGTACATCGACTGGCCGGTGGTGTGGGTGCGGAACCGCAGTTGCCAAACAAACTCAATTGTCACATTTAGACTGGATGCTGTGACAACGCGTCTTGCATCTATCTTCCTGAGATTGTGATATTGGGAGCAATTTATTAATTTTTAGTACCAATTTTTTTTTGTTTCTTTTTTTTTTATAAATTTTCTTTTGTATAACGCTACATATTTTTCCATTTAGAATTTAATTGTAATTGAATTGAGGAGATAGAGTGAGTAGGTTGCAGTTGTTGTGAGTTTACCAGTGCCGCCTGTGTTTGAATTGCCTCGCGGTTGTCGTCTTGTTTTTCGCGCTAGACAATGTCGCCACATCTTTGTGGGCTTTTACACTGCCATCTCATAATACAAAAATGAAAATGTAATTAAATGCTTTTTAGGTTTGAATGACGGCGATCCAGGCCGATGACAATTCAAACAGATTTGAGGTTTTTTATATAAATTAAATTACCAACTAACCATTAATTGTTCTTATATTTAATAAAAATGCTATATATCTTCTTTTAACTAATGACTTGATTTTCAATTGTTATTTGCGATAATTAAAATTTTAGGTCACCTCAAGCATTATTTTCCGTACAAAACAAGTCTATTTTTAATTTATTTTCAGAAGAATTAAAAGATATTTGCACGATTTGCAAATGTTTTCCTTGCAATTAATTTTAATGCTTTTGGCAGATATGAACTCGACAAACGACTTTCAAGTTTCAACCGACTTTTTCTTATCATTAAATTTCCTTAAGGCGTTTTTTTATTAATGTGACCTTCTGCTCAAGTGCAGTTACAATATGTATTAAACTCTTTCTTGCGCCTTAACTGCGGAAATGAATGCATTCTTTTTCTCTTTGTTTAATTTTTATACAATGTTTGTTTTTGAATTTTACTAAACTAATTTTTTTATGAATAATTTAGTTGGGAAATGAATTTTGATGGTTCTTGCAGGTGATCTTTTAAGTTTCTTTTCTCGACATTCAAAGAACAACAAAATCAATGCACGTCAGATATATTTGAATATTATTCAGAATCCTTTTTTTATAAAATTTAAATTTTGCCGAATCAGAGTTTTTACAGATTTATATTTTCGAAAAATCTAAAACATTTTAAACCACCCTGTCAAAAATATAGTGAACTTTAAAAATCGGTTCATATTAATAATCGTTTTCCCCGAATTTTATCGAGTTTTAATTTTTAATCCTTATTATCCATATTTCATTTATTTCAAGGGACAGATTTTTGATAGTAAAAATATAGAAAAAAAAAATTTTCAAAAAAATCCTCGTCAAAGCGCAGATTCTATTGTGTACGAACCTTGAAGTTGCCAACAGAAAAATACAAATTTATAAAATATATAATCACATATATATAATATACATATCTGGATGAAATGTCGACAACCCATTTTGAATTAGTAACATATATTTTCCTGGAAACATTCGCATTTAAATTTGCTACGCGACTGGCATTTTGTACGGAGCAAAAATCTTTTCTCTTTTAAAACTTTTTCTGATGCAATAGCAGTGATAATCAATTAGAAATTCATTAAATTTTTAATTTAACAATCAAGTTACAGTGAATAATTGTCGAGAAGATGACGGAAGAAGACGTAAGTTTAGTGCAATCTCAAAAATGCATTGTGGTTACTGGAATGGTGACGATGTCGATGAGCCATGCTTTCTTTCCTTTTACTGCTTCACACTTTACATCAATAAATTGTGGTTATGTTCACCGCAATAGTTTTATTAAAAATTTGATAAATTGTAAAGTAAATTCCCAAAAAAATCACATATAATTCGTAGTTTGTTTACACGCCGAGTACATATTTGAGTATTTTGGTGTCCAAACAATAACACCGGAAAACAATCAGTCTTTTTGTCTATTGACCCCAATTATTGACGTGTCATATCAACTTTATTTCAACCCCCACTCCACTTTAATAATCCCTTTATATTTGATGTAATATTTGTTGTCACGCATGTTACAGTTATTTGATCCAACTTTGATGAAAAAGAAGAAGAAGAAGAAGACTGCCTTCGATTTGGACGCTGCAATGGCCGAAGATGGCGATAGCGGTGTTCAAGATGGAAACGATGATGTTACAATGGGCGGTGACAGTCTCGATTTAGATGAGAATCTCGATCTGGAGAATTTTGGCAAAAAGAAAAAGAAGAAGAAGAAGCCTTTCAATCTAGATGAGCTCGACAATGCGCTGCCGGCATCCACTGAGGGCGGTGCTGAAGAAGGTGTTATTGATGGTGTTGGGGGAATTGCCGGTGAGGATGCAGACAAGGCCGATGAAGATTTTGATTTAGATATGGACTTCTCAAAGACAAAGAAAAAGAAGAAGAAGAAGAAGGATTTGGATGAATTGGTTGCCGAAAAGACGGAAGAGGAGAAATCTGAAGACAAGGAGAACGGTGAGTGGTTTAAGATTTGGTGATTCATAACATTTGTTCTCATTTATATTCAATTACATGCTAAACAGAATCTGATGGATTGTTTGTGGATATTGGTAACATTGTTAAATATCTAGTTTTAAATTATTCGTTGTAAGCTTCCTCATATGTTTATTTAAAAATATTTTTCTATTTAAATTAAAAAATAGTTGAGGACAGTAGTAGCACATGGGCAGGTTCCGATCGTGACTACACGTACGAGGAACTGCTGCAACGCGTTTTTGAAATTATCTTGGACAAAAATCCCGATATGGCTGCTGGTAGGAAACCAAAATTCGTGATGCGTCCGCCACAAGTATTGCGTGTCGGCACTAAGAAGACGTCGTTCGCTAATTTCACAGACATTTGCAAAACACTCCATCGGTAAGTTTTTTTGCTTGCAAAGTTTTTGAATAACAATTTAATTTTAATTTAATTTTACCCCAGGCAACCTAAACATTTGCTTGATTTCTTGTTGGCTGAGTTGGGTACCAGCGGATCTATGGATGGTAATCAACAGCTGATCATTAAGGGTCGTTTCCAGCCGAAACAAATTGAAAATGTGTTGCGTCGCTACATCAAGGAGTACGTTACATGCCACACCTGTCGATCACCCGAAACTATTTTGCAAAAGGACACCCGTCTTTTCTTCCTGCAATGTGAATCATGCGGTTCCAGGTGTTCAGTGGCCAGCATTAAGTCTGGTTTCCAGGCAGTCACCAGCAAACGTGCAGCTATCCGCGCGAAAACTGCCTAATCAAATCTTCAAACTGTGTCCCATTTTGTTTCTACCGTTGTATTTCCTTTTTTTTATTTACTCATATTTCCCATATTTACCCTTTTGTTTCGCACACGCAAACACACATTGGTCACACTCACCTATTCGACTTGCGTCAGCCTTTTTTGAGGGCTGGGCCGCATCGATCAAATTGGGCGCAATGTTTTAGGAAAATTTTCAAAGTTCAGTTTATTGTGGGTGGGAGGAAAACTATTAGTGAAGTTAATTTTTAGGCTGGTGGCACTGAGTGATGTTGCCTATGGTAAAATCCTAAATGAAATCCGTTTTTACTGACAATTGACTGTAATTAAACTGATGAATACAATTTAAGGAGAAAGCTCTTCTGAATATTAACCGAATTAAAAAGATGTTTTATTAAATTTTTTTAGATAAATTTCAAACAGCTGTTTTAATAAAAAAAATATTTTTATAATTACAAATACAAAGTGTATTTTATAATTGCGTGTACCGATTATAATTAAAGCATCAAAAAGGATTCTGAATAATATTCTGGTAAACCTGAACAGAGGTTAATCGTTATATATAAAATGTAAACGGAAATGTCAAAAATAAATTCTTAATTTAGGTTTATTTATTTATATTATGCCGGCATAGTTAAAACCTTTTAATTAAGATTTGTCATACAAAAGATGACCAACAAAAGAAAACACTTAGAAATATTAGACATAACAGACAACGTGAGGAATGGCGAAGAGTTTTGCATTACCTCACCTGTAAAACATTTAAAACTGTGTGATAGGAACATATGTGCCAATACAGAATCCCATGAAAAGTCTTCATCAGAAACAGAGGCAAATTGTTTACCAGAACCAATAAATCATGGTAATGATAAACAAACTAGAACCACCATTGATATTTCAATGGGACAATCAAATAAAATAAAGTATTTGTTAGAATGTTTAGCAGATGCTGGCGTTAGCGGATCCAAACAAGAAGTTGTGTTCACTAGAGATTCACCACATCCTACTGATATTTTGAAGGAGTCAGAACCAAATCAAAATAATGAAGTTGGTAACATAGACAATCAAGTACGACCCAGTTCTTCAAATACAAACCAGGATGAGGTGCCAGATTTGGTAATACATATCACTAATTTCTTTCTAGTAGCGCATATGTATAAAGCTCTTTTGTAATACTTTTTCCACTAGGCTAACGACGCTGACTTTATGCAATTCGTAAACGGCGGATGGATAATTCGAAAGCAAATATCCCCCCAACCAAAGGCAGCACCATCAAATCTACAGGGATCATCCAACAAAGCTCAATCAGCACTTCCCCTTTTAATAGGTGACATTCTTAAAATAATTCCAAATGATGAGATGCGGTTGAACACCATTTTTGGTCAACGTTTCTCATCCGTCATGTTCTATGGCACGTGCTATCAAATAAAGCTAAGAAATGCTCCCAATAGACCATCCATTTATAGAATCGACGATGGAACCGCATGTATCACAGTTTTCCATTACATCACCGTCGCCAACAAAAGTATGTTTTCTAGGTAATTTTATTACAAACTAATTCAAGTTTTATTTGTTGTTCTATTTTCTATTTTTTACAAAGATTGTTACGCATCATGTACACGAGCAATGCAACAGATCTCCATGGTGAAAAATGCACCCACTTATCGGCCGATGCATCAACTGATGCTCTTAATATTGAAGCGTGCAAAGGCCCAAATTCAGCATGTAGCGAATTTCGCTAAAGTGGCTATTATTGGAATACCATTTCGGACGACACGCAATGAGATTTGCGTTCGTGCTTTTGAGATTTATGAGGATAACGAGGCCAACAATGATAGGGAGATTCTTTTCAAGCACGCTCTTATTGAGTACTATGAACGGGATTATGTCAATTACACTTATGATAATAGACTGAGGCAAATCATGTAAATTTTGTTTTGTTTTTTGAAATGTTTTGAAGATTGATTATTTTTATTACCTAAAAGAATTGAGATTAAGAATTAATTAAAGGAAATGTAAATGGTTGTTAATCCTAAGTTCTGAAATATGCACATACGAGTATACGGCTCATCACTCAATGCGATATTAAAGATTCTTGCCTTCCTTGAACCTTTTAAAACTAAATTATGTTTTTCTATTTATTTTTGCTTTCCGCTTAATATAACAGAAATCTTTTAAACATTTCAAGATATTGTAACTTCTCAATGTTAAAAATAAGTTTTATTCGGCCTTTCGATGATTCCGCCTATACTAAGCCAGATTAATTTCTATACTTATACTCCACAAAGCCTAGTTTACAGTTATTTTCTCAACTTACTTGCAGATTAAAACAGTTTGTACACCCTGTCATTTTTATTTTATGTATATCTAAACTCATATTTTTAGAGTAGCGTTTCGTATATATTAATCACGAAATGCATGGTCGCAGTAATACGTCAATAATAAAATAAACGTAAACATAATTTTGATAGGAAATTGACCTGAAAGTAAAAATAATTTAACAACAATAATATTGTTTTTATACGTTCACAAATTCCTCAAACGCAGTGTGATGAGTTTCGAATGCCGCTCTTGTTTAACTCGTAGTACAGGAAGTCCTTATTCTTTGGAACTCGAATACATAAAAGAACTTTATGAAATGTGCGTTGGTTCTGCCATCTTAAGAGATCCGAAAATTCCAGAGGAAATTTGCGAAAACTGCTATTTATTTTGTATCAGTTTGAGACAATTTTGTTCTCAATGTAAAGCATCTGAACGAATCCTAATGAAAAGAATTTCAATAGGGGTCGAGACATATTTTGATGTGTCCTATACCTATCAGCAGCCATACATTCCGGACAACATTGTCACTGACGATGAATTTTTCGATGTGTACGAGGTAAAGAAATTTAATTACAATACAATAAGCAACGCAAAGTTACCGGGAATCGAAGGACTTCAGAAATTGGATGAAATCAAAGTTTGCAGGGATGAATTACCACTGCAATCTCCCCAGCATGACTTTGCTGAACTTGATTTGGGTATTGATGAAACAGAAAACGAAATTGATGCGAAATCAATAAATGATTCTGAAGATGACGATTTTACGTGGCCTCAAACCATACCGGACGATGTTCTATTCTATGTTCCACCACGAATAAGAAATGCTGCTGATGCAATTAAACCGTGCCTTGAATGTAATCAAATTATAAGTCTTAAGGATCAAAAGGTGAGTTTATATGTTTATTGGTGCTCACTTTAGTTCCTGCTCTAATATTTAATTTGTATTATTAGGAACATTACGCCCGATTTCTAAATGAGCCAACATCCGAAGGCGCAGATGTCCCGTACTTCGTCTGTGAAAAAGAAGATTGCATGTATACCACATACAACAAGTGTGCATTTACCAAACATCTGCATGACCACGATAATCCACCAATACAGTACAGAGCATTGTGTTGGATATGTGGACAAACATTTACAAATATGGGGGATCACATTGAAAGGAGGCATTCCGATAATTTCATGCCCTGCAAATATTGCAAGAAGATGTTTCCATCGCAAATTTTAAAGTTACACGAGAAAAGGTCACACGAGGAACCGAAACATACTTTTGAATGCCAAATTTGTCATAGAACTATATCCGTAGTAAGCATTTCTTATAGTCTAAAGAAATTGTGATGTACCAAAAATATTTTTTTAGGGAAATCGTAAACAACATTTAGAAGGGCACATTGGCTTTAAAAAATACAAGTGTCAGTTTTGTGGGGTTGAGTTTCGCCAAAAGCACGATCTTAACGATCACATTGACATTCACACAGGACAGCTACGATTTAATTGCCGTTATTGTAAGGAATCAATGACACGAATGCAACGAAGATTCCACGAGAAGGTTTGCGATCAAAACACAAATAAAACAACATCCAAATCTTTGATACTGCGTCGATCTCGCAGAAAAACTTCGTCCCGTGTTATGTCGGAGACTTCATCCGAAACTAGTTCCGATGACCTTTTTGTGGTAAAATTTTAACAAAAAATGATGAAATTGCTAGATCATTTTGATATTTTTAATACATATGACTAAAACGGATGAATCAAGTGAATACAACAACGAGATCACATAAACAAATACGATATTAACATTCATCCATGATCTTTTATTGTGTTAAAATCTGTGTGTATATTGATATAATATTATTTACTTTAAACTATATAGAAGGATCGCGAATTAATAAAAGTTCTCCCATTAAAAGTCGTGTCGATAGCAAAAAAAATATGGAAAACGTTAACGTAAACGTACGTTACATTTAATAAAATAGTGAATAGTGAAAACAACGCAATCGCAAATTTGGCATCGATGAAACCCAAATGATTTGGTAGTTCCTTTAGCCGCCAACACCTCCCATAATTTCATCTAAAAACCCATCATCAAAGCCCCGACTTTTTTTTCGATTAATCAGAAATTTGTTTGATCCTATTCTGATTCCAATAGCTCACAACTGGGCAATTTTTCTTATGCCTATTATTTTGACCACGCATAACCGTCTTTGCCCTTAATTTTTGGATTTTCTCCAGATTTTTTTAGGAGTGGTCATGTCAAATGGATAATGGTCTTATTACATTTTATTGTAGGCGATTGGTTTTCCGTTTATAAACTCTTGGCATTTCATTTTAAAATATGTAGAAATTCAGCATGTCCCCAAAAAAAAATACAATGTCTCCTCACATCATTTTTTTTGTAGCTTTTTTATGCGTTAAAAATAAATAAAAAAGAAAGAAGTTCACTATTATTTTATGCAAAACTGCATTTACCTAATTATATTCCTAAATGTGATCCTTTTGCCAAACAATTCCTTCGGGGTGAAGCTCGATGATGCTATAACTCGAGAACCACTAGGCCGATTTTCATGATTCTCTTTTCTTTGGTTCGTATTGCAGTATAGAAGGTTTATGGATACAGAGAATTCCGGAAAATCCAACAGAAAAGTCGATAAATCGGAAATTATATTTGCACAGTATTATTTTGTTTTATAAAAGCAAATTAAGGGAATCGAGTAGTAGTAGTCCATGCTAAGTGCACTCACCGGCATTAAATTGTGCTCACTTACTGTAAATCACTTTTAATTTTGGAAGCAGTTGCGTTTTTTTGCAAGCCAGCCCGGATAACAGCGGATTTTTGCCGATTTGAATTTTTTTTATTGTTTTTATAAGTCCGTTTCGTGTTGTAATTTCTTAAATGCATACTTGAAAAGCATATACTGTTCCAAAGATTTTTTGTGAAATTAGATTTTCCATAATATTACAATTCCGCATTTCAAAACAAGTTGTCGTTTCCGCGCAACTCCCGGGATTCACTGCTGGTGTTTTATAATTGAAAAAAATTTGCCAAACATATCAAGGCCAAAATCGAAAAATTCAAGGTCGCATTTTCCATACCCTCTGAAAATCAGTATTAAGAGGTAGCTTAACTGTTGTCTGATATGTATTAGCTATCTCGCTCTCCCTGCGATGTAGTTTTTTTATTTCACGTAAAAAAATAAGTTTATCATGTTTTAAAGAAAGAGTTTTGTATTTTTTTACTATATTTTATTATAATTTGTCATATTATTCTTCTTTTTTATTTTGTCAAATAGTTTATTATAGTTTATGACTGGCTGTGCATCCTTCTTTCATTACAATATTGATTCACAATTTAAATTGACAATGATTTTGATCATTTAAAAACATTATCGCATAAAGTAACACCCTGTACGTTTCCATTTCGATTTTGTGTATACATATCTCTAAACTCAAATTCTGTTTTCTTTTTTGAAGGGCGGAGAAAAATCATAAAATAAACGTAACCTGTACTTTTGCTAGGAAATTAACTTGAAAGTAAAAATAATTTAATTAATAATAATAATATTGTTTTTTATACGTTCACAAATTCCTCAAACGCAGTGTGATGAGTTTCGAATGCCGCTCTTGTTTAACTCGTAGCACAGGAAGTCCTTATTATTCATTAGAGCCCGAAAACATAAGAAGCGTTTATGAAATGTGCGCTGGTTCTGCCATCTTAAGAGATCCAAAAATTCCAGAGGAAATTTGCGAGAACTGCTACTTATTTTGTGTCCGTTTGAAACAATTTTGTTCTCAATGTAAAGCAACTGAACGAATCCTAATGAAAAGAATTTCAATAGGGGTCGAGACATATTTTGATGTGTCCTATACATACCAGCAGCCATACATTCCGGACAACATTGTCACTGTCGATGAATTTTTCGATGTGTACGAGGTAAAGAAATTTAATTACAATACAATAAGCAACGCAAAGTTACCTGGAATCGAAGGACTTCAGAAATTGGATGAAATCAAAGTTTGCAGGGATGAATTACCACTGCAATCTCCCCAGCATGACTTTGCTGAACTTGATTTGGGTATTGATGAAACAGAAAACGAAATTGATGCGAAATCAATAAATGATTCTGAAGATGACGATTTTACGTGGCCTCAAACCATACCGGACGATGTTCTGTTCTATGTTCCACCACGAATAAGAAATGCTGCTGATGCAATTAAACCGTGCCTTGAATGTAATCAAATTATAAGTCTTAAGGATCAAAAGGTGAGTTTATATGTTTATGGTTGCTCACTTTAGTTCCTGCTCTAATATTTAACTTGTATTATTAGGAACATTACGCCCGATTTCTAAATGAGCCGACATCTGAAGGTGCAGATGTCCCGTACTTCGTCTGTGAAAAAGAAGATTGCACGTATACCACATACAACAAATGTGCATTTACCAAACATCTGCATGACCACGATAATCCACCAATATCAAAGAACAGAGCATTGTGTTGGATATGTGGACAAATATTTACAAATATGGGGGACCACATTGAAAGGAAGCATTCCGATAATTTCATGCCCTGCAAATATTGCAAGAAGATGTTTCCATCACAAATTTTAAAGTTACACGAGAAAAGGACACACGAAGCACCGAAAAATACTTTTGAATGCCAAATTTGTCATAAAACTATGGATAAGGTAAGATTTTTTTTCCTAATTTAAAAAAATGTTGATTATTATTGATTTTTTAGGCAAGTCGTGGAGCACATTTAGAAGGGCACATTGGTTTTAAAAAATACAAGTGTCAGTTTTGTGGGGTTGAGTTTCGCCAAAAGCAGGATCTTAACGATCATATTGACATTCACACAGGACAGCTACGATTTAATTGCCGTTATTGTAAGGAATCAATGACACGAATGCAACGAAGATTCCACGAGAAGGTTTGCGATCAAAACACAAATAAAGCAACATCCAAATCTTCGAAACGGCGTCGATCTCGCAGAAAACCTTCGTCCACTGTAATTTCGAAGACTCTACTAGAGTCCGATGAAAATTTAACAGAAAATTATGGGGAATTGCTGGAAAATTTTGATATTTATAACGTGAGTAAAATGGATGAATCAAATGAATAAGACATCAGGAAATTCATTGTATCCAAAAATTTGTATTTTTGTAAATTAAACCAAGCATTCGTTGTTTCGCAATGAACATGAATTAATGCTGCAATACCACCCAAGGCTTGTTTGCCTGTTTCTGTTTGTTTATTGATACGTGCATTCGGATACACACTATTACCAAACAGCATAAAATCCAACCGGAGCAAAAATCCTTCAAGCAAGACCATTAGCCACACACACGAAATTTCGTTATCCACTGAACCCGAAAGCCTGACGAAGATAAAATCCCAACATCCAATATCGCAATATAATAAAATATCGAAAGAACATTATTATGAATGGCAAAATTCAAGTCATGAAATGCCAAAATCCCGTAACCAAAATTCCAGGGAACCCACCGGGATATTCTCTTGACCGTTCATGTCATTCTCAGATACCGTTCATGTAACGTAATTTATCTTAATAGAGAGAAAAGTAATACATATATAAGTGTAATTCTGTTCAAATTATTCTTTTAATTAAAATACATTAGCTTTGCTAAAAAAAACATTTTCGTTGGTGTTCTTATTTGTGTCGGTTATTTTATCAATTGTACAGCATAGCGAATTATCATTAAAACATTGAGTACTTAATTTTATAATTGGGGTAAAAATACTGAATATACAAAAAAATCAACAGTTTTTTTAACTGAGTAAGATAACTTTGTTCCTATATAAGTATTTATTTTCTCCATAACTAACGGTCACCGCTCACCACCAATTACCGGGTTAATACCTAAGAAGATAAAAAGAAAGATTATGTGGAAAAACAAAAGTTTCCTAGGATATTAATTTTTGAAAAATTAACAAAAAGTGTTTTAAATATTAAATAAGTTTTATCTGGGTTGATCTATTTTAAGAAGAGCACCATGTACATGATAGTGCGTTATTGCACACATATATATTACATATTGTATTATATATATATATTGTCCCATTAAAAAAAAAAATTATAAGATATGTACAAATGTCATCTTGAAAACCCGCTCGACACTGCCCCATCCCCTCGCATTTATTCATTATTGTACACAATGCACGTAACCTACAACTATTTCACTTTCGAACGACAAACATATTTTAATAATTGTTGTCTACGTCCTGAGTCCTCATCCTAGATGGATCCTCGTATATTTGTTATTAAATAAAATATAAAATAGTTGCAAACAAAATTTTTTACCACTCCATTAAAAATAATTGAAAACCGCTCAAAATGCAATTTGTGTGTCGCGGATGCATGACGCAAATAACAAAAGGGCAAAACCATTTCTCGTTAAAAGTCGATTCTGTAAAGCATCTGTATGAGCAATGCACCGGTATTGAAGTGATTGCAACCACGGAAAAAGTGTCGAGGAACTACGTTCCATTGGAGCTCTGCACAGTGTGCTATGAAGCGTGTGTGACATTTAACAATTTTCGGGCGCAATGCAAACTAAGTGATGACACTTTTAAGCTGTGGACATTCACCGATGGGCCGAGTAGCGCATTTTGTGTGTCTAGCATTTGGCGGAAACCACTGGATTTGATGCAGGTTGACACCGACGATGAGGAGCAATTGTATGATGTGTACGAAGTGGAAGATGTTATTAAACAACTGGAGTTCGATAGCCCCCCTGTGGTTGACATCAATGTTTCCCATATTCCGCCTTATGAAAGGAGTAATGTGTCCCTTTGTGAATTTGATTCTGAGAGTGATTCTTTTGAAAATGAATATCTTATGGATTCTGAAGACGATTCTCCGGTATTGAAGACAAAAAGTAATTTAAAGCCAACTAACGATGTTTCGAAACGTGATCCGAAGAACGACGCCGAGAAAAAGGGGAACACAAATGGTTTAAAAAATAAAGTAAATTTAGAAGATCGATTTTTTGAAGATGATTTTGTGTGGCCCTTTCCGGATGAAGAGAAAATTTGTAGTTATATTTATAATCTTCCTTGCACAAATGGATTAGTGATGGCGAAAGAAAAACCTCCAACACCTGAAGAAGAAACATGCGCTGAGTGTAATTTAACAATGAAATATCGGGAACGCAAGGTGATTATAGGGATTTAATATAATGTTTTGACTTGTAGGTAATTTTTTATTTCACTTCTAGCAACATTATGATCGTTGGCGTCAAGATATCGTTCCGGAAGGCAACACAATTGATTACCAGTCGTGTGAAAAATGCAAATTCACCTCCTATAATAAGTGTGCTTTAACTGAGCACATGCGGCTTCACATCAATCCGCCAAAGCATCTTCAACTTTGCTACATTTGCGGAGAGCTTCGCGGGAAACTGTCTGATCATTTGGAAAACAAACATTCAAACATTCCCCCCAAACTTTGTACACTTTGCGACACAATGATTCCCCATCAGAGTTATGAGTATCACATGAAAAATACTCACAAAGTCGGTATTGTGACGTTTGAATGCCTGATTTGCCACAAAATGATTAATTCAGTAAGTCTAATATTTATTACATATCAATTCTAGCCGACTTTGAATAAAAAAAAACGTTTTTTTAGGAAAAACGCCTAATGCATCTGGATAGTCACGATCAAGAAAAAAAGCACAAGTGTGACATTTGTGGGAAGGCGTTCCGTAAACATGCTGATCTGGCCGATCACATCGATATTCACACAGGACTGAAGCGATTTTTCTGTCGGTTTTGTGGTGAAAACATGACACGCATGCAACGCCGATTTCATCAGAAAGTTTGTGCCTCTAATCCCAACAGGGAATCTCCAGCACCTGCGAAGAAGGGTCGGAGAAAGAAGATGGTGGTCCAAATACCATCTACTGTGGCTTCAAATAGTGAGGAACAAATTGACGAAATGGACTCAGTTGAAAACACAATGGATAATAGCATGGAATATACCGCCGACACAGTTGAGTTTGGCGAAGAAGAGCTGGTCGAGGAGACTATTTATGATTTTGAGTTTGAATCGGAAAACTATGAAATTCTTAATGACATTATGGACTAGGAAAATTGAAGTATGAATATAATTTTGAAATTGGATTGTAAAATTTCCATTTTTCTTTTGTGGTTGTTTGCTCACAAAGATCTTGATAAAGTAAAATAAGTCTTGTGGTACCTAGTTACAGTTCTGATGATTTCTAAACAATAAGTTTTTAAAATACTAACTACTAAATTAGACATAAGTACATATAAGTTATTATTATTATTCCAATGTTACTAAAAACATATATATTAGGACAACAATTTACAAGACCGTGTTTTAATGATGGTTAATATTAGAATTACTTAGCAGATTTTGGTGTGGAAATGGTTTTCAATTCAACACGACGTGCTTTTTTAGGTGTTGGAACAATTTCCACTGGAACATCTTCGTCACATTCCTCCTGACTGTCTTCATAATACAACTTAAAGTCTGCAGTCTCTTCCAATTGCTCTCTACAAGTAAGCGTACGTGAATCGTCCTTAGTGTCCGGAACGACCTCAATAACTTGTGGTGTTATTTTCAAACTGGCCACCTCTTCTAAGGGCCACGCGTCCATGGCTAACTCATCATTAGGTGGCGTTGCATTAACACTTGTCGATTGTAAAGCTTCACCTCCCAGAATTTTACGTGGCTGTCGACGCACTGCAATAGGTGTGGCAGTTTTTACTTTTGGCGTTTTTGACAGAGTTGGAGAATTGTTGGGAGGTGTTTTTTTCTCGCCATTACTCACTGATAGTTTTATGGGCACCTCTTCCAACACCAATGGTCGTGGTGTTTTGCGAATTGCAATTGGTGTTGGGGCGGCATTTTTTTTCTCAGGTGTTTCAAATTTTTCATCACTTCGAATAATTTTATCCTTTGGAATTTGTAGTTCCACAACCACGGGAGCAATTTCTATTGAGTGATTTATTTGTGGAATGTCAACTGTGGGTGTTTCAATATTTAATTCAAGTGGAGACGCTTCCTTGGGTTTGCGTCTAAATGCTATTGGTTTTGGTGTCAAACTGATAATCTTCGGATTATGAACTTGAACTGATGGCATTGGGGCCTTGATTTCACCTGATGTGGTCATTGCAACATTATCGGAGTAAATATCACCAATTTCATTCTCCTCAAATGAAATTAATGTACAGAAGCCATCAGTACTGGACACAATAAGCGCACGTCCATCCGGGGACCATGCCAAATCGGTGAGTCGCGTGTAGTGAATGTTGGTTACCAGAGCGATTGGGCTCCTTTGTTGGGTATCATACATATAAACATCAGTTTTTGTGGCTACTGCAAACACCATCCGATAAGGGAGTGGAATATAGGGTTGATACTCCTCTGTGTGGGGCCTCAGTTCAAATTTAATTGGACAAAATTTAACCACAGCCGTGAAGGAGTCTGGTGATGGCAGTACAACTGCAGGTCTGATAAAATAATTTAAAACTAAAGTTTGGGAATATGTTTAAATGTTTGTAATAAATACTTTTTAAGATTGTATCGAGTGTAGATGTAAGTGCAGTTCATGGATTGTGCCGGATCGTCTGACTCAGAATAGCCTGATGGTGTCACAATTATTTCACCATCCGGACTGAATGCTAGACGTCGAAAGTAAGTTTGCAGAAGGTCATCATGATACAACCGGACTGTCTTGCCATGGAGTGGATGACTTTCAGAAACGTTCAACGTCGACTTATTGCAACGGCTGATCACCTTTTTTGTGTGGATATCGAACACGCGAAAATATCTGTCGGTACTAAGTGTGGCCAAATATTTATTCTTTGGGTCCCATGCAACACCTTGCACAAATCCTTTGTGATCTCTCAATATTTGCGTAGACTGGCCACGTGTTACGTCCCAAATTATGGCTGTATTGTCAACGGATCCAGAGGCGAGATACAGGGAGTCAAATGACCACGACAAATCATACACATCCTCCATGTGACCTCGAAGTGTTTTATGGATAAGCCATGTCTCTTTGTCTTGTTCATTTGTTGCATCTGCAAAAGTCAATCATATAATATGTTTTAATTTATTTTGTGAGCAAATGAGTAGAATTACCTAGAATGTTAACAGTTTCATCATCCTGCCTTCTTTTCCATATGAATATGACACTTTCATCATCACCAGACGCTAAAAATTGTCCATCCGGAGACCAACGGACAACATTGACGGCTCGCTGGTGACGGTTTAAATCACAAGCTATTTCCAAATCTACAGAACTACTGATTTTGTTATGTCTCATATGCCAAACCTAAATTTAGGATATTGTTTATTTAAATGATAAAATAAATAAATTGTAAATTGCAAACCCATTTAGAATACATACCAAAACGTGCGAATCAGTGCCTCCGGAAGCCAATCGAATGAAATCCTTTGAATTACTTGTGATTGGTTGGAAATCAATACTCAACACTGGATCACGATTGTGCCAGGCTATTTCAGGAATTATGGTCTTCATTACAATGCTCGTTTCTGAGGACAACTATTTAATTGACAAACTTTTTGCGAATAATATTTCAATAGCAACTAAAATCCTAATGGAAATTGGCCAATGACACAAAAAAGAGCGCGCTAAATTCGGGTTTTGGGTTCCGTCGGCAATGCAGTAATAACAACAGAATCCAATCTCACCACGATTTAAAATAAATTCACCTCAATTCGACAAGCCGGATTGTTTGACATATCATTCTTTGGTAAATGTTTTGTAATTTTAGTGTAGACAAATGAGATACAAGTGATACAGACATTAAACTTTTACGTCGTAAATAATTTAATTAAAAAATTAATTGCTGTTTTTAAAAACACCAAATGTAAGTACAAATTATTGTGAATATTTTGTGTGTATTTTAAAATGATACTGTTTCATAATAAAAACAAATTTATATTAAAACTTTCCTAGTTTTTGCAATACTCGACAACATAACCTAAAAATTGCACAAAAATGATTATCCCAATTCGGTGTTTCACATGCGGCAAAGTGATTGGCAACAAATGGGAGGCGTATTTGGGACTGCTCCAAGCTGAATACACGGAAGGGTAATTTTTATTTATCATTGATTAATATATTTATTATCAAAGAGTTCTTATCGTTCGTAGCGAACTTTAATTATTTCTTGAAACTACTACAGTTCACCAGTTAGGTATTCCAAGTGCTCGTGAGTCTTGGCCGTCTATCTCATTGTCGCCTTGTTTCTGCAAGTCTATAATCGGCAAATCTTTCGCAGTCATCGTCATTCATTCTGACTAAATGCTCATCCTACCGGAATCTATTGAGCTGTATGGGTTTTACAACATTAGTGCTATTGTGTCACTTATACAGCTTGTTTTTGTTAAAACTTCAATAATGTTCTTCACATTTAGGGCCGTAAATTCTCCGCAGGATTCCTTTCAAACGCAACTATAAAAAAAAATTCTGTCCTATTTAATGAACGACCTTGAAATGTTTCATCTGGATTTCGATTTCAATTTCAATTAATTTTAATATGTTGCTTAACCTTTTTTAATCGAAGTTCATTCCCATTGCAGTGACGCTCTGGACGCACTTGGCCTAAAAAGATACTGCTGCCGTCGTATGTTACTCGGGCACGTCGATCTGATTGAGAAATTGCTCAATTATGCACCACTTGAAAAGTAATTGTCTTAAAACTGTAAACTACAAAATAAAATAAACAAATATTTTTAATTTTTAAGAAGCACATACAATCATGTTTTATTGTTAATGAATAATGACAAAAAATAACAAAATAAACGAAAGAATTATATGCAATTGAAAAAATATGCGTTTTTTAACAAGCAAAATAATTGTGCATTTTACTGATTTTTTAATAATAATTAGGTATATATTTGTTTTAAAAATCTAACAGTATACTCTTGAAAAGACGATTTTGCTGATGATTTTGTATCCTCCGCCACACTTATTAAAGTTATAGGTATTTATTAAATGATAAATCACATGTGAAAAAGCCGCTTACATTCTAATTTAATATTTATTTGAAATCAACAATAATTAAAACAATTTTACTTTGCTAGGCCAAATTTAAAGTCAAAAAACATCACTTTAAATAAAATCCTTGTGTAGAAGAGAAAGCATAATCCAGGTTTTGAGTAATGCATTGAAGTTGTGGTTATTATTTAGAGTTTATTGAAATTTTACAGTTAAATACAAATAGATAAGAATAGATATGATAGACAGTCTGTTATTGTATTGTAGTTATTTAAAAACATCGAGTCTTCCTATGTGTTAAATCAAAAAAATTAAAAATATCAAAATTTTAACAAAAAATACAATTACTTTGTAAAATCTTTATATTTCATCTTGTCTGCAGTGAAACCATTTTAAAAGGTTAAATTATTTTAATAATTATGTATCAATGTTTTACAATTAATGTTTGCTTTTTTTATCTGAAGCTTGAGCTGTTACATTCTTTTAAAGTAGATTTTATCAGAATTCAAGTTTAAAAAAAAGGAATGAAAAGCCATAACATGGCTTATACAATAATTATTACTGTTAACATTTAAAAATTATTAATATTTAAAATTAGTAACTTTCAACTACAGTCTACTATAATTTGAACAAAAACATCTCCTTCAACCCCTTTAAAACTGCACCAAACTGCACATTCAGTTGAAGAAGCTATCAAGCTTGCTTAACAATTAAAATAAAATTTAAAAATTATCACAAAATTAAAAAATACGGTTAATTTTGGCTCAAAAAAGATCAAAAGTGTAATATAAAAATATGCATAAAATGTATAATAATTAATAATAATTTTAATTGTAGGTGTAAGTCAAAAAGTTTTTTTTTGAATAATTCATTCGATATTTGTTTCTTTTTGTTGTATTTTTTTGTCTTGATTTAAATTTAAGAATTTGGTCGTCACATGGACGAAAATACTTATGTATTATGTGTCTAATTGATTTGCTCTTAAAACTAAGTGTGATGTCGTGCCAGTTTCTTTGACCAACACCCTCGTATTGAACGTTTTAATTAAGATGTGTATTGAAAATGTAAAGACGTTCACCTTAAAATTAATCCCTCAAATGGCTCTTCAGATGTTCAATATTACTTTTTTTACTTCATTTAATAATAATAATAGTTAACGTGCACTTGTCATTTTTTTATATTTTAAACTAACGACTTCTTATGAAATTTATTGGCGCTTTGTGTTGAGTGAATTTATAGGGTGGATCAACTTACTCTTTAAATTTGAAGTACCGGTTATTTGGTACTGAAAGGTAGAATAACATTTATTTATTCATAGAAAATTAGTTTTAGAATTTGCTATTAGCCCCAACAAAACTGAGAAATATTAAAAACTTACTTCCAAACAGTAACGAGCATTTTTACTGGAAGCTCATCTTTTCAAATGAAGCCAATTACCATATCGGAGGATATGTTAATTAAAGCGAAATTGCCGCATTTCAATAGGACGATGCATCATGCAGGTTTTCGAAAACCGAATAATAAGCCTAAATTCTGTGATTTGAACCCGTTGGACAATTTTCTGTGGAAAGCCGTTAATGATAAATTTTAAGCTGACCAACCAGACAGTGAGGCCTTGAAACACGACATAGAGGTTGCCATTCAAGAAAGAAAAGCCGATACAATCAAAAAAAGTTTTTGAAATTTGGGTTCATTGTCTGGCCGTGGAGGTCATTCGAATAATATTTTGTTTAATCTTAAATATCAAGGTTCAACCTTGGAAAATTCAATGTTAAACTTTTGATATCCCTAAAATTTTAAATGTTAAAGTCACTTTTGATAAATATCTCTAACCCGCCTTCAAAAAAAGACAAATTTTTGATAAAAATTTAAGGTCGAAATAAAAAAAATTCAAGGTCACACTTTCCATATTTCAAAAATACTTAATAAAACTGCAGTTAAGCGATCGTCGTATATAAATTCACACCACGCTCTTCGAGCCGATTCAAATTTAAAGTTTAATATGACCCACCATGTAGAACGACGTTAGCCTTAAGTCATTTAAAAATATTAATATCTGAAAAATGACTCAATGATTGACCAAACTTCCAAATTAAAATTGATGACTTGAAAAAACTATATTGTAGAAAACAATCTATAATAGCTGTCAAGTTAAATCATTTTAAATTAAAAGATACCCCGAAAAAAATCCTAACCAAACTGTCTTGGCACAACAACATTGTTATAAAACAAAACACCACCGGATCAACCAAACGTCTCATCGCCATTTTCTCAACCAAACCACTTGTCGAAGAAGAAGTTGGAGTTGTGCTATATATTTACTATTCGAGTCTGTAAGTTCTTACCACAAGCGCGCCTTCCTGCCACAACTGCGCCAAATCAATCTATTCAATACCGTGTGCAAAAATCATCACCAGACCCGGCTCAATCATTACATCCTCAGTCATGTGTGTGTTGTCACAGCTCAGCACCAACACGGCCTGTTTACCCGGAATGCGGCGACACACATAGCTGTCATAGATGCGTCTATTATTTTGACGGGTTTCCAGTGAGCTGAGACCACGCGGCCACCTCCGCTCATGACAGTTCTCCATGAGATCGTCCAAAATGTGCAACGGACACCCGGACTCCGATAATGCCCGCTTTATCATCATTTGCAGGGCGTCATCCGGTGTTGAGATCATGCCGCCCCAACGTGTGACACGTGCACGTGCCAACGTACTGCACCACCTCACGACTTCGTCGCGTTCCATTTGATCGGCGATGGCACGCATCGCAGGATTTGTAACGCGCATAGCACGCATAAAATCCTTGAACAATTGCAATTCACGCTTCAGCTCATTTATCATCAAATTTTGATCGCTAATCTCTGTCTTGAGTTCGCCCAATTTTTGTTGTTGTGTGTGAATAAGGGAGCGCAGCTCACGCACGCAATTGTGATCTTTGAATTCATCCTTGGGAATAACAAAACCGCACCCCTTTTCGCATGGCATTGGACGCTTGGGATTGTGCTCACAGTCTTCGACGTGTGAGGCGAGTGCATCCAGTTTGAGGATTTGTGTGCACCCGTACATTGCGTTGTCACACTGAATGCAAAGTCTGGAATGTTGAATTTTTAAACGATTTCAATTAAATGCAAAAAAAAAACAAACGTTTGACTTACCGTGAGAGCAAATTTCTTAAGATACGTGGAACCGCCCTTAAGTTGGCTGTTGTAATAGAGTTCCGATCAACTGGGCACGTTGGCTGCCTGGAGAGCCACTCTGTAATGCAAGCGCGACAAAATGCATGTTCACAGGCGGCTGCTTGCAGTGGTTCCTCTAGAACGCCTGAACATATTGGGCATACAAGTTCTTCGTCAACGTCTCCCTTGAATCGTTGTAAATCATATCCCATCGCACAGCGCGTGCAAATTGCTACAGACCCTTAAAACTACAGGTATCCGTATGTAACTCAATTGTGCAGTGTGTTGCAGTGGTGCACTAATTAAATATACAACACACAATAACACCAGATGCACGTAAAACGGAATACAAAAGAAAAAAAAATGTTGTAAAACCTGGAAAATGTCAAAATTGGCAACAACAAAAAAAACACTTTTTGTCAATTCCTTTTACTCCAATTTACAATCACTTTTTAACTTAAATGCATTCAAATGCATATATATTCACTATTCAATTAATGTGCACATTGTTTTTCAAATGGTTTTGTTGATAATATCAATCAATATTTTCCACAATTTACAGGTAAATTACCCAAAAAAAAAAGTTACTGCTGCAGCGATGGACTCTCGCCAGTGATCGCCATACAAGTTCTTTTTGAAATCAGCCTGTTCTGGTGGAGTGTATTGGTGCAGTTAGCACTTAGCACTTGTATGCGAAAGTAGATTTATATATTTTGAGTTCAGCAAAAGAAATTCGGATATGGTGTTTTTGTTTCAAATTTAAAAAATCCTATAACGAATCCTTAGTCCAGTTTTTTTAAACTTTCAATTGCAGCATAATCATTTTGAACGCAACTTGACAATCAATTTTTTTTAAAGACAACCTTTATTTCATAACAATAAATTCTACGGCAAATCACTGCCACGTCATATAGCATACTTCCCACCTCTACCGAAAAATCGTCATGAATTTTAAAATTAGTTTACTATTTTTAAATTTTAACGAAGCTTATTTAAAAATAATCTATTAGAAACTTTAATTTGTATTTATTAAAAATAACAGAAGGTAACACTGGCAGTTTGTTTTTGAAAATGTTTAAGCCCATCGTTCACATCGATATAAATTAAATTACTGGCCGGTCTGTCATTTTTTCTGAAAAAATTCAGCGCAAACACACGTGTGGTGCAGATCTTCACTTGCATCAGTTCAGAAATGAGAAATATTTGTAAAATTAAAAACAAATTTTAAAGTTAATTAATAAAACATAAATTAAAACATACAATGGAGTTATTTGCAGTGAACCGGTAAGTTTATTGAAATTAGTATGATATTCCAAATTAATTTTAACATTTCCTTGATTGTAAATTAAAGGTATGAAGCCGACAACAACGTTGAAGATCCTGACAAAGAACAGAGAATCTTAAAAAAGTTGCAAAAAAAAATAGAAAAGCGCAAAATAAAATTAAATAAAAAAAAGGAGAACGAGAAGACAATTTTAGAACAAACACAAAATGAAACTGATAAAAGTGAGGTTAAAGATGATGAAAATAATGAAGTGGAGCCAACAAATGCAATGGATGTGGATGACACTGAAACAACACCACCACCAACCGTGTCTGACAGCGAACTAAAAAGCAGTAGTTTTCAAGTATTGGGCGATGATGTTTTCCAAAAAAAGCAAACCGTCCAAATGGTTCTGCCGAGTTGGCTAGCCCATCCAACGATTATATCAAATGATTTGTCCGACAAGAACACCCCACTGGAAGGGCTTGACTATGTGTCACAACAGCTGAAATTGAACCTACAAAAAATGGGAGTTAATCACATGTTCCCCGTACAAAAAGAAGTAATACCCTGGGTTTTGAATGCACATAAAAAACCGATTCCATTCCGTCCCCGAGACATTTGCATATCAGCCCCAACTGGCAGTGGCAAAACAATAGCATACGCTTTACCCATTATTGAAACGCTACGCAATTGCATTGAGCGAAAAGTTCGCGCCCTTATTGTTTTGCCGGTGAATGAGTTGGCGGTGCAGGTGTTTAAGGTGTTTCAGGCACTGTGCATCAAGACAAATTTGTCATGTGTTTTATTGTCAAAGTTCACTCCATTCGCGTTGGAACAGTCGCAACTTGTGGCTATTTCCAATGATGGGGAGGAGTACACATCTAAAGTGGACATTGTTATATCAACCACTGGTCGATTGGTGGAGCATATTCACACGACAAAGGGATTCTCGTTGAAATCGCTCAAGTTTCTGGTCATTGATGAGGCAGACAGAATAATGGAGCAAATTCAAAATGATTGGCTGTACCATTTGGACTCACACGTGCGTGAGGAATCGGAGAATTTTTTGACCGGTCAAACGTTTCCATTTTGTTACATGAATTTGAGGAATGAGATTGTTAAGCAGCCACACAAATTGTTGTTTTCGGCAACACTGTCACAGGATCCCGAGAAATTGCAGAATCTCAAGTTGTTTCAACCCAAACTGTTTACATCGATCGTTAAGATGAGCACTGAGATGTTGGCTGGTGTAGAAAGCTCAACAAATAACGAGAATCGCAATGAATTCATTGGAAAGTACACGACTCCAGCGGAATTGAGTGAAAAGTACTGCATCACTGAGCAGCGACTTAAGCCGTTGACGTTGTTCACCTTGATCCAGGAAAACAACTGGAAGCGATTTTTGTGTTTTGCTAACAGTGGTGAAGCAGCTCACCGGTTGTCATTTGTGTTGCAAAACCTTTTGGGAGCCACAATGAAAATTGAGGAATTGTCATCCGCATTAAGTCCAGCGCTAAGAAACTCGGTATTACTGCAGTTTTCAGCTGGAAAAATTGATGGGTAATTTGAGATTCGCTTCCTCCCCTTTTGTTTACATGTTTTTAATTAATTTATTTTTATTCTGCTAGATTAATTTGCTCCGACGCTCTTTCACGTGGTATTGACATTCGCGATGTTGATATTGTGATATCCTACGATGCCCCACGTCACGTTAAGACTTACATCCATAGAATAGGTCGTACTGCTCGTGCTGGTAAATTGGGAACAGCCATCACATTATTAGCATCACACGAACTTAAGGGATTTCAGGTAAAAAAATGCAACATATCTATTAAATCGAGGTATTTTATAATTGGTCAATTTATTTCTAAAGGACATAATCAAAGAAGGTGGCAAAATGGAGGTGGAAGAGCTAAAGGTGACAAGCAACACCGAGGAAATGCTTGCCAAGAAGTATGCAACAACTTTGACTAAATTGCAGAATGCTCTACAACGTGAAAATCAAGTAAAATTGGTTAGGAAGTTTAATGAAAAGAGGAAAACAGAAAATGCTGTTAGTATTGTTTTTTATTTTATTAATATACGGTGTTTTTTTAGTTTTATTTGTAATTTAATAATGTTTCAATCCATTTTAGACACATACTGGTAAAAAAGGATTTACTCAAAAGCTACAGGCAACACTCGGTGAAAGTAGTATAGGTACAATTGTTGCCAAAAACAGTGCCTATGATGCGGCAGTGCCTGAAAGTTGGAAAGCAAAGAATGTGCCAAACCGTAATGAGCGAAAAGAGCGTAAACGTAAGAAGGTTAAATCAAAAAAGACCCCAGCAGATGCAACAAAGTGAATTAATTGATGTTCCTGAAATGCAAATTTTTTAACCCACACCTTTAAAAATAAAATTAAGAACTTTTTAAAATTGTTAAGAACTGTGTTTTTTTAAGAACTTTATAAGGTCATAAATTTAAGGACGATAAGTCAGCAACGTGATGCATAGAATATCATTTTTAAATAACAATGGATGTTCCAGGAAATTTTAAAATTGAAAATGTATATCTGTCCCATTCCGCAAAATATATATTAAAACGTCTTTGTATTTTTCAAAATTCATCGTTTAAAACGTTTTTATTTATATTTACATACATTTTCTAATTTGTACTAAAAAAACCGTTACAAAGTGCGTCCGTATTGTACGAAAATTTACATTTATTAAAATTACAATTAAAAAGTAATTAAATATTCTAATGTGTAAATATTCTAATTTAAACTCAGCTACAAAAAAAAAACATAAGTGCTGAGATGTCGAAGTTGTTGTATACCGTTGGGATGCAATATATTCCACATTAACTACAGCTGCAGAGTGCAGTTCAACGTACATCGTTGCAACTCTTTGTTTTCACATTGTCAACAACCGAATTTCAACAAATCACACGTGCATCTGTGTCGTGGATTGAATGGAACAATACAAAATAACCGAAAGTAGAACGAAAACAAAATACAATTAAAAATTTGACTTAATTTCACAAAAATTGGATTAATTCATTGAGCTGATGGTTATAAGTCTTAAACATACATCGGTTAGCCATTTAATGGGGTAAGTTAGGGGAGAGATTAGCACACGCAAGTTGTCATTGGAATCGGAAATTGGAGAAAGTAGGTGTGACAGACAGAATTAAACAATAGAAATTTGTTAGCTAACATGTAAATGATTGCTTTTGCCTCGTACAATGCGCCAAGCCCGTAGTGGCATTTTCTGCAAATGCCTGATCTGTGACTTGCCCCATGTATACCACAGAATGCCATAAATGAGGCAGATTGCACACTCAATGTAGTATCCATCAATGACAATGCCACATTCTCCATTAGCTGCAGCACAAGCCTGAAAGGAAACATAAATTACAATGTTATGCAAAACGAATAGAAAAATAATTATAAAAATATTCACAATTATATACAACAACAACGTTAATAACAAGGACAAAACAACCGTTCCTTCAGCAATTGCAACTTCAATGGTTTGTGTACACGATATGTGATCTAACACATCATTTTGAATTTTTCTTTTAAAACTATTTTTCATAATCCTAACTCTAATACGACCTACCGTTTGTTCCTCTTTACCAGCACACGTATTGTCGGTCAGTGCCACTCCATCCACTGTGCATTTTCGCCATGTTAAAACATCAACCAACCACAAAACAACAGTTGTCGGCCAATTTCCGCCCAAATTGCACACAGTATTCAACAGCGTCATGTAAGTGCCACCAACAGCCGGATCGCTGACTCTAGCGAAAAATGCCATAACCGCGACAAACATGCTGTACAAGCAAACTTGATAGAATCCGTAATTGACAATTAGCATCAAGTAGTAATACGTGGGAACACTGCCATTTGTGATCACCATTGGTGTTAAGTACACAATAACCGAGGCTATAACACCGAATACAAGACGATACGGAATCGCCCGAATGTAAACCTCCATGGGGCGTGGTCCCGTTGTGTACTTACTAATCACCAGAGGCAATACAATCTGTAGCGGTATCAATGGAACCACCAATAATGCCAATTTATCTTTTGGAACACCGGCGTCAATTAATTTTAATGATGAAACAGCGTCGCATGCTGCATATGCAATTTTAACCGTCATAAGCACCCCAGCCAAAATCTGAATTGGCTTCATTTTGATGATGCGCCACAACAAGGCGTAACTCTCCCTAATTGATAGATCCGGCTCATCGGTGAATCGTCCCACAGTTTCATTTCCATATTCATGTTTAAAAAGTGCTACTAATGTGGTGGTGACCAAGAAACAAAGTCCCCAGAACCACAAAAATCCGGGCAACGTTACAAGGCCATCATCCGATTGTACCGTCCTCAGGTAATTGTTGCAAAAGTCTTTAGATTCCAATGCAATGAACGCGACGTAACCAAGAAAATATCCGGCAGTTTGTCCGACGCTGTTGCAGGTGGAAGCGTGACCCACATTACACCTAAATGACGACACAACATATCAATATAGTTTAATTGTAGATAACATTTCTATCTATTATCACAAATTATCACCAAACTGTTTATTGACTCAGCACCTGTTATCGTTTATTATTATTTATTACACACTCACCTCTTTAGCATGGTCAGCGCCCATCCATCTACAGCAATGTCTTGTGTGGCTGCCAAAAAATTTAGAGCAAAAAATATAGCCGTCAATGTTGGGATATTGGGTGCAAAAGTGTCACTGCCCAGCCACTGATCCACATGGCACGACAATATCAACATAAACACGCCAATTAAATACTGTGTCGGAATGAGCCAGGATTTGCGTCGACCGAAGCGACTGCAATACCACGAGTCCACAATGGGTGCCCAAAGCAACTTCAAACTGAATGGCCAATGGGCGAAACTGAATTCCGCTTGTTCTTTGTAGCTGGCGCCTCGATTTTGCAACAGCATGGGTATGGCGGCGGTCAGACCGATGGGAATGCCTTGGAGTAGGTACAAAAAAAATAGGATGGCAATGTTGGCGCGATCGCCGCGTATGTCGGAGGGTTCGTGTACATCATCGGGGTGAGACAGGTGTGAATCGTCCCCAGACAGCAAGGGCGTTTTGCTGCCGTTTTCTTGACGCTTTCGCACTTTCATTTTAATTATACTGCTTAAGTTTTTATTACGGATTTAATTAATTAAATAGACAAATTGCACTGCGGTCGTGTCTCTAGAATGTGTAGTTGTGAGGTCTTAGCCCATTAATGGAAAAGACCACGTCAGACTTAAACGTGAATTATAATTAATGTGGTAAAAAATTACAAAAATAATATTAATTGGAATTTGGTTGTGAAATGTGTCGCGATTCTGTTCAACCTGGCTCAGTGAACATCCTCAGTTTATTTTAGCTGCTCAAGGATAAAGGGACTAAAGGTGACAAATTATTTGAGGTATGCGCTTTAATTTTCACGGCGGTTTATTTAATTTTTGTACACGTATCAATTTATATATTGGAAAGCGGTATAGACAACAAAAACAATTTTTTTTTGGCTCAATTAAATTTTAATTATTTTGACATTGACATTTGAATACATATAATATAACTAATCAGCTGTTTTTGACTTTTTACAAATATATATATATATTTGTTTCAAATGTCACATTTATAGAATATACATAGCCTTTAAAAACAAAATATAAAATATAACTTAAAAAGTAAACATATATAATCTCAAAGCGGAATGGTCACCCAAGAATCAGCAAATGTTCATCTTTAATTGTGAAAAAAAAATTTAGGCTGAGTAGAGCGCGGCGGATTATTGAAAATTCATTTGGCATTCTTGGGGCAAAGTAAAGGATTTTTGAGACCACAATAAATGCAAATGTAAATTTGACGGAAACCGTTAGAATAACCACCCTTTGTCCTTACTTTGAGGGGCTCCTAATTTCGACGTTGAGCCGGAGGCGATACCATGCAATTTTCCCGTATGAAAACCTAAATTAAGCCTAATCATAAAATTTCGGATTTTAGCCTTTAGGATACCGGAATTGTGACTGCCGGTATTTTTGGCAAATGGGATTTTGTCTTCGATGGAATTAAAGATTTATACTTGGTATATTGTTAGGATATAAGATTTTCACTATGGCTTTGGCAGTTGGATTTTGATTTAGGGTTTTGAATTCACAGAGGTCTGTAGTTGAATTAATGGTTGTAATTGTCTATGTTAGGATTCTGGTGTTAGCCGTTAGGTCTTTTGTCGCAAAGGAATTTCTAGTTATCATTCAATAAGAAAACATGCAAATTATTGTGTAATAATAAAAAAACTTTAATGTCTTTTTTATATATATACATAATGTAAGTCCCTTGGACGCATTTTAAAATAATTAAAAAAGAAACGAAAAATATTAAACCTAAAAATATTTGAATTTTATATTTCACTTTTATGTTATGAAAGTTTAGGCTTGGAATTAATAAGGATAGCTGTCCAACCCTTTTGGTCCAATAAAGAAATTAGAAAGACCTATTTAAAAAAGTTGGATGGGATATGTCTTTTTTATGCCCCGAGAGTATAGTATTTTGATAAATACCATTTTGAATTTCAATATTGAAAACCTGGCACTTAATTGTTCGACTCATTTTCACGATCAAAAACAGTTGTCAACGAGATCATCTCATCCGGCAAATCACATCCCGTATAAGCATTATTCTTAACACAATAAAACAGGATGTGCCGCCAATTGCTATCTGCAACCAACAAATGTGGATCGCCACACACGACTAATAAACTGCGTGCTCTAGAAATCGCAACATTCATACGTTTTGCATTCTTTACAAAACCAATTGTATTCGCGATATCATTTTGCATCAATTTGGGACAGGTGCGAACCGTGGAAATGATAATAATTTTTCGCTCCTGTCCCTGGAATTCCTCGACGGATCCGACTTTGAGAGATTCTATTACTTTGGAACCATACAGCTCGATAAACTGTTGCCGGATCATTTTTCCTTGCAGTTTGTATGGTGTTACAACGCCAATGTCCGACATATCGACACCACAATTTAGGAACCGCTGCACCAATAAATATACCTGTTTAAATGAAATTAAAAGTAATTACAATAAATAGAGGAAAGCGTACACTACTTACTGTTTTGACCTCGCACGGATTAAACCATGACGGTGATTCGGGGACTTGGCGATTTGTCGCTTTGACTCCATAAAAATAAACACCGTGGAATTTATTTGCACCTTTCGTTGGAAGGGCACAAGCTACTTTATTTAAAAAGTTGGCATCATCACTGCCCGTTCCGTTTTCAGCGACAAGATGATTGTCGTAAAATAACTCACTGTATAAAGTCATTACACTTGGAATTGATCGGTAATTGTTAACAAGCTTTGTTACTAACCGACTATCAAATCCGTGAGGTGGGAAGCGCTACAAATAATTGGAAAATCATATTATTAAATGTAAAAATTTTCATAAAAAACCATAAACCAACTCACTTCAACATCCTTTTCATAAGCTGCACGATTTAAAAACCGTGACAGCAACGAGGTGCCAAAGCCACGACTCTCAGCTTCCCTGGACACCACCACGGGACCCAATTGCATAGGATCACCAGCAATGATAATTTGTCCTTGTAAGTTAGTCAACAACATCATGGGTATTAAAGACTGGGGCTCAGTCAACTGTCCCACCTCGTCGATTACGATGTGCGTAAAGTGACCGCTTTTAAATCTCATGTTGAACAGACTTCCCAAAATAGATGAAGTGCCAATGGTGATGCGATGAAGTCCAATGTGCTTGGAATTACACTTCATAATTAACCCAGACGCCGTGTCCGCCATTTCTGGCCGAGTTTTTGACGATGGATCACCTAAGTCGACGGTAGCTGAATACGGCAGCAAATGGATCGGGATCATCTCTTTTTCAGCGGCATTCAGTGAGACGAGGCGAACAAAATCACCGGGCAGCAAGGCATTCGAATTGATGAGACGCTCCGTTATAAGGTTGGCCGAACTGTTTGAGGGTGTGCAAATTATAATGCGACTGTGTGTAATGTTTTTGGTTAACTGAAGCACGGCTTCAACTAGCGTGATCGTTTTTCCGGTTCCAGGTGGACCAAATATAACGTAGGGCATTGGTCTGGCCTCACCAAGTAGGATATTGCAAATAGCTTGCTTTTGTATTTGATTTAGTCCGGTATTATGCCAAGAGATTGGTGCATTATTTTGTTTGTTAAATAATTCCCCATTCGCATTGAGTTCCACCCTAATTTGGGGCTCAACTAAATTAATTTTGTTGGAAAACAAAAACGCAGGATACTTTGATGCGAATGATATTGCATGATGTTGCTTGCGGTATGGTATTCGTGAATAACGAAATAACACCGTGTAGTCGTCACCCTTGTAGCTGCTGTGGAAAGATGGGTCGAATCTCAAGAGAATACGGTTGGCGAGGACTTTTGCAATTTGACCTTGAAATGACTTATCCTGATTGGATGTCCACGGGTTGTAAGCAGTTACTGTATCCCCAATCACAACACTTTTGCAACTATCTGCGAGATTCTCGAGTTCCAGTGACAAATACTCGCCGTCCCTGGTGAAATGGGCGCGATCCTTGTTAAAGCGTCGGATATAATCACCGTGCATCAACTCCTCAAGGAAGAGGAGTATGTGAAATGTAGATGAAAAAGTGTCTGGAGAAAGTGGTAGTTTGAGGAACAAATAGGCTTCATCCAGGCTATTACTGAACATTTCTTTTTTTCCACGATATTTTTCAAATAATTCTATTAGCTTTTCTGGAACTTCATATTGCTGTATGTTGTGAACAAGAAAGCTTGATGTGCTCCTGTGAGACTTAACTAACCGTAGATTCTTGACTGCGTCATTATTATAGTAAGATGGTTGGGAAATTTCACAACGAGATTCAAGTTTAGGTTTAACGAACTCGGAATCGTCTTCCACTGCCACATGAACGTAGACATTAAAATATTTACGCATAGAATAAATGACGATTGTTTCTCGCTTTGAACCAAAGAACTTGGCAGTGGCCTCAAATGTGAATGTTAATGTGGCATGAGGTTTAATTTCAAACGTGTTTGATGGTGTCGGTTTTTGAATAATTTTCAATTGACTTTCCAACTTTCCATTTCTCGTAAAGACATACAATCTAAACGGTAGAACAACATCCATCACATTTTCCACATGTATTTCAAAATTGACGGTGTCTCCAATTTGGTTAAAGTCTATTTTGTTTTCTCCTGTAATTCGTAAGCCATGTTTTTCTACTTTAAGACACTGTTCTGTTCGAGGTGCTACAATAGGATGTTTTGGCAAAATGGTGCCGAGCTCGAAGAGAAAAACTTTAAGACAACGATAATTTAGATGATCAAACTCTCTTTCGATTGCCTCAACCGACACAAGATCACCCGGCTTTGGCAAGTAACCAGAATCCAAAACTTCTTTCGTAAAAAAGTAATCATCACCAATTACGCCGGTATTACCATCAAATTGATCCACCTTTGCGACGGTTGTCTTATATAGAAAAGGTTCCATTTGGATGTACTTTAAAATTTTGGAGGCCTCTGTTGAAAATATATCGTCAATTTCCACAAGACAATTCACAAACACGCGATCACCAATTTGTGGCACAAAATTAATTTTGATCGTCTCCAGATTCACATACAGTAATTCTACATCGGCACCTACATCAACAATGCAAATTTCTAAACGACGTTTTTTGATCTTGCCGATTATTTTACGGATGTAAGTGCCAAAGACTTGTTGTTCATTGTCGTCATTCTGTAAAAATAAAACGATGGCATTTAACAATATCTAAGATTATGTACGCTATTCAGTCTTACCTCATTTTCATTTTGATCTGCAGTATCAACATATTCTGGATCCCAACTAGCATTTACAATTGGTTGCACTGTGGCGACATTTGTGAATTCTCCATCTTTGGGAAGTAAAGTGAAAGAGACTCTTGCGCGAATTTTTATGTTTTTTACATCCTTGCAATCGTTGATGTTAAATTGGTACTTGTTATCAATCATCCCAGAATTACATTGAAGTTTAGTAATAATACCTAGAAAATAACCAATTTAAAGAGTGCAGATTTTAATTTTTTTTTACAAAACCACTTACCAGTCTTCTTTACACACGTTGGTCCCTGTGTAAGAACCTGCTGTTCTTCCTGATCCAAATTACTCTTTGGTTTATTCTTCTGTTTTTCCTCCGATTTAACATCATCAAAATGGGCCAATTGCTTAATAAGCTCACGCTTAAGATCTATTGTATTGTCCTGCGGCTTAAAAAAAGCCAAAATGTTTTGAAAAAAGTTCATTTTGAAAGTTATCCAAGTGCCAAATGTAACAAATAAAGTAACAGCGCCAGGAGATTTTATTGGGATCCAAGAGTCTTGTCAACGGGTTCATACAAAAACTTCGTTTTGGTAATGTGGTCTGTTAACTTTTTGCGAATATTATCGATTCTCTTTAAATGCTGCTCACGTTGAAACTCCTCACAAGAAGTGTCAATAGTTTCTTTGAATTCGCTGCGTGCTACAGTCGTCTTAAGCTAAATACACATTTTGTAAAATTGTAAAAAGCTCCCTTCCATTAAATATGTTAAAATATGAGTAAACTTACCGAAGCGAAGTCAAATTCCCGTGAATTGGAGTTGTCACTGCTACTGGAACCCCCAGCTGACGGGCGATAATTCAATGTATTCTCCAGTTTGATGAATTCGCATATGCACGAACTCGTGCACTTACTTTCAAAATTATTTCAAGAAAAAATTCAAAAAATACTTTCCGATACTGTTAAAATATGATTTTTTGGACTACCGCATGCACATGAATCAACTTTAATTATTGATGTATTAAAAACTGTCCAAGGAGCAAAATATTTACCAAAATATGCAAATTTTTATGCCAAATATTAGGCGGTAAAAGATTGAGAATGCGTTTCTTTTTAATCGCTGATATAGCTGCAATTTTGCTTAATGCGCATGGAAATGTACACAAAAAATGATGGCGCGTTGAATTAGCGGCACATCTCGCGAAATTGTAAAATATATATTTCTATTTTTGTACAATTTGGATAAATATGTCCCAAAAGTACCACATATTTCAAATCAAAACGTGTGCCTCTCATTCAAATTCGGTAAAACACATATTTTTTAAACTTTAGCTGTACTAACTAATAACATTTCAACAACCAAAATCGTTTGTTAGAACAATTTGTATCGAACGAATGCGACAATAATTCAATCCCGGAATGTACGAATTACTGATACCACGGTCACCTCGCGAGGATTGGATAGGACTGGATTGGATCATTTTTGTTATCCACTAGTTATAACTTATAACTTATATCCAGATGCTGTACTTTGTTCACGTGTTTCGCAGGGAAAAAATGAATTTATCATATAATTGTTTGAATAATTTGATTATTGACAGCTCATGAAATTAAATGAATTTTTTTTATACATCGTGAAAAACAATAGCGCTGCATTTGTGCTATATTTCGCTACATTTTATACTTGTGTATAAAAATTTGAAAAATATATACATATATTTGATTTTATACCTTCGGTACTTTCTTATATTTCAGTTTCAGTTCCTAAGTTTTTGTTTATCAGGATGAAAGAGAATAAAAAAACTTTACAGTTTTAAAAGTGCACCTAATAAATTGTTCACACACATCGTTATTTATTGCTTTAATAAAATTATTTTTGCGATCTTTTCCTTTAATACAATTGTTTGGTTATCCCCACGATATAGGAAAAATAAGATATGCTCAGTTGATGTACGAAACTGGTCACGTTTTGCGCATGTCGTCACTCAGAGACAACTTTATATTGGAATTGAAATGACAGAAAAACAATAACATCACAGCGAATAGTCTCTGAGTGACGCTTAATTTGAGAGAGAGACAACATGTATCATGCGCGTGAGCATATCTTATTTTTCCTATATCGTGGGTTATCCCTATTCAAGTATATTAATTTAAATAAAAATAATTCACGAAGTATCTCAAAATTTTTAAAAATGATCCACAAAATTTCTTAAGTCTTTTGTTAATGTTAGATTGTTAAAAATATTAAAAGGTTTTCGACCAATTCGATAGATAATTTGAAAAGCCCGCCAAAGTGTAATAAATTAATACCGCATGTTAGCATCGATTCATTGCAATTATCCACAGTACGCTTTACGGTCTGAACGTACCAAAGAAGGTACAATGTCATAAAATACATATGTTTTGTACAATTGAGGTTATGTTCATCACGTATTAACCGCCTGCTGCTGCATCGCAATGGAAAAACGAGGCATTATAAATGTACTGTGGCGATTGGCGAGTGTGCAAGGCGTAGTAGGCTGTTCCACGCGCATGAGAAATAAAAATTCATTTTTTTTTTGAATTGTTGCAATAAGCTGGTGCATCTAAAGAATTCGAATTCGTTTTTGATTAAAAAGTGTTGCAATTTCCATTTAAACGTACAGTGCTGTGCAATTTAAATAAAAATGGATCTCGTCCAACTGATTGCCAATATGATGGTAAATGACGACGCCGTCATCACCAAGGTAAGTTATTTCAATTTTTTGCATGCCGACCACATTCATTATAAAATTGAATCCACGTGTTTTTTTTTTGCAATGATTGATGACAGCTTTTGTTGCCACATTTATGTACATAGCTGCAGCTATTTGATTTCTAGAAATTTAGCAAGAATGTGGGAATGATTATGGGTTTCCTTCAATTTTGGTTAATTAATTTTATTGGCAAAGAATGTGTGTTTCCATGTGGCCACTTTTGCAATCGCTTTGTATAAAGAGTAACGAGACGATCATTTCCTTTTCGCATGATCTCTTTTCGGGCAATTTATAAGAATGCCGAGAGAAGAAGGAATTTAAAAAAATCTAATTACACGGGATGATTCACACATTCAGCTATTCATATCGCGTTTTTATTTGTCTTCTTGGTATTGAATTCAATATAATTTTTTTTTTATATTTTTAATTTACTTCTGTGTTCGGATTACACGCTTCCGTTGAATTTTGGGTGTGTGTGCAAAAGAATTTAAGCCAACTGGCAATGAATATACAACTATTTTAGGTGTAGACAAATTTATATTTTTTTTTAGGGGCGCATGATAGTCATTTAAATGGACACGTTGTCTAAAATTTCATGATAGACCGGATAACCTATAAATTAAATGTGCACACCAGCTGTAGGCGTTTTAGTATTTTTTTCTCTGGAAGTTTCTGCTAATAATTTCGAACTAATCCCTCTTCGCCTAATTCCATTATGCCGCGACTTCATTTTCTATTGAGTTGCCGTATTTGAATTGAGGCAACATTGATTGACTCCTACCTTTTGCCGGTTACCGTGACTGAAACTGTGTCGTGGGTAACCCTTTTCCCGGGGGAGTACATTTTATTCAATTAATTTCTTACCCCAATGTTCATTGTTATGTAATACTGACTAAATTTCGTTTTCATCTTAGGCTACTGCGGATTTACAAGAAGCATTCAAACGGCCTGAAACTGTGCCAGCCCTGTGTGATATCGTGGTTTCATCGCCAGAAGTGCAAACACGTCAGTATGCTGCTGTGTTGTTGCGCAAGCGGCTCAGCAAGCTCCGCAATTGGAATATGGTGGCTCCAGAAACTCAAGCTGTGTAAGTATTTTCGTCGTGGTTGATCTCTTCTCAATCCTAAACATTTGAATGTGGCCTAGTTTTGCTTATGCCGTGAACATTAAATTTACTGGTTTGCCGTATTAAAAACTAGGAAGATAAAATGCTCCTACCATTTGCCGGTTGTCGTGACTTTGATTCATGTCGTGGACGACCCTTTTCCCGGGGGAGAACAAATTTTTTTCTTGCATAAAAGTCTTTATTAAAATTAAAAATAATTTTTGAATAAATTGTATTTATTTTTTTTTAACCGAACAGCATTAAACAAGGCATGCTCCGAGCGTTACTTGTTGAGCAAGAACGTCCAGTGCGTAATGCCATCGCTCATCTGGTTGGTGTTCTTGTGAATCACGAATTTGCAAAGAAAGACCCATGGATGGTGGATGTCCTCAAGTTCATCTATGAACACTGCAGTTCCAGTGATCCCGCACAAGCAGAATTGGGATCTTCCACATTCTCCATTCTCACGGATTCGGCACCCGATCAATTTGTGCCACACATGGAATCGATTTGTGAAATGTTTTCTACTGCACTGGTGGCAACCGAGGCGAGTGGCAATATGGCGACACCAGTTATCCTGAACATTTTGATCGGCATGACCAATTTGATGCCATTCGTTGTGGGACATAATGCCGCGGAAATTACCTACCAAAAAGCCATTCCTTACATTGTCAAGTGTTTGCATGGATTCGCCGTTCAGGATGCAGACAAATTCTGTGAGGCATTTGAAATTTTGGAAGTTATGGCTGACTATGCGCCTAAATTGTTGAACAGCAATATTAAGATGTTGGTGGATTTCTGTTTGGAGGCTGCTCAAAAGAATGATTTGGATGATCGTGTTCGTGTGCGTGCCGTCATGCACATTGGTTCGCTGTTGCGCTTGAAGAAAAAGCTCATCATTAAACAAAAATTGGTTGAACCAATTATTCATGTTGTGTTCCATGTGATGGCCACATCTAGCGAAGAAGAAGATGACGAGGATGAGGAGGATGAGGATTATTTCGTTGGTGGTGAGAGCAGCAATCCGGTGTCGGCTGCAACCCAAACTATGGATGCGTTGGCATTGAATGTGCCCCCAGAAAAATTGATTCCACCACTATTGGCTCTGTTGGAGCCGGCACTCAAGAACGGTGAGCCGATGCCAAGGAAGGCGGCTTACTTGTGCATGGCTATGATTGCTGAGGGTTGCTCTGAGGCAATTTGCAACAAATACATTCGTCCATTGTTGGACTGTGTGAAGCTGGGCATCACTGACTCCAACCCGATTGTTCGTAATGCTGCTTTGTTTGCATTGGGACAATTCTCTGAACATTTGCAACCAACGATCTCTGAGTATGCGGCTGAATTTTTGCCCATCTTGTTTGAATATCTTCATCAGCTTTGTTTACAAATCAAGGTAAGCAACGCATTTATTTTTTAACATTAGCCTATTTCCATTATGCCGCGACTTCATTTCCTATTGAGTTGCCGTATTTGAATTGAGGCAACATTGATTGACTCCTACCTTTTGCCGGTTACCGTGACTGAAACTGTGTCGTGGGTAACCCTTTTCCCGGGGGAGTACATCAAATTTTTCCAAAGAATGTATTTAAAATTAAAAATCAGTTGTGATCAATATTTTGAAACAAAATTTTGCTATTTTTTTTTTTATTATACTCAGACTGGCGGACCTGAACCTAAGCATCTTGATAAATTGTTCTACGCGCTTGAAACATTCTGCGAGAATCTAGACGAGGAAGCATTTGCTCCACATCTGCCAATATTGATGGAACGTCTGTTTGAGGCGCTCGATCCATCTAACTCTGTTCACTTGCGAGAACTGGCATTGAGTTGTGTCTCATCCACAGCTACAGCTGCCAAAAAGTTTATGCTTCCATACTTTCCGCGTTTGGTTGAGGGCCTAAAACCATATTTAATTAAAACTGACAACGAAGACATTATGACCTTGCAACCAACTGCTGTTGATGCGTTGGCATCACTCACACGGACCATTGGCAAGGAGAACTTTTTGCCATTGGCCCAACACACAATCGACTTTTGCCTGGCATTTACCACAGATCAGGAGGATCCAGATACTAAGCGTTCCGTTTACAATCTGATTGCGGCTATGGCTGAAGTTTTGGGTACTGACTTGGCGGTTGCACTGCCGCATTTCGTTGAGCGAATGCTGGAGAGTGTTACCATTACTGAAGAATTCAAAGATGATATTATAAATGATGCTGCTGTTGCTGCCAATGGAGTAGGTGCCGGTGATGAAATTAACATTGAGGATTCCGAGGATGAGGATGATGATGATGACGAAATAAATGGTATGACTTAAAAATAATTTATCTCAATTTAAAAATATTAAAAAATATTTATTGTTGCAGCTTTTAATGTTGAAAATGCATTCCTGGAAGAAAAACAGGAAGCAATCATTGCCCTCAAGGAATTGGCGGAATACTGTGGAACCGCATTTGCACCGTACCTGCAGAAAAGCTTCGAAGTTTGTTACACTCAAATAAATCACTCCTCAGAAGACGTTCGAAAGTCAGCTGTTGAAGCATTGGCTCAATTTGTCATCTCCTTGAACTCTTTCGGCGATGTTGAGAGCACACAAAGAGCCGCTGGGTTGCTGGTCTCCAAGTTGGTGGAAATTGTCCACAAGGATGAGGACACACACGTCGTGATGACATCCCTTGAGGCATTTTCTCAATTATTGTCACAAGTGAAACAAAACTGCATTTTCACTGAAGACCTTAAAGTTGGCATCTTTACATGCATCCAAGATGTGTTCAACACAAAAGTGGCATGCCAGTTTGCTGAGCCCAATGTGGGCGAGGATGAGGATGATGAAAGTGAATACGATGAGGCCATTATTGAATTGGCTGGAGATATATTGCCCAAATTTGGACAGGCTCTGAATCCCGATGAGTTTGCCCTCTACTTTGGACGTGTGGTCCAGAATTTGGTGCAACGAATTGAAAAGACTCGCGATCGCGAGAATCTGGAGTCACAGCGTGCCTTTGCATTCGGTGCACTCTCCGAATGTTTTGCGCCATTGCAAAAATTCACAGCCAACTATTTTGATAACTTCCTGCCGCATTATTTGCAAGGTGTGCAAGATAATTCTAAGGAAGTGCGACACAATGCGGTCTTTGGTTTGGGCGAGTTGGTGCTGTACTCAGAGGAAAAATCGTATGGTGCGTATCCTCAGGTGTTGCAGAGCCTTTCACATGCCGTGGCGCAACAGCAAGCGCCCGGTACATTGGACAACATTTGTGGAGCCCTTGCACGTTTGATAATTACAAATTACCAGATGGTTCCATTGGATCAGGTGTTGCCCGTGTTCGTTCAGCAGTTGCCGTTGCGCGAAGATTTTGATGAGAATAACGCCATTTTTAAGTGTTTCCTCATTTTGTTGACGCAAAATGTTGAAGCAATGAATGCAGTTATTGATAAGGTTATGACCGTTGGATTCCATGTGTTGATGCAGAAACAATTTACAGAAGATGATGACACAAACAGTAAGAAATTTAACAACATTATTTTAATGCATTTTTGGTAACTTTTTATTGTTTTCGTTTCTTAGCATCCACCTACAAATTTGTGGTCAACGTTTTGGGAGGAATTCGCGTCAAGTACCCAGAGATATTTAACAATTACATTAATTCCGATGCAGAAGTGTTTGCATTTGCTAGCCAACATTGTTCATCATAATAAAAAATAATAAATGTTGAGTAGTTATGTGTAAGTTTGTTGTCGCAGCTACAAAAATTAAAAAATACTGAGAGGTCCCAGTCGGATGAATGCCTGTCTCAAATATAATTCGACTGTTGGTATTTCGCTTTATTCATATTATATTATTTTCATTGCCCCATCCATCGTCCTTCCAAATTGTTAGAGCGTCACCCAGTTTTCCTAAATTTTTGTTCTCTATTTTTTTAATTTTTTAAAGTTTGTTAAATATTCTTGTTGCATCACTTGGAAACAATTTTCTCATTCATTCTTTCGTGCGTTTACGATTTATTCATTAAATATTTTTGTATAATCAATATATTGTTTCAATAACGAAAATTTTATGTATGTTTATGTATTTATAATAAATAAATAAAAAAATATTAACTTTTTTATAATTAGAAGCTTTTAAAGACTTATTTGTGCACGCAAGCTGTCGCGTTGGCGAACTTTGTTGTGTATGTACAAAACAAACAATAGAATTTGAATTTTAAAGCGGTACGTCTGCTGACATAGCTGTGACACTTCGACTGTTTAGGCCTTAAATGCTACATACAATTGTGTTTTGTGTCCGATCTAAATATAAGCCGCGTTCACAAACACAGGAACTTTTCTGCCAACTATTTTTTTTTACAGATTTCGTCGAAGTATTCGTTTACTATGCCACATTAGATCTTTGCTTTTCACATTTAAGTGAACTTTTGATTTATCGTCTGGTCCATCCTCAAACAATTTGGATTGTCTGTATCTCTCCCAGTCCTGCAAGAGTCTTTTACCAATACAACTCTTCAGTGATAATGATCAATGATGATCCACATTTTTTGAGGTCTTAAATTCTTACCTCCCAATTTCTTTTTCTTGATATGTGCTTTCTGGGTTACAGTAGTCAGTGTTCAGTTAACATTCCCAGTTTGATCCTATTTAGCATTACACAGGCCCTGGTTTAATTCTCTCAAAAGTATATTTAATAGTTTTTCAAAAGGTATCAATTTTAATGTTTAAATTCATGTACGTTTGAACAATAATCTTTTAATAAGAAATGACTATTTTGAGGAGACCCTGAAACGGCGAATATTTGAATAAAATTTAAAATTGAGAAGTCGTCCACCTTCAAAATATCATTGAGGCAGCACAAACTCATTTTCGTTTCAAATTCTTAATATATATAGTTTAAAAATAAGTGGAAACTTAAAAACATAAATAATAAAAGCATCCCTCTTTTGTTTGGAAAAATTCTGATTTTATTAAAAGAATTCCTGCTCATATCCAAAACTGAAGAAGACAATACAAAATGTTATCAGTTGAAATTTTTGGGCAAAATTGCCAACCGTATCTCGAAAGAAGCAACCGAAGACGTCTTGGTGATTTAATAATACTTCCAGTTATTTTCTCCAGATTCTTGAGTACGTGCTTTATGTTTACGCTCCACCAAACTAGTAAGCGCCTCAGAGCGCACAGACAAAGAGTCAATCTTCTCCACCAATTGTTGATACGGACTCAGTGGTTGTGTGCCCATCACAACGTGTCCCAACTTGGAGTCAATTTTTGCATCGAGACGAGCATTACGGATCAAATTCACAATCCAGCACTCTGCCTCATTGGTTGTCATGTTCAACTTCTCAGCCAACATACTAATTGTGATGCATTGATGAATGCGACAGAATGTCTCGAAGATCATCAAACGAGCATTCTCGACAAACTCCTTAAGGCAAGCAGCAATAAAGAAGTCGTTGATGATGACAGTCTGACACTCGTGCAACTTCATGCGAGCACCCTCAAAGTCAAAGTTGACATACAAATGCTCCAGGAACTCAGTGATGGGATCCCGATAGGTGTACGACTCTTGCTGGATGACTTTGATCAAATCCTTGAGCGCGTTACGACGGCTGCGATTAATAATCACGGCGGTGGCCAAATAGCGCATAATGTGTGGACACATTGTTTGGATGGCGTTCAAGTACAGTGGTTTGTACAGGAACATCTCAATAATGAGATCACGTCCCTTGGCGTGATTAAAGAACACCAACACGGACCAGTGAACCAGCCATGTGCGTTGTTGCAGTGCTTCCTTGTTGGAGAAGTTCGATTGATCGATTGTCTCACGTAAGCGATTCAAATCCTCCAAAGCGGACGTCCAGTTGAGCAGAAGAATTTCCGCTGCCAAATTACCCCACAATACATTCAAGTAGTTCTTGTCATTGGGCTGCATGACCAGCAGGCAGAAGTACAAATATGAGATGGAGTTCTGGTAATCACCACACTCATAAAAGTATTTGCCCATACGATAAGCGCTATCAACCAAATCGGTCTTGGAATCAAACTCCTTCTGCAACACGGACAAATACGACTTGGAATCCTTCAGGGAGTCTTGATTCTTCAACATTTCAGTTGCCTTCATGATGGGTGCAACATCATTTTGCAGCTCCTTCAGTGTGGCCAAAACTTTTGTTTTGCGTTGGGCCAACTCACCGGGCATTTCCTCGCCCAAATTGAGACGCTTACGGATGTCCATAGTGTAATCAATCATGTTGGTGGTGTTCACAATGTCCAAAATGACTTTCAGTACCACTTCATCGTCATAAATCTGCAAAATGATGGATGGTACAAAATGAGGTTATGTTGAATTTAGTATAATTTTTGGGGACTCACCTCTTTTTCATTCAGGAACTCCAGCACAGGAAACATCAAATGTCGATCCAAATACTGGACGATGCGCGGCGTTAGATCATGCTGGGACATTTTGAAGCACTATTTGCACCACAATTGATATAATTTTAATGCAAAATGCGGCTGCAGTGTGGGAATGACGTCCACAATAGTTTTGACTTTTAGGTGAAAAGAAATGGTGGCGAGCGGTAGTTATATAGCGAGAAGATCGATTATCGAATGTGGGAACATTTTTTTTGCAATATTTTTTGAAAACGTTACAAATGTTGAATGAGAAATAGAAATTGTAAAGCTTAAAAGCAACAAATTATATCTCCATTACTGCGTCGAAGATAGATGGCGTAAATGCATGATAAAATGATCGTTAAAATTAATTTCAAAAATAAAAACACGCTTTTCGAACTTATAAGATTCTTATTTAAAATTAAGGAAGTTATTTATTTAGTAAAATATTAAATGAAATAAATGGAATTGAAGTCATGAACACAAAAGAGTTGATTAAATGATTAACAGTTATATCCGAGTCATTAATCTTTAATGTAGCAACTAAAAATTAAATGACATTTAAATGTTAATAAACTGTGTTTTATGTATTTCCTTTCCACAGCTGCTCGCCCCTTGTCCCCATTGCAGAGTCCCACAATACTAAACCGGCTTCTGCACTTGCAACTTGCAAGTGGCAATATATATCCGCTGTCAAGCGACCAACGAAAACAATACACAGACATAATGAGCGATGATTATTGCAATAAGTGATTATTAAAAATATGCTACACCACACGACGATGGAGTAATAATAAAATAAATAAAAAGTATGCGCAACATGTAATTATTTGAATGTTAAAGTATGGCAAGTGCGGGCAACCACCTAACTGCAAATATATGCACATTGTATGAGTGGTGGCAAGTGCACATGCGAAACACCATACATTAAAACACATTAAAATAATAAAATTGACTCTATCATTAAATATTACAAAAATAATAACAAAAATTCAATATTATGTTGTATGCGGTGGTACATAACAACTAGATTATATGTAAATTATTATTGTGAATGAAAAAAAGTAGAAGTTGGATGCATTACGAGTTACGACTTACAAGGCGGCCTCAACTAAATATAATATTATTATGTGTATTGAATATTATGTAGCTTGTTGTTGGTGCTTAGATCGTGGGTAATTGCTCCGTTTTTTCGAAAGCCAATTTCCTATGATTAATATTTATTATTGTAATTATTGATTTCTTTTCTAGGTGAATTGGTAACACATGTCTACAAAATACAAATTATGACTTAAGTAAGTTGTGTAAATTTATATATCGGTACAAGTGCAATTATTTTATTTAATCACTGCGGAGAGGCCTGAGACTTTATGTAATTTTTATTAATTGAGTCATAATTTTATTACTAAGACGCTTTCACTTTTATGCAAAATAATGCCCTAAAATATTGTGATCTAGGCTTAACTTTGTCTGTTTCGATTTTAATTTGCTGACTTAATAATTATTTGGCAATTTATAAAAAGCGTCTAACTACTTTTTCAAGTTCATTAATTTTAAGCATTCTGCAACAATAATGGAAATAGTAATTCAGCATTTTAGTATAAACTACTTAAAACTATTCTTGAATAAACTTAATGATCTTGAAAAAATTTGGAAATTGAATGCTTGTGTAACGCACATCACGGTATAATGTGACAAGGTATTATGCTCCGAAAAACCCTGTGTGTGTTTATTAGTACAATTGTTTATTTTGTTTTTCGTGTGAACACACAACTATACAAAGCCTTGTTGAATACTGTAACTCTTCCTTTTTTTTTGCTTTGATAGAAACGTTAAGCATGTCGCAGCATGTTGCGATGAAGGTGATGTGCATTGCATTCATGTACAGTAAGTATGCTAAATAACGGAGATGATAGTGATGACTGTTGACTGATCAGTGATGTGCCTAAAAAGAGCACAATTATCCAAAAAGTAAATTTCTACTCAAGAATTAAATGCAGCGGCCATTTATATTTTTTACATATAAAAAAATCGTCCGAATGACGAGAAACTGTCACAATTCACACTATTTTCACTATGTTATTCCAGATGACGTCACACTGGCGGAGTTTTACTTATAGTTATGTACTTACCCAATAAAAAAACAACTTTAATGTTTTTTTCCAGCGAACTTAAGCAAGGACAATATTTATTTTCCAAATGTTTAATGTGCCTTAAATTTAATAAATATTTTATGTACCACCCAAGGCGATGTATAAATTATTGCACTCCAGATTTTTCAAATTAAAGTGTTTTCACCTTTAAACCTAAATTATTGAAATTATTAACAAAAAATTCGATTAAAACAATTTTTCTGATTTCAATTAAATATATGTATTAATTTTTATTTTATTCACTTTTTATAATAATAATTATTTTTAATTTTTGTTTATAATTAATTCAAGATAATTGTAAACTTTTGCGGATAATACATAACTGTTTTTATTTATTTTCTATTGCATATCTATTGATTTCTGTGGTTGTTTTGAGTTGCACTTTTATTGAAATAGTTTAATTTATTTCAACAAAGTATTTTACATTACGTATTTAAAGTTTATTCTATTTAAATTCATTCACATTATATTGTTTTAACTGCATTTGCTAATATGTGTGTAAAAGGACATTATACTCACAAATTAAAGTAAGTAAGTATGTCCTCTATCCTTATTTCAAGAAGGGGTTGGGGGAGAATCGTTTTATGGAATCAGAAATTGACTGTAATTAGTTAATTATTCATAATAATTGGATTGATGTGTGTGTGTGTGTGTCATGGATATATTAATTGTTATTCTTATTACTGAGAGAGAAGAACTAAATTGTATCCCCTTTATAGATTCTTCCAGTTTTTGTGTGACATATTTTGTAATTATTTTTAAATCTTACTGTTTTGTTTATTAACTTTGTACCTACTAGAAAAATTGTTATTTCCTTTTTAATATCTCTGTTGAAATATGCATAATTTATATTAATAATTAATTAATTAATTAATAAATACATAATAATTGTTATTAGAGCTGGATGTATTTGTCAATTTGCAAATGACGTTTATTGTTATTTGTTAATGGTTTTTTAAATGATAATTCCTTAAAAAATAAAATAATAAATAACAGATTGAGAGGATTCTATTGTAATAATAATTATACAATTTAATTGCTTGTTGCGGTTTGAGGAATCTAAGTGGATTCAGAACTTAGTGAAATAATTACATTGGTTTTAATCAAAATTTATTATCTTGCTTAATGGCTTTACTATGTCTTAAATCTACTATCATCTTCAAAGAAAAATGAATTATTTATGTATTTTTGGATTTTATTTATTTTTTGTTTAAACAATTTTTAAACATTAAATATAATTTTTATGGTTATTCTGCATTTTAAATTAAATACTTGCTGATGTTTTTTGTTGAAGTTAAAATCAGTTTACATAATTTTAAATTGATCCACCGATTGCGGTAAATGCTCAAAATTTTATCAGCACGATTTTTCATTCAATTCGTATTTAATTAATTAAAATTATGTATTCTTTAAAAATGGTTAGTTTAAACTTTAGGTTACATTCAATTCTTTTCTGCATCTTTTTTGCTGCGTATTTTTCATTAAGAGAGGAATTTGTTCCGGTGGGCAATGTTAAATGTCTGCATTTTATGTTGATTTAAATGGAATTACGTTTTATGAAATAAATTATGGTAATTTAAACTTTTTTAAATATTTTCAAGGGAACGATTGATGAAAAGTAATATCACCGGCCCAAATTCCTTAAACCGATAAGAGTTTTATTTTGTTTGATGGTTTTTGTGGAAAATAAATGGTTTTCGTTTTTATTTCGTGATATTTCAAATGTTTTTATTAATTTTGTAGACACAACCCCTTTTAATAATTTTTTATTTTTTATTTATACTTTTATAAATTTAAATCAAAATTTTTTTTTTTTGTTCCAAAAATGGTTAAATATCAATATAGAATCTCATTGTTTAATATAAAAAATTTTTGTTTATTAAATTTCGTTATTATTTCCTAAACATTTTAACAATTTTCTTAAATTTTTTTTTTGTTTATTTTTTGTTCATCTAAAAGTGCCGAAATTTTTGTTTACAAAAATTTAGTGAAAATTGGTTCGATGACAAAAGTGCAGCTTGATCAAAAATTAAACGGAAGGCACTTTTTTTAGACAATTTCCAAAACGTTTATCTACAAAATAAAATGGCTTTAAATATTACGAGAGGCCATTGTGAGTGTTTTTGTTTGTTTTATTATTTTCATTTCAAGGATTATTTAGAATTTGGTGTTTTTTTATATGCCGAAATATATTTACAATTAACAATTTTGTTTAAAACACAATGGCAGAGTTTTTCCGAACACGAAAACGAACACTGAACATAACTCACTTTTGCACTAAACCATTTTTCGGTAACTCATAATTTTTTTTAAAAATAATATTCTTTTCTTTGTAATTTTGTTTTGTCCTAAATATACACATTTAAATGTTTTTCATTACTTTTTTGTTTTTGTAATTTGTTTTTGATTCCAAAGGCATTTTTCTTTTACTTATTAAATTTTTAAAATATATTTCTTCCGAATAATTAATAGGTTTTTTTTTTAATTCGTTTTGGTCAAGCCGAAAGGTTTATTTTCTTTAATAATTTTAATTTGTAATAATAATTATCCTAAACGTCGCAGAGGTTGTGGCTAATTTTCCCAAAGGCATTTTTTTATTCTTTATTTAAAATTATGTATATTTTTATCATTTGTACATTCATTTAGCTTTTTTTTTCACTAAAAAATCTGCTAATTTCCAATAAACCATTTTAACCCTAAAAAACTCTTTTCCACAATAAAAATAAAAATTTCATTGGATTTCTCGATAAACATTTTTCGTCATATTAAATATTTAAAATATCTTTGAATGAAGAGTTTTAAGTAATAATTGTTTTTGAAAAATTTAACAAATAAAATTGGAAGTATAAATAACTACGCCACATAAATACTCGTAATTTGGTGAAAAAAAAGAATCCAAAACAAAAAGTCTTTCTAAAAGGTCGCACAAAAACAGAAACGACCTCATCATTACAAACAGATTATATGTCCACTTTCACATACCTGCAAACTTACTCCCCACGGCACTCAGCCATAGGTTCCAATTTAATATTTGTTTGCGGTTCCTTAAAGTTACCCATCCGAGAAGGACAATTCCTTGATCCAACCAAGTCATTAATATCCGTATCTGAAAACAGATTGTCCGTCCTCGGTGAGGTGTAATCTCGTGACGACTTATACGGCATTCCAGACACCCCAACTGCCAAATTAACAGCCGGCTCCAATGCCATTTCCATGGGTGAGCTGAGTGAATTTTCTTCAGGACTTTGCATCCTCATGACGTCATGGTTGGGATTCGTTGAAGATTCAATACGCGATATATTCAGTCCGGTCAAATGTGCAAGACTGTTGCCTTGGTGTTGATGTTGTTGATGATGTGAATGATTTGAAGATGAATTAGTTGAGATGTTGTTATTGTTGGAAAGCGAATTATTGTTGTTAATATTTGGATGGGCTGGAGATATAGTCAAACCGGAATGTTGATGTTGACTAGATGAGTTACCACCCGACGAGTTGGAACCCTGTCCCCCCATACCCGGAATAATGTGCAACCCCGAGAGGCCGGCCATACCAAGCACTGATGCATTGTTGTTTGGCATACCGGGAATGGCCGGTGAGGCAAGTCTCGGCATTGGAATTCCACCACAATGTCCCATTTGACCAGACGCAGCGGGTGATCCCAGTTTTGGCATTGGAATATTACCACCAGCTGATCCACCATTATTTGAATGCATGTGACTTTGCATATTGAAACCACCCACTAAGTTAGCTGCATCAGGATGATGATGATGGCCGCCAGCGGCTGCAGCCATTTGCATTTGTTGATGTAATCCACGTGCTACTGCTGAAATGGCGGCAGCTGCTTCAGGCGAGAGAGATTCACCGGAGGCGACTGGTACTTGCTGTTGCGGTGGGCATATGCCGTTAGCACCAGGGTAATTCATGTTGGCGTCTTGAAATGGAAAGACGGGCTGCAAGAAAGGAGGTAAATAAAATGTCAGTGGCATTTATTTTTTCCAAATCTGCCCAATAACTTACCGAGTGTCTACCATAGGCTAAGTGCATTGTATCGTCTTTCAGCTCTTTGGCATCCCGAAATACGACAGTCTTAATCACACCTTTAATGTGTTCATCCGGCCATATTCCGAGCAAAATTCGCTGTGGTCGTCCCCTACCCTTGGGCCGCAAATCGGTACCCCCATCAATGGACGGACCCAGCATATTGTGCACCCGATTGGCATATAGGACGAATGTCGGATACGGAATGTCATATTTTCGTGCCGCCTGTGATAGTGAGAGTCCATCCTTCAACACACTGAATATGGCTTCGGCCATTGTTTCTGGACGCCATGACTTAAGGGGGCCACGTTCACGAAACCGCAAATGATGAATCAGATTTTGGTTGGTGTTCCAACACTTTTGCCACATCGACTGCAACTGATACTGGTAACTATCTGAAATGGAATAGTCACAATTTGAAATGTGGGCAATAATTTATTGATCGAGACGATAATGTGCGCCGCTTCCGAGGATGCGTGCGCGCGGGTGTCAGCTGTATAATAATATTGTGTTCATGTTTTCGTGTTCGCACAAAATGTTCTAAACACAGTAATTAAATAAATTGCATCATTGCAATTTGCAACACAGTGGCAATTGTACGCATATACATTCCGATATAATATACTGTGCTTTGTACCCATGGAGACAGCTCGTTTTGTATCTAATGTGTTTAGTAAATTTAATTAAAACACATATTGGAGCCACCCTGTCGCTGGATGGCTGGCTGGATGGTTGTTGGTTGGTTGGATGCGTCGAATATTGTTGCAAGAGTTTTGTACACGTCAAAATTAAATGATCATCAATTAATTATATGTTTTAATACAAATAAAATGAAATGAACTCGGTACATTCAGTTGGGGCGAATCTAATGCAGCGATGCTGGCACGGGCATATCACTATAATAATATGTAGCCCTCTTCGTCCCCGTATGTACTCGGTTGTTGTTTTTGTTAGGTACATTTATGTATGAATGTGCATTTGTGAATTCGCCACCATCTCACCCCCACTCTTGATGAGGCCAACACTCATCCCCCACCCACTTTGTGTGTATGGCGAAATATTGTCGGCTCTAGTTAATTTATTTCACACCTCCCTGTTTCCGCATTTTGTATTAGTGTCACTAAGTTAGTTTGAATTTGTTGTTTAATTTGATATTTGTTCTCATTTATGTGGACAATTTGGGGGATTCACCATGGAGCTAATTCGTGAACTGTATACACCAAAATGAGATTATTTGCACTCAAGTTGGAATAGCCACAGTGAATTACAATTACATGCAATGCAATCGTGGAGGGTTGAAAACCACTGACAAATAATAGAATTTCTTTAGATTCAATTCCGTTTGTTTTAATTATTAAGGATTAGGTTCCCATTTTTATTAAAGTGAATAATTACATTTAATTTTAGGAACATCCTACTGCTACAGAACAATGCTAGTCGTCTAAAAATTTCAAGGTCATGTTTATCATATTCTTATATTTCTATTTTTACAAATCGATTCCCTCAATCATTTTTGCAATTTGTAAATTTTCTCACAACAGTTTAATTTTAAATTAAATTTAAAACCTTACAATTTTTATTAACCAGCAAGTGACTTTTAAATACAATAAAACTAATATTAAGAAATTGGGTAGGAAATTATTAAAATATTTTAATCTATCAAACAAAAGAAGGACGAATTGATATGCAAAAATCACCGAATCGACAAACCGTCATGCGCACGAATGTTGTTATGAATCGACAGTTCACAATCACACTATTGCAATCCCTGTCTCCAATAATGCATGAAATTTGATACGTTAAATCATCTTCCACCCCCACCCACCATGCACAAAAATGCCGCATAGTCAAACGGCCAACAATCAACAGGTAGGCCGAAATTTTAATATGACACGATAATTCCACAATGGCAAGAAAGCGTGAAATGTATTCAATCAAATTTTACGCAAGGGAATTGTGTTTCAATTGAACATCCCATGGGTGTGGGGTGTGTGTTGTACGAGTAGTTGTTTATATAAAAGGATTGGTCGTGCGGGGTGAGTGACGGGTTTTTCCCATCGCATCCAAAATACAACAATACACATATTTACAGCAAATTACAACACGAAAGGATACGAAAATTCTCGTACATTGCGTGCGTATAATGCGACTTGATGAATATTTCTAATTTATTAATTACCTAATGAAAATATTTTATTAAGAAATTCATTTCATTTCCAATCTACATCATCGTATTATGTATGAATGTGTGGGCTATGTAGGTTATGCGGCGAATGCGGCGAAGGAAATTTCGGACAAGATTAAATAATATTTTTTTTCATGAATTATGGCGGCCTCGCCTTAAACTCGCGCTATTTTTCTGCATTAAAATAATGCCATGTCCGAAATCTATATATTGCTTACTATAATAATTTACGTGTGGCTGGTATGCCGTCCGTGTGATGTGTGCTGAATGTTTATACGAAAAATAAATGTTCTTCCAATGTGTTCTACTATTATATATTATGTTCTTGTGTTTACTTATTTCTCATCTAATGAATATACTTATATTTCCATTTTTTATTTTCGCTTACTGCTTGTATGTCATTCTCATGTTTTCGGTTTTATTTTACTGATTAATTATATTTCGAATAATTAAGCTAAAAGCTCTATGCCGCCCTCATTTTGCATTTTAATGGCATGGCGAGCTAATTTTTGATATATACGTCACATTTATAAATGAAAATGATCATATAACCTATTTTGCCTTAAAGTATTGTTTTTGTTTTATTTATTTTCATAACACATACTCGTATTATCAAATAATAAACAAAAAAAATGCAAATATTTTTAGACAAAGACTTATGATTATGCAAATGAACCGGTTGCCTATTCAAAACAAATTAATAATATAAATATTATACTGTTAATACTTAAAATTATACAAATTATATTAATAAAAACGAATTTAAAAAACTCGTTTTCAAAATATTATTTTGGGTCTATTATCATATTATTTTGATATTAATTTCGTGAATAGTACGACAACAACTTTATAAGCGGATAACGGATTTAAATGTGGTCTCTAAATTTATTTGTGTGTCTCATCAAATCTTTGTTAGACTTATATTTTTTAACAATCCACTATTTCAATAAAATTGACTTAACATAAATTTACTAAATGAATTATAACCTTTGGTATTTAAATTTTAAAATTTATTAAACATATTCAAAAAAGTGCAAGAATAGCATTGAATAATTATTAAAAGAAAAAACATAAGAAAAATATGTGGAAGGGAGGGTAAAACTAAACCCTTCACATTGACTAATTTAATTTATTTAATTGAATATGAAATCTAAAGTAGATAGTGCCAAAATGCAGCCACGCCTATAATTTGGGTTACCAATATTAAAATTAACTCAAATTGAAAAAATAAAATAACGTTGCACTCTTTATTTGCTAATTATTTGCTCTTCTTTTTCATTCGTAAATATGAGGCAGACGTATTTAGAGTTCAATAAGAATTAATTACTCATTAGTCATAATTGAGTACTTTCATTTAAAAAAAAACGAAAAAATTTGAGAGTTATTTTATAACCGTTATGAATAACACGTTATGAGTTAAAAAATAACGATAACGTCCATTTCTAGTTTTATACTGAATTACGTGTTTGATTGTTCATATATGCCATAAAAACATTTATAAACATTTATAAAGAACAAAAAAAAGGAATTTATTTAAAATGTAAAGTTCATTAAATATTTATCGTAGCAACTGTTACTCAAAATTGCAAATGTTTTGTGCACAATAATTTTAAAACGTAAATGTGAAAATCCAGAAAGAAGTACGAATTATTTTAAGACATTTTGTTATACCCCCCCCCCCCCTCATTACATGTACCCTACTTTTATGTTACTTTATGTGAATACTTTATATATCGACAAACATCATCGAAATTCATAATGATATGAACACATATTATAATATCTATTATGTAACCTATTCCCCACATGCACATAATTAATAGCAAAATTAAGATTATTAATAAGGCATATCCAAAATGTATGAAAGCATTTTGCGTCACATCGTCTCGTGGCAGGTTAATTACTTTACTTTAATTAAATTCTTAATTGATTGCTTATTAAATATTAATTAAATCTTTCGCCCGAAACTTTTTGCATTGCACGTTATAAATACGCAAAATATTTGATTACATTTTTCCACGATACACATAAAAATATAACTGCAATTTGAATTGCTAATTTATGTTTCACATTTAATTATTTTAATTAAAATTGCAAATTATTCACATTCCTTTAAACTTTAAATCATCTTTTCGTTCCATTTTAAATTGCTTTTGCAGTGAAAAGGGAAAAAATACAAAATATAATTTATTTTATGCAGGTATATAAGATACACCTCTACGTACCGCACCATTCTTTATGTTTCATGTCTTGTTATATATTGCAATGTAGGTGAGAGTGTAGAAGAGGACCACGTCCATAAGTTAGACAAGCGATTTTTTATGCGCAAAGAATTTAATGTCATTTAACTTTCGTTTGCCTTCTTTTTTTGGAGATAATTTATTTTCTCCACTTTTATTTTTTTTGTTGCTTTAATTTTATACCATAAACTCCAGACAGAAAATATTATAATGGGCTCAGATATGTACAACAAAAGTTTGCTCAAATAAATTGGGAAATATTTGGCTCCTGCCTCCACTCCACAAATGCCGGATTACAAAAATATGTATAGAAGATATTTATATTTAATTACACTCGTCCATTTAACATATGTATAGACATGCTTTGAATGTACCGAGCTGTATGTGTATGTATAATTGAAGATGTGTATTTAAAATTAAAAAGAATGAAGTATTAAGCTGAAGTGCCGAAGACGACGAGCAATGTGAAGATGGGAAGAAAAGGGGGAATCGAAAATGTAAATGAAAGTAAACAGATGCTCATAATTAAAAAATTTAAAGACTTTTATTTTTCTTTATTTAAATCATTTATAGAAACTCAAAAGTAATTTTGTTTTTAAGTGTCGAATATTTCGGTTTCTTGTTATTCAAAGTTGAAGATGTGTACAAAATTATTTTTTAGTTCTAATTAAAACGAAATTCACTTGGAAGTTGGTGAGTTCTACAAAAAGGAACAGGGTGTTAAACCGCATTGAAGTAAATGTAAAATTATAGTTGAAAAAATGCTTTTGACATCAAAAATTATGCTCCACATTTTGTATTTTATATTAATTAAACTTAATAACTTGTAGAATTCTTTTTAATAACATAATTTAATTGATACAGAATTATCCACTCACAATTTTCAACTGAATCATAATTTAAATTGATTTTAATGCCTACATACAAATTTAGTTACAATAACTAGAAAGATAGTTTATTTTAAATCCATTAAAAAAAGTGTTTGAAATTGCGAGAAAAATGCGATTGTTTGTTAATTAAAATTTTATCGATTATCGCTCACCTATTTTTCGATTCGGTACTTCTATCCTTTCCGGTTCAAATCCCTGCCTCAATCTTCCGGATTCTTTAAATACATAAAATGAAATATTACACACAATTTGTTTTAAAACCATACACACCAAGATGCAAGAAATGAATTACTCTCATCTTTCGTCGCATTTATGTAAGAAAAGGGTTTTATTTTAACGGTATAATTATATATTTATAACATAAGAAATGAGTGTGTATGAAGTGTGGAATGAAAACAATAAATTTCAATGAGAGGAAATAAACGTATAAGCAACAACGCAGCCGTACGTACATAACTGCATAAATACATCCGCGCGCGATTGCAATTTATTTTAATTAGAATTCGAAATAAAAGCAAGAAACATTAAGTTAAGAAAACGTCTGAAATTATAATATGTAAAAGAAACCGCAAAAAGAGAAAAATGGTGTTGAAGTGGAGTGAGCAAACTGTGTGATAAAAACTGAAAAGTTTTACTGGAAAATTGTCGCCATAGATTTTATATCTTTAAGTAATTTTCTTTTCGAAATATTAATTTTTTTGAGAGGCTTTATTTTAAATTCTCCACATTTTAAAATTTATTTGTGTACGAGATTTGGTTGGCAAATTATGTTAAATTCGCATTTTATCAAATATGTAGTTATGAATCCTAAAATCCTAATTCTTAGTTTAGATAAATTTTCACTAACAATAATAAGGTTCTTAAAATCAAATTATTTTCATTACACTTTTACTATCAAAACATACTTACATAGGAAGCATAAATTATGCTAACAAGCATAAAATGTGTGTATAATATATTGCATTATTTATAGTACAAAAATAAAACATTAAATGCATTGGCTAAATGGAAAAAGGCGATAAAAACGCCATGAGAATCATATCAGAAAAGGGGTACACAAAGTGAACGTGAAGAATTCCGAATTACAGATTTCCAACCAACAAAGAGTCCAGCCAAAAATAAATATACACACGAGCACGCATTAAAATAAATAATTATACTTTGTATAGAACATCAAAGGATAAGTTATATTTTATGTTTTTCTTATAATTTCAAGTGCTTTATGCCTTGTGTTTTTAAAATCAATGTGCATTACCCCCCTTGTATGTGATGTACTGCGATATTATATGTGTGATGTGTGTGGATGTGAAGTTCAATAGTGTGGCACGAGTGCGCTCGGGAATGTGTTTACATTAATATAAATAAATAGATATTTTATGTGAAGACGAAAAATTGAAGCGCAAAACTCGCAGACCACATACAGTCGATGGGAAAATTAAGAAATGAAAAGTGCTACTATACGCCAGTTCAAAAAGAAGTCATCAATCTTTTTTTAACGAAAATAAATCAATGAATTTTAACAAAAATAATCGAGATAAAATGCTGAACTTTTTTTACGAAATTTGAATAGGAGTAAAAATTGTTTATTGGTTGAACTTTGTTCTCCAAAGTCGAATACTAAATCTATAAAAGTATTAAGGAAAATACTAATATTTTAATTGCAATTTTATATAGTTTTTACTTTTAATGACAGCATCAGTATTTAAAAATAAAAGATAGATCAAGATCTGAAATAAAAGTGGCACTATAATTTAATTGTTGGGGATGTTGAAGTTTCACTGTAATGAATTTGATAATGTTTTAAAACATAAGATATCTTTTAAATTGATAATCTTATGAAATTGTATTTATATTTAATTCAAGGTGTTATGAAAATCTTTCTTTAATGTGACCTTGAATATAATAACAAATTTAAAATAAATCTCCAAGAAATGGCGCGCACTAATTAAACTACGAATTGAAAGTTATTCAAATACAAAAATAAAACAAAACAAACTTGGAACAAAAGATACCCGCGGAGGTCAAAAGAAACGAATCGAGTAAAATAGAATTATGAAAGGGCAGCGAGGGCACAAGGACATTGTGGTTCAGCAGTGGGATGGAACGTATACAATATACATTATACATATACTCGTAAATAATGCATAAAAGCAACCCTCAGCCGTTACATAAATGTTAATTGATTTTAAATTAGAAAAGTTTTTTTTTTTTTGCTCGTCGCGTCGTCGCATTTTTATTTTTCGAATTGTGTATATTGTTGAATGTGTTCGTGAATGGTCCTCCGCATGAATATAATATACTAATATCTATGTTGGTATATGTGTGTTATATTCCTCCAATTCCGTTTTATTTTTATGTCCTTTCCGATGGTCTTTGTTGCGCCCACTTCCGCACAACTCCAAACGTCCCGCGTGCTCACCCTTTTTTATAATGACTTTCTTTTACTGTGCGGTGTTCTTTTTTAATATATATATTTGTTGATGGCGAGGTTTAATTAAAAAATCTATAATTTTGCAATTTTTACATGGTCCTGTACGCTTCTCGCCTTTATGTGTGCGTTCATATTTAAAGAAATGGTCAAACTCAATTAAATGTGTACAAGAGTAAATGTGCTGCATTTACCTCCCGCGTAAGGAATTTTCAACAAAAGTACATAATGTTATGGATAAAGAGTGAAATAATTGCTTAATGTTACGGTCACATTTTTGTTCAAATTTATATTACAAAAAATGTTTTCCTTTTCTATTTTCTTGACACTTCAGTAACAATTCTATTCATTTAATTTAATTTAAAATTGTAAATATGCAAATACTATTGTATATAAATGATTAACAGTTATATCATGTATTTTCCATTACGGAACAAGAGTAAAACTTAACTTGTGCGCAAAGCTTCAAGCAAACTATTCAATAATTGCAAGGAAATTGAATAATTCACTTTATTAATAAAGTTCAATATTGCCCGCAGGATTATTATACGTATGATAAAGTTGAAGGATATTGAATTGCCACCCACTTCCTTGTATGATACCGCACTGCAGCCGTTACGTAGTTACACAACTACATAGACTTAAGTGTCGATGTCCTTTACAGACAGGAAATCTTGAATTGAAAATTGAAAATTCATTCAATATTTTATTTAATTAAGATTCCTTGTGGATTGGCTTATAAGTTACAGGCTGTTTTTTTTTTTGCACGCAAGTCTGTTCATTTGAAACGAAAATTAATGCCGGAAAATTAAAAGTGCGAAGATATGTTAAGAAACAAACATATATATAATATGTATAAATTTAAATTTATATTAATTAATATTTAGATAGGAAAGACATTCGAATTTATTGCCTCAATTTTTGAGATGTTTGTAAAAAAAAATATTTTTTTAAGAGATTAATATTTTCTGTCAGAAGTAAACTAAATTAAAATGTAATTTCAGTTTAGTTTTTATTTATTGCAGCCTGTAATTATCTTTTTGTTTATAGTTAATGAAACTTCAGTACTTATTTCCGTACTAAATTACTAATAAATAATAATTAATTACCAAAGACAGCACAATTCAGTGTGACGTCAAGAGGATGTAATGTGCGTTCGAATGATAATAAATTGCAGCTAATGTGACAGCTTCATATTATAGCAGCAATTTATTATTGCAGTAGTGTGTACATTGTCTACAGTAATTTCCCAGTAAACAATAAGATTTTATTACAAAACTAAGGTAAGTACATATTATTTCTAATACGTCACATCACACGAAAATCAATAAACATCGCAGAAGCCGCCACGAAAAAGAAACTGTGAAAGAATTGTTACACACGCAATTAATCGTGAAATGTAATAAAAACCTTGATTGGCTTATACTTTTAATTGATTGAATAAAGAAGCACATTCATTATTTATTAGATATACTTTTAATTATATTTTATTGGTTCAGTTTGTTGTTTTTTTTTCTCCGTCATAGCTATTGTGCGTTTGCTTGTTATTACTATTTTACATTATTTTCTGATCATTTCATTTGTAATATTAATGTTTGCATTGTATACATGCATTTTCAATAATTACGATTATGAGTTCTATGAATAATGAAGTTAATGAGTATTGATATATTCACCTGCAATAGATGACGTTGGAGCGCCCAGCCATGAGTGGGAATTTTCTAGTAGTTTGGCCTGCAAAAAAAAGAGCATGGAATACATAATTATTGTTATTTTATTTGAAATTGTTATGCTTATGAATAGGAAATATGATATTAATAAGTTATGGTGAAAACAGTGAGTTATGTTTTTAGTAAACATTTATAATTGTGGCCTTTGAATTTTGTATGATCATAAGTCTAATTATTTTACACACGACAACAGAACACGAAGGGAAATCCTATGATTTTTCTATTTTTGGTTTTGAAATACTATTTAAAGTTTAAAAACACAATACAGTATTGTAAAGGATTAAAAATAGGTTAAAGTAAAGTCTGTCCAAATGATTTATCGAATACTATTATTCTTGACGTTGGATTTAACAATTTCTTTCAAGTTTGTAAGGAGGTCGTTGCAAAGAATTTGGAAGTCCGATTTGCATCTGCATCCATACAAAATTCAATTATTTCAATCACTCATAATGATGCTGACTACATTTTAAGGGAACCTTAGTAAAGGGGATATTTCGGGTATATAATTTTTTAAACATAATTATTTTTTATTTTGAAGTCGTTGTAATCAAGGAATGTAACATACCTACAGATTTATGCGCCCTGGAAATCCTTATTCAATTAAATATTTTGCACAAATAAATAATCCAATAACGATTAAAAAAAAAAATTATCAATAGCTTTTTTCTGGGTTTTTAAAACGTTTTCTCTAAATCAGGACAAGTTTCCTTCCACAAAAGAAGACTTATCTAATTAAATTTATTTTATGTTAATAAATAAACAAAGAGTATTTCCACCTCATGTGTTACTTCAACTCTTTATGAAACTTAATTGACACTGATATTTTAGGCTAATTTTCACACACACATACGATCAAATACAATATACATACAATCATGCAAAAATAGAACGACCTTGAACCTCAATTCATGTCTACTCAGGTAATTTAAACCGGATGAAAAGTGAAAGTATGCATATACATAAAGAGTGTGGGTGGAAAACTCCTTCAAATGTCTATACCTTGCACTCCCACATAAAGACAAATTCGATATCCGCACATAAGGAGGTGTTTTATCAACGATACAGCAGGACGTAGGTTGTGGATTTTACTACACACATACATCCTATATGTTAAATAAATATACCCATAGGAAATGTTGAGCAAATCGTTGTGAAGAAAATCTGTGTGGATGGAAAATAACACAAAAACCGCATGAATTTCCATGATGCGGTTTAGGGTAAGTCAAGTGTGCGAATCCTTAAGTATATAAGCATGTACAATATACATAGTACGGTGCACAGAAAGCCACTAAAGGCCCTGGAGGACTGAGGACTGAGGAGTTGCACAGTGAACGCAAAAGATTAGATCAAACACGAAAGAGGACAAGCCAAACAACAAAATGATGCGACGACAAGCTCAAGCGGCAACCGTTTTATGCTCTTTATCTTGTGAGGGGGGGTTGCTCAAGGCGCATTATAATGTGGAATGGGCGTTATACAGACACAAGACGCATATAGTATATTATGGATATACGAGAATAGTGAAAGCAATGACTAGACGTACGCTAGACGCTACGCTGGCACAAATAATTCAAATAACAAAGGTCACGTGGCAAACACGGTTGAGATGTCAGGTGTGAAAGTTCATTTACATTATAATTATAGAAACACATTTCAACCAAAACATTTTAAAGGCAACTTTAATGAACTAATTGTTTCAGGTGTTGATTTTATGTAGCTGTATGATCTCTTAAATCGAATCAAGATAATTTCACATATGCGGAATTCGTAGTATTTATAAATGCAATTCGCTGCATCTTGGAAATGACTTACTTTTTAATTTATATATGACCCCAAGGGAAGATATAGATTTTTGCATTCCGAACTTTTTCGGAAAAAAATGCTATCTCAGAAACTGCTTGTTCGATTTCTATGAAATGTTTATGTAAAATATCAAGGAATATAAAAAATAAATATATAAAAAAGGAGATTTAATTTCGTCAAGGTCAGATACTTAAAGGTCAAGGTTATTAACAATAAAGTTATAGCGTTTGTATGGGAGCTCAAAAACCGCATCGCCTATTTGGTTCATTTAACCATCGTTTATCCATAAAGGCATTACCAACAAAGCTTATCTTATATCCTCAAAAGTCATCCTTGTGGAAAAAAATGCATAAATTATTGCTAATCTCAATAAAAAGATCAATTTTTAACAAAAAGTCAAGGTCAAAGTTATAAAATTTCAGCATCAGATTTTTCACATCCCTAGTATATAAATTCACACCTCGCTTTCCCTGCAATGTAGTTTTTTTCATTCAAACTTAATTTTATATATTGATGAAAATTGTTATGTAAAAATGTACATATATTATGTAGCTCACATAATATTAATTCGAGATGAAATAAAAAGGTGGAAACATAAAACACCAGTCGAAATATTTTGTGTAATGTGATTTGATATTTTCTCATCTCTTGAGGGGGGGGGGGGGGAGACGTAGCAAAATGCACAAAAAACTTGATTCGCAATCGGATAAAAAACATAAAATTCAATAAATTGCACATAATTTGTATGTTTCGTCTTGCATGCATACTGCAGTTTTGCCGAGTATGCACTGTGGCAGGCGCACATAACTATAATACGGTGCGGTGCCGAATGATTGTGCAAAGTGGATGGAAAAGCTGTGAAATTTGCTTCAAATAAATGCATAAAAGTGTACCACCATGTATATAGATTTAACTACATGACTCGTCTGCCGCTGCAGTGTTGTAGTGCCACAGTGCACACTTCCAGTGCAATTGATAAGCTTTTATTTTGTTACGTGTACAAAGAAAACGGCAAGCACAACTCACAACAAACATTGCAGCGGGGAGGTAAAACAAAAACAATAAAAATAATCCATTTGGACAGGCGGCGATGCACATACTACATACACATTGGCGTACATGAGAAGAACGGGAACATCGCGCGCAAAGAACATAACAATAAAATTTAATTAAATATTTGTGTTTATGAATCACAGAGAGGCGAAAAGACATTTTAAGTCGATGCATATTATAGGGCCCTTTTTACAATCCCATACAAAATATTCATGCATTTACAAAGTTGATGTTGCGGAGTAAAGAGAAGAAAATTGCTATCCACCTAAATACGGAAGGTTTTCCACACTTTGATGGCACTTGACTTCTGTTTTTTGCATTTTTACACTTTGTTGCAATTAGGCTTGGTGCCAGGCGACATTTTGATGAGCAACAGCATCATGAGCTCACACAAATGCATGCATAACGGTGAAAACGTTTGTCAAAAGTTGCGCCAAATCGTTTAGAAATGCGTCACAATGGATTTGTGGTTGGGGTGGAATTTTGATCGTAATGCACTTATGTTTAAATATATGCTGTTTAAAACTTAATTTAAATGCGGATGCACTTATTAAGAGTAACTAACGTTTATTGGTTTAAATTAAAATTACGAATTTATTTCAAAGAATTAACAAATTTTTAAAGACGAATTTTCTGATCATTGCTTCCTTTTATATTTAAACAAATCAATCATTACAAATGTCCTGACTTCAACAATATACGACTCATTATTACTTTGAACACTTCTATACAAACACTTTTGCACAAATTTAATTAAAAATCTTTCCATAACGTTATTAGTTGTAATTTTGTTTACACTTTAAAAATGAACAAAATGTAAAAAGCTATAAAAACAAAGCGTTGAAATGAAAGAAAATGCGAGGTAGCCATAAATACATTAAAGGAATTTAATGGGTACTACTGCTGGTGCTTCGCCGTTAATGACTTTTCGCTTCTGCTCAATAAAGCTTATATACATTCAGAATTCATCATCGACGCCACCTGACCAGATTCTACATACATTTATATTTATTATACAGAAGCAGAAGAAAATCGCGAATCAAATTAATTCACAACGCTCACAAACCAACTTACTAGATCGAATTGATTTGTCTGTGAGCGAACCGTGTACAATGTACAATCATATTGTGTTGTTTTATACACACCTGTAGTTACGTATATTTGCATGAATAAATTAAAACTGATGTGTTGAAAATGGAATTTTAAATACATTCTCCCTTAAATTAACATTTTTAAAGAAATATCAAAATAATATACAAATTAAAAAGTCCTTATTTCTTTAAGAAATACAATATTTAAATTATGCATTTTAGATTAAAACCTCCCTCTCCTGAATTAATTAAAGGCGCCCAGTTATATTGTTTACATAAATATGTGTCTTTACTCACGGAGTCAAATATTAGAGAGTTTTAACCCACCCCTTTAAAGAAAATTGTGAGGGTTTCCAATTGAAGAAGCACTAAGCTATATTTTGCGATATAAATGCATATACAATATAATATAACTACACAGTACACACCGAGAAAACGAAATGACAGAAATAAAGACAATATAAATATATCTGCATGAAGACATCATTTGTTTAACATTTCCAAAACATATAACAAAAAGCAAATGTTAATGGGGGTAAAACAAGTGGAACAAACATCATCATTTTTATATCCTTTTATACCCTATTCATTCCGCTTGTGTGTTTGCGCATCTCTTTGTATCACCCTTGGGGTATGTGTAATTTAAAATATTAAAAAATATATAGAAATGTTGTTGAATATAATATGAACGAATGTACGTATATTATGCAATATGTTGTGTTATTCTTGTACATATAAAAATGCATGCAAATTGAGGAATAAAATATTATTTATTTTCCTCCGCAGAGTTTCGCTCTATACATGTGGGAAAGCGTGTGGAAATTAAATGCATTTTGTGTAAAGATTTTAAAAATAAACAAAACACATATTCAACCATTCAAACCAAATTCAAATACAACAAATCTGCCTCATTTTTAATATGTACAATATTCTTTTTAAATTCAAAAGTTATTGCAGCCTTATTGTAACTTGTATTTATATTTTATTATATTAGTTTATTAATGTGATTTAAGCAACTTGTAATTAAAGTAAAAATATGTTCTCTTACAAAATTCTTTGGTTCTCACGATAGTAAACTGTAACTGTATTTCACCGTTATTGAAGAACATAAATTTACCAGTTTTCTAATTAACCTATAATTCATAACGTGCATAATTTTTTAAAATATTTACTACTATTTTAAATAATATGATGCAACTCCACTGCAAATAAATTACTTTATTTAGAAGTCATAAATATTGTCTTATTATTAGTAATTACACTTTATTTGCAGCTTAAGTAATAATTATGTATACATTCTAACTAAAACAGCTACTGAAATAACTAATTATTATAGATTAATAATAATTAAAATATGTATTTCCTTTGTTGTTTCTAGGCATTAGTTAGACAATATTACTCGAGGTTAAGTGCTTAAAATTTAAATGTTTAAATGTAAATGAGTTTAAAAGACTCAAAAAGGCAATAACTTTTGAGACAAATAAACAAAGACCTTGTAAACTTATTCTTGTCAACATTTTCACACGCCATTCAATACGTTCTTGTTTAATTTAAATTTTAAATTTTAAATGCATCATAACTTGAGTCTGGAGTTAGTGCCATTTTTCCATCCAGATGATGTGACACACCAAACTAATTTTAGCGCACCATTTTTAAAATATTGAAAAAATTATCTTGAGCATTCCTTCTTTTATTATTGTTTTAATTTGAATAACAAAATTATTTACACATGGAAAATGAACTAGTTTATGAATTTGGGTTGAATAAAAGTTATAAACTTCATTATTGTATTTTGAATAAATCATTTCTGTCCATGATTCAAAAAGCAAAGGTCTGCCCAAGAATTAAATGCGGCCACCATTTTGCGACCATCGATTTTGGATCATAAATTCTGTTAAAAAATATAAGCTACTCAATTTTCAAAAAAAAGTATTGAAGAAAAATAAAAATGATATCATTATACATAATAATAAAATGTATAACAGTAGGTTTTCTCATTAAGGCATCATATTCTTAAAGAAAAAATGTTTAAAAAGTTATTTTTGTACAACCAAAATAAATTAGGTTAAAATTGATCAAGCCGTTTTCGATATCAAAACATGTTTTAAATTGTTCCAAATTTTTACCGTCATTATAGAAACGATTTTTTACATCAATTTCACATTAAAGCAGCAAATGTCACAACTAGCACTCCCTGTCATTGCACTTTTCCCTCAACAACAAAAAAACTGTACACCGCATTGAACACAAAGAATATTACAAGACAAATGCTGTAGTTATGGGATTGATGTAAATAAATGGTAAAAGCGCGCGCCGGCAAAAATATCTACATATGTATGTAATTTATTTTTCGTGGAAATACATAAATGGGGAAAAACGAAGAAGGACTGACTGTATCGAAATGCGCGCACATTTTCTTATGTGTGTACGCGGTGTTGCGGCCTGCATGGCATCGCGGCTGCTTCGATATTAGGGGGAGCGCGGGGGAACACATATTATGCCTACTGCATGTGAAAGGTGTGGGGTGTGCAGGGGCTTGAGACGAAATTAATAACATAAACTTTTTCCGCGCGCATATACAAGTAGCTGTAACATCGAAATTATATTTCGACTGCCGAAGAGGAGATCGAGAGCGCAGGCCATAATGCTGCCGTTGCAGGCAGCTTGATCAGATGAAAAGTATATCAAAAATGATGAAGAATATGAAACGAAAAGGATATATACATAGTCGTGTATAATGCAAACGGCATATAAAATAAAACGGCGGGCTGTAAATCTTTCAATTTTGTCCGCTTACATGTAATTAGCCACAACTCGGCACACACAAACACAGATTATATTTTAACTTTTGAATATTTATTACTTAAATCAAATTTATTTATGTTCAATGCGGCGAATGAGGGGGAATTGCCAACAATTTTCTTCGTGCATTTGCAGATATGCATTATATTATGTTTGAGATTTTTTGCTGTTTTTTTCTTATTTTTTTTTTGGTAAACTGCGCCATATAAAATACCTAAATGCATTGCTAATATTATATACATTAAATACACGTTGTGAATGGGCATTGGGTTGCTGCATAATGCCGCGTGATGCAGCTTCTGCAGTAATTTGTTTCTGTTGCTGTGTTCATATTTGAAGTTAGTTTAAATTGAAATTTATTCACATAACGCCATTGTCTGATTATTTTGTAAACTTATTAAGAGTTTTTCTTACTTATTAACAGCTATGATTATAAAACAATCAATTGAATTCAAAATAGTGTGTGTTGACTTGTTTAAGTAAAAATTGTAAGGATGACAAAGGTAATTTTAATACTCAGTTAAAAGATTATTATGCATTCGTGAACAATTTTCAGAATTAATTTAATTTATTTTGAAGTGGAAGTTTCAATGTCCATTTAAGAAAATAAAGATATTTATAAAAATGAACGTCAAACATCAATAAATTACACAAAACCGACATACAAAGTTTAAAGATTCAATTGCCATAATATATTATGCTAGAAAGACCTGCAAACATTTTAATTAATATGCTTAAATTTTGCTTAACATTAGACGCTTTTAAATGATTTTCCTTTTCTTATTTAAATAAATAAAACAATTCAAAATTTATAAACAATTGCATTCTTTAAATACAAATTACAATTATTCTAAATCTTAAAATAAAAGTCATTTTGTAAAAACAAAAATGTTCTTTTGCAATAACAATGTAATTACCCGAAACCTTATACATTAAAGTAAAGCATCCCACCAAGTCACCACCCCATTCCAACAATATAATAATCATGCTGTATTTACGCAACAACAAAACTACAAAGCACTAAAAGCCAACATAAAAGATAAACAAACAACAATAATTCGCATTGTTTGTCTTAAATTTCAAGACTTTTCATTTCGTGTTCTCCACCACTTAGCATTTAAATTGAGTCAAACACCATCGCGTCACAGTGGTGGAGAATATAAACGCGTTGTTTGCGACGAAAAACATAAGCGCCAAACATTTAACTCTGATTGTTTTCGGCACTCATAAAATATATTATGTAGCCCACTCGTATGCAATATGTTGAGCTATTTAAGGGTGGAAAATCGGTATGCGTGTTGTGTAATTTTGGCGCCAAAATTAAAATAATAAATGAACATGTTGTTGCCAATGTGGGTGGCTTAAATGTGTGCACAATCGCATATGTGTACAGTCACTTAATCTATATTGGGCATAACATTTCATCCAGCATAGAAGTGTATACATTTTAAAAGCATATACGTAAAATAAATTTGCATATGAGAAGTTAAATGTGTTTAGTCTAGCTGGTGTTTTGATTAGTTACAGTACAAATTGATAGCCGTATGAGGCACTTGAAGTAAGTGAGTGCCATAAAAATAGCAATAAGCTAAAATAAACGCAGCATCAATAAATTGCAGTTATATGCATTTAAAGGCGTGCAACATCTTCAACTAAGCGTTGTTGTTGAGTCGTATAATACATATTGTTTGGGAGACAGCAGATATGTGGCTGGCAAGACGATCAAGTGTTAATTTTATTTTATATAAAATTTAATTAATTAGACGATAATTTAAACAGTTATTAAAATGTTTTTAATTTATTTAAATCTATAAAATTAAAGTATAAATAAAACAATTTTCAAAACATCTCGCTAGCGATGTAATTTAATTTCCAAAAAAAAAAACGACAACATTGCAGGGAGAGCGAGGTATGAATTTATTAGAAACTAATAATGTAGATTATAATAATTGTGGAATTCGCAAAAAGTTAAATAAAAGGATGGTTTCTGAGACATAATTAGTATGACCTTGAATTTTCAGATTAAGACCTTGAAATGTTCAGCACTATTTTTTGTACTATAACTTATAAGAGCCTATATTTAAATCAAAGAATTTTTTTCATGTTGCGTACAAAAAGACATTTTTATTAGCGAAAAACATTTTTTTTGCCTTAACTTGACCTTGAGGGATGTGACCTTGAAATTAAAAATAGTAAATTATTTAAGTAAGTCACAAATATTTCATACATGAAGTCAAAATTTAATTTTTTCCGAACGGGTTAAACGTGTTACTGCATTATTAACTTTTTGTTTCGAAAAGTTTGCGAATGTAAGAATATATTACAACCATATTATTCTGTGTCGGAATAAATTTAAAAAATCATATTTTTATTCAATTTATTATTTGTGCAATTGATTTGATTTCTAACTTCATTAGGCATGCATGCAAAAATGGTCAACTCAACTGGATTGATATTTGATTAAGGGACTTCCGTGTCAAATATGTGTACGTATAAATTAATTGATTGTTTAAAAACGGGAAATAAGCTGACTATATTATGCGAACTCAATATGCATAACTCACTAATTTCCTCTTCAATCAAATATTCGTTTACTTTTTACATTCAATTCAATTTTGCACGTTTATTTGCACGTAGTATATATTTGTAAAGTATAATGAAGATTGCTAATTTAATTGTGAAATACAATCAATTAATAAAATACATGCGAAAAGCATGAACAATGCAATAACTTTATAATATGCTTCGGGTATATTTGATAGTAAATGATGAGCAGTTAAAAATAATTACTATTTAAGCTTTGATCATTGACTACAACTGTACAATATATATATATATAATAACTAATAAGTGTCTCTTATTGAAAAGCATCTTTGTCGTTTGCAATTAAAAATGTCAGGAAATTAAATATACACATTTAAGTTTATAATGAAGCAAATTGATGTTATCCTGTTTCAATTACTTGTTGTATGTTTATTTTTGTGGAATTCTTCTCATTTGTCGGTCATTTAATTATCGCTTTTGATCATCAATAAATAATTTTCTTGACAGTCTTTCATAAATGCGCCATTATATTTAATTCGTGCATCATTTTGTAAATAAATTCGCAGTGTATTAAAATTATTGAATACAAATGCCAAAAATCATGTCAAATCGTTTTCATCAAAATATCTCGACTCTTCAAAATATTAAAGTAATAATTCCCACTGAATCGATTGATCTCTTTTGGCGGAAGACGTCAAAGGAGGAGACACGTGTCAAAACCGATCGGTCACAAGGTAAATAAATGAATATATCGAATATGGAACGGTCTTTACGAATCATTACAGTTATATAGTTACAATGAAGCGTTCAAATATTGCTTTTCTTTATATGATTTAATTGCGAAAAGATCAAAAACGTAACTCTCCTCACATAAGTTTACGCACATAAATATTCGGATGACTTAACATCGTAAACAATCCGCTGAAACATTAATTTCATTTAAGTGTGTTGAATGCGCACGAAAAAAGTGTTGTTCTATGTTAAAATAATTGACTTTGTTGGACAAAATGCATGTGTTTCAATTATAAATTACATATTTATGTTTTATGCACTCACTTAATCTTTACTTGCACATTAAAATCACTTTATTTCTGTATTTCGTTGTAAAGCATTCATTTAATATGGATGAGTGCAAAAAATAGCCCTAAGTATTTTAGTTTAAAAAAAAGAAAGCAAACAAGAACATAATAAAATATACAACATAAATATATATTGTATTACGTACAACAAATGAAATAAAGAGTATTCTGCCAAGTGCACTTGCCCTAATTAAAAATTTAAAAATGATAGAGCATGTCTTTAATATGTTAAGCAATGTTTTAAGTATGTTTTATGCAAGGGCTTGTCGTTTCTCAAGGGTTTTTCACCATTTTCAGTGTTTTCATTTTCCATTGTCATCCTATTATATTGGTACATATGTATAGCTTGTACTCAGCACAATGTAGAGGCGACCGAATACACCGTTACGTGTATACTGCGGGTAGACAATCGGGAAGATATATTCATGCATTGTGTATGAAAAACATAGTAAATAATTGAATAAGTCATCCCTCATTTATTATTCAGGAATTTGTTAAGAGGAATGTTTGAGATATCCAACACGAAGACAACAGACACGGTGTCAGTAATTCTTTATTAATGTTTAAAATGCAATATATCATTTTAATTTATTCTCATACAACAATGACAACAAACAGAAAAGGGTGCAACATTAAGTATTTGTGTACTTGACGAATTTAAGTTGAGTTAATGGCTTTTGTGTTAAAATTTAAGTAAAAAACTTTAATTTTAAATTGAATTGTATTTAAAATTATGTTTAAATACTTTAAAAACGTAATAACTTATAAATTAAGTGTTAGCTTCTAATAAATTTACGAAATAACGCCTAAATGTAGTCTAGAAAAATTCTAATTACATACTTTAAAACGTTTTATTTACTTAAATTAATAGTGAAGAAACTATGTTTATCTGACATAGCTAAGGTCTCGCTACTTCGTACAATCGCGTATCAATCACCGCATTCACTTTTTTTGCTCACTGAAAAGCTTCCAAAGATCAAGACTTACTAACATAAGTATACATACTTTCCCAATCAAGCCGGTTTGTGTTCAATAAAACTGCATATTGTTTAATGGTTGCAACTTACAATTTTACCGCCTATGCAGATGTAACGGACAATTTTAAAGTATTTATATCATCTAGCATATAATGCTACTGCTTTGTTGCACACTTCATATTGAAATATGCATTGATTTAAATAAGGTCTGTAGAATTCGTACAAGTTAATAGTATTCCAATTTGTACTTGTGCATATTGCATGGGTTACATGTTGGTAATCAATCTGATATTTAATGCAAGTTGCATTAAATAAAGCACGACTATTCTGTCCATATTTGGTTGTAAGTAAACAACAAACATTGGCTTTCACTCACTTAGTAAAACTTATAAATGATAGAGTAACTAACAGTGTAGCCGCATCGCTGTACAACAAACTATCTCGTGAATGAATTTAACTCACAAACTCGATAAAAATTGCTATTTAACTTTTAAGTAATAACATTATTATCCTTGCCTACAAAGATTTTTTTTATAATTTTTAGAACAGAAAATGTTTCTATCATTTCAATTTTTTTTTTTATTTGATTTGAAAGTTTTTAAAAACAAATATAATATTTTTATATTTAATACAATAAGGAATAATAAAAGTAATCATAGCGACTATGGTCAATTAATAATTGCTTACAGAATTATTTTTTTTTAAATTTAAACAATTGGGAATATTAAATGTGAATTAATGAAATCTATAACGCAAATACAATAAAAGCATATTCTGTAAAATCATTTATTTTATAATGTCTGCTTTGGCTATCTTCAAAAACAAACATAAAAATTATTATTGTGCCTATTATTATTTATTTTAGATTTGTACAAAATGAAACTCCCAATACATCTGGTCATCGCAACATACAAAAAACCTCGCCGCCACACGTATCGTCAGACGCATTATTTATCGCCGCTCCTTCTTGCATACGAATTCTATCAAATTTTGGAGCAACGCTGTTTGGTATGCATATAAAACGAATAATTTTCCAAAACGAAAAAAAAAATCTCTCAGATTTTTTTCTTTATTTAAAATTGTTTTAATTTTTTGTTTCGACATTTCTGTCTGATGCCCTTGTTTTTCGGACGTTATATTTTCACTGGCTTTCGTGCATATTTTTGAGGATATGCCTGTGTACACACACACACAACACCCACCACCCCATCTCCCCCGACACAACGCTCTCTTTCCACGAAGTGTATGTGGCATATTCATTTGAAGCATCGCGCTTTCGTTGCTGAACACTTTTTTGTGTTTCCTCTCCTTTTACTTTTGAATTTTATTTTCATGTGCGTTTTAAAATCTCCTGACCGTGGATGCGGCGGCGTTCCCCTTAGCGACCGAGCATCGCTCGCCACCCACTTGCCAGTTTTAACCCTTTCTGTGTGCAAATATTGTGTATATGGCAAACAGGCAGTTGAAAATCGCGCGATCATCTCACTCACACCCGCCGTCACATTTGTGCCTCGCCTGTCCTCGTTATTAATTCCACTAGATTTTTTTTCGCCTATTTCGGCGTTCACGTTGCTTTTCAATATTTTTTTTGTGTTTTTTTTTTACACATATTGCCCAAGTTCTTTTTCGTTTTAAATTTTTTATTTTTTTTTTGCATGTCTTGTGCGGAGAGCTGTGCGTGCTAAGAGAGGGCGACAGGGTTGCACATTGTTGGGAGATTGGCGATGGGTTGTGCTGCGATGTGTGTACATATAAGTATGTATTTGGAATGTGCTGGATGTTACATTTTCTGGGGGTTGAAGTGCTCGCAAATATTTATTAAATTCGGTACTCGTTAAGGCAGTCGAATGTCCATAAACTTGCGAGTTTTGTGTGTGTGTGTGTTTTTATTTTGTTTTGTTGTTGCTTAGGTGGGTTGGGGTGTATAGGCATATATGAGCAGTGCATACACTAATTAAAAATGGATTTAATTAAAAATTTGGAAGAGTTATTTTTGCAGCGGCTCACGGATAAAGTAAGCAAAAGCAAAGAAATTCTAAAATGCATATTTTTAAAATTTATCTAATGATCTGATGGATTTCGTTCTTGTAAATTTGATTTATTTATAGGGAGAGGGATTTTTGTGTAAAAAAATATAAACGACCGTGTATTTATGTGTGGGAAACAATCACGGCACAACTCTAAGTAGAATCGCTACGAAATTTTATACACATGTTTCTTAGTATTTTAAAATTAAAATAAGAAAATAGTAACAAATTGCGGAAATTAGAAAAGAACCCAAACTTATTTAACAATATAATTCTTCTTTTTAGAATAACAAGTATGAATGTAAAACAATCTATTTAAAGAAACAATTAACAAATCGGTACTAAAAAAATTACAAAATCAATGTGTAGCCATCAAAATAGGAAAAGATGAATAATGATGATTGTTTATGTTTACAACATGGGTTTCCAGAATATAATAATACTAATAATTAATTACAGATAACAAATATATGCATTTAACGTTGTTTATTTCGATGACAAAATTATTGTAATTTTATTGTTGTGAATAATTCACAATAATGCAGTTTGCGAAATTCACAAATCATATCCACGTGTGCCAACGAATAATAATGACAATCGAAAGAAATAATAATAATCGAATTCAATCAATCACTTATTAATTTACAAAATTGACATCAACTGTTCGGATCATTTTACATAATTCACTCGCTGCTATACTGGTGTGTAAGCATAAACACGTCATGTGTGTGAGTGGGCATATGTGACTGCAGTACAATGTGCATGTAGAGAGTTATGCAATATATGATATATTCATTGTAAATGAAATATTAATTATTATTTTATGATGAAATTAAATTTACATAAATACCAATGGAAAAAAGCCAGTTGATTTTTATTTTTAATTCACTTAACTCCTTACCAATTAGTAATTAATCCGTACCGTACTGTGTTTGATCAATAAGGTGCAATGCTGTGAAAAACAGTAAAATCTTTTAAAGCATTGAAAAAAAAAATTAATTACGAAATAAAGAAATCTTCTCAACTTCCAGAAAAAAATAAACACAAATATTTGCTGCACAAAAGCCAGTTCAGTACATGTTTAAAAATCTGGAGGATAAACAAAATTGATTCACCCAATTGAATCCAAACGAGTATATCGTATGAATCTTCACCACATCATTACATCAAAGCAAACAAAACAACCAAAAATAAGGCAATTTCAAGGTCAAGTGCACCACAAAACAAGCATTCCAATGTGTGTTTCCTTTTCTCAAGCTTTTCTCACACATTATATCGAATTACATTTGAGAGGGTGGTTATGTACTTTTGCATGGAGGCAAATGTGTTTAGGGGAAGAAAAAATTGTGTATGCTTAATGTATGTGTAATGTGTATATCCTTTTTGAAACAAATTCCCGTCTTTGGTTCCCTCGTCATTTCATCCTTGAAATTGCTGCTGCCACCAGTCGCAGTATTGTACCAAATCTCACACGTAAAGGGTGAAATAAAATGTAAAGTGTTCACCATTTTCTTCCCCTTTATTCCCCCTTTCTTGCTGTCCTTTATTCATAATTTAATGTTGATATAAATGTATTTTTGCTTAGCTCAAAGCTGTATATTTAGGAATGGAATAATAGAATAAATCTGAAAAACTTATGTATAGAAAATATTTTCTTCTTCCATAACAAGTTGATCCTTAATTCGTGGTGTAAAGAGTTAAGATAAAGGACTAAGCTGCAATTAACTAAACGTTTGTTTCATTTAAAAAAAAAGTGATCCCTTTCAATTATTAATTTAAAATTTTTTGAGACTTTTCTATATATTATTAAATTATTAAAACAAATTTATTTCTTGCTTTAATTAACTATGTTATTAACACATTGTAAAAATGATCTACTTTTAATACCGATATGAAAAATACTGCTGCAAGATCAAAATTTTTGTAGAAACGACATTAAGTTCGTGAAAAATTCATTAACTGCATTTTAAAGTTTTGCATGAACCCCTCAAGAAAGTAACCGAAAGCTTTTCAGTAAACATTGTTACATATAATGTAAGATTTACACCTCATTGAAGTTAAGCGTGTAGAAACTGGGGTGGTGTGGTGAAATTGCTGGCTGCTGCAGCTTCAAGTTGAGGCTGTACTGAAGTACCTACCCGTTTTCACATTGCTGCAGCTATATATTTTATATGCAGTGCAATTGTGACGGGCGCATCAAAAGTGAGCACTGCAGCTGATGCTTTTTAAGTAGTAAGTACATCGTCACAAGTGTTTGAATGGAGTCTCATTTCAGGTGAGACTTAAATATTTCTTTTTGATTTTTATTTTTAAGTGTTTTTATGTGTTTGCGGGGAGAGCTGGGGGGAAATATATAAGTATATAAAATATATATGAAAAATCTTTTAATCCTTAAATCCTTTGTATTTTGCGTGTTTCTTTCAATTGTTTAACTCATTTTTGCCCGTATGTATTTTATATTTTTTTTTATGTTTAAACGAAATATATGAATGGAAAACAATTACATACATATTTAATATATGTGTGCTCCTTTCTTTGGTTGGAATTTTTCTTGTTTTTAAGTTTTAATTTTTTTCTCGTTAACGGTTAATGCTTTTGTTTTTTCCACGTATACGTACACCATCCTTTTTTTGTTAGATGTTAAGAAAAACAAAATTGATGTAAACGTACGTGCACATTCGCATATCACAAGATTTACGCTTTTCGTGTGTGCACTTTTACATATTATAAGGCCTATACACATGTGTTGTATGAGCACAACAAATATAATCATCAAGTAAAAGGCGAGAATCAAAGGATGTATAAAAGACGAGGAACTACAGATCCGAAAGGGTTTTTTCCATTTGACGTTTTCATCATTTTTATTTTAATATCAGGAAAATCATCACGTGTGTGCATCCAAGGCAAATGAGGAAATGCGTGTGACAATGAAGAAGAAATTCATTTTACTTTGATGTTTAAATAATGAGACTTTTGATGAATAGTTTTCCATTGTTTGTTCCACGCTTCCACCCCTTATATTTTTAAGCAAGAGAACAATAATGAACAATAATTATTTTAGATGCACATAGAAGGTAAATAATAAATGCATCAATATTAGATACAGCTGAACTATTTTCTGTATTAAACGATTAATTGTTAAAAAAAGGGAATTGAAATTGGAAATAACGCCTAAAATACGGTGATTTTCAATTACTAAGTGTGGGAAAGATTTATTGAAATTTTTGTTAAGCACTTCTGGGAGATGCATTCCTAGGAGTAGCGTCCACCACTTTAAGAACCAGAGATTTTATCATGTTTAACCACCAAAAAAAAATTGAAGATAGAGTTTTTGGTAAATTATAAAATTTAGTTGTGATAAAACAACAATTCTCTGTACAAAAAGTTTTACCACTTATGAGACACAATGGCTCTTTTGAGTGAAAATAATTACGTGCTGACACCCAAAGAATGAGTTAGAAAATGGTATTGCTTACAGTAATGACTCGATTAAAACTTTTTCAGCTTAATACGCATTGTGTTTAAAACTCCTATTCCTTCTGCCACATTTAAATGTGAGAAATGAAAGACCACAACGACGCAAAACTTTGACTCTATATATTTACCAAGTATTAAATGTGTATAATACATATTTTAAACAACAAACTTTATATCCAAATCCGGCTCATTAATCATTAACTATACATACGTATACAACGATGCGAGCTTCAGTTTTAACCCCTTTATGCTGGGGGGTGTGGGTGTTCACTTTTATTTATTAGAAGCCCACATTTCTATGCATGAACATGGAACGTGGACGTTATACATGCGGCGTGTGTTGTACTCACACAAGTGGGAACATATACATTACAGTCGGGCTCGCACCCCAAAAATGATTGTACCGAATATTCATCAACTCGCACATAATATTACTGTGCCTCGTACAACAATGTGTAATCAGTACACATACTTGCAGATGGAATACAATTTACATGCTTGTATGGATGTGTATTTCCCATATGTATGAATTCTCTTGAATTATAAATAATCGAGGAAAATAAATTAGATTCAATGCCAGTGTGTATTCGTAATTTCATTCTATGCTCTTGCACACACAACCACGCTTGTTGTACCGCCACAATATTAATGAAATTTTCAATATAATATGTACATATATTGTGTGTATTTACTCATTTACGTACAATATATACATATTTTGTAATTTAAATAAATTATTATTTAAGATAAAACATTTAATGCAAGGTTGTACGCTGAACAATACACATTTGCACGAGACAACGTCGCCATAAAATTATGTACATGCAATTTCGTGTTGTAAGTGAGGACAAAATTGGGGGACTACAAAATTTTAAAATTACGTTATTTTACTTGTTTTGAAACAGTTAATCTAATATCAAAGTAATTTTAAATATTTTTAACGCCAATGAGAATGCTATTGCAGACATACAGGCGCTTTAACTTTACACACATATTGAAGTAAAACTCAAAGGAGTGTCCATCTATCCGAAGACATCTCTTAATTAAAGTACTGGACTTGCATTAAAAGAATTAACTTTTGTATTGTAGACTGTAGTGCCCTTTAATACATCAAACTTTATTTCAAAGCCATACAATTTGTTTTCACCACAATTTTGATGTCATAACAAATTTCCACGTGGCTTGCCTTACATTTAATTTTGTTTTTAAATTTATATGCTTGATTGTAATATTTTAAATGTATTTTAATTACACACTTTTAATCTCAATTTTATATTTATTTACAAGCCAGCACAATACGTATTAATTAATTCTACTATTCCATCGTATTCGGGAAATATTACACATTTTGTTGATTGATGTTATCTTATTATTTTTATTAAAAATAATGCCATCGTAAAGAAATTGGATATTTTAATGCATCCAATGTGAAGCAGGAAAACACAAAAAGGACGAATTATGTATAACAGTATACCTATAAGTCCTCTACATACATACATACATGACTGATGAAGGCAAAACTGAAATAATTTTGTGAAACAAAACGGGGGAAGAATAATTTATTTAATTTATCTTGCAACTTCTGTGAAATGAGATGGATAAAATTAATGATGGGAGTGTATGTACGCTGGTATATAAATAGTTAGGAGGAAGGAGGAATTCTATAACGCAATTTATTTCATACTTCTCCCCCCGCACATTTTATACATAAAATATATTTTATTATATTCCATTTTACTTGCGAGCTCTGCAAGTTGTTATTAGCTTAAGAATTGTAATTTGGTTGGTGAGATTTAATCAAGAGGGAGAATTTTCTTTTGTAAAATATTGAGTTAAATTTGAGTCCAATTTACATTACAATTAAACATTGTTCAGCAGAAGTAATTTTTGCATTCATTGCATCATGTAATCAATATTTATTTTCTATTTTATTTTAAAAGAAAATTAAATTAAACTCCATAAATTTTGTTTTAAACAATTGTTCAAAGTTATTATAAATTACCGTTACTTTAATATTTCAAATTCGTTAAAAAAATGAGAATAAATTTAACGGTCATTCTCTAATACTCAACTTTAATAAAATTCACTTCCCTTGGCTCACATTATAATTTTATGTTTGCTTCCTCTGGAAGTTGACGCTAATTTTCAGCGCTCCAAATTCACCGGAAAATATGAAGTGCGACAAACAAACGAACGCGAGCCAAGTGACAATTTAAATAGTTAAGACAACATGTTGTCTTCGTCTTTCTACGTTGTTGTTGCACATCTTCCGGAAAATATTCATCATTTTTAATTAAAGAATACATAAATAGAAATCTGCTTTTTTTTAAATAAAAGACAACGTGCAATACTATTATGTGTCTGTACATAGATCGTATTGCACATATGAAGTAAGAAGGAAAACACATCTTGCATTATTTTAAATTTCAATCGCAATTAAATGCAAATAATTTCCGGTGCAATAAAACAGACTGTAAGTATGGTATACTTGGATCTCCATCATGGGCTACACTTTATTGCTGTTTATTGAATTGAATTGTAAAGTAACAACAGTTTTTTGTCTTAGTACATGCTCGCATATTGTTTGTGGTGTGTTCTTTTATTGATGATTGCTTTTAAATTAAATGAAGAAAAAATGGCTTAAATGTTTTGTAGTTAATACGTAATTGCAATTTTATGGAAATTATTATATAAAAATATAAAAATATTATTAAATTGACTTTCCTCAGCTAATGCAGCAATTGCTGATAGTAAATAATTTCAATTGCAAAGGGATAATTGAACGTGATTCGTGGTTAGAAGTCAAAACACATTTTAATACACAAACACATTGTGCTGACAAAATTGCATGCGTGGCATTTCATTTTTATAATACATAATTGCATCCCAGTTCCGCCCGCTTTGTAAATTACATTGCTGTACGAACTAATGTAGTAATGCGTCCATTTGTATTATCTGAATTTAGATATGCTTTTTAGTATTCATTTTTCCTTTGTTTCATTTTTTATGGTTCAAATATATTTTAAATCGTTGATGCCCTTAGCGAAAGCCTTAAAGCTTTCTTAAATTGATTTTTGAAGAATATTTTGGGAGGTAGACAAAAACTTTTTCGAAAACGAATTAATTATTACTGATAAATATAATGATCATGAAAACTAAGTAAAAAATAACTGTTCATATTATTTGATCTCAAAAATTGTATTTACTTAAAAAAGAATTCATGAGGTTTAACATTTTCTATTTTATTTCAATATTAATTAAAAAAAAAAAAATTAATATAATTGTGTTGATGAAAATGAATTATAATTAAGTAACAAAAATAGATTTAAATAAACTAATTTATCTACAAAATGTAACACCACAAAACGAATTAGAAAAATTCTAAATAACCATTAATTTGAAATGATTTTCATTAATATGAAATTGATTTAACTACATATTTTATGCAGCCTATATATAAATTTTCTATACATGTTTTCCATTTGTCTAAAATGCACACAAACAATTTAAATAAATTATTAATTATTTTAATGCATTTGTAATTGCTAATTGCAGTGGAGATTGTATACAATACAACGGTGCGGTAACGCAATATCGCGCGCATTGGAAAGCAGTCAGTGTGCCCATGACCATTACTCGATGTGTACATGCATATTTAAGTTATTAACTAAATGTACATAAAATATTAATCAATATACGAGTACTATAGTTACTATCATATTATTTAATTGCTGTAGTCATGCGTAATATATAATTCATGTAGTAATAAAGTTAAGGTTCAATACACCAATCTGATTTAATTTCAGTTGTGCCCAGCTAATTTATTTATTGACATACATACAATATTTTAAATGCCAAAATACATAATGATGGTGCTTTCAATAAAATGCTGCAGTCACAAACAATTCGCGCAATGTCTCTGCCTTTTTTGCGACCACAATATGCACAGACAAAAGGTGCTAAATAACTGCAACATTTACGGTGCAATATAGTTGAATTCACTTGTCTGATCTTTATCGCGTTTTTTTTTCCTCCATATTTGTACTATAATAATATCTGTATGTTGAATGTTCATTACAAAGAGATCGCGGGAGAAAAGGAGTATAAAAACAACAGTAATTATAATAATTGAATGGAAAATAAATTCAGTGTAATTGCATTTGTAAAACCATTTTTTTCCGCTTTCTTGCAGTCACCATGTGCAGTTGTTACGGTATGTGCAGAATATCTTGCAAGGAATTTCTGGAGTGATTTACGAAATATTTCTTACAGTCGAAATGCAGTACGAAAAACTTTTTTTTTAAGTGAAACCGCCCCAAAAACAACTCTGATAATTAATTGTTCTCTTCATATTTATTGCATCAATAATGTGTAATTTATTTGCGAATGATTGAATTTTTAGTGGGTTGACTGAAATGTATAGCTAAATTTAATTTTAAATTTATTTATGAAGAAAGTTGCCCTTTTCGGTTTATCTTCATTTTAACCATTAAATATGAGAATGTAGGCTCCCATTTTAATGTTGATACTTATTTTTCTCCGCGTCATTAAATGTATGTGACCGTCTTAATGCACGTGGACGCGATGGTGTATAAAATGTCAAACAATATCGTCATAACTGAGTTATTAAGTTTTGATTGAATGTAAATTATTGATTTGTACGGATACGTGGCTCAATTATATTTCATTTGTGAGGATTTATGTTTGGTGGGCGCATGCAGCATGATTGTTGTTAATAGACTTGACGACTTTGCTGCGCTCAATGTACATAATCTTTGGTGTGCCATTAAATATTCAGTGCAACCGTTTAATGATAGACACAAGTTTATTTAAGAAAAATTAATTCCATCAAATTGTTATGTATTAAGTAGTTATCCTTCGAAGAATTATTGTAAATTATTGTAATGGTGCACATGTTTGGAAGACCACGAAACTTTATTGGTTTATTTATTATCAATACATTTAATAAAGTTTACTTAATTTACTTTCCGCCATTAAATAGAGGGCAAATGCTATTACCGCATTTATTATTTAGGGTTTCATTGAGGGAATTTTGTTTCTTAATTATTGTGACGAATTTTTGCTTCGAAACGATGTCAATAATAAAATAAAATTGGGCTTATTTTGGTATTTTATTTGGACTTGTTTAAGATGATAAGGGAAACATATTTATTCGAAAGACAATGTTAATGTCTCACTTTAAAGATCGATTAGAGGATTGTGATAAGGCTCCTTACTTTTTTATTAAGATTGAGAGTTTAAAATTTCAAATTGTCAAAAAGGCAACAATTTGTCCAAGGCTATGATTGTGCAGCGAACTCGTAATGAGTTCATTTTTAAAGTCCTAGTTGCTCATTTCCTATGTCTTCAGCGGCATTTTCTATAAGTTTTTAAATCATTACTGAGAAATGTTACTAGGAAACACAGAAGAAGCTAAAAAACAATCGATTTACTTAATTTATCCAAAATTTCCCACATTACATGACCCATATTTTGATTCTGATTAAATAAATATGCACACAAAATTACACAACGCTCAAAATTTTCCATTATTTTAATTCTGAACAAGAGTAACAGTTTTTATTTTCCATCTTAAAACACCAATTAAACAACAATTGAATGTACGATATATTTCTTATGAATCATTTGAAGCAGTTGAAATCAATTTTATGCGACTTACCGTGAAACTTTTTAAACTATTTTCTCAGCAATTACAAGTTTAATGTTCATGGAAACCTCTTAAAATATTTCTTTAAAAAAAAAAAAACGAGAATTAACTTGAAGCAATAACGTGTAATTCAAATCAAAAAGCATATTTATTTAATATGAACATATTTATTACGCTTGCCGTATGCTGTTCATTTAGTGTTACTTGTGCCGTATTGCCTCCCTCTTAAATAAGCCCATGTATAGCCTCTTTTGTGTAAACGGTTTGCATTGCGTTGCGCTTAAGATTTTTATTAATATTTCTTATAATTGTACATGTAAGAGATTGCTTATAATTTTATCCCAGCCGATGCAACATAAACACCATTGTGTGTGATTTTTAATTTGAATTAATTGTAAGTATAAGTAATACTAATTCCAACCGAAAAACTGAATTGTTTCTCATGGAAAATTATTCCCCATACAACATATATATTATATGTACATAATTATTGTTTAAGCCCGTGAGTTGATTTCAACTTGAGATGTTGTTTTTATTGCTTGAGCGTTTTTCAAGTGTTTTCTACTTGATATCCACTAAATGCTACAAATATAAAAAACAAATTAGATTTGTGAAACATAATTTAAGTAACATGGATTTATGCTGAAAAGCGCGCACGAACAAAGCGTGACTTGATTGTGTTGAATGTTTGCTTGACATGCAAATGTGACTATACGTTAGGCGGGCGTTAAATGGGATTTTGTGTGCACAAAGTTGTGGCATTTAGGTGGTTTGGGACCATGCACAGTGAAAACTTGTTGGCAAATAACCATTTAAAAGCATTTGCAAAAAAAAAAACACACACAATTTTGTTTAACAAATAAAATTAGTCTTCTTATTTTTTTATGCACTTGAATGTGTCCATTTTAAAACACCCTCAAAGCACACATTGAAATACTAAATAACAAATAACTTAATGAATGAATTAATGGCTTAATGTTGCAATTATTTTATTGTTTTGTTACTGATAAAATTAATGCCACATTCAGCTAATCTGCATGTCTCTGTTCAACATTTATTGTTCCCTTTTTTACTTTTTTAAATAAATGAACCAATTCTGTGTTGCGCGTTTTTTTTATATGCATTTTATTATACGACATTTATGTCTCATGCCATTCGGTTGAGATTTCACGCCGACACACAATCAACCTGTTTCAGTTATTTTCTTGTTTTTTTACTATCGCTTTTATGTTATTATATGTTCTCTTTACGTGCCGCTTGTGCTTAGGGAATACACATAATATGTGATGTGATGTATAACCAATTTGTTGAGGTGGTTATCGACAGCGTGCGGTTAAGCTACCTGTCACGTAAGGTGCAAATCGTAATCGGTCAGTGAAAATCTCGTTCACCAATGCGGATGGACTACAGGAAACAGGAATTCAGTACAAACATGCGTGTTGAGTTCAGTAATAAACAATCGTCACAAGGATGAAAACATCATTTGTTTTAAATTAAATAATACGCCTAATTAAATTTATTAAATAAATACTTAAATGTCTTGATGAACTTGGATGTTCAATTCACATTTTATTAATCAATGCGAACATTTAAAAGTAAAAAGCTGCTGTCTATGAATGCTATTCCCATTTAAGTACATTGTAAATTATTATGCAATCTAAAATCGCAATGCAATTGTAAATTTATTTATTTTAAAAACAACTCAGTATATTTATATGCATATTTCATTTAATTACTTGCTCAATTACTTGTGTGTATAATATAATCATGTGAGTTGTGACCTTTGCAACAATGTATCGCATGTACTGCATATTTAATGTGATATGTGTATAAATGAATCTCAATTAAAATATATTTATTAAAATATTATACGATTACATTGTATGGAATCAATGTATTAATCTGAAATTGTTATCTATATATGTTTATTATGGCATGACATTAATAAAATTGTTTTGATTATAATTCCTACTTAGTTGTAAAATGTAAATAAAATATCAACTAACTTCAAAGCATCTCTTTCTTAATTATACATTGCATTGGTCATCAATGCAATTAAATGAAAATGACCTCCTTATATTTAATTTAAAGTAATCAGCTTTTATAGAAATTAAATAAACAAAATATTTAAAAACAAAACGCAAATATAAATCATGTGGCACATAAAAAATAAAAATTGTCATTAAAAAATTAAATATTTTGTAAATTTTACTATCAATCAATTTAAATATCAACATTTTCTAAATTTCGCAAACAGGGTGACAAATATTTTCGTGATTACTTAATTTTTGAAATTTTAATAAGACTACAATATTATTGAACAATACTTATAAAATATAACTACAAAATATACTCAATAATGCGCGTTGAAATTTATTATTTAAATTTAATATTTACCGGAAATTGATAAGAACGACTCTGAGATGTTCAACTGTAAGTACTTAAAGCAATTTGATTATAATTTGCAACATTGTAGCACTTATAATCGCACTAACTAAGTAACTATCATCATTATAATTATTGTTAGCACTTCGTCATTCAAAATTTATTTCATTTTAATCGGCAACATAGCATGATTATCATATAATACTAATTAAAAATCTTACACATTAAAGAGTAAATTTTTTTCCATCATTTATTTATAATATGTCGGATTAAGGTCTTAAATGATTATTTGTTGCGTTCTATTGAAATCTCTTTTAGTTTATTTTGAAATTGTATATGAAATGCAACAACAAAATAAATCTTTGCTACTGAGGTTTAATTATTCGGTTTATTATAATAAATAATCCATAATTTGGATCTGTAAGGTTGGTACGATTGTAACGGGATTTTTACTTTATCTATATAACTAGTTTTGATTGCATTTAAGGACTTACTATTTAACAATTTATGATTTTAACTAAATGAAATTTACTTTATTTATATTAAACAAAAATAATTTCAAATATAACTCTCCCAATTTATTGCTTAAAATGGGCGCCGTCTCTTGTCGACTATAGACAGTGCCTCTGTTTAAAATATAAAGAAAATATCGTTGAAATAAACTAATTGAGATCTCAATAGAACGCAACTATTACGCATCTGTTTATATTTTTTTGAATATTAATTTGAAAGTCGTTTATCAAATTCCGGCCAATTAGAGTGGTTGTCAAAAAGTATTATATTTTTATAATTAAGACAGTGGACCCTACTTAGTACAATTTTAAACTATGCAGATCTTATTGTGGATCACCCTGTGTTTTAAATTGCAAAGTATAAATAAATTCGAATGCAACAGGGCATATATCAAAGACCAGAAAGAATTCCGCAATTTGCGTCATGTTTTACAAGTACTTATATTATATTTAAACACTAAATCCAAATGAGTATTATTGTAAAACATTACGCCATTCATTTTAATTTATATTTATTAAAAATATTGAATAGTTTATGAATAAAAGCACTCCTTCATTGATCAGATTCGTCATGTAATTTATAACTACTTGCATATAATAAAATATGGTCATATACAATTAATTATAGTCTCTTTGTATACAATACAGACAATTGATTTCATTATAATTAATAGTTTCCTAGAAATTAATTTATTTGAATTAAATACATAATTTATATGACTTTGAGCAAAACATTTTATCTGTCTGTTGCTCACGACTCGTTTGTTGTTTCCATTTTATTTATTTTGATTTTGTTAACGTATTTTTCTCCTCTCAATTAGGCTCAATATATTTAATTAATAATGCGGGAACAAAGTGGCAAATTCAAATATTATTTATGTAGGTGAAGCTACACAAGTATAAGTAAACACATGCATGCAAATTGGCGATGAATAAGCTGCACATGACTTTACTGTTAATGGCCATATGATATAAATGGAAAAGTTTTCAGATATTTACTAATCCAAATTGTTATTAGTTTTGATTATATACGTCTCTCGATGGTCAGACGAAGGCGGATTTAATGTTAATTAGCAAGTTAATATGTTTATTATAAATTCACTTGATTGACACCGTAAACAATATTTTAAACTCACGTGTTGTGATAGTTAGGTGTGAAATATTGCTACAATGTAGTGACTTTGTTGCATAGTTTACACACATTTTAATGTGTTTGAATAATCAATTTTAACATATTACATTTTATTAGTCAAATAAATGTTGTAAATACTTTAAAAAATGAAGGTGCTTATCGGTTAATATTAAAGCGGTTAATTTTTACTTTTTTAAACTGAATGAGATCTCAATAGAACGGAGCTTTTATAGAAACAAATTTATTTTAGGCTTTTAAGGGTTACAAACTTAATTTGGGTACACTTTTAATAGACACAATAACACAACAACAACCACTTTTAAATTGTGCAATATTATGCAAAAGCACAAGGTCACACATATTAATTTCAAGGTCCAATTTACCTTCCGTTAAACTTTAAGATTATAAATTATTAATGAAATTATGTATTCCAGAGATCCACATAATTTTACATGCAAAATTAAAATTGACAATCACGTTTTTTGGCAATGAAAATTCTTCCTATCTTAAAGAAACATAATACAAATTATAAAGGTGTTGAATAAGAAAAACGACATTGAACGGAAAGATCATAAATTAGAATTTAACGCAACATAACATGCTACACATTAAAAAAAAAATTCTTCTACACATAAATACAATAGCTTGTTTAAAAGTACACACACAAGACACCACAAACGAAATACAACAACAAGGTGAATGCGCAGTGGGTGGTAAGGCGGGGAGGGAAATTTAACAAAAAAAAGGGCACCAAAGTGTGCACGGATGTTCCTCATTTAATATTAACATGACTCTAAATATTAAAATATTATGCATTTTGAAATGAAACCAGTTATAGGTATAAGAAAAGAAGCGTGAAAAGCATGAACATTGAACCTGTATGTGCACAATATATACCAAAACATATGCATAATACATACGGTGTGAGTTTGCACATATTTTACACGTTGTAAGGTACTCCAACATTACAAATTCTAAAGTATTAAACAACCCCAATGACGCGCATATACAATGTGAATGGGCGAACCGAATATTTCATGCATCCCAAATGTGTGTGGAATTGTGACAGGGTGGGTAATGGGTACAATGTGCATGTGGGGTGTTTGCCGGTGCGGGTGGGGGGGAATTGGGGGTGCAGCCTGAAAATTTTGTTCAATTTTAATTTTGCACGAGAATTTACTGGCAATCTACAAGACAATTAGAGGGAATTGAGTCGGAGTACATTTATACCTTATGTAGAATGTATGTGTTTATGCATTGTGTATTTGAATATAAAATAGATGTAGCCACATATATATACAGCCTAATATAATGATGAAGAGAGAATGTGTATCGAAAAGTGCAAAGCATTACATATCTATTGTGTCGGCATAACAAGAAATTTGCATTTCTTGGGGGTAATTTGAAATTTATTGCATCTTCAATTACAAGTCGTTTTAGTTCACACTTTACGTGATACAAGTTTTGTGTTTCTTAAGGGTGTAAAATCGATAAAGGTCACACACCTACATACAATGTATACAATTGTGGGGTTGGTGTATACAATATATAAATGCATGTTACACATTATATTTTCGCAAACAGACATATAAGCATGACGTGGTTAAGGAACTTTGGAGTTTGGGTGCCATATAGTTAAGATGTATTTGCTTTCTTAAAATACACACAACATATTATTATATTATTTAGTCATATACATATTTTATGCAGTATACGATTAAGTTTTAGGAGTGAAGAAAAACGGAATGGGGGTGTTGGGGGAAAGAAGCTGGTTGCATATTATATTGGATGAGATGTGCGACAAAATAGTGAACGGGAGGTTTGACCCGGTAGATTAAATAACAAGTTAAATTTTTTTTTAACAGGGAATGTGTTAATATTCCTCGTAGTTGGTGTTTGCCAAATTGGAGACATTTGAAAAAAAAAACAAAAAATATTAAAATCATTTTAGAAATATTATTTCTCGACCTTGAACTACATCGCTGAAAGGAGAGCGAGGTGTGAATTTATATAGCTAAGACTGCAGCTAAACTAAAAAAAATTAACAAAATTTTAAATTTCATCGCAAACGTTTTTTCCAACAAACATTCGGAAAGTAAGAAGTTTGGGTTAAAAAAAAATTTGACCTTGAAAAAGAAAGCCTTCAAATATTTAAAAAATGTTATGTAATTTTAAATTTGTTGAAAAAAAACATGATTCATCAGATATATGAGAAAATAAATTTAAATCCAAATTTTAAGCCACCCAAAAATGCATACATAATTTTAATCGGGCGAAGAATTTTCCAATTTACCGGTTAATAACCCTAACCCATTTATATAATTAATGATTAGCCTTGGAAAGCAAGAAACGTGCTCACAAATAATAAATTAATATATATACAGTCGTATGTTCTTGTGAATGTATTTATTTATGAAAAAGTCGATGGATAAATAAATAACAGTTTGACGATGATAATAATAACATAAATTATTCTCTTTCTGATCATGCCTTTATTCCTCATTTCTAATTATATTAATTGGTAATGTGGGCTTGTGTGCATATGCGTGAAAGCATGAACAACCTATACGACGCGATGCATGTACACAATTTTGTACATTGCATTGTACTTATAACCGATACATCGACCTTCTTTTTATTATGTATTTTATATTTTTGTTGCCATGCATGTGCGGAGAGCAAATAAAAACCATTTTACATTTTAATAATCGTAAAAGTAATAACCAAATGAAATAAATATAAAAGTGGACATTAAAATAAATATCGCTGGCTGACTGGAATTAAACTAGCTATTGCGTTCATACATACTTTGTTGCATCAATGTGTATACAATGTATGTGGAATTAAAAATAATATATAAAGTAACACACATAATATATGTGGGGTACACGTCTACATATATTAAGTGCCAGATAGACGAGGAAAGGAGAGGTGGGATTGCTTAAGTTTAAGTGTATAATTTATATCGGACAATAAACAAATACGAGAAATTGCTCTTGATAATGCGTCCATTTCATTAATGGTATTAAACTTAATATTAATGACTGTTGTTTAGTTTTATTTGTAATTACAATAGTTTCGTATCAAATAATTATACAAAGTTGTACACGCACAGGACTTACAAATTGTGTGCCAAAAATCCAATTGATGATAAACAATTTCAATAAAAATAATCGCGCAATTACGGAGGAGGCGCTTACACCACCCAAAAAGCTCACATTATATTAGCAGCTGTTATGTACATATTGTACAATTGAACATATATCACATTATGTATCGTCATACAAATGCACATAAAAGCGCACGTTTATTGTGGCGCGTGCGTTACGCATGACATCCAAAACATAAAATTTTTTTTCCGCGCTTTCAACGCGAGTCGCGACTCTCACACAAAACACATGTGGTGTTTTGGTTTTATCACGCCGAAATTTTTTCCCAACACACCAATGCGTGCACACGCTGTATGGTATACACACGAATATATGCGAGTGCAAGTTATCACTTATCACATTCATTCGTACAAATTGAAATCAGCTGTTTTCACATATGTGCTGAAATGCAACAGCGAAAGTGATCCCCATACGCCAATTGTTATCAGTGTGTATACCTAATATGAAACATAATATTACTATTGTTCTGTGGTGGCTTATGTCGGTGTATTTTTTGTTTTGTTTTAATGCGCATCAATTACAGGGGGTATAGTTGCATTTTTTATCTATGAATTCTGAGTTTTGTCTTAATTCGTTGATAATGCGGCGTTATTTTGGCGAATGTAAATTTTGAAACGTCTTAAGAGGGTCATTCTCGATACAAATTTCTTAATTTACTAACCACATAAGCGGTAAGAATCTACTTGACCTGGAATGGTCTATTAACTGTGTACTAGTAGACATAATCTACATTTATTGATTTTGTTTCCATAATATCTTACTTGCTTACTTAATTGAGAGGCATCGAGAATGACCCCCTTAGTTCAGTAAAATTAGCTTCAAAAACAATATATCTCAGCATTTTTGGAAAAAATTTGAAATTTTGATTGGATGTTTTAAGGGCACATTGAGACTAACTTAAAACTCGATTTGCGGGACTGAAAAGTAATGCCCTCTGCATGCTTGAATAAAGAGTTAACATTTTTTTCCGTCATCCTTTCTATCCACTTTAAGAAAAACTGTAAAGGCAACTATTGTAAAAAGATACTCAATTTTTATTTAAAGTTTTTTATTTAATAATTATTAAATAAAAATTTAAATCTGAAGGAATCTCTCCAAACGCACGTATGCAGCGACTCTAGTGCAGTGAGTAGGTTTTATTTAAACCTAGAAATGCGTCAGATTAAATAAACTTGTAATGTAGGACATAATTATAGATCTCTAAGAGAGCTGTTTAGTATTGCAAAACATTCCAAGGTCATACAAGCATATTTCAAGGTCAATTCTTTTCATTAACCGTATTTAAAAAAATTCCCTTATTAGAATTGATAAGATGATTAATTTTGCTGTACACTTCAAGGACATACAACTAACTTTTCAATGTCAAATTATATTTTTTCAGTAATCTAATAATCTTCTATATTTAAAAATGATATGCTTTTATTTGTTAAAGTTACCAATTATTGAATTCTCGCATAATACAAAATACTTTAATTTTTATTATTTTCATTCCCATAAATTCGTCATCGTACACTTTAAAATATTATTTTAACACGTCATATGAGTTATAAATTATTATGCCCTGAAATAAATGAATCACACATGCATGACTTTCTTTCAACAATATAACGACGGAGCATCTCGCTCATCACAATTCGATTATGTTTGTATTTCTGAAACTTGAAAGAATTTACATACATTGTGCTGATATTCCATAAACATTTATTTTTAAAACAACCAGTTGGTAGTTTAATGCATAAAAATAATATATGTTTAAAATAAATTATTTTATTTTCCATTCTTTGAAAATGCATAAAACATTTATGTATGTTATTTTTGGAATACATATCGCTTATTTTTATACACAATATGTATTCAGTATGTACTCGCATATATATGTATAAAAAGACATAAATTTAATTGCCTTGTGTTGTTCAAGAAAATATATATTATATTGTTGTGTTATGTGCGTATTTTCTCTCTTGTGAGAAATCGGCCCCATAAAATGGAATTACTTTAAATAAATTTAATTAAATGCTAAAGCAATAAAATAAATTACTGTTAAATAAAATTAAATGTGTATATTGAATTGAAGGCGAAGACAAACAAAGCGCGTTGCGTCGTGGTGAGCACATTATATTATATCGACAAAAAGAAACTTTGTATTTTCGTACAACCCATACAAGTTGCAACAACAGCACAATATGTGTTTGTTGGGTATTTTTATACAATATCATGAAGTAAGAATACCGAAATGTGTATCAATAAAGAACGAGGAGTCACCGAAAAAGGTTCAGAGGGTACTTGAATTAATTAAAGGGCTTAAATAAGAAATGTGTGCGGTGAAAAAAATGGAAGAAGTTGGAATACCGATTATGTTTTATTCAAACGTACATTTTTTTAGACGTAAAATAAATTTTACTTATCATGCAATATAATTTTGTTTACTTATAAATATTTTAGTTTTGCATATAGACATTTTAATGACTTATGTTAATAAGAGTTATTGGACTTATTTAACAAAATTTCTTCAAAATTCTTTCAAAATGAATGAACTGATTTATTTTTTTTTAATTAATTTAAACAATTATTGATTCAATATTCAACATTCAAGGTCATTAAAGGGTGCTTGATTGCAATTTTAAATTTATGCTGATATGTTTATTTAATCCAAAAAATATATTTTTTGGCAAATATTTTTTACGAAAAAAATTCTTAAAGAAAAAGGACTGAGTTCAAAGAATGTTTAATTTCTTATGACGAATAAAGTCTCTTAAACGATGATCAAATCATTCAAGCAGCTGTCGACGATGTAGTTGAAGAAAATGAAGAAAAAACGGATTATGTAGTGAGAACTGTGAGAATAATCCATAAAGGCGCGAAAGCTCTGAAGGAAGTTTGAAGTTGGGTCCATCGTAGATCGGACAGAAATAAGAATGAATTGCAATGTTATCGGGAAATGGCCAAGAGGTTTTCTGTAAACACGAAGTAAAATGCAGTCGAGAGGTTTTCGGTTGACTACTGTAAATTGTATTATTTTAAAACAAAAAATAAAGGCATACAACTTTGCTAAGTGATAAACATTTAACAATTAAAATAAGAAATTTGTAAAAGAGGATAAGTCATTTTCTATCATTTAAAAGAAAGTTAGGTTAGACAGTTTTCAATTTTTCAAACACAGAATTATTGTAGGCATTTACGGGAGCAGTAATAATATAAACTATTTTACAAGTCCTTGATTACACAAGTTACTTTTAAATTGTATGAATTCAAATCAATTTTAACTCTTACCTAACAAAAAATAAATTAAGTTAATGCTTAATTAATTTCACTACACAATACATCACTGATAGAGTTAGGACTAATTCCAATTAATTGCTGTACACTTATTTGTTGAATTTATTGACAATCAAACACATATTGCCCTCATCCAATTGAACAATCCAAATCTGAGAGGATATTGTGGCTATTTATAGAACAATCCGCATCGGAATTACACTGTGCATAATATAATCTGAATAAGATGTCACAACTAAATCTCCCATATTCGTGCTCCGTATAAGTCGCACAACAAAGACAAGCGGATGATGGCATAATTCGACAGGAGTAAAATTACATGTGCGAGTATTAATGTGTATTATGTTTCGTTATTTTTTCTGTATTTTATATATTCTTCTTGATTTCTGTTGCATTCGTCATTCGTGACAATAAAATAGTCCCAAAACGGTAATATTATGTGTATAAAATGTTTAATAAAAGTAAATCCCATTATACTGAATGTTATTTCCAATGAATTGAAATGTATGGAAATAAAAATAAAATTTTATTGTTTACAATATGCATACGAGTACATGTGCAATAAATTATATAAATGCATAATTAAATATAAAATATATATTTTTTAATGTAACGTATGAACATGTGTTTGTAACAGTTTATTTTTTACGTTTTCTAACTTTTATGGCGGAAGTTTGTGAAAAAAACCAAATACTCGTATGTGCAGTAATTAAATGTAAAAGTTGAGTTATATTTAATTGGTCGTTAATGAACCATCATGTGCAGAGCAGTAAGTTCTTTGTCACAACATGCGCCAGCAACTTTTATTATTTTTACAACAATTAAACGTTATTTTTAATGTTTTTTGTTGTTTTTTTTTTAAATGGTAAATCGTGAAATAAATTTAAGCTACTGTACATTTTTTAAAGTAATAAAATGCATGCATGAATTTTTAAACTATTTTGGACAATAATTGTTGTGCTAATAACTTTTTGTAGCAATCGCCACTTTATTGCACCGAATTAAGTTGCTAAGAATGTTGACAATAATGTAAATTTAGCTTTCAGTTTCTTAGTAAGCCGGAAATTAAAACATGGCAAATATTGATAAGAGCAATATAAAATTAATTAAATATTAAAAACAGGTATACGTCAAGATATTTCCATTTAATTTTATTCAATACATATTTACCGAATTTTGAAGATTAAAAAAGTTTTAAATTTTATCTGTTTTACCAAGCTAACCCTCCTAATATATTATAAGAATGAATACCAATTCGTGGAGAATAAGCTAACAAACAAACCATGTTTTAATTAAATGTTTGCAAGTATCTAATATGCCCAACAAAGAATGTCGAAATTAATTCAACTAACTGCTTAAGCTGCTGGGCGGCGATGGGGAGCGATGGGGAGGGAGGAAATCTTTGAACAAATAAATGTGTGTAATACTTATATTCCTATATCCATTACTTATTCCACTTTATTCGTTTCGCTGTTGAAATTATTATTTAAATAAATGATTTTTCTCTAGCCTACGTCTTTGTTTGCATTTAGCATGTCGCACTCACACACTCACATCCATTAATTCAAATGTGTGTGCGCTATCGAATCGTACAGACACACAATTTATTTTATTATTTAACATCCGCTTAAAGAAATTCATATTTCATATTCAAATATGTGTTTATTATTATGCATATAAAATATATACAATATGTGAATAATTTTGTTTCCATGTCAAATAGTATATTTTTGTTGATTTTATTTTAAACGAAACATATTCAACTATTTAAATATATACATAGATGCTTTACCACAATATATTTCTTGGCTATATTTATATTTGTGGTGTTCTCTGTTTGCTCAAATGTTATTCATAAGACATACTTTAAACTCTAGAGTCTAAGAAGTTTATTGTTTGCGGACTTGTGAGTAATTGTGACTTTGGAAATGTATTTTTAAACCTATTCAAAAGTTTTATTTAATTACCATTTTAAGACAAAAAAAGATATGGTATTATTAGAATGTAATTTAAACTAAATATCCTCAAAATATTTATGTATGTGTTGATTTTATCACCGAGGAATTATGTCTCTATTTTGCAGAACACTTTTCAATATAAATTTATGTAAGTGGATTAGCACCAGATTAAACATTTAAAAGTTTACAATTTTAAAGACTTTTGTAACAGAATTTTTGAATGTGGTAAGTCGATTCTTTTGAAGTTTTTTTTGTAATTAAAAAAGTTACTGCCTAGTGTAAAATTTAGAAATATAAAATTAAATTTTTAAATCAATTGTAATTATAAAAGAAAATATTTAAAACTGAAAAGGATTCAATTTATTTTTATTGAGTTAAAGATATAAATAGAAATTGATTTAATTAAATAATACAAATGATTAAAGCGTTATTATTTAAATTAAATTTTTTATAAAAATTTCGCAAATTCATTGATTTATAAAATACAGATACTTTTAGATTACATAGAAATTTAACATGACATTTGCGTTCTCATTATTGATGTAACGGTCGAATCAATGCCATCGTGGGAAGCTTCAGAATATATTTGAAGCTCTGTTGTAAAATAAATTTTCAAGTGTTACTAGTTAGAAATTAACAAACTCAATAGTTTTCTTAATCTTTCAAAGGTTTTAAGGTCTAAGAGGGCATTCTCTATATCAATTTCTTAATTTTCTAACTAGTAACATAACCTAAATGTATCAAATCGTTGCTTTTTCGGCGAATTAATAACAAAACTGCTTGCTTAATTGAATGCCATCGAGAATGTCTCCTTAGAAATGCTTCTAATCAGAGTTTAGGCTCATTTTTGAAAATAATTTTTCTTTGAATTAAAATACTCGTAAACGATAAATGTCTTCCATATTGGGACGGATCTAACCTATTAAGCTACAATGTATTTAATATTTATTGCATTAATACACAACGACTCATATTTTAAATAAATCGTTATATAGCGATATTAACATGCTTTTATTCAATTGTCAAGATAAATTTAGATTGCTCCGAGTACATATCCCATATGAAGCGATTATTAAACAAATACAATAAACGAGAAACAGCACAATGTAGCGGCGACACAACAAAATAAAAAATGATGTCATTTTGTCAGTATTTTATTCTATTTCCTACAAACAATTAAATAATTTCAAAATATATACTGAAAATAATTGTGCAAAGCAATTTTGAAAGCAATAAAATAAAATAATAAAAATTATATTATGCGATTCTCTATCATTATTGTGCAGACATGAGCGCGTGCATGGTTTTCTATTAGTTGTATTTTTTTTTGTGTGTCTAACCCATTATACATATTTTGTGAAGCCATCACATGTGAGACAGTGTGCATTTTAATTAGTTCTGGGGATTTAAGAATACTGGCGCTATTCAAAATAACTTTTATTGTTTTGTGTGTTTTTTTATGTTTTTTGTATTTTTTTATTCTCTAATGAATAAGTATACAATTAAAGGGAATGGCAGTAGTTGATTTATAATTATTTCCGCTATATTCCAGTATAGCAGTCGTCGAGGTGTATACATAAAAAGGTTTTATATTTAAAATAAATATAAAACACCAAGAACTTCAAAGATTTCTCGCAGTAAATAATTTCAAACAATGTATGAGCGTATATAATAAGAATTAATTATTTGAAAACAAAAGAAACTCACTCTTTCTTCCTCGCGAATCATTTCAGCAATGCCTGGCTTAATTTCCATATCATCATTGTGATTAAGTCCTAAATTTGACATCCCCATTGCCTCCAATGGTTGTGGTATTGGAAATTGTGTCATTGGTGTTGGCGTCGATGGTGGATGGATTATGGTGGAGGCGGCTGAAGACGCCACCGTCGCATGCGGATGCGTGTGTTTCGGTGAGTTAATGCCCGACTGTTGTTCGCCAGCGTTATTGTTGTCCGGTGTGGCAGCAGTGACGGGGCTGTTCTCTTCCGACGGCCAATGTCGTTTGCGGTGTTGACCTTTGCCACTGTCTGGATTCTCCCATTCTCTCGGTGTGAGTCTCGCCTTTTTTGCCGGTATATCATTAATTGTTTGCGATGGTGTTTGAAGACGCGGTGGCGGCTGCACCGGTGGTGATGGTGGTGATGATGTTGCTGTAGCCGGTACTACTTCGGAATTAATCTCTTGATCACCATTTACTTCGGCGAGGCCTCGTATTTTAAGCATCTCAGCCACACGCAATAGCGGACCAATTTGATCTTGACTCACATTTATTTCACCCTTGTACATAAACTCAACAATGGCTTTTAATTCCGGCCACTTTACGTCACGCATTATTATTATGGGATGTTGACAGGGGTTGTCGAAGAAGAGGGCCTGAAAGTAGGGGCTGCATGCGGACAACACCATTTTGTGTGCTTTTATCGAATGGCCGTCACAGGCGAGAGTCACATCGACAAAGGATTCGCTTTGTAGCAGCTGATCAAACACACTGGTGAGATTTGTTTGATAATTGTTCCAGCGCAGACAGAATTGTTGTGGGCCATTGCCACTGCTGCTGGGATGTATGGGTGTGTATGATTTTTCCATTGATTTTTCACCGGAGACACTTGATCTATCGCCAGACATAGATTTTTCCGAATTGTCTGTCGGCTGGTATGAGTCGTACTCATTTTTGTCTTGCTGTTGTGGTGACGATGCGGGAGATGGGGTGGCGTTGCGTTGACTTTTTGGCGTCTGCGGTTGGGTTTTCTCCTCATCGGCTGAGGGAGAACAGACCGGTGGGGGTGTTTCTAACATTTTTCTTTATGGCTGTGCTACTTTATGTTGTAACAGTCGACTGCTTTTCAATATTATTTATGAAACATATTAGATGAGTTTTATTTTTGTTTTTATATTTAATAAGTTGATCTCACGGAAATGTGTAATCCTCTTATGACATTCTTTTCAACATAAGAATTAAACTAAGATAATAAACACTTAACGTATATTCTTTATAGAGAATTGTGGTTACTTTTATATGCAATGAATGCAACTCAGCCTTAGATTAAATATTCTTTCAAAATATGTTTCTTTTTTATCTAAGCCGATTAGTGAGACAAAATCTAATATTTCTTTACCGGAAGTAGGTTGAAGAATTGTATGGTCTTAATATTGTTATTGTTTTAACAATTTAATTTATCAAGACTCGCCCGAACACTTGAACCACATTCGACGCGTTCACAATTGACTTTATACAACGTGTGCGATCAGAGATCACAGAGTGTGCCTTTCTTGGAAGAAACAACAACTTCAATCAAATTTACCCTAACCTTCCGTAACAGTGCAGTAAAAGTGCATTGAACTGTTGTGCTTTTATTATTAATATTTTTGTGAATTTTCTTTATATTGTGTTTCGATCTAGTTGCGATTGATTAACACACAACTGTTATAGGCGAGAACAAAAAAAAATAAAACGGCAAAAAATCAGCTCCTTTGGAAATTTAGGGATGAACTAAAATAAAAATAAACATGGGGCCAATTAAAAAAACGCACATACAAAACATAAAACTGTACACGAGATGAAATACACGGAACAGATTCTCCCGCTCAATTGAATACGTTGGCGGTCGGCTTCACACAGGCCAATATTTTTGGCGTGCATAGACAAAGTACAAACATCATGCACATCTCATATACATATGTGCTGCACACAGAACAAGGTATCAAAATGAGCTTCAGTGTAGCGAAAAAAAATCAAACCAAGCTGGCACAGGCGCATTGTCACACAATTTCAGACTTTTTGCCTATCTCCTATCTACATACAAGTATGTGCGGAATTGTAGAGTTTTGCATTACCAGGGGCAATGGGTTTCCAATTTCCATTCTCACATCTTATATTATTCGCGCGCTCTTGCTAAATGCTTCAACTTATACTGTTGTATCACACGTGCAAATCGCAATGTGTATTGTGTATTGTGATTTGTGTAAATTCACATAAATTTACGAAGTAATATCGTTCTCGTTTGGTGATCGGCGTATATTCCAAACAATTTCCAACATTTCCCCATTTTAACTCATATTTTTTTCCTCACTTGTCCGCTGCATTGCTCTTTTTCACGATTATAATTCGTATTTTACGTGACTGGAAAGGTGGGGAAATTATGTTCAGTCTAAACGCGTCGTGGTTCCCCTCAACCGAAAGGGGGAATTTATTCAAATAAACACGCACACATTCTCATACTCTGAATTGCTTTTGAAATATAGATAAAGCTTGCGTCTAAAACTTTTTAATAACGGGAAGAGAAGGGGTGGAATGTAGCTTATGTGTGTACAGTTATACGGTAAAATAAATATACATGACTAATAAAAACACATTTTTAGGATTTATACATAATATGTAAATTGATGTATGTATAAATGTATGCTGTGTATGTGAATAGAGGCTACACTCTCTGCATAACATCAATTTCGTTATTTATTTTCTCTCAATTTCCCCCACCCCCATCAAACCATTTCGTATACTATGCAAAATTCAACAACAAAAATTTCGAAAGGCGGCGCTTAATATTTCAATATCACGTGGTAACAAACTAATTTATTATAAATCATTTTTACGTACATGCGGCGCTACATATATTTAATTTCAATTTTACTAACTAATCTTGAGATTCGCACTTATCTAGAAGCAAACATTTTGTTGACACGACGACAAACTTTTGTATGTCAATGTAACAAACTTATTATGTATTTAGTTTTCGCCTTTTTCTTATCTTTTTTAAGATGATCTTTACCGTTCACGAAATGTAATTATTTGTTGAAATCGTTTTGGTTTAATAGATAAAAAGAAACATGAGCACTGATCGCCGATCACTTAAATTCCGCAATAAATTGAGAATTGTTGATTGGATTGTTTTGGAATTATCTTAATTATTCGTCAATCATTTATCAACAGAAAAACAAACAAGCAATATGCGTAACTACTTGAATAATTTGCATTTTAGGCTATTAACCTGGGTTTCTTTGAAAGGTTAAACCAATTACATATTTATTTGACATTACTTAGATTGTTGAGTAACAATCATCAATTTACAACTTATTATTTACTTTGTTTTGTAAAAAATTTGCTCCACGAAATAAAGGATAAAAATAAAATTCACGATCTAATTTTAAAACGATCATCTCAAATTAAGTCCGTTCGTACTTGAACTAAAAATAAGTCGTAATTTTAAATGTACCTAATTGATGAAACGTTAAATGTTAGTTCTTATGAATTATGCTTATTTTTTTTTAAATATGCGAAGTTAAGTTTAAAATTAAAGTAAGCATAAAATTTTTTAAATTGATAAATCAAAATTTCTCAATTGATTTTTTGTATTAACTTTTAATCATTGTGAATATAAAATATGAAGTATTCACTATTATTTTAGGGAAACAAATTAAATTGTTTCATTCACGTTTTTAAAATGGTTAAAAAAAAATTCCTTTAAAATGAAAGGACTAAAAAGAGTAGAAATTAAATAATAAACATTCTCAAATACAATATATTAGTCTAAAACAACTGTTTGTACTTACAACATTTATTTTTGTAATAATAAAGAAAAAATTATGATTAAAAAAGTCAAACAAATTTAGGGATTTTATTTTTATCAGTATAATTTAATAAGGCAATTTTTAAAATTTAAGGCTTATGCCTTATGTCAATATTTTACATATTTAATTTTGCAAGAATCTATTTATGTACTGGTAGTCGTGGCCTCTTCCTTTATTTAGGTTTTGAGCTAATGTTTCATAAAACATAAAACGCTGTTCTTATTTATGGCTCTAATTCTCCGAATTAGTTCTCTCCATTCTCATTGTTATTAAAACAAAGAAATATTTTTGGGATTTTGAGCGAAACCTTAAGATTGACTTACAAAAAAACAATGAAACAAAATATGCGTAATGTGTACTTATTTTGTATCACATTGGTAGTGTTCTATTTACTTTATGTACGTCTAGTTCACCGCCAATTTTGTTCGTTTCATTTCACTGTGAGTTAGAAACTATATTTTTTTTAGAACTGTCAAAACAAACAAAGTAATAAGGAAAGGACCTAATGCACAGCAAGTTTTTTCCCAAGTTTTTTTCACCTTTTTTATTATAATCAATAACATTTGAAGAAAACCCAAAAATTTTATCTCAATAAAATTCAATTAACACTGTGAAAATATATATTTTTCCTATGTTTTCGGTTTTTAGTAAATATATGCTGTCAAAAAAAAAACTTTGAAAAAATTAGCCATGCGCTAGTGAAATAAAGCATTTGTTCAAGCGATCTTGCAGGTGTCCCACCGTCAAAAAATTATTCACGTTATCTCAGGTGTTATTTCATTGTGACAGAGAACGTTCTTATCAAAACAGTTCGATATTGAAGCGGAGGCCGCGAATAGAACAAGACCAATATGACTTTCGCCTGTGTTTTTGAGCTTTTTTATTGAGACAATATAATCTAGAATCACAATATAAAGTTGCAAAAGGACTCAATTTAAGTAATTCTAAGAAACCGAATCGTATACATTATGAAAGACTTCTAAAAAATGTGTATAATAATTTTGTACTTATTGATTTTAATCAAATTATTTCAACGATATTGTATGCAAAAAGTGTTGTGCGAAAAAATGTATTTATTATTTGAAGTATGCAGTTCTTTCTATAAAAATTTTTTAATTCAAAAATGCAAATCACTCTTTTTGATAAATTTATTAAATATTTTTAATTATAACATAGAAATAATTACATGTAGACATATCCCAACATATTTACTTTAACATTAACAGATGTATGTACAATATTTGCCTAAGAATATTGAAAATCATTTATATATATAATATACTTAAATTGTGCTAAAGAAAGCAATTAGTCTTCACTGTACGTAGTATAGTGATATTATAAATTAACGATTGCAATTTATCTCCGCCATAAAATAGTCCGTTAAAGTCATTGTAACAAATGCTTCATCAATTATGGCTTCTTAATGTTCGGTTGGGTGTCATTAATATAAAATTTACATTTTTAATGCTAATTAGTTGCCGCTGCATGTTAACGACTGCAAGTAAGTAAGTAAGTAAGTCTGGGATATAATATGTATGTTATTATTATAATAAAATTGCGATGGAAAATGTTGAATGTGATCACGAAGCAGCTCTAGTAAAATTGTAATTCGTGGCAACAATGTTGTTTGAAAATTATCCCACTTATTCTCAGATTCGTAGACTTATAATATTGTTTTACTATACATAAGTACGTCGAAGTACCCACATAAAAAGTTGTAATTATTAACATATAAAATTTCAAGAGATAAAAATTATAGCCACTGCTACGAATAAAACTCGTTGCTTGAAAATCGTGTCTTGAGATAATCGCAATGCGATGGTACATAATGTTTATTATGTTTTAAAGTAAGTGCACATATTAAATATTAAATTGAAAACTAATAAGAATTTGCAAAAAGAGTGTTCGTGAATTCAAAATAAATATGCAGAAAACTTATATTTTGAAACAACTGCAAGAATATGTGGATATGCTTAAGAGCCATCTTGCCGTACTTACATAAAATACATTTTTGCGTAATTTTTCACTAAAGTTTTGTTGACCTGTTGCCCAGGTACGGATTTAGGCCAAAGGTCGGCATAATGTCTTAAAATAATTGAAATGAGGAAATTAAAATTCTAGCAGCATAATAAAGAGCATTTAAATATTTAATAATCTTTTTCACATTAACTATTTAAATGGCTTAACAACGCTTTTTTATTTTACACATTCAAATATTTCTTTAAAAATATGGGAAATTTGTTTGTCAAATGTTTCATTTATAGTAGAAAATCATTTCAGCTACAGATCCTCACGGTTTTAAATTTTTTTGAAAAACCCATGGAAACATTGTTTTTTGTTATTTCGTGAGAGGGCCCCGAACTTGATTGCAATTTGTCTTTATGGGAAATCCGGCTCTGCCTGCTGCTTGCTGGTTTTAAACTGAAGGTTGGTCCTTAGTAGCTTAATCCTATTAATGAAACATCTTATCATTATTTTTTTTGATTCTCAAAAAAAGAAGTGGATTTCTAAATAAATTTTTCCACACAAAAATAATTACTAATTAAAGTAAGTTAATTTTTTTGCAATAAATGACGTTGAATTGTTCTGATGCATCGAATTTAGGTTCTAATTTTTTTTTAATTAAATAGAAATAAACATAAGTCATTTAAGTTCATCTGAAATTGAAAATATTCTTAATGGAATTTAAGAAAACAATTGAAATCTGTCGAATTAAACACGTTGCACATCACTTAATCGGTGGAGTGCATCAGAAAGCTCGAATTTCTATACACATCCTAACTTCATTTAAAAGACGTCACTATTTTATGGGAACATAATTTGGCACCAATATGCACATACTGATGCGGTTGTCCATTGTTGCAAATTAAATTGGTAACAAAAACGATTCTAATGCCACACACACACAGCCAACATAAAATATAATACTGCCGATCCTACACACATTCCGCCATGCATGTATAAAGTTATCAGCGTACAACAGTTCATATAATATGTGTCAACTATGGGGGTGGAGGACGTAATCTACAAGACACAATATATTATATAACACTGGACAACGCAGCCTCGCATACATGTCGCTGGGCGATGGCGATGGCGATGGTACGTCCGCATAGAAAGACTCACATGCGCGCCTTTTGCATCACATATGCAGAGTGCAGGTGCAGAAGCATACCGATTCTGTGTTCCTTTCTATAGTATAATTTTCATTTTTTTTTTTTGACCAATTTTACCCCGAATGTATGGAATTTTGCGTCGTAGAGGCGCAGCAGCATACCCTATAACGTCGTCGTACATCCAATGTGTACAACTGGAAAAGAAAACAGCACAAACACATGAGCATGTGCGTGCAATTTCTGCATGCTGGGCGCATCGGGCGCGTTGTGCATTGTATGTATGCCGAAGTGATGAGCGACGCGGCATGCATTGCAGGACGTGCGGTTTGGGGACTATGGGGATATGCCACAATGGCTTCGGATCGAGATGTTTAATGATTGATTGAAGCAGAGCATAGAAGACGTGGATAGATGATGGTCTTTTGCATTTTCCTTTTCCCAACGTCCATTCAGTTTTCTCATATATATGTTATGTTCTGATACAATTCGTTGCCCCGCTATACATTTTCTTTTTCTATCGTGTACAATAAAAAAAGGAAGGAATTTTCTTTTTTGTGTTCAATGTGTGTTCTTGTTTCAGTTTGATTTCTTTTTTTTTCTGCTATATATGCTCCTTTTTGTTGCTCTATGGCAGGCATTTGTTTTACTTCCGGTCAAGAGAAGGCGGAGTTAGAAAATTTTGTGCCTCTGAATTGGATTTGCTTTGCTGCAGGCTGGAAAATGTGTTGTTGGGTAGCAGGGCATGCATGCAGATCTGGACGGGTGATCTCGTCTCTTCTCCGCACCACATGCAACGGACGGGTGTTTATATTGTGTATGTTTGGTTTAGTTTTAATAAAGAATTTGATAGCGCCCATTGGTAAGTTCGATTTTTACAAATAGCCAATGATCTTTTTAATTTGCATAAACAATTTTTCCTTTTTTTTTCATTTTTCCGATTGAATATTATAGCTTTAGCTTTTTATCTTGCGTCATTGCTTTGAATTTACTTTCAAACCATGTGCTTTAGTTTCGTATTAAAGTTTATTTTGCTTTTCTTGCGCCGACAAAACAATTTGGGTATTGATAAATAAAATTAATTTTGTTGACATGGTTTTTTTTTTTGGGTTTTTCATGCTTTTCTTATCTGAATTGAAATTATTTTGATAAAAATGTAATAATAAATATTTGTTTTATTTGTTTAAATCGACAGATAGAACGATTGAGGTGGGGAAACATAATTAATCAACTTTTTATTACGAAACATTTTCATTTTAAAATCCACGATAAGATAAGATTTAATTATCATTGCTATTTGCTGTGGTACAGAACATAAGTTAAGCTAGGCTATTTGTAAAGAAAAACATGAAAAAAATACAAATGGCTTTTTGAAAAATATTGTATAAGTAATGTTCATGAAATAAAATATAACGCAATGAACGTTTGTTGATTTATTACATCAATTTAATTGATTAAATTAAGAAAACACGTCAACAAATTATTTTTTAATTCATAAATTTTAATTATTGTTAGAAGTGATTAACTGATTGTCGTTTGTTGTCGTAAACATTTAAACAATTCTCATTTATAACATTTTTCTTTGCAATTTCTAAATTTGAAGTTGCCATTGGTTGTTATGCAATTTAACTCAAACTTTATTTACGACGACCATGAAAGCAGCCGCACATTCCGTTCACTCACTTTCCTTATGCAATCATTTTATTTTGAATTTGTAATTACCTATCCAAAACTAATTACAAAAAGGCTTCCCAAAATAAAACAAAAATTGTATTCGTAATAAGAACGTCGTTAATGGAATGCAAAAAAGTTTTCTATTAATTTTGCTTTATTTTATTTATTAGCAGTCGTTATTAATTTTGGTTTATCGTGCATTTGGGGAGTGAAAACAAAATAGTACGAAATAAAAGCAAAAACAAATAGCAACAAAATAATGTAAAAAAAAAAGTAAAGAAAAAGGAAAAATATTTGAAAGCACTCTGAAATATATACGAAAGCAGTGTTACATGCGAGTTGTGCATATAATACACCGAAGGAAGGCAAGCCAATTGAACTAGATACAATAACATTGGAGAAAATATTTTTTAATTAAAAAACTACAATAAATTATTGGCGTCTGACGGTTTGTGTGTGTGCATATGCGCGCACCCCATTCCATCTACGCCTCCCTTTTTTTGCTGTGTCTTTCACAAATACATTCCAAAAGTTTTTCTTTTATTTTTAACGGCACATGATTCATAATAATTTTTGTGGAGTATTGCATTATATATTGTTTAATTATTTATTTTACGTGGTGTAATCTTAATTATGAAAGAAAATTGATAAACCCAAAATGTCAATGCAGCAATGAAGTAAAAGTTACTTGAAGTAACAGACTTAATTAGTTTATATTAAAATCAAAACGACCTTGTCTGTGTGTGTGTGTCTGTTTGTGGAAGTCAATCACGCTAAAACTGTTAATGGGATCGATGCGAAATTTAATATACTATATTTGTCAACATTCCAGAAGTAACATTGTCATATTTTAAAAGCAAAAGTAAACCGCGAAAAAAATTGCAGTTCGTGAAAAAGTTACTAAGTTTCAAAAATGATTGCGGGAATCGATTTGTGAGCGTGACATTAGATTTTATTTAAAGAAAAAACAACAGTTTGTGTCGATCAACGCACGGTTTTCTCCGATAGTGACAAATAAAAAATACAAAAAATATTCAAAAAATGGTGACAGCAGTTTCTTGATTTGTGAAATACATCTATTTTTTGTTTTTTTTTCAATTTATGTATTGTATTTCTTTGTGCCTTATTGTTTTTATAGCACATACGTGCAACATACTTACGCAAATCAACTTTAACATACTTGCACTTATTTTATAATGCCCGTGAATACAAAATACTTTTGAAGTTTTAATTATTGTAATCTCCCAAAAAAGTGTATATTGCGCACATTAAAATCATTTGAGTTAAAAGCTGTGGCGTAAGCAATTAAAAGAATTTAATCCAAACAACGTGGCACATACTTTCGAATTAAATCATAGGGCCCTCGATGAGTAGTTATAGCGCAAGTCAATTTCTCTTCAAACATACTGATCAATTTGTTTATCTTCGATATATTTTGAAATCAAGATAGAGAAATTAGTTAGTACGTGTACGCGTGAAGGGCGATCCCTTTGATCTGGGCAATTCAAAATAATTATCTGAAGTTTTGTTTTAATTAATATTATTTTTAATTTATTTAGACAGTGTGTGCATGTGTGTATTGTGTGTTTTTGTTTGCACATGTTTTCTATCTATATTTGTGTTTATATTAAATAGACAAATATTCATACGTTTACTGCGCACTATTTATGTTTTAGTAGTTTTTACATTAGTACAGAATAAAGATGAATTGAGCCGCGCTCGGCTGCGATGTTTGCTTGCTGCACATTAATAGAAGGTTCTTGTGTTTGGAATAACTACACTTTTTTTGATATGTTTATGTGTATGAAAAGTTTTGAGGCGTATTTTGATAGTAATTTGAATTTAAATTTGCAGCATTTTACTTGGATAGTTTTCCAAAATAAATCATCAATAACTTTTATTATAAATGTTTGCATATAATTAAAATAAACACAAACACGAAGCATAGATGTTTATTAAATGAATAACATATTGGGCTTAATTAAACAAATTAGGCAATTTGCAGACTTATTTTATTTGATTTATGGTATTTCAAAGTATAATTGGATTAATGTCTTCATTTACTTTTCACCATTTATAGATTTTCACAAAAACAATTCAAATTTTTGAATATACAACTTTTGAAACAATCTTAAGTTTTTATGATCGCCCTCAGGTGTGTTCTAAAAAAATTTCATAACACATCAAAAAGATAACCTTTTTAACATCTAAATTAAAAATATAAAAACCAATTAGCTTCAACATAATACTTTTTATAAACTTTTTTTGGAGTAAATAGTACTTGTAGAGATCTGTAATTTTCAAACAATTCAAACAACATTTTCTTAACATTTCAAGATCGTGCAAGTTAATAAGAATTTTTTTTTTCTCTAATTTGATAAATCGTATTTTTTAGAAAAATTATGCAATAAAGTGATTATAGGCCTTAAGTAGGTGGAGAACTTCGTATCAAGGTCAACTTTATTTATTTTTATTATGTTTTGGAAATGTCTTGAAATCGGATAACGTCGATTACAAAATTTTATATCACTTTCCCTGCAGTGATCTTTTGTATTTCATTTTTAAAACTCTATTAGAAACATTTTTATAATAAAGAAAATTAAAAAATTGCTGCTATTGCATAAATTACCCAGTTTAATATTATTCTTCATTAACTTTATTAGCATAATCAACAATAATTAAAAAGTATTCCCGTTTTTATTTATATTTGAAATTTAAAACGAAAAACTTTTTTATAATAAATATATCTTTATCAACTTTGCTCAAAGCTCCATATAATTATATTAAAATAATGCAATATTACTTATTTATTAAATTGCTTATAATAATACCCCCGCCGCGGTTTTTGCTTGTATATTGATTGCAGTGTGATAAATTCTGAAATAAAATTATGTGTCTGGAAGATAAAAATTCAGCCAGAAAAAAACTTGACATATTATTCACAACGCGAATGATTTTCTATTCTTTCGCATGTAATATTTTTTGTTTTATTATTTTTAATCGCACAATAAATTCGAGAGTATATTATTAAATGCACAATCGCATTGGTTGCATGTTGCTCTTTTTTCTTAGTTATTGTCTGTGCTATCGCAGTTTTGAGAAACAAGATGAGCAGCAAATACGGATTCCAGACGGTATAATCATGACGAGATATACCTACCAGGTAATAACACAGTCCGCGCTGCACATTAATCATTTCGAATCCTTTCCAATATGATCGCCAATTTGAAGAGTTTGTTGCACATTTGAAACGGTTTTTGCTGTTTCACGTTTTCTAATGTTATTTTGTGTAGAATGGTTGCGTCGGAACATCTGTATATTATTTTGGGAATGAAAACAATTTTTGTGATGTTAAAATATGCAGCAAGATGTATCATTAATTGAAACATAAATTTACATTTTAAATAGAATTGGTTTCATTACATACAATTCGGAATTCCCAACATCCCTGAGAGTAATGGGAGGTGAATGGGAGGATATCATTAATTTTCATAACGAATACAGTAATAATTCGTTGTTATTGATTTATGTTATTAATTTTAATGTTTAATTAAATAAACCGTGGGACATTTAGTATAAATTACAATTATTTTTTTAATTAACTGATTAATTTCAATGAACTTTAATGTCATATATGAATCACCAACCAAATGCACTTGCACAAATTTGTCTATTGATGTATTTACACAATTATTAAAATTATTATATCAATAGTAATTTAATTATAAAATGAACCCATTCTATAAATTGCAAACATAAACATTGGCGTCACTAACCCATCATTTTTATTTTAACTATTTTTTTTCATCATTTTTTTTCTTTTTCCTTTTTTTTGGAATTTGAAATTGAAGTCACTTCATGGCAATTTAATAATTTTTTGTTAACTTTAAACAATACTTAGTTTGTATCTGCAGAACCTTCGAAATAAAACAATTTAAAATTTTAACCTCCCCCAATGCAATGTAGCTCTTAATTTTTTTTTAAATTAATTGTTTATGTCTCAACAATATATTTCTGAAGTCGAATACATCTGCATACATAATTTACATATGCTGCAATTAATTAGCAAGTAACTGCAAGCAGCCTGAGAGAGAATTGGTAATCACAGGTTAAATTAACACGTCTTTGAGTGAAAGTGAGTCGTTATTTACACGACAAGTGCACGCTGGGTATTAGGCGATAAATCGCTTTAACTCACGCCTAAGAAATGTGATATGTTTGGTGTAATAATTGCATGCATAATTGAGCAAATGCATCAAGCTAATGTCGCATTTAACGCTCGAGAAATAATTGTGCTACAGTTAACGAAATTCAATTACATTCAATATGTTTTTTTAACGGAATATTATGGGCGGGTTTTGAATTTTTAGTCATGTAAAATGATAAGTAACATTTTATGAAAAATGTTTCATTGAAAAGTGCTAAGTTTTTAAGGTCTAAAATCCATTCTTCAAAAATTCGCATTCAAAAAAAAATTTATTTTTATTCTCTTCCTTGAACCATTAAAAATATTTTTTTTAGTTACGCAATATCGATTGTTGACTGTACTTCTTTGCGAGCTGGTTGTCAAGCATAAGTTCCGTCCTATTGAGACTTTATTCAGTTTATTTCAATAGACGTCACTTAGTTTGACGTCATCCGGGCGATTTTTTTTATAAAAAAAAAAAAATAGCGGTCACATTTAATTTTTGGGCTGACCTTTACTTTTTTTATCATGACATAGGCAAAGTAAAAATTCCTTTCCAATTGTGAGCTCGCTCCGGTTTATTTCTTGACAAAATGATTAATTATTTTTCAGCGCCGCTTGCGGCCAATAGAGTAATTAATAAATCGAATGAGTAAACAGTCGTAGAAAAAATATTTATTTTGTTGTTGCATTGATTATAAAATTTAAAAATAAACTAAATAAGATCGCAAAGGCTATTGTGGTTCTACAATTTATATAAAGCCCCATATAAGCTTAACACAAGGGTATAAATTATATAAAATATACACGTACCTGATAAGTGATACATTTGCGTACGCATACGCATAAACGAATGACTGCCGTTAGAAGATAGAAATGCGAAAATTTACAAGAATAATCGCTTGCATTTCTCTGAAAATTCAATTTGTATGCCCGGCCGTCCATTCCGTAGAGCACATTTGAAAGGAACCGAAACTTATTCGCCAACTTCACATCGTCAAATAATTATACTTATATGGGCATACATGCAAGCACATAGAATTACGTATCACGTACATCAAATCGCCAATGCATTAGAGTTGCGTGTGGCTAAAGGGTGCAAGTGGATGAAAATGCTATTCAAATTTATCCAGGGAAAAGCTCAAAAGTGTACGAATATCCCAAACACATTTATACATTTTATATGAATATATACGCACATCATCGCACATTTGATGCAACAAAAACACACACACGCACACACACACACACACATGAAGCACACACATGAGTCAAAAATATTTGTTTGAAACGCATTCAATTCTCACCGCACACATCTAATACAATTTTGGTTTTCTCTCTACATATGCATGCGGGCGATGCGAGTGTGCATATACCGGCAAAATAATGCCGAGCTAGGCCGTGCGGTCTCCCGTTCCTGATTTCGGTGGGTGGTGTTCTTTTCCTTATATTTGCACAAAATATATTCTGAGCTGAAAATGTGTGTACACATTCTCCACAGGACCTCACACCCCCGTACGTGGCACCTACTCGCACACATCTCTCTCAACGACTGATCACCACCCTCTCCTCCTGCCACCCCGCCTCAGATATTCTCGCAAAATATAACGCAAATTCACAATCTATACACCGCCGTCTTTTTGCTGTTTATCTCTTTTGCAGAGAGTGTATACGCAGAGTGCGGGCATGGTATATGTTTGCATCCCCAATTCGCATATTGCATATGCGACGAGGGGCAGGGTTGGCTACAGTGTCGATGGCCAAACTGGGATGATGTTAGATGCGAGGAGGCGAATGGGTTGTGCTGGGGGAAGGGATTGGGGTTTGCACATATAGCTTGAAGGTGGTGTTTTCGGAGATATGTGGCGAACGCGGGTGCAATGTGTACATTTAACGTACTCGTTTGCGATACTCGCATGGCATATACAACACATGCGTGGAGTGTATACGATTATCGCAGTCGCCTTTATAACTGTATACCTAAATAATATGTTATACAGTTAGAATGCACACGGCTTATATGCGCTGCGAATTGGGCAAAGGTGACGGTAAAGAGGGATGATGAAACGCGCAACGCGCGGTTGGTGTGGGTGATTTTGTGCGCATATATTTTACACGGATACATGTATCGAGAGGGATCATCATTTTCTGCATTTCCTGTTTGGGACGGCTGCGTTTTCTTCCTCCTTTTTTTATTTTTATTTTATTTTGTTTTTGATTGTGAGTATTGCCTTTGCTGCCTTCGATGTGTACAATCGTAAGTCGTACTCTTGCAGCTATGCACACACACTCACACACATTCACACACAATTCCCACCCCTCCCCCATTTTACACCGGCACCGGCATCCACCTCCTCCATGTTTCGATGTGCACCTACTTTTTACATACCGTTGTGTTATTGATCGGCATCGTACAGAGTTCTCTGAGTATACTTTGAACAGTGAACGTATATTCTGTACCATTCCCAATTTGGCCACATGCATGCATATACAATGTACTCGCCTAAATGCGAGGGTGGAATGGGTGGTTGGGTGGGTGGTGGTGTATTTTATTTTTGCAAATGAGAAACATGATGACTAACCATGAGGAAGAATCGTGAGACCTCTAGCGTGTCGCTATACGGGTGAATAGTGGAAAGGGTAGTTTTTCTGGTGGTCACACAAGGAAGGATAGCATTTGTGTTCAATATATTTACGCACACACAAATATACGGTTTGTTTCTCCGTGCAGCGTTAGATTTTCCAATTGGGTTTTCTTTCTGTTGCGGGTGGTGGTGCGGCTTGCACTATTCACTGTGCACCTCCTTTTCTCGTTTGCATCAGATGGTTTGTACTTTGTAGAATATCGTGCAGCTCTAATGCCCATATCGCATATGATAGGATCCTTGTAAATTCTCTTTTCAGATTTCAATGCAGAATATTGATATCCATAATATACGTGTAGGGATGATCCCTACACAGGATTAGCCAAAAACTAAAGTTTTTGAATTCATTTTGGACATGCGTATTTAATAAATTTTGGTTATGAGTTGTGAAGTTGTGTCTGTGCTTAACATTCTTTTATATTGGTAAATATTAGGAAACATTTTGCAAGAATTTACTGACAAAAGAATTGCAATGGAATATTCTGATGCGGGTCAAATCTGTTAAAAAATGCTTTTCTGCACTTACTTGGGTGATCAAACTTGCAGCAGCAGTTGAAAAACCTTTCAAAAGGTATTTTAAGATTTGTTTAGGCTTATTAATTGTCACTGACTTACACTCTTAAAAAGACATACCTAAATAGAATGTATTTAATGATAATGAAAATAAATTCAGGTAAATATTAATATGTTTACAATTAGACCAAGGAGAAGCAAATGATTAATGAGCAATTACTACTAATGAGTAATGACAAACTGTACTGACTGCAGAAGTACACAACCTTTTACAAATCTAAAATTGTTTGTTGATCCTTGACTAAAACCAATTATATATATTTTTATAATAATTTGTGGGTAGATTTTTGTTTTTGGGCTGTATTTAGGGAATTATCTGATTAATGTAGAATTAAAATTTATGTAAAAATATATTACAAATATAATTATTTTTCATGAAAATGCCTTTTTAGAAATATTTAAAAAATGAATAAAGAAATTCTTAATCTGTGCACACATTGTACACAATATAAACCAAACCTGCATCAATAATAAATAAGTCTGTTTGGCTTTCCAATAACAACAAAAGCATCCGTAAATTTCCCCAAAGAACAGTTTCCAAACCTACAGAAAGTCTTCTAACAAGAGTTCAGGGCGTCAATAAAATATATTATGCTTTTCTACATGCCTGCATTATACTGCTCACTGTGCTCTGTACAGCAGGATACATATTATAATATATATAATATATACGTATATAAATATAAATGTAATTCGCTTGATGATTTAAATAATTCAGCAGTGTCATGTTGATTTAAGTTTTACTCGACTTTCTCATTTGTTATACATGACTTCAATAGCGCAAAGCTCCTGCTGCCTTCAAACCTCGCGTCAGGTTTGCCACGTATATTTAAAATATAAACATCCACCACCCCACTGGAAGCTACCGTGTGCTCCTCTGCTGCTGCCACTGCTGGTGCTGGTGGTGCTGGTGGTGCTGGTGGTGCTGCTGTCGCGTACATACATACATGTATACGTTTCACAACAGCGAGTATGCAGCACGGAAGAGCACACAAAACGGAAGGAATGAAAAGCGGAAACAAAAGGCAGAGAAACTTGTTTTCTGAATCATTTATCATGTTCCATTATTTTAATATGAGCCAAACAATGGGGCGAGACATTTTCCTCTCATTTGCCATTCAGTTTGCACTTTGGTCTTTGGGGGGAATAGAGTTAATACCTAACATATTATATAGCTAGGTACCCTTATTCTTTTATTTTACACTTACAAATACTTGTATATATAGGCGTTTTGGATGATGACGACGGACAGGTTCAGTGCTTCAAATAAAATATAAAAAAAATTTAGAGAAAATTAACTTAAGAACTTTTGTACACATACAATTGAAATTTCCATTCCACCCCCTCACTGCTATTAGCGTGTTCATCGACTTACATTATTATATTTTTAATTGCTTTTAGGGAACACAAAAAAAAAGTAGACAAATTGAAGAAACGAAAAGGGAGTTTGAATGGTTTTGTTCGATATTGTTTTTAAAATTTCTTTTGTTTCGAAAAGTGTATATAGTTTTAAGTGAAGTCATTTCTTGCTTTATTGATTACTGATTAGCTTCGCAATTAGGGCATTAATTATGAATATGACTCATTTTGGGAAATTACATTAAAATATTTTTGTGTTTTCAACTCTTTGCACTTTTTAAAAATAGGCTTGTTCTATTCAGATCTCATTCAGTTAAATTTGAAATTTTAAATGCAATGATTGCTCATTCGGAACATTTATTACTCTATTGACCACAAGTGGCGCTGAAAATAATTAATTATTTAGTCGAGGAATGAAACAGGATTGCTGTTCTGTTCAAATAAAAGAAATGAGATCTCAATAGCAACAAATATTTCGACAAATTTTGAAAGTCCTTCAACGTATTGTCCAATAGTTCCTTAATTCAAAAGAATTTATTTGGTGGTACATTTTTAAAAATCTTTAAATCTTTACAATTAATGTGAAAATAGCCCTTAATATTTTGATTTTAATGATTTTCTAAGAATGAGACGATACCCCATTATGATTAGATCCGTATGTACTTTGTAAGTTTTGTAGTTTAAAATAGAAGTAAAAACTAACTGATCAATCGTATAAATAGAACTTAACGTATAATTTTTGCTCATTAATAAAATTCAGACCGCAAGAATTTCGAATAGTTTTATTAAAACTAGAATTAGACTCTTTCCAACTGCAAATTACTGCAGGAAAACCTAGAAGTATTATTGTACGTCCTTTCTTCTGTGTGCGTATAATTTATGCAGCAATGCACAAACTAACAATATATAACAAAAATAATGTGCTTGAAGTCAATTATAAAATTGCTGTGCAAAATACTGCAATGGTCAGTTTTATTTTTTAACAGAAGCTGCAACGTGATCCAATAATTGCCATGGAAACCAATTTCAACAGTCGATACCATCTTTCCGACATAGACAACATCTTTCCAACAATAACATTTATAAATATTAATCTTCAACTTATATATACGAGTACACCAGATACTTACACGCACCAAGTTCTCCGGTTGAAGTTGTTGTTACAATTTGATTTGGTTTTATGCAATTTATTGTTTTTTTTCCTATAGTTTTAAAACTCAACGCTGGAAACAATCAGAGAAATCTTAAGATACAGAATTGCGATTATAATATGTAATATTATAGATTTGTATTGTATGTACCGCAGTTAAGTCAGCACTGCAATCCAACCGAATCTTGAATATTTAAATAAGATTTTCATGCATTTCGTAATCTCATCAAAGTGAATTGTATTTAACTATATATGCATGAGGTGGTAATGTGTACCTGGGTACCGATATGTAGTTTGGTGAGAAGTAATAGTTATACGTAGCAGTGAATATAATAACTGGATCGTCTGTCATGCTGAACCCAACAGCAATTGTGTTTAACTTGGAGTTGCTATCAATCAAGAGAGTCGTTGCTCAGTGGCGTAGAAAGAAGCCTATTTATTTAAGACAACAATGTAACATGAAAAATATACAATTCGGGATGTGATTGCATCTTTTAATGGTGAATCCATTTGTCTTGTGACTTTTGTGTTGCATTGATGGAAAGTACTTTTACTATTTAGGTACTCGTAAGTCTAAAATTCAAAAGTTATAAGGCGTGTGTTTGCTTTTGTGTTACTGTAAAAGAGATTATTATTTTTTTAAAGTTTTTTGTTGATTTTTTAATTTATTTTTAATATTAATCTTTAGATAATTAAATTCTTTACAGTATTTTTGTAAAAAGCTTTAATGAATCTTACTTATTTTGAAAATATTAAAAAAAACGAAGAAAATTAATGTATAAAAAAAAAAATAAATATTTTAGGTCATTTTAAAATAAGGATGTAATTCCCAAAAATACTTGATTCTATAGTGTTGTAACTGATCGCTTTAAAAAATGATTTATATAAGTTTAAGATCGAAGTTTAAAATTAATGATAATGGGTTTAAAAATCAAAGTTTTTAATAGTTAAGTTCTATTGAGATCTCATTCAGTTTATTTCAATAGAACGATTTTTTGTATATGTTATTTTAAACAGGAATACTTTTTTTTGTCAACAAGAGGTGGAGTCCTTTTCAAAAATAAATTATGAACTCTTAAGATATTCACAACTTTACTCCTTTACGCTATCTGACATTTATTTTTAAACACATTATTAGTAAATGAAAACATTGTTAAGGACTTTATAATCGTCCATACTTAAAGATTAAACTTTAAAGTTGCAATATTAACTGACTTAAGTCAACGTAGCTTAAGAGTTCTTCGAAGCATAAAGTCAACACTTATGATCAAATCACAACGGATATTAATAAAATGGAAAAGTGAAAGAAACGCCCAAAAATTAGATATCGTGCACATTTAATTTAAATTCTCTTGAACACCACAAATATTATGCACTTCGGTTTATTTTATGATGCACCAAATTTGCACTAAAACATAACTTCATATTCTTTGGTGCTTAGTAAAACATTTCTACATGAAGCGGGCAAAATGAATAAATTTATTGTTGCTTCGAATAGGGCTGGAGTTGTTGAAATATTTTATGCTGCACATTATGCCTGTAAACCACGGAGTACACCAAAAGAGAGTCCGGTTGTATATGTAGTTACTTCATAATATATTACACGAGTACATCGAGTACGTCATTTCATTGTTTATTCCCTTAATACCTCCTCGGTTCATTCAGCACTTGACTGCTTCTTGATTTCTTTAAATTGCCTCCTTTCGCACAATACGGTCGCTTTTTTCGCACAAACTACAAGATTCTATCAACTGATTGTGACAGAAATAACGAATAACACACATAAAATGCAAGTTATAACTTCGTTCATATATTGTGGTTATAATATATACGGTTTAAATGGTAAAACAATTGTGTGGCGGATCGGTTTTTGCGTTTTGCATTGCATTAAGCCTCCTCGTGCATGTATTTGGAGCGAAACGTTTAATTAAAATATATTTATTGTTAATAAATTTTTAAAGCTTTTACTTTGGCAATGCGGAGAGAACGCAAATCTGGAATAAATTAGCTACCATTTTATTCCGAATCGATGCATATCTCCAGCACGAGGCTTTATATATCGAGTAATATTAAAATGAATATTGTTATTACATGAAAGTCGTTGCGCTCGCGGTACACGCCTATTGTCAGATAAAGCGGTTTTTAATTTCTTTTTGAAATTTGTTATTATGTGAGCCAAATAATATGGTTTATTGCGATGGGCTGTAAATTAAAGGCAGGTAGTTGGGTCATAAATATCAAATTGGAATGAGGTGAGCGTGTGTGTTGAGCTCCATTGAGACCGTTTGTTAGCGCAATAAATATGTCTAAAATAATCTTCCAATCACGATGTATGTTTGTACGGTAATTATTCATACAACTAAATATAATATGCATTTTATGAGCGTACATGACAACGTTACGTTCAATTTAAAGAGCCTTATAAAAGTGATAGGTAAAAGCTTTGCAAGTAAACTTAAGAAATTTAGTGGGAATTTATTCCCTTTGTATTATTTATATATTTTTCAAAATCAGTGCTACATTGCGTGAGAATTTTACAAGTTCTACATTACAGTGTAGTTGTAGTGTAAAATTTATGTGAAACAGACAAGAACTTGAGTGGAATCGGTAGATTTTTGCTTAACTTTTGTGTGATGTCAATAATATTGACAATATTTTTTTCACAATCAAGTCATTTCATTCTTAATTATGAATTTCTGTAATTTGAAGCTGCCTAATTCTATAAGTTTTGACAGTAACAGGAAAAAACTGCACACCCATAAAAGCATCCTGCGTGTTATTGGGTAGAATCAGTAGATTTATTGCTTGATTTTTGTGTTTCGTCTATAATATTGACAATATTTTCTTCGCCATCAACTCATTGCAAAATAATTGTGAAATTCCATACTTTGAAGTTGATTAATTCTATTAACTAACACAATAACTGGAAAAAAAACTTGCAAACTCATTAAAAACATCCTGTATGTTAAATCATGTAAAGGCAAAGAGGAAACGTAAAAATTAATTTTCAATTTATAAAAAATTACATGACATTCATTTACATTTAAACATTATAAACATGGGTTGTGATATGCACAAACATAGGTGTATTTATGTTTATAAAACATGAGTTCAACGAGGAAAATGATTATACCCACTCGCACAACTATAAAAGATTTAATGACTGATAGACACCAGCAATTGTTTGATGTCCCCACAGTTTCTTAACTACATACCTTATAAATTGATCATCCAGTTTCTTTCTCTCCATAATCACAATGTTAGAGTCAATAGCATAATATGGGTAGAGACAATAATATTCATAAATAGTAAATGAAGTACGTACATGCAATAAGGCATAAAATACTCTACGCATAAATTTCTGCATGAAAATGAAAACACAAAAATGGGATGATGATGATTGGGAAAACCTATTGAAACGGAGCTGACGCATAAAAAAAAAAAATGCAAAACCAGTTAAATCGCCCTCGGTGACAGCAATTATGTGATTATCTTCGTTTATGTGCACCTCTCTTTTTTTTCCACACGTCGATATAATATGTGCATATTTTCCTGTGTGGAATGGCGGTTTTAGTGTTTGTTTTTGAATTAACATGTGTTGACAATTCCATTGTGGTCACAGTTTATTTGAATTAATTGAAAGCACTATATAAATGGGGCAATCAGTGATTGGATTTATTTAAAATGCTGTATTAGTAAAATTTAATTGAGCTTTTGTTTAATGGCACTTAGTAGGCTAATTTGCAGACTATATTGTTTAAAGGAGAAAGCTTTGATGTAGTTCATGATTTATTTAAAATTATTTTTTATAGACTTATTTAAAAAAATTTAATTTGGTTCACGTATTTTTAATTTAAAATAAAAGATCTACAATACATGAAAAAAAAAAATGATTCACACATTGATTGTCAGATAGGCAAATTTGCAAAGCATTACCATTTCACATCGCATTTTCCGACGGCAAACTATGTGACCGTTATTTCTGCTGCAGCGGAAGTCTAGTTGTTCGTCTTCTTTATTTAATCTTTGGAATGCTATGATGTAAGTTAATTTCTTTACATGAAGGTTACTTTAAATTAATTAAGCCTTAATGATTTAGTGTAATTTTATGAAAATATTTATAGTATGCTCAGTAATAAAATGTTTAATAAATTTTTAAAACGTAATATGAAATAATGCCGAAACATTTAAAAAAGTATAATTTTTAATTAAATTGCCAATTTTTTTGAGTGTATTTTAAAATTAGTACTTTACTGTCCTCTTCACTGTCAATATGCAGTTACTCAATTTTTTTTTCTAGCAAGTTTCATCAATAATTGCGTGAGCTTTGTTGGTCTGTTAAATATTTATTATCGTGTGCGTCACTGCTTAGCGTTTAAACTTGCTTACTTGCTTAAAAGAATATAAATCAATTGAATTTTCCTGATGAATTTACAGTACACATTCAATCCTATTTAAGAATTATTTTAGGGACTCAAAATTATTTTGTTTTAATTTTCTTTTCAGTTATGTGAATCTTTTAAAGAAGCTAAATTTAACATTAAATCTGTCGCTTTATTTGATGAGTTCAATAGGATTAAGAAGAAATAGGTATCTCCTTAACACGTTGAATGTATAAAAATAAAATATAACGAAACAGTGCAAATGTTTTTGAACAAAAAAAAATTCTTCTCTGAGTTGAATGTAGTCAAATTTTTGTGCATAAAAGAAACACAATTCGCACACATGAACACACATAAGTAAACATCGTCACATCGCACACACAAAACATTTATGTACAGCTTTTCATTTCTTGGCACACATTATCACCTAAAGCATTTTGCCATTCATCAGCTATAAGAACGTCGTCATCGGCAGCAAGTGCAGCAACAAGACCTACAGCAGAAGGGAGGCGGTGAATCGAGAGGGTGGTCTGAAGAGACGCTGAGTGCGAACGCAAAAGACTAGACGATTGCCAGACGACTGTGGTAAGCTTGAGACATATCCGATAAAACCCAACAGGCCCACCCAACCCCTATATATGTTTGCCTCATTCTCAGCTACACTTACAGCATGCTTCTACACAACATCACTATATATGTATAGCACATAAATTTTCAGTCGGTTTATGTCGTGTGAGACATTCTATGCTTTATATGCGATGCTCTCCTCAAGGTCGTACATAAATCGATTTTGAAAAGCAAATGTATATAATATCAGTAAGCATATTATACATATACACTCTATGCTACAGCCACTTTGCTCTGTTCTCAAGTGTTCCGCTTGGGTGTTGAGAATGCATACACATTGAAGCCATTTAAGGAGCTTTATAATGCGGATGGTAAGTGGTGTTTGAGGCTGTTGTATATGTACTCCTCTCCGTATGCGCTCGTTATGCTTTTGGCGGTGGAGCAAGACGTGCAACTTATATGATTTGCTGTGTGCGGTATAGAGTTAGCTATGCTTGCAACAGCCTTTGGGAGGGAAGTGTTCGAAGCAGCAGCAGCAGCGTTGTATACATAATATGCAGGGGATGAAGGTGTGCTAAACATATGTAATCGTTGAATTCCAAAAATCTTGTCGGGTGTAAATGTAAGTGGGAGGGAGTGTGAGTGTGAAATATGTTGGCATGCGGTTCTTTTTATCGGTGTTTAATGAAAAGGATCTGGTTGATTCGGGCACTTAGTGGAAGCGGTTTTTTTTCTATCTGCATGTTGTCGTAACTTTTCTGTCGTGTGGATTGTGTGTATAAAGTTTGTACAGATAGTTGATATTATATTTGTGTATAATTGAAATTTAATAGCATTTAAAGGCGGACTTGCTTTTAACGTTTCAGGATAATTTTGAAGAATTCGTTTTTGATTGAATAATCTTTTAAAGAAGGATAAAACATGCACTTAAAATTATTTAAATATTTATGACTGAAAACTTATTGGTCTAAATTCAAATTAATTAATGAACATGAAAATGATTTCTCCTTATTATATCACTAATCCTTTAATCATTTCAATGATGCCAAAACTAAAAATAAATAAACTGTGTTCATAACAGAATTTAACATTCGTTATAACTTTTAGAACTCGAAAACAGCTTGACAAATTCTGACAAAATTTAAATTTTCCAGAAAAGAGAAATTTATATTCGACTGCAGCTAAATTACAATTTAATAAAAATTTTATGAGATATGTAAAAAAAATGATCTTGAAATTTTTGTTCCAAATTTGTCCTTTTATTAAGACCAGCAATAATATAAAAAAACGCAACATCGTAGAATAAAAATAATTTCATTATGAAACTATAACCTTGCATGCAAACTTTTTGATCTTGAAATGCTCCACAAACCCTTTTATTTTATCAAGCGACAACAATGTGATTTTCTAAAATATTTACCGTTTAGGAGATATAAACCTTGAATTTTCCGATTTTGACCTTGAAATCTTTGGAAAACTTTTTACGTTATCAAAAGCTAGAATAGTGTGAAATAATTTTATACATTTGGGGACATAAAATAAATTCAGTTTTGTTAAGAATTCCGTTATAGATAAACTTAGATAAATTTAACAAAATTGGAGAAGACGTTTTTAAGAATCAATATAAGCCATTTTTTGGCAATAACTTGAGCTTAAAGAATCTGAACTTGAAAATATAGGTTTTAAAAAAATTATTTTAAATATTGCCTTAGGGGAGTAATAAAATAATAATACAATTTAGATGTAAATATTTTGCCATCCTATATTTCTTATATCTATCTTATATTTTTTATTAATATATATTAAGGTTTGAATAAATTCTATTATATTTTATTTTTCATAAATTAACATAATAAGTATTAATTTTTGACACGTCAAGCGTCGATAACCTTGTTATTAAATATAGAAGGACCTTTATGAACTAAACTGTTTAAGCAAATAAATGAGCTTGCAGGCCATTTTCTAAAACAAATGTTTAAGTATGTTAATAAAAAAGATACTTGCCAATAAAATGCACTGAAATGCTATTTTATAAACCCTGCACTCCATATGTGTAATATGTAACACATCATAAAGCACATACAAATATTAATATTAATAGTTTACATGAATATTAAGCACATAAGTACATTGAATTTTGATGTTTGTATACGATTACCTGCATTTCGTTCCAAAAAAAATTTTCTTCTTCAAATGCGCACACTAATAAATTGCACTGCAGTCGTAAAATTACAAATGCATATGTTCAATCGCCATATCGCTTTGTTTCTAAATGGCATGTAGAAATTGTAGGCTAAAATAAAATAACAACGTCAATCACACGGTGCATTAAAAAAAGAAAGAAGCGAATCTTATTAGGCTGGATGAAAAGTCCCCGGTCTGACCCATAGATGGCGTTACCAGAATTTTTTCCATATGATTTTCATTTAGTACCAACCTTCAAACGATACGTGTAAAAATTTGACAGCAATCGGACAATTAGTTCGTGAGTTATAGCGATTTGAGTGAAGCTACTTTTGTTATTGTTGAAAAGATGGAAAAAAAAGAATTTCGTGTGTTAATAAAGTATTGCTTCTTGAAGGGAAAAAATACAGTTGAAGCGAAAGCATGGCTTGATGAAGAGTTTCCGGGGTCTGCACCGGGAAAATCCACCATCATTGATTGGTATGCTAAGTTTAAACGTGGTGAAATGAGCACTGAAGACGGTGAACGCAGTGGACGCCCAAAAGAGGCTGTTACCGACGAAAACATCAAAAAAATCCATAAAATAATTTTGAATGATCGTAAAATGAAGTTGAGCGAGATAGCAGACATTGTAAAGATATCAAAGGAACGTATACATCATATCATTCGCGAATATTTGGGCATGCGAAAGCTCTGTGCAAAGTGGGTGCCGCGCGAGCTCACAAGCGATCAAAAACAACAACGAGTTGATGATTCGGAGCAGTGTTTGAAGCTGTTTAAGCGCAATAAAGCCGAATTTTTCCGTCGATATGTGACAATGGATGAAACATGGCTCCATCACTATACTCCAGAGTCCAATCGGCAATCATCTGAATGGACAGCAAGCGATGAACCCAAACCGAAGCGTGGAAAAACGCAACAGTCGGCTGGAAAGGTTATGGCGTCTGTTTTTTGGGATGCGCATGGAATAATATTCATCGACTATCTCCAAAAGGGACAGACAATCAACAGCGACTATTACATTGCTCTATTGGAGCGGTTGAAAGCCGAAATCGCAAAGAAACGGCCGCATTTGAAGAAGAAAAAAGTGCTGTTCCACCAAGACAATGCACCGTGTCACAAGTCTGGAAAAACGATGGCTAAAATTTATGAATTGGGCTACGAATTGCTTCCTCATCCACCGTATTCTCCAGATCTGGCCCCCAGCGACTATTTCCTGTTTGCGGACCTTAAAAGAATGCTCGCTGGCAAGAAATTTAAGACCGATGATGAAGTGATTGCTGAAACTGAGGCCTATTTTGAGGATAAACCGAAAGAGTACTACAGAAGTGGCATCGAAAAGTTGGAAAATCGCTATAATCGCTGTATCGCCTTCGAAGGCAACTATGTTGAATAATAAAATTGAATTTTGCAAAAAAATGTTTTTTACCATGGTAGACCGGGGACTTTTCATCCGGCCTGTTATATGAGCAGGAATATATAAATAATGCAAAATAATAATTCTGATATATACGGACAAGCAAAGTTAAGGCATGTGGAATGTATGCATTTTGTAATACAATAGAATATTTGATTAGCAAGACATTTGGGGAGAAACGCCATAAGAAAAAATTGAACGAGCTCAGCCGCATGCACGCGGGGAAAGTGGATGACGTTGTTATACTTATACTATGATATGACGATGGTAGGGTGGTGCAGGCGACATGCAGGGCACGCTGCACAACCGCTTGTAATACTTGTCGTAGGGCAGGCAACAAAATTGCAATGCAAAATGTGGGACAGAAAAATCGCAAATTACATGACACAACAATAACAACAGGATGTCACAAGTCCATACTTTTGAAAATTATTTATTTGCTTTGGCATAATATTTTGAATGGAATATATGGAGCTGATTTAAATATATGTGGTTATGCATATTTTTTTGGTGTGTGTGTGGCATTATCATGCTACTGGCCGGCCATTTCTTGTGCTGTATGTGATTTTGCTCCATGGCCCAACGGCCAACAGTCATCCTGACTTATTCTTCTGATATTTACTATATTGTCGAGTGTAGTTAATAACAATACGGGGATTAATAACCGTATGCCGAAATGCAATTCAGCTGCAATCGATAAATATGGTGACCGTTTTGAGTGAATTTGCATGCTACCGATTTTGTTTTGACCTTAGCGTTTGGGGTTATGTGCCATTGATTTGCAAATTTTTAATAGATTTCATGAACAATGAAATAAGTATTGACTAAGTAATTTGCATTCAAATTCCATTTTTTAAGCTGGTGCCATGCTTGGAAAATATTCATTTTAAAATACAATTGATTAAATACGAGTTACTGAATAAAGAAGCATTCAATTCAAGAATCAAAGTTATAGTTTCGTATAGAGTATGGATTTTGAGAATACAATTATAATTAATGGGATTGATGGAGTTGAGTTTAATCGTGGTGGAAGTTTATGCAATTGTTAAGTTATTAGTTTTTACAGTAAAATTCAAGTAATTGGACTGAAAAATGAAACCCTCTACAGCTCTACCAAAAAATCAGAGCACTCAGCAATGGATGTTAGTTTTTTAATGGAACCGCCGCGTCAAGATCAAAATTTAAAATTAGTCTTTTTATACCTCCAAAACGTTAAATATTTTAGAATTTTTTTTTCAGATTATATTCACTTTCTGTTAAATAAAAAAAATTTCTGAACATTTAGAGGTATAAAATTGAGAATTCAAGATCATGCTTTTTATATTACAGAAAGCCTAATTTAAAAAAAAATTATTTTTCAAATATATATTGCATTTAATTTAAAAAAAGCGGAACATTTCATAGATTAGAGTATTATGATGTTCTAAAATATTTCTAATCTCAGTGAAAGGAACAAAATTATGTAGAAAAGTTAAAGGTGTAAATGAAATCATTTCAAGGTCCAAATTTGTATAACGTTTATATCCTTAACAATGCCGACTAACAGAGTATGTGTTGGAATTTTATTTAAATGACTCTTATTTTGGTCATTACAATCTAACTTTTGGCAAGATCTGAGAATGAAAGAACATTTTATATTAGTGAAGGCAGAGATAATTTAAAACTCAAATGTCAAAACTCAAAACATTTCAAAGATAATCCTTTTTGAATTTTGTTCAGCGTTTAGTTTGTTCTTGTATAAAGGTCATTTGATATTGATACAAAAAAAGTAGGACATAATTCATAAAAACTCAAAACCAGTAAATTACAGCCATTTTTGTTTAAAGTGCTGCTCCGTTACATGAATATTGCAGTCCACGTAGGATAGGTTCATGAATATAAATATCTTAAAGGTTATAACACTCGATTTTATTATTTATTTTATCAATTTCAGGATATAAATAATTTCATTTCTCCCAATTTCATGCTAGCAATTCGTTTTTATTATACATTTATTTATTTTTTATCACTTCTCGTATTTTATTCAATCCAATTTATGAAGCTTTCTCAAATTCCTTACATCATAAAAAGATGAAGAAGCGTACCTACATAGTGAATTTTAGATGTAATATATGCATAAAGTGTGTAGCGCCGATATTTTTGTGCCGACGATTTTTATAACCAGAAAATCGCGGAAAACTGGAAAAAATTTTATGTACCATATTTGCGTATGTGTAAGTGTTTTGTTAATTGGAAAATGAGGAGCATGCGTGATTGGGGGTGTATTTTTGAGTGTCTAGTAATTTGTTGTAATATTTATAATTTATATTTCGCGTGTATTATTTAATATTTTAAATTTTTTTAGGGGAGACATTTAGAAGTCACGTTGATTTCAGAGTTTTATATGATAAATTTTTTTCCGTGTTTTTTTATCTGCAGGATATATACTTTAATATTGCAATAAAAAATGACCAAATTGAGCAATTTCAACATATTATTTACAGACTTGCTTTCAAATTTGCTTGAAATAACTCTGAAAAGTTTTGGGATTCGCTTCACAAACACTCATCTTCTTTACCCGATACCTACAATCATTGTAATCACACACAGACTTTTATTTTATGTATTAATTTTAACTTAACATAATTGATGTTTTCAACAACACACGCATCGAACCGTCAAAAGATGAATCTTAAATGGAATTCTTCAAATTGCCATCGATTCATTAAGCAAACCAAATCGCATTATTATGACTGATTGCAATGCCAAAAACCGACAGAACTGTAATTTGTATATGCGCGCAATGCAACAAAACTGCACATTCACATTACAATTTTGACTCTCCACCCAACTCGCACCGAAACGGGACAGCGACCCATAAAGCTGCCCAGCATTTGCATATACTTGTGCACACACGATCTACACGTTTGGACATAATATGCATTAAAGATTGCACACACAATTCCACGAAGCAAGATAAGTTCATGAAATGCTGGTGAGGACTGCTCACGCATGTAAACTCGAGTATACATATGTGGCAGTGCATCAGGATGCACATTGCACACAATTTTGCAGTGCATGGCTTGACTAGTGGAGCCACATTTGTGTGCTTTATAATGCATATTATGAGCATTCATGTATCTTTTAATGACGTCTAGAGAACAAGCATCGGCCTCAAATTACTGCGTACTACAGAAGCAAACTTTTGCGCCGATTTCGCATGTTATACATTATAAGCTTTGGCTGCCGCAAAGACAAAGGTGCGAGAAGCAGGAGAGAGAGTTGGGCTACAGCCGACAGCGTTCTATCTGCCCTGCACCGCACACTATTTTGTATGTACCTACAGATTTGTGCAAAAGGGTACCATGCCTTGCATTCGCATTTTATGTATCGTATATACAAATTCAGTACATGCAAACGCCATTCGTTATGTGGAAAAGGAAATAATTCGCTGATATTAGGTTTTAGCTGCAGCAAGACATTAAATTATAGTGCGTTAGTTAGTTTTCGTGCATTTACAAAGGAGAGGCGATATATTCCTTTTGGTCTGCAGGTAAAATGCAATTTAAATGTAGAGCATAGGGCAAGTATATATGCACCACTCGCATGCTATAGATGCATGCATATTGTATATAGTAAAGGCGCTGAAAAGCAATCAAAGCGTATTATGCAAAAAGTAGCTGGGCTGTTGTACGTGATGGCAATTTTGAATAACTTTCAGAATTCATTTTGCCATATAGTCAGCGTGGTGGTTGATTGATAAAAGCTATACATGACTTTGCGCGATGTAATCTTAACTGCTTAAAAATTAAACTACTTGATGTCGGTAATTTGTACAGCAAAAATAAATTTTTTTAAATGGTTTTCACTTAAGAAAATGCTAACTAGAATAAGGCTTACTTGTAATAATGAAACAACTTTTAGAAGAAAAGTCTTAGGAAGAGCAATGTCTGAATTTAAATACGATTTCATAAAATTCTGAGACATGAAAAATGAGACCTTGAATTTTTGTCCAAAACTGGTCTGAGATTAGCAGAACATCATAACACCCTAGAAAAAACTATTTTTGAATTATTTTCATTATGACCTCGAAATGTTTAGCAAATTTTCTGATCTTATTGAAGTGTATGATAATCCAAATATTCAAAAAACTGAAATGAAGGTTTCCGTGATGTCTAAAGTGTGACCTTTAAAATTATTTTTTAGTTCTTACATTAAAAAATTTATTGAAATCGGTCGAGACTCAAAACGAGTTTCTGCATCAAAAAAATCAAACTTTTTTCCTTGGGATCGTACATATATAAAATTAAAATATTTTAATATAAAATTAATTTTAAAAGAACCCAACAAAACCTTGCAAGCTCATTTTCGAACTTGATCCCTTTTTAACTAAAGTCGAAAATTTTTTATTAAAAGAAGTCCTATTTTAAAAATTGTTGATTCAAAATAATTTTTGTTTTTATTAAATAAAATCGTGAAAAACATCGACAAAAAATAAAAGCTCAAAAACAGCAAAAAAATACGCACACAGTCTACTCCTTCATTAATTAAAAATCAATGCCACACACTCGCTTCGGCCACCAAATTTCTCGCAACAATAGGCGGATGCATTGAAGTGGCCATCCTACAAAATGCCCCTTACATTTGCAATCCTTTCCTCTGTTATAGCCTCTTTTAGCTGTTTTGACTGCACTGCCTGGAGAGAGAGATAGTGCCATACAACCTTCAAATATGCATCGCATTTAATATATGCATGTTTATGTGGATGCTGTGTACGTGTTTTCGTGTGACTTGTACGCTGCAAAGTTTTGACGGATGTGCGAGAGACACACCACGCGGCTTCACATGTGCATCTCAATGGGTTTCGTGTGCACACAGTTATAATATGAAAAATGCAAATATGCATGAGCTAGAAAATGACGCTAAACATAAAAGCTCATTCAGGGATTTTTGCAAAAGCACGCTACACAATCATTTTTACTTTGGTTTTATAAAATTAATTACCAGCAGTTCCAATTCAAATTACTCACAACAACGCATTAGTGCAGTACATAAGAAAGGGTTGATTTCATAATGTTTCCGATTAGCGGACAGCGTACTCAATTGCTCTGCATACTAACTAGCTGCATAGGTGGCAACAGCTTAAGCAGCTTTATTACGCAGCAATACAACAAATCGATCCCCCTTAAGAGCATTAAACCACTTATATCAAAACAGCAACCATTTCACACACAAAGTGCGTGCACAAATGAATGCATTCACTGAGCAATGTAGATGCATTTGAATGTACAATAAATGATTGAAGTTTGAAAAATGGGTATCAATTTATCTTTAAGCTGCAGACTTTATATAGGATAGTATAAAACATGCCATTGCAGTTGCATATATTTGCCGAGTTTGTGTCAAAAGCAAATGGCAAATGTTACAAGTGGTTTGAGCGGCCTCTCCATATGTATGCATGGCAGCATGATGTTAGAGGTGTGCCCTTTTAGTAATCGCATTTGTGTACGCAATCGAAAGGTTACATTGGACGTAATCAACCCTTTTTCAGAACTTCAGTGCACTTTTGTTCCATTTTTCCGAGCATTTACATTTTTTTTTAGACATCATTGATACGCGTTCATTTTTCCAGGCACAAATATTTAGATGGAAATGCGTTTACATGCTCTGAAGTGTAATAGGTTGTTTGCGGGGTGGTTGTGATTTAAAGAGATTGTTAGGCCGCAATTGCGTGATGATTGGCGTTAGGGTTGAAATTTAATGATACAGTTAAAACCCTTTCGATACGGTTAACTGCCGCCAGTAGGTTTTGTGACTACATAATTTTTTATTTGTTCATTTAAGGACTTTTAACAAGGCACATGGATTGTTTGCAAAAAATGATTGGCAGGGAGAACTATGTTTGTATTTATTACGAAATATTTTAAAATAAATTTAGAAAGTTTTAACAAATTTTTTGTACAAAGTTTAATGAATTGAAATATTTATATATTTTTGTAACGCGTAACATTTTTATTTGATAATAATTAAAATTGAGTTGTATTTTAGTTTCCAATTAATTTCTAGCATTAAAAAAAAACTTTATTCAAAAACGATCTTTAAATTGAGAAATACTAAAATCTTTTCGATTTATAAACATCATCTGTAGTGTTTCACACTAAAAATTACTCCAAACCGGACGATTTTGTGACACTGTTTTCTATCCCCAGTGCTCTTGTGTCTTGACCTACGCATTTTTTTCATCTGAGAGAAGTTCTTCCTTGTCTCCTTGTTTTTACAAGTCTAAACACAAAGACTGCTAGGTCATCGTCATTTATTCTGTTTCGCTGAATCATCGTCATTCAAAAAATATACAAAAATTGAAATTTAAACATTTAAATGTCAAACATATTAAATCCTTCCAATTCTCGAACTCTCTACAACATTTACAACATTATGTTAAAATGAAATAGACATACGAGTATTATTTAGAAATTGGACAAGTTAAAAGGCAGCCAAATAAGAGCGTCACAACATAAATCATAATTACCCTTATTGTAATAATACACTGGTACGCGAATAATCAAATTACAAATATAGTCGATAGACACGCTAACATGGTTTATATAATTTTCATCAATTATTGGTAAATTATTAAAATTGTGTTTTTAATTGAATTTCGCACATGTCTATGCAAAACCCGTCTGTTCGAAACGCCATATTATTTGTGTTATGTTCGGCTGGTGTGTTGGCAGTGCAGAGGCACATGTATTTGTATAGTTATGCAAGCTGAATGTAATATTATATATATTGGCTGTCCCCCAACATACATTTATAAAACGATCTATGCACCGCACCAACCCCTAACTGTACGCCTCCCAATTGCCGTACATATGTATGTGCATCGTCAGTCGCCACAATTTACACATATATTGGATGTAGCTGCATCGTATCAAATATGCTAGCAGCTAGATATATAATAGTTGCATAAAATGTATTTGGAAGTGAAGGGAATTACAATAATTGGCAATTTCCACTTTAATATATTAGTTAGTGATTGAGTTACCGGCATTAGAACAAGGCACAATAATTTCACCATTCTTCCCGCACCCGCCAAAGTCTGATAAGAGCTGCATATTGCGCCTCCCCAAAATTGCACATTATCTTGCAGCGCGTTTTAAATGCACATAAGTACGACGCATATAACATATGTAAAGTTTTTAGGCGCCACGCCACGGAAATTGTTTGCTACGTATTATGAATGTTGTGGGTATGTGTGTTAACGCGTATGTTACTGCACGATGCATGGGAATGCCACAAGGTAATTGCAGAGCTTTTGATGGAGTAATTTTCAAGCGCCAAACTAACTTAGTTTTGTAATAAAATAAAATGTTGCGTTGGGATTTATGGGTGTGAAAACTTTTATTATTTAATTTTATCTAACTCGTGTAATTTAATGCAGGAAATTTAAAATAAATTGAGTGTTTGCATTTTTATATTAATTACATAATGGTTGTGTGAAGCAGTGGTGAATTGAGGATTCAAATTTGATTAAAGAGATATTCCAATATAATTTAAGTAAGACTTAATAAACGAATTATTACCCCACAATTAAATATTTTAGTTTAAAAAAAAAGGTAGCAGTGAGAAGGGTTTATGGCATAACTTAATTAATTTTATTCAAAGCTTAACATTTGAATTAACTACTTTTGCAACATTTTTAATTCATTATAAATTTATTCCTTTTTCTATGAAATTGTTCCATTCAAATATTTAACGCTATTTGGAATTTTTTTTATCACAAAATATTTCAAAATTGTTTTTATTTAATTGAATTCAGGGTTGTTCACGATGTCAGTAATTTTTTATAAATTAATTAAATAACTAGTTTATTGTATAAAAGTTGAATATTAATTACAGCTCTAATTGGTAAATTAAAAAAAAAATATTGCATCGTGCGGAAACATTTAAAAGTATTTACAAAACAATTTTTTTTGACATCACGCTGTTATGATCTGAAAAGCTAAATTCATCATTATTCATAAGTTAAAGGGTTAATGGTAAATAAGAATAATATTTTTTAAATATTTTTTAAAAGTAAAAACGGAGTTTGTGAATTTTCGTCCCATCAGTGATACAAAAAAATTGCCGTCGTGAAACAATTTAATATTTTTTCAGTCGACTTAAAATTTTATTTTATTTCTTATTAAAAAAATAGCATTAGCCAGTTGACGTATCTAAAGTTCTGAAGAAAAACAATTGTTTCTGAAGAAGTTATGGATTTAACGGTAAAAAATAGTTTCAATTTATATGGCTACACCTCACTGCGAATAGGCCAGGACTAAATCCCTAAAAGGGAAGACATTTTTCTTTATAAATACAATTTTTGCGATCTCGTGCAATAATGATAATTAATGATGTTGATTTTCGTTCCTTCATAGAATGAAAAATAAATTAAAATGTGTCAAAATGTTCCCAAATAGCATTTTTCATCAGATTTATATAAATTAATATAAACATTAAATACAAGATGAATCATAAATTTCATGGTGGTGTTAAATTGCAAAAGAACGTATAAAAAGTTTTTGTTGACTGTTTTAAATATATTTATTGTACTAAAAGAAAAAAATGCATAATATATAAATATTATAACATTTTATGGGTGGCATAAAATAATTTCTACCCACCGTCACACGTTAATTCTAAATTATGGTTTTATTACATTTTTTTTTCAGTCCCTTGTTTGTTTAACATTTTATTCATTCCATAGCATTAGGTCTTCGAACCATTCTCCCTTTCACCCCTTGAACTGCGGACACCATGCCACAGCCCACAATATAACGTGTTTTATACTTCTACTTAATAAATTTTCACCCACTATAAAATGGGTGGTGGTTCTGGGTAGATGAGTTGCACCATTCCAGCTTCCACAATCACATAAATTTATATTTGTTTCTATGCGCTACACTCATTCTTGTTCGCCATTATTATTTGTTATTAGCAAGAAATTGAAACAACGCGGAATAGTGTGGGGCGTGGGCAGTGGGAACATAGAGAAATGGTTGAATAACGGAAAAAGTCTGAGCGCATTTTTTTTCTTTGTTTTATCCCTTTTTTGCCAATAAATACCAAGCCCATAAATTTTCCCTTTGTTTTTCGAGTTGAATTTTTTATATTTTTCTATATACATTTATTTATGTTAGCACATATTGTAGAATATAAAGTATCGCAATGAAGACTAAACATAGGAATGAAAGCTTACAACAGCATTAAGTGAAGTAAACAAAATAAAAATGTAAAATTTGAAATGTGGAAAACAACAATAAGAAAAGAAATTTAATGCAAAAGTTTAAAAATATAATAAGAAGTTTCATGTTTTACTTAGCAGTTACATAATTGTGTACATTTATTTATCGTTTCGTGAAATATTGTGTACAAAATATCCGTTTTACTTGTTTTATTTGTTTGTGTATTATTGAAAAGTTTTACCGATTTTATATCAGCTTCTGTAAGCGTTGTTTGTATTCTTAATTCTTTTACTTCATTATGCAATGTTATATACTATTTAATATCATATTGATAAGATAACATCTGCTTTAATTTAACTTGTATGATTGATCCAAAGCCTTAAACACTTCAGTATAATAATTATTATTTAATTTTTTTGTGAGGTCGAATACTCGCATCCTCAAAATATGACTTTAAATGCCTTTTTTTAAATAATTTCAAAATTATTAAAGGGTTAATCCAGATCTTATGTGTCGAAAAAACAAACAGAAAAAGTCAAAAAGCTACAATAATAAAATTTACACAAATTCTCGCGTTAATAACTGCACACAATGCACAACGCATTGTCAGTTATGCACATTAAACAAGGACGAAAGAAAATGTATCCATATGCATACTATATCCCGCGAAAATTCCCACGCATATGGTTTCACGCGTTTGCATATGTACACATAAACGGTGTATCAAAAACTGCCCATAAAATAACAAAAGTGCAATTGATCCATGCGGATGCAACGCGGATGGAAAAACCGGTATGAGGAGGTGTGGACCACAAACCAATCACTCATTGACCAAACACACGGTGCGGTGATCTCTCTGAAAAAGGAAAGCGTGGCGGTGGCCGCGATTGTTCATTCAACACTCGCCTTTTTTTTAACCTCGCTATGCACTGGCATGATGACATTTCAGGAGAACTCATGTCAAGTTGACTTGCAAACGGTCAACATGATTGCGTTGACATCCACAAATATACTAGGGCGCGCACACAAAATTCAAACAAGTGCAGCAGCATAAAAATGCACAAAAACGCACATTATTATAGTTATGTACATGCAACACATACAACTGCATTTTCAAAAACGAAAAAAAAGTTTCAAAAAAAGCATCACCCAAAAATTGGAATTTACAAAAAAATTTTGGGGAAAGGGATTCAACAGAAAGGGTGGAAAAATGTTCAAACAATGTGAACAAATGTCGCCCCTGTGTGACAAAGGGGGTGGCGCAACAGCATGCAATATGGGAGTGCACCAATTGACCTTTACAATCGCACCGCATCAGTTTAATCAGTTTGACTAAACTAAAAACACGAAAAAAACACGAAAAACGATGACACCGATATGTCGCGATTGTTCATGCACCCAAATTGCACGCACACATATTTACACCCCCTCCTCCCCAATGCACACACACACTCACATCACGCACACCTTCACACAATTGGGGCATATTGGAAGTGAAGTGCGTTATAGTTAACCACGACAATGCACTTGTGCATTATATACTAATTCAATATTTCGAAAAAAAAAAATTGATGCACTTTTCATCCCTTTTCACTTTTTTTTTGGGTGGATGTTGTTTTTTTTTGGGTTATTGTTGGTGTGCCCATTATCGCGCATATGTTTTGTAATCGTGTGTACGTTGGGTGTTCACATTCATTTATGCGTGTGAATTTGGTGAGGACTGATGTGTGCGAGCGCTTTATATATATTATGTGCATCTGGCGCGTTGCAGTGCTACACCCCCTAAGCCCGGTGAAAATCTAGTTTTTGGCGGTTTCACTTATGTGTTGCATTTTCAATGCACCGCGGACAGCATAACACGCAGCAAAAAAAAGTATGCTGCATTGGCGCGATATTTGGGTACAACAAGTGCCGTCGAAAGTGAGAGTTTGCCATTTTAATGAAGGTATGGTGGCTGATTTTCGGTTGGGTTTGGGGTGGTTGTTTTCATTTTTATGTGCCACTTTATGTGTGCTGTTTTACAGTTACCAGAGCAAAGGTCAATGCAATTGCGTAACACGAATTGTGTGTTTTTGACAGTTTGAGTGTTGGTTCCACTTATAACCATGCTCGTGGAAATTTATTTTTTTGATAAATGGAGGGATTTTCTGAGACCCAGAGAAGACCGCTGCTCCTATAGCTTCATACCATCAGCTTAAATCCGCATAAATCGCCTTCTTTGGCTCCATCAGAATGAATGACAACAGGGTTCCAAAGTGCGTATTTTAAAGATATTTAGCGGGGAAAGAAAACCGCGGGGACGATGGACTGATGACGTCCTCGGAGACCTAAAATCCCTTCTTCTTCTTCACGGCAAAATTATTTCAAAGGTTATAATTAAAAGTTGCAGAAATTAAAAACTTTTTCTCTTGTTCAAAAGGATTGCATGTTTTTCAATAAATACAACCAAACATATTCATGTCTTTATATTTATTTTATTTAAAGTTGAACGCCCACTACAAAAACCAAAAGGCATATTAACGAATGCAAAAGAAAGGACTCGCCCTTATTACATTTTTAATGAAAACCTAATAGAATTATTGTTTAGAAACTAAATGCATGCATAAACAATGACGTTCGCATTTCGTTGAACCACTTCCACTGCTCGTATATAAAATTATAAATTGGTAACTACACAAAACTTTTAAACATTAAATATTTCAAACGATAAAGGAGTAAATTCCAAAAAGCGATCGATGATTTCTCTATATGTTTCGATACAAATCTAAACGTCCACACAGTACACACCATAACGGGTTCACCCAACAAAGTACATCAAATGTGCTGTGTTATGCAATTCAAATTCTGCACCTAGCAGTTGTGTTTAGCAACATACCCTAACATGCCTAATATGCATTTTTAATATAATTTCCATTTACGCAATTTACAGACCCTATGGCTAATACCAAACTTGTACAATCGCTACCGAACTTAAATTCGAACGGTGCTGCACTGAAACTAAAACCATTAATCCAATTTGTATTGCAAGTTTTGATCGATCTGAGAAAAATGTTCTCCACCCCGTCGTCATCTCCTCCCACCACACCCTCGAACATTTCCACTTTATCTGAAAAACAACATTGTTATGTTTTATTTATGCATTAATATTTGTTGCATAACTTTAAAAATTCGTGAAGGGAATAAGTGTGGTTATACGTTGAAGTGCTGTTGGTTGTAATATGTAGGTGGGAGAGGACGGGGGAAAAATTATGGTAAAATGATAATATCCAAACTGGCGCCAAACTTTGCCTTTGTTTTTCGCATTTTGGACATTCACACAGCCACAAACATATTAGCTCCAGCAAATATATTTGTAATATGTATAGCTACAACGCGACGCAGCTAAATATTTATCCAATACGCGTTCATTTATATTTATGTGTACGCGAGTGTACATGTAAGTATTGAAATTGTTTTTATTGTTTTTATGAAAAAATGCATGCTTTAGTTGCAGTTGTACAAGTTTTTCGTAAGCAGCCAACTCTAACTGCAAACAGTGTGTACAGCAGCAGCCATGCAGCGTGCGCGCAAAGTAAAACGGGGCAACATCCAACAAACGCTAAACTGGCAGAAAGAAATCGCCAAGACAGAAAATGGAAGATTTACAGTGCAACAAGGAATTGAAAACCGAAAATTGATGCAATTTATAATAAAGTTGTTTACCACAAACACAGCTTCTTTGGTGAATTGCTCTTTTGATAAAGTAATATAGTACACCAAGTAGATTTTTTTCTTCTTCTCTGCTTGCTTCTATACTGTGTTGTTTTCACTATTCCTCAAGAAACGCGCACACACAACTTTCTTGTAGTAGGAGACTTGAGACTGCACTAACTATATGCAACTCGCAAATAGTAAAATGCAAGTCGACTGCAAGACATGGCGAAAATGTGTATGCGCTTCCTTGATTTTGCAATTTTAAACTTCTTATTTTGTTTGAATTGTCTGAGTTAAATTAATAGACTGCATGCCAAGAGTTTTGTGGGAAAAATATAAATATATCTGAGTTATGATTTTACGGGCGAAATTTTAATGTGAATTAAGTATTTCGTTTTTATTTTGAAGTAATTTAGATCATAGCCATACTGATGGCTGAATAACAAATATTTAACATATATTGGTGACAATATTGTTTGTTAATTAAATTCTCAATTCTTTTTAAGGGTAGAAAAATTAATGAAATTAAATAGGGAAAGATTTGAAACGCACTGTATTAAATCGTCTTCGGGTTCCCGAAAACGATTTAACACAGTGCGTACGTCAGGCTTTGCTTCAACGTTTAAGGGCTAAATCACCTCTAAAGCAATGGTTTCCAAAGCTACAGAAAAAAAAATCAAATAATTCACAATTACAGTTTCCTTTAAACTTTGTTGAGGGTATTTTTAAACACACGAGATTGATCAACTCATTAATCATTTTACTGCAGAATTTTGAATAATTAAATTTTGTGCATTCATAGTCAATACAACAGAAGGTAGTTAATTAAGTTAAATATAACAATGTGTTGCAGCATTATCAAAAATTAATTTGCAACCCCCCTAAAAACAGCTGCCCTTGCTGCTGTCTAAACCATGTAACGTGTTACCAAAACGGCAAAGCGTATAATGTACATTAAAATCGTTCAATGAACTTACAAAGCAATTATTTAATTATTGCCTCGGAAAATCAATACATTATCCAAAATCACCCATATGCAACCCTTCTTCTAGTTGCACCAATGTCCGTTCGCGCGCTTTGCATATTCTTTATGAAATTACATGCAGAGAACTCCAGAATCAGCAACAGCAGCAGCTATTTCGACAGCATTAGCAACCATGGCAGCCGACTGCAAAAATACCGGCTAGCTAGTTATACTTATATGATACATCACGATGCCATGTCCTTCTATATGCATGTGCGCGCGTCTTTACTATAATATGCAGCTGCACCACATACAGCATCGTGTGTATATCATCGATGGATTCGTTTTTGGGAAAACACACCGAATGCAATTGCATGTGGGCCAAGGGGAAAAGATAGGAACCGGCGCTGGGTGCACAAGCCAAAGGAGTCGTCGCCATACACAATATAAAGGGCGAAAAAGCTTTGAACGGCATATCGTTGTTATACTCTCTTGCATATATTCACATAGTATGCATCCCAGTGTGTTCGGTTCACAAATGCCCAGGCCAACTGCATATTTGTGTACGGCCATACGCAGGAGGTGTTTTTCCGTTTACCATTTTCCACTCATCCTTTGCATTTTCTTAAAATTTCTACACCCAATATCGATGTGCCGGTTTTGTGCACCATATTATAGTACATCTGTACGTTATGTCATGTGTGTGCACTGGCGATGTAACATAGGTATACGGTTTTTGTGTTTCATACGCGCGCTTCCCCCGCACGGAGCGACGAATGTATGTGCAATTGTGCACTGGACTGGGAATGGCGTTTTGTTGGTGCGGGCGAAATGAAAGCCACAGTGCGAGAAATTTTGCAATCGCACATTTCAAATACACGTACGCAGCCAATTTGAAACAAAGGGAAAGATGCAATGCAGGGAAAATAAATGGAAAATCCCACATACATGTGTGTCATATTTTGTGTGTGTTCAATATACAAGGCAATGGTGGTGTAGATTGTTAGAATGTAGATACATTCATATGCATTTGTTGGGTGGGAGCTTTTAGGATAGATGATGATTTATTGAACTCGAAAGTTCTTGGATAAGTCTGGCACACGAGAACCGGCGAATCAAGGAAAGTTGTATGCAGCATGTGAATATAAGGTAAAGGGTTGTTACATGTTGATACAACAGTTTTGCTTTGACATCAAATTCATTGTTTTATTTTTTTTGATGAATTTTAGGAAATGAAATTATTAAAACTAACTATTTCTTCCAAAATACGGTGAAGCATTTGTGTATAAAAGTTTCAAATTTTTTAGAACACTGTAAAGGACATCCGAAAATTTTGCTTTTCTTTTTTAATATTTGTTTAAAGTTCCATTGTGAAAAGGATCACGGCTTAAATATTAGTATTTTGAGTAAAATCGTTATAAAACCACTAACAATTTGTAAATTTTTTACTTTGTCTTTCTCTGGCATACTTTTAAGTTCATTATAAACATTTGTGTCCGGTTGTTTTTCTTTGATGTTTAAGTTAACCCGAACGCTTGTCTTAAATCTCATCAATTTTAAATCAGATTTCCTATAAAAAAAAATTGAATTACTTTCTGACAGAATCATACAATAAACTCACAAGAGTATTGAACAAGTATCGTAAGTGACCAAAAATAAGGAAGACCTTGTTTCATGTAGGAAAAAATGCGTACGCCAAGACGCTATTCCTCTTCTGTAGAGCACTTCAAATATCAAACATATAACCGCCAGGTCTGAAGCAAAATTTTGTGACAGCACAAGACCGGAACTGTTTTTTCTTATGTTTACACATCTTATAACTTATCTACCTGTATCACTGATACAGCCGTTAGGTATTACTTCCCAAGAGACGTCTTCCCTAAGGCACCTGCTTAAGGACCAGACCTTGAATTCTCTTGTCCAACAGTTTCCCCTCAGACAGGGTCCGCGTACAGGATGACCGATTTTACCACCTTGGAGAGTAAGATTCTCCTGGAGTATTTCGGGACGGCAATATTTGAAATTCCGGATATTTGTTATCTATATTTATATATTTAAGGAGTAAACATTCAATAAAAACATATCACAATCGATTGTCGCACAAAAAAAAATCTAAAAAAATATATTTTAACACGCAAACATTTCACTTATGCCCATAAAATTTTAAATTGAAAAGCCTTACACAAACTTAAAACCATAAAACTTTCAAAATTCATGCATCAAACTTCTGATTTTCTTGCACTTTGTGCATTAAATGCACAACCGTATTCCATTCCGACTTTGCATTCTTCCCCGATCACACTCTATAGTTATAAACATATGTGAAACACTTTTGCAACCACATATTCTTACATAAGCCCAACTTCCTGTGCCGTACAGTGCGGGTAGTCTTCTCCACCACTTATTTACCTCCTCCTCCACCCTTAAAATTCCATCCAACTTTCAAGAATGTATGGCCACACTAAGTGTGGATTGTGTATATTAAAACAACCCACATGAAACCATACCACTTATGTATATATTTATGAATAACCAACTATTTCCAGTTCCGGAATATTATACCTATCCTCTAGCCAGGTGGCTATACGTGGAATATCATGGTCTCAAAATGTTTATATGTTTATGCATGTACGCTGTACATCAAACACTTATGCATAAAGTTATCAAAGCCTTGGTAATAAATTTTCATGAATATTTAGTGTTTATTCATCCACGTTTACATTCACTTCCGCTCAAAAAAAAAAAAAATAAAACAAAAATTAAGATATTTTATAATAAAAAGCGTACACTATCGTGTATGTAAGTGTGCAGTGTATTGTAGAATATATTTATAACACAATTCTCTGCCTGGCAGTATGATACACAATTATGTTTTGCACACACATCGGTATGTATAATATTATGTTCTTATATTATAGTGGAAACGAGTGGGTCTCCTCTACCAGCTAGGCTCGTACATGGTGGCTAGTTTATTTCGTTTTATTATGGCAAAAGGCTTTTTTTTGTCCCGAAAAAAAATACATACAAGTATTCATATTCCACAACATTTTAGCCATGAGTTATGGGCTTCCTTAATAGCGAATTAAAATTTTAGAGTAATGTTTCGTGAATGCATTTGGAATTGAAAGAAAGGCGCATCAACATACAATAGTTACCAGTTATATAAAATGTACAAGCGGGGAGTAAAAACTTAATGCAAAATATTGCTATGCTGTTGTGTGCACACGTCACTCAAGTCAAGGCATAAATTTTGCGGAGAAGTTTTTATTTTGGTGCAAAAACCTTTTTGCATCTTTATGTTTTGTTGAAAAAAAAAAAAAATGATTTGTGACTTAAGTTTGTGTTTCATTTTTACCCCCGCAAGACACTGGAATAATGTTATTTTTTAAGTATTAGATTTATTAAGGTCAAGTCCCATTTAAAACAGAAGTAAATAAAAAACCTTCTTTGTAAAAGATTCTTTTCTAAATTTTCTAAATTTTCTAAATTAAATTTATTAAAATTATTAAATTTTTTATTTTAATGTTTTTACATACTTCTATTGGCTTCTAAAGTTTTCAAAATTCTTTAAATTAATTTAAATCCTCTCATATTCATAATCACTTCATGTTTCACCAGTTTTGGTGAATTAACTCAACCTATAATTTGTTTAGACACGATCAGTCAACAGTCTTGGATTAGAGGTTGTGCCTGTCTGGCAAATATTTTCTCCAATAACTGTATAATTTGAGAATGGTGTATAGTTCTTACTACATATTAGAAATTTATTTTGCATTTTTAATGCTTGTTATTTTGCATCAAAAATTCGTAGAAGCCTTCAAGAAGCATGTAATTTTGCGTGCTGAAGAAGGCTACTGATATTTTGAGCAAAAAAGCTCTGCTATGTGAAATAAACTATTAAGTTAATAATTGATGTTTGTGAAAATCTTTTATTTTTCTGATAAAAGTGAACTGAGAAATTATTTTATACCTTTTTTTTTAATTAAATAATTTATACAGGGTGGTCTATCTAAAAGTTTCTTTAAAAAATAGAAAGCACGCTGCTGCGATTTGATACCATTGAATATTTTCAGGATGACAAAGGCCAGCACAGAAAGAGACACTTTAGCGAATTCGTTTTTCACTCCTAACGCTGATACTGTTATCTTTAAAATAAAATAACACATATTAATTTGAATAATTTTGTACCAATTTTTATAAAAGCTAAGCATTAAACCTCCAACTTTATATATTTTCGTATATATTTTCTATATTTTTCTGTGTAAATTGTAGAATTGTGATTACTAATAATCAATATTTCTTTTCATTGCAATAAAAGTCCATAACGAAAAAATTAACTGCATTGTTAAGTCAATTTTATCTATAATTTGCGAAATATGCTGCAATGGGCACACCATTCCAACCCACGCCACTTATTACATGAATAATAGAAGAAGTTAACCGCTCTTTTGATATGCAACAAACCCTTCCGTCATATGAATTCTACATGCCATTAACATGTCCGCATTATTCCTTGCACTACGCAATTATCGTCTTCGTTATTTTGACACATACATACGCTGCAATGTCACAATTCTTTAAAATTTATAAACTCAACCATAAGTAGTCACCATTGTAACACAGTTAGAGTGGGATTATTATGGCATTTCATCTCTCTCCCCCAACCGCAGCCACCCCCCATTTCGCCGTTTACTTATAAATGCATCATACATGCATGTGGAAATGAGAACTATCAGAAATTACTAGTTTCAGCAGGCACGACATGCGAGTGATACCTTCGATAGTCATAACTTATAACATACCGTTGAATACATATTAAATGCTTCTGTATTTTTTTTTTTTTGGATAATATCGTCCTTTCGTTCAATGTGCCTCAAAAGACACTATAGCGTCGGGAACATTGCCGCCCACTTAAGTGCCACATTTTATTTAAAGACAGATATTTTGTAAAAGATGTCATTGTGCATTCTGCAATATAATGTAAGTGGGAGGTTTGGAAACATTAAAAAGGACTGCTGGAATATTCTGAATAATTTCTGTTGAGAAAATTGTCGCTGTGATAAATTACTGATGATGGTGCGGCTGAGACAATTGTCTGAAATTGCACATGAACATATGTCAATGTTTTAGTTGACTTTTATCTCATCCCACCTGCCGTAATCCTCATGCACTTTGATGTGGGGGAGTTTAAAGGAGTGTGCATCAATAAAGCCATATTTTTGTAACAAAATTAGACTAGTAAATAAAAGGATGAAAAAAGATTAGTTGCTAATAAATATATAGGTATTTTTAAAGTGTATTTAAAACTGTTTTTTGTGTGGCACAAATAATTGGAAACAAATATTTTTTTTTTAATTTGGTATATCCAAATTAGGGTCGGAATTCGGAACATCAATACATTGCCAATATATTTTTAAAAGTGATTGAAAATATTATTTTGACAATCAAACTTAATGCGTATTTTTAGTAAACTCCATGCGTATTTTCAATATTTAGCCGTTATTGTCAATACTTAAAGTTAATTGTCAATATTTTTGTTTCATATTTTGGAAACAAAACCAAATATTTTTTTAAACTACCCTATAAGCATTGCAGTTTAAGAAAACGCAATATGAAAAGATTATAATTTATAAATTTTCGGTACCAAATAATTAATTTTAAAATTTTTTAATTTTTTTTGTCTAATGATTTCAATTTACTTCATTAGATAAAATTGAAATACATTTTTTTAAAAGTTCCATCAAATTTATTGGGTGCTGTGCACGACCGCGCATTATTGTTATTACAAATTTATCCGTTTAACTTCAAATTTCAATAGATTTGAATCACCGATGGCAATTTTGAGCAAACAATTTTATTGAGACTGCTTTTTGTCAGCTTTTGACGATCTATAACAAATTCATATTGTATTAAGTACATGTATGGAGAACTCTGAAGAACTGAGACATGTTATACCAATATATGAGTATGTAGTTAAATTATTGTAACGAAGCTCGTGCAGGAATATTGATTGAATCACATCATTGTGAACGTATGCATTTGCAAGAAATACATTTTTAATTTGACATTAACTTGGCTGCGCGACTCCTTCCAATGAATTTTTTTGAAGCTTTGTTTTCAACATTCGGATGCTACACATAAATACCGCAAAATGCCAACATTCACTTAGAATAACTGTATTACAATTGAACTTATATTCGTATGTATATTGTATTTAACCACCTATTATCCTATTACAAACCTCAAACCGCACGAATGATATTATATTAAAGACGGTCGTATGCACATATATTGTAATTCTTTTTTACACGTCAATGCACAAATGTGTATAACTTCATGCAGAGTGCAGTGCATGCATGACCCTCTCAAAGCTTTTGCCTTCGTCTATTCCTGATTTGTCCACATCATTTATTCATATTAATGTGATATCACAAAAATTTTCCTCGATGCGCCTGCAATTGTTACTTTCTCTATTTCAATTTCGATTCTTTTGCTTGGCTTTTGCCATATTTTATGTAGTTTTATTTGATGTGGTACGAATGTACACACTCTCACATAAACAGTCGCACACATACGATTTGAAAAGGATCTAAAATATTCATAAGTGTTCCACTTGCTACCCTTTCGGTTTGCTACATATTTTATTCCGTTGAATTTTTCAGAAACATGATGTAACTATAACTGCAGGACCATTGGGGAAAAATTATTATTAACTTTTACGGTCTGACGTTTTGTGCAATATAAATTGCAACTACGTATGTGTGCATAAATGGCCAATACCGTTTATGTAAATACATGAAGTACGTACAGTGAATGAAAGAAATTACGAGTATAATTGCATAATTATAAGTCATTTAACTCATCGATGTATAATGCTACTTAACTCTGTCAAACATGAAAATGTAATTACAAATAAAATGTTATTCAAATGAATTTTGGTATTAAATATGTGCAATTCAAATTCATAACATGAATAAATGCTTGTGAAATTAGTAGTGCAGTAATTTATTTATATCCTTGCGTATTACATTATTTATAATAGTTGTAGGTAAATGTTACCCCAATATATTTAATGTACTAATTAATTTATAACCGAGATACACAAACTACTCAGCCAATTTCTATGAAATTTAGTAAATTATTAAAGAAAAAAAAATTGTATTTAATTTTTTTCAATGCTGAATCTGTTAAATGTCAAGTTATTAATAAAATTGTTTTCTTGTATGAGAGGTCTACAACGGCTCTAAAGATTTTGTTCATTTTAACAACATTTATCCATAAAGTAAGTAAATATACCAAGGTGAAATCAAAAAAAAAAGGGCGAACTGTTTATTTTTTATTACGTTAAATATTTTAAAAAAGTTTCTTTCAGATTATTGTAACTTTTATAAATTAAACTTAACTAAAAGAATTTGCTACAAACTTCAAGAATAAAAATTTTAAATTTAAGGTCAAATTTTTTATATCTCAGAATCCTGAAACCTAGTTTTGAATTTTTTTTCACATTATTGTAGCACACAGAAATTTACTTAAAATATGTTTGTTGTAATATGGTCTGCATTATTGCTATTATCAATAGAAGGACGAATTCTTAGACAGGATTCAAGGTCGAAATTGAATAATTTTAAGGTCAGACTTTTGATATCCCATTTAAAAAAATTTAATTGTAATTTAGCTGCAGTCGTTTATAACTTCACACTACGCTCTCCTTCTAATGCAGTTTTTTATTATTGCAATTAACATCCAGAAAGGATTGTGTTACTGATCAGAATAATTCTTCTTCTGATGAAACTGTTATTTAAACCATATTTGAATTCGTGATAAAAAAAATTGAAACTACCCTTAAATTATTTTTGTATTAATTTAAAATTTAAAATTTATAAAAATTAAATTAAATAACTAATCATGTAAGGGACGTTTGCTGAACATAATAATAACATAATATTGCAAAAGGTTAAATTAATTACCCATGCGTCATGCGAGCTGGGGCTCATGGGCTACATGGTCGATATACAACATGAGATAATTTAAATTGACTTGTAATCAAAATAAATCCAATTTAAAGATGTCCGATACGTAAGGGTGTCTGGCGAAAAATCTGTTAACGCGGGAATAGCATTTATGAAATAATTTACCCACATCAACTCCGCACTGAATGTTTTAAATGTGTCTAGTTTATATGTACAATATTTTAGTTAGGTGTATGTATCGAACAGCAACGTCACAACTCACAACTAAAGCATTTTGCAACAACTCAATCGATAAATCAATTTAGTTCACTGCTACTCACTAATTGCTTTTCATCACTGATTTCGCACTCTGTGCCCCCATCCCCCCAACCCCCAATGGCAGTTTCACACCTCGGGGTGGCCTTTGGATGATGTGTGATGGTTAAATGTTGAGGTGGGCGCCAACAATTGGATGGTATGTGCGTGGAGGTGGAGGGTTCGGGGTTATATAGTCATTTTTGTGTGTGTTCACATTAAGGATTCATTTAAATTTTCGATATTTTTATTTTATTTATCGTTCTTTTTTTGATATTTTTATGGGGGGAGTATTTTTAATATACTTTTTAACTTTAAGTCAGAAAAAGTCCTTTAAGAGCAATTTAAATAAACAGCTTAAGCTTAATCTACTTTAAAGTTTGACAAGAAAGTTCGCAATGCTTGTCAGCATTTTTCATTTAAAAAACACTCCATATTTCTTGAAATTTAGTAAAATGCGGTTTAAGTTCCTAATTATATTTTCTTTACATTCTTACTTCATATCTAAACATTTATTAATAAAGTCTCAAAAATAATATCACAATATTTAATACTGAGTGATGATTTATTTTTTCTAATCTCGCATGCAATATCCTGATGGAAATTATTCTTGTAATCAAAATATGCTCATGTGACTGTCTCTCATCCTCCAATATTAAAGAATAACTATGTACGTACATCGATTCATGTGGAACTGTTTATTTTAGTTGAATATTGCGCTTCCTCTCATATCGGCGTTTACCCTCCCACAACGTAACATTACAAAATTTCACTTCCGTCAAAGCAACGACTGAAAAGCTTCGCATGCAAGTGGAGAACTCTGAAATGCAAAACATAAAGCCATAGGCTCGCAGGTAGATGCAGAATGCTGCAGAGACTAATGCGGGTACATGTGAATTCAAACAGCAAACAAAATACGATACATATCGGAACAGTATTGTATAAACCAAAAAATAAAAAAAAGGATGCTAGTTTACTATCATCAATGCAAGTTCACATCATGTTAGTCCTATGGATAGCGATTAGCCGATGCATATCAAATGACCGAATCGGCAATATATATATTATTGTGTTGTAGATACGTTTGAAGCAGGACGTGGTTATTTGTATTTGTTTCGCATATACAGGGATGATTAGACAAGGGGTATAATATATAAATACGATGCCAATACCTTTCAAATTTGTCAAGAATTTAGGTTCTGTTGGAAAATTGCATTCAAATAAATCAATAATTGTTTGAATTGTGTTTACACTTGTTCATAAATTTATAAACATCTATGGCCAACTGCCAATCAACACTTCGGTGGAGCTTTTACGAGAGAAGTCTTTTAATTTTTTTTTAATTTTCATATTCTTGTTTTTCAAATGAGAATAATTTTTATCCCAATACATTTAACAATAATTAAATTTTAACTTTGTAATGAGGATAGATTTTAATGAAATGATATTTAGGGATTATTAAAGATTACACATTTAATTGCTAAATGATATTTGATTTAAATAAAAAAATTAATTAACATTTAAGTTTAGAAGAATTAAGATAATTTGAGATTTTATGGAATTGTAAGTTTTAAAATATATTTATTTATTTTTTATTTTTTTATTTTGTCGTTAATTTTGTAGTGCTTTGAAAAAAATATTAAAAGAACTACATAATTTTACAAGCAAAAAAATCATGGTATAAAAATTCAAGGTATGATTGACAGCTCATTAATTTTATACCGTAACGTCATCGAGCAAAAACTACTGTACCCACTGTACTTAGAAATTTGATTTATGAATATTTTGAAAAACAAATGCAAATCAGAACTAAGTTATGATCTCCTTATACGCGAAGTGAAATATTAAAAAAAGTGAACACTGAGCGTTTGGATTTCTTACCGATGACGTGGCAAACTAAAAAACGGCTGTTGCACTTTATTATCCAACAGATCTTTGTATTTTGGATCATGCAAAAAAATTATAAACATAAAAATTTGGTAAATTGGGAGCTACATAAATCATTTCTTTAAAACAGCTTAATAAATATATCTTATTCCTTTTCCGAAATGTCTGATAAAAAAGTGATAAAATGCATTATTGAAAAACATTTCGGGAGACGTAAGAGCTGAAATATAACGTTGATGATATGAATATATATTGAATATGTCACAAGTTATATACCAATTATTTTGATTTGAAAGTTTTTAAATAACAACAGCGTCAGGATTAAAAATTAAAAAATGTTTTCATTTATGTTTTAAATTATCTGCAATTCGGCTTTCAAAAATAAAAGGAAACTCTCCACTCAATAATTCGATAGTTAGTCGTGAAATACACTTTACATTTAATGTGAGCCTACTGAATAATTTTTTGCATTTAATAAAAATATGAATTAAAATATTATGTTGACTTTAATCGTTTCACATGCAATTACATAAGACATTTATTTTATTTTCCTTCACACTGTCACTTTAATATTATATTTGCATGCATAAAATTCATCGTTATTGGTGTATGCTCATTTTATGACGTCAAACACTTGAACAGATTCCAGTTTGTATATCCCTGAAGCATGTGTGATGCCTCAATTGGATATAACTGTAAAGCATAAAAGGAAACCATAAGCTTGCAAGCTGAATTGAGTACATCGTACCATTTTACTTCTTCGATCCTTATGTGCTCCTTTGCCCCACACACATGCACGTCATGCTCGAAGTCTTTGGATGGGTTAAGGCAGAACAATAATCGTGTATGTACGGGGGGAAAGTATGGCATTTTCTGTGTGAAAAGCTGAGGGTGAAAACTGCAAAACGTAAAAGGCAAACCTAAATTGTATGTGCAAGTATACAGCCACATATATGTGAGAAACGTTTCCCTTTTCTTTTCATCAGAGCTCACAGCACGAAAGCGTTTTGCCCCGCACTCCATTTAAACGTCTCTGACAGCGAGAAAAATTACCGACACTTGTTGACTTCTTCGTCTGTGCATGAGATACTCATGTGGTCTGTGGTGTGAAATTAGACAGGGAGCAGTTTAACATGAAAGAAAAACAACAAACACAAAAAGTAGGTAGCGACCACATATGTATATCAGTGGACATAAAGACAGAGTGTAATTAAATTGAAATTTAAATTGTATGTGGTGCGCTATCTTTATGAGGATGTCATGCTATGTCGGCGATGTCGAGTATAGCTGCTGTATAGATCTTATAACAATATAATTTATTTAGAACAGAAGTACAACGTGACATTGGAATGCAATGATTAACTACAAAATAGATGTCAAGTATTTTGTTTTGGGGTCATTAGGGTCGGAAAGCAGCGCACTGAAAGCACAAGCACACACTCATCGGAGTGTCTCCTCTGTTTCATATTGCATTAATATTTTAATTTGTTAAAAAAAGGGTTGGTTTTTCCAATGCGCGTTTTTACTTTTTATTGCTTCATCGTGTTCAATAATAATAAATAAGAAATATTTATAGGTCTACGTATGTATGGGCGGGTGTGCCTCAACTGTAATAACAAGAAACTAATAATCGTGTATACCTACAACATATAAATAGCTAAATATATATGGCGGTGGAATTAAACAAAAGCGGAACGGTATAAAAAACCTTATTTACATTTATGAATACAAAAACTAATTAAACACAACCCCTTTGTGCTGCTTTATTCATCACGATTGCCTTTCATGATGTTTCTATGTGTACACATAAAAGTATAATAAAAGAGCGGCACATTCATTAATGTCCTGATCATTATTTCTTCGCGTCGCAATTACAGTCGGATAAATGCCCACCTCGGTAAAATACACATACGACGGCGTATGTTGTGCATACCATGCTGAGCGATTGAGTGCACCTAAACACATTTCATCCCTTATAGTGTTTCATTTATTTGAAGTTCTTAATAAGTCCTTTAATAGAATTCGCCAATTGAGTGCATACATAAAACAAGAACGAAGGTGTAATTAAGATAACAAGCGAATTAAATGCGATTAAATATGAACTCTGGCGGCAATACTTAAATGGGAAAATAAAAATGTAAACGGAAGCAGCTATTCAAAAGATTATTTATTTATGATATTCGATCCCTTTGTTATGCATATTTTCCCTGTTCGACCCCACACAACCATTTATTTATACCTTTCTAATACGTGTCAGATTATTGATGACTCAATTTAAAATCTATTAAATTCTCAATAAATATTGAGAAGTATTTTAAATGTGCATTGCTGATTTAAAATTTTCAAAAATGACCTAGTTTATGAATTGCATTTGACTTATTTCAAATATTCGAAGCTATTGACTTAATTAAGTCAGTAATTTTGAGCACCGTCAAAAACGGACCACCAAACTCACAGGAACAACATTCTGAAACTTATTAAGGTTAAAAATGAATTGAGAATCGCAACGGAGCTGCTATATCAGGACAATGTTTGCTCAATCTCAATCTTTAGCTCAATGAGCCAGAAGATAGCTTAACATTCTCCACTATTGCAGAACATTACAAACCCTAAGAGAGAAATCGCAGTGGCATTCTACTTGCCCACTGGAGGATCTAATAAAATTTCCCCTGAAGACCATACTACTAAGAGATTAGACTGGGGAATATAACCGTTGGTTAGGAACTGGTGTTTGGTGCAATAGAGTGGTGCAAGGGTTCAGGAAGTAAATATAAATAATAATAATAATATTATATTATATATTAAATAAATTATTATATGTTAAATATTATGGTATAGTAAATTAAAAATTGATTTTAGCAAAAATTTTAAACATATTTATCATGTTAAATGCTGTTTTTTTGTACGATGAGTAAATGCATAATGTATTTAGTATCTATTGAAAGTGCATTAAGTCCCAATCATTTGTAACTTGATGGTGGTTGCATTGTGCAAATGCAATCAACGATTATATAAACTACGAGTATAATGTAGTCAGCATGTGATGCATTATTTCTCTACAGCTGTACACTTAAAATTTATGCAATCACAGATCAACAATTGACAGACTATAATCAATCAAATTGTCGTTAATTAATCAGATAATTTCCATCAATTAATGCAATTAAATTTGGATAACGATGTTATGTGTCCAGTTTACAATATGGGAGTAAATGAAATGTCCGCAAAATAAAAACTGCATGTATGCAGGCATTCAAACGGAATGTAATTGTTCCTCACAGATTATCCAAACTCATTGTACAATGTACAATGTACACATGCCATGTGCATCACAAATGCATAATAAATATGTTTGTAACCAAATGTCTTATTCAATGGCTATTTAAATGCAAATACCGAACCAAGAGATTCTGGCGAAACCACATTTGTCACTATATTATTTAACTGGTTGCATGATTAGACCACTCTGAGATTAAGCCTATATTTGTAGTGCATAAATGGAAATATAGCAAAGGATGAGTGGAGATCTCGTTACAGCAATGATGTTCGGCGAACACAAAGCAATGCATGTAAGATTCAATTGTATTTTAAGTGCATTTGATTAAGTTATAAACATAGTTAAACAATTTAAATTGACAGAGAAAATTAATGGGATATCCTAATATAATAAAGAACATGTCTAAATGCATGTACAAACAATTAGTTGTATACATTGACTGCTGCACGCATACATAGCCAAGAAAGATTTGATTGCACTTGGTGATGCCTCAAAGGGTTGCCTAATAACATTAGCGAGCTTAAATTACATAAAATTGAAAGCCTTAGCTATGTATGTCGCTACTTGTTCGCTGTGCCCACTCCTTCCCTCAAAGATGCGACTTCCATGCACATTCAAGACTATTTATATAATATGCACGCACACAATCTATACTATGCAGTTTCAGTTGTGTCGTCGATTTGCTTCCATTTTGAAGAGCCTGCGAGATTGCCACCAATTTGTGTAACATGGCTTATGCTTTATACAATTCTTCGTCTGCAAAAGTTGGATAATTTCATTATGGGTCTTGTCGTCTTCTTCACCATCATATTTTATTATATTAAATAGTTGTATTATATTTTTGAGGACAAATTCTAGATTTAAATTACATTATGTTATGTTTCCTTTATGCGTTTTCGGTTTTAAATAATTTTTTGTCCTGATGATAATTTTGTGATGCATTTTTTATGATTTTATTACAAAAATGTTGAAAATTTGATGGCGTTTAAAAATTATCCTATAATAGAGAGGGGGCTCTATTACAAACTAGCTTCTTGTTCTTAGAATAAAAAATTGAATTTAATAAATTCTTCAACAAACTTTTCTTTAATTTATCATGAATTATCGATAATAATTGTAACAAAACATTGCTCTTATTATTATTGTTCCAACAAGCCTTTTACACAATATGTATTTATTAATAATTACCTACAACAAAAAAAAATTTCCAAACTTTTAAAATACGAAAAATAAAAGCCTTAAGTAGATAAAATTGTTTAATGTAAAATAAAGAAATTAGATCATATTTTTTTCTTACTTATTATATAATCCTCAAAGTGAAGCCTTTAAGCAGTTTATTAATAATATTATTTTCTACTAATACTATAACATTTATTTTTTTAAATTTTTGGAGTTGAAATCTGATATTTTACTAAATACTAATAGAAATTTATTAAAAATAGGAACAAAAAGCCCAAAGCTTCTTCAGCAATTACTCAAAGTACTTATTGTGGAATATTTTTTATTTAGTATTCTAGTTCTTCTAGCTTTAAAATTCATTAAATAAATATATTTGTCTACTTACAGATTGGAATTTGCTTCACTTAAATGGATTTAAAAAGAAAAATTATTTAAAACCATTTTTTTAACTCAACAAAAATGTTTTTTCTTAAAGTTTATTTAAATAAAATTTTGCAGATGATAAATTCTAAACAACTCTACAATAATTAACAAAATACTGAACTTAAAAAACGCAAGAAAAGGACTTCTATTTAATTTAAATATTAAGGAACAATACAAATAAAGAGAAAAATAAATAAAGATATCCAATTTGACTTAACCTCATCGCCTTGATTTGCAAAAAGAAAAAAAAAATTATAGAAATATGAATCATAAATTATTTCCTTTGGGCGTGTTATTTATTGAACAGTTCCGCTATTTGATTTATAACTGAGTATTGAATATGTAAACGCAAAAAAAAGTCATACCATTTCGTGTAATTGCGTTACATTTCATTGGCTCCTCGGCGAACCGAATGAAAGCCATGGAGAGCAATATTAAATTAGCCTCTCGATTGGAATTAAATTTGTAATTAGTTTCCGAGCAGAAAAACCAATGCAAAAGGAAAAGAGTGCAAAGATTTTCTGAGTGTCGACGATCTTCACAGATAAATCTTGTTAATTTATTTCGATGATTTTTTTAAACACCCGTGTTTTCTCTCCGGCTTTTGTGATTGCATTTTTTTTTTTTGTTGTAATTTTTGTGATAAATCTTTTGTGTATACCACGATGGTAGTGCTGTACATTATAAAGCGTGGTTATGTAAAAATTAAATACTTTAATTTGATTAAAAATGGAAAAAGAAGAATTTGCTTTAATCACTAGAGTTGTCCTTTTTATTATGTAAAAGCATACAATATGCATAGAAAAATAATAATAAAAAAGGTAGGAAAATATTTTACATTCAATAACTATGGACTGCACATTTTTCCTCATACATATTGTAAAATAAATAGTTTTTCTAACATAAAACTATAATATTGTGGCACTGCCTACATTCAAAATCACATAAAGGGCACAACTACGTGCTGTATATATGTAGTTAAATACACACACATAGATTCATATGTGATATTGTTTCCCCATAGCTCGGTTGCACCCACTTTTCTGGTTGCATTGATTGGAAAAATTGCTTCAATTTTTTCTTCAAACTTTTTTCCCATGTCCTTCCTTTCTCCATTCTCTCCAGAACATAATATACACCCATCCATGATGCAAGAGCATAGCAAAAATAATGGCAACATTTTTTTATGCAGATTGATTGTGTTTGTACTATATGGCGAAAAAATTCCATTTCTTTTTTGTTTTTTTTTTGCATCTCTTCGCAGAAGTTTTTCATGCACATGTGATCTGTGAAAAAGTGCCAAAAAGGAATATAGCCAGACTTATATTATTATACATCTATTTGCTTTAACATGGCATTGCACAAAAAACTTGGCGCTTGTATGTTGTATGCTGCGTCTGCACGAGAGGCCCTCTGCAGCACCAGCACCAGCACCAGCATCAGCAGCAGCAGCAGCAGCAGCATATAGTCGTCGGATCAGGACTTTGGACACGAATAATAAAGCGAGAAACAAATCAAAGAAGCAAAATGTAAAAACAAAAAATGCAAAAAATGACAAAAAACTGAAAAAATGTGTTGAAGAAAAACGGGAGAAGTAGCAGTAGCAGAAGAAGAAGGAGAAGAGCATTTTTTTAAGCTTCTACATATGCAATGGCATTGTATAATTAATACAACACCCGCATTCACAATGTGAGAGCAAATGCCCATTCGACATATAATATGTATTATGCATATGTGTGGTGCATGGTGAAATTGGCGCGCGGGCACATAAGCGAAATGTGGGTGGCAAGAGGACGCTATGCAGCTCTTCCAGAACACACAGCCGATACCTACCATCGTCACAAATATCGCAACTGGCACTCACACAAGTAAGAGTATTGGTACATTTTTTGTGCCTTGCAGTTGTCTTCTTCCCTTTAATACCAATTGCCGGCACTCGTACCAGAAAACACAATATATTATATAGTACTATAGCATTTTGCAAATGTGGATATGTCAGGCTTTAAGTCGAGTCTGGAGAGCCCCTCTGTGTGTGGTGTTGCTGCCATCGAGGACACGGTATACTGCAAGAACGCGAAATAGGACAAAGAACACACGAAATGTAGAAACACTAAAATAAAATCGCAAAAAAAAATTGTGTACACATATAGGAAAGCTCTCGCCTGGCCAAAGTATACCGGTCATCTGAATATGGCAAAACAACTTCGTGAGCCTGTCCCTCCTCAATTCTACTGCACAAACTCACACAGGCATTTTGCACACAGTCGCACTTCGAAAAACCACCAACCCCACCCGGTTTTTGCAAAAACGGCCCACGGGGTTATACTACGCTGTGTGTACGCAGCACAGGGCACGCTACTTGCAGTATGCAATGTTGTTGGCCGCAAAAGGAAAAACGCGCCGGAGAGCATAGTTAGGAGCAACATAGAAAATAGAGTGGGCGACACACAGTCCATACCAGATCACCTTATACAACCACCATAGCGATTCATATTGCACATATTATATGAAAGTGGGGGGCGGGGAGGGATGGTGGCGCATCGCGACGTGTAGGTATAATGTGTGTAGCATGAGAGGACGCGAGGGTGCTTGCTCCGACTGTGGATTCCTCATCCCCATTGCATATTATACGTACATCATGGTACATCTATCAATCAACGTTTTCTCCATTCTCGTCTGATGTCGGCCTGTCCTGGAAAACATTCACTTTGGTATTTTTATCTGCATATATGTGTATAGGGATGGATAATTCTCTACATGCGAGCGCATGCAGATATGTGAATTTTCTATAGCGCGAATAAATTCTCCATATATGCGCCTATACGAGTTTTGCATAAATGTGAAATGTGGCTCCGTTGTCTTCTTCTCCCGCACCGATGTGTGTGCGAATTTTTTTTGTTTTTGTGCACCCTCTTATCGCATATAAACAGACACAGATACCCTCAGCGAAATATATCAAAAACATTCGCAGCAGAAAGAGCTTTTTTGTGTCTCTATGGTTTGTTGTTAGAAAATCGTGCGTGCTACTCGAGTAGGATTTGTGAGCACTGTGCAACGTACACGTCCTTAATATATTTATTTATACACACCCAAACACTCGCACACACACACACACAAACATTTATGTGGCTGCAATGATGTAGAATACATATTTATATTGTTAAAATGCAGGCATTCGCAGTTTCTACACTTGCAATGCGATACAACTAACTATTGTCTATATAATATGCATTAGAAGGTACATAGTTATGTAACCTTTATCCTTTCGTTAGATCATACGTACAATATGCCACTATAATACACACAGGATTCCTTCGTATGTGCCGCTGCTGCCTAGCATAACAGCTATAGTGCCCGTTTTTGTGCATCGCGCGCAATAGGTGCTCCTTTTCGCTACCTAAAATTTCGCAAACGGCCATCTTTCCAATTCCACCCGCTTTGCGATTGCCCCATGCCGCTGCACCCACAATATGCGTGTGTATCACAAATGCACACACACACACACGCAGGATGTGCACTGTGCAGGAGAGAATAGCGGATAGCTGGCCCTTTCCTTTTGCGATTTTCCGCCACACAACCTATACACACTTATGCGAATCGATGTCGCCGCGGAAAATAGTTAAGAGGAAGATATGTTCTACACATATGTATATTTCGCAACTGCGGTGTAGATTTGCTCGCATATATGTATCTACGTTTACATGTAAGTTTACTATAAATATGCCGTTACACCGAGTGCATGGGGCAAAGCATACATGCGTTGTAATATATGTTGCACATTTCGTATATTTCTATTTTATTGATCGAACAAACAATTTGCTGCCCTTCTCTGTCGTGTATTTTCATATATATTGTGTATTGCCGAACGGATATTGTGTCACGCAAACATATATGGGAGATTTGACGTAAATGCATGCTATGTATATATAAAAGTCGTACATGATTGCAAGGCACATGTATAATATGATTACAATTTACATTGGCGCATGCAGAAGAAGTCATCGAGCGCGCACAAAAGTCATACTAGGCGACGACCGTCGACTTTGGACCTCAGGAGAATTGTCCAGTATACGTCACCGTAGTTATTAAATTTTAAGCCAACCCTTGCCCAGTTGCCACCCACTGTGTGTTTGACTGTACAGGCGCGTTCCGCATGGATTTTACTTTTTAATTACTTTGATGTGACAAGAAAAAGAACAGAAACAGAGGCCGATTTCAGTACATTTGCAACAGAAACAGAATCAACAGCAGAATTTTAAATTCCGTTCTGTTGACAGGAAATGCCCGTTTGACGACAGAAAACAATATTTTATATTCTGCTTCCGTTTCTGTTTCTGTTTCTTGTCACTTTAAGGCTTAAGATATTTTAAGCGGAAATTAAAAATTGTTAATTCAAAGTGATTACGTATTTATTTCAGGTGTTTTTTTACACTTTTCCGGCTGAATTTTCCGGGTTGACCTACGATGAAGAGGATGGTCGACAAGAAAATAACAGAAATGTAAAAACAAATCGGTTATGTTACTATATATTATATAAACAAAATTGGGACCAAATTTTCATTTTTTTATTTTATGGTCACATCCCTCAAGGTCAAGTCAAAATCAAACAAAAAATTTTTTGCCTAAAACATTATATGAGTGCTCAAAAACGGCGCTAACGATTTTGATCATTTTTAAAACTTTTATTTATGTAAAGGATATTCGAAACAAAACTGCATTCAAAATAACCCTGCGGGATCATTGAATAAAATGTAAGCAGAGTAATTCAAGGTCAGAAACTGAAAGCTCAAGGTCATACTGTTTCTGTTTCTAAAACTATTTTTTATTTAACCCTTGGCTCCCACAATAATTATATTTTCAAATCTATTCACCTGAAGTCGTCTGCGATGTGTTGTTTTTTGTAAAAGGTCTTAATAAGTTCACACCATCGCGATGTAGTTTTGTTGCTGCCAAACAAAATTTAAAACTTACATTGATGTACGATGCTTCGTTTGTTAAAAAACAATTTAACTTCTTAAGGGTGTACATCCTACTCGTATTTTACATGAGATTCAAACACATACTGGTATTATTGCACTTTTCTTACTATTTATCCACATATTCTACGCTATAGTCTCAAAACTGCAAAATGATATTATATTCTCAAGTATGTGTAAGTAAGGGATGAAAGCTCTAAATACATACGAAGCGAAAAAAGCGAAGAGATGTACTGTTTTATATGTAAAGAAAAACAATTTGAGCATAAAACCACAAAGCATTCCACTCAAGGTTACCGAGATTCTTTGCGACCTTCTTCGGCATACATGCACTTGCGGACGCATAAAGAAAACTTTCTCTCCCAGCACATAATGTGCAACATTCATAGTGGCATCTCATGTGTGTGTAGACGACGACGACGACGACGACATAACGTATGTACAAATTATATTTTACGAAAGTAGAAGAAGATCCAATACAAAATGTATGTAAAAGCACCCACAGCATAAAAGTTCAAAAACGTAAAAAAATTTCTCCGTCGGACACATCACATAATATATGATGTTGTGATCCCCTTTTTAATGCTTTGCGCCCCACCAATATTGCATGCCGAAGAATTTGTTTTTCCCAACATAACCAACTATAAAGCACAACATAAAATATATTCGCATCTACTGAAGCCACGCCTTTTAAAAGCATCGTGTGCTTGTAATGAATTTTACACAATATATGCAGTGTTGAGTGTAAGAAATGCAGCTCGCGTGTATGCTGCACGTTTATTATACTCGCACGTATAAAATGTAAACTTTGTAGGTATGGCTGAGAGAGAGAAAATGGGAAGCATTGGGGAAGCCGCACATACACACATTTGCACGCCGAACTTGGGGAAAATAAGCGCGCAGTGGCATTTCAAGTTTTCGCATTGCATAAGATAAGCTTTTTAAATGTGCAGTTCACTGTGCATTGCATCTCTTAACGGGCACACGTTGCAGCATACGCGTACTCCAGTATACGGATATGCCGTCATATATTATTGAGAGGCAGCGCAATGGATTGGTGCTATGCGTATATTAAATGCTGAATGCACACTGCACAGCATGTGGATGTTTTTCTGTGTTTCTCACACATGCAGTGGGTTGGATGTTGGTGGAGCTTGCACCGTGGTGTGAGGGGGTTGCAATCTTTTTATATTATGTGTATAACTGTATTGAGTGCCTTATGTACATTGTGCACAACATGTATAACATTAAATAGAGAAGATGTGCCACTTTAGAGTTTACTTTAGGTGAGGAAAGGCATTTATTCTTATTTTTTACACTGAAGGGATTCCTTTTTATTTCGCATGTAGGTAAATATGCACTGCAATAATGAGGTTTTCTTTGTTAACTGTATGGTTTTATGTTTTAAATGTTCTTCACTTGAAGATTTATGTGAACATATGTTTAAACTGGCGGGATTTTTATGAATAGAGCGTTCCACATTTAACTCTTTGCAAATGAGGATTTTGTTCCATTTTTTTTAAATCGTGAATTTTAATTAAAATAATTTAGCGGCAAAACTTGTTTTAAGATTTCACAATCTGTGTTTATCCAGTTAGACTAAGGACGCAAAGTGATTATTTGATGTGAAATATATAGTCAAAGCACTATTTGTCTTGTATGGGAGCTCAGCTTGTGTTGAAATGTCCGGCTCATGGCAGGGTCAGACAATTAGACACAAAAAATACAAAAATGTGTGCTAAACATTTCAAGATAAAAGTCCTTTTAAAAAAAACTCAATTATTTCTTCATGTTTTACGAATTTTTATGAAATAAATTATTTCTATAATTTCCTTTAACATGGTAATAACATTAAATTAGCAATCCTAATTTTAAAACTTACCACAACTAACGATGGCTTTTGAGTTTTTCTTCTAACTGCATTCATTACATTTCGATTTCATGATAATGTGACTAGAGTCTCAGCACTCACCTGAATATCATCCAGTACAGCACCCCACAAACACCTCCTCAATAAACAATATTTTTTGTTACCCCAAAATTCAATTAAAAGATAATCTTGATTTCCATACAATGTTGCAAACAATTTTAAAATTAAAATATTCAATTCCATAATGTGATAAGCACACAATCATTAGTGGACGCGTGCGGTGTGCGCATTTGCATTCACACTGCATCTTATTAAAAACTACAGTTTCGTTTCTTACAAATGGAGAGATAGTCGAACGCGAGCGGCTACGGCAACGATAATGACGTACGATAAAATGTCTAGAGGAATTAAATAAATAAACAAAATATTATAAATGCGCTTATAAGAAACTGGTTTTCATTTCTTTTTACATATTATCATACAAATGCTGCACAAAATATTGTACTTTGTAGACACTCAGCAGCTAAGTAGTAAGCGTGCTTTTTGCGAGAAGAGGATTTGTCAGTTAATGATCGTATATACGAGTGCCATTGGGATAAGTCGAATTAGTTTTTTGCAACAAAATATAGAAATTCAGACAGAGAACGGTAATGTTGCACATTTGCATTACGTTCCCCATCGGCAGTGTATAATAATCATTCGGAAACATGTAATATCAATAAAATGTATTTAATATTAACAATTATTGTTTTGCAATGGCTTTGTGCTTAATGGAATTCTATTTCAATATTTCCTTGGTTTTATTTGTATAATTTTATTTACGATGATTTGTTGGGGAAATCAAAATGCACGGTAGTGCACGTTTAAAGATTTTATTAATTGGAGTACAGCGTAATAATGTGCAAAAAAGCTACTGCGAAAAGTGTCAGCAGAACTCCACAGCTGTGCAATAAAGTCTTTGAACGAATTTCCAGTCGTAAATTTTCCCATACTTAGAAGTTTATATCCTGGATAGCTTAAACCTTCCTCAACTTGACTTAGACAAGGTTTCAAATTTTATTCGAAAAGCAAAAGTATGCGTTGAGACTCTTAAATAAGTGGGTAAATTGTTTATGTGCCTAGATCTTGGATCATTTGCCAATTCCTCATGCCATGCAAGGAAGGAAACTAACATATTCCATAAAAATTTCACTACTTGCCGACATTCTTTACAAAACTTTGTTGTAATTCCCCTATTTAAATTGCGATAATTTGTGAAAATTAATTTGAAAGAAAACTAATGTTCATAAAATACATTTCTTCATTACAATTTAATTTAAAACAACTTTGTGTTGTTTAACTATTTTCTAAAAACAATTTGCTCACTCTCGCATACGAACAGTATTAAGAAAAGAATTATTCAATTCCTTCAACTGTTGGTTTTGTGAGCAACTCAAATTATATCTACCAAATTTATTTGAAGTGTAATTGCAATGTAAATTGTCGACATTCACTATACAACATGATGGCAATTCTAAGGTATTCGTTTATTCAATTGGACAATTCTATTTGGTTACGCAAATCGATTTTCTATATAAGTGAATACACCAATGTCCAATGCCAGCCATATACGATTGGCTCAATCTTCAGACTAAGAAAATCACTATTTATGTGTAACAAACACATTTGCCGTTTGACCAACAACCAACAAACAATAACTAATATTATTTGTAGCCAAGGGGAGAACATTTTGCAATTGACGTTGTACAATGTTTATGTTGTATATTTGCACACATAAAGGGTGTGGTGCGCCATTTTCAAAGAGATTAATGCAAAAACAAGAGCCTTCACCCGCATCGAAAATGCTTTTTCAATTGAATATTCTCCGGAAAGAGGTTTTTGAATTTACCACCGCCGATCAAATCCTCGTAGGTTTTGTGCAATGGCAATATATGCGCGCGTCCGACTGCAGGAAACTTTGTTATTGGACGGATATGTCCCTTTGGTAACAATGGCTGCAATTACAGGAAGATCAAATTCGTGTGGGCCACAAAAACGCATATAACTCGGTCTTTTGTTGGAGAACTTTTTGATCAGAGAGAATGACATATTCGTTGCAAATAAATTATTGAGAAATTGACTAATTTTGGTTCTTTATATAAAGGATTTCGTCAATTGAGTATTCTCTTGTAGTTTAGATATAAAGTTTGTACAATTAATTAAGGTTTTGTTCAGTTTGGAAGAAGTTAATATTGACAAACAACTATTCAATCTAAAACATTGCAATTGATGGGAAATTCATTTTCGGAAATTTGTCTGGATTTCAAAAAATATGAGATTGTTGAAGAACTGAAGTAAAATAAAGTCCTTATAAAAGTTCACAACGGCGTTAACAGGTTGTAAAATCACTTCAAAACATTTAATTATTTCGATAATAAAAACAAACTTTTTAATTTCTTGTTTTTTGAATTTAAATACATCCAACACAATATTTAGTTGAAAGTCAACGCGACAACAAGTGCATATTAACATAATAATTAATTCGTGTCTTTCCGCTGGCAACCCACTCACTTAAAATATGTTTATGTCGCTGCACTGCGCGGCAGGTCGAATTGAAACACATCATATGAGACATCTCGTAACAGCGCATTTTGTATTGCACTGCATTTAAGATGCACTTGGCCGCAACAATCGAGACAACACCAATAACCCGCCGTTAAGTCGCACATTATTGAGATTCGACATTTTCGGGGAATAAAACGCCGAATAAAGGATAATAAAAACGATGTGACATCCAGCACACCGCACTGGTGCTTCGGTCACGGTTTATTACAATAATTCGCGGCATTTTATTTGTCATTATCGGCCATAAAATTTAACGCTTTATTTTTTTTTTTTGTGAAAACAGCTACAAATTATTAAAATCATATTAAATATGATAATTTAGCATTTCGGCCAAAATAATATGTCGGTGGACACAATATGTAGGCCCAAAATGCGAATGGGCTTACGTACCAACCAAAAAAAAAAGTGCATGTGTGCCAGAAACAAAGGCAATAAAACCAGATTTACTTTTTTATGAACAACTTTGCACGCTGGTTGCTAATTATGAGCTTTTAATGCCGTGAGAGAAACGATTCAAGCGGCATTTATATTGACTTCCAAGTATGTGCATATTTATTTTACACAAGATCTTTAATTTTAAGATGGGTTCCTTCATTTTTTATTCTGAATTTGCTTCTTTAAATATTTATAAATTATATTTATAAAATATTGTCTCTGTCAATACTGCAGATGGTGTTTTCTTCTGTTCAACATTTTATTGCGGACAAAACCTAATTAAGAATTTTGACATTCATTTTATTTAGTTTATAATTTATTTAAATATTATTTCTTGCCTTACTTCTTCATTTTCTTAATATTCACAATTTATGTATTTTCAATACACATTTTAAATTGCATATTATGTTCTTATAAATTTTTTAAATTGCATCCATGATTCATCATCTTACTCAAGCGTACCCATTCTTAGCTTTATATAGTACCAGGATGTTATTCAAAATTCGACTTGAGCGCACAAACTTTGCAATCAACAGCACATCCATTCAACCACTGCTTTAAATATTCCATTAGAGGCATCCAGACGTTTCCAAAGATTGAATATTACTTGTGGCCATTAAAAATTAAAGCCCAACTTGTCACGCAAATTGAAACTAAATAATTTAACAGGTAAGTTCGTGGAAAGAAAAGCTTTATGTGCGCGAAGTCTGTGAGCGGCTGAAGGGTATTTTGTGGAAGCTTCTTTATTTAGAAGCTGTTTGTGTTGTGTTGTGTGTGTGCAGTGTGTTTTTTTTTTTTTTGTTCACTCTTGCCACTTGTATACACACTCCTTGCGGATGCCATTGCATTTACATACTTAATATTTGTATAAACACTCACACACACACACATTTGATGTATGCAAGCAAATTTCTGCTCAATTTTACAAAAAGTATGTCTATTTATAATATGCGGACGGAAAATGTGTAGTACTTGTCTTCCATAATTTAGTATGTTTCAAACAACATTGCACAATAATTTATTATTTATGCGACAACGTCTTTATAATGATCGTCACTATACACATTTTTTTTCCTGTAGTACAATGTTTTGTGGCAAATGCGACCAAATTGTGAGTTGCATTTTATAATAATTTATACAAGAAGTGCAATTGGCAATTTTTCATTGAAGTATAAGTATGATGAATTTGAGAAAATATAAATTTGTTATTAATAAGAAGAATGAAAACAACATTTAATACGTGTAAGTACTGTTAAAAATATGTTGATACAACTTTTATTTGAAAATGCATTTAAAATTAATTAATTTAAAGCAAATCCCCAATAATTAATATGATCCATTTAATGAATAATCAATGTACGTGCTGCGAACTGCACTCACTGCAGGTGATGTATGTGCAGATGGTGTATGTGTGTTTGCGAATCAATGACGATAAAACTGGCAGTGGGATCGCTAAAAAATGTAAACATTCTGGAAGAAACTCGCAAAAAAAATTGCGTTTCGTGAAAAAATTTGGAAATTCCAAAAAATAATTGACTGAAAAATTTTACAGAATTTGATTATTAAATAAGAGCTCGCGAAAAATTCCACGAATAATTCCCGAATTTTTTGCAGTTGAACAAACCGTTCTACAATAAAAGTTTTGCCCAAAACATCGCGATTAAGATGCAGCTACTTAAATTATTTTTTAAATTGTCGAAAGTATTGCTTAGATATCGCATCTTAAGATCAACATTTTTAAAAAATATTAAGGTATTCGTACTTTCGAAATCTTAAAAAATTTAAATTTTACTTAATCAACCATTAATACAAATTAGAATTACATTTAATTTTCAATACTGATTTAATAAACCTTTAAGATCTTTATGGTGAGTATAATAAATTAATTGCTAAATGGTTAATGGAGAATATTTTAATTTTATCTGAATTTTACCAACAAATTAATTTTTAACTAATCTAAATTAAATTTGCATCCTAATTTTAACTATAAATTAAAACCAAATCCAAATCCATAAATATTGTGGCTAAACGGTGTCTCTTAATTAAAGTAAAATAATACTTGTTACAATAATAGAAAATAAATTGTATACACCGCAGCAAGGTAAGTAATGCAAATAAATTGTAAATCGTTAACATTAATTGCAATGTCAAAGTGAATCTTACTGAAAAGGCAATTCATAGCGTACCGAAATGCCAAATACATTTTTTATATATGAGAACAATGTTCATTTATTTGGCTGTAAGGGAAAATAACGAATCATACATATTTAAACATGTTAATGAATATAGAACGACATAACGTTCATATGGAAAATAGGAAAATGAACGGAAGCCACAATTATAGATATTGAAATACAAGGTCAACAATAAACAAACAAAATGGTGGTGGGGCTAATAAAATGACAAAACATATATTATAGAGCACTACAGGGACAACAAAAAAGCAGCAATAAAACTTATTTGAAATAATTAATGCCAATTACGGGCGCATGTCTAATATTTCTATGTTTCTACATAGGCGCAAAGTGACCGCAATGCTTTCCAATTTGTTACATTTATGTAAACAAGAATAAATTATTTTAATGCATGTAAAGTATTTTAGAAAGCAGTTTGAAATAACCAAAACTAAATTAATTAATTTAAAAAATCAAAAAAAAATTCTCTTAAAAACAAAATTTTTTATTTGAAAATGGAATGTTTTAACCGAAAACATGAATATTAGTTACCTAAAAAAAATAGTAAATTGGTTTAATTAAAACCATTTTTTTTTGTCAGACATACATGCTTATTTCAGCCAAGAAAAGAGGCCTGAATCAAAAAATAAATAAAAAAAGGTGAATTCGATGCTTCATTATTTCCTAAAGTAAAGTTGGGCTTAGGTTTAAGTCCATGCTAGTCTCGTTTAGAAGAAAGACGCAGCCAAGAAATTAGAAGAAATAATATGAAATTGTAAAAGTGCATTACTTGCAGGCTAATTCCTATCTTTATTCAGATCAAAAATCGAACACTTAGTGAGTATTTAGCACAAACTCCATCACACTGAATCGATCTCGTGTGTGTTTTTAAAACAAACATTATTAATAATTGAAGTAGTATTTTATAAAACAAAACAATATTTAAAAATTCTAGCTACATATTTCTTAACTTTCCATTTAGTTTAATTTACGTTTTCCTTATTTCCTGCATAACAGACGCTCCCATTTTTTAAACACACTTCCACTTTGCAAACGACGTTCCTAATGCAAATGATCCTTACTCGTTAAAACGCACAATATGTTATAACGAGTGCAATAAATTGCATCAATATTGTTAAGGTCTTCAAAAGCACATAATTTGAATGAAATTATACATTTATTTAATTCCAATCACACACTCTGTGCGTGTAGTGTGTGTGCAGTGTGCACCGCACCAATGCCATCTCTCATGTAATGCAACCACAATTACGAAATCAATTTAATAAAATATATTCAAATAGCACAAAGCGATTGACATTTGACTCTAATGGTAGGTATTTGTATTTAGAACGAACAAATATGATAAATACCTAAAGCTCAAACACACACGACCGCGACATATGAACACGCATTAGTTAGTTAAAAAGTATAAGCGAGCAGCGTTATAAATAAAAATGTGTCCTATACATATGTCGAGGCATTAATTAAAGTTGTTTCATATGTATTTATTTTGCTCTCAACCTCAGAGACCCTTATAATTTCTATTGTCTTTCGTAATTTATTATTAGTTGTTTTGCTTGCGTTTTTTTTTTACTCGTGTTCGTTTATATAGTTATTCTGTTCATTAGATAAGCATTTTAACTACTAATGGGGACAAGTTTTGTGTGCACAACTAAATCTACATGGAGTGCGCGCTTATAAAGCTGGATTCATTTAATATGAATGAATACGAACTAACTATTTGAATGGTATAAAATTGTGTCCAATTATGGTTTTAATGTATTCGTTATAAGGTTGTTTGCTTTTTGATTATGCAATTTGTTTATGGAATATTTTAACAAAACCACTATTAGTTATTTAATAACTGTTTACGTATGACAAAATGTTAAAATGTAAGTGGTTTTGATATACATAAATACGAATAATGTGTTGTTAAAATAATTGCCGGTAATGTAATATGGAAAATGAAAAAAAAATCATGAGGGTAATTTTTCCTTTCAAGTAAATTTTAAAATATTAAAATTTCACTCAATCTTTTATATAATTTATTTCAAACTCCTACACCCTTCTTTAAAATAACTACTACTTCAATTATTTTACTTACTGTCATTGCAATTGCACAATGCACAAAGTGTATGAGAGTAAATTTGCAAAAATAAAATTAACAAAAGAAACAATCAATAAGCATCAAACAACATGCAAACCTCACAATGTAACAATGCCCAAAGTAATGTGTGTGTGATCCACATAAATTTTACTACACAATTTAAACGGAATGGGCAGAGTCCTCCTGGATGCAATGGCAAAATCCCCAGTATCATTGCATCGCCCTTTTATGTGTACAAAATGTGTGAGTGAGAACTGCACTTTCGATAAACATAAACACAACCAAAAAAAAAAAAGAAGCCACACAAACGCATTTATAAAACAATGCCAAACACGCTACCTCCATTATAGGCGCGCATCCTATCATCCCCGTGTGTCCTTGGGTGCATATACACACAAGTCCGATGTGCATTAAAGCCGAATTCGTGGACATTTCAAGTTCATTCTCACTTTTTTAAATGCAAGGGTGCGCTTTTTTTGTTGTTGTTTAATGTTTACAATTTCCGCGTGTGTGTGTGTGTGCGCGCTTTTTCGCGCACATTGCAATGGGGCTTAACCTGCAGCGATGATGCACTCGACATAAACAATTGCGTTTTAAAGCCCCGCCATGTGGCCACAACTTTGAGGTTTAAATTTTGGTGAATTTCGCAATGGTTATGTTATGCCCATTGCGGTGGAGGTGGGTGGTTCCGAAAATTATTTTCGATGGCTTTAATATTCAATTGGGCATAATATCTTTTTGTAAATGTTGGGCGATTGAGTGTTTTGTTTTGATGCACAATTGCGTGATTATCTTCTCGCAGTGATTGCAGTTTTTATTGAATAATTGCATATTACTTACTGCAGTTAGAGAGGCAATTTTTAATCAATGCAATTGCAATAAGGAATATGATCCGTTGAAATTAAAATTATTCAATTAACATTATTTGAAGAACGAGTGCTGAAAACCACAGAGATCAGACCTTTTTATAGACTAATGGGAGAGGGATGAAGAAGGAAAGGTTAAGAACAAAGGAGTTAGACACGCGGAATAGATCGTGATCAGCTTGCAAGATAATCGTTTCTCCAGCCCTAATTGTAATTCTTCAACCAATCATTCTCTCTTCTACACAGCGGATTACATCGCCATGTTTTCATATATCCACTTTGGATTGTTCCTTATATTTTATTATATATTTTTTTGCTAAACTAGTTGATCGGGTTGAAGTTAACATAAATTGATTTGCATAATGTGTATGTTATTTGATGCATAACAAACGAGAGAGAAAGACGCAAAGGTAAAATTATACGATAATTTTTAAAGTTGCCGAATGCAGTGGCGAAGTGTGTTGTTTCATTTTTTTACACTGCGATGCAATCAAACGGTATTATGAATAAATAATAAAGCTGATTTTTTTTCTTGCTTAAGTTGCTGTTATTTTTCTTTTATGATTTCTTGTAGTCTTAAGCTTGTCCTAAGATGGATGCAATTTGGTGGCATTGCACCAACAGCCTCCGCAACTACGCCACTGCCACAAACCGCCAGAAAAAAATATTAAGCTGTATGCCAAAGAAAACGAATGCCGAAAGAGAAACTGCAATTTGAATTATATTGTATTGATACTTGGCTACTGTTTTCTTATCCGAGCGAAGAAGATAACAAAATTACAATGAAACACAACCGAAGGGGGCATACTGCAAGCATTATTATGTTTCTGTAATCCATTCTCCACGATTAACAATATTTGATTATATTCCACCATCGATCGTTTCGGTTTCTTTTCTACCTTTTTCTACCTTCTACCTACCAATTCCTATGACTTTTATTCATATTTATTATGAAACATAAACATTATCATAAAAATTTTGTTACACAAACCATTTTGCATGTGATTGAGGGACAAAAAGTAGGAGAACAAAAAAAAAATAATGCAAAAATCGCAACAATAAAACAATTTGGTAGCTGCAGAGATCGCACACGATGAACATGAAGTCGTGCTCTTAGCTTCTTGTTGTTGCAATTGGAAATTAACAAGGAACTGTTTAAGGGAATATGCTGCACAGTCTTCTGTATATTTTAGTAATGGGCAATGGCTTTCTTTGGATCACCCGTTTCAGCGAGAGACGTATCATTATATTATGGTTGATCAGTGCGATATGTAGTAGTTGTTTGTGATGCTGATAAATGATTGTCTAGTCATGGATATTTGATGAATTTATTTAAGATGTTTAAGGAAAAAATTGAATGAACAATGATCGAAAGAAATTGTACTCGTAGAAATTGTGATGGTATAAACAATTATTTAGATGCTTAAGAGTTTTGGTTTTGCATAAATTTGATATTTTTTAGTGTAACATAATTTATGCCTCATCCGTTACTTTTTATTTTAAGATTAAAATAAAGTGAAAAAATGTTTTTCCGCTAAAATAATAATTGATCATTTTCTAAACTTTTCTACATTAAAGTAATGCCAATTAAACTTCATTTACCAGCGCAGCTTCCAAAAACATAATAGCATTTTCTGAACATTTCAAGGTCAAAAAAAAAATGAAAGCCATACTATTTATATAATATCTTACAAAGCATCCTTTTATTTATACAATTATTATGCTCTACATTATTACTTTCCAATTTTTTCCTCAGCCTGACAAAGATTTTTTTTATATGAGCATTAAACTGTCAATGTTTAAAAAGTTGAAGCCTCAATAAAATTAAAATAGTGTAAACTAAATATAACGACTATCAAACGTTATCCAAGTGATTCCTAACTACCACAAAAATTTTAATGCAGACAACACAAAAATTGACTGAAATTACAGCAAAAATTCTAAAAAATAATGAAAACAGCCCTCTTACGTAATGTATTCACATTTCGTCCCTATTCGACCATAATTTCCATATATTTAGATCATTATAGCATTGGAAAATTGCAGCAACGAAAAACGGTGTAGCCTTAAAATTATTATTCCGAATTTCAAATGGCTATATTATAACTGGCTTTTCATGTCATGGGTTTACTTTACTTTCCTGTCTCACAATGTATTCAAGACAGAAATCGCGAAATTGCTGAATGCTGATATACAAAAATAAAAGTAAAAGAAAAAAGCTAAAAAATGAACAAACAAAAAATTAAACAAAACAAAACACAACAACTGCAATGAGCATTTCCCATTTAACTATTTTATGAATATTGAGTTAACAAAGGGAAGTGGAAGGCGTACAGCGAAAAAGCGGAAATTCGTAATTTATATTCGAAGCTTTCTACATTATTAAGTATTTGTGCCGCTTCTTAGTGCAGCATAATATACTTTGCGAATGCGATCATTAGTTATTTAACAACATAATAGAGTTTCTATTAAGAAGACTACCCAATGATTTTATTATTTTCGATTCTATGAAATTGAGCAAAAGCAACGGTTAGTACTTATCTTACTTACTTACAACAAAATCGACTATTTTGCTTTATTTATTCAAATAAGCATTCAACATTTTTATTTAACTGTGTAAATAAACACAATCATTTTAACAACACTTAATATGAAAAAAATATGAAAACCTTCAAAAAATGTATTCCTGAAATTTAAATGACACAGCCCCTATTTATTTAAGAAACTCAATCCACCTACAAATTTAAAATCACACTCAAAAAACCACTACATGCAATTGACACTATGCAATTATTTTTCTATGGTTCGAGTACCTTCACGCAAATTCGACCCCGATCGAAATGTGGCGACATGCACCCGTATGATTTGTGCGCCATATTAAACTGAAATGCATAATGCGTGAAATGAAAAATGGCGACACCCTCCAGAATCAGCCCTTATCCGGTAATAATTACATAAAAATAATCACAAATGTGAGCCTATAGGAAACTTGATTCACCCAAAATATTTTACAATAATTGACGCCGATTTAAAATGTTGCGTCTTAAAAAACGAATTGCCATATAAAAATACGCCGCAGGAAGTGACGTTATACATGTTCCTGCATTAACACAGCGCGCATAAGCTCCATTTTAAAATAATAATTAAATATCTGTATCGATTATTAATGCTATTTGTAGGAAATGCAAACAGGTTTATTGTGGGGTGTCATTTATAGAGCACGGGTACTTGTGTGGAACGCGTTAAACGTTTCACTCGACGTCTGTACATATTTCATTTCGGTATGAATGTAGTAATCTTGAAGTCAAGGGGTTCTTTTGTGGTGTTGGAGGTGATGACTAGAGGAGGCCACCCGCAGCTTTCATTTCCCATACGTCCAATGTCTGCACTTAACGGGGGGTTTGTCGATCGGATGTAATTTAATTTACAAATAGAAAATTTACGCCCATCTGTCATAATATATGCGATGATTTTTAGCATTTAAATAGGGTTGAATTTTGCACTAGTTAGTTTGTGTATGGTTGCTTGAGAGTGCTTCAATTTTTTTCAGTTGATTATGGCTTCTGGTTTTTATTGTATTTGTACTTAGTGGTATAGTTTGAGTGCACTCAACAATTTAATAAATTTAATAAATTTTGTACAACAAAAATGTGCCTAATAAGGAAATGACTAATTTATATATTTATTTATAACAAGGCATTGCTTTGCAAATTGAAAAGAGACTTGAAAGAATGTAAAATTATTGATTTATTGAATTTACATTGAAACTTAATTAAAGTTGCTTTAAATATTTTCACTTTATTAACTTTCTTTTGAAATAAATATTAAATATAAATGCTAACACCACAGACTCTTGTCAAAGTGCAAAAAGCTAACCATAGCCAAAACATAAGCACAACTGGAAATAAATTGCAAGCGATGATGACGTTGCGGCTTCGCCCAAACACACAAAAACTAAAAGTCACTGTGTAGAAAGCAATAAAATTTGTTGTGGGCTGAAGGAAGAGTGCTTCCTTGTACAAAGCTGCATGACTTTTTATACTTAGTTAAATGAAAACAACCAAAGGGATCAATGCATAAAGAGAAATCGAATATAATACGGATTTGTATGAGAAAAACTTTACCATTTCCCAGCACATCTGCACTTGTGCAATCCGGCAGCTTGCATGACGATGGATTTCTTTCAAGGCGCTATTTAATTGACGAAATGGAAACAAATTGGAAGAAAATCTTTTAATATGTTTTATGTTTCAATTACAAACTTTAAAAGGCGTCAATCATTGAAAAGGACTCATTTTATTCAATCCAATTTTTTTTTTTTACTGAAATTTCACCCCTTTTTTTTGATTTAATACTTACAATTGTTTATCTGCTTTTGAATTTGCACCTTTACTTTAAGATAAATCCTAAGAGTTTAATTTGATTGAGTGAACTATTCAGGAATAATAAAGTGGCATCCCTATAATTATTTGAAGTAAAATAAAACAGTAAGTCATAATTAATTGCAAAAATATATAATTTATTTTTCATTTTCTATAAATTATTTTCGGTTCATCTAAATTACATAATGCGTTACATCTAATGCCTAGCAGTTCAATTTTGGGGGTGAGTTTCGTCCAGCCTAAAATAGTCTTCATTATTTACAGAAAATTGTCCACCATTCAGCCAGTTCTACATTAAATAGCATTTGGCTTAAGTTTTGTGTGGGAGTGGTGGGTGTGTTAAATGCAATAAGTCATGCATTTCTCAAAAAACCCGATGTCACATATTTAATTAAATATGCATTTTAATATGTTTTTATATTTCATCTAAAAAAGTGTTAAAGCCTCACGGATGCATGACTATATTATATTATTATTGCACAATATGCCCCCATAAAAACACTCGCTCAATTTTCCGAAAATGCCGTGATCATTTTGGGCGGGACAACGATAACCTACACGATTGATAGTTGTATCATCGCGACGATTCCATCAAATCAACCGCCAGCACCAAATCCGACTGGTGTGGCAAAGTCGGCGGCATTGTCACGTGCAGATCTCGAGTATGGACTAGAATTACTGTAATTGCTGGAGTGCGCTGGTGATATTGTGAGACTACCCTGCTGATGATGTTGCTGCTGCTGCTGCTGCTGCTGCTGCTGTTGCTGATGATGGTGATGCTGTTGTTGGTGCTGCTGTTGCTGTGAGTGTCTATTCAAAATGTGTGCAGCATCATCGGAGGATGGTCCCGGAATGATGTGTAAATCAGGGAAATCAATCATCTCTTTGCCACATTTGGTGCCCGGCATTCCGGGTATGGCCGGCGAAGCCAACTTCGGCATTGGTATTCTACTTTCGCCGTTGTTACCTAAATTGCGTGCCGCCGGTGAACCCACTTTCGGCATGGGAATATTGCCATCGGCTAATCCGCCATTGTTCAAATGCATAAGACCCGACAAATTGAGTTTACTCACAAGGCTGGTCGCATCTTGATGGTTGTCATGTCCTGAAACGGCGGCGGCTAAATGCATTTTTTGTGCAATCACTGACAATGCGGCGGCCATCTCGGGGGACAATGATTCATCGCCCATGTTCGGCATTGGCGGTGGGGCTGATGAATTGTTTGGTGCTTGGTTTCTTGGGTAATTTAGGCCACCATCTTGAAATGGAAAGACAGGCTGGAATTGGGAAATTGTTAATTATTAAAATGATGGAATGGATAACGATGCATTGAGAATTTTTAAAATGCTTCTCATATTTTATATTTTTTTAATTTATTTAATTAAATTAGTTATTTTGCATTCATATGTTTATTCTATAAAAGTAAATGTAAATATTTACCATATGCATTGATTCATCTTTAAAGTCCTTGGTGTCCCGAAAAACTACAGCCTTAATCACATTTTTGATGTGTTCCTCCGGCCACATACCAAGCAGAATTCTCTGCGGCCGACCTCTGCCTTTGGGTCTTAATTCAGTGCCACCATCCGCTGAGGGTCCAAGCATATTATGCACTCGATTAGCATACAGCACAAAGGTGGGATATGGAATGTCGTATTTACGGGCGGCTTGCGACAGTGAGAGTCCATCCTTTAACACACTGAATATTGCCTCGGCCATCGTTTCCGGGCGCCACGATTTGAGGGGACCCCGTTCACGAAAACGCATATGATGAATCAGATTTTGGTTGGTGTTCCAGCATTTTTGCCACATGGATTGCAGTTGGTATTGGTAGCTGTCTGTAAGTGGATGAAGAAAAATGATGTTTAATATTTTACAATTTTTTAGCCATCGAATAAACTGTGCAGTTTGTTGCAAACTTGCAACACACATAACGTGGATAGTTTATATTGGTATGGGTTGCAGACAACACAGAATGTTCGAGAGTAAAACAAGAAGCAATGTCTTAAGGGTTATATCGGCATCTTGGTTTCGTAACCATTTACGTAATTCGCTTCAGTATTTCATATCGTTTTCAGTATAAACAGAAGGAGGCAGGGAGCAATAAAAAGAGTACTTAATATAAAACATGCATGAAAGAATAAAAAGCATAAGCAGCAACAGCAGCTGAACTCGTAGCAGTGGGCGTACAAAATTGCGAACAATGTAAAATTCAAAAGAAAGAGACTTTGTAAAATTGATTTATGCCCCTGCAATAAGTTCTAATGTTACTAACTACCTTTTACTATATAAATATCCATTAAAAGAAATTAATATTTATAACCATATCTTACGACGCACATATTTTTTTGTGCTGAAATGTGAATCATTTTAACAACACACAATACGACTTAAAAAAGGCTTCATTGTATAAAGCTTTTTTCATATTTAACGGATAAGAATAATTTTACAAAATGTTGTAAAAAGAGCTTTTACTTTTAATATTGTAATTGAAATAAAACAGAATTTTAATCACTCTAGTATATTAATAGAAAACAAACCATATAAACGACTGAATAGATTTTAGTTTAAAACACAAAAATAATAGCTTAGTGCTCAAATCGTTTCCCACTTTATATTTAATTGTAAAGTCTCCTTTTAAATCCTTATCCCATTATTATATTTGTCAAAAAAGACAATAGCCAAAAAAAAAAAATTGCCATTAAAATAGAATCTCAAATAAACACCCTTTCCTTCGGCCAACCCTGGTGCGACGAAACTTTCACCACAAATCCGAATATTTATTCGTTCAATAATTTTTCTCGTTTTTTTTTTACACTCAATTCCTCATCCTTGGCCAGTTTTTTTTATTCCTGCAACCCATTGTTATGCTCATATTTGCCGCAATCATCGAAAAAAGGGTTAGGCACTCATTTTTTTTCTTTTACACTTATATAAAGAGCTGATGGAATAAATAAAATAAAAGTGTGCGGTTAATTTATGAAGAGAGGGTTGCTTTACCTATAACTCACACGTATATAACGATGGAAATTCCACAAAAGCTTTTAATTATTGCAAAATTATTTCTTTTAGTTATAAATTCAATGGAGGAAAACGTTTATTTGAAAGAAGGAAACGTAATTCAATTTGTGAGTGAAACATAAATTAAAAATTCGAATTCATTCTTTATTAATTTATTGATTTGGCGCATTGTTTTCTTGCGAGTCGTAATTTTTTTTTTTTTTTTTTTGTCTTGTATAGAAGTTATTTTGTGCGCATTTTCAGTATTTTATATTTAACAATTATATAACCAAAAGGTAGCAAAAAGCCAATTAGTGGAAAATCAATGCTGGTTGCCAAGTACATAAATACATAAATAGCCAATTATACAGGTAGGTACATTAAATTAAAAAAAAAGGTTTGAAAAGAAACAGAAGAGTTTTGAAAAGAAATGTTGTAGGTGCATTAAAAGTGAGCATTAATTGATGAATGATGATTTTTGTTTTCCATAAATTATAACGCATGATTGATTCTTTTATTTACAATAAAATTGCATATAATGCTTTTTAAAGAACGCCATTCTGGATTACAGAAATAAAAAATTAATTAAAATTATGGAACAACAATTCTGGAAGAATTTATAAATTGAAGTTATAAATTGTACAACAGCAAATTTGTTTTTAAAATTGTCAATGAATTGTTTTTAAATTTTTCAATTAAACAACTAGTTAGTGACCTTATATAATTTTCTATTTTTTAACAATCCTTTTACACAGGGATATAAAATGAAAAACAACGTAACTATTAAATAGCTACTGCATGAATTTGCCACCTTTCGAACTCATAAATAGAGAAGGAATTTGCCATAAATCTTGTATTTTCCTATTCACTTATTAAGTAACTATTATCCGAAAACATCTTCTTAAACTGATATTAAATATAGAAAATGCACGTTTTATACACAATATAATAGACTTCTGACAAATAACCTTATAGTGCGCGCTATTTATCGTAATCATTTAACAAAGTACCAATTAAATGTGTTCGACCTCTCCTATGATCTTCCCATACCTACACAATATCTTCAGAGAGCCACCAACTACCCAACTGCCTACTTGAAACATGCATCTGTTTATTCACTTAATAATTTTCTCGAATACGTACATGCAGTAATGTTCGTAACTACACGTTTCGTCTTTTTAAAGGGTGATCCAATTTGAGGTATTTATTTTTATTTTTTGACAGTTCTTTTGTGTGAACTGTCATTTTTAAATGACGTTTGTGTTAAGTATTCATTTAAGACGTTGGTAACATTTTAGAAAAGTATTTTTTAAACATTAAATGGACATAAAAAAATGTCAATTCAAATAAAAAATTTAATTATTATGTGTTTCATATTTTTAAATATTAGAAAGTTCGTATTGGATCACCCTTTAGTTAATAATAATTTATATGTACTTTTATTATTTATCCAAATGACGTAATCGAAGGCGCACAACTCCACCAAATAAATGCTAGTTATTGATGTGATTAATATTTAAGTCTACATGGCTCATAGTTGTGTGTATGTTATTTAATAAATTTAATGGTTTAAATAATAAAAACTAATACAACAGATCAAATTGAAATGCTTCAAAAGCGAAATAAATTAATTGCAGAGTAAAGCTCGCTGCGTGGCCAACGTTATTATTATTATAATATAGCCCCAATTGCTGCGTACAAATGTATAGTTGTTATATTGGATATATTTAATATGTATGATGGGGTGGGGTTGGGTGGGGGGTGAGGCAAAAATTGTGTGGTGAGGCGAAACGAGCGAACACACAGATTAAACTCGAAATATATAAAATATTAAAGCTAAGGAATAATAAATTTTAATAATGCCCGCAATTATATTGTGACTGTGTGTGAGCATTAATGGTGAGTGTGTGCGTGTGTGTGTGTATGGAAATGTTTACACTACATAATATGGAGAAGAAAAACCTAGAAAGAATAAATTTAATGAAAAGAAAATATTCGCCGATAAATTATATAAGTATGTTTAATGTAGAATGCGGTATATTATAAAACACATAAAGATAGTCGAACGTTAACATAATATATAACATAGCGTTGAGTTCCAATTGCTTTAATATTATGGGTGGAATGGAGTTGGGGTGGGGTATTTTATTAAAAGGGGAGGGGGGCGCCTCACCACATCGTATGTGTACGCAACGCAAGCTTGCAACGTCGTCGTTCACAATTTTTCTTCGACATATATTACGCACTTTATAAGGCGCATATGTAAAAGTTATTATATTTACGCATATCATATGTTGTAACTCTTTTATTGTAATTGTAAATTAAGGTACGCCGATGGAAACGAAGAAAAATGATATTCATTTTTATTTAGGGCAATATTTAATTAAACTCGACGTCTAAACGTAAATTGAGCGTTGTGCGGCATGATACACAACTGAATATGTATAAGAATTGTATATTACACGAGTCTTGTAAGCGTGCAACATATTTATACAGATTGTATGCATATTATAATGGTACGGAGAGGTATTGTGGCGCGGTATTTGCCGTCATTACTCATTTAAATCAACTTTCTAAATGCCTTTTAATAAATTGTATCGCCGCGCGTTCTTTAATTAGATGTAATAATTCAAAATTAAAGAAACGGTCGTTGTTGTGGCATTTCCATACAATTTTTTTTGTTTTTTTTATTACTTTTAAATATTTATTTATGCGTCATTGTTTTTAAATTGAATTATACTCGTTGTTTTATTTTATAGAGCTATGCTTTGCGTTCTTTTGCGTTATACGAATTGTGTAATGAGTTTTATCTTTTGCGTTTACTTTTTGTCTGCACCATTGTACATATTCAGTCGTTTGTTGCTTTTTTTTACGATTTGTTTCAAAGAATATATATTTTGTATACTTGAAAAAAACGCTGAAGGTTTAAGAGCGAGGAAGTTTAAAATTGTTGCATTTTCCATGTGATGATTGTACTGGAATGAAGACGATGGCGTGCATTTTCAGCTGATAATTTGAATGTAAACATTTTATTTTCTTATGCATGCTATTAGAAAATTATTCCCCATTTTCTAAGAAAATTTGTAACTATCTGCATATTTACGTTGAACATAGTTTTTCTTTAATGTGTCACTGTGCTAACAAGGCACACAATTCTATTGAAAATAACAAAATTCATTGTAAACCAAAGAATTTCCCACATAAACAATAATCCGTTCAATTTTCCACCAAAAGAAATAAAATTTTTAGAAAAAAAAAAAACTGAAAACGCATTGCGAAATACACACAATTTATTTTCGTTAACGATTCTTCGATTTGTTTTCGTTTATAAATAAGATTAATTACTTCTTTTTGAACTCGCTCGCACCAAGTACTTTAACAAACTGTATGTGGTCCTGTTTTTTTAATTTCTAATTTCATATATATGATTTTTTTTCTCCTCTAAATAATGTAAACACATCCCTCACATCTCGACACAATCTAAATGGATTCATATATTATAATATATACATAATATGACTGTGTGTACATTAAATACATTAAATATAGGATATGGTGTGCGATGATATAAAGAGAGAGCTACCATAAGGCGTATGGCGATATACAAAAATATATATAAAGAAAAACACTTGAAAAATAATAAGAAAAACAAGAAACATAATTTTTCCTTTGATGTAATACAAAGTGTAATTATTTATTTTAATGCGTGCGCGTATAATGTGTATTTATTTTCGGCTGGACGGTTTGTTTGCATTCAAGTTGGTGTATATATCTCGATTATAGACGTGCATTAATGCGCCCTTTTATCCCCCTCCTCACCTAACTCACTCACACACGCCCCCCGCACATGCGTTTACAATTAATGCATTCCCGACGCATTATACCCACCGCGTATAATAAGTACAATAAAAATAATATGCAATTTTCTCTCGGCACTGCTGTTTAGACTGTTGTAACAAGCTGCAGTTGGTAATTATTTTCCTAACACTATAAAGGCGAATGCAAACGATATTATATCGAAAATGGATTCAGTGTGCGCTGCTTATTGTTTATTGAAAGCATTGGGTCAATGAATTTATAACCCACCCTTATTGCAGTGTGTTGTGTACAAACGCTGTGTGTGTTCTCTCCAAACAGTGCAGCGTCTTGTATTTATACAATATCATTATCAAAATACAATACAAAACTCTAAGTATAAATATACTTAATAATAATAATAATAATAATAATAAGAATGAAAAACGCTTTGTTCGCGCTGCTGGTTGTGCACATTAAGGCATAACCAGTGGGGTGAAGCAGGGTTCATCCGTCACCTTATATATATTTTTATGTGAGTTTATATTTTCGTGAAAAGAAATACTTTTGTTGCTTTTAAATATTTAATTACTTTTGTTGATTGCGTTGTAAATTGTTAATGAATTTTCAGGCGCTTTATGCCCGCACACAGCTTAATGCATATAAAGACTGAACGACAGAGGCGCGTTGTTACAAAAGAAAAATGAATGCAGGGATAAAGGGGTGTAAAACGCTGAATAACATAGGGCTTTGAGTTTTGACGTGTCGGAACATTTGGCCAAGGGATACGCTTTAAATTGAGCTATGCTGTGCACAAAAAAAAAAAGCAAAATAAAAAAATGTTAACCTACCGGCTATCGTTGGTGTTGTTCCTGGCATCCAGGCGTGTGAATTTTCCATAAGCTTTGCCTGTAAACAACAAAAAGAAACAACTTTAAGAACATGTATAATTTATACAATCTGCAGTAATAAAAATAAATTAACATATTGACGAGATGACCTTCCATACGTGTTTACGCACAATAACATTAATATCCTTTCTAACAGATGCTGTGTAACGAATTCTATAACATAATGAATTCTGGTATTGCAGTGATAAGATCCATGGCATGCGCATTCAGCATGCCCGTTAAAATGCAATTTCGGAGTGCGTCTGCAATGAATAAATTGCGATTTTATGAATCCGGCGTTTTTCGCGGATCGTTGGTAATGTGTGCGGCATATTAGAGACATAATATGCTACCGTATATGTACACATAAAAAAGCACGCGCCAAACTGAATGTACATAACAACATACTATAAGACACAACATGGCAACAGAAATAATAGAGTCCAAGCACGTTCTCAAGAAAAGTGACTAGACATTCAGTAGACGCTCACGTGTTTTGATATGGCGCATGACAACTGTCGCCATAAGAGCTTTAACTGCCAGTGTTAAGGTTTACCTTTAATTTCCTTAGTAAATCGTATAAAGTTCATTCATTTATGAAATCTTTGACACCTACAAACCTACACTGAGATAACATATCCACTTAAAATCCACTTTTAAGTGGATAATTCAACGTGATTTTTGGTCAGTGCTTAATTATAAACATATTAATCCAAAGAAAATTCTACTAGGAATGGGTTCGTAAACTACCTAAATTTATATTTTTGTTCTTAAATTTACAAGAAATGATGTTTAAATAAATTGAAATAAGTGGGCTTGCTTTTTCTCAGTATATAATGAAATCATTTAAATCACTTTAAAATTTATCTGATCATCCAGTAGTATAAGCAATAACTGCATAGGTGGTGCATAATTTGAATTTGCATTTTTTGTACACTATTTGCGCAACATGACGAAGATTTCTTGCATGTTCTTAACTCTTTCAGCATAATGTTAAATGCATTAGAAGTCATCATCATCTTTATAAATCTCTTTCAATGCATAAAAGACAAATGAAATGTGGCAATAAATTAAAAAGAAGCAGTTAAAAATCTAAATAAAACTTATAATGGCCAAACTTAGAGATGGTGCTGGAGAATCAGCTCTCATTACATTATACATAGTACAGTGTGGCCATAAAATGTCTGCATTTATGGATATTCATTGTGTACCACCAAGTATATTCATTATAAGTGCATATATCTGCATGTCCATGCATAATAATATCACGAGAGAGTGAAAAGAGGTAGCTGAAACCTATTATAAAGTTTTATGTGTTTTGCTACTTCCATAGTTTTAATGGGTTTTCATAAAACATCGCCGCCACCTGACCAATCTCCAGCCGTAGCACCACGTATAGCTACAATATTTTATACACATTACACATATAACTCATATCACAACGTTCCTATATTATATCCGCGCTGAACGTCTTATATTATTTTAACATGAGTTTATTCGCGATATATTATATGTGTAGCGTAGTTCCTCCGCGGACAACGCCATGCCAAGGCATGAAGAATGGAGCGATCGAGGGAAATCGCACACAAGAAATGAGAGATAAATGTTTAATTTAAGATATAAATTGATTTTTATGCTTCCCAGTCATACATTTCACATGACGTAGGTATATGGTAGTATTCATTCATTGGTTGGTGCTTGCTCGTATTATTCAGGTTCTTGCACACACAAATGGAATATTGATGTGATGAATGTTTAAACTTAATTAGTTTATTAAGTACAATATAATATTATTGCATTTGCATAATATTGTGAATGTTACAACTTTGTTGCAAGATGCATTGCATTTAAATGCACATACGCGTATTGAGTGGATACAAAATGTTGATATTGCGTTGTGTTAAAATAATAATTTGCATTTTAATTAGAATTTCTCAATGTGAATTTACTCAGACTTTACAGAATACAAATAAAGGCATTTAGAAACAATATTAAGTACTTTTTAGATACAATTATTATTTGAAAGGATTTTAAATGTTCTTTCTACAAAACATTTTTCATAGATTTTTATTTTTATTTTTTTTAATAAGGAAACAAGTGTCTTTATTAAACAGTAAAAACTGATTTTTGGAGAAAACTTGCAAATTTTTCAGTTGTTAAAATTACATTTTAAGAATAGGCAGGGAAATTCAATTAATAGGCCAATTTTTAAACCTTAATTAATTAATTTTAAATTTCCTTCTTAATAATTAATGAATTTTCAATTTTCCTCTCAACAAATTTAAAAGATATTTTTGAAATATAATAGTAAATACGATGAAATTAAATAGTAAATTTTATAGTAATTTAAAATAGTTGAAACTACGCCGATATTATTTTATTGTTAAATAATTAATATTTCCTTATAATAGTCCCGTTCTAAGTAATATTTAATTAAAGTTGTTGAAATACCTGTTCGTTAAAAAAAAAAAAGTTACTTAATTAATTCATTATTTATACAAAATCCTTACATTTAACAATTCTTTCATCCGAAATAAAATAATTTATAAAAATGGTTTAAGAAAATTGAAATGAGAGCAAATATGTGGAAAAATAAAAATAATCTCAGACACAATATTTTACATGTCTGGATATGCCCTGTAGTTATTGCTAATTACATGCAAGAGGATGAAAATTGTTTCAGATTTATAACCGCAAAAGTTATTCATTTAATCCTTTCCTTCACCCCTCAATTTCCTTTGCCAACAAACTGATCCAGTTCTCTTACACACTTTGTATATTATTATATTTAGATGTGAACAAGCGCACCACAGTTTCTTTATTCTATACTTATATTTTGTTACATTAATTTCTTTTAGCCAAGATGCTCCCCCATACCCACACTCCCGGTCTCCCTAATTTCCCACTTCAAATGATGAAGAACAGAAACCCAAAAAAAAAAGGAAACAAAATTGGAAACATGCGCATTTTGATTCATCTCCGTTGTGTTTTTATTTCATTTTCATGAAAATAAATTAAATATAAATAATATAACATTTGCTTTCCCGCTTATCCCCACAGACAGACCCCCTTCTTGTACCATTATATTACAAGTATAAGCACAAAATACTCATTCTTGTGCTTCCCATTTTATTTTCGGCAAGACGCTAAATTATACTTGCAACAGCACATACCATATTATATTCGTTGGTGTACAAGTATAAATAATGAAGTATGTATATTGTAACCGTCTATATAATATAGATGAACGTTAAGAAAATACCAGCAACTAAAATAAATGAAGACCAAAATTGTAAGACGATGATTCATAGCTGCATTAATTCTCTCCTCTTTCTTCATACATAAATACATTTATTGTACTTCGTATATATGTATGATATAATTTTTTTGTTTTGTTTTTGTTTCATTCTTTCTTCATTTCTTGAATGCACAAAGTTCATAATAAATATTGTATTACTTTTTTGTTGATTTTATGTGCTTTATATATTTTTCATTTTAATCACTTTTATGCGAGTGTATGTGTGTACACCACAAAATTAAGATCCGCCAAACTTTTCAGCAGTGGGCCTGTGAGTTTTTGGTCCATTTACTGAAAATTTATTATTATTCTAAATGAAATATCATTATGAATTGAGCGTAAGAAAAACATTTCGGCGTGGAAAATTATGTATCTCCCCATACATAATATAGTTGGTACAATATTTCATGAAAAACGGAGTTTCACCGTGCAAAAGGAGCTGTGTGTGTGCTGCTTTCCCGCATCTTACACGCACTCGCGTAAATATTCCGAAAGAACAGCAAACGCAGCGACAGAAGCGATGAGAGTTTTGTGATTGTGTGGAAACATTTATGTTCCTTGTCAAACCAAGGAAACCTTTAATTGTGATTTATTTCGTATTTTATGTTAAATATCTTAATAAATTGTCACACAGCGAAAAGACAACGAAAATATATTCAAAGGGAGATTTATTTATAAATAAATGCATGTGAGAGCAGAGAACGAACTTTATAATGCCAATGCAATGTCAAAGGAGCTCACGTTTAAGATGAAATTGAACATATTATTTCTTATATTCCTTCTCAGATAAACTTAAAATATATTGATGTGGTTGTAGTCTTTGGAAGTGCATGTAAAACGTATTGGCATTTTAAATTTATTGTGTAAATAAATTTGGATTAAATTGTTTAAAAAAAGGTCAATTAAAGGTCTCGTTAAGTCTTCATGAAAATGTCATGTTGGCGTGCTACGAAAATTACAATTTATTTGCTCAAACAATTAGTTGAAGGAATTTTCCTTGACTTAAATCTAAAATGATGGATTTATATGTGTAATAAAAATATGTCTGCATTTTAAATAAATAATCAACTTTTTAAAGAAATTATATCTTTTAATATAATTTTTAAAAAAATTTAATTTTTTCCACAAAAACCACTTAATAATTGTTGTAGATTATTAAATTATTTTGTTCCTGTTTTTTTTTTGTGTGAGTTTGAGATTTAATAGTGATTAAAAATCCAGTTCAAAATAGATTTAAAATAATCCATTAATTAAAGGAAAGACATTTAAAAACTTCTAATTTTCCAGTCATTAAAATTTTAAAATCACAGTAAAATTAATTGAAATAAATCATTATACTCAATAAAATTGAATAAAAAATAATAATATCAACTCATAATATCACTCATGCTGAATGCATTTTTAACTATGCTTACAGCAATATAATTTAATAATTGATTTATTGGATCATTGCTCCACATATCTTTCGCAACAAGCACATTTATGTAAAACATCTCTTTTAAAGTACCAACTTAACCCAATTTACGTTCACATTTCCATAACCGATAGAGCATGTCTTCAATTACTTACGTGTATGCATAATATGTTTGTGTATATGCACATACGTACTTAAAAATATATGCTCTGTATATTATATCATCTGCATTCCACTTTTCTTTTGCACTTGCATTTTACAACTCGGCAATATAATTATTATTAAAAATGTCTGTGCAAAAATAACACACAACTTATATTTTTTATAATCACAATGAATATGTGTGTGTGTGTGTAAAATGTCTACAGTATCTCAGACCACAATCTACTGCAGCATGAATAATTAATTTATTATAAATAAACTTGTCTTACATATTATTAAAGGCAAAGTAATTAAATGTATTGCAATATACTTGTTCTCATTAAGCCTCAATTTTTTTTCCCCATTTTTTTGCACAACAAAACAACAGACATATCATTTCACATATTTTTTTTTTTTTTTTTATACATTTTTAAGTGAGTATATGCACTGAAATGTTGCATGAAAGACGATTTATACAATGTACAACAAACAAAATTAAGAATAATGGCGTGAGGACTCTTGAAGACCGCAATTTTACCGCTCCGTTGCACTCTCAACAACTTATAAATGTTTCTATACGAATGCAGTAGCTTGTAAAATGTACAACATAGTCGCAAACAAAACGTAGCCCGAGTCTTTCATATTATACAGCTTTGTATTGTACGTTTATACTTTATAGGTAGGTACGTTTTGTATCTTATGTATTCCATCATGCTGTCATCACCCTCAATAGCTTCCGTTGAGTGCAGCTTTGTAGGTGAACGGAATAGGGGGCAAAGTTGCTATTTATGCATCGTTGAGTTCATTCATGGTTGTTTTGAATGTAATCGTAAAATAGTTTGTTACAAGTATATGTGAAGAATCATCTTGTTATTCATTTTTTATTATAATTTATTTCATCTCGCAGGGATTAGGGATTTAAATTGAAATGTTAAAAAATTTTGCCAATAAAGCTTAAGTAAATATCTTGATATTAAGTTAAAAATTGTTGTCAATCAAATTAAAGACAATTGATTACTTTCTCTCAAAATTGATATTAATCCAACTATTAACTAAAATAAGTAACTTTTTCAATTTACAAAATATTTTGTTTAACCCGGCTTAAGTTAAGTTTTCAATTTAATAATTATGGAAGCAAAATAGTTTGTAAGTTCAGCCAAAGGGGTAGTATGATTGGAAGCGTTTTACCGCAAACTTTGAAAGTAAACCTCAATGTTATAAGTTACTTTTAGTGTGAGAAATACTTTAAAAAGGAAAAGCCCTAAATTTTCTTATTTTAAAATTTAATTTAAATTAAATTCAATAAAATTTAAATTATTTAACAAAAAGTGAAGTCTGTTCAAATATATTAAACATTGGCAACATTTCACAAAATTTAAAAATCAATAAATATTGCAATAATTCAGTCGCCCAATCGGTATGTGAAACAAAGCACTTGTTTCACCATTATTTTCCAAGAAGTCTTAACCCCCAACAAAGCGTTAAACGTACCTGCACTATCAATAATTCACAACACCTCAGACATTCGGAATATAATTTTGCACACAAAAAATTCAACCAAATTGGTTGACACGATCATTAAAATACATTAAATGATTGAGTGCATCAGTAAAATGGCTTGGTTTAAAATATATAAACTGCCTATCATTTTCTTACAAAATATTCAAACATTTAATTGAAAATAAAATGCAGCCCATTAAATAAAGTGAGTGAAAAATGTGCAAGCACGCGTGGGGGGGGGGGATGAATATTATTGAACCGTTCATATAGCGGCATATTGTCATTAATAATCAATCAGTAATTTAAACAGATTAAGGGAAATGAAAAAAAATTAATGGCGTCATTGTTGGCACTCTTACCTGTCAGTATGCAATTATGTCAATTATAATAAATATTCAAGAGTTTTTTTTCCACTCGGCTTGTAGTTAAATGCATTTGTGTGTGTGTGCTGTAAATTTCAATAGTTATATTGAATGCATTTTTGCGGTGATTGATATGGGGTAACCGCAAAAGTAACATCAAATATTGTACTCGTATAAATATAGACGCAAAAAATGTGAATGAACGTGTCATTTTTTTTTCCATTTTTATTTCACGCTGATTCTGTGGATTGTGCGGTATAATGGTGTGTAATAATTTAGTAAGTAATGGACAATTTATGACTTCAATTATGATTTTTGGGGTTGATATTTTTCAATATTAAATTAAGCAAATTAATGGCGCTTTTATTTATAAATACTACTCGAGTATAGAGGACTGCACGTTTAATTGGCAATAATTTAAAAAGGATTTATAATTTATTTATAAACCATTACGATAAGCATTTTTATCAAATTAAATATTAATTTTAAGCCACTACTTTTATTTTTAAGGGAATTATAAAATGAAAATGCTTTTAATTTAAAATACTTCAAATATTCTTTTCTTAATAATTCAAGGATTCAAATAATTTTTATTAAATATCCAAATTATTATTAATATTAAAGCTAAACGATTAACGTTAAATTCAGCTCCTTTTAGTACAATATGACTGTATCCTTGAAATAAAAATAAAAACATGAGCATTCCAGTAATAGAAAACATTTTCTCAAAAGAAAAGCACACAAAAAGGGCGCCAATTTTCTGAATTCAAAGTGGCTGTGGCTGATGGGAGGTTGGTGCAATATGTTTATGCGCGTGATAGTAAACTATGTCGCCAGGGGGACGGTTAACAGCCACCGAGAGCAAAAACCAATTGTGAAATTTGAGACGGTGCAAAAATACATGTTTGAATAAAACATAAATTTACAGGCGAACATTGTGAACATTGGTAAAACGGAAATGTTGTAAAGAATAATACATAAATATGTAAATTAAATTGGGCAATAACATATATTTTAAAAGTTGCTTAAGGACTGTTCAAATATTTGACTTAACTTTAAATCAAATAGCTCAACATCAATTTTTCTAAAAACTGTTCTTAACGGAATTTAAAATGAGCAAACTAATTTTTAGAAAAGTCATTATAATTGTAACAAACTGTTTAAAACAAATAAGAATTAAAAATAAAAACACACGCACAAAAAACACCACAATAAAAAATGGAGCGAAAGCATCATCAATTACTTAACGAATTTCCCATGAAATTGCATGATTTTTCACTCTTTCATCCCGCATGCTCCTCTTCAGTCTTCTTCATATTCCGCAGGCTAATCTCTCATTTCAGATTTATTGCCAACGTCATCCAATTAAAAATTATTGCCTCCATGTTATAATTTCTGGTCGGTTTTTTTTTCTTACCCCTCCTCCCTTCCTTATTTATTAATATTTTTTTGGGGAACAAGTTAAAACAGAATATTATGTATGGCCCATCAGGATGGAAAAAAAAGTATTACGTGCCGAATAATATGAAAACGTGTAATAAATCGAACATCATATCAATTTGGTATATAATAATTCTTAAAGTTACCGGTTCCTCGTCTTCATGATTTTGGATCCCGTAGAAGAAATCTCTTTTATTGTGTATAGTTAGAGTGTAATATATAAAAGCAGGTACATCGAAATATTATTAAATGCGCATTGATTGTGATGATGCCGTGAGCAGAGTGCTAAGTATACTACTTAATTTTAACAAGATTGCACACAAATGTGTATATAAAAAACAAAAGATGTAGAAAGAATTTGTTTTAGCTTAAATTAATTTAGGCGAACAAGTACTACCTACGAACAATTGTGTTTTTATTTTATTCAAAATTAATGAATTTATGAATTTTCAATGTGCAATTCATACATATAATTTGCTGTAAAGTAAGTGCAGCTTCGTGGGTTATTTATTGAGTGATACACGTAATCTAAGATGTTTGTAGTAAAAATACTATTAACACGCAATTAATGGAGCTTAATTTAAATTATCTTTTTGAGGTTGAAGCAATATAACTACTAATGAATGCGTTTAGTAATAAATTTAATTAAAGAAAAATAGATTCTATTTAAATTAAAATACTTAATCAAAACAAAAAATCACATTATAAAATTCCAATTCATTTATATTTGAATATGTAAAAATAACAAAGCTCATTTTACGAATAAATTAAAGCGAATTATAAAAAGTTTATTCAAATAGTTATAATGAAGTACAATGCAAAATAAACTTAAACATGAATAGAAAACAAAAGCGACACATAATTTTCCAATTGAGGCCATTGTGTTGCAATATTTCTCAACAACGTTGATTGTAGGTGGTGCGCAGCAATAATAATTGCCTTTTATATATAAATTACAAAAGACTTTCACAGTGTGTACCTACTAATTTAATGGCTTAACAAAATTCATAAAAAATATTTCAATACAAAAAATAATGATCAATTTTTGGGTACGCTCTGTTTAATCCAGTTTAATTTTTATTTTGAATAAACCGAAGAAAAAGTGGGAAAATTAATTGTTTTGATCTTATTATTTTATTCATATAAAAATTCTTTGTTGGGAAAACTTAACGCTTTTCACCCCTTTTTAAACAAAACATGGGCAATAAATTTCTCAGAAGTTTAACTGACTTAAATAAATGTTCATTTTATTGATTTTATTGAAATTAACAACAACAGCGAGACTTTTCAAATCAATTTAATAAACTGAAACTCATGCTTTTAACGTAAGCATTTATATTTAGGTACATATATACATAAAATGCTCATATGCGCGTAGAAAATAGCGCAAAGGCGGCAATAAATTTCAGTCTACGTCGTTTCAATGTCAAATAAATTAAATTAAATTCAAATAAATTATTTCTGTAAAATTTTCATTTAAATTAAAATTGTACAGTCACAATAATGTGTGTGTTGAATTCAAGCATCAATATAACAACGTATAAAATATGTATTATTGTGTAAGTATAAGCAAGTTAGTAAGTAAGTAAGTAAGTAAGGCAGCCCTGCCCGCATTTCTATGACTCATTATAAAATTTAAATGTTTAATGCAGCAATTCCAATGCTGTGAAATAAAACAAACTCAATTAATCTCACAGAGCAAACACATTATAACTATTGTACATATATTAATATATATATTGCTACACATTGTTGCTTGTTCGATCGCCTAATTCGCTTAACATGTTCAACAATATAAAGTATAACTGCGCGAGCTTACTATAATATTTTAAATTGGGAATTACAAAGCGCGTGAGCTTTTCTTCAAATTAATCTACAATATACAATGTAAATAATTTCAGTGAATTAATGATCGTTTAGAACAATTCCACAATTAACTTACACACACACACACAGCAAGGCCATTTAAAACAAATAATTATATTTTATTTCATCTGAAAATTGCCCACATTAAACATCGCTTTTATACATATTCGTATTAAAAATATGCTGTATGGTTGCGTCAGTAAATTAGACGTATACGGTATATATTGTATATAAATGTGCTCAACGATTGCAATGATTTCAATTAGGCGAGTAATTACACACAGACCTAAATAGTTAAAGCATCACGCTGAGTCGGATTTAACGTGGCTGTGTTTAGCATGTGAAAAGGGGAGAGAGAGAGCTTTCAAAAGACAATGTCATCGCACTTGAACCCTCCAGACACATCTATTTACAATGATCATTTAAAGAGACATTAAACGTAGAATATTGTGCGCGCTATTCACATTTAATGATTAGCACCGTAGAACGGTCTACCTAGAGGCAAGATAAAGGCTTAACTTTAATTCATTTCTAGATGTAATGTAAAGACATGCGTTTTGTAGCAACTTCTTATGTAATGCCTTTACTACACTGCAACATACTCGTATTATATAAACCGCCACAGAAACAGGTGTGGCTTGCTGCAGTCTCACATCTTGGAATGCGACGATGGAAGCGTGTGTTCTTGAACTTGTTAAGTATTATATAGACACATACGGACAAGCTTTGATGCGTTTTTTCACATTTCAAAACAACAACAAAAAAAGCACCACAACAACAATAAATGGTGAGCAAAAACCCGAGTCCCGATGAATGAAGATGATGTTGAAGAAATGAACAAAACAAAATGAATATTTTTTTGTAGTAATTTGTTTTTCAGACCCATTCAGCTTTATTATGTCATAACTAAACGTCGACAATGATCATAAGTTAACTAATACGAGGAAGGAAGTGTGTGGGTCAGTTCAGATGAGCTTTTCAGCACGATTATTTTAAACAGGGCAAGCTTGTATTGAAAAATAGTTTAATTACAATAACTCTCAGAACCAGAAACTAAAACTGAAACTGAAACGGAAACAGAAGCAGAACAGAAAATATTATTTTCATAGCTTAAGGAATAAACAATATTTGTAAAAACTTTTCGTTCAATTTATTTCTTTTAAAGTTAATTAAATGCATTTAATTCACTCAATACATTGTATATTTTAATGTCTGAGTATCAAAGGTGATTCTAATTTTATCTCAAGCTCGCAATTAATTACTAATTACATACTAGGTGGTCGCTATTGTTGTACAATGTCTAGTCGACTCTAATGTATTATAGATAAATTGAGATAACTAGTAAATAAACTCTCGCTGTATGTAAATAATTATAAACAAACGAGATCACGATTACATGAAATGATTAAAACAATGTTGTCACGCAACTTGCAGTAAAAAAAAAACAAAAAAAATGAAATGGTTTATTTTGGCATAAACCCAGTTTTATAATAATAATTGTTGTTACAAACTGTTGTAATTGAATGTATGATTCATTAATTGTTTTATATGCTCGCTTTTATTTGCTGAACTAGAAACACAATGGCTTTTAATTTATATTAGGAAATGTATGCGCACAGTTACCACGTGTGCTTTGAAAAGCTCTTAAAAACTCAAACTTAAATTCAGTTACAAATTAAAGCCACTCAAAAAATTAAACGTTTCTCATGAGAAATGAAATCAACATTTGTTTTTTTTTTTTATATAATATTAAAGTGCGTTTATTTGAATGTAACCTATTTTAGACATGTGTACTTTTCATATATGAATAATATTGTGTATAGTTTCAACATATAACTAAATTAAATACAAATAATGGCAGCCATAAGCTCTTAACAAAATTTAACGCTGCTGCAGACACACTTGTATCTGGGGATGTGTGTTTTTATTTTTTATTCCTCCTTTCACGTATTGACTAAATAGTGTTGGTTTCTCTGTTTTATGATTACTCGAAATAAACAATAAAAAAAAATTTATTAAAATATCCCACTTAAAGAGTGCTGTTTTATACGGATGCATGCGCATGTGTGAGTGTATGTTGGCTGGCATAGCCGCATAATAATAATAATAATATGTAAGACGCGAATGGTGGCTGCGGTGAGACGCGAGACTTAATAGGGAAGCTGGTTTAACAGCGCGAAGCATACGGCAAGCGTGTGAGTTCCATTTTGAATAAATAAAACAAATTGTATTTTTTTGCTGTTGAGTTATTTTCAGATGTTTTATTGAAAGATTTTTTGAATTGAAATTAAGGAAAAAATGAATGTTCATTAAAATTTATTGGGAAACGTATGAAGGTATGTGTGGATATTGACTATTGCTTTACTCAATTACAAAATATAAAATGGGATATAGAGAGAAAATGGAAGGCGAAGAAAAAAAATGTTTAAATGAATAAAAGATATGTTGAAATTGTGTGTATGGAAAAAAATTATGGAAATTATTAAATAATGAAAAATTGAAAACAAGATTTCAAACACAATTTATTGTAATATTGAAATATCGTATGATGAAATTAAAATTAACTGAATAATGTTGGGTAATGGTCGTAATTACTTTTACAAAATATTTATACAATTAAATATGATTTATTATTTTTGTCATGAGGAAAAAAACACATTCAAGCATTTAAGTATTGCCTAATGTGCCGCAAAAAGCTCAATTATTAATACTATACAGTTAATTTAAGCCAATAGATTTATCAACACTCATTTGCGCATAAAATTAATGAATGGAAAATTTTTTTTGCACAAAAAATAAACGCAATTTTAAATAAACACAAATGAATTGTTTTCAATAAGCTGGAGTGAAACTTGTTAAAATATTTAAATTAAACTCCGCATTACAAGCCACAGCTCACACAATCCCAAACACTCTTGGTGGCAAACCATTAAACGATTTTTGTTTTATTTTTTATCCCCACCGGCATGGCATGGCAAACAAATTGATTTCGACAACGATCTGAATTAACCATAATCATAAATATTTAATGAATTGTCATTAATTTGCGTTTCTTTTCCAATAATAATTATTATTACAAGGCAAAAAGAAATTATATTAATTATTAAGCTCGCATGCAGCCAATTTGTTTATTTTTGCCCCAACCAAATTGGAGTCAAAATTTATTATAAAAAAATTTGCTTGCTGATATATGGGGATAATAAGTGATTAAAAAAAAAAAAAACAGCCCAAAAAATCGAAACGACTTAATTGTGACTTGAAACATTAATAAACGGCTCGCCATGTTAAGCCTCCACACTTAAATATGATTATGTTTACCTACATGTGGTTGCCCTTCAGTGGAAACTAATTTATTAACAATTAATGAATATAAAAAGCAACAACAACCACCCAGAAAAAAAATACTGAAACACAAAAACATATTAAATTTACAAACTTTTTCCTTTATGACAACAATAACTTCTTTAAGATGGGGCGACACGATAATAATAATGTGGATATAGCCGAAAACAAAATGTACAAGTGCTTCTATAGCGCACCAATCCAATAATATAACATGAAACTCGTGAAACCCACAATTATCGGAAAACGAAATGCACGTATCAGGACATTGTTAATATACTTGTACATAAAAATATGATTAATAATAAATAATTTATATGTTTGTATTTCGAATAAAATGAAAAAAATAAAAAAACGAAACGAAACATTTTCGTGAGCCAATTAAATTTTATTTGCCCGCGCTCTTAACTTATATTTTAATGGGTATTTATGTATGGTGACCTTCCACTTCAAACCGATATATGTATTTGTAGGATAATGTGCACAATTGTAACAACAACAACAACAAGAACAACAGCGCGGGCGCACCAACGCCAGAGGAACGCCACCTCTAATTAAGGTCGGCAAAAGGGGCGCACAAATGTTAGCGTTAATGTTTGTTGAAGCTCTTCCCATATTTTGTTAAATGTGTACAAGTAGAGTTCAAGCGATTGAAGTTAATTAATTATAAATCTAAATAAAAATAAAATGAAAACTCAAAATCCACAATTATTGTGACGTGTATAAATGAATGAATAACACAAGTAGGGTTTGGGGGCGTTGCGGTGGGTGGATTTATGTGTTAATACAGAGCATCATAATTCAATTAACTGCATAATAAATACACCAAAAAGCAATTAGGTAATTGAAAGTAAATTTGTAAATAAATTTGAATTAGTTGACAATTATTTTAGAAAAAATTTAATTGCTAAAAATGTATTTTAAAATTAAATTAAAATAGCAAAAATTAAGTCAACATAAATTATTGTTCTAAATAATGTAATACATAAAACAGTAAAATAATATAAAATTAAATATTCAGTAATTTTGTTAAACCATTGACTTAACTGGATTTTATTTTGCTATCCTCAATTTCTCTCATTTCCATAATTGTGATTGTTTTTTACTGATACTTAAGTAATCCATATTTCATTATAATATGTATTTCCACTTAATTTCTTTGGAAATATTTGAATGAGAAAATTGCACAAAACTTTTATATTTAATGTACTTAAAAAATTTCCATTCATTCATTCATGAGAAATTGCAGTTTATTTCACAATAAACTTAATAACGGTGCACTAAATGGTGCTTCATCTGTATTAAAAAGAACCGCTCCGCATTTTCAGATCTTTTTACTTGAATTTTCACCATCAGAGCAGTAAGTAACACTTAAAAGATAAAATTGTCTGAATGTACAGTAACTAATTAAGCCGAAATACGATTCAGTACACAGAATGTTTGAGTTTAATTGAACAAAAGGCATAGAAAATATTAAAAGCAAAAAAATTAGACCACTTGGCAATTGATTCCGACCCTCTGCGACGCACAGTCCACCCTTTTATTTTGTCAATTGATGTAACGGTACACATATATAGTATATCAGCGGTACTATTACACTGCCAAATGTATTGTACTAATTGTGTGTAGATGGTATCGAATCCTTTTATTTTTCCATTTTTTTATTTTTATTTTATGTTTGGCTTGCCCTTCGTCAATGTTATAATTTATTGGGGTAGAAAAATTTAGGTATAATAAAATAAAATAATGCTGATATTCATAAAACTCTCAATTCGTACAATGCTATGTGGCGATATACTTTAAAACCTCGAGAAGCAAAATTGAGGAATGGGAAACGGCATTGAAATAAAATAAAAATAAGTAATCATAAAAAAAGGGGAGGAATGAATTAAATTGCGTTATAGAATTCCTTATATAATATTTTTTTGATATTCCTTTATCATCAAATTGATCCATCTTTCGACATTTTCAGATATAAAGAAAGAAAAAAGTTTTACGAACCAAATTAAATAAATTATTCTCCCTTTTCTGTTTTAATTTATTTTAATATTCCTCTTTTGTCTTTTTGTTCCCTTCCTTATATTATCATTCTTTTGCTGGGTTTATAATTTTATTTTGTTTCACTCTGCTGTCTGTATTATATTCATTATAAAATATATATTATGTATATGCAACAATATAATAATAATATGAATGAATGTCTTTCTCCTGTCCCTTTCCACCTTCTGCAAGCATTATTACATTATGCTGAGGGACCAGCTCAGTGCTCACTGCTCGTCTTCTTGGCACATGCAATATTTATAATACAATATATAATATTTTGTACATTGTAACATTCATTTTCTTGCATCGAATTAACAAAATATCCAATTTCTTTTCTCATATTTTAAACAAAATCAAATTATGTACTCAACATGTATTTTAGTATTTGTCTTTCATTTCTTATGCTGATCATGGTGTAGCCAAACAAAATACAACGTTTTTGTACGCGAGCATAATTTTATGCTCAACTTTTTCCATTAATATTTATAAATTAAATATAAATGAAAATTCATATATTTCTTAAGCATTTTCATGACGACTTACATCACCACAATAAATTGAATAATCAATATTAAATACGACAACTGCTAGCAATACATAATTGATTATAATATATGTACGTACAAATAAAACTTAAATTATGTTACATAACTTCAAGTTTGTGCATAGTGCACTGAACTGCATTATTATAGTTGGAGCTGCTTGCAATATATAATACATAGTATAATTTTATTTACACGAAATGGTTTTCTTTGGAAAGGAAGCGCATACACACGTACATGTGACATATAAGTCATGTGTAACAAAGTAATATTTTAGTAGACTTATAATATAAATTTATACGAATGTATGTATGTTGGTTCTCATGCTATGCAACGACACCGTAAACGTGATTTATTGAACGACAGTTGGCTAAATGTTTTATTGTTCTGAAAACTAAAACTAATGATAGGAGGTCCTATATATAGTTAGTTGGCGTATATTATACCGTTATATCCGTATTTTGTATAAGTTGTGTGTATGCAGACTTGAAAAATTTATCAAATATATCTACAATGTAAATTATATAAATTTTATGTCCATGATAAAATGAAGCAATAAATTTATTTTCATTTGGCGGACATTAATTTAGAACATATGCGTATGGACACGTATTATATTTATAAATTGGTAAATGTTTGCTGAATATAGGTTTACCTAATGCAATATACATTTATAGTGATGATGGAATGCATTTACAATTTTCATGTTAATAATAATTGCGTTCTTTTTAGATCTCATTTAGTTTATATTTCAAACAGAGATACTTTATCTAGTCAAAAAAAGGTGGCGCTGCTTTTAAGGAAGTAAAAATTCCGTTCGATTTTGGACTAAATGATTAATTTTATTCAGCGCCACTTGCGGCCAATAGATTAATAAATACACAGAATGAGTAAACAGTTGTAGGTTGCTCCCTTGACCTTTATTCATAATTATTGTGGATTTTAATACAAATTAATACCGAAAAGAGGTGTTCGATTTATTAAAAAAATACCAACACATTTTGTTAATATCAAATACGAAATAAACTACCCCCCAAAAGTGTCGGTCACAACAATAAAAAATTTAAATATTTTCTGCTACTAAATTGAATAGAATAAAATAAAAAACATAAAAAAATTCTACTTTTCCGTCTTCAAAACAAATGATTGCATCAAATGTCTATATTTATATAAATTATATAACTGAAGCATATAAAGCCACACATAAATATATTACTAGTTTATATATTAAAAAGGAATCTATTTTTATAAATTAATGTGTGCACAGCAAACCCCCATTAATCATTACCAGAAGACAACAACGTACATAAGCTGAATATGTATTAAATTATTATAGTCTAAAGGGTCTAATTTTAACGATTTTTTTTCCCGTAAAAAATATAAAAACACATGACGATAATTGAGAAAGACGACCAAGCGAAGGGTTCTTTATTTATTAATTGCATTTTATATGGTTATGTTAAAGCCGAAATTACCACATGTGCGTGCTAATGACTTAAAGGATTATATTTCTTTATCTTTTAAGATGCGTTGTTAAGTCTGTGCTATTTTTGTATGGAATCCTAATATGAAAATTTAATTATCTGTATAATTTAAGTAGCAACAATAATGTTAAGAAATTCACGTGGGAAGGACGAATTTTAATGTTATACAATATATAAGATCATTGTTAAATAAATAAAATATTGTTTTATTAATTAACAAAAACAATTTTAAGATTTATAATTTACAAAATGAAAATTAGAATATTCTAGAAAAAAAAACAAAACAAAGAAATTTTTTGTATTCAATCAATGTAGGAAATCAACCAACACACCACATCAAATCATTGAAACATAGAATTAATTCAAATCCCTGAATAGAAAATTATGTATTATGCCATAACATGTAGTCAACTACATAAATGTATAAAAAACAACCCTTCACATACGAGCATTCTCAATTGAGCTCGTTTAAATATTACATATACAAAATAGCAAAATATTTAAACGCATGCACATAAATCCATAAATACGAGTCCGTATAATTTCCCCTAAAGTCTAAACGTTACGCATAGAACGGGTAGCTATGTTACAAAACGCATGTGACAAAGGCACAGCAAGATGTCTCAATAATCTAAAAATACCACACATGTAATCTCAATGTTAAACAAATACATAACATTTTGTCTTCGGTGTAGTATGATGAACATTGAAGCACACAAACAACCCCTTGTAGTCGTATTTACGATTTTGAGTGAATGCATGCATGACGCATCAATTGATTTCATTAAAATTTATGGGAATTGGGGTAGTGAAGACGTTTAAATATTGGAGTTTGAGCAAATCCACTTACAAAATGATTTCTATACAGAAAACTTTGTTGTAAATATCAACTATAGTTCCTTAAAATTGATTAAAATAAAAATCCCATCCAATTTAAATAAAACTCATATTTTTATTGAATACGTCAAGTTAACTAAATGTGTGAACATGATCACAAATTAAAAAACATTCCTTATAAAAATAGTAGAAACCTTTTTGCACACACACACACACACAAAATTACGAATGTAGAAAAATGGAAGCACTTATTTAATCGTAACTCCTTGTGGTGATATTTTATCGTCAGAAAAACACACATGATCCCTAAAATTCTGATGATGCGGTGTAAAATTTAAGAGGAAAAAGGTCGTGATGAGAAAAGGGGAGCAAACGTAAACAATTCGTAGAAAAACTCCGACTGCTTTTCTCGTTAAATATAAAGGGGTGAACAATTCCTTATGCTATATGTAGTAGCTGGGGCGATTATGCATTTGAACGAAGTCATGTGTAAGGTGCTGAAATGGGGGTGTAAAATAGAGAATGGAACAGAATGTGTGTGTATAGACTTTTAGGGGATGAAGATAAATTTACTGCTTGTGAGTGCACTTGACCTTGAGTAGGTATACATAATATGTCTTTATGTATATGGATGGGTGTGAATTGTGATATATTATACTTGTAGAATGTGAATAAGGATGTAAAGGATATAATTTTGGGTTGATGTTTGTGGTGATTTTTGACTTTTAAATTTTATGTGTGGCAATTTTTGATTGTTTAATTTGAAGTAATTAAATGAATTTTTTTCAGTTTAAAAAGCACAACCCTTAATGTGAAATGTTGATGAAATATTTAGAATCCCTTTTGATAGTATTTTTAATATTTTACTTCAAGTTTTAACTTACGAGATGTTCACTCTGAATATGAGATAACTTTTCTTAATTGCTGAAAATGTTAAGGAAGAAAATATCGGAGTCTTTAAAACAACGTGGTTGAAAAAAAAACGTGCAGCTTAATAGAATCTGATGGGCTGGGAATTTATGACTTCAAGTTTAATTATCTCAATTCAAATTTCTCTCAGTGTACAAATGTTGAAAATCAAAATATCAGTTAAACAATTAAAAATATAAATTGCAAATATAGATAGGTAGACAATATGACCGTTCAAGGCGAATTGAATTTATATGGTTTCTGGTACAAAAACATGCAAGAAGGACATGTTATTATATGGGTGGCAACAACGAATCAATTGTCCTAGCACAATAAATGTGCATTATAGTAATAAATGTACTGCAAGGCTATAGGCACATATATTTATTTATTTTATTGATGGTGGCAATCATGCACATTGGCACAAACACATTCAAAATGCATAATATCCAACCTCCTCCTATCCACAATTCAAAATAAACCACCCACAATATCACCTTCAGTATGGGGAAATTTGAACCAGCAACCTATAATATGTGTTGTGATGGTGAGCACAATGGACACATGCCTCGTTGAGTCGTTATACACTATACGCCAGCTGTATATTTATACAAGTTACCACCCGAACAGTGTATTTAAAATGAAATTGTCTAAAATGATCAATTCAGTCGGTGTCAATTTGTAAATTAATAATTGATAGATTGAATTTGATTATTATTTACATATGTGTATCAGCTTTTAGACATTATTTAGCGCATGCATTTGTGCACACAAGCAATTTCAAAACAGCGAAATACATTATTAACATACTTGTGTATACGTGTGCGTCGTATTGGGGGATGCAGATTGCAGTACGACGAGCTTATATGAAATAAATAAAACGCAATAGAATATGCGTACCTCAACGTATGCGGCAGCTTTCACTCGATTTATGAATTCAATTTATATGTCCTCTATATTTGCTTACAGCCTACACATAACAGATTCCACTACAAATATAAGTTTATAGTAACTACATGCAGTTTAATGTAAATAACAATTTAAATTCTATTTTATATCGTCATGTGTGATGCAACTTGCATCTCACTGCATTTATAGCGTGATGTGTCCATGAGAGTAAAATGCTGCAATTCGATATATTCCATTAAAATGGCTCTCAACATAATGCCTTTTACATACATAGTTTCATTTTTTCCTCCAAGTCCAAGCACACTACACACTGCACTCCTCATCGAGTGCACGCACAAAAATATGCAAACAATTTATAAAAATTGTGCAGACTTCCGCTTTTGATATTGTATTTTTTTGTTTGTTCATTTTTTGTTTATACTTTTCCTCTCCCAGTTGTTTTGTTGTTCCGGTGGCGCTTACATAACAAAACGGCGACACAATAACAACAACAACAACAACAACAACAACAGCAGCAGCAGCAGTAGCACTGTAAAAAGAGCAAACCAAAAAAAAAATTCAAACCGAAGAAACACGCGTGGCGTGCGCCGAGCGCGATGTTTCACTTTCTGTCTGTTAAACGTGCGGGATGAATGGCGCTTCGCTTAAATTATGTTTGACCGTGACCGTATGACGCGATCCAATTTCTTTAGTCCCCCGTTTCTTTATTCTTAGAATATAATTTAATATTATAATATATATGCTGGTGTTTAAATTATGCTCACTGTTGTGGGTATAGGTGCATCGTGTGTGTGTTTGAAGCGTCTTTAGTGCGTGTTTAAATTGCTAACTGAGATGCAGAGAGATCGTGACATAAATCAAGTGCTGGATGATAGCGATGACCGCATCAGTGAAATATCCATTCATCTGGGAGTAATTATTATTAGGAGCGTTTGCGTTTGGTTTTGAAAGGATTAGTGAGTTGTGGCATTTACCATAAATGATTATTGTAATCTACATCTGTGTGTTTAAGTGTAATATGCAAATGTGATGCAATTTATCAATTGTTAAATTGGTTTTGAATTTAGGAATGGAAAATAATTATTTATTTAATTTAATTAAGGATTTAAAGTGGCTTAAATATTTGTAAATATGCGTCGGGAAGAACTCAATTTTTACACTTGTCGTTCGCCGTTCTTTAAAATTAAAAAGATTTTGAAAGGTCCTAAAATATGACATTTTGCACTTTATATAAGGATTAAAAAAGTTTTATCATTTGAAGAAAGTTAAGAAGACGTTTCTTGACTTTGGATTTTTCAGGAAAGAAAATTTAAATTTATAAAAATGAATAATCTGTAGCCGTAGTTCAATAAAGTAAGCCTCAAAAACGATCTATCTGAGCATTTTTAGAAACGACTCGAAATTTTAAATAGATATTTGGGCACTTCGAGACTAAAATTTCACCTCTTAATTCAAAATGATGACCGAGTGCATGACGTCTCAGTCCCGAAAATTAAGTTTTAAGTTAGTGCCAAAGTGCTCCACAATGTCCAATCAAAGTTTCAAATCCTTTCCAAATATTTAAACATTTTTTTTACTTTACTGAACAATTAATTTTAAAATGTCATGTGAAAAAAGTTGTAATCTTAAATAATTTTTGGGAAAATAATATTACATTCAACTCCAAAAAATCCGTTAATTCCCAAATACTTGTGTCCTTGTAATTAATCACTTCAAAAACACAATCGAAAATGACTTAAATTAACCTCGACATTTCTTATCAAAACAAATTAATTATAAAAATTCCATTCAGTGAGCATATACTAATTATAGTCTGTAAGTTGCAGTTATCAACTCATGTATTTTCGACATATTCTTACCAACTTAATTTCCACACATATGTGTACATTCTGTTGAATGTAAGTACACATATACGATATTATTTTATCTAAGCATATACATGCGTATAAAAGCAAGATAACTGATTCATGTAATAAAAAATTGATACGACAATGATACGTTGCTAATGCCATGCCATGGGCGCATCAATGAGGAGTCGCCCAAAATTCCATAATTGACAAGCACACAATAAATTCCACATACACAACACCACCATTGCACATGTGATTGTGACATGAACCATACAAAGTGAATAACAAAATGATATTCCTGAGCCCGTAATAAAGCCGCACCATCTTTCCAATATGTAGTATTCATATTGAACGTGTAGACTAGGTACTGAGCTATATATGCTCATGCATTGTCAATGCAGAATATAACAGCCGAGTGGTAAATAATGACGTTTCGAATTTGAACCCCTTCACCAAATTGCACATTAATTATTCATTGAAATCGTACTTAAATTAATGATATTTTAATAATTAATGATTATATGTGAGAGAGGACAAGTAAATGCATTTAAATTTTAGTTGTGTGGGGTTTGTGTGACAAGGATTTTAACGCACTATTTTGGAATAATTGTAACCAAAAAAATACGTATATTAAATAAATACACTAAAAGATAATGTGTAGACAATTTAAATTCAGGTCAGTTTTTATTATTATATATATATTTATTTTTAAATTAATAATTGTTTTTTAAATTTATTTAACTGAGAAATTTTTATCTCAGTTAAATAAATTTAAAAAACAATTATTAATTTAAAAATAAAATGATTCAATTGAACATAATATAGTTGAGCAAACATAATAGTATTATACATAATCTAAATTCATAATAATCAAATAAAAACTAAAATTTTTACTATTGATTAAAGTTCTTTGGATAAATTATTGAATTTATTCTATTTTTTATCAATCGGTAATTTTCAATCAAAAATAATAATTCTTTAAAATTTTTTAAAATAAAATAATTTTAACAATAAATGCCATTAAAACCAAACATTTTTGATGCAGCATTAAACTTATTTTTTACATAACCATGGTACGAGTAAATCTTTAATCGGACTTGTGGTTTGGATAAACTTTTGTGCGTTAAAAATTTGTGGTTGGATCAATAACATTGTTTTTTACAGTGTATATTATATTGTTGCAAGAAAATTATAGAAATTTTATTGAAAGTTGGGACAAATGATTAATTCAGTTTAATAGTTTTTAAAATATAAAATGCAATATTTTTGTTAATTTTCGTATTATAATTAATATGATTATTATGATTAATATTTAAATACAAAAAATTTAAAAATCTAGGACTGCAACATGTTCGTGGATAATAACGAAAAAATTAAAAAAACGACATTGTTTTTCCCCAAAAAAATAACAACAAAGGCAGACAAATAAAACTAACTAAAGCGATTGAAACGTTGATAGCTGGTTCACTTAACAGCAGTCATTAAAATGAGTTTTACTGAAATATGGAGATATCTAACAATATGTTTTACTTGTAATAAAAATACATGCATGCAAGTAAAATATGCGCCAAAAGGAAAATTAACAATAAAACAATTTATATCATATACTGGTATGTAATAAACGTGCCTATATTATACCTAAATAAAATAACAACGTAGAAAAAAAAACATACGAGCACTCATATACTTGGGCTATAATATCTACATACAATTGGAATTATAATAATAATAATATATATGGGAACAAACAAAAATATACAATAACATTTTTGTTTCAAAACAGTATAATTACGACCTTAGAAATCATAACGTAACGAAAACTCAAAGTCGCGTATACATATTATTATATTGAAATCAAATTGTACACACATGTGGCAGTTCTGCGGTACCCTAAATGCATGAATGTTGTGCGGAGGTTCTGAGAAATGAATTACATAAACCTACTACTTTGTGTTTTGTTAAACGGAATATGCGCATTTGTGGTGTGTTGTTTTAAATTTTCCAAAAAAAAAAGGAAGGGAAAAGGGGACTTTTAAACAAAATAGTATTATGTAAAGAAACGCAACATGGGGTTGTATTTAATTAAGACAAAAGTTATGGGAAAATGAATTGGGAGTAAAAACTGCAATTTTAATTATTGTAGATTGATATTAAAGTAAATTGATTACTTAACTTGTTTTTTTTTAAATACGAAAAAATCGTTAACGTTTTATAAAAATATAAAAAAACACTCTTTTTTTCTACAGAATACCACTAACTGTCAAAAAATATTAAAAAAAATCAAAATTAACATTAAATTTATTACTTTATTTGATTTTATAAGAAATTTTTTTTTTTTTTAAATTTAAAATTCACAAAAGGGTCGTCCACGGTTACATTAATTGCTTTTACAAACATATATTAATTTTTAACAACCACTATGATTCAAAATAAATTCTACCAACTGTCAAAAAATGTTTAAAAATTTAACAAAATTTGCATGTCGTGGGGATTTTTATTTTTTTGAATATTTTTTCATGACATATAATATAGGCGTCTATGTAATTTTTGTAAAAAAAATTATTGGAACCGTAAACGACAAAAAATCAACAATAAAATTATTTATTTCAATTTAAGACTCCTACTTGATTTTAACTAATGGGTATCCGCATGCGTATACACATTAAATGGCATAAATATAGATAATAATAGTTAATATAATAAAATGAATAATGATCAAATATGTACACATATGTCGCGACATACAGCGATGCATTTTAACATACAAAATACAAATGTAGCATATACTTAATACTTAATATATTATTATTCCACATCTTAAAATATATATTATAATAAAATATGTAGTTGCCATAGGTTTATTTATTTCATTCCTTTTATGCATTATTATAATGTGAGTGTTGTAATTATAGAGCCAGGGAAGCGAATGAAATTTTTTTTTTCATAAAATTACGAATAGGTATAAACCTTAATCATTACCTACGTGTACAATGTACATGGCATTATGTTGTGTGTATGTTATGTTGGGTGTATGTTGCTTTTCGATTTAATCGCTTTTTGTTCTCCGACCCGCAATGTGTACTTAAACATATTTTAATGCACGCACACAGTCAACAGTTGAAGAAAATTAAATATTATTTTTATTTCAAATGTGCCTATTCCATGAATGCTATTTATTTATACATTAAGTCGTTTCCCTATTACAGTGGTTATTTTTTTAGGTTATTATTTAAATTTTAAATAAAAGACATTCAACTCGTGCGTTGTTGTATCAAATCGTAGTTATAAGACACAGCTAGGTCTATCCAAATAAGTGTGCGAGCATTTAGTGTTTACTAGCATAATATAGCAGTTTTTTTTATGAATTATTTTAATTTATGTATTCTAGTTTTGTATGGCTACGTAACTATATTATATACATTTTACATAAAATATTATAATATGGTGTTTGTTTGTTGTCTCCGTTTTGAAATATATGTTGATTATACAATTTATTTTATTATTTAACATCCGCTTAAGGAATTTCTGGCCTTACCATCGTACACTTTGTATTAATATTTTAATATTATTCAAATAATAACATTTCTTTCTATTTGATTTTCATCTGTTTTCCACAATTTCTTGAATAATTTTTCATAAGACATCTCAAGTCGCTTGAGTCGCTTCAACCAGACAAACAAATATTGTATGAATAGAAAAACACATTTTGTAGCTGATACATGTGAAATAAATATGAATTGTATGTATTTATTTAATAAACAATTTGAAAAGAGAAACGAAACTACTTTCGAGATGCTGAACATGCGATAAGAAAATGTTGTACAGTTTTTTGTTTTTTCTGTCTTAGTCGATACGGACACATGTGAGCATGTGTGTTTCGTCCCCCTTCATGTATTAAAGTGTGCAGCATGCATGCACCTTTGTTAATCGATATAAAATAATTAATTGAAAATGTGTACCTACTCGTTTTGCTCAAGATCGTGATTACGTTCAAATGGAAATCAATTTTCTTAACAACGATCACAGAAATCTTAATTAAAATATTTAAATATGGAAGATATAAATATTTCAAATCCGAAAAATATTTTAAATATATAACACATTATTATGAAAGTCATCTCTTATTTGTTTAAAAATAAAAATAAAAAAACTCAAAAAAAACTTACCCGTTCTTCCTCCCTTATCATTTCAGCAATACCAGGCTTAATCTCCATATCATCAACCGCATTGAGTCCCATCGCCGCCATATTCATACCATCAAGTGCCGGTGGCATTGGAAATTGTTGCTGAAGGCTTGAATTCGGTGTCGATGGTGGATGCCCCATTGACGAAGATGATGACGGCCGATTATTGGCATTATTGGTATTGTGAGGACGAATCGGCGACGATTCCGGTGCCTCAATTGTAATATTGTCACTAGGCGAAATAATGCTGCTCACCGGACTGCCCTCAGTCGATGTCCATCTGGGACGCTTTCGCTCCGACCGATTGGATGACGACGGACTGCGCTCCAATTGCTCCCAGTCTCGAACATTAAGACGTGGTTTCTTTGGTGCCATCTCATTCAAGCTGATCTCTGACTGTAACTTGGGGGCGGTTGTCGTCTTTTGTGTGCCAACCGGCAGATCAATCTCTTGCTCACCATTCACATCGGCGAGTCCGCGTATTTTTAGCATTTCGGCGACTTTCAGCAGTGGTCCAATTTGATCTTGGCTCACATTAATCTCACCCTTATACATAAACTCAACGATGGCTTTTAGCTCGTGCCGCTTCACATCACGCATTATTATGATGGGATGCTGGCACGGATTGTCGATGAAGAGTGCCTGAAAGTAGGGACTGCATGCGGACAACACCATTTTGTGGGCCTTTATTGATTTGCCCTCGCACGCAAGTGTCACATCGACAAAGAATTCACTCTGCAGCAACTGGTCAAAGACACTGGTCAAATTGGTTTGATAATTGTTCCATCTGAGACAGAATTGTTGTGAGCCGGCCGCTGTTGCGGCTGCATTCGTCAGTTGATGTGATGTTTGTGACGGAATGGTCTCGGATGTTGACACACGTTCTGGTGTGATGGATGATTGCCGTTCGGTTGGTGTTGCAGCTGGTATGAGCTGAGCTGCTTCAGACATTTTGTCGGTGCGTTCAATCACCGAGGTCGCATAAAGTTCTACTTTTTGTTGCTGATGATTGTTGTTGGTGGTGAATTGTGGGGACATGGGTGGTGTGTGCGATGGTGTGGACGCCGACTTATGATCTGTGGTATGAGTTGGTATTGGCGTGGCACGTTCACTGTGGGGTGATATAGACACGGGGGGCGGCGATTCAGACATTTTAAATTAGTTTTAGTTACACTTTTAAAAGGCAAGTTTTTTGTCAGTTTTTAATTTTTAATTTATTCTTTTTTAAGAAAACACTGAAATAATATTGACTCAAGATTTTTTTGAAGTCATCACAAAACAGTTTGAATTCATTCACAAAAGTTAGCACACTACGGTTTTCGGGAAAATGTTTCTTTTAAAATCTACACAATCTTCGACATTTTAGAAATGCATTTATACTGACTGTTGCTTATTTTATCAATATTGCACATCAAATAAACAATCAATTTTTAATTCTTATTAATATCAACACAATTATCAGTCATGTTTTTTCTTGTTTTTTTTGTACGTTGAATATACACGAGAGTTTTTAATAAATAAATTAACTAACACGTAACACTGCGATATTTAACTGATGACCACTGAAAATTTTCTTAAATAAATTCCATTTAACGACAACAGTACGAAGTACTGATGAAAATATTTTGTCGGTTTGAGAAAGCGCGGTTCAACAAGAGTTCACACCGGCAACGCTAAAACTTCTCTAAACGTCGATGAACAACTTGAATTGTAAACAGGGAAACTCGCTCGGCAACTTGGGCAATTCCCCTGCCGCAATAATTGTCTTTACGATTCCCCTTCGTTCCAATAGGAATGGAGGGGAAACATTATTTATGTGTTTACATCGCCCGAAGGAGAAATCTCACGTATGTTGAAATATGCATTAATATAGGAGAAATGCATAGGAAATATTTTACCACGGTTTAACTAAGATCATAATCTAACAATTTAAACAAGAAAGTATTATTTGTAGAAGATTGTCTTGGTTTGAAAAAAAGTCATGACTGAAATGCGATGATAATATGTGAAGACTTGTCTGGTAGTATGCTATAATGCTTCCCCTCGATTCACACACTATCAAAATGTGTTATGGCATCGGAATCGATGTGCAATAGGCGGCGCTTCGGACCAGGTATGTGTTGTGCATTGAATTAATAATTTTTTTTTAATTATGTGGTGTTTACTCTTTAAGCTTTTTCCTCTTTGAGTTGTGATTCGCTCCTTTGCATCGTGTGAATTTGCGGTTGGTCAATTTACCAGCTACCGAGCGCACCTACATACATTGTTTACGATCAAGCATAATAATATGCTTTTGATTTTGCATATTTACCCACGGAGTCTTAAGCATTTAGTAAGATTGTTCTGATTTTAAAACTAGATTTATTGGAAATTAAAAAACAATACACATCTATTTTCTTTTTAATTTTTTTTTAGAAACACTTGAAATAATTATTGCTGAATAAAATTCACAATTTAACATTTTTTGTTAGTCACATTTTTTTCATTTTTCGAATAATCTGAATCTCAAGTTAAGAAAATCGTTCAAAATTCAAGGACGCGTCAAATTTAGTGATGGATTACAGCTGTTTTTCTCAAAATGATTGTCTGCAAAAGGCTTCCGAGTTCCGACATTTCTCTTTCATGTTTTTTGTTCTCGTTTGGGGTTTAAGATGTTTTAACTTCTTGTTAAATATTATAATATTTGGATAAGTCCTCGCTCCTTAGTCCTACCTGTAGGTTATATACGAATATAATTTAAATTTCTGTTTGTATGCGTGTGTAGTAAATTCTTAAGGATCCCTTAAAGAACAGGTTTCTTCAAATATTCGAGGAGACAATCAATCAAAGGATAAATACGTACTAGTTCTCTTAAATATAACATATGTGGGTGACGATTGTATTTGCAGACAATTTTCATGTAAAATGTTGTAGTACAGACTACAGTAGAATCTCAATTTACGATTATTTTGAAAGTGATCAAAAATGATTTGTAAATTTTTTTTCATACATTTTTTTTTCTTATTAATAAGAATTAAATATTTTTAAATGCAACTGTTAATATTTTTGATATTTAAAAAATAAGTTTTTTAAATTTAATTTATAATCCTGATAGATGAGGATGAGATTTATATGTATTATCTTAAATACACCACTTAACTCATTTACTGTTTCCTTATTGTAACTTGTTAATACATTGATGTTAAAACCAAGAAGCTCTAATTCAAACCATACGATTATAGACGAAGGCGGTTTTCAAATTTAGCAGTAAAAAATTGTGAAAATTGCGTATTTTTACAAGCGTCTCACAAATCACAATAAGCATTAACAACTTGTTCCGTCTAAATGGACCTTGAGGTTCTTTATTTTATAATTTAACCTTAATGTGCAATCATTTGTCTTAGTTTTCATTGTTAATTAATATACATTAGTCTGAAAAACGAATTAAAATCAAATTAATCGAAATTCGACTGTGGGTGTCCTGCACGCTTATTATTTACTAAATTATTTTGGACCCACTTAATATACAATATTATTATTTTTTAATTTAAGCTGTTCAACGAATAAAGTAAATAAATACATATTTTCTTTTACATCTTATCAGCATAAAAAAATATGATTAAAAATATGGGTCGTCTTTGTAAGATTGTAAAGATAGTCAGTTATTTTCTACATTCCATTTCGTACAAAAATTTCATTACATAAAACTTTATTAGTTAAACAAATGTGCTGTAATTTTCCAGACACCACCAATTCATAAAGGTACATACATATTTATGTTTAGAACGAAATGACTTATCGATTGGAATTTTTTAATATGATATACCTAATAAAGTAGATTATGAGTTTTGATATTTGTAACGAAAATAAACACAAAAACATGTCTTTAATTAATTAGAAACTTTTAAAACTTGTAAAAATGTTTCTTTGTTCTTGTCCTTCCGCTTTGGCGCCATCAATTTTGTCGCCGATGTTATTGTTAAAGATTACAATTCATTTTTTTAATTTTTTAATTTAATACGCTCTGTTTCGATGTCAATTTGATAACATCGCCACAAAAATGAATTTATTGATAAATGCGCGCTTATAAACCGTTCAATATACTTATTTGTTTTGTGCTTTCCGCTCTTTTCATTATAATTTGTAACATATATCCATAAAAAAAACATTTATAATAAAGACGGAAAACCATAAACAAGACATTTTTGATAAAAGTAATTACCTACTCCTATATACAAGTAAATTTCATTGAGGAGTGCTTATGGGTAATTGAGAAACTTTATCTTATCTGATTTTATTAGCAAAAATAGTTTAATGAATTTATGTTTTTTATACGTAATTGCTTAACAACAAAATATTTTGAATCTAATTTTATTTATTATCAGCTTCATTTATATTTGTAATCAATTTTGTAAATTTTAAAGCCATAAAATGTTTACGTAATTTTTAAACACATAACGCAAACGTATGGGTGTTGTGAAACAATGATTTTTTTAAACAAAAGAAAAACTATTCGATGGCGACATTTAAATGCATTCATCAAGAATATTACCCATCTGGCCGGGCGGCCACCCATTCGTTCCAGTTGCAACAACAATACACTAATCTATAGTCATGTACATTAAAATTGCATAAAAAGCTCTGGTCAAAAGATAATATAGCCGGCATCCCCATAACAAAAAGCGAGGCGCACAATTTCTAACTCCGCCTTCTACTTGACAATATGCACAAAAACTAAAACTATAGCAACAGAAAACTAGAAAGAGAAGGGCAAGAAACGAGAGAAAAATCCATCATCGATCTCCAACATGCAGTGTTTCGCTTCAATCAATCATTAAATATCTCAATCAAGAGCTTTTCACATGACCACATCCCAGCTTCGCAGCTGCACGCATACTTGCAGACAGACTTCCTGCATCGCATCAGTAGCCTTCACGTTTTCTGTTTTGCACTTTGGCAGTCTCCCATGAGGTGTTGCGGGTATTGCAGTTTCGTGTTGAAAATACAATTAATTGGGGGAGAAATTTTGGCTTCTTTTTTTCATAATTTTTATACGCATTTTAAATTTTTTTTATTTTATCACTTTTCAATAATTTAATGAAATCATTTATAGAAAATACGCCCTTAATTCTAATTATATTAAAATCTCTAAAAAAAATTAAATGAGGTAAATGAATAACAAAAATAATATTCCCCCATTATTGTACACATTTTATTTTCATCGAATTTTTAGCATAATTGAAAGCATGATAAAACGAAAAAATAATAATTATTGATGCCACTATTATGCAATAGCATTTTTCCGCTTGATTGCCAACTCAATTAATTAATCACAAATGAAAATTAATAAAAATGATAGGCACATTTTTCTTTAACTCCATACATCAATCAAGAAAATAAATAATGTTTTTTATGAATTGTTACAAGTAACAAGAACACCGTTCCACTACATGAAGAAAACAACAATTAATAACTCTCGGCAAAGCACAAACTAACAAGTCAAATGGCATGCAATGGAATCAAACTATTACACCGATTCCGTGGCTGTGGGCTTTGAGTAACCATACATTTAATATGGACGCCATGTTACTTGTAGAATTTAATTTGTAACTTCACGTGGGGTGTTGGTGTTCAATGTTCATAAATGCAATAACGTGAAAGAGAATATTTTTGTTTAACCACTTGGGTAATTGGTAACTATGTACACAAATTTAGATTATTCATTTCAGACAGTCGTCAACGTATACTGATTTTTGTATGTTATTTTATAATGAAATATAAAAAAAAAGCAATGACATATTTATTTGCTTCAAAAATCCGTACATTTATCAGTTATCAATACTTAGAAGTCATCAATACAATTGCCAAAAATTTTATAGAAACATAATTTTTCAGGGTTTACGTGTGCAAGACCCAAGGGTTTAATAATTAATCCCTAAATTTGTAATTGTCTTAATATGCCAGAGGCAAAGTCTTAAATCAAAAGGAAAAATAGTATCTGTTTATGCAAACATCAGAATGATAAATCTTAAGAGACTTCTTGCTGTTCGTGTTTTTTTTTCAGAACCTGTAAGCGAAATAAACAAACAAAACTCAAGTTTTTAAATTGACACCGCTCGCAAGAAATGCTTCGCTACAATTATTGTATTATAGACAATGCAAGTGTTTTAGTTTGTTTACATTTTTTTAATATTGATTTAAGAATTTAGGATGACAACAGTTTTACGATATTCATTTAATCGCCTATAAATATTCTACAATATAATAGGCTTCTATGTTATTTTCGAATATGCCACGCAAACGAACTGATTTTTGTGGAGATTTTTTTTAAATTAAGAGGCAAGAAGCACCTTAAGTGAAAATAAGACTTTTAAATTGTTTTTATATTAAAATTTTAGCTCCAAAAATATTATGAGTGTTGATTGTCGTCCAGTGTGTACATTCTTTATGTTTAATACTTTAGTCAAATCATGCACCTTCAATATAAAATGTCTTTGACTTAGCTACATTATTTATTTGGCGTACAAATTACAACACTTAAACGGAACCGTGTATATACCAATACGTATCAAAATAATTTTGGTATATTTGAACTGCGGGAATGAGAAAACTCGAACTCACTATCATGAGATCAGAAGAAGGCGAAAATAAAAACAAATTAGGGCAACAAAACTCCATTAGATTATATTTATTTATTGTATTGTTGGTACATATGAAATAAATAGACATTAATAATAATTACGATAAGAAAAGAGAAAACAGCTATAAGGTACATATAAAGCAGCACATGCGTACAAAACAGCATTTATCATGCTGACGGAGCATAAAATTAATGCAATATAATACCGGCAACTCAATATAAAAATTTATACTTACACAGTGAATTATAATTATACAAAATGTATTTTATTTTATTATATGGAATCCAACTTCGGCGATGAGAAGAAACAGCTCACCCAAAATATTCTATAATTTAGAATATTAAAAAAAGCGAAATATAATGAAATAATAAATTGTAATGGAAGGGAGCCAACGAAAATTACGCTCAAAGAGAACTGGAAAATAATTATTTTCTTAATCATTTTTTCTTAATCTTGTGTATAGTATTTGAATTCAAAATAATGGGCTTTGAGCGGCAAAAGGTAGGAGGAAAAAATGAAATAAATAATATGCTCTGGGTGGATGTAGATTCCGAATATTTGTGCATAATTTCCATTACGTTCTTTTCGCCTGCTTCTATATTTAAAATACATAATACAGTCATGTAATATTTATAATAAAAGATATTAAACATTTTTATGTTTGTTATACAATTTTATACATAAGCATAATTAATGTGCAGATAATATAAATTTTAAAATATGATTAAAATGCAATGAATTTCATAAAACAAATTTTAGTATATTTTAATTCATTTTATGTTGAATTTTCAAAGACGACTTAATAATACATTAATCTTCAGTTGCGCAAATATTCAATAGTTAATCGAATGCATTTCTCCAAAATTACATTTTCACACTTCAAATGAACATCTGAATTTTATTGTACCTAATTTGGCGATAATAATTCAACCCCAACATCTTAGCACAGTAACACGATCCATAGAAATTCGATAACCCTTCTAGAATATTGCATTCCGTTGCCACTTGCTTAATGCACCGATTACGTGAGGCACACGTTCATATTATGCTGCAAAATTGATGTAGCTCCAACATTTTGAAACCCAACATTATTAGGTGGAATTTAATGGATTCTGCATACATTTAATCCAGATAAAATTCCTCTTGCAGTCTTCTTTTAGTTTTCATATTTCAATTTATCAAAATAAAAAATAAAAGAGGATACACATAAATATGCAGGTAAAAAATAGCCATTCAGTTTTTGCCAGAACTCATTAAATTATTTATTAGAAAATACTGTTCTTTGAACGTTTTCTTCTACTATATAAAAAGACTGACTCCCCATCAATTTTTGTTATTTTTTTTTTAATTCGGTAAAAACATAAATAAAACACATGCGGAGAAATATAATGCTTTACACATGAGGAAGTCGTCTTTTTGAATTTATTAAAAGACATATATATAGAGATAACCAAATGGATTCGCAAACAAATATCTCTTTAAATCCCAATTTCCATGTTGATTAGCATAATAGGCTTAAAATATGCAGTGGTTCTTTGATGTGCAGTTTTCTTTGCCACATTCGATATATCGCATAATATATTATGGTCTCTTAAAACTATCCATCGCTTATTATGCGCCGCATGTTATGAGAATCGATCTTTGCAATTGATGAGCCTCTGCAATTATATGCTTGCGAATATGCAATTGATTGTGGGGGTACGTATAGTTAGATTCAAGACGATCTAATGAGTGTAGTTAAGTTATTCGTGATGTTACTGCCCAGTTTGATATGATAATTTCCAATAAATCATCAATCAAAACATTGAGTCATTAAGAAGAACTCCATGATAGAAGATATGCTATTCAGATTTACTTAATCATCGAATTATAGGAAATACGTTTGTCTAAATTAATCAAATTTAGAAATGATAAAGAATTTAAGGAAATGAAAATTGTTAAATTGTGCTTTCAAAATCTCTTAAAAAATAAAACATATTTTAAACTTAAATCTAATTAAAAACTGGAAGCAATATTTTAAAATTTCGTATCTATCTACATTAATATTGGTTGAATTTTATTCAAGCTCTTTTTTCTATAACAAGTGATACAGTAACAGAAAAGAACTACATCTCAGAAAGAACGAGTGAATATCTAAATACGACTGTAATTGCTTAACTACAATTTAATAAAGTTTATCTTAGATATTGAATATGTGACCTTGAATTTTTGTCCAAAAAAAAAAAAATTCAATCAATTAAATAGACTCTCAGTGCTTGATATAGAATGCAACTATTATTATTATTTAAATAGAAGATATATAATAAAAAGTAAACAAACATTTTTTAAAAGATTTATCTTTGAAATAATGTAACTTTAAAATTAAAATGCATTGGGATTTTTGATTAACTAGCTTTTAAGTGAATATTTTTGCTATTTGTTTTTGTTTTTAATTTTTTTTACTCTTATTTGTTTAATCATCCAAAGGTTTAAAAAATAATATATGCTTTAATTAGATTTTCCATACTTTTAAACCTATTTTAACTTAATTATTAATGAATTAAATTTGGCACTAGTCAATAGTACAATCTTTATAAAGTTTTCACACTTGTTTTACAAAAAATAATAATCCATGATTTTTATGATTACCAAAAATACAATCAACCATATATTTTAAAGCTTCACTTCAACCTACTGCGGTGAATAAGTATTGTAATTATTATGATAAAATTAAATACAACGAACAAGAAAACAACACAAGCATTCGTTTTGTATCAAGATAAAGAAAGGACTTGATTTGAAACACCAGAATATATACAATATATTGTATAAGAAACTTCTATGTTATTATTATTTTATGATTATACTGTCTGCTGTGGTATTTACATTATATCCAATTTTCTTCTTTCCATTGAATATTTCAAACAAATATAAGTATTTTTTTTATACTTGCTGTGTAGATGTGTTCTTGTATTATTGAATATAACTTATACTCCTCAATTATATTTTATATGAAATTGTGATGAATTATATTTTTGGTTTTCCTTTTGGTAATAAACCCGGTAATTACGCATAACGATGGTGGTTGAATTTACAATAATTTGTGATACAAGTTCTATAATTTTGAAAGAATTTTGTTTTTTCTTTGTTACTTAGTTGGATGAACTCAATAATATGCATGAAATAAATATTAATAGTTTCGTTCTATTGCGATCTTATTTAGTTTATTTCAATAGAATGATATTTGCTTCATATTTAAACCGTCTCTAGTCAACATGAAGTAGGGTTATTTTTAAGGAAAAAATTTAGTAGGTTGCATCACCTGTTAGAAATCTTAACAAAGTAATTAAAATCATAAATGGTTAAGATATTGCCAGCCGTTGAATGCAATAATAAATATGTCGAATGAGTAAACCTTAGGAAATAATTATTTTGTTGTTGCATTTCATATAAAACTGAATGAGATCTCAATAGAACGAAGCTAATGTATCTTTAGGTGCAACTCAAAAACGGTAGGAACAATCGTGTGGTATTGTAATTCATTCAAAGTCGTTATAATCACCATAAACGTTTTAAGCAATCGTTGTATTGTGTATTATGTAGTTCCATATATACATTGCAAAATGTGATCAAATACCTCAACCTCCCACAATTTAAACTGCAGATCTTAAATACCGGTGGTCAGCTTTTCGACAATTGCTTTACCACATTAAACATAATCCTATTATCCAACCACTTCATATAACTACACCACACACATAATATACGGAAGCACATTCTTGAAGGCTAATTGCAGTACAAACATCTCTGCTAAAGCGTTCACACAGACAAAAGGGGAGCATCAGAGCGTAAAGGTCGACTTAAAGCTCAAACATATCAAAAATCCCACACCCGTTAACCATCCCCCCAACAATTACAGTGTGTGTTGGTCAATTTACAGTGCACCAACTCCATGGTGTTTTTCTTTCAATTTAACTCATCTCTCCACATTCTCAGTAATGTAGCATAACGAATTCATACATAACTATATGCTGCACACACAAGGGTGCAAAGAAAAGTTTTCTTATGTACCCGCACACATTTGCCACCCTAATATAGAATTGTCGTTTTCTGTGCGAATTCCTGCTCGCCATCAAGTACCTATGCTACCGTCCCACTTACCGTAACATAATTTGCATGGCGTTAAAAGGATTAATTTGGCGCGCATAGAAAAACCGAAAATCCGTAAAAGCTAACAAGAAAAAGAAAACGAAAAAGGGACGAACAATTTTCTCCACATCGCATTTTATTCCTTCCTTTAAATATATAGTCGTTTGGTCGCCTTTCTCCTTGTCCTCTACACTGTACATTGTACCCTACTATTTTTTGAAGCAAAACCTCTAATTTTTAACTCTTCGGCCAACCCTTCGTGCACATTATAAGCGATGATTGTGTGTGAGATTTATCCTCAAATAAGCTGCAAAAATGTGAATGTGGGAAAAGGATTTCTTTTGGTTTCCCTTTCACATTATTACAACACAAGAGTACTTATTGTGGAGAGAAACACACCAAAGGAATGGGTGGCAAACGCCTGGGATTGTATAAATGTACATATGTGTGGCATGCCATCAGCTATCATTGCGCTATATTATAATGGATGGTGAGCGTTGAGCAATGTGCGGTGAGGTATATATGTATATTTACGCTCGTATATTCGTAGGATGAAATTCTTGTACTCCAGGAAGTTGGTTGCCGCATCAACAAGTGGATGTTTTCAAAAGAAAAATGAAAACCCAAAGTGTGTGTATGTGCAGATATACGATGGGTAAAGTACTCCTTATGCTTTCACAATTTAGCAGCATTTCCTTTCCTTGCATTACCCTAGAAATGTCGGTATTGTCTGCTATGCCACATTATAGTCTACAATAGCTAGATAGTACATCTGCAGTAGGGGAGGTCTGTGCATCGTGCGATCAAGTGGCAAACATTGCAATTACATCCCATCAAGTATTACACAACTTTGTCGGCGGACAATATTTTACAGAAAGACTATTTGGTGGTCCTCACTCCTATTTTTAAGTAAATATTTAAAATAGACTGCCGGAAGAGTTATTATGAGGAAAAATGCCACCCACAATTATTTTTTCTTGATTTTTGATCACATTATAGTAGCTTGAGAATTCGACGGCTTCTTTGATTTTTTGTCGGGAATGTAAATAAAAATTATATGATTATTTATGAAAAAGAATTATCGATTAGTATATACGGAAATTTAATTGGGAAAAATTAAACGGCGCAATATGGGACAGTTAATGTAAATATTTATTTCAGACTATATTATGTTTTATTTTTAGAAGAATATGTCATTTTTGGATTAATACCAACGCACATACGAATTCTTGTGTGTGTTTAATAAGTAAAAACATTTTCTTGAGCACAGTAGGTATGTTTTAAGCTCTAAATTTTATTGTATTGCTTCATTGGGATAATTTTCAAACTACTTTACTATTTCAAAAAAGTTTAACTTTTATTGTTTTCTTTGTAAGTGTGAAGAAGTCTTTAGAAAAGCGGATTAAAAGCATTAAAAATTTTATCAACAAAAACATTTCATATTGAACAGTTTTAATTATAATTTAAAGTAAAATCTAGTTTCGCAAAAAACCCTACGGAACAATATGTTTTTTTTTTCAAGTATGAATCAACTTAACCAAAACAAGAACTGATAACGTTGACAATTGTTACAAAGAAATGAATGTGGAGCATATTATTTCGATTTCGTATTATTTATCTCATCTTCCTTCTGAAATATTCTTTAAGTTCATTAAAGGAAACACAAAAAATACTTCGTAACTTCTTGTCTTTAACTGTATAAATTCTACAAAAATGTTGTTTGAGGAAAGGACGCTAAATCGGAATCGAAGTGAATCGGCTTTGGAATTCTTTCCTCAATCGTTCCTCGAAATAATATCGTGGAAGTCAAAAGACCGATTTGAAAATCAATTGCCTGACATAAAAAGGGGATAAAACAAACACCTTCCTTTTATTTTAAAATGCATGTTACCTCTGATATTCCAGATTTTTTGACGTATTTGCAGTATTTTGCCTATAAATAAGGCAGATTTGCGTGCCTAAGGACAATTATGAAATAGAATTACATTTATGAATTTATTTATTAGCTCCATTCAAGAAGTAATCTAATATATAAATTTCTAAACGACCATGTATGTATGTATGTATGTATGTCATGCAATCACGCCAAAACTGAAAATGGGATCGCCACGAAATTTTACACACGTATTTGCCAACTTTCTAAAAGTAAAATAGGCATATTTTCAACGCGAATATAAACCGCGAAAACCGCGAAAAAAATCGCGGTTAGCGAAAAAATTTTCTTTTACCAAAAATGATTGCTGTAATCGGTTTGCCAGTAGTCAGTTAATAAAAAAACATGACGCGAAAAAATCCACGAAATTTTCCGCGATTTTCCGCGGGGCTATCTATTTTAAATATTCCCAAACGACCGTGTGGGTATTACTCCAAAACCGACAATGGGATCGCCACAACATTTTGCACACGTGTTTGCCAACATTGTAGAAGTAATATAGGGGTATTTGTACCGCGGAAATAAACCGCGAAAACCGCGAAAAAAATCGCGGTTCGCGAAAAAATTGGCTTTTACCAAAAATGATTGCGGGAATCGATATGTGAGCGTTTATTTAATAAAAGCTATGTCGCGAAAAAATCCTCGAAATTTTCCGCGATTTTCCGCGGGACTATCAATTTTAAATATTCCTAAACGACCGTGTGGGTATATCTTTCAATTACGCCAAAACCGACAATGGGATCGCCACATTTTGCAGACGTGTTTGTCAACATTGTACAAGTAATATAGGGGTATTTTTACAGCAAAAATAAACCGCGAAAAAATTGTCGTTTCGCGAAAAAATTTACTTTTACCAAAAATGATTGCGGGAATCGATTTGTGAGCATTTAATTAATAAAAGCCATGTCAAAAAAAATCTGCGATTTTCCGCGGAACTATCTATTATATAATATATAAGTACATTCCTAAACGATCGTGTGGGTAGGCATTTCTATCACGCTAAAACGGACATCATGATCCCTAAGAAATTTGACACATATATTTATCAACATTGTAGAAGTAATAGAGGCGTATTTTCGAAGCGAAAATAAACCGCGAAAACTGCAAAAAAAAATCGCGGTTCGCGCAAAAGAAGACTTTTATCAAAAATAATTGCACTAATCGATTTGTCAGTGTTCAATTAATAGAAGACATGTCGCATTAAAATCCGAGAAAATTTTCCGTGCAACTACATATATACATAAACGGCCGTGTTGGTGTAGGAATCAAACAGGCTAAAACCGTAAATGGAATCGCCACCAAATCGCGAAAAAAAGCGCGATTCGCGAAATAGTTTACTTTTCCTAAAAATTAATTGGGGAATCAATTAGTCAGTATTCATTTAACATAGTAAAATTCACATCACGAAAAAATCAGCAAATAATTCCGCGATTTTTACCGATAGTGAAGTTCGTCTAATATATAAAAATTGATACGATCCTATAAAAAACACCTCGCCAAAAAATTCGAGCATCTGTGGTTTTCCATCATTACGGTTTTATAGCAAAAATTTTTTTTACATCCAATGCGGAAGTTTCATAAACGAAAGTAAAAACGAAATAAAGTTGCTAAATTTTTCTCGAAAAATAGACATTCTTTTATCAATTATTTTTGATATTAAAGAATATAAGTGATTACTAAAAACGCTTTTAGAAAACATGTTGTGTCCGAGCAGCGCACGGGTTCCTCCGCTAGTATTTTAATAATTCTGATTTCTGAGCCAATCTAGAAAAAAAAAAAAATTAAAACAAAATTTACTTTTTCAAGTGGTTTGCCGCAAACAATATTAAATATTTTTTGTGTTCAAACAAAAAATAAAATATTTCTCCTCCCAGATGATATTCAGCAGCATTGCGCAAACATGATAAGTGCATATGCAAATTCATTTTGCTTTCTACAATAAATATATATGAACAAGCTTGAGTATATGTACAATATTATATAATGCATATCAATATATGCAACCACGCACGCAATTTTGAGTCTATGTTAAATGTGAATGTATGCAGGGCTGAGTACTGTACAAAAATACAGTAAATGGGTCTCCGCAAGTAGGCTATTAGTTGGATATGTGCACCAAAGAGTCCTTATTGCTACTCAAAAGTACGTCGGTTATACAGCAAATATATATTTACAACAAAATGCATCCAGAATATGTGTACAAGTGTATACAATTCAACTACAACATGAAGTAAACGTAACAAAAATACATGTGAATTCATTTCTGTAGCATTTACATATTGTGGCACATTGGTTCGCTTCGATGCTGACTGCATTATTGTGTTTCGCGGGTTATTATGTTTCAAAACAAATACTTTTTATCGAACAATAAAGTCATTGCATATTATGATTGTTGCAATATTGTGGAGTGCATGAATAAAATGTGTGCAATAGCATCGGTTGGCTGCATTTCACGTCGCCACTTCAAACATATTATATAGGCACACACTTGTGCTGCACGTAATGTTGTGTGTTCGAATATAGGAAACTATGAAACCTTCGCATAAAAATATTTATTAATGATGAGGAGCAATATATTGTGGGCCCATTACCCATACTCGATTTGACCATAACAATGCGTTGTATTTTATTAGAGATTCAAGTGGTTAATGGCAATTATAATTATTGATATACTGAAATGTTAACTGCAAACTCTTGAATTAATATTATTGTGGCAACAATCATCATCAAAATAAGGGTGACTTTAAATATTTTTATTGGTAACTCTTCAATAAGACTATATCCTTCGCGATGATTTGATGGGATTTAATCGCGATATGACATTATCTCAAAAACCTTTATATAAAAAAATGCAGAGCATTTAAAGGACAAAATATAAAAATTCAAGATCGCACAATTTATATTTCAGAAACCTAAATAAATAAATAAATATTTACGAATTTTTTTTTACGTTATTGTAGCTGCAAAAAAGAGAAAAAGATTTCTGAGTATTTCAAGGTTAAGGTCTTAAAATTCAAGGTCATTGCATTTATTTCTCAGAAACCTTAAAATGTTTTGATTTTTTTTTTCCTTATTATTGTAGCTTACTAAAAGAGAAAAAACTTTTCAGAACTTTTTAAGGTCAACATGTGAAAATTCAAGGTCTTGCTTTTTACATCTTAGAAATCATAAGTCGTTTTTGAAATTTTTCATTTACGTCATTCTAGTTTCCAAAAAGATTTTTTTTTTTAAAGGTCAAAATCTAAACATTATTCACACCTCGACCTGCCTACGATATATTTTGCTCTAGATCGTAATAAATTCACACCTTTCGCTCTTCCTGCGATGCAGTTTTTAGACGTTAGAAATTATAATGAAATGTAATGTCATTTACTTTAAAATATTTAAATCATTGTGCACCAATTTCTCCTCACCTCCTTTCTAAAAGAATAAATAACACAAATGTTTTAACTTTTATAATTGCCAGACGTGCCACACAGAATAATATTTAAATATGGCATAATTACACAGTCACATTAGTTAGTTAATACACTTGGCTTTTATCAGTTTCAGCGACAGCTGAATATAAAGTTATGTACATGACCATAATAAAAATATGTATAGAAGTAACAATTTGTCCTCATTGTTTTAAATATAAATCACTCTGCTGTATAATTATGCGACTCTTTGCGGGGAAAAAAAAGGCAACTGAGAAAAATGTTCGAGCAACTTTAGGTAAACTCCCCTCCCCCATTTTGTTTACTTATATTTCATATTTCTTCTAATTATATGGCTACATTGTAATAATCGTATAATATGATGAATTATTTGGAATATTAGTCAGAATTTTTTACGCAACACATTATATTGTATTGTACCTTTATATATAAATTAGGAACAATTTAGGGCATTTAATTGCTGGTTGTTAACCAAAGTACGTAATGTAGTTTGAAAAATGTAACTTTCATACAGTAAATAAAACCACACTGGGGAATTCTATAATAATTAATATGTGTGCTCATTTATACATATCGTGTAATTACTAATTATACAATGTATCTAGTTACTAGTTTATTTGATACCTACTCATTTGAGGACATAAATTATATTTAGAGTTTGTAGACAGCCGACAAGTATGGCAAATAATGTATTACAACATGCAGTATTTGTATCATAATCTGTTCAAAAAACTTTAAAATAAATCAATGTATAGATAGTTTTGCGTAACATAAAAGACTCTTTTTAAATGTAATGAAATTAAAAATAATTAATAAAAAATCTCTGACTCAAATGGTTATTTTATAATTTATTTTTAAAATTATTTGTGCATTTTTAAATATCAGTGTGTAGTTCTTAAATTAATATAATTCTAACAAAATGCTTTGTTACTTTATGATTTACTCCTTCATAGCTGCAATAGCATACTTGTAGGATCGTTTTTAAATACACATATATATTTGCAGCGTCATACTGTTGGGAGTTTTGTGTTCTATAAAAACACTTTTTGACTTAATGGTTTAGGACTTGGACAATTCAAATTTAATACCCAATTGTATCCAACATTGCACCCTTAAAAAAAGCCACAAAAAATATTAACAGCAGCGGCAGCCGAATAAACTCCACTTTCAGCAATATATGTGAGTGCAAAAGTCAATCCAAACCATTGCATTGATGCCTCATGCGATAAACGCACAGATAAACATATAAACATAATGAGTGTTTTTCAAGCGGCTCGTTTCTCGCTCACACCCCAACTCAAAATGGGTAGTATACCGTTTTTATAACACCACATGTCAATGGTTGTGTGTTGTTTTGGTTTTGCATGCTGCCTGCAACCCATCACAATCTACCCGTTCCCCAATGCAACGAGCACTCACTCGCTGAATGCTATTGCTGCTGCACATATAAAAGCCGCAGCCTAGTTGAAAATGTTTGTGATTTTTCGCGGCTGCACTTTTACGCTGCATTTCGGCCACAATTGAACGCGCGGACAAACACGATGAAACCAAAAAAAATTAAAAAATGTGGAAAGGGGGTGGCGAAAAAAAAAAATAATCGCACACGAATCGACGTGCAACAACAAGTGCATCCGTGGAAATGCTTTTTCATGAGGTGGTTGGGGGGTGGGGGTGCCATATAAAGTGCCATATTTGAGGTAAGAGTGGGTGGCGTATATTTGGTGTGATGGAATGAAAAGTGAAAGTGATAGTAGGGGTGATGTGAGATAATAGGGCGGCTTATTCAATTTGTCCACTGGGAGTGAAATTGAAACACCGATTTTGCGTGAAAAATTTCAATTGATTTCACTTTCATGCCACAGCTTGTTTTTTTTTGTTTTTGGTTTTGTTGCGTGTGAGTGCGCGGTTGTGGCATATTGCACTATTTGGGATGTGTTCAATTGGCACGTGGGTGGAATATCGAATGCGTCAATCAACAACTTGTGCCGCACAGCATTTTTGGAGGAATCATAATTTGTTTGTGGGTGGGGGTGCGATGTGTGAAAAGTGCATTCATAAATTGAATGGGATAGCGATTGGATATTAAAATATACTACAGGCGTGGAAATCCAAAATTTACTGGAGGTGAAAAATTAAAATAAGGATTTAGGGGGACATTCTTGATGCCTCTCCATTAAGTTAAGTAAGTAAGCTGTTAAGTCTAGTACAATTGTTTTAAAATAAAGATTTCTAAGTATTAATGAATTAATTGATAATGTTTTTTAAATCATTTCAGAATTATGGCATTATTCTATAATTTTTAGATGTGTTAACCAGAACAATATCAATAACTTTTGTTGGCCATGATTTCAACAACTGCTTGCATGAATAGTTTTTGGTAGTTGCATCATAATTTCAATCAAATCCAATGCGTTAATTCCAATATTTACAATTTACTTGTACTCGTATGTGTTATATATAAATGTAGATCATCGAATTGCCATTATTGTGTACTTGCATTTGCCAAACCCTTTGAAATGTGTTGTTGCTCAAAATGCATACAGCTCGTTAATAAATCAAATGACAAATCTTCGCCTACCGGCTGCATGTAAATATCATATAATATACTCAAAACGTATACAATCATAATATATGCCACTGCAGTATATAAAACACATATTACGTGCTCGTAAATGTTACGGAATAGATAACCTGCAAGCCGCACTACATATATGTTTTAGGCTGAAGCCAAAATCCAAATCAATGTATTCGAATCGCAAATACCCACGGTTTGTTTGTTTACTTTATCCAAAATGCAACATTATTTAGATTATGTACAACATGCATTTTTAATGCGATTTTAAAAGGCATACCTGCAGTATTTGGAACAATTGCATGCAGTCAGTGCAATAAGGCAATGCTGTCGATTTATGACAGTCAAAATTAGATAGCATATAAAGTGTAGATTTGAAAACATATTCCTAACTATTACATAGCAAAATTATACATTTTGGTATAGTAACACAAATGTACATATTATATTAGTGAATTTCGTACAAATTAGTGTTTAAAATTTACATCTTCAGAATGCATTCACATTCAATAATTGTGTTCGTCAGAAGTGCATTCATTTTAAATTTTATTGCGAAACTGTGTAAAAAAAATTTTAATAGATCATTATTTGATTTATATTTTAACAGATATCCTTTTTCCAGTCAACAAAATGGTGCGCTCTTTTTAAGGAATAATTATGGTTAATTACTTCACTAAATGTATAATTAGTTCTCAGCGCCTTTTAGGACGAATAGAGTTATAAATATACCGAATGAGTAAACGTTAACCAAAGTTTATTTTGTTGTTGCATGGCATAAAAATATTTCAAAATATTACTAAATGAACAAGCCTATTGTTTCAAAAAAGATCAATTTATTTTTTTTTAAATCAACGTCACACGTTTAATTTTAAAGAACCTTTTAAATTGAAAAAAATACATCGATATATGAACTGGACAAACCACTGCTATTTCAACTCAATACAGATTTCCTGAGATATGGAAAATCATAAAACCTTGATCATGACCTTTCATTGTTTTTTTATTTTGACTTTTAACTTTTCTTGTTCTTTTCATTTAGATTAACATTAATATATGATAGAACATCATAACACCCTAGAACCGTTTCGTTAATGAATTATTCTCATCGTGAAACTATGAACTTGAAGTTTAAAATTTTGACCTTGAGATGTTTAACAAGTTTCCTTATCTTATTAAAATCATAATAAAGTGAAATTAAAAAATAATAATTCAAAGTTTGTAAGATATAAAAAGTTTTATATTGAATTTTCCGATTTTGACCTTGAAATGTTCTGCGAAGTATTTCATCTTGTCAAAAACTATTGGAATGAATTTTTTTAAATAATTAACGTTCTGGAAATAAATAGTATTACTTTTAGATTTTGACATTGAAATGTTTCAATAGTTTTTGGTATTATAAAAAATTATCATTATGAGAAAGGATTTTTGAAATGAACGAAATCGTCAGAGGAAGAAATGAAAAAGAGAGTCCTATTTTCTGTAACTTCCTTTATATTTGACATATCAATTTCATACAAATCGATCGAGTAGTTTCTCGGATATTTAATAAATTTTTAAGAGGTGTCAGAAGGTTCCACCAGATGGTTTCCAAAATTACGAAACGCAAAAATCTTTATCCATCATGGATCGTTTAAAAATTAAAATGTTTTATTTTTAATTTTAAGCAAAAATGTTGAAAAATTTGTTCAACGTCGATTTTTACGACTTTGAATGGTGTTTCAACTTTTTAAAAGGAAAAGGATATTTACAAATTATCTTCGCGTTTGAGTGAAAATCGCGCCTTAATACATACCATATTTTCAAAATCGGATATTATTGGATACGTTTTCGATATGGTAAGATAATGCAAAACTCGAGAACATCGCTGCTAACTAATTGCATTGCATTCCAATTTAAATGCGTATATGCTCGTACATGCATACAAATGAGAATGAGCTTTCGTGCATATTTGCATGCAATCTCCTTTGCTAACTGTGTGTGTAGGAAGTCGCAAATGAGAGTTTATGTGGCTTTAGGTTTTATTAATTAACCAACAAATCGGAAAATATGAGCCAATCGTTTCGTTTCTAGTAGGCTGTAGCGTTGATAAACATTTAGAATTTAGATATTTGCACATATTTAGAAAATTTGCACTGTATGTATTAGCAATGTTATTATGTACAATAAACGACATAAACATATTTCCTATTAACGACATGGTTTGGGTAATTTGAAATAAATTGGTATACATTTTGCATTCAGCCTAACTAATTCATTGCAATCGTAAGATATTGAAATGAATGCTGACTTTAATAAAATAATTTTATGCATTAACTTATGTACAATTAAGACAGTAAATTGTTATTTTGTTAAAAGGATTTTTTATTGTGCTAAACTTTTTGTTTCATTTGGCATTGAAAACTTATATCATGTTACAAAATTATTAATTGATGGTTTTATTTTAATGAATTAAATTTTAGTCCTGTGTCTTATAAATTATAATGTTTTTAAAATAATTGTTTAATTAATTTAAAAAATACATCAAAAATAAATCATAAGTTTAATCCTTTTTTAAATTGTATTCTGAACAAAGTGCAAAATAACCAGTTGAAATCTAAAAACAAACTGTGTAGCAGTTCAGATCAACACTCAACAGTTTATTAGAGCATTAGTAGTGATTACCATTACAAAGGGTAAGCCACACAATAACCCTCAGTGAAATATAACCAACGATAAAGTTTAGCCACAAACATGCTTCGCTTTCTTCAGAATACGAATGCTTTTCGTATACTTCTCCTGCCAATTTTCTGAACGTTGCGCTATACAAATGCAAAAAAGGAGATGATAGCGAGAAAATGTTTCAAATGGTACAGTGATGGTGTTATGCAGCATCTGTATTCGAGTAAAGTAAAAGATTCAATGTACGACTACATATTATGTATACAATATACGGCGCTAGATGCAGATGTACTTAACGATATGTGGGTTATAATGTGCTACATCTAACACTTGTTGACTTCTTTTGTGCAATTGGATTAAGGGAAATTTTTCTATGAGGAATGGAGTGATGGCGCCCCAAATGTTAATAAAAAAAGGTTCAGGAACCAAAGTTTGTCCTAAATAAATTTTAGTTATTTGTGGCCTGCTCACCCGTATGAGTCTTAAGCTGCGATGTGACAAGAAACAGAAACAGAAACAGATTTGAGTGCATCTGCAACAGAAGTAAAATTATCAATATAATTTAAAACTCTGGTGCAACATAATCTATTGGCAGGAAATGTTCGTTTAAAGAATCGTTTTCCAATTCCGTTTCTGTTTTGCATTGCTTCTGTTTCTGTTTCTGATTCTGTTTCTGGGTTTTGTCACTTCAAGGCTTTATATAAACATTTAAATCCTGCCTCGCAATGTATTGAATTTTTGAAAAAAAAATGTTCTCAGAATTAATTACAAAGCGCTGAGTAGCTGCATCCTGCATCGGCCTTCAGCTCAATGTGCATATTTCCATTTGACATATAGGCCAGACCATCGCGTCACATCACCCAACTCGCAGCACGCATATACAGTATCCATCCCTACGTCGCATTCGTGAAATCTCAACATGCAAGTTGAGTGACCATAACGTAGGATATATGCCCATAGTGAAGTACACAGCGTGTACATAAACACACATGTGCAATTGAATTGTGACCAACGCGGAAATGGTGGGATCAACATATTATGCAATTCTTTCCACCATTCCGCCACCCACCCACACGCACTCGCTATATTCTCTTTACGATGCAGACCAGGCCCTGCACATTTCATTTGATGCACGCCTGCATAGCCTTTCCGAAAATACACAAAAACATTTTCTTCGCCACTGAAACATTTGGCCCCGCATGTACGATCGCACAACGCATACGCAAACACACATCTGGGGATCCCCGCATAGAGAAAGAAAAGGGAACGGCTATAACGAAAATGTTGAAATAAGAGAACGACGAAATTTTGCATCCACCATGCAATGACCACCCGAATCGAAAATAAGTCACTCAAATTCGTAACTCTCTCTCATCCTTCTCGCCCAATCGCCCTACACCGCCGCATATCATCCTTCCTTTCACCTTCCATCCACCCCACTTATCGCCCCCGCCTTGGATAGAGTATATGTGCGCGCTGTGTCTATCAATCAACGTTTTCCTCATCCCAAATTGTGCTATGCACGGTGCAGTTTATACTGCTGTATGGAACAGTCATGTTTGGGTGGTGGACAGACCAGCCGACCAGCGCCGCATTGAAGAAATGCGATTTATATGTGGAATATAGAGAGAGGGTGGTTTGTGAAATTCAAAGTGGTAGAGAAAGTGGATGGCGTTGCTGGTTGGTGCTTTTGTCGATTCATACATATACGATGTGTGTGTAATATGTTAGATACATTTGAAAATTCGCTACATGCATGCAACTCATTCTAATTTTTGGGCGCATAGACTTGGTGTGTACTCCTACGTTTCTTTGGGAACTCCTCGTCTCACCTTTGGCTCATCCCCCATCATTTGCGAAGCGAAAATTTAACTATATATGTATGTACAAGTGTAGGAACACTCGTTCTGCAATCATGTTTAGGTGTATTTGTACGGTATACGAACTCATAGGTATATTGGAAATTCGTGGAAAATGCAATGAAAGCAGCATCTCTTTGTTTCCTTTTAATTTGTTTTCATGTTAGATGTTGCATGCAGGTTCTTCTATAAAACTTTTCGAAATCGCATTGTTTGACAAGGGATGGAGATGTTTATGTGGGAATTGGGAATAGTTTGATAGGCTTAGCTGTTTTTAATTGGTTCTTTAGGGATGTTAAAATTATTTTATTTAGGCTTATCATTGCATTTATCATTTTAAACCATCTTACCGGAGTTGAGCTTTTTGACACATTTTGACAAATCAAAAATAAAATTGTGTTCAAACGATTTTTGCAAATTTCAAGGTCACCAATCTTAAGATAAAAAATATCAGTAAAAATATTGTGCGGAAGAAATGTTATTAATGATTTTGACCGTTTTTTTAAACGTACATATTATAAAATTCAAGGACTAAGCATTTACTTTCAAGGTCTGAATTTAGCTTTTATTAAACATTGCCTTCAATACATACTATGAATACTGTTCTTTCACTTACATATAGTGTCTCATAATAGAAAAATGTCAAGGTCAAAATTTCATCTGAAAAAATGGATTTAGATAATAATTTAAAGTCCGAATTCCATTACTCAGAAAATTAAAAAAAAAATTTAGTTAAGCAGCAGTATATAAATTCCACCCGCCCCTCCCTGCTCATCTCTTGTCTTAACAACAAATTGAACCAATATGTAACTGAATAATTAATTACCGAAAAATTCGGGTTGTATACAATTTGATAAGTTGTTTGAAAATGTATTTAATATTCCCTCTTTGTGCTTCTGAATTAAATATTAAGCTGAAACGTACTTATATTCAAAATTCTAAAATATCAATCCTTCCAAATGAATGTCATGAACATGAACAAACACAGTAAATAAATTAATAATTTCCCGTAAAGCAAATAGAGATATAATTATACCGAAACAAGCGCACAGTTCAACAACATTGAAAATGTAATAATTTTCGTGATAATTATTAATGCCTGCCATGGACAAACATGGGCACGGTCTTATTCTTTATCGTCCTTTGGTCATTCACATTAAGACTAATATTCGTATTTCAATGTATTTTCTTTCTGACTAATTGGTTTTTTTTTTCGTTTACAACACACAGCATTAATTTGTGATTGTTTTCGGTAGGTTCTTTACATTTTAACTAGGAAAATTATTTTGTAATTTGACTCACAATCAATTAGTGTGTAAAAAAACTTGTAACTGAATAAATATTTTGAAAGAAAATTTTTATTTTTCACAATTTCTTTGTATAATTGATTATTCATTTATTTTGTGACCTGATTATGCTTCCGCATAAAATTATACCCTAATGTTTTCGTAGAAAAGGATCAAGCAATTCTGAGCAAAATTTTAGGAACAAAAATACATTTCACATAAATTATTTTGGATCTCACTCTGCCATACATAATATTGAACGCAAAATGCATAAATATGCACAAACGTCATTCCCTTTGATCATTAAGATTAAAACATATGTGCATTTCCAATGTCACAGCATGATTAGTCTCTGCTAAATCCACACCATTTGCTATTGGATGTCATATTTGTGTATAAAATATTTCCATGCGGAGATCGCTTCCAACAGTGCACGCAATTACCATTTACAAACGAGTAGGAGTACATCTCCCACAATATATATCCAGCAGCAGAAACGAGCGGAGAATCATGCATATGCACTTTCTTGATGAAATGCTGCAGCAGCTACTGATGCACCATACGCAGCGACCAATATTTTAAAGCGTCCAGTCTGCACCTTACACTCGTATATATTCGTACACACTCTGCCATCTAATCGAATTCCCTTATTTATCAAGCCCATAGCCACGTTGCATGCGATGCAATCCTTGAGTGTACACACAAACATTCACAAGCTGCGTATAGAAAAGCTCCATCCTGCACGATAACTATAAGTGTGCATTATAACTAACTATATGGCGGAATAGTTGTATGAAAGCAGGCTACAAAGATATAGGCGTCCAGGGCCCAGGCTGCAGGCATCGCGAATTGTGTAGATTGTAGAACAGCAAAGTACACATTGCACAAAAAGGATATTTTTGACGCTTGTAAGTTCTTGTACACTTCACTTGTGCTCATACCATATAGATGCACGTATATGCGTGATATGTGTTCCACTTTGGCAAATATTCGCGACCATTCATCCCCTTGCTCCTTTTACCGAATTTATGCCCATACTATATAACATTATACGTCCAAACCATACCAACGAATATACTCGATGAGGTATATACACCGAATTATAATATAAGGCACTCCCCGGCTTCATGGAGGATACCCTCGATACAGGCAGGCAGGATATGTGCAGGGAATTTGGCCAAGAGAAATAAATATTTATACACGATACACGCATGTATAAACATAATATAAGTACATGTATGCACATCGTACATATTCATATTATTGATCGGATGGAAATTTCTGGCCTTTTCTAACGTTTCTGCTGCAATAAATGGGGAAAAGGCTATACGCGACCGTGTGCGGTCTCTAGTATATTTTTGGGTGGCATAGGTGGCGGTGGTTTGAGTTTAGACATGAGCTCCGAATAACATTTACAATACACAGATATATGCAAAGCATGTGTGAGGCGGCTGGGGCACGAGAATGGCGGGGTGTGGGATGAATGCGGTGCACGGTGTTGTGAGTATATAGCGCAGCATCAGCCGAGCGTAACGCGAAAGCTTTTTGCCACCATCAACAACCACCTACCTTTATCTTTGTTATCTCTGATGCACCCTCTTATTTTGTGTCACGGTTGCTAGGCGAACGCTGCCGCATCATTGTGTGTACACACTGTATACAGTCAATGCGGGTTGGGTGGGTGGTGGTCAGTTATGTGCACGCAGATGCTTCGCTGTTAGAATTTTCCCAAAAAATCATTCAAGAGAGAAATCGTTTTTGGTTGTTTTCGAAAAAATGTCAGAGGCAGTTTGCACACACAACAACAAAAAAAAAAAAAAAATGAAGCAAACACCGTAACAAGGAGGCGTTCATTTTAACACTTTTAACAAACTTTTGGGAAACTCTGCGTCTATGATCGATGGAAAAATTCTCGAATTCATTTGCATAAAAGAATTTGCTACCGGAATTTGAAACAAATAAAATTCATAGAATGTGAATGAATCTAATAATTTGTCACAATATAAGATCAATATAGTGAGTGAACTTATTTTACCCTCCATCGTTTGTTTTTATTATTAAAATATTTATTAATTTGAGATATACCAGAAGTGAATATTCATTAATTGTTGGCAGTAATACTAAAGATTAATCCTTGCTATTCAGATATCATAAGCTTCTGCAATTTTAGTATTGTGGTTGTAAAAAAGGACAATTGTAGAACTTAAAAAAAATTTATACTGCGGAATTTAAAACTCCAAAGTAAATAAAAATAAAAATACATATTACTTCTTTAAATTTGGACAATTAAATAAATTATAATCCTAAATAAAACAACCAGAAAGGAGAATGCGTTAATTGTTAATAAATAAGCATTTTAATATTTAAACAAGATGTTTCCCTCCTTCTTTTTACTTTGTAGTCATAATACAAAATAGAAACGCGAATTCCAAATATTTTTTTATCGCGTTTTCAAATCGTTTAAAAGTGAAATGTTTTTTTAATATTTTTCAGAGTGGTGAAAAAAATCCTAAATGTTGACTTAACAAAACACGAATTTTTATTGCATAATAGTACTTATTCCATTAAATAAATTGGCCTACTCCACGAATGTATAGTAAGTAAATATTTTAATTTTCATGATTGATTAAATTGTATCAAAGTCAATTTGCATATTATTCCAATGCACAAACAAATTACCTCTATTACCTCATTGCAAATCAAACTTCACCGAATTATATGTGCAACACGAGTAGCAACCACATCATTTCATGCTTAAGTGCTATTGTCTCAATTGCTCCGAGCTCGTATATATACAAACATACTCGCATGTAGCCATATTGCATTTCAACTTATCCATATGCTCTGGGGTGTAGTCAAACTGGAAGATCAAGGTAATAAATGACACGTTTCAAGTCGATTATAATTGATATGTTATTGTAGTTGTATAATACAACACTGGGCAACAATTGATTTATTTAGTGCTAACCTTAGCATTTCGGTTTGTAAAGGGGTTAAGTTATGTTGTGAAAATTGATATGTTATGGGGCTGGTTGTCTTCATACCAAATGCATTGTCCTCATACTCTTATTTAAATCCCGTTCATAGGAATCTTACAGTATGCAACCAAATTGCAAGACTGCTTCACATTAATGTGGTATGTCTAAATGTTATGACTTTCTCATTAATATTTATTACATGAGTGTGTAATATTTAGAAGTCATAAGTGACAATCAAAGAAGTTAGGTCCAAAATCGTAAAAAAATTTCAAATTAAACCTAAAAATGTTTCCAATTTAAAAAAAAATTCAAACCAATTTTTTGTGGCAATTATTAAAGGTGCATCCACCACTTGTTACATTCCCATTTGAATAATGCACATTGCAAGAGTGCAGTCCGGCGACACGTGGCTTTATCAAACAACCCCCAAAAAAAAGAGGCCTTTGCCGCTGCATTCACAATTTCAACCCCCAATCATTCGCAGCTTAAATATAGCCATGCACTCACTGTAAATTCGCACATTCGCTATAGTCACATTGCACAATGCACATGTAGGTATTAGGGATGGTGGCATTAAAAATCACAGGCAGCGGTTTCGATAGCATCAAAAATCATCAGCATGATAGGCCGTACACAAGCCCAAACCAAAAGCTCCACAAACCTGCAACTCACTTTTTGCAATTTTTTGTCGTTTCAAAAAATTGTTTTTTTTTTGGGTTTGCAACTTAAAATGCACTTCATGCCGTATGCGGCGGCATGATTGTATAAATGTTTGTATGTTCGCGGTTGTGTGAGTGTGTGAGTAAGTGTGTGGTAACTGGCAATATGTTTGAGTATGCATAAGTGAAGTTCAAATGTGCAATAATTTGGTATGTGGCCACAAATTTGGGGTTAAAATCAAATTTTTGCAGCACGCGTGAAAGAATGGGATGCTATGTGTGAAAAGTCAATAGCTATTTAAATGGATTTATTGGCCTAAATACATTTTGAATGAAAAATCAGCAATGTAACTTTTACCTTAATTGTGTTAAATAAATACCTTTTTATTTATATTTAATATCGTTTTTAACTAACTCAAAGACTGAATTAAAAGCTGTGATTAAAATGAATAAATAAAAATTAAAATACCGGCATTGTCTCTCTAAAAATCGGTCTTGAACAAGGAAATAACTTTATTCGGAGATGACCTATCTTTTGAATTTATTCCTTAAAAAGCTCTTGTCGACTCGAGATTGAATCTCTGTCAAAAAAATAAACAATATATTGAAATAAACTGAATGGATAAACTCAATAGAATGGATCTAATGTATGAAGTGAATTAAATAAGGTAATGCTCCATAGTCAAAATAGTACTTACAATATTATTGACGCCGCAGTATTTTGAAGGCGTATTGATATTTTCTCAATAACTATTTAAATTATTAAACATTTTTAGCAATAGCTTCTTTAGATTTGCAAGGGCTTCCTACAAAATCCTTACAAATTTTGAATTAAAAATGTGGAATGCACAATACACATTATAAGGCTATTGATGTCCTTTACTTCTTTATTTTGAAAATTTTCTGATGTACCTTTTTTGTTTACTTTATGTCGAATTATATAATTTCTATTAGTTGCGCTTTAGCAATTTAAAAAAAAACGTAAACATAAAACCAATTCTTATCCAACTTGTCAACTTGTTTGTTTCAAAAAAAAAAAAAATTAAAAATTTCAACTGATATGTATAAATATGTATGTAATTTCATAGCCCATAGGTAGGGCAGTTATTCGAACAGGAGACGTAGAGATACAAATTGCCAAAATCAAAATTGTAAAAGCGGGAAGAAAAAAACGCAATTTTGTTTGCCATTTGCAGGAGTGTACACTTTTTTTCGAGGAGAGAGTCCTTTCTCATATATGTACGTCTGTACGAATATCCATTATACATACAACACAAAAATACTGATAAATAAAAGTATACGGTTGTATACCTACAACAGAATGGTTGAAAAAAAATCGCAGACAATTCGCGAGAGTGTTGTAATATTGATCCGTTTTTCAACGCTGTGAAGCATAAACACGAATAAAAAGTAACTGCGGCGATGCTTCTTCCTTTTTGCTCCCACCCACTTCGCCCCATACTCCAACATAACGCAGGCTGAATCTAGCGCGCACACACACACACACTCACACACCCCTTGCCTCTCATAATTCAATTTTTACTGTTTATTTTTAATTTTGCCCTTTGCGTTTTGAATCTTTTTTTTACAATTTTTTATATTTTTATTTTGTTTTGCATCGATGTGCGCTTTTTTTTTGTAAATCCCCCCCAATCATCGTCCACAGTCGCCATTACTTTTCTTCGGTATCCGGTTTACCTCCCTACATCGGTGCACCATATTATATACCATCGTACATGTGCGTTTGCGATTTTTTAGCATTTTCATATTTTATTAGATTCCCGTTTACACATTTTTTTCCCGCATCAACGTGGGGTGTACCATTTCAATAACTGCTGTACCCTTTATATGTGTATGATGTGACCAAATATATTGAGCTGGTAATCCACCCCCCATCTCAGAAGTGGTGCGGTTTTGAATAAAGTCTGAGGTTTCAGACTCAATTCAGAATGTATCGATGTAACCCGTTATTATTTGTGAATTGGTTAAATGTTTGGAAAATATTTTAAATAACTTTTTTTTATTGATGTCAAAATTGTGTTATTTTAAAAGTTTAAATAGCAAATTTCAACAATTGCATCTCAAATAAATTTTCAAAGTGTTCAATGAGAAAAATAGTTTTATGTTTTCAATCACTTTTATTTTAATGAAATCTAAAGCAAGCTTTGACTTAAAAATATTGGTTTATCGTTTGGAAAAGGGTTTAGTTTTTTAAGATTAAATATTTTGTACTTTTACTTTAATCTTTTATCAAAATCCGTATTTATTTCTTCAGTTAAAGTTTAAAGCTCAAAATGATTGTAAATTTTTTCAAAAACAACTTTCGATAATAAATTCAACTCGAAGCCATTAATTTTTTAAACATGTTTTTAACGGATCTTTGAAATCGAAATAAACTACATTTGAGTTTAAATACAAGGTCGAGCCCTCAAGAAGAAGTGTGGAGAAAACACACCAGGTTTAAAAAATTCACAAGAGCTCCTGAGAAGACCGAATCATTAAATAACTTTAGGACCTCTTTGACAATAATTGCTAAATAGGGACAAATGAATAGAGTATTGAACACTTTAAACGTGTGCATTAAAAGTACGTTGCAACACTAAGGGCCTAATTAAACACTTGACCCACTTCACGTTCTCAGAAATCATCTTAAAAAATATAGCTGCGGAGAGTTTTTAATTTCTATAATACGTTGTCTGTCTTGACTCATCATCCTAGCCATCATATGTGGCGCAACAACCCGGTTCGTCTTGATCTGACACAGTTGTGCATCACCAGTTTGGTATTCCCGCAGTGCATTTGCATCTTTGCCCACGCATTCCTCCTATTTGAGACGAGATCTCCCCATCTCCTTGTTTCAACTAGACTACCCTATAAAGACAGTTTTCGTTTGGCCCATCGTCACTCATAGGAACCTAATTTTTTGGTTTCCACAACATCTATGCTATCTTATATTGCTCATACAGCTCATTGTTGAACGTCTGAACTGACTCCCCTGGTAAAATCCCAATCAGATTCATAATGAATATAGGCGAAAATAATTTACAAATAGGACTCGGTAGAACCAAAAAGATAGAAGAACCTAAGCGCAAGTTGCCCACACACCGACTAACTTCTGCACTAATCATAGATCATTCAACCATTAGGCGACTCTTGGTCTATTCATGTACATTTGCATTGAAAAACATTACTGGCACAGCGAACCACAAACTTCCGTATTACAATATAGCACTGAGTTCCCAACTATTATGTAATTGAAAGATCCACACGAAGAATAAGAGATTGTAACATTCACCAAGCCATTAATTTCAATAGACCGCATCACATACACAAAAAAAACAAACTCTTGACAAATATATTGACTTATACCGACAACAATAACAAATTGCATAATAGTTGTATGTACGAATCATATAGAGAATAACGAAAATTGCAACATCCGAATAATAAATGCGCGGATAAGTAAAAGAGAGCAGCAACTGCATAATAAATTGAGCGGAAAATGTGTGTAAAATATATCTCACATCCTGGCGCTGGCGCTTCTTGCATGCATGGCCGCTAAATTATGATTTTATTTACATTTATATATGCACTACTTGATGATTATTCTTAAACCGGACACTTTATGTTGTATTTGTCTTGTTAGCATAATAAATACAAAATGCCCATGCTTACAAATAATTACTACATGGATGCAAGTGTAATATTCAGCATTTCACACTTTAATGCATTTGCCATCGTTGAGATAGTGTGGAAGCATACATATACTATAATATTAGATGGTAGAATTGTGCGGATGCTTGTAACTGCATCTGCGCCTCGATCTATGCCTGTACATTTATGCGGACCAAAAACGATTATGTGCGTTACCTTAATTTGTGCTTTGACGCTTACGGCGAAAATAAAGGGCATCAACTAATCGAATATCAATTAAACCAGGTCCGAGCACACGCATAATTAGCGATGGATGCAACCCCAACGCATGTGATTTTTACGTGTGGGTCTGAGCTTTAGTTGGATGGAACTCACATGCGTGCAGTGTGCCGTTCGTAAAGTGAGTTAAGTCGAACGCACGAGCTGTGTTAATTATATGTAAAGTGTTATTTTTGATTATAGGCACAGGGGGGGGGGGGTGCTTTTTTTTTGGATCATAAAATTTTCCCCAGTAATTATTCCCTTAAGAATATTTTATAGTAAACTTTTTTTCTCTGAATTTGGATTGGGATCATGGTCCAAAAAGTGAAGGTCTGCTCAAGAATTAAATGCTGACGCCATTTTCTTTTATTAACTTTTAATTTTATTCTAAAGTTTTGTTTAAATAATTGTGTTTTTCCTCAGAGTAGACTTTTTCTACCATCATGCATTTAAAAAACTAGTTTTTGTTGTAAAATAAAAATTAAACCTCAAGTTTAGGTTGTCTGCTGTGTCCTAGTAAAACTTAAAAATCAAGCTATTTTGTAATGCAAATAAAATGAAATTAAATAATTAATTTCTGTCGTAAAAATTACGAGCTATATATTTAAAGGATCTATTTAAAAATTAAAACATTAAAATGTGCAAATATTTACACAGGTGTATAAAATTTGCGTTCATAATTGCACTATACAAATTAATATCACTCACCGTCATTAATAAATTAATAACACCTACTCACAAATTTTGTCATAATTAATGGCAAATATAATTTCATTAAACAATTTATGCGGCAAACACATACACGTAGTTAGTTACTCGTTTACGTACACTTTCATTCACGTTGCGTGCAATATCATTTTGTTGTTGTTGCATTTTATTTTCAAATCAGCCAAATGAAATTGACTTCACTGTTTCAGTAATTGAATAAAAGGAGGGTGATTGGAAATCAACTTTCTTTATCGGTTTAATTTGCCAAGCAGCAGCCAACAGCAGCAACAGTAACACATAACGCAAAGGCACCAATGAGAAAAAGTGTTCGCTTCAAGTATATTACTTATATTGGCGATGGAAAAAAAAGTTGTCTTATAGAAAATTTAATTAAATTCCATGGCGACGCGGAAGCCATTTTTTTTGCAAGAAATTATTATTCAGGACGCCGCCGTGGTACACCCTATGGGGCTGACCTCATAATTAGTTAAAATAAAGATTGGATACTTTTATATAAGGTTGTCGTTTTAAACATAGATGTGACTTGATTAAGTGTTGATTGATTTATTAAAATTATAATTATTATTTATTAGAACTTTCCCATTTTTTTAAATTTGTATTTGTAGTCAGTTAAACAAAGCTGTAAAAAAGTTTTTGAAAATATATTGTATAAACGAAATCATTTTCTTTAAACTTCTAAAAAATATTAACAAGAAACTTTTAACAGTTAAAAAGTGCCGACTATTTGTTGTTGAGGACGACTATTACTTGATTAAGTGTTGATTGATTTATTAAAATTATAATTATTATTTATTAGAACTTTCCCATTTTTTTAAATTTGTATTTGTAGTCAGTTAAACAAAGCTGTAAAAAAGTTTTTGAAAATATATTGTATAAACGAAATCATTTTCTTTAAATTTCTAAAAAATATTAACAAGAAACTTTTAACAGTTAAAAAGTGCCGACTATTTACGCTAAAAGAACACAATATTTTTATCTACACTCCACCCTCATTCCTCGCAGGATAACCACCCCCACTGGCCACCGTACATAACTCCATACTTCAATTTTGACTTGTGAACACTCACACAGAAAAAAAAACTAAATCACATTTCTGTACGCCATCCAGTGTTTTATTATTGTGCGCTGGTGTTTTTATTTAAGCACAATATTAAAAACTATAAATTTATAAAGAACGAAAAGTTTGTGCCAACATTTTCTTTATGTTGGGGGAATTCGTATAAAAAGTTCGTTCACTGCAAAAACATTTACAAGAACATTATTTTTGCATCTTGTTTTGTGTTAATTACTACAATGGAGAGGCGTGCATAACTCATAAAGTTTGGATTAATAAAAAATGAATGAATTTGTATAATGCCGGAAAGTTCATCTCAGACTGCAATTATTCAGTGTATGCACTGATGGGGAATTGCATAGTTAAGGGCAAAAGAATTTGTGTTTGTGTTGTTTTAAACAAAATCGTCTTTTGTGTTTTGTTTTTTTGGGGTTTTTGATGCAAATATTAGAATTTTTTTACAATTAATATTAAAACGATTACAGAAATAAAGCTACCGAAAATAAATTGTAACGGATTAATGGAACACATTCGTTTTAAATCTTTAATTTACACCTTATAAGACCCCTCCATTTTAAATTTGAGTATCAAAAAACAAATATTTGGTGGCATCGTCGCGCGAAGGGGTCACGCAGAGCAGGTTGACCGCGGGGACGATGGAGGAATGCTATCATCGAAGATCTATGATCCCTTAGAGAACGAATTTAGCGTTCGTCAAAGGGGGGGGACTTGAAAAAAACAAAATTGAAACTTTCAACAACTTTGCAAAAAAAAAGTCTGTCCTTGAAAACATTCCCAAAACCAAATACCAGACATGTGAAATGAATGTAACATTGAAATTGCAAGTCACATGGCCACACCACTTACTGCCCGGCAACATACCAATAAATTGCATTGACTCAAGTGTCATAATTTAGTTATTTTGAACATGGTAATAAGGTCGACATGTAAACTACCGAGATCGAAGCTTTTATTTTAATGCTAAAAATACACCCCCACCCTACCCCATTTTAAAACAGTTGTTATCAATATTTAAGAGGCAAGCATTTGCAATGTTCAACCCGCAATCCAGTCCACCCCCTTAAGTTGTTCGTGTACGCTTTTGTTTTATTTAAATTCAGTAAAAGTTTAATTTTGCTCCTTGTTTCCAATTCCTGGTTTTAGTTGTAGGTATCTGTTTGAAAACTGTGTGTAGTACACCTACGAGTAACTATAACAAAATGTGGAGTCATATGTAGGGATCGCGTTGCAGTTCTAAATGTAGCCTATACCCCTATTGAATGGGGTGGTTTGGAGGACGGTGCACCAGCCGTTCCCCGCTGTACTATACAATATAGTCCATAAAAGATGCAAACTATTCATTAATGTACAGATGCATTTGGGGCTAGTATAAGGTATTAACAACCCCTATACATGCATTTGCAGCCTGCATAAATATGTTATGCGAGGAGTCGAACAGGAAGTGGTGCACAAAACATAGGCGAAACTTTTTGGAGTGCCAAAAGAAGCGCATTGTACAAGGGTGGTTGGTTGGGCAGGGTGATGAGGGCAATGCACGGGGGGTGAAATTGAAAGGCATCGTGGGATAGGGGGAGATGATGTTAATGTTAAAGAAACTGGGAGGCAAGGTGAAATTTTCGTGAAACAAGTTTTAAATGTATTTATGCACATACATCCATATCGGTATTACACTGTAGAGAAAATGAATTAATTATAAATGCCTTTATACAGCAGTGCGCCTCGAATATGCAATACATGACATAGAGTAGGTATGTGAGAAGCCGCCTGCTGCATTTGGGTGCTGCGGGAGCTGGAAGCTAGGCCAGGAGCTGCTGCTGTGAAAATGTATTTATGTATGTCTGTGCATATTAACACATACCGAGTGGCGTGGGGGTGGTGTGGCAATGCACAACATAATATGAAAATCGACATACTGCTGGTGGTGATGTTTTAGGCCTCTTTCTTTCATTACATCAAATATTTAGAATGGGAGAAAGAATTCTGTACTATAGCATCATCTCTTCGTAATATGTGCAATGTTCAGGAGAATTCGACTATAAATCCGAGTAGTCTCCAGCAATTGAAATGACATTCACCTTTCTAGTTTTGATTTGTATTTTAGGGTGGTAAAAATGTTTTAAATTAAAGAATTTTAAAAGATCTAACCAAAACCAATACTGAATTCCTTATTATAAAATTAGCTTTACAATTGATCTTAAAACTTAAGAAAATTTTAAATATTAGTTCTGAAAAAAAAACTGGAATGTTAAAAATTTTTTTTTTTAAATTTAAATCATAAAAATGTTTTCAAAGCAGAATAAACAACCTACTTTTAGTTATACATTAAACTTGTATTTATTTTACTTATTCGTCTAGCTGCACGATAAAAATACGGCATATTACACAACAAACTGTGAGACGAATTCATTACAATAATACATACCCCATAAAAATTGAATTAAAATTTTAAACGTAAAAAAAAACGTGCCATTTAAAATGCAAGAAACACCCCAATGATGTGTGGAATTTTGTGCGCAATCAAAACACAATTCTTATTGCAAGAAAAAGTATCGATAAACGATGGTAGCAAGGATGCCTAAAGCCAAAGGAAGCAACCATTGTTTGATTGATCTGCAAAAAATAAAAATAAACATAAATTAAATTTCACCAAATATACATGTTTTCAAAAAATAAAAATTTTCAACAAAACAATATTAGTACCTATCCTCTTCAGTTTCCGTGCTAACATTTCCCCAATCAGGCTTCTTCACTTCAACATTAGTACGCTCCGACTCAATCAATTCACCAATATGGAATTTTTTCATCATCTCGCGGGCATCAGTGCTGTGACCAACATCCTCGAACGGTTCATCGGCGCGTTTGCCGGCCTGTTCCAGTAACACCTCCTCGCCACCGGGATGCTACAATACAACGAAACATATAACATTGAATGCTTTTACTATGAACGCTTTTACTAGGTGTAAGTAATGGTATGGTGTTGATGTGCGCGACATTATAACGTAATTTGGGGCAAATGTTTATGATGGTGCTTATGTCAACGTTGTTGTGCTAATGGCTGCAATAGTTAATTTGAAAATGCGTGACTGCAACTATGTGAATTACCTATTTTCTATGTGTACCATGGCAATGTGTGTTTGCAGTACTACTGTATAGGATGCTCTTCAGTATATCTACACTAAAAGGATGCGGTGATTCGTCCACATTTTAGTAGATTTTTAAATTGTTTAATAATAATTATAAAAAATTTAAATACAATGAATTGCAAGAAGTATTAGAATAATGTTTTGGGTCAGTTTAAATATATTGAACAATGAAGTAATTTTTATGCAATAATTAAATGTCACAATGTATAGACATACTTTTTTATAGATACACCGAAAACAAACAAACCACGCTATTCATAATATTTGTAAATCGAAAAGAGAACTCGAGATGAGTTGCGAATAATGACACGAATATTATCTGTAATTTTTATGTCTGATTTAAAATGTAATGTCATGCTGATTTATTTTACTTCCAGTTATCAGAGAAAAAGAGCTAGCTAGTGGTTTAGCTGTTTCCCTGCTTCTAAAATTCCGTCAAGTTATCATCTGCAACTAAGACTATTCTAGAAGATGAGTCCGTAACATACTCACAGTGAGTTCGCTATAATAAATCAGCACCTAATTAAATGACTTTACAATTCTTTGTGTAATTGCAAACAACCGACTCACATTTACTCACAATTTTGTGAAAACATAATACCGATTTATTTCGATAAAAAGCAATCTAAATCCTTAGATTACTAGACAAATTTTAAAAATAACAATAATCTGGAGCTTTAAAAGGACAAGGACACTGATTTTTTGAAATTTTACTTTCATGATATATTTATTAAACAGGATGCAACAAAATAATTATTAGGTTATAAATATAGATAGATATTAGAACGTCTTCTTTTAATTACATGTGAATTTACAATAAGAACAATCCCAGATTCCCATTTTTGTTTTAGCATGTAATATGCACAAGTATTGAAAAACTATTGTTAGTGATGTAGTGTGAGTATGTATTTACACATTTTTAACTAATTTAAGATGTGCAAAGCGATTATATATCTTTATAGGGTTACTTATGAAAAAATTCATAAAATTATATCAAAAGGATCTATGTATTTAAATTTTATAGAAACGACTACTATTCAGTTGTATGTATTGCTAATTAAAAGGTAACAAAAATTATTATTTGAATATCCACCACACATCAATTAAAAATGGTTGCATGAGTCCAATCGACTCGTTATCACATAAATAATATTCAAAATATGCAGCTAAGTTGTTTGTCTGAATTATTCAATCATACAAAACAAATGTAATTTGAATGAGATGATGATGTCATCCTTAAAAAACGTAGTATTATAATTGTGGAACCAAAAATTCTAACGTATGTCTACTAAGAACGAAGTCTTACAATAATCAAATTAAAATGTGAATAAAATCAATGAAACCCATAAAAATGCAAATGAATAATTCAAAAAAATAATTGCTTTTTTGAAAAACAAAAATCATTAATCGGACACGTGTAGTTGTGTACACTGTACACGGCTGACTGTACATTGCTACAAAATGCAGTGTAAGCCATTGATAAGATTAAAATCTCTTTATAAATAATTATTTTTACTCATAGGTACTATCAGCAATTCTGGACATGCCATTATGTTATGTTATGTAATTCAACTAAAAACAACGTACGACATATTTGTCTCATAACTGTCTACAAGTTCATTTTTAATTCAATAAAATCATTAAGTTGAAGACAATTTAAAGAAACAATAAAGAAAATGGTAAGATCACTTTGCAAACTATCTTACTTTGTTGCACTGTAAAAAAGTCTCAAAAAACGTTATGATAAAAAATAGCCTTGCAAAGTCATTATGACTGGAATATAATGAATACTTAGATGATATAATAATAAATATTGGCACACCTCACATGAATGTCTGAGTATTCGTATGCGTGAGTATGCGAGTGTCCAACTCATATGTTTTTACTTTTCATGCACAAATTAGTAACTACGCAACATAAGAGACACGAGTATGTTCGTTATAATAAATCAATTTAAATAAAGGTTAGTTGATTGCTTGTTTTCAAGGCAATATCAATTTCAAAATTATAAAAAAAATGTGTACTAAAATTAAAGAACACCAGCATGCACGAACAAATTTGTTACTAGCTGTTTAATTATAATGATGAGACTTGAATATTTTCTATAATATTTGTACATTATTAAAAAGATCAATGATCAAAGGTTACATATACGTTGATGAAGCGAAATAATGTCACAATAACTCTATCGAACTAAGAAGTTAACGATTTAAAACCTTTGATCCCAACTTTAATAATATTTAAAATAGCTGAAAATATTCACAACTTTTACTATATTATATAAATACAGTTATGCATTACGAAATGAACTGAAACAACGACAATAGAAACAAGGAAGCAGTAACAGTTACGGAAGTAACCTCAATTAAATGAAAACATTGAAAACACGAAGCAATTATAAAACAATTGCCTAAACTAAGGTCCAAGCCACTCATTAAATTACAATTACAATGGTAATTAGCTCACACAGTCTTAAAATATGTGGTTAATCTCACTTTCTTTATTGTTAGAGCGCTTCCAACTGAACCCAAGCCTACGCAACACTTTTAAGGTTATGTTTCACGTCATGTTAAATGGGGCACCACCCCACGGATCGCATCACACTATTTTTTTAGTTCTCATCCGTCAATTTGTAGAATATTTACCTCATTAAGGAATTCCGTGACGTCGTACACATTATTGTGGATAACTATCCAACTGGATTTGTTGGTGTTGTGTTTCGCGACTTCGGCTAGCGTCAATTGTTTACTCATGATTGCAAGTTATTTTTGGCTGGTACAATTTAATAAAAAATGCAAATAGTTTTTAAAAACGTCTGTTCTCGGCGCACACACAAATTACACTTCAGCACCAAATCCTAGGCGTACACTTAATAACTTAATAAATATATAAGACGTAATATCTTATCAGCTCCAAGTACTTACAATGAATTTAAAAGAAAACAGCTATATATGTGAGTATGTGACCACGAATGATGACAATGACGTTTTATTACACCAGCAAAAAGAAATGAAACAGGCACAATTTCATCACACTATACGTGAAACAGCTGAGTCATAAGAGTTAATGTGTGTTGGAGTTGCGCTATGCGAGCAATGGAGTGCGCTAGTTGTCTATGATGATGGATTGGAAATGGCGGTTGTTTTGAACATTTTGGTGTATAAATTGAGCACAAGAGTTCGGAAACAATTTCGTTCTGAAATTCAATTAAAATTGTGTCAACTAATTTCTTGTAATATTAAAATATTTTGCTTCATTTTATTTTCTATTATACTAGCAGATTGTATTGTTCGATATCGGCTTTAATCTTTGATTATCTAAATGTCTTTAGTGTAATAAAGGGCATTTGATGGTCTTCAATTAATTGTTTTCATCCAGTTTTTATTTACAGTTTTTTTCAGCTCGTCTTATAACTATCTCATTCTAACGCTGTATCTCCCCAAAATCGGAAATGGTTCTTATATTAAACGCAGGAGTTGTATTTCTAAAATATTTTATAAAATCTTTCCTTGGTTTTAAATAGTACTGTTATATCAAAATTTTTTTTTAGAAACCAAATTGTTAAAATCATGTTGAAAAAAAATCTTTAATTTTTCACAAATCGGGTTTCTGGCTTTCAGGATTTTATCCTAACGGGATTTTATGTTGTCGGAAATCGGAATTATACATGGAATTGCTGCTGAATTGGAGCTTTGCCCTATCAGAGTTTAAGATTATCGAGAAATTAAGTTGACGGTATTGTGGATGTCAAGATTGTGGTTGCCAGGATTTTTACCTATCGGGATTGCAATTCTTCGGATATTGGTAAATCATCATTTCAGGATGTTTTTAATATTGTGCATTAATAATAGTTTGCCTTATCTGCTAGTTTAAAATATAATTAAACTAAAGATGGCACAATGATTTTTTTTGGAAAAACAAAAAAAGAAATTGGTTTAAAGTTTAAACATTTATTTTGCAATTTTTGGTTGAAAATTGTCTTGAAATAAAAATAGTTTAATTGTGCACACTATTTGTGTTTATCAATCCCTTAATCCTCTTTTGAATGCAACTTACGACGCTGTTTTAAATTTATTTTCACTGCGCATTGAATCTAAAATAAAGCAGGAAGTAAGTATTTTCCACTAATCGAAGAAATTATTGTAATACAAACACAAAAATTAATAAATATTAAGATAAAATAAATAAATAACACTGTGGGACAGAACTGAACAGGTATACCCAATTGCATTAATAGAAAATGAACTCATCATCCAATACAATACGTACAGCAAAACATCCCTACAACTATTACCTCCTATCACTTGAGCATGCACATATAGCACAATATTTAACATGCATCCATACGGCACAACTCAACTCAATGCCGCATATAAATACAAAACAAAGATAGGGCCACAATACATGACAACAAATCTAATATTAAGTGCTCTTGATTGGGTTTTGGATAAAGCATAACTATGACGATGAGTCTGTGAAGTATCACTTTGATGAGTAGCCTAATGGAATTTAGAATCAAATACCAGCAAGTGGGGAAATTCAAGTAACAAGATAAAACAAACACAATATATGAGCACATGTACGTTCATATTTATAACAACGAGTACGCAGTATGTCACATATGGACGTGTATTATAATGTGAGGCTATATGTCGAGGCAACATAATAATATAATATGCAAGATTGGGTAGGTGGTCCAGATGTAGAGAAATTATTGCACGCAAATGTGAACGAATAGATTGAGATTTAAATAAGTCAGTCGGATTGAATGAAGTAACGTTGCACCCTGTGTCCAGAACTAAAGCAACATTTATCCGTTTTTCAATGGCAATTTCCACTGGCACTCGATGTCTTTGTGTAAAACTGTAATTGTTAAGGAAATGATTGCATTATTGTGTGGAAGATTTTTTACCCTCTTTTTTTTGTCACGTAATTAAATATTTGTTGAGTGAAATTGAAAAGAAGGACGGAAATAAAAGGGTTTTTACAGTTTATACGCTAATTGCATTCTAATTGAATTTTATTGCGCCTTTAGTGATTTTATTTCTTGAGAATTGAAGAAAATGTTGCAATTAAATTAACAATGATTGATATTGATTTTTTGATTTATTTAAATTTTTGCAATATTTAAGGGTTTGCTACTATATTTACTTAGGAAATACATATTCTGCATAATCTGCATATAAGGGCGGATATTTTAAACCGTTTTTGAATAAAAATACATCAATTAACAATCCAAAAATTAAGGAAAAATAAAAGAGTCATAAATGATTATTCAAAAAAATAGTAATTACAAAACCACTTCTACAATAAATAAAAACACATATCAAACAATTACTGAGAAAATAAAAATAACAAACCCTCGGCAACAAGACATTTTAACCCACCCCCTATTGCACCCAAAAAACATGATGCCATATTCGTTTTGTTGCTTTGCTAGCTAGCAGTTGAAAGGTGTTGACTTCAACTGGCACTCATAATTTCAGCATAAAAGGGCATAAAACTCAAGAAGTATATTATGCACACTACACCACATTGCCATTGAATTCAAAGCGCCATAAACATAAAGTGGAACATGTACAACTAAATGGTATAAGCTTTTCACGATTTAACAAAAATACGTGTTCATATAATATATATTATAAGTACGTAGAATAAAAAGATTTATATGAAAAACATTTTGTGAATAGTTAGCAAGTTCTTGTATACTTGTTCGAATATATGTAGGTATATTAATTAGGTAGTCGAACATTTTGAAAAAGTATTGTAGTCATGCGAAACTACTTTTAAATTTTAATTAAAATTCGTACGCGTGTGAGATTGTAACGATATATTTTTTAATCTCCAAAATAAAATACAGCAAACCGAATTCAATTAATTTCACTATGTTAATCACTGAAATTTCAAAAAAAGTTTCAGTTTTTAATTAAATTTCGTTCACTGTAGTCGGAAGTGGAGGGATTAATAATTTTTTAAATATAATATTGACGGGATAAATTGATGGGTTTTTAAAAATGATTTCAACGATAATTTCACTACAAATTATAATTCTCTAAATACAGGAACGAATTTAAGTTATTTGGAAAAAATAGTCTGAAACCAAACATTGCATCGATATTAAACTTATTATAGGAGTTTAATCAACGATTAATTTACTCAGTTCATACAACTAAAATGTGTCGAACATATATAATCCTCTCCCATCTCCCACACTAACACGGCAACTTGCATACCATATTTATTAATGGAGAAATTGCCGTAAGGATCTAAATCGCGTTATGGAGTACATCTCCCCACAGAGTCTCCATAAAAATGTTTCCTTTAATCTCTTTGTGTTATTCTGCGAATCAAGTTTCGTTCTCAAAGCGCCACTGGCTTTATCATTTCGTGTCGTAATAAATTACAATTGCACCACCCATGAAATGTATAAACATATATTGTGCATAAGGAACACACTTTAAAATAATAACAAAAGAGTGCAAATAATTCCAAAGCCAGATTTAAATTTTTACTTACCTTTCACGCGCCTGTAAAGTAATTCCTTAAAATGTTTATCTATATATGAAGTCGCGTGCTCAGAAGTATTTAATTTAAATGAAAAGTTGTAGGATTTAGCTAGCACAAAAAAAATACGGCCTCTTTAAATGTATAATATAGTTACAATGTGAATGTGGGTATGCACGTACAGGGTTTTATGTAAGGAATACATTTAGTGCAACTTTGGATTGCCACATAATCAATGCAATTTAAATCGTGTGTGGGGGATGGTTTGAAATTAGGCGGAAAGTATAGGCTTGGGTGCAGACAATTTGCATATGTTTTAAATTGTATTTAAAATGAAAATTGTAAAGCTAATTTTAATTCGGATATGTGAAGATAAGATGATTTAAAAAATTGTGTTTCGTGATTGTTGTTTAAGTTGTTTAATTGAATTTAAATCTTCAAGTAGAAAATTAATAGCTGAGTAAAATAGTAAAAGTCCTTTAGAGTCCCTCATTAAAACAATTCTTATAATAAAAATCTTAAAATCATAAATATTCGAAAATCTATTAAAAATATCATCAAAAAAGTAGCATTAATTGAAAATAGCCTTATACTTCAAATTGTTTTTGAAAAAACACAAAAGTCCCAGGAAAAATATTTAAAAAAATCAAATTAAATAAAACACACCTTACATGGGGAACACAACTAACATCCACATAGTGTGATGCAAAATGAAAGCTGAGTCCCTAATGCATAACCTCCCACCCCCACTAACCCCTAAAATTTTAATTTCCATTTCAACGTTGCATTGCAAGACTCCACGCTAAAAAATTAAAAACATATATAGGCTTCGTTAGCTGCCCACAATTTCGCTGTCCAAGTCCCCAAATACATGACCATGACGATATGGAAAAGAAATAAACACGAGCATGCAAAAAAAAAACAGAGAATATAAAAACAACTAAAATATCCAGACAGTCCGCGAGGGTGTTGTAATATTGATCCATTTTTAAATGTTGCGATGCTGAGGAGAGCGAAAAAAATTATCCTTCTTTGTACCCCATCGCGCACAACCCCTCCTTCGCATCATCTTTGTAAGTGCAAGCCTGTTTTGCTGTTTTACTTTCGCGCAATCTGCCCAACCTTCATTCTCACACCCCGCACAATACCCACCCTACTTTCGTGTATGTATGTGGGACTGTGTGTTTATATGTTGAAACGTAATTTGAATCATCGCCCGCAGTCGCCGCGCTCAACCACCATTGTGCACCATCACCGCCATCCCACCACGCACCCCCATACCATTATGAAGTTGTGTTTATTTTTAGTTCTTCACTATATTCGTTGCCTCATATTGGGGTGGAACTGTAATGGGGATCATAAAGACATGCATTTAAGCATTGTGTTGAAATTATTTACTCGCATCTATGTACTACCTTTTGTATAGTTATTATGATTTATGTACTCAATTTAATGTGCACGAAAATACAATATATATATATTAAGTGTTATGTTTTATATTGCTTCAATTCAAAATTTCAAGGACGAACCAGATACACGAGCATCTGTACTTATTTGACTACACCTTCATGTTTGAGAGAAAAAAGATAGTCAGCTGTTTAAGTAATTTGTGTAGCATTTCAGGATCAAAACATTACTTAATTTTGTTATTAATACCCTAGGTATTCAAATAGTTATTGTAAATATTGAAATTGTTCAGCAATTTAAAAACGAAACCCTTCGTCCTCACAATGAATTTTCAAGCATAAATTATTTTGCTTACAATTTTTTTTGTCGCGCATTTTTCAGCGTTTAATAATAATTAATGAGTCATTTAGTTAAAAATGTATAAGCTTAACTTATAGAGTCGGAGCTCGAACATGCGTACACATTTTATACATTAAATAAAATGTGCACGTGTTGCAGGTCGGCCGGAAAGATGAGGCTTAAATTTTAATGAATATTTATGAAATCTGCGAGTACACTTTTTAAAATGAATATTCCATATGATTGTTTTTTACTTGATGTTGCATACTTTATATTTTATTATTTTTGGGGGTGAAGTGTGGAAGGTGATTACGATATTTTTGTTGCCGCTTTAGTGGATTTATTATAAAGGGTGCGTGTAGTTGTAATCCTTATTATTCAAGTGTTTTAAAAGATTGACGAATATCTTTATTTGAATGTTTTTTAAGTTTTACGTACAATTTTGGACAAAAACTCAAGGTCAAAATTAAAAAATTTCAAGGCCATTTTTTCCATATTTAGGTAAAACATTACTAAATTGTTGTTTAACTGCAGTCGTACTCATCGTCCCTGCGAAATATTCTTTTATGCAACTTAATAATGATTTCGAACAACTTTCAAAAAATTGTTTTTCTTATTCCTTATGCTCGTAATTTGGTTGAAACAGTGTTCTGCTTTTTATACAAGACGTTTAAGGAGTTGTTGTTATAGAAATTAAAATTTTTCCTTTTTGTAACAATTGCAAAAAATTCATCATAAATGTACATTAAAAATAAAGGTATTCAAAATACAAAAACAGGGATTTATTCTTATATATAAATAAATATTTAATATGTCACGATAAAAAGTTCTTTGCATATGAAATCGTGTTGCTTCATCCACGACTCCCATATCACCTTGCACTGGCCTGAATGTGTGAATTAATGAGCATGTGAATGTTTTATGTGAACTGGGGAACTCCAGAATGCCGCCTTTGACGCGCCTCCGCAATACTGAATACACCATATTCCATATCTATATGAGAGTGGAAGTTTTTATCCATAGGAGTATTGCATTTACATGCAATCCAAATGTATTTCGTATATATTCCGAAAAGCAGGGCAAATAGAGAAGAAGAGTTCAATGTTTAATGCATAAGGCGTTCAAACATTTAGGCACATACAAATGTTAATGTTAATGTGTGCAAGGCTTCAGTCGGACTTAATTATTCAGTTTTCAAATGCTGCACAAATGGATGCTCCTCGGCACAGTGAAAGTTTAAATTTTATGTTATTTTTAGGTGCAACATTCATTTCCATTGCACATTATTAATTATGCTTTTTGTGCAGCCTCGTTGTTTTTAGCTCCAAAAATATTAAATTGTTTAAAGGAATTTTATTAAACCATGTTTTTAAACCGTCTTCTGGAGGTATTTAAGTCAATTTATGCAAAAGATCAAATTGTGTTTTTAAATTTTTTATTTGTTTTTTCACATACCCATTAAATCCTAAAAAGAACATTTAATTATTCAAAATAAACTTTGAAAATATGCTAAAATTGTATTCTCGTATTTTAATCTCAACATTTAGGCATTCCATCCATCAACGACATTTTGAGTCAAATCAAAAAGATGACGAGAAAGCTGGGAAATAATAATTTGCAAAAAGAATTATGAATAAATAGAAATAAATTAAAAATATGAATCAATTATGAATTAAGAACAACGTAACGACAGCATAGCTGAGTTCAAGTATTTTACCATTCCACCGGCTCACTTAAACCGACATATTTCTCTTCTTATTGTACAATGTACATGCACTATAAAGCTCTAGAGCGCTTGAAAATTATCATAATGGAATCAGGCATATTTTGCCAGTTATATTTATATACACCGGAGAGGAACATAAATTGTTTTAAACTTGAATTAATAACTGGAGGATGCAAATGATTTTTTAATTCGCAACATTTTTCTGCGAAACACAAAACGTTTATATTCCTTCAAATTTGCCAGATTGTTTCTTTGCTGAATATTTTATATAGTTAAGTTAGTTTGCCGTTGTATTGTATATTGCCACAATTACATAAATAAACGATAAATATAATGGAATTGACTAAGCAAAAAAATATGAAAATATGAATATTCAAGAAATGTACGAGTTTACATTGCCCCGCCGTATGCTTTTACAGTTTTTTTTTAGCTTTTGCACCATTTTGGCCGCTATATCGTTTGTAATGCTTAAAAGCTTTTATTAGCATAAGAGGATAATATACATAAGTCGAGTTGTGCTGACATATTTTTGGGAAGTGCATTGTATTTTGCAAAAAGTAACCCTTATTCGGTATTGCATAATTTATTTATTTAAATTCCTTATTTCTGTTCATTTTAAGACATTCAAATGACGAAGTGAGTTCCATTCGTTTTAATTTTTTTATTTTATAAGGATTCCCAACTTAAATGTGAATGTAATAAAAAGAACTCATAAGAATCGCCTTTTTAAAAGCCTCAATTGGCTTAAAAGAATAATATATTAAATTAATTTACTACGACCCAGTATAGTTGTAATAGATTCTTTTTAAAAAAATTAATGGAGCAGAAACACGTTTTGACTCCCCCTAAGTCCAAAAAAGTAGTATAGAAAAAATTGTTTATATGTACGCATGTAGTGCGTACGTCCGTTTGGAAGTTTGAATGCCCGGAAGATTTCTCAGAAACTGGATTTGCATGAAATTTTGACGTCATGTTTTATTTCAAGGTCATATCACTAAAATAAAATAAAAATTTAGTCAAATTTTAAAGTTTATTTTGTATACATTTAGCACTCTTTTATAATATCAATAATTTTTGTACTTAATATGTTTAAAAAATATGTTTTGTGAATTGTGGAACAAAATAATTTACATAATTGAAAAATCATGACTTTAAAACTTTAAAAGCACGTGTTTCAATTACCATATTATTATTCTTAGTTATAGCAGATTTCAAACTCTCTTGCCAACATTTGAACGTATTGAGAATGTATTGTACATTGTGTGTGGTCATGATTCCTTAAGGCCATCCATGAAATCAATAATCTTAAATGGTTCTTAAAGATGTTGTGGCAATCATAATAAAGTTTGAACAAATTAAAGCTCAAATAATTGATTGTGAATGTTCCGAAGAATTTCTTGATTATGTTTTGAAATTTTCTTAAAAATAAACAATCTCAAATTACGAATACATATTTTGTAGCAACACGACGTTAGGGGTTGTTTTGATAAATTTATATGGGTTGATACTTCGACAATTTCCTCAATATGCAGAAACAAAAGTGCAATATTTGCATATTTACCTACAAGAACAAACATTATTGTTTCTGATTTGATCACATACACGCACAAAAGGTAATTCAACTGCATTGTACATCTACTGTTGTACAGGTACACAAACCAAATATACCGCAGACATTTGTTACTCCTCCAAATAGAGTCGAGAGTTCAATCAAAATGCATCGTCGTCATAAAACAATATATTATTGATTACAATGCAACTGCAGGCTATAATATAATTTGAATGAAAGGAATCTTGTATAAACTGCAGTCACTCACTGTAAGGCCGTTCATCCGCACCCAGACACATCGTGCATCAGGGCGAGCTGGTCTTCAGTGCGTGCGGCATGTCTGTACTATTACAAACATTTGGAGCTTCCACGAGAATATAATACTTGCAACGTTAACGTAACGCGGTTTCTATACGTAAAGGATAATTTCCGTTTCATATTCTAGAACATTGTCCTTTTCGCTATTTTGAAGCAAACATTAAAAGGAAGAAAATGTGGCATTTGTGAAGGCTGCTGCTTTGTCAGAATGATGAGCGAAATACGCAATGACCACATAATTTCTCGTCCTGTAAGATTATGCAATTAATATGTGCGTGTGTAGTTAAGCAACATATCCTATTTATATATTTATGCGAATTGTGAGAGCATTGAGGGTGCTGCGAGTATGCGCCATATATATCTAACTATAATACACAAAAAACGCACACACAGTGCACATTGCACAATGCACAATGCACATGTAAGCCGGCCGCGGGGAAGAAAATGCGAAATTCTCATTTATTCACCACGCTGCTTTGCTGCACACACAAATTTGGCAATGGTATGAGATGACAACGATATACTTCTGAAAATATATTTCGTTGTGATAACTGAAACGGATGAAATTATTGCACCCTGCCACAAACGAGACACCATACCCTCGCATTGCACAAACTGGCATTGCATATACACGAGCAGCGATTGTGCGTCCGACTATAGTTATATTTGTAGGTGCATTTACGAAAATCTAGTCAGTATGTTACGTACACGTTTGATGTAAGGCTCCAGAAAAAGGAGCAGCCCCCAAAAGGGTAGTTTGTACTTTGCAGCGCATCGAATAAATTATTTGAACTGGTATTGCGTTCTGCAAGTTGCTGGATATCAAATTATAGTGCGCTATATATGCATTTAATTTGATTTATTTGCTAGATGCAGCAACTTTGTGTGTGCATTTGTGAGGGAGGTTTTGGTGTAAGGTGGAGTGGGTGCAAACTGCAAAGTATGATTGTTATGGACGGGGGGGGGGGTGAAATGGGTATAGAAATTACACATAAATGAATATTGTACATACTTCTGTGCGTCATAAAACGCATTGCATGTAATAAATACAAGAAAATGTGTGCTCCTATTTTGCAAAAACTACACGGTTGAATTACTCTTTTTTAATGAATTATGAAAATTTATGGTCCAAAACTTTCTAGGTTTTTGAATGGTATGAAAATAAACTTTTGAAAAAATAAAGAACACTTCATATGTCATATACGTATTGCTATCATTTAATGTACAAAGGTATAATGATATAGGAATAATACAGAAGGTGCACCAATAAAACATAATCCTTACATTTCTGACTTATGAGTTTTCATATCAAGGTAGAATGTTTAATTTGAATGAAGAAGTAAGACACGAAACGATTCACTAAAAAATTGTAAACGCCTTATGCCTACGATTATTTGAATCCGACATGGATTAAATCTATAGCGTTACATTCATGCAGTTCCGGAAAAAAATCTTGGTCAAAACTTTTGACACAATCTAATACTCTGCGGCTTAAGTTTTTATTTTACAACAACAATTCATTTTTAAAGGATTGCGGGATCAAATTTGAACAAATAAATAATCGACCACGAAAACTCTGATTATTTAATTTAAAAAAAATTTGTTCACAAAAATATAAAATTCTTCTCTTTTTTTTGATCGATATCTAATGGAATTTATTTTTGTGCGTGGTTTCTGTCCTTAATCTTCAATATATCTGCAATCAACTTTTTCGAAAGATTGATAGAAAATGGAATAAAGTCGCTGAAAAATAAACTTACAAAATTTAAAATAATTTGTGAAGCTTTTTTGGTTTTAAATATAGTAACCATGTTTATAGTCAGTCGAAAAGTGGTTCACATATTTTTTAAATATGGAATGGGTAACTGTCTAATGTTGGACTGTTATTATTAAATACAGTTTATTTAAAAAATTTTGTTCGACTTTTTTCTGAATGCTCAATTCTAAATTATTGGGAAAAATAATCCGATTAATCAATTACGATTATTGCAAAAATTAGAAAATATTAAATTGTCTTGCAACATTCAATGACTTAATAAGTAATTTAAATTAACAAACATTTAAGTTTGGAAATTCCGAAAATATTTCTTTTATATTGGAAATTAAAAAAACTAAATTTTTTTGAAATACCACACAAAATTCGAAGAGCTAATAATTTGCTAACACATATTTTGTTTTCCGCCATATTCTAAAGACTACAAAATTATTTTATTGCAGCATTGCCTTGATTTAATTGTGCACATAACTCGATTCCGCACTAAAAACATATCAATTATGTAGTACGTATACGAGCGCAATGCACATTTTCCCGATATTATAATGCACCGATAGTATATAATAGAAAATTGCAATGTTGTATCGCAATTTATATACGAGACAAACCCCACAGCAAAATTGACTGATTGAAAATTATCATTTGCGAAATTTCGTTCACGCCAATATTTCCAATGGGAGGGTAGTAACTGGGAAGTGCAATAATATGGTATAAACTATAACCTAATAATAAACTAATGTTAATATCACAGTGGAAATTGTCAATTATCGTAATTATGTGCGGGAAACATTATAATTGTGAGTTTATTACGAAATTTTGTACAATGTAATGGATGTAAAATGCGGCAAAAATGAGAGAATGAAAATTGCAGTGTTTGTATAATAATATGGGCTTTGTTTTTGATTATAAACATATTTGAATATATGTATTTAAAATCCATTAATTTGTTTTTACTTTAAATGAGAAATTTTTTTAATTATTTCTTAATTCATCAGAAAAAGGAAGTTTTGTGAAAATAGTAGAATAAGACAAAATTTTTAGTATTTAGCAATTTTTAAGTCAATTATAAAGTGCATTCAAAATGTGACATTAGAACACCGGCACGTGCAGTACGCACACAATGCAGCACTAAACGACCCACCAGTTTGTAAAAGCTCCCATGCTCATTAATCATTACATGCAATTGTGGATATGCATCGACTTTTATTGCGCGGAATATCACGCGGTTTGTGTCTATATCTGATGTGTGAGCTTATACTCGCTCGTATGTGTGAGCTGTGAATGCAATTTGCCTACCGGCTCCTCGCCTGCACTCCACGCAATTTGCGTCCATCCATATCGGCATTTATACCGTCCTATCTGCATATGTATTGTGGCAAAGTGTCGAACGTGTGTTTTCCGTCACGTGAGTGCATTTTTGCATTTCGTTTTTCTGCGACCAAATTACGTTTTTGGTGTGTTTTGCTTTTTGGAAGGGAAATGACTGCATACAAAGCACAACAAGTGCATTGCTGGCGAAAAGTGAAACTTAATCGAAATACGGTGTGTGTGTGTGTGTGTGTGTGTGTGTGTGTGTGACCACAACACAAATTTTTTATGGTGTTCGTTTTTGTTACCATGCAATTGAGGGGGTTAGATATAGGCTCATATTAATCGTGGTGTGGGTTTGTTTTGATGTTGTGATTTGTGCCATGTAATACAGGAACTGGATTTCGACATTGCATTGAGTGAGGTGGGAGTAAATGCATTTTTTTAGGAAGTTACACAAGGGTGCATCATTGATTAATATTTGCATATCAATTTGATCATTTTGTGGAGTGTTTTTTTTTAATTTGGTGGAGGCAATTTTAATGTTGAATTTTTAATGTGCAACAATTATGAAGTTTATTGTTTTTAAAGTAATTTAAAGGTGAGTTTTGTTAAAGGGTTGTTTCGAAATTTGTATTCTGAAAAAAAACGACTTAAGTAAGCTGTAATATCAATTTGATTTGAGATTTTCAAATTCTATTTAAAATAATTATTTAAAAAAATATTATTCATAAAAATATTTATTGCATAAAAATAAAATAAATGAAATCTGACTTTACATATTCTTGTAATAAAAATATTATATACTTTAAAAATTTTATAGAGCAATATAAAACATACCAAATTGGTATGGCAAGTAATTCGTTCAAAATATTCGTGATTTTTTGTGACTCTCACTTAAGTCACAAATCCATAAAAACGATTTGGCAAATATCAACGTTTATCAACTATTTTTTCTCCTACTAAGTAACAATCAATGTATAATATATGAATGTAAAAGATTTGTGTAACTAAAAATATCATCTTAATATCAAATTGTATATAAGGCACCATTATCATTAGTAAATATCTATTACAACTACCGACGTAGTAGAACATAATATGTTTATGTATAATAAAAACAATTACATATTTTAATTGGAATGTTGTGATGAAGAGCACTACATGTTGACTACTACATAAACGCAAATTGCCCAGTGACCCATATATTGCGAAATGGCAGATTGATTTTCATGTTCTGCGCTAAATTAATTCTCCGGAATAATTTCATTATCAGTGGTGGTCGAGCCGGCATTGGAATTGCCGCCGTAGTGCAGTGAAATGATGGAGTGTTTCTTGCAAAATGCCCACCACCACTTGAAGCCGGACTTGCCAGTAAAATCAAATTTGCTCACAGTGGAAGTGGTGGTGGCGGCGCAGTTAGTGTCGCTTTCCGTCAACTTCTGAACAAACTCCAAAATACTGAGAAGCGGCTTTTTGGTGCGTCGATTGTACGGCGATATGGAAACATCGCAACAAAATTCAAGGACCGCATTCTCCTCGTTACTGTTGAGGTCAGCTTCTTCCAGCACTTGCATGCGATTTGATTTTCCAAGAATGTTATCGTAGAGGGTACCTTTAGGAATGTTGTAACGCGCTGAGGCTTGAGTGAAACGTAATTTTTGTGTCACCACTGCACCGATGGCTTCACGCAATTGGCTTTGACTCCATGTGGGTGCTTTCATTTTGATCAAATTTGATTTGTCTTGAATAATAAACATTAAATCAATAAAATATTGCACTTTAAACTATTTAATAAATAAATACCATTTACTAGGGAAGATGAAGATGCACTCAACCAAGAACTGTCCAGAATATTTGACTAAAAAAAACATAATAATTACATAAAGCAAATTAAATCAAATCTAAATACAATAAATTGAAATCACACCTAAAAACCATAAATCTATTAAAAGTCAAATCCTTTACATAAATATAAATGTGATATGGAACATTAAACAAAAAAAGGGATATAAGGTTAACAGAAAAAATCCAACACAAAAGTGACCGTCCGCCAATAAACCGCTTAACAGTTTAATCGCTACAAAAATTGATTAATGAAAAAGCACACACAGTAAAGGCAATTTTGTTTTTATTACATCTTTAATTCATACAAAAATGCAATATAATTGAAAACTGTAACGTGTGATGGCCACACATGTTTCACGGCACCCTCCCAACACTCCCCCCCCCCCTCCATCAAAATGAGCGTCATTTTACATTTTGCGAATTTAATTTTTAAATATGCAAATAATAAATATAAATGTGAACCCAATTGAATTGTTATGAGCTGTTTTTTCAATTTCTCTGTTTTTCTACGAGCACTCGCATGGGAAACTGAAATAGTATAAAATAAATGCCGACATACGCAGACGAAAATACATAATAAAACGAGTGTGTGGGGTTTCAGGGTTGATAATTTCTCATTCATGCAGTGCAACAGGTTGTGGTACTCTCGGTAAGTGATTAATTTAAAAAAAAGGGAACAATAACAAATTCGTGCAATGAATTAAATAAATCAGTGGACCAGTGCAACAACAGTAAAAAAAAAATGTCCTGCATAATGTGTGTGTAATTGTATACACATATGTTGGATAAAATGTGGACGATATTTTAATGTCGAAGAATGCTAATTATTCATGGGGCGACAGGGATAAGCGGCTGGGTTAATTTATTGTTTTGTTAATTATTTAAAAATCAGTTGCACTGAATGCAACCGACAACTCAATACTTAAATTTCTCATGATTGACAAATTGTTGCAATTTTTTTTTGGAAGCTTAAAATATTTGGTTTTGAAATTAAAATGAAATTTTTAAATTTTGTTTAATTAATAAACACAAAAACATAAAAAAAAGCCTTCAATACACATAATCACAAAAAGTAAGGAGCTCTCTTTGAACATCATCTCAAGTATAAATATTTTATAGTCCCATGCAGTGAGGTGGTTTATTTGAACGCCATTGTGCAGCGAAAGTCTTTAGCATAAAAATACGCACATGATTCTTCATCTACACGTTTATACTCATTATTCATTTTTTTCATCCTTCTTTTGCGGAATATATTTTTGTTAAATGAGAACATCTCTTGTTTCCTATACTTCAGCCGACACATCCTGGCCAGGATTTAAATATTCTCGGCTCTCGCATCTGGAAGCAAATACTGCAATTTTATATGCAAGCGCATAACTGCATACAAACATATACATTTGTGAATAAATGCACTTGTATATGAGGCAGACATATTATTATATGATTTATGCATCTTTTGAGCTTTTGAACATAAATTTATATGCTTAATGATATGCTACAATTGCACACACATAATATATTACACACGAAGACTGGTGCAAGTGTGAGTATGCAGATTCCGAGTAGGTGCATTTTCTTCATTTACTTTTTGCTCTTTAAATACATTTGTTTTTATGCAAAACAAATGATGATGTGTGGGAGGCAAAAGAAATTGCACAAATGAGAAAATATGCATATATTATGTCATTCATGTGTATGTACAGCCAGCAACTGGAATTGCCATAAACCAGGTATTGCATTGCTGCATGTATGGGCATAAAGTAATTATTTATCTCAACAATGTGTGTACAATATATTCTTCTGTCATCATCCATTCATCCATAAGATGTATTATGCTCTTGTGTATGATGCTGAACGCTAAATTATATGCAATTTCATGCTTTTGGTGTGCTAGAGCGTTAAGAAGTGCATAGAATAATAAAGCAACGTTGTTAAATGTATAATCTATGCATTGATGTGTATTATGCATTTTTATAATTACGATTTTTAATGGTTGATTGGGAATAATTATGAATGGATTTTTGCATATTTTTTTGTACAATAGTTAAGCAGAAAATTAAAATTGTTAAGAAAAATGTTTATTAATTATTAGAGAAGAAAATTACGCAACATTTTTCCGAATGTGTTTTATTTACTAATCAAACACTGACAAATCGGTTTCTGCAATAAATTTTGGAATTTGCCACTTTTTTGATGAACTGCGCATTTTTCTCGCGGTTTTCACGGTTCATTTTCGCATCAAGAATAATCCTGCAGATCGTGCTTTTGCAGCTTCTAAATTTATGCACTAGTTATCTCCTGATTGCTGTTAAATATTGTTCCTCCTAAATTTTGTTTGATTTTTGGAAACACCCTGAAGACACAAGGCGCCAGAGCTTTTTAACAAATTTCCGAAACTTTTTGGCAGACATTCTTCAGAACACTACTTAACAATTAATATCTGACTAGATTTCAGAGGAATAGCAGCTACAAATCTTGCTCTGGTAAAGTATTCCTCCTTCAGTTCTCCTTCTGATTCTACACCGTGGAATCTTCCATAAAAATATTGCTCAAAAAGTTTACACACACGTACTTTTTGGTTCTTATTCAAAATTCGTGGGTCAAATTTTTTCCTCTAATTCAGATCTTTTTTTTTTAAATATATTATTGCATGAAATATTATTGAAGAGTGTATATTTTATAAACAAATTGAAATGTACCAACTAATTGAATTTTTGTTCATCCTTCGTACATTCAAAACATTTGAGTATATTCCCGTCAGTGTTAAGAGCCTTTAACAACTTCAATTCACAATTTACCCATCTTTAAAAGATGGGAAAATAAATGGAAAACTTTAAAAAAGCAAACATATATGATTAATGTTGCCTCAAAATTTACCAAGAAATGTTCACACATGAATAACACGTATTACCGATTAAAGTAGTACAAAGTTGCAGCTTACAGTTTATGCAAATTCCCTAACTAACAGTTACAATGTTGTGTATGCTCAATTTAATATAGGTACAATATAATATTATGAAAGTATGCTGGCGGCCCATTATGTAGTAAACGTATTAAACATGAAATATGAGAAAAAGAATCACAAAATGAGTAAAATTTGTATGCAGAAAATCCACGAAAAGCGCACGAGGAAAATTCTTTAAAAAAACTTAACGCATTCTCATGTTTCAAAACAAAATGTTTATGGATTTTTATACTCGCGCGGAAATAAAAAGAACAAGTTTAAAAAAATAAAATATTTTGCAACCAACCCCCGGGTTAAACTTATACCGATATTTTTATATTTTCACCCCACGTATAAGTGGGTGGGAAAAAAAGGTGCCCCGCTAAATGTTATTATTTTCAACGTGCAACATAAAACATAGAAGAAAGCTTTCAAAGCTTAAGCGCAGAAACGATAAATTGTATTAAGTAATAAAAAGAAATCGCAATAAATATTTATGGGTAATAACACAAAAAGGGTATGTACTGGTTGTTTGGTAAATTGTTTTCTGTGCAACCCGCCACATTTGCCAACATATCGCATACATTTTTGGCAGAGTTGCAACGCCGCATAGTCGCATGTATCATGACGTGTGGTGCGGTACAATGTACAATAACATGTAAGCGAGATGTTAACATAAAACATGACTCTCGTTTAATGTTACTGATTTTATTAAAAACCATAAATTTCTTCGGATCAACCGTTTTACAAATTTTACATAGTTGCCCACAAAAATAAAACGGGTGCGGGGGAAAAACAAATGTCATAAGGGTCACAATTCACAACTCACATTCTTTCCACACTTCATAGTACGCTCAGATGTTGTTGAGGATGTTGTAATCCAATAGGAGGAGACAAAAATGCATTTTCCATCCATCGTGTGTATGCGAGACGTAACCCGCTTAGCACGAAGGAGCTTCGAAAATGAGGATGACGATAATAATCTGTTCCTTCCGTCGTTTTCTTCACTTTCCATTTTTGCGTCTGAACATGCTATTCATTCGTCTCCCCCCATTGCAACCTTACTGTACAAATGTAAAGACATCAATAGTACCGATGTACAGCAACAGCAGCAGTGCTAACACCGCACAGCAAAGCGGTCGACTTGAAAAGGACTAGAATATTGTATGGAAGAAAAAGGAGGCGGAGGACTAGGGTGGCAATGGTGTAGCAGTGTATGAGGAAATTGAGAAGCTTTCACTACGCTTTAGGCACCCCACAGATGTGTACACAAGTGTGAATGTAGGACAAAGTGTTCGACAACGACACAAATTGCCGACACTTGTTGACTCCTCTTTACGGCAAAGATACTCGAGACGCCGTTAAAGAAATGAATACGAGGCAAAGAGTAGAAGACCCGTCATGCGGAAGAAGCTATGTGGAAGTTGCTTGAATATATACAAATCGTTTAAATAGCACTGCAAAAGGAACGAGAAGTGCCACAAAATCGTGGTGGATACATGGTTCTATCGTATAGCAAGAAAGCACATTATTCTTGCCAGTGCTTATACGTTTACATTCGTAACTCGGTAAGGATTATTTGCAAAACTTAAGGGATTATGTTATGAACTAGGTGTTTGTTATATACCTTTAAATCATCAATTGCTTCAGTGCTACCATCGGTTGTTGTTGTAGTGCATTGGCTGACGTTGGGGGATAACTCTGGCTCATGGTGTACAGTCGGTATCAAACCAAGTGACTCAAGTGGCGGTGGAATGCTGTACGAGCTTGCATGATCTGCAGCTTTACTTTTTTTTGGTTGAACAGATGCGGTCGGTGCGGTCGGTTCTTCAATCACTACAACATCTTCCAGCAATGGGGCCAAACTTTTTCGACTTTTTGCAGCTTTACTTGATGCTGTATTGCTATTTATTTTGTTATTGTTATTATTGTTGTGGCTGGGGGTTGTGATGACGGGGCTCGGTCCCAGCTTCCGACGTTTGCTTGCACTTTTAAGTGTCGGCGTTGGGGTAAGTGGAGCCGATTCACGTTTCGTTGATATTATTTCTGGTACTGGTATGGCGGTAGTTGTTGCGATGGCGCTCGTGGGTATTGGCGTAATGGCACTAACAGGAGGTGCCTGCTGCTGCAATAATTGCTGATGGTTTTGTTGTTGGTGTTGTTGTTGATGCTGAAGTGTTTTGTAGGTTTGCACATCACCATCATCTTCATCGCCGTTCACATCGCCCAGACCTCTTATTTGCAACGTTTCGGCGACTTTCAACAGTGGTCCTATTTGCTCTTGGCTCACATTGATTTCACCCCGATACATAAAGTCGACAATCGCTTTCAACTCCGGCCACTTGACATCGCGCATTATAATCACCGGATGTCGGCATGGATTGTCGAAGAACAGCGTGGCAAAGTATGGACTGCATGCGGACAAAATGATCTTGTGTGCTTTGATTGAATAGCCCTCACATGATAGTGTCACATCCACCAACGATTGCTGCTGCAGATGCTGATCAAATACGCTCATAAGGTTTTTCTGGTAGTTGTGCCATCTTAGGCAGAACTGTTGACTCTGGACTAGTTTGCCGGTGCCCGGGAATTGTTTTGACACCAATACATTGGGTGCATTGGATTTGATTTCCGGACATGTTGTGAAGGCGATTGATTGGATGTCCGTCATTGTGGATGCGGAATGTGCTGCAAAGAGACAAAACACACATTTTGTGTTAGCCATTTTAAATTGATTATATACGGAATTGATTGTGGATGTGTGTGGCTATGCCATCTGAAGTCCATGAACAAACCAATTTAATTTATTCCAAATTCAAATTTGCATATTTTTGAATTTTTATTTGCTGCGATTGTGCAGAAAATTTCTTTTCGGAAATGTGCATGCGAGTAAAAAGATGTATAAGAGAATTTCAACACAAACTACCCCACATTTGGGTGGACAGAGACAAAACACGAGGACACGCCTGCATTGCAATTGAACGAAAAGGGGATACTGCGCGATTGGGGAAAAGCTTCATGAAATAAGGGGAGGTTTTGAATGCATTTTGGCGCATTTCTTCTTTTATCAGTATGGGGCGGTGAAATTGTTTTTCTATGTTTTATTGATAAAGTCTTAAAAAAAAACTTTTAACACTAACTGTTTACATTTAAATTTGAATATTTCTTTTTAATTTAAATAATTAGGCATCATATAATATACATTTTTGGGAGTTTATTTTAATAAAAAAGAGTTTCACTCTTTTAATTTAAAAATTAAGATTTTAGAGCCAAAACATATTCTGATTTCTAACCAAAAACAATATTTCTCAGACACAAATTTATCATTAACTTCCTCATTCTTAATACAGTTCATTCTGTCACACTTTTCAGATGATTCAAATATTAAGAAGTGATCTTCAAAGAAAGTTCTCAGGAATATATTTTACATAATTGGTGTTTTGCAAGTGCATTTTTAAGCAGGCCCAACCTTAACGCCACGGGACTCATGTTTTGAATTTTATTTACAACCTACAAAAACAAGCTCATAACTTAACTGACTGATCTTTTAAGTTACAAACTTCCTGATACCAAAATTGAGAGCAATTGTGTGAGCTAAAAAACTCACACGGTTCAAAAAAGTAATTTTATTTTTAAAAAGGCCAAAACTTCTTTAATAAAGTTAACTTTCGCTGCACAAAAAAAATGTAGCGGCAAATTTGAATTAACATGCTTTAATTAAAAGCGCAAAAAAATTATTGACAACTAATATGGAACCGGCTGGCCACACACTACTCATACTGCCGATGCCGCTGTCTTGCATATTAAGTTACAAACATTACAGGTCTCTGCAGCGATTCGAGTTGCAATGTGTAGCCATAATTTTTTGCGACAACTTATGGGCTGACGCGTCCAAATAAATACACAGTGCAACACTTAAATGTGCAATTTTATTAAAAATGTTTTCGGATGTAGCCCGGCAATATTTCAGTTATTTTTAAAATGTCATCAGCGCGCATTAAATGCGATGCTTTATGTCGATTGTGTGTGATCAACGGCAACATAATGGAATGCAAACGATGGTAATTGCGCCATCATGCAGGCCATATCAGCATTGCCGTTTATATAATATTTTAATGCAACTACCACTTTTTTTTGGGTCTCTTTTATGTGTCCATGACATTCGCTTTAAAATGGTGTGTGTAATTTGGGGAAATGCCGCAGAAATTTATGGATAATTATAAGAAATTCCGATAACTTAAGAATAATATTCCGTTGATTTCAACAGTGGGTAATTTTTTTTATAAAACTAAATTAAAGTGACATTGAATTTTATGCACGCAAGAAATCCCTCCAGGCTGAAAAGATGGCAAGCATAATTAAAAGTAATAAAAAAAATGCGTTTAGACAATAAATCTTTCTTATTTACATTAAATCTAAGGATGAAACTATGCGAAAAGAACACTGAGATGGTGAAAAAGGCACAAGGAAATTATTAAGACACATTACTCTCCCGAGTATAATTTCTTAAGCATTTAAATTATGTGCTAAACGTCTTGTTGCTAAATTGCTATGCGAGACACATTACTCATTGTCCGAAATTTGTATATGAAGTTTTGTCTGGTTATTCAGATTTTAAAGTAACTAAACTTTTTTAAAAGAAAACCGAGATCTTTCAAGTTGGAGACGTTTTCAAAATCTAATAAAAATAAAGTTTGGGAAAAAAATTTATAAAGTTATTTTAGGGAAAACAATTTTGACCTTAAAAAAGGAAGACTTTTTTACGTTCAATAAAGTTAATTGTTATAAGCTTAATAATTCTATTTTTCTTAATTTTACAATAAAAAAATAATTTAACAGTTGCTTTTATAACCATGAATTAGTTTCCCCCACACTGTTCGACTACAAAGTAAAAATTTAAACAATATGTTGCTAAATTCCTAATAGAATAACCCTTGAACAAACAACATTTTGAGTGCAATATGATTGCACGTATTTAATTAATATAAGAACTGAGAATGAAAAGACCTTTATAATTAGTCTTTTAGACTTTTATTTATTTAAAAGTAAACTTTTGATTTTAATTATCTAAAAATATCTTTTTATCATTCACTTTCTTAAAAGATCAAAGACATTTTTTTAAATAAAGGTGTCCTAAAAGAAATCAATAATTATTAATCACCATTCTGAAAATATGCTCTCAATTTAAAAATAATTTCATTTCGACTTTAACAATTATCAAACTGCATAAAAGTGGTGGCATAATAAACTGAAGAGTCTCGTGGTCAGATCTTCTCAAATCAATTCAAAATAATTTCAAAACCATGAAACGAAACCATCAGGAATAATCCTCAAGAACGTGAAAAATATGTTCTACTCACATCAAACTCATATTGTACAAAATCAAAAATCTAAATTTATTTACTAAAGAGTGGTAATTTGGTTCACAACATGCTAAATATTCTTCCCCAATTCGTAAAAACTAATAATTGCGATTTAACCTGTCCTGCAATTTGACTTTGAAATTTTTTTCACTTAAGTCTTTTTAAATTTATGACTGCAGAGTGCCCCAAGAACTTGACACAGTTCTTCTATACGCTATATATAAAATATACTTTAACTTTGAAACATTTTGCCGTAGCCTAAATATTCACTAGGACTGAGAGTGTTTAAATGATTTGATAGATCAGAATACAGAACGCTAGGAATTTGCAAGATTAATGACCAATCATTCCCAAAGAATCTATCAATTTGATTCATTTCATCTTAAGGCAACGTTGTCTTAAAGCAATTATACTTTTTTTTAAGTTAATAAATATTTATTGAAACATCCCAAAAACCAATTACACAAGATTTTAGAATCATCTTTTTTTGCGCTTCAACTTACATTACTGTACTCCCAGTAGAATGCCTAAATTAATTATGATAAACAACAGAAATAAAAATAAATAATTTAAAAATAAACAAAATGTGGCACAACAAACCTTCATATTGGCAATCATCATAAGATGGCGCAAATTTACTCAAAAAAAATCCCACCACGTGGTGAAATAATCCAATACAACCACCCCACACGCGTCGCGTCGACAAAATGACTTTTTGGACGGTGTGATTGCGAGAGATTGACACTTCGCTCACGCACGTATACGTTCACAATTTTATTCACATATATAGGCGCAACAGGTTACTTTTGATTAAATAATACACGAATTAATTTAAAACTTACCGGTAATTAGTAACCAAATGACACTCCAACCAAATGCATTAATTAACCAATTAAAAAATGCAAAGTGCTGCAATAAAAAAAGCATAATATACACGGCGAGGGCAGGATAACAGAGAAACGACGCACACGTCATAATAAGGCGTCAACAGGTGTCTGTCAAAATTTAACATCAAAATTCCAGCACAGCGAAATAAGCTGCTTATTTCCAATCAATCGCAATAAAATTATGCTTTTGACTGCACTTTAATAACTTAATATTGTATTTATATTTATTTTTATTTAATTATTTTTTTAACTCAATCAAATACTATGGACATCCGCATATTTAACTTACCTAATAATTTTTATATGCTGTTGTTGTTGTTGTAAATAATGTACCGGACTGGCGACACGTCGGAGCGCTAAGTGCCGTCACAAAATATGAATCACAACTTATAATGAAGATCGATCAACACAAACAAAAAAACAAATTGAAGGCACAAAAACAACAACTAAAACTTAGGGTAATTATAACGGTAAATTAAAAATATAACAGAAAAACAATAAATAAACTAAATTTCGATGTCGCATCGCGATGCGTCTCTCTTCTCGTGCAAATTGTAATATCAAAGATGTCTGACGCAGCGCCAGCGTCGATGGATGTCGTCACGTTTTTTTTGATGATTTTGCTTTGGGTTTTGTGACGTTGCCGACGCGTGTATTGCGTTTCAGTGTGTACGAACGAGATGGTGTTACAAAATCGTGGGCGGTGGAATGAGACTGCGATGGCGTGCGTTAACAAGTGTCATTGAACATATTGTGATGGAAAAACGACGCTATACGCCGATATGTGGCGCTTTCGGCGTTGCGACGACAGCAGCGTCGCGATGCGACTTTTTTGAAATTTAAATATTTTTGCAGGTATACTTTTAAGCAGTCTGTATAAATTGTATAGAGCAAATAAAAAACATATTGAGGAGACTTTAATATTGATGTAGATTTTTAAAATTTATTGCACAGATTACAGAGGTCAAACACACATTCATATAACATTAATTATTACTTTAAGTCAAATTGGAATAATTTCATATATTAAAGTTAAATTTTTTTTGCATAAGTTTTAATGGTCCCGCATTTTACTTTTCATTAATCGCTTCCTTAGGGATGCGTTCCTGCGACGAATCCGATGAGTCTGGGGTAACAGCCGGGCTCTTAAAAAATTCCTTGCAAATTTAATATTTATAACGGACAACCATTATACCACATCAATCCTTACCGGAAATCCACTATGCAGCATCTGGGCAATTTTCTCCACATCCAATGTGTTATCCAAAGCAGAGACCTTTTTCAATGCAGCCGACACAATACTCAAATCGCCACGCAACTCACTCACGACAGCTGTAATCTTCTTGGCATTCGACAACACCTCAACGCTTAGCGTGTACGGATTGTAGCGCACACCAAATGGACGCTGAATGCCCTCGGCGAATGCACGCATCTTTTCCTTGGCCTCCTCAAAAGAGTCCGTGTAGTAGTAGGCATTTTGGTAGGCCGTTATAATGCACTCCTCGCGACATGTCACCTCGGGATCAAATCGTTTAATTTTACTCTTTGTTGTGATTGCATGCTGAAGTTCAGCCACTGATGACAGCAATCCAGCACCGAAAACCTTGAAGTTTCCATCCGTTTGGCGACAGAGTCCAAATTCAACCGTAAAGAAGTACAACTGGAAGTAAAATTAATTAACATTTAATGTCATTTATAACTAGTTGAAAAATTCCTCAATTTTACAGTCGCAATTTTATCAATGTCATCATTAGAAGCACCCAATGAAGCTAATCCAATTTCTTGAGAGAATTGAGCAAAACTGGGATTAGCCAGCAGTGGCATGTGACCCAGCAGCTCATGACAGCAATCAGGTTCTGGTGTGTAAAATGGATCCGAGGAATGGCGAATATATTGAGTGCAATGGAACACCCGAAATGCTAATCCTGAGAGGAAATCCCTTGGTGACAAGTAACCAGCCACTGGACGCAACTGGAAGCCAGTCTTGCGTTTCAAGAATGTACTAACATCTTGCAGTTGGGGCAAATTGTCTTCACGATATCCACAATATTTCACCAATTGGGGCCAATTCTCCATGTACTCTGGAACGGCGTACAACGCGTACAGACGATGCAACTCACGAAATACGACGCCCCTGCAATCATTCAAAATGTGAATACACGTTCATTACTCAAATTAGTTTTCTTGCGTGCGCGATTTCAGTTTATTTGTGCAAGAGTTCTTTATTTAATTGTAAATCAAATTAGGCCAACTTACCATGTCTTGATTTCTTCTTGGGTGTATTGAACACGAGGAATGGGGTTCCCACTGAAAGTAAAATGTATAATAACGTTAAAATCACGCTGCATAATTGAGTTTGCTGTCTTAACTATTTGTAAGAGTTGGCAATTGCAGCAAATTGCTCTCGTCGTTTTCTGTAGATTGGGTCCTTAAAGCCGGGATGATCAGCATCCAATTTGTCGCCGTACATCAAAACATTTTGCGCTTTGTCAAGGTCAGATATTTTGCGTGGAAACCAGTGCATCTCGCCAAAATCTTTGAAATGCGTTAATTAAGTTTAACTTAAAAAATATTTTTAAATTACCAAAGCTAGAGCACGCCGACAACGGTGTTGGTGGGGGAAAGGTGTCTGAGCTTTCCGTTGAAGTATACGTAACTGTCTGGACTTCGCGCTTTAACATTCGAATGACCTCATCCAAATGATTTGCGTCGCATTCAATGTCAACAAGGACATCAGCCTTTAAACATAAAACAAACAGAATTTAATTGTTGCAAGTAATAAATCCTTCATGACTTACTGTCTTCCCACTGTGATCATAATTCTGGAATTCAATGTGAAGCACATTGATTCCCAGTTCTTGAAACACTTGCAATGCATTGGCGAGGCCTCCCACTTGATTCTTCAATGTAAACAAAATGGAGGTCTTATCTCCGGATGGTGCCGTACCCGTTTTGTCATGAATTGCATCTTGAGAAGTTTTTGCCTTTAACAAATAACATTCTTAAATTTAAAACCAATCAAACGAAAAATGCTCGTCTTCAATGGAAATACCACAAAATCCTTTCGTTTGTGCAAAGGGCTGCCTTCTTTCAGCGCCCACTCCTGTTCCCCACTTCGATACAACCACAGACCCAGGAGGCTTTTACCAGAACCACTCATTGCTTCAATTTAATTTCTTTGTGCTGTTTGCTTCCTCCTTCAATTCGAATGTTTGATTTCTTTGATAGTTTCGTTTGTATCACTGCAGTGCTCTTGGATTGCGTCACACGACTTCTTTATTTATAGAAATACAACAGACAAGTAACTTGTTGATTTATTCCTCTTCAAAGTGCGGTTGTATATTTTTACAAACGAAAGCAGGGAACACAAGGCAAAGATAAATAAAATAAATCTCGAGAGTAGTGTGCATGCGGCAATAATGCGAATTGCGAATAAGAAGCTTCAATCACTTAAGGGTGCTTTTGCTTATCGTTAAGTGGTTAATGTTCTGCTTTAATTGATTCAGTGATACGATATATGTTGAGTAATTTATTCAATGTTGTTAGGAGAGGGTTGTTTAAAGAGGGTTTTTTTATAGTCGACTGATAAGTGTTAAAACATTAATTAATGCAAGGGGTATCAACGTGTTGGCATAAAAGTTTAAGCACTCATTAAATTCATGTATTATGTACTTTTAGATAATTAAAAATTATTTAATATAATTATTTGTATTTTTATAAAAAAATAATAGAAAATAATTTTTTTTATTTTGTCATAATACATGTCACAATTTTTTCTTAAAACTATTTAAATGAAAATAAAGCTAAAATAAGGATAAAGGGTTGCTCAGAATTTTCTCGAAATAATATAATTTCAATACTCGTGTTTAATAGAAAGTTAAAAGATTTTGAGCTCTTAAAATTACCAAGAGGAAAATCATCCCTTTTTCTAAGGCAAAAAATAATCTCATCCTTTATCTCCAACTTTATTTGAAAAATATACAAACTTTTAGTTAAAAAATAATTCTGATATTTTGTTGAAATTTAATTGTTAATTTTCTGATTAAAATTTTTTTTAATTCCGAAAGTATACTTAATTTACAATTACAAAAATCTATAGTTAATGTGCATTTCTTGACTAGAGAACTATTAAAGAATTAAAGAAAAATTGTTTTACAAAACTAAAAAACTGATCACATTATCAGTGCCACTAAAAATTTTAATTTAACATCATTTTAAAAAGGATTAAGGGAAAATCTCATTTTTATTGCATTCACGAACTTTTTAAAATTAATTATTAATAACACGATCCATGACGTTTTTTTCATTAATTGACTTTTTTTTAAAATCTGACTGAAATGTCTGCAAATTTTTTTTTTTAAATTGCATATTGGTAAAAAATGTAGACAAACATTTTTTTTACTCTCTTAACTTTAAAGGGCATTAGTGCCTGGTCTTCCAATTCTTGTACAGTAGAAGCTCACAAATTAGAACTCTCACAACTCGTTAAACCATAAATGTGACGGAGAACTATTAGTTTTAATTTCTGGAAGCCTTTTTTGACTTTATCTTTTTTCACTTCAAATTGTAATATTTTGCTTGTTGAAGTTAAAATAAAACGGGGTTCATGATATAGCGCTGCATCCAATTTAAATAAACTGAAAAAATAAATTTTAAACGTTTTGTGTGTTAAATTATTAAATGTTAAATAAAAATTGTTTTGTGTTAAACTAAAGCTTGCGTAATCCGAGGAACGAAGTGGTTCATTTTGTGAGATTCTTCTGTATTTGAATAATTTGGTTTCTGATTGATTTATTCTAAATTGAGATTAACTTTAAGGTTACATGCGAAAGTTTATGCTGAAATATATTTAATTTTGAACCTAATTAACAAAAAAAAAAAAAAGGTTTCTACTTCACAATTATGACTAGTTATTCAGTCTGTTGCAAATAAATTTTGAAACAAACATTAGACACAATAATTATTGACGATTTTAAAAAACGGTAATAAGGTTTTTAAAAAATTTAACAAGGGACGAAGAATCAATATAAAATCCGAAAGAAAAACACGTCGTTTTTAAATTCACATTTTAAATTAATTGCAGTAATAACCGCTAAAACTTTAAACCTATATTAAAATTACCAAAAAAAATATTCACAATTTTATTCCAAATTTATCCAATTGAATTTCACTTCCACTGTCGCACAAATCACTGAAAATAGCTGATATTCCTCACAAGTTACTAAATCACACTGATCCAGTTCGCCAGAAGCAATTGCCTTTTATAGCCTTCCAGCATTCACAAGAAACCAGAAGGTGCGACGTGGGTGATGCTGCGTTCAACCCCCAAGTCGTATAATAATCAGGGCAAATATACAGTTGGGCGCCACTGAAGATGAAATGTACTGAATGAATGTGATTGGCTGAATCAAGTAAAATCAGGATAAAATGTTAGCTCGTCTTCAGTTTCCATTCAAACTGTTATCAAGTGTTACAGGGTTGGTTATGTGCGGGTGCTTGGTGGGGTGAGTATATTTGATTCGACTTTTAAACGAGTGTACTGTACAACTTTCGGCGTCAGTAAGTTATGCGGGATGTATTACAAGGAGAGATAAGGAGGAAGAGCCCAGAAATTTTATCAATGAAATAGAATATGTGTTATAGACTATAGTCTTTGTTTTTGCACAGGGCAACTGTTGCTGACGAGTGAAATGCATAGAAAGCAAAAGCAGACATTGGATCCATTAGTCTTATTAAGTGTGTGAGACGTGAGGATTGATAAACGACGCACCTTTAGCATTGGTGCTTCTAAATCAATATTTTCTTCTAAATCGATGCATCTTATAGAATATTGCATAGATTTGACGTAAGTACTCGTATTTTGTAGAAGAACGGACATCAGTTTGACCGACTTTTCAAAGACCATTATAAGTTTGAATAACTTTTCGTTGTTCATATTCACTTTACTAACTGTGAAAGTAATTTCTAACAAGGATTAAATAGCATCAAACTTTTGAATACAAATTTAACCACACCAATTCGCAATGGGGTGGAATTCTATTTATATATTGCAAGATTTAAATTGATACGGTTAGTTAATTTTCAGAGAATTAAATGACTTTGCAGTTTTTATGTAATGTACAAATTAGAAACATTTAAATGCCTATATAATTTTATACTCATAATATTATGACTTGTGAGTTGAGATACTGCATTATATGAATATATTGAAGACATAAAATATCGACACAATTTTCTTAATTTGCCATTAAGATTACATCATTCTCATAATAATAGGTCATACTGAATAGAAGCAAGTTGTCATAAAATACTTATATAGCCCTCATTAAATTATTTACATTTTATGGTTAGATATGTTTTAATCTAATTATTATTTTTGTATGATTAATTGTGGATTAAAAGCCTTTTAAACGTTTAAATATTTTTATGCGCATCTAATTTCTAAAGCATTTGTGAAGTCATAAAACAAATTCTTATCCTTAAACAATGTTTGTATGTACAGTGGGCGAAATTCAATTCATTCTGTTTTTTTTTCTGTCTAAAAATCATTACAGAAAGCACTTTCGGATTTTTCGTATTTCATATAAAATTTTGGATTTTCCATAATCCATAACTTTTAAAAGAAAAAAATTTATGCGAAACCTTCCTACTTTTATAAAAAATTTGCGAATAACCTTGGTTAATGCATGACTCTTTTTTCCTTTTCCTTATGATGCAAGACGTTGTCTCCTTCACATATTTTTTATCGAATCAAACTTACAGAAATATAAAATAATAATATAATATAAATAATAAAACATTATAAAGACAAACAAATCCGGAAAAAAATAAATCAACTACTTAAACTAACTTACTTAATGGAACTAAATAAAACTACATAATTGCATTGAAACATTAAAAAATCTTTATTTTCCAATATAAATAAATATTTCTTTATTTTTTTAGCTAACTTTTTTATTACAATGATAGGTTCGGATCATAAACACTTTACGGTTCCCTTGGTATAACCGATAAAAAGAGTATCGCTCATTGTTTTAATAAAAACCACATAGTTACTTTGAGGAATTTGAAAAGAGTTCTAAAGTGCTAATAAACTATTTTGGGAAATTCCGTGAAGACCGGGAATTTACTTAATTAATTAAAGAATATTAATTTATAAATTATTTAATTTGAATTAAAATAACTTATAAAGAATTGTTATTAAGTTTTAAGGATCACTCAAAAGATGCTATTCAAATTTTAGTGCGAGGACATTTTTTGAAAATTTAAATTCAAGCAATCTGATCCAAATTGTCACAAGTTCTGGTTCATATTTGAATAACAATCATTTCCAATTATACTCCTGTAATTCAAAAACTGCGCCACATCGCATAATAACAATCAGAAGTCACCCCTATATTAATTCATTTATACCATAATATACCGAATATCCACCACAATTGCGTCAGCGCAAAAGCCACCCCCATGCGCCATAAAAAATGGCGTCCGCAGAAAATCAATAAAAACTATGTCGTATGTTTTCGCATGTGTATAACCGTGCAGTGTACCAGATATATTGAGCGAAAAAATTACGCTGGTGTGCTTGTATTTTGTCTTGTAGGATATTAAAGTCTTGTGACTGCAGTGTAAATAATAAATTGTTGGCGATTCCTACCCGTCTGGGGGTGGCCTTATTCCACACAGTGCAAGAGATCACACATCAAAGGACGCGATGGCCGATGCAGAATATGAGGAGTTTCGCAACACGTTTGAGAAACTACCCTCACATTTTCAAGTTCCAGCGCCGTTCTACTCGTGAGTTAATTATGTGCCCTTGTTCTCGTTTTCATGTCTTTTTTTACATCATCAATTTATTGAGTCGAGTTTTATTTCCGCTGTGTAATTTATTGATTTCAACATTTTTTCTCGCCATTAATTTTAAAATGTAATAAAATTATGCATCATGTGTATTTGCAGTCTTGTAGTTGGCCTAGACGACGAGGATTCGCCTTCAAAGAGTGATTGCTCCGATCAGGAAGAGGACATTCTCAATGAACGTTCACAATTTAACACACAAATATGCTCAAAACCACCCCTTCAATTGACTGAAATTCACCACACCGAAGACGATGAGTTAGGGGATGGTTTGAAGGCAACAAATCTTACAGCCAACTCATCATCTGCGTCATCGACAACCACCAATGCATCTTTAAATCAGTCAAATTTGGAAAGAACAAACTCGTTGCCTTTCATTTCAGGCAATGGTCAAGTGGTGGAGCGACGCCGAAGAAAGTTGCCTGAAATTCCAAAGAATAAGAAATGTAAGTCCTTTAAGTTTAACATTAAAAAAATCTATAATGTAATGAAACAATCTCACAACACAATGCAGCTTCCATAATGTTTATGTGCGGCGGTGGAGGTGGCAATGGCCCAACATCACTGGCTGATGAATTGGGTGGACGCCATCAAAGTTTCAACTCCTTAAATTCCATACCGCAACGCTCCTTTCTAGCCATGAAATGTGGCTATTTACTAGACGAGGATTCGAGTCCCGATTCAGATCGTTTGCAAAGTTTGGGTGATGTTGACAGTGGACACTCCACTGCACACTCACCCATCGACTTCAAAAGTATGTCACCACAGATGGTATCACCCTCTACTTCACCATTTCCACCCCCATTCGGTGGTGTGCCCTTCAGCCAGCTAGAGATGTTGGAGGCAACACATCGGGGTTTGCACAAATTCATACCACGACATCATGACGAGATTGAGGTGGAGATTGGGGATCCCGTGTACGTGCAAAAGGAGGCTGATGATTTGTGGTGCGAGGGTGTTAATTTGCGAACGGGTCGGCAAGGAATTTTTCCATCAGCGTATGCCGTTGACCTAGATTACAATGACTTTGATCCAACGGCTGTGCAAGTGAAGAAGGAGCGCTATTTGCTGGGGTATTTGGGGTCGGTGGAGACATCGGCACATAAGGGAACTGGTGTTGTTTGTCAGGCGGTGCGAAAAATTGTCGGTGAATTTGGTGAATCACCAAATGGGCAGCCGTGCATTTTGGAGGTATCAGATCAGGGGTTGCGTATGGTGGATCGGTCACAGGTGAAATTTGATATTTATTTTTGTGTGGAATTGTCGCACCCTTATTGTTTCTTTACACAATGTTTTTCTTTTGACACAATTTCAAGGCAAAGGAGAAGAAGAAGCCATGCATTGATTACTTCTATTCGCTGAAGAACGTCTCATTTTGTGCATTTCATCCAAGGGATCATCGTTACATTGGCTTCATAACAAAGCACCCAACTATTCAGCGATTTGCTTGCCATGTTTTTAAAGGACACGAGTCTACTCGTCCTGTTGCTGAGGCAGTCGGGTAAATATTCAACTCAAATACTGTGTTACAAATTAAGTTAATAATACGTTGGTTTTTATTTCAGCCGAGCTTTTCAAAGATTCTACCAGAAGTTCATTGAAACGGCATACCCCATTGAAGATATTTACATTGAGTAAATGCTTAAAGCATAAATGCAATATGACGTGGTCTGAAGAGGACGATGGGGCAGATATTCATTAAATGAAAGCTTTAATTTCACTTGAACTTATATAAACTCCCAAGCTTTTTCACTTTTTTCTCTTCTATGGTCTTGAGTTTAGATATTAATTATGCAGACGTTGCCATTAATTCTCAACTTTTAACTCGTAGCAAATTCTTGTAAATATTTCATAACACTGAATCAAATCATAAACTAAACAAATCACGTGAATGACATTTAATGAAAAATTCTTATCTCTACATAGAAGTCTGTTTAGTTGTAACTACATTTCTTAATTAGAGTCATAAAATTAAAGCAACAAACATAAAGGAATATTATTATATAAAGTTAATTAAACATGTATTATATATTATATTGATTAAATGTATTAAGGAAGCAGCAAATGCAGGTTAAAGGTGTGAGCTTGAGTGCAATTTAAACAGCATTTTGTCATTGAAGTTTTTGTTAAAAGTCACAGTGTTTGACTAGCAAAACTCCTTAATTCATTGAAATATTTCAGTTGATTACAAGATACAAAATAAAATATTATCGTTGATGAAAATGGTGGGTTAAGAAGAGCATGTTAAGCCGGAGAATAAGTGCGATTGAATGAACAGTTATAAAATCTCAGTTCCAGAGTAGAATATTTTTGTAAGCTGGAAAATTGATGTCTTATATTCTATAATAATACAATAAATGAAATAGAAATTGTTTAGGAAAAATCTTTTTGAAAATTTCAAATACTAAATTCCTTGTATAATCTATTATCTAAAATACCAATAAATTAAAAAGAAAAAATACAAATACACAATATTTATATACAAGCAATTATCTAAAAATGCAAAAAATAATTTCTTATTAATTTAAATTGCATTTAATTTTTAATGAAAAATCAAGATGATATGTTTTTTTAATTTCAGTTGCTATCAACATATTGGGTTAAATTATATAATTAAATTTTCATGATTTTGTTTAAGCCAAATTAAATTGTACAGTTTTTTTTATATTTATGAAATAGTTAATAAAATGCCAATAAAATATTATTTTGCATGTCAAGTTAATTTTTGTTGTTTTTAATACATGTATTTTTTCACTTTTGAAATATAATCAAAATATTTAAGGCACATATTATATTTTATATTTACATTATATTTTTAAATAAATTATACTTGAATCTGAAAATTAAAATAAAATTAAAAAATTTATTTTCAAAACGTGGGCAGCGGAGAATAGTCATTTAATTTTTTTACTAATACTTAACTATTCAAATGATTTAATTTTGTATTTACTTAGAACAATATTAAAATACATTTTTGGAATATTGAATTTATTAAATATTATTTATTTATTTTTAATCTTTAAAAAATACAAAAAATACGTTATAATTTGTAAGAGAAACATCAAATAAATGTATAAAAAATTGGGGAGGATAAATAAGATTGCAAAATGAAATGCGCTGTACTAATAATACTTAAAAATAGCATATAAGATATTATTATATTTCTAATGCACTCTCATTTTTCTTTAGTGATTTATAACAGAAACAACTTAATTTAGCAATATTGATTTATTGAAAGTATTTATTAATTTATTAGTTATTAATTAAATTATATATATGTATTTTAAAAATTGTTTCTTGTGAATTCATACGTTATTTATTTCAAATGCATTTGTTGCAATTTTTAAAAACTATTATAATTTTTTTTAACAAAAAATTATGTGTACTTACCATTTTTTCAAAGATTTTTGATTTAGCTATAATTATGTTATGAACACAATAAAATAACATGTTAAAATAACAGAAACATTTAATCGTTTTCTTATCGGAATCTTTCTTTTCGAAATGTCAACATTTTTAATTATTTTTTATTTTATTTTAGGAACTTAATGTTTGCAATAAATCAATGCTTTTTTAATAAAATATTTAGAACATTTTTTTCAGAGATTGTTTGTTTTTATAACATTTCAAAATATAAATAAATAATAACAATTGAAATTCCGAAAAATTTAAAGAATTTCTCGTACAGTTTTAAATATATTTAATATAATTGCCTCCTTCGAATCCACACCCTGTTATGAAGATTGTACTTAAACCGACTATATAAAATTTAAAATTTGCAAAAGGTTTTCAAATATAGGACTAATAAACCCCGAGGTAAACTCTTTTAAAATAACGTGGAGACGCATCCATTGTACAAATGTTAAATCCAATTTCAGCTTTATCTGCGGAACCTGTTGTAAATATGTTAATATTACAATAAAAGTCTCAGTGGGTATTTTTAATAGCATTTTTTACTTCAATTATTACATTCATTTTTGTTTCATACATATTTTCTTGTATTAGATTTCTTAGCGAAATGTTCGGTTAAATTTACAACTGATAAAATTTATTCAATTTAAAATAATTAACTTCTTTGGGCAGTCTTATTAAATGTTTTTTCTTTCCATTCCTTTTTTTTATCTTTCTAATTTTCTCCATTTAATTATAAATTTTCCAGATAAAAAAGTATGTTTGTGTGTGTGTGTGTAAGTGCTTGTATTACATATTATGTTGTTAATATATATTTTGTTGTATAATGTAATCTTCATTAATTATATTCGTTTTATATAATATTTATATTTAATCTGTTTCTTATGTACAAAATGTATTTACTAAGTAAATAATTTCATGTTTTTTTAAACATTTACACCTCTTCTCAATTGATTTAAAATATGTTTTATTGGCTAAGAATAGTAATTTAATGTTATGATGATTTTATGTACATGAGGAGCTGGGAAGAAGGATGAGAGGAGGGGGGTTAATTCAATTACATATATCTTTTAAATTAACTACAATATTATTCAAAGTTTTCGTTTTAAAAATATAAATAATTAAGGCCAAGAGATACACTTTCCAGAATAAACAATTCAATTTGCTGGCTTTGTTTTAGCATATATTTCTAAATTACACTCATTTTAAATAGCACAGTTTTTTGTTTTTGTATTTTGTAGCGAATCTCGTTTCGTTGCACATCTCCCGAAATGTAGCACGTAGCTAATAATTACACTAAATACGCCAAAATGGGGTTTAAACACAACAACGTGTTAGTTGTTCAATTACAAATACATTGGTTTGTATATCAGTATATTTTTTTAAACGTTTACATAGAATTAAACTTCTTCGGCCACTTATTATTATGCCATTCATTGTGCATTTTTATCAAAGGAATTGAAACCGTTTCATTTTTCTGAAGATTAAAGCTTAGTCGACACTTTAACGAATGTTTGCTAGTTACTGCGTTGTATATAAGCTTAAAGGGTAAAACATTTCTTGATAAGGTGGTCATTTATTAGCTGCATTGTAAAAAGTGTTTTGATCTGATTAAATCGCTAACATTTTTTTAAAATGAAATAAATTTTTTTAGGAATGAAAAAAACAAGAAGAAAAAAAAAGAATATTATAAGAATTTTGCAAATTTAAAAAAAATGAAATGCAGCTAATTTTAATGATTCACCTTTTTTGATGTACAATGGAGTGCAGTTATATGTAAAATAAAACAGATCGAAATGGCTAAGCGCAACAGATTGGTTGGTTAAAGGTCAGTAAAAAAATCCAAAAAAATGTGTAAAATATTACTGCACTCTCATGTACAATTCACCACAATCAATGAAGGCCGTACCAAATATCCGGAAAACAACATTAGCACCCAACTCATATTAAATTTACAGCTGTAGAAATTTTTAATTTAGTTTGTTGGACACAATGATTCCAACATTAAAAATAATTTAATTATTTATTTAATTTTAATTACGCATTATAAAACGTAACTTACCAAAATGAATCCAAATTTATAAAAACGAGGTTTTAAAAAAATAAAATGTGGCTTTTTAAGCGTTAAACACAAACAAAGTTTAAATAAAGAAAAAAAAATTTTAGTACGTGTAATTAACTTATAATGATGTTTAAATTAACAGTGAAATTTTCCAGTAACGGATTTTGTTAACTTCAAAGAAGGTACCAAGTTATACTGGTTTTTATCCCCAGGAAGTATACCTAGACTACGAAAAGGGTTTATATCAATATAATTATTTATAGCAACAGTCAAAAATCGAAGTGTTTAGAAAATTGAGTTGGGTGTCTTTTCTTCTCCAGTTTATTCTTAAATCTAACAAAATCAAAAAATTATAATTATTTAAAATAATTAATATTATAATAATAGGTTTATAAACATAATTTTATTTAGCTTGTACTATTTTTTTCTGTCACTGAGGTAAATTACGTAAATATTTTACGGAATCGAAGACAATTTAAATTAATTCGTCATTTGTTTCAAAAATTTCACTGAGTAATTTTGTTGTTGAAAATATAAATTTATAATGAGATTTTGTTATTTGTTGGTAAAACAATAACAACACAGAAATTAAATTTTCAAAATTAAATGCATGAATGGTTTAAGAAATAAACAACATGTTTAATTTTACAAATGGGACAACTGTTTAACTTTTTTTTTAAACCAACCCTATTTGAATATTCAGCCCATCAATTTTACTATAAAGTATATTAGTACGAGTATAACTATTTTGTAAACACCAATAGAATTAATTTTTTCAATAAAATTTTGCACATTTGTTGCAATAGTAAATTTAATTTTTCATTTACAATTATATTTAGATGATAATTAAGCATTTCATTGAAACTTGAGTTTACAATTATGTATTTATAAAATTAACAAAAACAAAACAAATAAAATGAACAAAAAAGAAATATACAATTAGTTATATTGTGTATTATAAAATTTAAAAAACAAAACAAAAATTTCCTTGTCCAAAAACAATACGTAAAAAATAAAACAACAAAATATAGTTAACATGCATTAACTATTATTAAACACAATTTTTTTTTTGCACTTAAAATTAGTGTTAACAATTATATTAATAATATTACTTTTAAATTACCAATTATGTGAATATCTTATTTAAAAGTTTAATTATTTTATCTAGGTTTCAAGTAAACATCATGGCAAAAATCCTTGCTGTCTTCCGACAAAATCTCATCCACAGATAATGAATTTGGCAGTAAACTTGCACTAAAGTCCCCACTCAAATCTCCCCCAATTGCATTCATATCCATGACGCCAGCGATGATCATATTGTCACCGTTGTTGTCGACATCAGTACCATCATCAATGCCAGAACCAGTCCCACTGATCACGCTGTCACTGGCCATACCGTCGCTGCAATAGTCTTGCTGTTGCCGATGTTCATCCTGCAACAGAGTAACAATTAACTCATTGTAACACACAGACAAAGAGAACACATTTAGGGTGGCAGATGTGCATCATTCATTACAATTATCTGATTCAGCTGATGATGTTGCGGATTGACAACAATGTTGAAGTAGTGGGCATCTGAGTCGCTGAGACGATCCAACTCCTCGTCAAAACTGGAGGGCATGGCTTGCAAAAGGTCTGTTTAAAAGGAAAAAATCTTTTGTTACAGTAAAATAAAATTGAGCTGTGTTTTGTTATGCACTTGTGCAACAAATAATCTCACCGGTATAGTGTAAAAGAAAAAAAAATTAAAAAGGATAATGAAAAGTGAAACCCAAAATGATTCAATTTGAAGCACAAATAATAACACCACTTAAAAACACAAAAACAAATTGTCGTACGATTTCTTTCTGAAAAGAAAAATAATGGAAATCTACCCCCGACTGCAATGTGGTTCAAACAACAAACTACAAAGCCAAATTCAATATCAAAAATAGCACTCACCAGATCCTGGATTGGATAGGTCGCCCATGCAAGCAGTGGGGGATGACAAAAAGGTTGGTTTCTCATCAATGGGACTCGATGCTAACTCATCCGCCATGGTGACCGTCGTCGTCGTCGCAATCAACGTAGTGCGTCGCTTGGCGCCATTATTAAGCTGCTCATCATACGCCATGCTGTGCGTTCGCTTCAGCACCGATTGCGACCGTGCATGATTGCTTCGCCCACAATTTGTTTCACTGTGGCGGCCACCATCATCACAACTAGAGTCGTCGCCGTTGCCGCCGAGGCCATACAACGAATCATTCGGATGCGGTTGATTGTTGAGCATTGGGTAATTTAATTGGTTCACATTGAATTCAGATGGACTAGACACTGTTGTTTTGTACATATTGGGGACAACCGTGATGACGGATGATTGTGCTGTTGATGATGTGGTTGATGATGTCGGAGGAAAAGGTGCTGGAGACGTTGGGTCGTACCCACCATTATTTGTGGGCGGGCTACAGCCATCAAAGTAACCGGGACAAGTTGGAAGCGGTGGAATTCGCGCCTCGCACGTGTCAGATTCTTGTTTGATGTTAATCAATGGCGGGGATAGCTGACTTGCCTCAGCTATTGTACTAATCGGTTTTTGTGATTGTTGTTGTCGTCGATCGCGTGGTGGCGAACATTTAGAAACATTTGCATTTTTATTCGCCGAAATGCTATTGTTGTTTATCAAAATTACTGAAGACGTCTTCAGTTTCAAAGGAGGCGATTTACTGGTGGTAGGACCACCACCGTTTGCATCACGGCTATACGGAGAATGTGGTGCATGCGATTCTGGATTGCTGCTGGCTGATGCAGCCACCAATGGGACACTTTTTTTGATTGCCGTTTTAATGGTAGCCTGTTTGGGTGCAATTAAGCTGATTGGTGGACTGCGTACTTGACGACCGAGCTCGCCATCTGACATATAGCCAGAGCTACTGCCACGATCTGGTGATGGTGCCACATCAGGTGCAGAGGCCAAATTCAAATTTGTGACCAAATTAAGTATGGCCTTTTCTAATTGTTGAGGATTTTCAATTCCTGGCACATTCATTTCAGATGTTGCGTTTGAGTCGGAATTATTTTCTAAACTACTCACAAAAACTGAGTATCTTTTCTTCATTTCGCGCACCATTCTTCGCCCCTCCTCATCACTTACAAGAGTATTTACGCAAATGAATGAATGCACTTGGTTGGTTTGGGGGTCAACTTCTAAATGGCCAGTGGTTTTCAGGTATATAAATTGGCCAGTGCGTGTCATTAAGCGATAACAAGAGTCTGCCACCATACTGCTGTTGTCATACACTGCAAAGAAATTAATTTTGTGACGTAACATTTAATTAATTTTCTTATTTGGGTAAAACATTGGTTTTGAATCTAAAGAAAAATCCAAAATAAAAACATACTTCTTCTCAAGGAAAATATAACCCATCGCACGTCCTCCTTATGCATGAAGGTAAATGCCGAAAGATTGTGCACCTCATTCGTCATATAGCCAGCTACGAGTGATATTCTTTGATCACACTCAACAATGCGACCATCAATAAGATGACGCGTTTTGTACTCATACTTTGACGCCTCCAGCAAACGATCACATATTGTTGGCGGTTTTATAATAGTTACCTTTGCAATAAAAACCTAATAATAAAACATTAATAATTATATAATTAGATGTACACATACTGGGGGTGGTTTTGTTCTCTTTTTTTTTTTCATTGATTATACTCACGACATCGTTACTGCTGATTGAGTGCAGGGGAATTGGGTCGGCACGACCACGCGCTCGTCTCATTACCGTCGAATTGGTTGACGAGCTCGCCCTGACGCCACGTGGGGCGAAATCAGAGCGACGAAAACTACCATTCATCATGACCAGCTCGTATGTGGTTGGTTCGGAGCGAGGACCAGCGCGTGCCATTCTACATAGAAAAGGGTAGTTAAAATAAAAATTTAAAATAGCAAAAACTGCAGCATTCACCCTTAATGCAATAACAAATTACATCAGGATAAATAGATTGTATTGGGATGTTGATTTGAAAACATCTCAATTTATTTAAAAATAGTTGTAAATTGTCATTGATTGGAATAAGACATTTGTGATTACAAAAAAACATTATTATGTAAAATTGTGTAAATAAATTTGAAAAACAAAACTGAAATACAAATTATTTAAATTTACCTTATTTGAAAAGACCGCCTATCAGATGCCAATTTCTTATCAATTTCGTCTTCCTCCTCGGGCGTCCTGGGTAATGGTTCTCCTGTCACCTCATCTGACTGAACTTCAAAAAGTGGCTCCAGATCAGTGGGAACCAACAGCTGCTTGAGGTTATGGTGATCATCAGGATGAACAATTTTCACAATGTTTTGTCCCAATAAATCAGGCTGCAAAAAATGTAATAAAAACATAATCATGTTTGTGTGCATTTGTAAACGTCCTACATTATAAGTGTCAATAAGTTACAATTGTTTACAAATATAGAGCAAACCGGGCGGCGGCCTATAATGGTCACTATTGCACAAATTGTATAGTGGAGACATTTTCTTGATGAGGTGCCAACAACAAGCATACATAGCCGTCTTTTTAAATTACTCACACAAGTATTTGCACAATTCAACGAGACATTGTTGCAATTTTATACTCAAATAACTAATTGCCTTTCTCTAACATACGTCGCACATCTATGTTTAGATTATATTTTCAGAGTTCAATTAATGGATTATTGGCTAAAGCGGGTTATTGAGTAGCTATATTGCATTCTCAGAATTAGATGAAAGCAACGACAACGCCTTCAAAGAGTAGTTTATATTGTAAAGCGTTTAAATTAACGCATAAAACAGAGCTGCAAAATATGTATACGACAGTTGTCGTAAAGTGGCCAATTCATGACATAATGAGATACACAGCCACTTTTGATTTCAACTGTTTCAATGCAGTCGTGTGATGTCAAGATAATAAATTTTAAATTCAATTGACTTAATGGATTGCAAAAATACAGATTACCTAACACACACCAGTTAGTATGCAGATATTCTTGCAACAAGGCTCCTTATTTCTGTTATGTAATTCCTAATTAGTAATTAGCATTCAACTATAATTTATGAGGCAAAAATTTAAATCTCATTTAATTTATTTTGAAATTTTGTATACAATGCAACGACGAAATAATCCTTGCTATTTACTAAGGTTTATTCATTCGTTATATTTATTACTCTATTCACCTTGTTTAATCAATTGTGAAGTTCCTAATTTTTTTTTTATGACAAAAAAAACAAAATATCAGAATACAAAAGAATATATATTTTTTTCATCGTCAAAAAAAATTATAAAAGTTATAAAATTAAAAAAAAGCTTTATAAAAGCTTCCTAGTATGAAGGACCCCATTATTTTTAACTAAAAGCAGTTCATACAAGTCCCAAAAACATTTAAATAAAACCAATTTTAATAATTAAATTAAAACAAAAAGAATGTCAACCAATACAAATTAACAATTAAACTTTTTGTTTCCAAACGAAAATGTTAAAAGCTTCCACAAAAAGACCGGCCGGTATTTAAATAATGTTTAAAACCGCTAAAATCGTGACCATAATGATTTACAGTGTATGAGGGAGCAAAAGCAATAATTACAAGGTGATCATTTCCATGTTACGCTTAGCAACGTTTATTTAAACTTGAAACTTTTTCCACTAATTAATTTTATTATATGCCATAAAATGTAATATCGCTTAGTAAATTATTAACCCAGTTAGTTCTGGTTTTGATGTGTTTATTTGAACATTTTAAAATTAAGTTGTTATTAATGCAATTATTAAATAAAATTGGAAAAAACAAATTTCAAAAATATAAACTGTTTATATTATTTGTTTGCATAAAGTAGCATGAATTAAATTAAAGAGAAAAAATTATTTAATTATATTTGGTTTTTGCATCAAAACAACTTTACCCTTGAAATAAAAGTGGTTTTAGCAGATTAAATTGTTGAGCGGAGTGTTTTTTTTTTGTGAAATGAATGCACAAATATTTAAACAATTTCAATGAAATAACTGAGTAATTGTAAATGAAAACATTCAAAATTAATGTGCAGATAAAAACACACCCACCCAACTCGTATTGTGCAGAAAAATGCATTACAAAATTAAGCTTATCGGAAGGTCTATAAATAAAAATAAAATAATCATAAAATAGTTTGTGTATTTTACTGCTTGTATTGACGGAAATAATCACCCTTTGTTTAAATTTATAAATATGAATAATAATTTCAATTTTCAAACAAACATAACAAATAAATGATTTAAGCAAATAGTAAAAATTGCACGTAACTCATGAAAGCGAACTAAATTAAAATACCAATTGTCACGTACTGAAGATTATTTTATGCTTGTGTGTTTCTTTTATCTATTTACATTTATGTGTTGTCAATGTCTAAAATGAGCGAAATTTTCCGTGAGCTCGCTTCAACACACACAAACCAAACATATTAAACAAAAACAATTTTTTTTTTTGCATCAACAAAACAATGCTTCATACACAAAACCAACCGCACACTATTTATTTGATTTAAAGCCGCGTTGTTGCGATGGTCAGGAGAAGGCGTTGTTTTTGACACTCATAAATAATTACAAAACCGATAAACATCTGCCATTCAAGCAGGCAACAGAGCGTGTTTGTCGTGTGCCACATGAACTTATCGTCACACTGCATCTGCATATTACGATATTACTTATATTACGGTCTAGGGTAGGTGTAACGCGAGAATTACAAATCATCCCGCTATCAATTCAACAGATTGCATCATTGACACGTCCACAAATAAATTCTGCTGTGTGGCATTGTTGCACGCAATTGCATTCAGAAGCTGGAGGCATTATTGGTGGCAACAGGGAAAATGTTTTGGTTATAAAAAAATTAAAAAGCTCTCCGTGTAGTCCTTAAATAAACGCATTTCGCATGCAACAATTTGAATCACCACTCGGGATTCGTGCTTATTTGTGCGAAACACAAATATATGCAATAGACTGCACAGCAAAACGTGTCACTCTCAATTTGGAAATTGCAACGCATTTCTGTTTGTTTATCGAAACCGAATTAAATTGAGATTGCATTTTGATGCATACAAATTGCGTTACAACAATAACAACCCCACCCATGCAACAATATAAATGGCGTGGCAAACTGCAACCCCCTGATGGGATTACATGGAAATTGTTATTTATTCGATGTAATTCAGAAGCGTGCTGAATTGTCAATATCCGATTCAGGATTTAGTGTTTATTGTGCACTTTTTGTGTGTTGTGCACCTGTTGCGGAGTGCACATTGTTATGAAACGATGAACACAAGAGAGTTCGTGATGCATTACAAATTTTAATGCACAAATAACAAATTGTTTGTTTTAATTATTTTATGTTCGTGTGTTTGCAGTTTTTTTTAAATTTATTTAAAAAAATATTAAAATCAGAATTGAAAATAAATTCACAGCAAATCCAGAGTTGTGTAATAGACATTTTAAATATTGGAAATAAATCGATCATAAACTACCACCCACTGCAATTTAATTATAAAGACCATCGTCGCAAATTTAGCAATTTCCTAAGAAATAATGTTTCAAGATGCTGTGCAACAATGTTTATGACGTGTTTATTAAAACACAAGTCATCGCTCAGAAAGCGTCAATTAAATAATCTAAAATGAAATGAGAAAAAAATTAAATATTCAATGAAAGAAGAAATGAAAACATCGAAACAAACACCGACCGGCATAGTTATTTAGCAATAAAAGAAAACAAACATCACCAGATTATATTTAAGTTTTTCAAAAAAAAAAATAAAAGCACAAAAACATGGAGGCGCGCGCGCGGATTGAATCACGACAAGCGCACATCCCCACTAACCCACACTCCCCATACAAATTTTTATATAGTCACGCTGTTGCACTATAAATTACTCAAAAATTTGAATGTGGTGGTAGCTCAAATGCACATTGCACCATAGTGCATTTTAACCGGCAGATATTGCGTTCTATAATTTTCACAATACAAAATATTTATGAGCGTAAGAGCTGCATACATATTAACGATTGTTATTGCAACGGATCGTATGCAGTTGGTGAATATGTAGCGTTTCGTTGCAACTATAATGCTACTAGTTTTACTGCTGAAATTTATGGCGTCGTAATTAGTTGCAAATTATTATCAATTTGACGACAAGTGTAAGTAAATACATTAGACGTTGGCCTAAGTCGTACTTAAGTACATCACATTAAAAGAGGGAAATAAAAATTTAGCTTTTCTGGGTCACAAGGCCACAAATCGTTGATTTTCATTATTTTTTTTCAATTTCCAAAACCAATTCTATTACACAACTTTATGATTTATAAATAAAGTCAGTTATTTAATTGAGAAATTGTTTAGTCCTGTTGCAATTTTGCAACACATAACAAAGTATACAAGCGATTGGCGTCTTATTTAAGCTTAAAGTGTAAACATTTTGCCGAAAAGTGCTATTTTTATTGACCAGTTAGGTGTATAGAATGCGCCAAAATGAGTGAGTAAAACTTATAGGAAACATCATGGCGGGAAACCGGGAAGCCGGCTTTATATCAGTAGTTGCAGTGCAATTACACACACATTGCACCACCAAATACAATTAACAGCAGCAGTAGCTGGGTGGTTACAATGTTGTAAGAGGCTTCTAGAACATTCAATGACTGCGTCGTCGTTTACAAAGTCGTTGCAAGTGCAATAGAAAATAAAATATCGGCGGAAAACAAGCACTATAAATGTAATGCAAGTTGCATTACAAAAATAGAATAGAGGACACGGAGCGGTGGCCATTCCAGAAATCCAACCATGTTGCATAACACAACACAATTTCGATGTGAAAATATAAATGTGTGTTTATCTTAAAAACGTGTCATTTCAGCGATAAAACCGGAAAAACTGTACATTTATTATGGTGTGGTTAATGCGCGCAAAAAATTTCCGCTGCAATGTCATTTGTTATATTTCTCCGTTCTCACACGCATTTGGTCACGTTTCGCATAAAAATGATAATAAGAGCAATATGCAGAAAATGCATTTCGTTGTATTCGCATGCGCGTGAAGTAAGTAAGTTTATACGTGCATTCAACACATTTAAGTAACGCCATGAAAATAAAGGAAGAAAAGCTGTGCCAATTTACTGGCGGTTTCTATTTATATGTTTGGTGTGCCGTTATGACCGCCTGATGTCTGTGAGAAAACATTGTTAAAGGATCTTTACCATATTATCCTGCAATAACTGCTCCAAGATATAACATTCGATCAAATTGATTTCTATTTCTGGGGGCATGTTATTATTGTTTGTTGTTTGCGCGAAAAGCACTTTGGTCGACTTAATTGGAGTAAGCAAAAATAGCCACTATACGTAATATTATCGCATTTGCAATATTGTGGTGGTGAAACAAATTAAATGTTGTTGCATTTTTTAATTTATTTTGATTCTTTTTGAAGTGCATACCTGACTATGTCCAAGATGGTGCTCAATACTTGGTGAAACGACTACAATCTCGCCTCTCCATGTTATAGTTAGGAAAAATGTGTCATTCAAACGATTAAGGAACTCTAGACGCTCTTGGTCACGTGATGATAATCCTGATTTGTTGCCAAAAACTATAATTGAACAAAATTTATATATTTTATTTCATCTCAAAACTATTTTTAAGTTTTTTTAAAGCCTCTATTAATTACAACAAAACAAAAACTACGTGGCAGAAAAGGCTACAAAATACTTTAAACTTCGTCCAAGTCTAAGACGTTCGATAAAATTCTTACAAAAAAAATTTAAAATTCTGGATTTAAAAAAAGGATCATTTATGTTTATGAAAATATAATCTCGAAAGTATTATATTCAAGGTCAAAAAATGAAATTGTAAAATTCTCATTTTTTATATCTCTCAAAAAAAGATAAATAGTTTTGGAAAAAAAGAAGCTTTTACAATTTAGTTGTAGTCAATTAAAACTTCGTTCAGCATTTCAAGGTTTCAATTTTAAATATTTCTTACCATGAGCAATACGAAGAGCGTGTGCTGTGTGTCTTAATATTCCCGTCTTATCAGTTCGTCTTGGGGCTTGAACAACGTGCGGCACCATCGTTGACAGCTCATGTACGCAGTTGTTCAATTTGTCACGGCGATTCTTTTCAGCTTGATTACGGGCTTGTCTGCTTCCATTGCTATAAAAATAAACAAGAAAGGTGTATTAGTATAAATTGGTCATTTAGGTTTCAAAATCTCTTAAAAAAATTCTTTATAATATTATGTAGTTTTAGGAAAAGAATAAAACCAAGTAATATAAATGTCTAATAATAGTTTAAAAATAAAAAAAATGTCTCAAAAATTTTGTATTTCGTTTTTAATTATTTACATCAATTAAAATAAATTAATTTATATAATTGCACTTGACAATATAAACATTTAAGTATACACCTTGTACTTATAAAATACTAAATCCCATTTGAAATTCAACTCAAGAAGGATTACTTAATTGAATGACCGCAGTATTTATATTAAATTCAATAGATTCAAACCAATGCGACCTAAATGAAGTAATAAACAACAACAAAAGATGGTGACAACTGACAACCCTTAAATGAAGCAACGATTAAAAAGGTGTGCCACTTCAATTCTTTTTGAACACGCCTAACCAAAAGTAACACAGGGTGTATTATAATAGGTACAAAAAAAAAAAAAATTAACTGAACAAAATTTCGAAATCCAATTCCATCTGGGAAACGGCAAACACTAGCTATATAAAGCTACACAACACCAACTAACTATAATATCTTAAGGGTTGTCACATTTTTAACCCCAACTGCATGGCAATGTATGCGTGAATCCATGTGATTCTCCATTGTGTACGCACTGACCTTGTTTCAGAAATCAATACGCATCCTTATTTTGATATACTTCAACGGACCGATACACTTTTATACATACATAATATGTAAATGTTGACAGTCGCAAGCCCCTAACATTATACAAGCAAATAACGATCGTTGGCATAAACTGGTAAAGCTCTCCAAGTAAATCCTGTTTTTGGTTAGTACATAGGAACTTCTTCTATGTGGAAAAAGCCTAAGTGATTTCTTTGGTGGGTGGGTAAACCGCATTAACAGAAAAACTTTTGGCATTTACAATACAAGTTACAAGTAAATATAAAACAAGTTTGCGCAAAAAGGATACACGAGCATATATAAAACAGGACTGGCGATGGAAGGTATACCTTTATTGTTGTAATAAGCAATTTCATCAGCTACAGACATTGGTGGTATGGGATTGTAACGAAATCATCAGAATAAATCGGTAGTAGGCCGAAAAATAAATAAGACACATTGAATTCGATGACGACGTTCAATTCATTTTGGTGTCCACAAGTATTCCCGGTGTCGGGGGTGGAATATTGCGGATGAATAGAGAGGTGGGTGGGGCACAGTTAGAAAGCACAATGCGCCTAAATAAATACAGTATAGATGTGTGCGTGGCAACGATATTTGTGTACTCGTACCTATGCGTGATTGTGTCTGTGTGATTGAAGGTCGCCCCTTCAAAATTTGTTTTCCCATTTTTCCAGATTTGTTTACTTTTACTTGCTCTCTTTACGTATGTACATATATAAATGTTTATAAAGCTCAATAACAGACAAATACACACATCATTCACACATATCTTCACATTGTGATCTTGTGTACATACAAACATGAATTTTCCATTGATGGTTTTGCTGCTTTTTGGGCTTGAAAGCTTTTATCAAGTGTAAAAGTACTTTTTTCTTCTATACATGCTTTAACTATAATATTATGCTACTGTATGTGCGTGTTCATTTAATGAAGTGCAAAGTTGTTGGACGAATGACTGCCATCCGCGTTCATTTACACGTAATTTGCAAACGAACGGCGACACATGTCCTTTGTGCCTTTTGTGTACACTGTGGGGAAAAGCTTTCGTGTCTCAGTTCAATTAAGCAATGAGTTTTGTAGGGAAATTATGAGATTTGTTAAATAATAACGGGAAATATGGTAATTGTTTACAAAAGTTAAAATATCTTAAAAATTTATGAAAAGTAAAAAACATACATTAAATTTTTTAATTAAATTTTTGTCGTTTTATGGAGAAAAAAAAATTAATTTAATACCACGATTATGGTAGTAATAGATTCTTACATTTGCAATCTTTTTCGAAAAAAAGTTAAAGATGCAGAAACACATTTTGACATTCCCTAAGTTCACAAAAGTGGTCTAGAAAAAATCCGTACGAATTTTTTATTTCATGGTAACATTTCTCAAGATCAAGTTAAAGCCAAAAAATTATATGAGTTGGTATTTATATTTCAGAAACCTTAAATATTTTTGAAATTTTTCTTTCGCATTAAAATTGTGGCTTCCAAAAAAAAAAAACTTTGCTCAAAATTTTAAGATAAAAACCCGAAAATTCAAGGACTAAATATTTTTGTTTTTAAGAAAATTCTACACTTAATATCCTTGAAATTATTATAAGCATCTTATAAATTCACACCTCGCTCTCCCTGTATTTTTTTTCAAAGTTTCTTTTTTATTTAGTAAAATGTTTACAATTTTTATAAATTTAATATGTTAAATAATTTGTCCATTAAAAAGAGGAACGACAACTTTTTAATATTGATTGCATCACTCATTCATACAGTTTCATATTTGTAAGCCCCAAGCACTTGATGTATTAGGAAACGCCCCCATTTACTATATTCTTTGATCAAAATTGTTTTGATTCAGGAGCCTACATTTTGTAGGGTTTTATATTATGACTGTGAGTGTATTACTGAATTTATTAGAAATAACAACAATTTAATCGAAATTGTGTAAAAATATCTTGTGGAAATGTTGTTGCTTAAATTTTGTAACTGCGCAAATATTTTCCACATACGCGACGCTTTATGGATTTCAGAGGAAATGAATTTAATGCTTTATGGTACATCTTTAAAAGAAATAATAAAATATACCATCGTCACTATGCCAATTTATTAACATTCGAACATATATATAGGAATAACTACATAAAATATGTGACTGTGAGCAATTTACTTATATACGCGACGTTCAAATACATGCATAATAATATATAATAACAAAAATGGCTTGACCTTTTTAATAACTTCATATAACTATATGAAAGAAATAAGAATATTAAAATCAGGTTTTCTCGGAGGAAATGAATTTTATAGTAAGTATAGTTGTTCTGGGCAACAAATTCATTTAACCTTGAACTTTAGATTCTCTAATTTGGAGAATTCACATAGAAGTTTAAGAGCTTGAGTCATCAGCCTTGAAAACCTGATTGAAAGAAACCAATTTTTAATTATTAAACATGCCACAGAAGAAAACAACAACAACAACAACAGCAACCACAATAAAATCAAATTGCAGGGATGTTGCTTCATCACATTTCTCAATTTCGTAAAGAAAATGTATTTATATACATTGTATAATATTCAATGTGGAGTAACGTTAAATATTAATGCTTCAGTCTTGTACTGTATAATGATGATTTAGTTGATGTTTTTGTTATACACGACATCAGCATTATACCAATGCCTATGTTTACCAAAACAAAAAAAAAACAAAAAAAAAGCAGCAATACATATACATTCGGTACCCATGCGACGAGCGCTTATATTATGTGTACAGTTTATACTGACAGAAAAAAAAACGAGGAAAAAACATGAGCGGAAAATCCCTTCGAGAGAATTGCGTTCCACGTAAACCACCCATATTGGCCCCAAAAACTGAAGTATCTACGTCAGAGATGGATGACTCCATTCCGCGCCCCAAATATCATTCACATCACCTACCCCAATGCGTACAAGCTTGCGAAGCTTATGAGTGTGGTCTGTGTGCGTATAGATTTTGCGTGTACACAACAACAATACAAAAAGCACACAAAAAAAATCTGACAAATATGTATATAAACGAAAACAACATCAAAAATGAGCTTACACGCATACACACGATATCTATAGGCATTTGAGCACAAATACTTGGGTGTGTGCGTATTTTAATTTCTATATATTTGTAGTGGGTTGTATAGTGGGCGCAAGAAGGATCGTTAGAATCCCGTTTGAGGTATACATGCAAAAATGGGTAAATATGTAAAAACACACAGTCGTGGATTTGCGGGGTGCTTTGCGAGGACACTGGTGCCATGGTACATGGCGTGACGTGACTGAAAGCTCAATATACAGATTGCTTTTTGCACTCATAAAATGTTGACGAAAATGATCGTTCTCATTTCCAAAATGAATGAATTTGTATTCATTTAAGTGGATGATAAATGAATGTATTTATTCGTGAAGAACGCACACGCTTTATACGACTACAATTAGTTTCGTATTGTAAAGCATTCATCAATAATACAAAATGTGCATTGTATTTGTATAAAATATCTGCATTTCGCGTGCAATTTCAATTCATTTATTCAATTCAATAATATTTATGGAAGTGAATGCATTTAATTGTGCGCAAATCGAATCACTTAGTTGCAAAAATATGTATTTGTATAAAAAAATCAATTTCATTCATACAAATTGTGTGTACGAAAAGCTTGCGATTTTACGATTTGTTTGCGCTCACAATAACAAACGTAAAGTGAGACTTTAAAAAAACAATTTTTATTTTTGTTGAGAAAAAAAAGTGACACAAAATTATAGCATGAAATATTTGCAAGCCCAAACAATTTTCAACAATTTCGTAACTTTACAAATAATAATAATTATATCAAAGCGAGTGATAACAAATAGCTCAAATTACGTCTTGTGAAGGACTTACTACATACCAAAAAGTGTTGGCATAAGTTTGTTTAATGAATGTACGAGTACTTGTGCTTACTTCAACGTACACTGCAGGTATAAGTAATAACCCCTCTATAAGTATACTCATTATCATAATTAAGCAAGCGTGTAAAGTAATCGGAAAGTTATTGCTTTGGATGCACTTTATTTAACGCAATATAAAAACAGAGCGTTTGTTTTGTGACGACGACAGTGTATTAATAACCAAGCAGTGTGCACTTTGTAAGTAAAAAGTATGAAGGAAAAGAAATTGGATCTGACTGGAAGGCGACTGCACACAGGGTCTGATGTAATTCCGTTGTGAACACCAAAAGACAAACACACTTCTTGTAAAAATGATATTATCATTGAGAGTTGTGGATATGTTATTATAAAGTGTATCGTCGCAAAAACAAACATTTACAAGTGCCACTCTGGAAAAAGGGCAGGCGCATTAAGCAGAAAACCACAAAGTTTTGTATGTTATTTCTCAGAAATTGTTGTTGCGTGTTTATGTAGATTGTTCGTATAGCGGTTTTGTAAGAGGATAGATAATTATTTTGACAATAACATTGAAATTGGATGATTATATTTAATACGCCAAAATGTATGCAATTTTTTTGTAAAATAATTAAAAAAAAAAACATTATTGGTTGAAGTAAATTTATTTTGCGTTTTCATTTTCAGATAAAATGAATGCTAATAAATTTGAACAATATACTTAAAATAAAGCTGAGTAAAATTAAGTTAAATATAAAATAAGTCACGCAGTTCCCTAAGTTATAATTTATAAATAAATAAAAACATTCAGAATAAGTAATTGTGCAAAATTATAAAGGAACAGTTCCATGAAAGCACGCTAACAAATTAATTTAGTAGAACATGTTCGTACACAAAGAATTTTCCCATATTGATTGTTGTATTGTTTGTTGGTTAATAAAGAAGAATGTAAAATGCAGCAGATGGTTAGATTTCTTATTATCCTTGACAGATATATCTTAACAACTTACAATTTATGAAGTAAATTATTTAACAGCCGATCTTTAAATTGTTGTTATATAATTTGCAACATTAAAACTTTATTGATCCATGCGATATTGTGAGTTTCTTAACACTTAATTTATGCTCAAAATGATGCATAAAAACCAATCACCGTTTAAATAAATTAATAAGCAACATTTTCATAAATAATTAGATCCCTTACAGCAGCAATTATTAATAATTTCTAAATGCAAATTAAATACGCATAAAATAATGAGGTGGAAATTACTTAAGCCGCTTTTTCCCTCAATAATAACTGAATTCAAATGGTTTTAAAAGCAATCTAAAATGCATAAATAATAATTGAGTGTTAATTTGAAAGTATCATTACACTTTTAATGATAAAATCGTAAAACTGAAGCTAGAAAAAAATTTAATTATCACAGTTTTAAGAAATATATTCTTTTCACGCATGATAAGTGTGAACAAAATATGTGACAGAAGAAATGTCACGCTGTTAAATTTCATTTAGCAGGCAGCGCAATAATTCTGAACGACACGGCATAGCTAAACCTTGATATTTCTTCAAAATATTCACAAACAATTAACATAAAAGTCAACAAAATTTTATTTAACAACAGGAGAAATAAACTAATACCATGGAAGTTGCATGTTGCAATAAAAAGAAAACGGTGTCCTCTTGTTAAAAAGGTAATTTAACGAAGAATAGTAAATAATAACAAAATTAACAACAAATTGTAACCTGACCTAATACAGTGACAGTGCGTCGTAATTTAACTGAAAGTGCAAAACCATAACACAAATAAAATGGTTGCACGTATTGAAAGCTGCGCAATTAAAAAATGCATAAATTTGCAACAATGTTATAACTATAATAATAATATTAATGTGGCACGAAAGTGTAAACAAAATGAAATGCTTTAACGAAAATAGTGCACTTGCAAAAGTAATCGTATAAAATATACAAAACAAATAGATTAAATAGGTATAAATAAAAAAACCGCATAAATTAATGGTTGCTGTCATGTCAAATTGATCTAACAACCACAAAAGAATATACATGGTATCAATAGACGTTAATTAATGAATGAACACTGCATGGCCACACCCTACACACTTGTTATCATGCACACGGTTACAGTAATTATTAAATTTCAGCGTGTTAACAAGACAAGCATTTTTCATTTTTGAAAAGAAAAACTGTGAATAATTTCGCTCTCTTTTGGGAAATACTGGAAAGCATTAAATGTGTGAAATTTTAAACTGCAATTTTTTTCAAAATGCACCAAAAAGTCATTTAACAAGTAAAAGTCTTTAATTTAATTTATACATACTTTACTTGAATTGAATTGATTGATGGTGTATCTCCTCAAAGGATATTCAATTACAATTAATTTTCAGAGATGATTTCCTTTGAATCTTTTGACTTTCTTTGAATTATTTCTCTATACAAGCATTGAGCAATTTTATTTTAAATTATGAAGTATGAATAATTATGTTAAATTGGCTTTCTTGGAAATCATATTTGAAGAAGTAAAAATTTCTATCAAAAGGACAAATTGAGTCTAGACATAATCGTTTTCACAATATAAACACACTCATATCGTATCAAATAAATTATATCGTAAGGCTTCAAGTGTCTACACTCTACAGGAATAGATAAAGGATCAAAATGTTTATGCCATAAAATTGAAAACAAGATTTTTCATAATACAACAAAATTAAATCCTGCTTCAGGGGTCTTTTACCTTAAGGGTCGTATTCCAAGTAGAGCTTCTTGCTACATAAATGCAGAATGACAAAGAAAAACAAAATAGAAAAACACCTAATGCTCGTAAAGGACAGCAACATAAAATTGCATGAGTTAGTCAATAATGCAATGCTTTTGCAATGCATTTCAAGTACATATTTCATAATGGCGATGCACATTAGAAAACCAGTATAAGTTTCTTTTTCTTTTTTACACAATAACAATCGAGTAATGCATTTTTTACATTGGCAAATATGAGATATTAACCAAAAACTTTTACAATAAAATGCACATTCAATAAAATTAATTTACATATTCGCCAAAAAAAAATCTCAAATTTTGTCATTTCCGTATATTTTAACATTTTACCAATACAGCCGTCGATGGCGCACACACCATGCTCATAATCATTTGCCTCACAGCTGTGTGCTTTATTAATGCAATAAAAATAAATAAAAGCTCAGTTCCGCACCATTTTGAGCAAGGTCAACAGTGGTTGATCGAATTCAGGGTTATCAATCAACAATTAAGCGATTAAATACAAATTATATTTTATGTCATATTATAACTATGTTCAAATAAATACAAATGAATGTGATAAAGTGGAGGGACCGACAACATCTGTTTCTCGTGTAACAACCGAATAATAAACATAGGAATTTATTTTATAAAACGCGGGTGGTGAGAGCTTTTTGGCGGTATGGGATGGCCATCCAATGCGTGTAAAAGGTATCTAATGGTAATCTTTTGATTGATAAATTATTCGAGTCACACAAAATGGGTGTAGCACAGGCGTAAATGGAATTGCCAAAGTAACGACTTGCTCCAGCAAAGTACTATGTGTGAAGAATATGTGAATGATGTTGAATGGGGATTACAATCTATAGATATTTGTGTGTAGTGATCGTAAATGGTCGTTTCTTCATTGGCCTTTGGACATGTGTTGATCATTGCAAAGTTTATTTATTGGCGTGACTGTGCGAATGCAGATGACAATTATAGCCTTGTTCTATTGAGATCTCATTTAGTTTATTTTGAAATTTTAAATGCAATACAACAACAATATAAATTACTCTATTGGCCGCAAGTGGCGCTCAAAAATAATAAATCATTTAGTCAAGAAATCAACAATAACTTTGGTCAACAGGTACGATTAGAAAGAGGATTGTACTTTGTCTATATAATTGGTTTCAAATGCACTTACCGACTTGCTATGATAACCATTTTTCATTAAACTATTTATGATTTTAACTTTTATGTTTATGTTGCCAACAAATAATGCAGCCTTCTGAAACTATTGCTTTAAAAGAGCGCCACTTTATGTCGACTATATTATGTGGACTATAAAAAATATCTCTGTTTAAAATATAAACCCATTATCGTTCTATTAAAATGAATTAATGGGATTTCAATAAAACGAAACTAATATCTACATATATTAATTGATTATAATAGTTGCAACTTAATAAAATTTATTATTTTGATTTATTTAATGAAATTATTGAAAATAAAGCATTTCTTGGAAAACGCATTTATCAATATAAACTTTGACCATTTAAAGACGGAAAGTTATACAAACAATGACTGATAAGTGATAACAAACATTGTTACAGAATGTGTACAAATATTTATGATATTTATTATTATTACAGCAAAGTATAACAAGAGACACAATATGAAGTCTTATAATTTCTGCACATGAATTGCTCCGAGTGCATTACAATGTCTTGTTATCAACGAATGATGATTGAACAACAGCACAACAATAATACAGTAGTTTGTATAACAATTTTGCAGTTTTTTTTTTTGTTGCAATCTTTTACAAAAATTGTTGCGCAGTTAAACGGATATTTATTTACATTTTATTTGAATTACTGAGAGGAGAGCTTTACAAAGCTATATACGTACTTGTTAATAATAATAAAAAGAAAATTAATTATATAAAAAAAATGTTCAAGCTTATTAGTTGAAATCAATTCATTAAACATTGATGTAGAAATGTGACAAAATTAATAATATTTAGGTCAAGTTCATATTGTGGAGATAAGTTAATCTGCTCAAAATATCATAAATGTCATTAGAGTCATCATCATGACACAACATACAAGTACCCACAGACATCAATAAATAATTTCTGATAACTGATAACATAGAACGTATTCGCAAAATATATGTTATCAAGTGAACTACCGTACATTTTTATTCCGTGATCATATTGTTTGAACTTTGTTTGAAGATTGACATAAAAAAGAAGAAATTAAAAAACAGACAGGCGGAAATGAATTTTAAGAAATCAAATATGAAAAGCAAACTTCCGGTAATTGCACAAAAAGAATTGCCTACATCACAAAGCTTTAATATTTTTAGAAATTTTTATCGATTAAAGCACAACATTTGCCAATATGTTCTAATGATAATAATATGTGTTTGATTATTTTGTGCCCCAGAGTCCAGACACTTGTTACACAGCAAAAATTAGACAGAGAGAAAAAAAAGAAAGAAAATATGAGGTTGCATAAACAAATTTTGTCTAAACAACTAATTTCCCGTTTTGTTTTTGTCTGATGCCCGACATTTTCCCACCAAGTTGCATATGTACATTGTACCCCAACATGTGTATCACCTAAAGGTGTGTGGGTTGGGGCAAGTCTAGCGAATCGCGCCAATCGCTGCGCCTCCCATATCATATAAACATTCATTTTACATTTTTTATAATACTGAATTTCTTTCAACTTTATCACATATCTTTTCGCGAATTTTCTTTCAACAACGTATTTCATTCGCTTGTCATAAATATACACACAGAGATCGTTTCATAATCATATGTTACCGCATTGATTACAATAAAATATGGGCATTAGCAACACCGAATAACACACCGACGTCATGTGTGGATCAAAAGCAGTGTGTATGCCAACAAAAATGATGATGGGAATTATTAGCGCGGTTTTTGTTTTATGTTTTATGTACGAGTATGTACCTGCATTTTGGCAAGGGTACAACTGAACTTAAATTACCTAGTGGTGTGAATGTTAAAATAGTAACGCAAACTTTCTCTATTGCGACCAGTCAGCCATTTAAATTGTACTATTGCAATGTGTGTGTGTATAAAGGTAGCTTATAATGTAACGTATAAAGTGACGATGCCACGTCATAATGATAAATAATAAAGAACGCCCAATCCTGACCTCAATAACACATCTCTCATTTAGGCAGCCTAATCTTCAGCACTCACGCTTATACATTCGCGCAGAAAATTCGGCGGCTTTCATTACAATGTGTGTGAGGCATTGTGGCATTTAATTTGCGAGAGCGCAAATTTTAACTGTGTTGGTGCAATTATTGTGGTGGTGGTTGGGATCGCGCTTTGCGCGGCGATTCTTTTTCAACTATTTTCATGTCCGAGCTTTTTGTATGTTTAGAAATTATAATCAATTATATGCCTTACTTAGTAAGCAGACTTCTGTCTAAATATATATTTAATCGAATTGCAAGCCATTTTTGGTAAGAATCAAAAGAGAGGATTTTTTTACTTTTCTTAAGAGTACATACATATTTTATGAGGAAATAAATCAGTGTTGTGCTGTCACACAAAATAAATTTATTATACAAGGGGGCTGGGGAACGTTTTTGCTCCTCATTTTGATGATTTACTGAAAACGACTTAAAAAAAACAAATTAGATACCGCTGGAAAAATAATTTCCTAATTATAATTTAAAAGTTAATAACATTTAAAAACCAAACTATAAGTCACATCAACAAAAATTTAGAAAAACTATAAAAGAATAAATTTATCAACTTTACACTCACAAAATAAGTCTGCTAACACACACTTGATTAAATAAAATAAAAATCAGCAGGTATGGGATGAGTCAAAAGGTTTCATAAACATATGTAAATAATGAAAATGGTAACGATTCCCATCAATTTAAACACCACATTCCTCAACCATTAAAATCTATTATGTGTGCTGTATGTTGTTCCATTTGTTTGGCATACAATCAACTGTATCATCATCAGCCACTTGGTGCTGTCCGTCGTCCCACCATACGGCGCGCGATGTGTGTGCATAAATACAGCACAAAACCCGCAAACCCGTCACAACAACAGTCAGCTCTTTTGCTTCAAAACATAATACAACAATATTAATTATTTTCCTTTCCTGTCACATCAACTTTGTGCTTTTCGCTTACACTGCCTGCTCCTCTGCTGTTCAACTCATTTATGATCACATCGCCAACGCAATATATACGCACCACAACTTGTCAAATGATGGAAACATCGCAGATATAGTCTATTTTGTGTATTAACTAAATATAAATATATAGAGAAAAATATAAAAAAGGAGGGGGAAAAAAAATTCTACCGAATTATTACAAGACAAAACTGCTGTGCTAACCGCGGCGCTCAAACAGAAGAAAACAAAAGTGAGAGATGTCTAGGCAACGACCACCAATATACGCACATACGTTAACACTGTGTCATGATAAATAGCAAACGCGAGTATATTTTTAAGCGGCGCAGCCCCACACACGCGGCAGCCACCCACAAAACCCACAGAGTCGCCCCAAAATCAATGTGCTTACATGTATGTTCAAAACAATACCAAGCCACGCAATTGGATAATACACCACTCGGATTGTATATTGTGGATTGGGGAGCTGTGTGAATATATGCGGGGGAAAAAAAATCAAAAACTACAAGAGAGCTTGCTCCTATCATTCAGCAACATGAAAGTGCGTGTACACGTAATCATCGCAAGGTTACTGACAATTTGGAGTTGGATAGATGTTGGCCTCTTCTATATTTATTATTATGTATTCCGAAAGTAGATACAAAAATAAGTTTATTCCGTTTGTTGCCTATAGCATTTTTAGATTCTGCTCTATGTCACGAAAATATTCAAATAACTTATATAAAGGGTGATCCAATTAGGGGGTAATTTTCCAATTATTTTGACAGTTCTTATGTGTCAACTGTCGCTTGTCTAAATGACATTTGTGTGCAGTGTTCATTGCCATTTCATCATGAAAATACTTTTACGCCAGAACAACATTTACTAATTGTAGAAATCTCTCTGAAGAAACAGTGCTCAGTTAGAAATTGCACGATAAAAACTTCATCTCAAGAAAATGTTTTGTTCATTGAAACTATTAATTTAATTAAAGATTTTCCTCAACACATTGATTATTCATGTGCTTTATTAAAAAAAAATTAGAAAGCAATGATTGGATCACCCTTTATAAGAATTCGTCTTCCTTCTTGGCTAACTACTTGTAATTTGGAATAATCTTTAACAATGAACATGGTTATAAAATATGTATTTCCACTTTCATTATTTTATTAAATATTCGTTCTATTTTGTAATATAAGATTTTACTGAAAAAAAAAAACTATGTTGAAATACCAAACGTTCACACAGTTCACTTGATATGGGGTTTTGCGAAAAAAAATGTTTTCGCAAATTTCTTAGGTAGTATACTACTTAATTTACCATCCGTTTTTCAAAGTCATAAGATTTAATTACAGTGCTCTACATGAAATGGAAGCGCGTACAACACCGCTGTCAGTCACGTGCTTAAGATGTCAGCAAAATAAATAAAATACTAATGTGTGGTGTCATTTTGATCTGTGGATACAAGCCCCATAATAACAATAACTGTATATTATTTGTGTGTAAGTATAATCAGCGCAAAAAGACTGATAACAAACAAAATGGAATGAAAGTACAGTTAGTTGTGTGCATATTATACAAGTACATCAGAAGATTCATTTCGTACGTTGATTAGTTTGCAAATTTGTGTGTGCATTTCTTTAGAAATAAGTTGTAAAAGATGTGTGTACTGTGAAAAGACTGCAAAGAAGTGAGACAGGGTGAAAGGTTATTGTGACAGCAAATATTTAACTTTATAAAGCGGTTTTAAGAGAAAGAAAAGGAGATATTGAGTCGGTTTTTTATTTCAAGGAAAAATATTTATACCTTCTTATCAACTTTTTCATAATTTAATTTGTAAACAAAATTATTAATTTTTACTTGTCTGAGGAAAACGATTATAATAGTTAGATTTAAAATTCACAAGTAGAAAATGGCGCAACATCCTTTTGAAACAAACATAAAATTGTTAATCCTTGACATTCTAAGAAAGGTTACAGTGATTGCGTTTATTAAAATGAATCATTGAAAATAACTTTCACAAGTATTTATTTTATTTTTAATAAAACAATAATATGACTGAATAAAATATCAAGACGACTCCCCCTCTCTTTTTGCTTTCAACCAATCATCAATCAGCAACTTTATTGTACAATATTTAAATGCTAAGCCTCACATAAACAAATTGTACGTTAAATATTTTCTCAAAACACCAGACAGCACAATAAATAGCGGTAAATACACATTAAAAGCGCCCCTTAAAGTACGACCATGAATTTAAAAAAATGAATACAATAATAACACGACATTATTATATTTGAATACTTAATAATGCAGAATTGTATGCCGACTCTTTGGAGGTTTGTAATCAAAAAGTTCTAGGAATTTCGTGATAACTTCTGCCCTGGCGAACAATTAAATTAAAAATTGTTTATCAAATGCTTATAGCCGTTCGTACGGAACTTCATTGTGTTCAACATTGTTACAATTACAAATATAATACGGTAATTTAATTTAATGACAAAGTTTAAGGGTAAATAAGGGATGTGAAATGATGGAAACAAAATGACAGTTACGCAAGTTTATTACCTTATAAATAATTACGCAGCGTTGAATGATGTTATTGAAACATTTTTTTATTGATTACTATTGATTTGAATTTCCTGTGTTATGCGAAACATAAAATCTGTAGATACGCAATAAATATCACAAGACAAATTGCCCATTGTTGCGCTTTTTTGCCGTTGGAAATTTGCCATAATAAAAGAGGTGTTATGATAACCACAATGTCCATGACCGGAATAAATTCTAAAAAAGAGTTAAATGTTTTTTCTCAAATAACTTTTATGCATTTTAATAATAAATCATGGGTATGCGTGCAAGCAAGAAAACGTCATATAAATACCACCAAAGTTTGAGTACAACATATTTAAAATAAAAAACTACCGTTCATAAATATGCTGCGCTGTACTCAAATAACGTATGTTATGTTATGTACATAAAAATCTCACATATATGGACCACCACAAAAGATATAATTACACAGACGAGAATTGAGAAACCGCAAGGTAGCTGGCTATATGGCCAATTTTGATCACAATAAATCAATGTTATGTGTTCGCATATTTACATTCTTTAAAACAGATCACGCACTCGTCGAAGAGTCACTTTAATTGAAAATCCATATTATGTATCGAGTTACGAATATGCTTTGTAGTTTGTGTATACAGTATACATAACAAAACTGAAACGTGAAGGACAAGCAGAAGAGGGAGGAGGCGCAGTCCATCGAAAATCGAGTTCATTTAAGAGTCTTAAAACCGGACTTAAATGCCTATATTAGAAACCTTTTGCATTTTGCAAGTAGCATAAGCTCAATTACAGGGTGTGCAGTTGATTTAAATATTTTTTATTTCAATTACAAAGAACATTGCCTTTCGTTTTATAATAAATTTAATTTTTTTAATATTTGTGAAATTAAATTGCTTTTGTTGCACTGCATTTCACTTAAAAAATTATTTAAAAGAAATAGGCTTTCTACAATTTGTAACATCAGAAGAGGAGGAAGAAGGCGTTCTAAAATTTTGATTCCAGGACTGATTTTTTTTTGGGAATAGTTCCAACGCATGAAGAAATTTGAAAAACAAATAAAATATTTTCTTTATGAATTATTTGTTTTTGTGTGTCATTCCCGAAATAAAAACGGCGAGGGTTAGAAAGCTATTTGTTTTGAAATAATGTTTTATACAGAAATAAGGGCATTAAAAAAAAAGAATGTATGTAGTTGTAAAAAATGAAATTCCGTGTGCCTGCGTGCCCTTCGGTTCATTTTAAATAAAATTAATCCATGCCTCATCAGATATAGATAAGTAATGAAAAGTAAAAGCTTTCTTAATCTACAACTCCTAACTTATATAATATGTACACGATTTATTGCCACAAAAGCTTCTCCTTTTTATGTACATTAAGCTTATATTCAATTTGGCCTAATTTAATGTTCATTTAAGCTGAAGAGAGTCAAAACATTCGACGAAAGCAATAACATCGGGGGACGAGCACACATAAGAACACCAATAAAAATCGAAGAAATATTTCCCTTCAATTTGTGTTACAGCAACAACAAAATCCGGAGTACTTTCAAGAAAGTGATTACAGGTGGTTAAAGAAGCTTCCAACAAAGCTTTAGAACACCCTAACTGAAATTATATGAACAGCAAGTGCGCAATGTGTATAGATTCGATTTGGTAAAGCGTGTGAGTGTGTGCGTGTTGAAAGGAATACAGCTATACCAACCCACGCACACATCGGTCGCAATATTTACAAATATTATCGTTATAGTACAATAGCTCGAGAGTTTCGGACCTTTTAGCTGATAGCATCGAAAAGATGTAATGAAGTAAGAGGCCAATGACATTGAGTTTTAATTGAAATCTTAAAATTTGGTGAGATAACACACGGATGTGAAGAAGTATTATAGCTGACTCATGTCCAACAAGAAGAAATGAAGCTGCAAGAAAATGTTTTTCGCTGGAACATAATCCGAAAGGATAATTATGAAAATTATGTTGTTAAAAATGCTAAGTATGCAGCCATTGGGGACACATTTTTTGAACACACATAACACAAATTTCATTGAACCGCAAAATGAAATAAAAATATGCGAATATTTTTTGTTGCGATATCAAAAAGCGCAACATGTTTTACCTGTTTGCAGACTCCACAATATTTGTGTAGTTATGTTTGGTAGGTAAAACTGGTGGCTGGTTCCATGTTGGCTGTTCATGACCACGAGCGGTATCATGAAACCGTGATGATAATATGTTGGATGAATTTTGTTGCATGACGCTCGGTTGTTGTGCCGCCAACATTGAAGTATTGTACGGTAACATACTTTGAGATGTCGCTGTTGCATTCTGCTGGTGGTGATCCAGCGAATATGGCGATGTTGTGGAGTTGCTGTTGTTGGTGGAGTACGGGGAGTGATGCGTGGATGCTTGCTGCAGTTGGTGTTGCTGCTGCTGCTGATGCTGCTGATGCTGCATCATTGGTTCAGCGACACCGAGAGATGCATTTGGGTATACCCAAAATGGTGTGCTTTTGAAACGGTGGTTAATGTTGTTGTTGTTGCTGTTACAAGTAGGTTCATCAAGATATCCTTGATAGCATGATGGTGTGTCATTTGTGGCGACATACGTTGCGGTGGTTGTGTATTGAAGTGGTGGCGATTGAATGTTGTAGGAATAGCAGCTGGAGTATAATGGGTCGATGTTATCGTCGGCGGTGTTACATGAAGATGATGACGCCTGACTGGGTTGACCATAGTGGGGATGATGATGATGGGGGTGGTGGTGGTTACTCATCCCTGTTGGATATTGTGATACGCTCATTTTTATCACTGAAAAAATTACATGCCATACTCTGATGGAGGTCTATATGTTATTCCAATGTTTAATTTGGTATCGTTGCATGTTGTTTATTTAATTTTTTTTTTGTTCGATGTGATTACTTTTTTTAACTTTTTAGGTTTTTACACTTTTTAATTACTAACTTGCAATAATTACATATTTTTTAATTGATTAATTTAACAGCATAATTTCCAGAAAATATTTCTCTGTTTTGTTTTGTCACATTTTTTACAACAACTTATTTAACACTTAAATAATGTGGAATATTTAAAATAGTATTTTTATATTTTTCACAACTATTCAAAATATGTTTTGTAATTTATATTTTATACACTTAATTAATTTTTTTAGCGATATTAATATATATTATAACATAAATAATTCACATTCTTAAAGTATAATGAACTATATTTAAAAAAAAAAAAACATAATTAAGTACAAATTGCAGTCAGTTTGATTAAAATCTCAAGAAGAGTGGGTTTAATTTTCTACAAAACTTTGACGTCCTAAATTCGAAGTTCAAAAAAATATCCATTAAGTCTATGTATTCAAAAAACTTTTTTTGCATTAATCCAGAATGAAATGAAACACCAACAAAATGTGATCCGAGCGTCTTATCTTATTATATTGATATTTGCTTTAGTTCAAGGTTTATCTAAATTTGGACCGAATTACACAAAAAACAATTGCACCCACACATTATAAATAAAATGAGAATGAGTGTGGCTACAAACAAACATTTAAGAATGAATAAAATGTTGTTATTATTCCCATAAATTAAACTGTAATGAATCATTATAATACGATGTGCTTTACTGAAATTAATGAAGCATTTAGACACAAATTAATAAATACTGAGTGAATATTTAAAATTAAATATAGACGAAAGATATGGTACGGCATCCTATTTATTGCGCATCTAAGAAATTGTATGTGAAAAAGTTGTAACATGTTAACATATCGTGGCTGTCATGTAGTACAATATTTCAAATGTGGGGGAGCATGTAAAGTGAGGAATCGCATATTTAATAACTTATTGTTGTTCACAAGAGTGCTAAATATAGAATTTGAAAAAATAAGGAATTCAAAAATGTGGAAATGTAACTAGTAATTACATTGTTTACCACAAATGTCAGTACATTTAGAGTAAGTCATAGGAATGTGCATCTAATGCACGTAATTATACAGACTTTATCATAATACTTATGTAAAGAGAAAATTGAGCATGAAATGTAATGGACTTAACCCACACATTAAAAAACGAAGAAAAACTATTCCACTACAATCTTCCCCCACAATCACAACAAATTATGTTACATTTTTAAATGGTAATATTGAGAGTAGTTACTACTTATAGGTAAATGTAATTATTTTTAAAGAAAACAACAACAACCACTCATAAGTGGTAAAAGCTATTAAAACGTTTAATGACTTTTCACGTAACATTTATTTGTCAAAGTAAATATTTGCTACGTCGAACTGCTTCCTAAAGTCACATTGGTCACGAGAATCGTTTGGGTACCATCCACTCAAATAACATAAAAATAAAACGCCGCGTCTTCATCGCATTTAATATGCTTTCGTATATATAAAGAATATTGAAGAAACAACAACGTACAAGGTGGTGCGCGGGAGAAGACGCACGCGGTATTTTGTCACTGAATTTTCAATAACCGAATTACTTTAAAGCAGATATTTTTATTCATTTTGAAATTGTATTTTGTCTTTATGTACGCGATTTTTTATTCGAATGTGTTTTTTGAGGCAAAAAGCAAAAAGCAAAGAAAAAGGGGACACAATAAAGTCCACAACCCCTCCTAATGTACTTGTTGTACTTGTATGTATATAGAATTGGAATATGAGAATTAATTGAAGCTGCGTAACGTCGCTGAGAAATTTTTGTTTTTCATACTTGAAAGCTTATTGCTTTGATGTAGATTGCTTGCAGAGGTTTTACCCGGAAAAAGGGTGCACAAATATCTACACGAACTTTTGCAATGAAATATAATTTCATCATTTATGAATGATGTTCAACAGCAATATGCATTATGTATATTTTATGTACACAGTGGGTTGGTTATTACTTATTAAATTAGGAGAAATTTCTGGAATTGTCGACAACTTTTTCACTTTAATTAATTTTAAATTGTTGTTTGTGACATGAATGCATTTGAGATTCATTTACCGAACAAAAACATTAAGTTTACTGCATTTTTTTCTTCAAACAAACTTTATGCTAATGTACAAGACCGAACATCATTTTTAAAATCTCAACAACATTTGAATTAGCGCTCTAAAGCACCAATCATTTCCTCCTTCAAGTTTCTTGAGGCCGCAGCCCGCAACTTCTAAACGTTTCTTAAATTATTCACCCATACAAGCGATTTTAATCAAACCAACTACGTATTTAACATCCATCCAACAACACAGCTATGTATTGAGTCTATAATTTGTCTGCTCACGTAGGACAATTCTATATAATATTCACTCCTAACACGACTGTAGATTACACTGATCACAAACGGTGTGCGGAAAATAACATTACAGCAGTGGTGTGTGTTAAATATTTGTTATTGTGAAGTGTGCCAAAAATATTTTGGTTTTTTCTCTTTTTTTTTTTATTTCAGTTAACACATATATTCGATTACTTTTTTTTTTTCGACGATCTCACACGAAAACTCACTAAAAAATTCTGGGCTCAAAAAAATACATTTCTAATATTATTAAGCTTCTTCTCCATATTACTTAAATTAATTTGCACAAATTAGGACAAAAACACTCACAAAACAATTATACAAAGTGTGTTATACTTCTATTGGCTATCTCAATGCTCTAATTGTTTAAAGTAATTACTTTTAAATCATTTATCACTAGCACAAAACGTGATTATATAATTTTTAATTGTTGAAAAATTGTTGCATTTAAATTGTTGCACAAGAGGTGGTTACACTGTTATGAGGGTGGTTTCAATTGTACATATAAAAATATTAACGACCGCGCGAGTATAATATAAGAAATGGCTTTTTGGAAAGCAACATCACATATTCGAGCGATCCCTATCAATGACAAACTGAGACTGGAGCTTTTGGTTGCGGTATCGCAACGCGCTACCATACTCTGAAGCTTGAATTTGCTAAAAAAAAAGCGCGCGCTCACACAACACACTGGCAGCTTACTTTGTACAAATACATACATACAAAATTGAACAGATACTAATATAAAAATACACATTTAAATTCATAATATGTACGCGTTTGTGAATTTTCCTTGATGAAATTTAGTACAATGTATGTATTTTTATTTGATTTAATTTTGTAAATACAATCACATTATATATTTTGGCTCTCTGAAAGCTTGTGAAAAGCTTTATTTAAATTTGTAAATATAGATAACAAGAATTTTTTTAAAAATCACACAAACAACAAACAATAATTGTGTGAAAAATACAAATTGGTAAATTACTGTTGTACGATTTACTGCGACGCACGTCAAGACTACCATTTTATTAAAAACACAGAAATGAGAGCAAGTGAATATTTTACGCGAGAGAATCATCAAAATGCGCTCATTGGTCAATAACAAAAAAAAAAGAAGGAATTGATAAGTGCGAGAGCTTTCAGCAATGTATGTGGGTGAAATTATTTGTGATGTTATTAAATAAATGAAATCAAACAACATAATTTACAAGACGTGTGTGTGAGAGAAATCAACCCCTGCTGTTTTATATTGCATTTATTTATAGCAGACAATCATAATTAATTTATATAAGCTACAATCACTTTTTCTATACAGTTTTCCTTTAACCCAAAAAAAAAAAACACACATAATATCATTCGTATGTATTGTTTTATAATGTAAAAGAAATGCGAAACACAAACATAAAGGATTTTATATATTTTATACTTGTTGTGCTCGTATGTTTATTGTGTTCGCGAAAAATCACACACATGGTGCACCAACAAGCTGTGATTTCGTGTGATTACGTTTTCTTTACAGTACTACAGTAACTACAATCGCATGCTAACCACACAATGGGCAATGCTTCATGATAATTGAGTTTATCGTGTATATACTTAGGTAATAAGAAATTGAAGAGAATAAACCGAGTGAGTATAAAGATGATGGTCTCCGAAGTCATTGAATGTTTGTGTGCATTTTAGTCAGTTGTTATTCCTTGAGGTTTTTTTTTTGTAATTACTATTATACTCATAAATTGATGGTGTATATTTAAATTGCAATTATTTAAGGTTAATTGGAGTAATTATTACTTATTGCATTATGCAAACAGCAATCCGTATTTATAAGTAGGTACTCATGTAATGGAAATACTTGGAAAAGAATAATAAATTGCCTTTGGACTTTTGGTGATTAAATATTAATTAAAATTATGATTCGACTTCAGGTTATCGTTGTTTTTAATGAATGTAATATTTAAATTAAGTGCACGTATTTTTGAATAATGTACATAAAAAAATGAAAAATACTCTCTACAATTATGGCAAATGATTACAAAGGGAAGCAGTGGTTTAATTGTTTAAAAGTCGTTGTAAATTAAAACACCAACATATTTGTATTTGTATTTTAATAGTGCTAAACATTATTGTAATGGCGGCAAAAATATTTATGCAACAAAATTTTAAATTCAACGCAGTACTATTTTCTATAGCACTTAGCTGCACAAAACCACCCTGTACATATAAAATGATCATCAATAAACAATTATGTAAGTATTAAAGTGCGTAAAAGCAGTGGACCGTATGCGAAGCTATAAAAAATGATACTGCCGCTTTGATTAACATATTTACTTCGATGGCCATATTTTAGCATATTTTGTGTGCAAATTTTGCAAGATGCTATGCCATTAATATCGATATAAAATATTAAGGATTATTTAGCAGTGTATTTAACAATATAAATCTTGTTTATAATGAATAAACCATTTTTATTATCGTATAGCTTAATAATTAAGGAGATTTAAATAATAAAAAAATGGTATAGGAAATATTTTGTGGTCATCAAAAAAGATGGAAAAACTGTAAATTAAAAATCTATAAAATGCTGTTGGTAAACAACAGCACATTTAAGTCATTGTCATCATGCCATAATGTTTCATTTAGATTAAGGCTAAAGTAACTCAGGTGCAATTACCTCTCAACACCTTTTCACAACAGTCAGTGTGAGAACTACAACTATACATAATGATATGCTTATTTCTTTATGTTTAAAGTTTTAAAAAAACACAACAACACAACGATCCCAAACAACATACGATTTTACTGTATGGAATTCACCGATCCGGTTTTAGTGATGTTATTGAAAAAAATAAAAAAATAACATTCTGCACATACATATAAAACAAATTTAAATTCAACTACATAGCCAAACACATTTATTTCATTTATGTGTATCAATCATCTGCAATCAATTCCCTTCAAAGCTGCTGTGCAGTATACAACAAATTAGTGGGTGGCGAGTCTCAGAAAAAAAATTGAAAGCGATGTGGGTGTTCTGTTTACCCGCACAAAACTCACAAAAATAACTTTAATAACTGTGTAGTGGACATTTACTTTTTTCAGCACTGTCACACTCTTTACTTTTGAACACTTTTTAATAAAATCAAATAAAAAACCTACGAGGATTACGAAGGTACAATATTTTAAGATGCACAACTCATAAATCTGTTTCTCACAGCCCTTGGCAATGATTGTCAACAAACGACTTAACTTACTACAGTAGCTGTAAAATTGTACAGAAACCCCGGGGGAAAGCAAGCGTGGGAGGAATGAATAGCAATAATTACTGTTGTCTTATTTTAGTACAAACAAAATAATACATACAAATACATAAAGGACATTGAAAGGACGGACGCACGTCCTCTACAGATTATTAGTAACCACATGAAAATATTTATATTATTGATTTAATAATATAGACGTGTATCTCCTTCAACTTGTTGATCTGTAAGCTCCAGCTGGCGTAGAGTTTCTAGAAATGTATATAGATTTGTCCCTTCCCAGTCAATTGAACATTAATTCACTCACAAATATATCCTTAGAGACAGTAAATACACTTCAAGCCACCCATAGCAAAAATTATCTGCAGCCCTAGACCCGCCCACGAACAAATAGGCTCAATGTTAGTACAAAAAGTTATATATGGCCTTTCATGTTTTCATTCAATTCAATCGTTAGCGGTTAGCGCTCCTTAACATAGCCGGTTTAGCGATTTATATAAAGAAACATGTACGTACACGTACAATACCTCTGCATTATACACTCAGTATTACAAACGAGTGTAAATTTAATTTATACTTTATACCGTCGAAGCACCATCACTGCGAAAGCGTCTCGTCTTATACTCTCGCAAAGCTTTTTACTCCGATGGCCTGATTTTACGACGCAATTTTTTGCGCTTGCTACTGACAAATTTTGGTATTCTTACGGGCCAACTTAACAAAAAAAGGTCCAACAGGCTTTTACGCATGTTTTTTATAAAAAAAAACAAAACATGTATTTTCATATATTGGATTGATCGAATGTAGCGTAAACAAACCCAAATATGGAATTATACATCAATTAAATAAAATAGCGGCATTATGGGAATGATTAAAATATTTCTGTCAACTTTAAATTCATGTTGGTACATTATTATAACAGTGCATTGACGGTGCAACACTTTTGAAGCTGATGGAAATGTTTTATTTAACAGTTACATAAATTATATTCTGAAAGGATTTCTTTACATTCGTTTTAAAATATTTTGCGGTATTAAAACATGCCTAAAAACATTACGCATACTTTTTCCGACCATTATAAGGAAAATATAAGTTTTCACACAGATTTAAAAAATGAAAAAAAATTGATTTGATGATAAATGGTAATAAAATATGAATCGCCTAAAAACAGTCTCGCCAAAACTTGATTATTTGAAAAGCCCCATCAATTTTGCATAGTTCTAGGGGTTTTCATCATAACATCGTTATTATCCAATTGCAGGCTTTTTATAAAAAACTGATCTTTATTAAAGTGTTGTAGATTTTTGTAACTGTGATTTTATTACAAGACACTATCACGACTCCGTTTAGTAGGTAAATAAGTAATAAATAAGAGGAAAATGTTTTATATACTCTGTAAAAATTAAATGAACTCATTTACTGAAATCCGACATATCATTCATTCAATCACCAAAATGCAAAATATTTAATCCCCCAATTAAATTGTTATTGCACAAAACAAAAAAAATTCATTGACACATACCTAACAACTTTATCTTCCTTGCTCTTGAGGTCGTTCTCTTCAACATCTGACTCCGATTTGATGCTGTTATTGTTGTTCGTTTTGCGCGAAGAACCATCGGTCACATCGGACTCATCTGTATCACTGGCCGCCGTCATTTCTTGTTTTATACTTGTGGTTGTTTCTTGCTTAATGGTGGTCTCGTAGAAAAATGAACCCGCAGACGATTCGGTGCGACCACTCATGGTGTGAGCTTTTTTCCACACAGTGCCGGCGACACAAAATCTGTTACCGCTTCAATTGAATAATGTTTATACAAAAAGATCCTCTCGTTTGATGTCGTCCGGCTGTAAATTATGCAAATGGAAAGCATATTATTAATTTTTGCACAAATTAATGGCAACCAACTCTAACTATATGTAACGTAAACTGTAGTTGTTAAACAGACTATGTTTGTATGAATTTAAAACAAACAAATTTAATGCAAAAAGCTTATAAATAAAACGTTAATTTTTACTTCTTTTTTGTGTTAAAGTAAACGTAGACTCTCAATAGACGAATGCAAAACAACGCCAACAAAAATGCAAACAAAGACTAAACGTTTTAATAATAAATATAGATTTTTTTTTCTTTTCAATATTATCTTTCTATTGCTTTTTCAAAGTCAAAATTCGTAAACAAAATGTCAATTCGCTTAAGTTCACCACCATTTTTGACGTCAAAATTAGCCAGCCAAATGTACATAATGCCGTAACTTTCATCTATAGCAGTCACAAAAATATTATAAGATCTAAGAGATATATGTAGATGACCAGCTGAAACTTCAAATTGTCACGGAATATTGACGAACAACGTTTCAATGTATTTTTATAATGTTTGCTTTAAGCTCATGAGTTAATTAACTCAGCTTGCCTTAATTCACCTGGTGTTTACTTGTAAGTTTAATTTGTTTGTGCATCTGCATACAATGTTAGATCAAACGCGCTTACAAAAGCTGTTAGATTCATGGGCAGCTTCGCTAATTTTCTAACGATTTTCATTACTCTTTTACTTATATGACTTATTATCATTCACTTCTTAATAGTGTCGACGTTCATCACTTAGCGCGGTTCGCGCGCTCTATTCAACCTAAACCGGATTCGACGAATGTCAATTAAATTTGTCATAAAAATTCAACCAGAAACGCGACCACTGACCACGTATAAGTGTATATATGTGTAAATGTCCAACCTTTATATTGAAATTAAATTAAGTTACACCAAAAATGGTTGGTTGAGTTGTATGGTCGCAAAACAGACGACTCGATAAACAATATCTACACGTATATTAATAGCGAAAACGACAAGTTTGTCAACACGTTCACGTATAATATATACATAGGTAAGTTGAGTTATAACTTTTAGTGTATTGCTGTTATTTACTTGGAGCGGAGATATTTACATTATTTAGTGTCGATCAAATTTCAACTTATCATGTATGCTTACAGCTTACAATGTTACAAAGCATTAGCATTTGGTTGGGAACCCGAACGAACACACAACCTGGTTGAATATTATTTTCCAAAAACTCAATCTTTGATTAATGAACCACATTTTTCATTATTTTACCAAACAGGTTCTACCTAAATTAGTATGATACGCTGAGCTTTAGAATAATAATTAACAGAATAAAACAATTAATTTTTTTTACTGTAGAATTTTATATTAGAAGAAGCGGCTGAAAACGCACGAACACACACAAATCTGAAGAAAACAGGTGTTGTTATAATGGGGCAAACAAAAAATGTTGTGAAGGTCAGCAATAAATTGTTCCCATATAATTAGTTAATAATAACGCCTGTAAAAGTTGTTAAATATAAGTATGCTGTGGTGTGAAAGGCATTTGGCATTTTAAACATTAGGCCTATAAAATGTTTAGGGACAACAAGTTATTAGTGAGTGGAAATACAATTAATTTATTTATGTTCATTTTATCAGGATTTGTTTTAAACTTTGTAATGTGTTTATAGAATTTTTTGGTAATTCTAAAAATAACGCCTGAAATTATACCTTCCGTTTAAGCTTTTCCAAAAGATTCAAATTTGAAATTATAATTACGTTTGAAGTTTTCAGTGTTACTTACATAAATTCTTGGTGACTTGTTTATTACTTTTATAATTTAAAATGTTTTAGACCACTTTTGATATATTTGTCCTTATTAAAATATTTTCTACAAAATATTACCGAATTACATATTTTTAAAATCTATTATTGTACAATTCCCCTGTACGAACTGTTAATCTTGTGGTAATTTGCGCGTTACAACAATTTAAATAATTTCTTCATTACTTTTTTTGCACAAACACACACAAACCGAACCATGTAAGTGTGATCACAATAGACACCTTGTTTAAATCAAAATTATCAGTAGATTAATTAAACACAACCCGTATTTTGCGAATAACATTTTTGAGAAAATAACCGCTTTCGTGATCCAAATGAACGTGATGGCAAACCTCAACTGCCAACGGTGCTATTGTAAACGCATTAGATGTGTTTACAGAAAAAGAACTAAGAATAATTAAGTAAGCTTTGCCATGCTTGTAACTGCATTTGAATGCTGCAGCTTATCAAATTGTTATAATCACATTTCACAATTCTTAGTAATGCTTTACAGTTTATCGGATAGATGCAATTAAATGCAAATGCTAATTTTACTTCAAACACATACATTAATATCAATACACAAAAAGTAGCTGTACTTCTATACCAAGACACAAATTGGCGGCCGCAACAACAATTGTTATCGCGGTATGTCGTGTTCATTTGTGCGAAAAAAATTGTGTAATTTGCAACATTTTATTCTAACGATAAGTAATTTTTACGCGCAACGCCACTTTCTGATAAAGATGATAAGACAATTATGTTAGGTTCTTTTTTGTCTGTAGCCACATATAAACCTACATATTTGCTGCCGTTTTTTTTTTGCCTTGCAAAAATGATAAAATATACAAATTTACCAGGTACACTCTATATACAGGGCACATCGCATACAATGGCAAATTGATAAGCCAAAACTGGTACAAGTTGAGTGCATTCAAATGTGATAACAGGATGTATTTTAACAGAGATATTTGGCTGACCTGATAATTTTCGGGAACAATATGTGACCAAAATACCAAGAGATTATGAACGACGCGACGTCAAAACAAAACAATCAACAATAATGAAAATTCGTTTTTCAAGAGATTTTAACATTCGAATTTAAGGTTATGTTTATCTAATTTTTTTTATACGTAAAATGTATTTAAAAACTAGTAACAAAAAACAAAGACAGAAAAAATGTTTTGTGGAAAAAATGTGATAAAAAGTTAAAATTCTCTAAGGTATCCTAACATTTAATAAAATGGAGCACATACAATTTTCATACGATAATTTATTTTTCTCTTGTAATTCTTAGTTCATAATTTTAAATCAACCATACTTTTAAAAAAATTTAAATGTGAATTAAAACAAATGAACTGTAGAATAAAAACAATAATACCAAACATGTTTATGTATTTTAATTTTTAAAAAGTATTAGTTGCGTTCTATTGAAATCTCATTTATTTTATTTCGATAGAACGATGACACAACCAACGATGATTTTAAACAGAAATATTTTCTCTAACTACCTAAATGATTATTTATTTTTTAGCGCCACTTGCGGCCAATAGCGTAGTAAATATACCGAATGAGAACATTCGTAGAAAGCAATGTTTATTTGATTGTTACATTGCATATAAAATTTCAAAATAAACTAAATGAAATTTCAATAGAATGCGACTATTAAGATGCGGCTAATCATAATCTCACGCTTACTTTTTTATAATATGTCATGAGTCATGGCACTTCATGTGACCCCAACCAGATTGATAAAATGTGAATGAGCAATTAATGACAACAACATAAAGCACAATGTATAGGTACTCGTATAATGCAACAAAGAACAGCAATTTTGTACATTTTCTTGTATATGTACAAAAAAATACAGTAATCAACTTAAATATCATAAAAAAAAAACTTACATATTGTGTTCTTGTAATTCTAACCATTTTGCTTATATGCAAATTTTATTTTTAACTCGATCATATGTAAAAAAAAAACCCTGAAGTTATGCATCATTGTGTGAGCTTTTCATTGTACTTTTTATTGTGTTTGTCTAGAATATTTTCGGTCCATTATAGAAAAAAAACTTAATATATTTAAAGTTAATAAAAATTTATTTGTCTGAATAATGATAAAAAAATCCGAGGCCATACAGCTTAACTAACAAAATTCTTGAATTTTAAATCATTTTAATTTATAAAAAAAATAATTGTAATTACTTTTGAATCTTAATATAAGCATCAGAAACTAATTTCCGAATGATATTATTTATATTTTCTATTTTTTAATAAATATATAATCTACTTAAAGGACATTCAAATTGATTTTAAATGGCACCGTAATAAGCCATCATTCTCGACCCTTGTCAGTGAAACTATGACAACCAATTACAATGTATTATACGTATAGCGTATTAGTTGTATCAATCTCTCAATAGCGGTTGATTATTGTTTGCGAAGCTTTTGATGACGCACTTTTTTCCGAATTCACAAGTACATACCTAGTGCTGCAGTCATACTCATCTGATCTCGATAATTTTTTCTAATCCTAATCAATTTATAAATAACCAATAAGTACAAGTATCTAAGGCAGATAAGAGCCCATACAACAAACAAGTGATCATCGTTATGTGCATTCAGCAGCATAATGATTCAATGAATCACTCCGTACATTATTATTGTTATTATCTATAACGGAAAAATTAATGTGCATTGCATTGCTGTGGTGGAGGACGACCGTTGTCCCAATTAATGATAATAACTGTATCAAACTTGTATGCTGCAGTACATTGTGTTTGCTTCTGTGGATGGATATTATTATGTTTACCGTTCGAATGATGTGGTTTTCGCTTGACGTAGCTTCAGTCATCAATATAATCAGTGCTCGAATGTATTGTAACTATACGTAGTACGTACGTCGTATATATAATATTAAGTATTTATAGCGAGGGCGGTTTAATGTTGTATAAAAAGGGAGATGAGTTGAAGAGGCACCCTCATATTTTTCTCTGATTGACATCGTTTGTTCTTAGAATGATCGGGATGACTTCTTACTTATGTATGAATTTATTAATGTAATTTTTTTCCACTACATTTTATTTTTACGATTTTTGTTTGTTCCCTAGATATACATAATTAGCATTTGATAAATATAAAAACAACCAAATTTTAGAATCTGTGGGGGGTTGCACGTGGACAGAGCGCATGCTCCTTTGCCATTTTGTTCTATTTCATAACTGTATTTTAGGTAATACATATTCCTAAGGTTTACATACTCGTATTAACATCCTTACAAGTATGTATAAATATGTTTACGCATAATATTATGTTTGTGTTGATGAGGTTACATACGATTCAGGTCCATGTCAGAAGTTGTAACTTGTAAACAAGGGTTAATTAGATGTTAACTTGAGACTTCAATGCAAACATTTGATATATTCAATTTTTGTGTAAACAATTTCTGGTCCATTTGAGGCCTAGTAGTAATATGGCTGAACTATCATATTCTAAAAATGATCCTAAAAGTTTTAATCGACTCGCTCCATAAAGTTTTTTATCTTTCCGAACAAAAGGTTTTTTTTGTATAAAATAAATCAGATGCTCTTAAAAAATTTAGGATTTAACATTAAAATGGTATTCGATTGAGATCTCATTTAGTTCATTTCAATAGAACGATATTTAATTTAAATTTAGACAGAGACATTTACGAAATGAGATCTCAATAGAACGTCACTATTGATTTTAAGTTTCAAGGTATACAAGAACAAATTCGAAAAAATCATAATTGAATCAAGATGTGGTAAATGCCATAAGTATACATTTTGAAAATACGTTTCTTCAATACATTTATATTCCTAATACATATGAACCGTTAAATTAAATGCTATAATAACATTCAATAACTTATCTCCAAATTAAAAAAAATTTCCATCAAAGGTTTTGTTCATTACACAATCAATGAAAGTTATTCTTCATTCTCTATAATTTAAGAAAAGTAGCCTTGATTTTTTATTTAATTACCCATAGATAACTAATACCGCAATTTTAATGATGCAATTTGTATATCAGCAGCAAATAACGGATTATAAATATAAATAATTGTTTCCAAGAGAAATGAAAAAAAGTCTTTAACAATGGTTAAGAATTATTTGTGTATTGAATAAATCATATGTTCTGCTGTTATGTAAATGAAATATGTAAGTAAATAATGTGAAAATATTGAATAATCATATTCATGAAAGGTCATTTAAAAAAGTAAATAAAATAAATTTAAACTCTAAGAAATTGCCGGAATTTATTAAATGATTTAATTTGCAACAATTAAATCAACAATTCAAATAAGGGTTGTATTATTATCGTAAAATACTTATAACATTTGAATTAATAATAAAATTAAATATTTATGGCCAATAAATAATAATTGACCTTAAGAAGCCAATTGTTTTTTGTTGGTTCAATTAAAATACAAATTATGTACTTATTACTGCATTTTATTAAGTGACCTAATTTCACTGTGTCGTTAAATTTTAGCAACACAGAATTGTGATAAAAGAGAAGCCCTGATGTGCTTAATACTTAATAGCATTAAAGTGAAATTTAAATAGCACTTTATCAACACATGTATGACTTCGGATTATGTACGTAATACGAGTTATTTAACGTCGGTTAAACAAAATTGAATAAGAGACTTTCAGATTATTTACCACGAAATTAGGAAGCTTAAAAAATGTAACCTTTACATTATCATAGTACTTATACTCGTAATTGTGCGCCACCACATTTGTGGCATTCACTAAGAATTATGTATTTGTGTACTTCTAAAACGGAAATTAGTCTAGACAAACAAACACTTTAATGCCATTAAAGAGGTAAAACATATTGGAATTTAAGTCAGAGGTTGTACCAAGCACATTGCAATTTCATTAATAATTTGCCTTTTCATCTAATAATAATCAATGCCAAAATGGTTACTGTTATTTCAGTTAAACTTTAAATGTAAACAATGAAAATGCAAGTGGACTTTTCATTCATAATGTCGCGTGATTGGGATTGACGTGCGCTTTTATTTACATTTTATACCTGTGCCGAAAGCAATACATAAAATAATTCTGCTTTACACATATATTTAGAACCATTCATGCTACGAAAAAGAGTTCTACATAGGTGTAATACTTATGCTCTTTATGTACCGATCTATCTCATTTTGCATTGTTCAAACCGTGATTATACAAAACTCTCTGTTTTTTCCCATCGTTTGGTGTTTAAACGGAAACAATTTAATACAATAAAATATAAAAAAAACACTATATTCGGCGACATGAAAGACGAAGGGGCGCCATGCCATGCCATGGCACCGCGGATGGGTCTACATCGCATGAATTGAGAGTGCGTGTTAGTGTGACCGCGACGTGTCTTTTTTATCGTAGGTCAGTGTCTTTTCACTTTGTAGTCATTAGAATGTATTTTTGCTTCGTCAATATTATGTTGACACTTAGGCCCCATGCGAGATAAATTGACAACATTGTCGGCTGTTAAGTAATTACACGCATTGTGCTGGAAATAGTTTTGATTTAATTCTTTCACCTTTTTTTTTTTGTAAAAAATTAATGCCAAGTTTCGATGTTTAAAGTCATCGCCATAATCGAATGGGGGAAGTTAGCGAAAAAATATGTTTTAATTATACTTTCGTTAAAAAGCATTAGGCATTAATGTAAGTTACGGAGTTACCGTAGAACTCCAATGCCAAATCGAGGTCCGTGGCAGAAGTATATTTCAGATACTGTTATAATCGTCTGTTGTAATGTACAAGATCATTAGATCAAATTAGACAGATTTTATACAAACTATTCACAATTGGTAGTACTTTGTTGTTTCAAACAAATTAAAATGGAACCCAAAAAGAAAACTAAAATGTTCCATCATTCATTTTATTGCGATTAGCGCATTAATTATCATGACGTTTCAATAAATGCAACGCAATAAAGTTCAGAGTTGAATAACAATTATTTGTTTATCTTGAAAATTATTGAGCTAGGTCTTGAAGTCAACGGAATCGAGATAAGCCAACAAATTGCGATTTCAATTCGGCGTAATGAAGAAAAATATTTGTTTTATTAAAAAAATTATCAGATTCAAAGACTGATCACAAAAAAAAATAAAAGAAGTTTATATTAAGAGAATATGGTGCAAAGCTTTGCTAAGAACTTTAAAAAAAAATCTTTAACAATTTTTCATTAACAGGAGATTAATTCCATTGCACATTGTATTTTGGCTCATTTCTGTAGTTGAAGTTTTCAAATAGAAAGTTGTGATACTGCATCATTCTTGGATGTTTATTCGGTGACAATTGGGGTCCATCAACAACATGTCTTTACGATTAAGAATGAAACAAAAAGTATGCTTTTAAAACTGCATTAAAATCGATTGAAAAAATTTAATAATTTTAATTACGACATAACTGGGGAAGGCCTTAACGAATTTTTACCAGCTTTGGTTATAAAAAAAGACCTTAGTAATTCTTTTGGTCACTTAAGGTCAAATTATACCCAAACCAAAAAACCCTTAATACAGTCGGAGACGCTTTTTTTTGATTTTTTGATTTTTTGACCCTCCTTTAGGAATTGATATTTGTTACGACTTAAAATCTAAAATGCATTCAAATTCTAATATTTTTTATATTTTGAATTTTACAACAATTACTAGACCTCAAGATTTTTGCAAATGTGCAGCTGTGGATTTAAGCCATTTGAGTTGAAAAGAAAAATTCCAAGAAAATTTAAATACTCTTCTGCAGAGTCGTATAAAAACCATGAGGTGGTTTTTAAGCCTTAACTGATAAAGACTATAACTTATCACTTATCAGTAATCACCAAAGCCAAACATTTCATAATGTGTAAAAAGAAGATATACGACGATGTCAACTAGTTAGTTAGTTATACAGTTGCTTACTTCCATTTCCGCCTCGCAATTAAAATTCAAGTTGAAAGGTTAACGACTGCATTGAAATGCACATGCAACTGGTGCCGCACAGTTAAACCATTACTACAACACATGGAACACTGTACTCAGTAACATGCCCAACCAAAAAAAGAAGAAAAAGAAACACCACATTCAGGGTGCAGCTATTGCGCAAGAGCTAAATATGCGAACTGCAGAAATTGAAAGTGAAGAGAGTTGACAGCTGTGGCCTGTGTGTGCAATAGCCATGGTGTGTGTTATGCACATAGTATTCGTACATACACTGCGGTAGAATTCCGTTATAGCTTAAAAACCGAAACGAAGATAATTATATTATATATGAACAATTAGTGCGGTAAGGTCAATAACACTATATGGCCAAAAGCGCATACAATTAAACACAACCATGTTGACATGCCCAGCAGTGAGTGAGGCACCAACATAACTATCATTATGCCTACACAATACACATAGGCTTTATGTGGACAATAATGAATTTAAGCTTTTTTCGTCGCTGAACACCCACTCACGGAGGAAGAAAAAGGCAAATAAAAAAAAACAAAACATAACAAAGCCGCGTTTAAAAAAAGTCCGCATCAAAATTATTATTGTGTGCATGCGTGTGTGTGTTTATTTTGATATGATCCAAACAGGCACATCGCCGTCGACTCTACATGCATCATGTTGTAGTTAGGTAAAGTATGAACGTATATGAAAAACTAAAATTAGTTGGGACGAGCTGCGTTTTCCATTTTCTTCAAATATACGTTCCTCTTCCGTAATAAGTCGCGCTGCTTTAAATACCCACCAGTGGCCGCCCGATAATATCAACATTTATCAAATGGGTAAAGTCGCGTCGACGAAACACAGAAATTAAACGAAATGATGTAATGTTTGTAAATACACAGCCGTTTGTATAAATGATCGTGTATACACCCGCGAAGCTTTGTATAATTTGTATATAAACGCCTCCATTTAATGGGAAATGGCGGTTTGTTTTATACGACGACGTGCAATTGAGTCGAACTTGCCCTTGCACTTGCCTCAATGGACAGAGGCTTGCCAAAATGCCCTTGACGATGGCGTTTTATTGATGCGACGTGTAAGTTTATAAAAATAACTACATAAATCGACTTACTTAAGTCGACTTGCGCAATAATGTGCGTAATTGTTTACAAACACTAACATCCAATTGATAAAAGAAGTGGCCTTGAGTCAAAATAAAGAATTGCTATATTAATTAACAAATATGTAATATTTAAGCAAAAATTCAGGCCGTAGGTGAAGGGCACTGACACTATATATACGGAAGAGCTACTAAATGTAAAGAAAGTGGTATGATCAACTTTCATCAATACCAATTCGTGTGACGTTGGTTTTATTTTTAAGTTTAAAAGTACTAAATATTAAGATTTAGATTTTAGTTGATAAATTTAGAATGCCACGCATTGCTTCATTCGTTTAAATGGGACTGTCTGTTATTGTTGCGAGCTTTCTCTTTCGTTAATATATATATCAAAATGAGTCAGGTAGAATAATCTGACGCAATATTGCTGCTTAAAATCATTGTGGGTAGCAAGCTTTTAGGAAGTATTATAAAATGTAACGCGTTCATTGTTAACTATAAGTTAATAATAGATAATAAAAAATGCACGGTAGTGCACACGCAAATACAGACAATTCTTATGGTTTCAAATTAAATTCATTTTTATAAAAATGTATTTTACTGAAAAAAAAATGGTTTTAATTTTTAAATTAATAAAATAAAAAACAAAAATAAAAACTCACTGTTAATCCCTGATACGGTTTGCTAATTTCATGAGTCTTTAATAATATTTAAAAAGCAAACTAGAAAATTATAAACGTTAATCTGAAATGAGGACTTGCCGTTAACTTTGATAATGTCTAAAAAAGTTTTTTGTATTATAAAAGGAAGGTTTCTAAAATGAATGGCGTGTGTGCATGTATCTCCAAGGATAATTTTTAGGGATATACGATTTTGTTTAGAAAAATTGATGGATAAATGTTTTTGAAATTATTAGAAATAAATATTTTAGTGAAATTTTTGTTAGAGAGAAACAATTTTATGAAAAAGTTAATTGAACCTTAAAATGTTATGTTTGTCAAAGATTTTTTTTCGATTTAATTTACACGTTCAGGGGTTAAAATATATTTAAGCCATGATTGATTCCCATTAAGTATAGTTTATTATATAAATGTCAAGCGGAACCAACCATTTGTGTTTGACGAAAATTTTTACAAAAATATTTGTTTTAAAGTATGTCGCTTTATAGAAACTCATTGACCTCATTCTACGAGTATCTGTTTGTGTGCTTTCTATTCTAAATCACTGAACTCGAAGTGCGCAAAACATCTGTCACAATATTAAAACTTATAAGTTTAAAGAATCTGCTATTTATAACGCGCATTTTAAGTTATTACTATATGGTCTTTAAATACTCCGGAAAAACTCAATTAAATATCAATCTGTCAAATTGAAAAGCACAACATTTAAAACGGTGTCATGTGCCCATAGGCGAAAGTCAAATCACACGCACTTCCAAAATATGTACGTTCGGCAGCCGCAACTTTTTTTTGTGTGTGTAACTTTTGGTGTGTGTACGCATAAATTGAAAAGTTTGCAATATATCGGCGCCACTGTATACGCATAATATGATTGCTGATTCGGCGATTGGCATTCAACGATTTGCGTGGATATTTGTGGAGATTTTTTTTTTTGAAACGCACACATACGGTTTGAAATTTTTACATTTATATGGGATTTGCGTAATACTTACAACTTACAAGTTCCGAGAGCATTTAGATTAACCCTTTTATGAATATTAAAAAAAAAATTAAAGATTATTTTCTTAAATGTGATATTTAAAATAAATTAATAATAATTTATTAAATGAAGAAAAGGCAATGGTGTTTAAATTACTCAATTCAACACACTTACAAATTTAGTCCCTTTAGGACTGTTTTTTAGACTAAAATTGAACAGTTAAAAAAGATAATTTTGTAAATTTTAAACAGAGAATCCTTAACAAAGACTTGTTAGGCCCTATGCTGAGGAGAAGACATTTAATTTTTTTAATTTTTTTTTTTTTGGAATTATGCTGTTTTAAACAAGTTCAAAATCAGTAAAAGGATGGGTTCAAATAATAATTCTCAAAAAGTCTCAAAAAATTAAAAAAGTTTTTACGTCATGAGACTTGCTAAATACCTAAAGGGGCGCATTCTCAATGGAATATCGCTAGACTAAACTCTTTGACTTAATGTTTTGAGGTCTTAACTTACAAAACAAATCTATAAGTATGTTAATCGTACTTATTTTTTAAAATCCCGTACTAGGGATATAAGGGTTAATAAAATACGAGGAAAAGTTCACACAATTTTTAAAACTTCAATAAAAAAACAATAATAACAACCGCAACAATAACAGTATAAACGATCATCAATTCATCAACATTATGTTCCAATTCAAAACTTTCAGGCCAATGAATAAGCATTCGGCACTTGATTGATTAAAAAAAAATTAATTTACGACTTATGACTTACTTATGTGAAAAATAATACGCATAATATGAACTTCTAACCAACATATAAATTTAATTGATTCATGGTATCGAACGAAGATTGTGCCAATCGAAGCGTATTGCGTACAAGTTAAAACTTACAACTTACAACATCAATAAATTGTGTGTAACTACATTAAGAAGTACATTCATATTTCTTGTATATTATAAATTAGTTAACAAATTGTTTAGTGTGATTGTTTTGCGTCGTCGTCGTCGTCGGCGATGCGGCGCGGAGTTCTGCACACACAACAATTCGACGGCCGTCGTTTTAGTATTGGGGCACGAAATTTAATTTGGACGATAAAAAAAATTATACGCAAAAAAAACAGGCTTATAGAAGCGAGAAAGAGGGAGCTTGCCTTCTGGTATTAAATATATGTAGTAAGTAGGTATGATGTGGAGACGTTTTATGTGCGTACGTACAATACATTTCGCATGTATGGACGAGTATAGCGATATATAGACGCATATCATTTTGGAACCGCGCGCACCACAAGGCGTTAGAAGGTGACATTTGAATACTTTGGGACCAATATGCGAGTAACTGGGACGGCTTCAACACTCAAGGCCAGCTGACTGACGTAATTTTGTTTTGTTAACATAAACATCTCTAGTATTCGGTAGAGTCTTTGCCTTTTGCATATGGTTCTGTGTTCCTTTTTTTTTTTGCTCATTCTAATACATATTGTATGTTTTTCCATCGTTTTTATTTTCCGTATTTTCGCGATTATAGCGCAGGCAAGAAGTCAAAGAATGGGCCAACACTTAAAAAATTATGCGTTTTCGTTTTCTGCTGTATGTGTGTGCTGCTATTACCAGTAGGTGGGTGCATATACACATAATATAGTTTATATTCCAATCAGCCGAGGGTAGGTTAGTACTGGATGGAATAGTGATATTCTCAAAATAATATGTCCCCGTTTTAATATGACATACAACATTATAAGAATAAAAATAATTAAGGGTTTTACAAACATACAAAAATAGGGATCTTTCTATAAATAGGTACAAGTATTTTCATTTATTAAAATATATTCATCCATGTAAGTCTAGAACTATACTAAAATAGTAACGAAATGAAAGTCGGTGGGTGAAATATATTTATAGACATACGCAAGAAATTGTAGATGAAGATGATGAGGCACTTTGAGCGTATACACATTTCGAGATAAGGGCCTCATTCACAGCAGAGAGACGAAACATACAAATACCCGGAAGAGACGACTAAAATCTAAATCGTTTTAGGGCGAAGCTCCACTGACGTCGTTGACCTAACGCAAAACCGAATACATATTTACATCCATGCACACACAAATGATCTAATATGTACATAATATTAATGTGTGTACATATATTAGGATGCACGAATGTGTGTAAACTTCTATTCCCAAATCTCAATTCATGAATGATTAGAAATGACATAATATAAAGAAAATATCATAAACCGATCGTATATTTATATTTGGACAGGGGCAACATCTTTAAAAATATATGTATAGTCTTTTTATGTTGGTATTTTATGAAATAGATATTATAATATAATTATTATCGAATGAAAAAAGGATATGCAAAAGAATGTGGTAAGTCTATACAGTTTGCACTTCCATAATAAATGTTACTAGGCTGGTGCTAATTGTATGAAATGTGTTTTATAGCAATTAAATTGATATAGCAAAAAAAGGAGTACAATTTAGTGATATAAATATAATTACCTGTTAATTATAATCCAATTAGGTTGATTTAAAATTTATAAATGATAAAAATTTGGACGTCACACACTCACACAATCACAAACATCTCTTCCAAATTCATATACGATTATTATTACCCAAATTAAATTGGTAATTTCACCATCATTCTAACGGTAGCACATAATTATTAAATACATATTGTAATGATCATTAAAACAACAGTAATAAAAATAATTTCTCACATTTTCACTTTTCATTTGACACTTTCAATTGCACAAAATTACACCAGCCAACCCAATTTCAAAATTTTTTTCTCACAAACCCACACAAATAACGTTAGTCATTTCGTGTATGCATAAAAGTGCGAATGTGTGCCAGAGTCATACAAGAATATGTGTGTGTTCTCAATGCCACACACACACAATCACACCGCAACCATTTACAATATTTATATATAATTTTTTATATATTAAAATTCAAAAACAATAACAATATGTTTTACGTTTTTGGGATTCCGGATTTTCTATCCATTTGCAGAGACCCCCTTAAAAATTGTTGTCTACACACACGCACAATAAAATACACGGTAAAATATGTGACGTAGAATAGTGGGGCGCCTTCATTAATTGCCAACAATATCATAGATTTGGTGCTCCGTCACTTGATCACTCCACACTAGTCACTACACGTTCACTGGTATCCGTTCATTGCTGTGTTGTTATCAAAAAAATGTGTCCATGAATTACAATAACACACATTAATATTACTTCTGGTATTCAAGCAGTTAACAACAATTAAATTGTTGCGACAAAAACATGCCCAACAATAGCTGGGCGATCACACTTCACAATATTATATTCCATGGACTGGCACAACATTCCCATTGGACCCGGGTGAACTTGACATGTTCATATGTACACAAATTACGTTCAAATATATATGAAATTGGGGATTGGGGAGGCGCGCGCGCGCATGTGTGGCCCTAAAAAAAATATTATCGCGCGGTTGCACTACACGCACTGACACACATATGCGTACATCATTTCATATGCAAATGCGCGTACTGATTGATTTGATTTTAATTTATTGAAACACTCAACACCTGACACACCATGTCACCACTGTTGCTGATATTTGACCAATTAATTTGATTGCAATCGTCAATGAATTATTACACAATTTATTAACTCATCAAATCAATGGAAATTTTGCAATCGCATCCACTCAATTGTGACAATCCGCATACAAAGTTGAAAGTCTATCTGACAAGTGACAACTAGCGCATATTATATTTTAGATTTTTAGCAGTGTGGCCATTTTGGAATTCAGCTGTACCAACGCATGAAAGTGAAATGTCATCGAAATGACATTCCCTGGAATTTGCGTCTGCTTTGTTGGTGCATGGGGAATAAATGTTTTTGTATAGGTGTTACTGCGTCCCCTAGTGGACATTACTGTAAATATTAACAGTAATTGTATAACGGTTGTTGTATTCGGTTATTAGTCGAACTAAATTTAGATAATGTAAATAACTTTGAAATTTTGTGATTTGTGTTGTGTTGAATTTTGGATAAATAATATTAAAAGTACAAACCGCTGTTTAAATTCTATTCAATATTTTACCCACATTTTGTGACAGGTTTAAATTGATAAACTCTGTCTCGCTTTGACATTATTCGTTTCAACTTAAATACAGCCATGGACACAAAAATAAGACACATTCGAAATATTATGCTTGTTCAGTATTGTATATTAAATATTAGTCTTGACGTTCACCATCCACTTTATATTTAATCACAATACTCCAAATAAGGTTTGAAAATTTTCCATATTTTTTAAATTATAAAATATTAATACCAATAAATTCTGATTAATTTAAGACATTAAATGTGTTTTCGTTTCAAACTTCATTTGTCTGTGTAGTTTAATCCCTGTAAAGGAGAGTCCGAAGCAAGGATGTGGACTACAAAATAAGGGGTTTCTGATCCTTCCGCTGCGAAAGAATCATCCAATTCATTTCCAGAGACTGTGGCCTCGAACTCAAGCAACTAAAGTTATAGGCTTGAGCCTACTCAGCTTAAGTATTTAGTCTCGAGACTGTACATTAAGTTAATTTAAGGATGAAGTGAAGTAAGTAATAAAGAGACAATTAAATTAATTATACTAAAAATGATGAAATAACAATGAATTGATTACACTTTCCTGATTCTCGAGCCTAGACTTTCGATTCTCGGTGTGTCTCCTAGTTGTCTACTGAGTGCTGACTATTGTAAATAAACAGTTTATTATTGTTATGCTTTGGGAGGATTGAACCTAAAAATCTGATGCAATATTGAGTTGATTGAATGAATAATATAAACTAACACACGTGTTTATTCCAACAATTGCATCATTTTTACAGTTATACAACTAACGTGCTAGGCTTTCTGACTTTGCCTCCAAAATGAATATTTTTAGACGATATATTGATGAATTGCTTCTTGCGTCAGTTATTTGCATTAAAAAAAAATGAAAACAAATTTCCATTATTAGCTAATAATTTATAGTGTGGGAATATTTATTTCTACTGGAAGTTGTCCTGGTATTTTGTATTAGATTTCCTCGCAAAAATTCTGAGCAATGGAATGACTAAAAAACTTGGCGATTTCAATCCACAACTATTCAAAATAACTTATTTCAATTACAAAATAATTGATTGAAATTCATTTTTATCAAATAATTAATTATATCACTCATTCTCAATGTAACGCTACACAAAATACTGAAAATTTTATAATTTTTTTTTAAACTATAACAACATATAATGGAAATGAATGACCAATGTGTTTTGTGTCGCACATTTAACCGTCAGTAAGTGCACTTAAATTCTTCTCAGAATCCCCTGAGTTGTACATGTTAATGATATTAATTAATTGCGCGGATAAAACGGAATTATGAAGCATGGTGCGAGTTTCGAGGAGAAGTCCCACCATTTCTATTAATTCATGAATATGAATGCTGCGAGTCGCTGAAATGATCGCTTTTTAATGAGTGCGGTTGTTAATTAGTGGTGCTTTTTTCGCAAAAGTGCGTTTTTTCTCAATGAATTGTCCAAGGACAAGCCAAAATGTCGGCCATATTAAGTGTGTGGGCTCACATACGGGATACGAGTGTACAGGAAAACGATTCTATTGACTATTCGCATTTCCATTCTAAATTGTTTGCTTAGATGCACACATAAAGTGTTTGAAATTGGTTATTTGCATACAAATAGCAATCTTGTTGACAATTAAATAGTTAATAGATTTACTGGTTTCTTAATTAATGTATTTTATTATTAAACATCATATAAGAATAATGTAAAACATTTTGTGAATGATTAAAAAACATTAAAAAATTTAGCTTCAAAGTAATTTTTTTTTTTATAAAAATCATTGTTTTAAAAAAAACTGGATAAAATGATTCTATCTGCAGGATAGCTCAAAAAAAACGTTTTATAATTTAAAAAAAAAAACAGAAATCGTGTCCTTTCCATATTCAATTTGGTGATTGTCAGTTTTTTACTTTGTAAGTGATTATAGAGGACAAACATTTACATTTTTAAAATCGTGGAATTTTTCGCGAGATTTTTTTTACAAATCTATTCCCTCAATCAATTTTGTAATTTTTTTTAACGAACTGCGTATTTTTTGTGGTTTTTGCGTTTTTTGTTCGCGTTTAAAATATGTTACTTCCGGAACATTTTTTAGAGTGTGTATATTATATATCCGCATAACTGTATATTTTTTGATATTAAAACTAAATCAAATAAAAAAAATAATAAAAAAATAATGTTTTACTTTCAGTTCAACTGAAATAATGTAAGGTCACTGGTCAATTTAAACTTACGTACGATCATTTCACTTACATTGTACACTCCCTTGTGACTTTTCGATTAATCTGAGAATAATACGCGAAAATGCATTTTTTTCCTTCAACGTAATTCAGATGAAAACATTTAGCACTCATTTAAACATAATATATCGGTAATAATGGCAAATAAATTATACATCAATTGATGCAATTATAAAATAATGAATCAAGAGTAATATGATTGAAAAATATAATCGAATTAGCAATCAAAATTAATTAAGTTCAATGCTAATTGGTGAGCTGATCGTATATTTGCCATTGGATTTCAGCAAGTATGCTTTCTTAGTAAATGCGTGTTCATATTACAATTGCAAAGGAGCATAATATTTCATTGATATTGTGTCTGAAACTATATTTAGTGCACAATCGATTTGACTACCGATGACTTGCTGCAAATAAATGGGTTCGGTTTTATGCGAAAGCTTTTAGCGTGCATTTAGCTCAAGGAAGCTGGGATGATAATAAGGCAGTGCATTACTTTTACTTCTATTGTAGAGATTTAAAAAAAATTCTTTATGTACCACAAAAATTTCTTGAAATACGGTTATGGGGTACTTTAAGTTTTATTTTATAAAGCACAATTCTAGACTCAAGTAAAAAAGTATTTATGTGCTTTCAATTAAGTCTTTAATACATGATTTATTTCACAAGCGACCGTATCGTGTTCTTCAGCCCAGAATTATTAATTAATTACCCAGCATGGTTGTAAAATATTTTTACATTCACAATTTGTTTCGAAAACAATTTATAATGCAGAAACGCGTTTTGACACAATATTCGGAAGATTTCTCGGAAACAACTGGACGAATATGCTTGAAAATTTGACCTCACGATAGTCCCATCGGATTTTATGTAATCAAGTGTTAAAACTTAAATTGTAGGGTTTTATTTCGATTGTCGGTATTTTATTAGGGATATTGATAAAGTTTTGCCTGTACTTCAATATTTTGTATCCAAAATCGCATTAAAACAGAGCAAACTATATTTAAAAATAAATTTCCACGAAAATTCAAATCAAATTGTTTCTATTATCAACAACTTAAATAACAATTTTTTGTTATTGCTGCTACAGTAACACTTATAATAATAAAAAAATAATAGTTTGATCATGTAGAAAGAATGTAGACGAGTGCATCCATAAACTGCAACTCTGAAATGATCATTAAAATAAAAATACTGAAGCTAGACAAGAGACAACATACTTAATACGTAATAAAACAATGACCAATCCATTGTTTGCATTTGCCGCACAAGTCCACATAGTTAATTAAATCGGGCAGCAATAATGCACACAATAATAATTAAACATCACAAAATTTTTACATAAAGTGTAAATTATTTAATCTTTTGTCGGATTGCACAAGCTGCGCAAAACTTAACAACCGCGAAGCTCAATTTGTGGTTACCGAATCAAGTGGAACCATTTTCTAACCTCAAAACTCATTTTCAATATCAATGAGATGAAGTGTTGTTATGGCTACATTAAACACAACGATTGGTAAGGGGGAGGACATTGATTTGGCATTACCCGCATTACCTGAACATAAACATTGAATGCGGATTCAAATGGCCGGACTCACTGCACACCACACATAAGTCTGTATATATAACACAATTTGAATTTATGGAATAAGCCGCACAAAGTTAATGAGGCACAAATGTACAGCTAAGCGAAACGCACTCAAACGAAAATATAAACTTGAATTAAACTGCCTGAATAAAAGACAACAATGAGTAGGGTGAGAGGAGAGGAGGTGTATGGTAAAAATAAAAATAAAACTGTATACAAACATTGCGCTTTAAGTCAAGGACATGTTGGGCACGAGACCTATAATTGGTTGGAAAGCTTTACACATCCCTGACCTTTTGCGTGTGCGTTCGGCACCCTCTTGTGTTGATTTGAAAAAGTGTGGAAAAGTTCTTGTACCCATAAAGTATTAAGTAAGTTAAAATGCAATTGGGTGAGAACCTGTGCAGTTTGCACCAACATTTAAAAAAAACGTGATTGCATAAATCTAATAGAAGTCACGACACGACTTATAGAAGACGTCAGAAGTGTTTAGCATTTACATAAATTGTATTTAAATATTACTGATGAATGATATGATATGATCGAGGTGATCTAAGGCATGGCAGAATCTATTTTTAAAAATGTTTAATTGTTTAAGTAGCTTTCATTAAATCACGCTTACTCAGTGATAGGCATGCAAGGGCGCCAGTAACTATACAAGAAGCTTATTTTATCTGTGAAAGAAAAACACAAAAAATTAAACGGAGCTCAGAATTTGACGGCACTTCCTCAATTCACTGCGGTAATCGTTAATTCATACTTGTTATAACTTCATTGATTCCTTTACTGAAATCAAAGCAATACAAAGTTTATAAGGAAATGCCCACGCATTCATGGATTTATGCGGATATTTCCTCTTTTGCAATTCTGTTTCATAATAATTGTTGTTGTACACCGTATTCAGATCATGATCGCGATCACTGCTTGATCAATTTTCGTCATTAATATCGCGATGTTCAATCCATGGCACATTACAGTTTATAATATTGCGAACTTATAACGACACGCGCAGCAAAGCTCAATTTAACATCTCAAGGAAATTAATTCAAATTAGATTCATGACAATTCATTTTTGTTAATTTTTTCGCGTACCACGCACCCATTCGTTTTACCTGCAGATTGTAGCAATGATCAATGATAAATTGAGGTTAAAAACCGTTGGAAATTAATAAGTTTTCGTACACGACTACACATACACAAGAGGCAATTTCTACAAAATTTCAAAACGTGCCGGTTGAGGTCAAACGACTTTATCCGGGCACAAGATTTTGATCCGGTAATGTTAACTATATGTGGATCTATTTTTACACATCCAGAATGTCGCTGATCTCCCTTCACCTCTTCTGCACAGTTTAAGCCATGTACCAGTAAACGAGTATTTATTTGCATTGTTTGATTTTGTGTTCGTTTAATTGGTTTGAATGTCATACTCAAAATTATTCAGACAATTTTTATATGAGGCAGAACTACTCACTAAATGTGAGATCATTGATATAGGTGGCTACAAAAATATCTTGCAGGTGTTTTGTCAATTTATACTGTTTTATTTATTTTTTCCCACCCATGATTATTGTGTCAGATATTATTAACGAATTAATAATAATTTGAAATGCATTTTAAGTTGCATTATTTATTTTTTTAATAGCACTTAAATTATTAAATTATGAATTTTAGATGTTTTTTTTCAATAAAACCCACACAATAATTTCTATACAAACCCAAAGGCATAATATATAAATTTATGCATTCCGACTTTTTTCGAAAAAAAGTTCATGTTGAGAAACACCCCTTGAGTCTATAAAAGTTATCTAGAAAGTTATTGCTAAAAGTAAACCTTTGCCAAAAAATGGGGTGGAAGCAGACAACTGCCACTTTTTCTGTCTCAGAAACCGTACAAAATATGATTTTTTTTTTGCAAAAAATATGTCAAGGTCAAAATCTTGAAGTTTGAGGTAAATTTTTAGAAGAAAACAAAACATAAATATTTTAGAAAAATTGAGAAAAAACATTTCAAGGTCAAAATTTAAAATACAAGGTCATACTTTGAAAACTTAAGATCTCACTTTACACATCTCAATTTTTTTTACTAAATTGTAGTTAAGCTGGAGTTGCTTTGAGTTTTATATCAATTACCTCTTCAAGGCTAAACTTATTTTAATATTTATTACAAAACGCGTTAATTTTAAAAGGAATTAATCTAAAAAATTTAAAATGCGAAAAGAGAAAAACAGAATTAGGGAATTATTTTAAAGTCATACACGAGTACTTCCACATAAAAGCTATGACTTAAAAATGTGTTTTAAATTTAAATATAAAAAAAAAAAACAAAAACGTAAATTATAAAATAAAAACCGATTCTTTTAAAAGTTCCCATTTTATTTTAAACATGTTTTTAAAATGTTTTTAATAACTAGAGAATGACTCAAAAAAAAATTCAGACACAGACCTCATTGTTGACCTTAAAATATTCAAACCATCTAACAAAAATTTTAATTTTATCCTTTCAGCAAAAATTACTGATTCAATAAATATAATAAACGTTTATTTAGTTTTAGAATTTTATTACGGTGAACGTATGTGGTATGGCGTCAACACACAATAAAAAATATGTCTGCCATCAAAATAATTACATCACACGATATTAAACAGTGATTTATCTCAAATTAAACACCTCTGCAAAACACTTCTTTACAATATATTTATGCACTTTAAAGATAATGGCCGCATGATAAAGACATAAAACCCCAATAAACCCCCACTGTGCCTCGTCCATCCTGTCTTCTTGCATATTGTACGCTTTACTGCAATCAATAATATTATTAATGCGTGTTTTATTATGCATTTGTTGCTCAATTAGCACACGCTTATATGGCTTAGAATAAAGTTGCATGTATAAGAATTTAAACGGGTATAGAGTTGCACAACCACCACATCCGTGCATTCTACTACGTTAATTGCACCAACAATTAAGCAATCATATTATTGCTATATACCAGTGCTAATGCATGTTTTGTATAGGCATCAGGTGGTAATTGTAATAGATATCCAATAAGTGGCCAGTTTATACCGATATGCCTGTTGAAAAAAAAAAAAGAATTAACGAAACAACAATGCCACCATGCTGTGGGGAGTAGAAATTAAACAACTACGTATTATAGGAAGATTATCTGACTAATAAGTCAATAACGACACAGATGGATGAATAATGTTGCAAAATGTTTAATCAAATTGTGCAATTCCTATAATAATGTTCTCAGTGCACAATTTAAATCTTTATAATGGAGTTGCCATGGCAGTTTAACCTCTTACACATTGTTCATTCTTCATTCAATTTTCTATTCTCGGCAGCCTCTTCTTCTTTTTGCGTAATCTTTTATTGTCTTATTAGGTTTTATAATCTGAGTGGCTGCTGCAAAATTTCTTGTGTGTCACAAGGGTTTTTACATTACAACTTATTAAAGTGGTTTTAAAAGTCTTCACCGCAATTTCTCGCCTCTTTTAATTTGTATGGTCAATTGCAAGAAATCGCTTTACACAGATTCTGCTTTGTACAAGTTGTTCTTGGGGGAAATCCAAAGCAACGGTCCATGAGAAGACAGTGGTCTTATTATTTTTAATGAAATCCTATGATTCATGGACTTTGAAAACCTACCATTTAATGTTATTCTTAGAATGCTATTCTTTCTTTATTGCTGACACGAAAATTCAACGAAAAATATTTGTTTACCTTGCATAATTAATCATGCTGAATAATTTTTTTTACATTTTTATAATCAGTATAAAAAATTAATTAATTGCTTAACATTTAAGATAATAAAATTCTAAATATTTAAGTGTTCCTGTAAGACAATTCAAGATCTTTTATAGACTTAATACCAAACTTCCTTCAATAATTGTTTATGGTACATTCTAAATTAGACCTCCTTTGTAGTTGTGCATAGGAAATTCCCACTCTACGTAACACAAATGTTCCTTTTGGCTTGATTTATAATGCGAAATGTACGCAAAGACGTGCATTTGTATGCAACCGGTGAACCACACGTTCCCTTTCCCAAACCACACACTCAAACTGCGCAAAAAGACTTCCTTTTTCGTGGATACTCAGCTGCGATTGGTTGAATGTATTTTATTCAGTCGATTTAAGCACTATTAAGACTCACCCCACTCTTAATAGTACTTAAATCAATGTTTCTTTTGCTGAGTCCAAGGCTAAGGAAGTCAATCAACCTAAAAAAAAATTGTTCTGCACCTAGAATCTTATAACCTTTGTCTCCTTATCGGCGTTAAAATAAAAATAAATTAAAATAAGCTTCCTTTGCTATATGTATTTACACCAAATAAAGTCGTGAGTGCCAATTGGGACCCCAATAAAATTCAACTTTCACCCGCACATGGTCAGGGTCGGGTAAATTCAACAAAAGGCTTAACTATAGCACTCGCAATATTAATTTGAAATGCATGCGAATTATGTGGCTGTAGTGTGGACTGTCCACCTTAACATTGCGTCAATGTCAAGCTGTACAATAAGTATAAAGCATTTCATCAAAGTTAAGCCGCACGATACACGATTGACCTCACGCCACACAACTGCACACACAACTCACATGACTAACTATCTTAAAAAGTGTTTTATCTCCTCCATTCTTTGGGCATTTTTACATAATATAACGCAGTGTTCATTCGCGCAAAATAAAATAGCAACAACAGCAACACAAATAATAATATGAGTACGTTTCCAATGGGATCAAGTGCATTGGATGTGTGTTTTTTTATTTTTTTTATTTTTCATGTTCAAAGAAATTTCTTATTTCAGATTTAAACATAAATAAATAAATAAATAATTACAACACTAGTTGTAGACAAGGTTATACTCAATATGTATAAACTATGGAGCATATTTTATGTGAATTGCGAGTGCAGTATGTTTTGTGTGCTATTTTTTGTTGAGCTCGCTTCAATTTTTGCTATTCGATTCTCAATAACCGTGTGAAATATCCGTGACTGATTGATTGGGGAACGTGATAATTTTATTGCTCCGATTTACATGCATAAGCTTTAACACATCCGTCGTCTTTTAAATGATATTTATGTGACTTAATGGTGGGTACATGTGTTTGATCACGTGATTAAGGATATCCTATTTGTATTTTGAAATGTTTTGCTGAAATATTGTAACGCATCATTACTAATTAATGTTGCCAATGTTATATTGATTTTGCAAAAAAATAATGCATTATGAAAACATTTTTTTTAGTTAAAATAAATAATAAATTCTCTTTTTGAAAATTTCAAAGCTTAATTATTATTTGCTAAATTTAAAAGTATTCTTTATTTTCTTCAAAACCAAATGGTTTTTCATGAATTAAAAAAAATATACTGTTGAAACAAATATTTCAGGGTCAATTTTTTTGTACCAACTAAATAAATTTACCTCGTATTGATCTCTTAAATAAAAATAAATTGCTATGAAGTTTAAGAATTTTTCATGAATGCAAAGGGAAAAAATGTTTGAGTTCATATTCCTGTTAAAAATAACAGTGATGTAGTTTTTAGTTAGTGCACTGAGAAAAATCGATCTCTAAATATATTTAAATATTATTTTATTACAAATTAAATCAAATCGATCACCATATTTCCACATTCAAATAAAATAGCTACGCATTAAATTTTCGACTTAAAAGTGGATTTTAGGTGGATCCGTTATCTCAGTGTAAAAAAATCTGTCGCCTGCCACGTGTTTCCCAAATAAATCCATTAAAATATCGTCGAACGGTCAAACAATATAAAAACACTTTAATTGTTTAGTTTAACTTTTTCCTTTTTTGCTGTAAATTGTTTAATCTAAAAATACACTTCCTGTAAATGCATAGAGCTACTTGAGAAAACCCGAAATAAAACCAAACACCAGTTTACAATAAATGCAAAAAAAAGTAAATAAACAAGCAGCCAACAAGGAATAGTTTACGACAGTAATCCCACCTGAAAAAAACGCTTAAAATTAAATAGTCAACACAATATTTAAAATAAACCTCTTGCCAATATAATTAACTACACATAAGGTGTGTAAAATTCCGAATTCCACGCCATAAACATACGATTTTTGTTTCGTTTATGTGTGTTCTGCGGTTCCGCTAAAGCTGCTCACATTTTCAACGGTTCGCCATGCACTCGTATACGTAATTTGATTTGTCAAAATGAAGGCAACATGCTTAAAAACCTTATTCTAATTAAATTGTTCAATAATAAAATAATTTACCAAACCAATTAGTGTGCAATCAATGGAATAGTTAGCGTGCATCAAAACAGGCCCCTTGATGCAAATATATTTTAATTCTCAACGCGTATTCAGTACGGTTTGCTTTAGTTTAGTTCAGGAAGGTTATCCACATTCTGTTTATGTAAACATATCATTAAGTTATTATATACCTACATTTTGTTTGTGTACAATATAATTCAAAACGGCCGGTCAAATATGTATCCATACTTGCATCGTTATGATTATTTTATGCAAAATGCAATCATTTCCTTACGAGTCAATTGTAGACGAATTCCGCAAATCGGGAATACCAATAATTGATGTCGACCGGAGCAGGTTGCGGCACTAATTTATTCTATTTAGTCTGAGTATGTGGATCAAAGATAATAAATTCGATGAATAATGCAAGTACGAAAAAATGTCCAATTAAAGATATTAATTGCTGTGAAAATGCTTCGTGTAGATTTATAATATGAGAGGTTACAAAATTTTTATGGCTTAATTATTATAAGTTATTAAAATTAAATACTTCTGACATTAAAAATCAATTCATGAGACTTAAAATAGAAATGAAATATGGCAAAGATTGACTTAAATAGAAAACACTTTCAATAAATCTCAAAAAAGGTTAAATGCCTGAACGTATTTCAATTAATGTCTGTCAGTTAAATGGCATTCATTGGCTTTGATTTCAAATGCTTCAGTCTAAGTAGAGGCGCAATGACTCCATAAGTGTGCACAAATAACCTTAGTTTGGTGTATATTAAAGAGACCTTTTAAAACAACTACTTCTAAAAAAATATTATTTATTGGGATGAGAGTATAAATATAATAAAAAGTTATCCTTCAGGACTTTAAATATGAAGTTAAATCCTATTATGTTCAAATCGTAAGCCCCGAGAATGCGGAATGATAAGTCGTTGAACACAAAACAACATTCCAATCAATAAAGGATTAAAATGATTAATGATAACTTAATACAAAGTCTAAAGACAAATCGTCACATTATAAAGAATGACTCAATACGAAAAATGTACCCCAAAAGTCAATCCCCCGATGACAAGAATTACGAAATTTCGTCACATGAACCAAATAATCAAAACAATAACACGTGAAATCACCTCAAAACACGATGAATCATAATTCTGCAACCACGAAAACAGCGCTACAAGAAAACCCCCAATGCAAATAACCCTAACTATATTCAATGCTCCCCTCACACATAATATACAAGATCTTGATTTTATGAATGAGTATGACGCAAGCACAAGAGGAGCACAACCATAAAAATAAACCCATTTAAATATAAACAAATATAACTGTAAAAGCGTGTGAATTAAAAGAAAAAAAAGGCAAGGGAAAAGAAATAAATAAAATGCGAACAAAAATAAGCACCACAAACAAACAAATTAATCCAAACAAGTCACTTAAAAGATAAATCAGTTGGTCATTATGACTGCATTAAAAGCGTCGGCCGAATGTCTGGCAAGTGTCTGGAATAAGTTCCTTGGCACGAGACACCACACCAGACAACCGTTTAATAATAAACATTAAAGCAAAAAGCACAACATCCAAAAGCAAAGAAAACACAAACGAATGTAAACAATCAAAAAAATTTCATCCAAAGCCCAAAGCTTCCCTCAAGAAAACGCTTCGTTGCAAACAATTTGTGCCACTGATAGGAGGCAAAATAATGCAACAAGGGTGGCAAATTACATCGCAATTGGATGAAATTTGTGGCACAATGGGGTGGGGTTGGTCGGCACAGCGGTTCTATGCATCAAAATGTGCGGAATTGTGAGCGGAATCAGGAGAAAAAGGATTTTTTCAAATCGAACATCCCGTTTAGATGCTATTTGGAAAATTGTTAAAAATCCTGAACACATGAATTTAATCTTAGAATTTAAGCCTAAGCCTTGGTAACAAACTCACTCAGTAGCACTTCGGAATAGTGGCACGCGAGAAAAAAAAAGCGATTTAGTGACTGTAAAACTGGTTAGGTGGTTTTTTTTATTTATTTTTTGTTGTGTTTATCTGTTCTCTTCATTTACATTTTACGGTGTGGAATTATAATTGCATACAGAAGTAACCGGATTGTTGTTGCCTTTGTTTGAGTTCGCGAGATGTTGAGGTTTTTTTATTTTAATCTGTTCGAGTCATGGGTGTGTGAAGCAGACGCAAATTTTTTTTATTTCCAGCTGCTTATATTTGTTTATTATTAATGTTTTAAGAGGCTTGCCCATATTTTGAAATGGATTACAGAATTTGGAATACTGTTAAAATTGATATTCAAGGACAAGATCCTTTTTTATTTCCTAATTTTCAAAAAAAAAAACTCAAAATATTACTTGAAATTTATTATAGGACGAAGGATATCATAGTTTTACTGAATAAAGAAAATCAGCATTCATAATAAAGAAAATCAAATAAATTATATTTAATCCGAATTTGATATTGAATTGATGCCATACGGTTACAAATTACCATCTTGAAAAGCTTATAATAATTAGGTCAAGATTAAGTGCCTATATTTCAACTGAAATGTCCTTCCTATGCTTCAGCTCCTTGAAATCAATCCCACAAATCACATCGCCTGTTGACGGAGACACTTGCAGACCTCTCATGACTTATGAGGTTCAACAAAAATTCTCGTATACATAATTGATTCAACGACTTCATTGCTTGTCATGTTGAAGATCATATTCTTATTTCTTTGTACTTAGAACAAATTTAATACAAATAAATAGTTGGCCTATGTTATGCAACGCGTGCAAGAGCACAAAGAAAATGTGTACACGTTTGTCTTATATCCCAATGAAATATGGTAATGAAATTTCATGCAAAAAAAGACTATTAATTGAAACAAGTTTATGTATAGCCACAGTCTTTTATCGTTTTGCGTACTCATTAGTTATTTTATTTATATATACAGAAAAAAGCCTCACCAAGATTAAGAAGACTTCAAGCTTTTCTGGAATTTAGCACAGCTTTTATGTACATACATCGCGTCGTGTTGTGATCATATTAATCACGCCTCCTCTGCATGATACTTTCAAGCATCCCTTTTTAAGTAGGATTTTGTGACGCCCAAAAAGAGACTTTAACTCTTGTCAAATGAAGTGTGAATATTTTTGTAAATTGTAACTTTTTCCAGTTGACCTTGATACCAATTTTAGATTAAATTGTGTAGAAGCTTTCAATCAAAAAAGCACAATTTTTTTTTTTATAAATTCTTTATTTAAATAAAATACAAGTACAAATTCTTTTGACGTATCGGTACAACAGCAGAATCAATGTGATATGCTTTGATTTCACAGTTAAAATAACCTTGGCTGATATGCTCAAGATTTAGTTCCGGGTCATTTCAATAAAAAGTTTCAACTATGAAAAGCCACTTTTGCTTCTTGCCTTATTGTTAAATAAGAGTCAAAATTGTTCATGCATGTAGCGAATTGGAATCAGTTCTGTGGGTTTGTCACTTCAAATCTTGTATCGATACCATCTGCTGTAAAATTCGCACAATTTTAACACACCTTTTTTAATTAGTTAGGAGATAATGCAGGGATATTTATTAATCACACGGTTTTCATTGCATATTACCGCGACCACCTGTTTCGAGCTTTGTGTTGTATTTACCTAATTATGCGTCATCATTTGATTGATTTTTGTATGGCATTCATCAATAGAGGGAAATTGTAGTAAACAATTTTAATTACTGCAATAAATGCAGTTCAATTTAACGCTAAATAAAATGGAATTCATTTTAATTGAGTCAATCTTTATTAATTAAATATATAATAAAGTGTTTTTATTTTCATTTTCGTACATAAAATGAACTGACCTTCAAATATGTAGTTAGTTTGCTATTTTTACAGCTGCATTTTAAGCTGCTTAAGGCACCGCAGTAATTAAGCTTTCCTGAATAGTGGGAATTTTGAATAAAATATATTTAGTTAGCATAATTCAAAATTGTTTTCTTGGTTTTAATTACATACGGAAAGAATTCTGTTAAGATTTTCAATTGATTTTCCTGTAAAGAGTTCAGTCGTTTCTTTATTTTAGTATGTAACATAAAATGTACATAAAATTAATTATTTAAATAAGATAAATTAAAAATAATTTTCTTAAAATACCATTTCTTAAGTTTACTTAATATTTCGCTGTAAAAATATTAACTATTTATAAAGTCAATTAAATATTTTATAATTAACTTTTATTATTTCCAAAGAATAATTATTATTATTTGAACTTTTAAATAAAAAATCCTTGTTGCAAGTTTATTATACGAATTATGAGCAGTATTTTAAAAGCTCTCATAAATGTCATTACTCATAAACATTACATTTTAATTAGTTTCATTAGCATTTCTTTTTATTTGTAATAAAGGCGATATAAAAAGAATGATAAAACAAATTATAATAAAATTTGTAACCTTCAAATTATTATTAGTTTTAGACCATAACTTGACGTGTCAATCTTTATATCAATAAAGTTCGTAATAAATTCTCTGTAGTTTTAAAATTAATTATTGCAACTAAATATGATTAGGATTGTTGCAAACATAAATAATTTAGACATGTTGTGGGTTAAACTTCAATTAAATTTCAATTTCCCATAATTACCATTAAAAAATGCATTTATATTTAAAAATAATAATAGTCTCGTTATTCATAAATAATATTATAGCCGCAACTTCATTATACAATTTTTCTAAGAAATTTGCATTTTCGATAAACAATTTACATGTGCGGTTTTGTAAACAAATTTTCTGATAAAAAAAAAACATTTAAATCATTGAGACCCAAAGCACACAAAAATGAAATGAAAACAACATTACTCAATAAATAATGCTTAAATATCCTTCTACTTAAAATCTAGAACACATTGAAACTATAATTTGAACTAGATCAATATTTTCTACAAGTATTGGTGAAAAGAGCTTTTAGTGAAAAAGCACAAATGCATCGTGCCTGCACAATTTTTAAATGCACTTGAATGAGTGTGTGAGGCGATAAGGCAAGGTTGCGCCCGCAAATAAATAGCCTACAATCGTAGACGATAAAATTATAACTACGTCAAAATGTCCATATGAAAACGTAGTAAATAGCAGCAACTGGGAATCGACTATGTAGTGAAGTACGTAAAACGGTATGACTTCTTACTTATTGAAATTCGATCATAAAATAAACACAAAAACACTTATTATATAACTCAATTTCATTTTAATGGAGATGGTCTCGCAGTTAATTGGTTTTCTGTTTCATTGCATGATGTCTAAGAGGCGTGTGGCAAAAATGCTTTAAAGTTTTAAACAGCTCGACTGTGTCGCTGAGTCACGTAGACCACATTGTGCTTTTGCCTTTACAAATAATATAATTTGCATGAAGGCTTTATCACGATCCGCGTAGTGATACCAGCTGACTACTGTTACTATAGCTTTTTGTTTAAGTAAATTGAAAAATGCAATCTAAAACAAATACTCTACATAAAATAATGGCATACCTAATTGTTGTACCGCGGACTTTGTTGAATTCTTGGGATTGTACTTGTTACATTGTTATAAATAAAAATGGAATTGAAATTGCTGTTAAATTCAATCAAATTGCATATTAAAGAAATATGTGTGTGGAAATAGTTAGCAAAGGTCAACTGCTGAGCTTTTGATTGCACTTTACAGAAAGTGCATTAAAAGTTGAAACAAATTGACCTTTGAGCTACAATTTTAAACTATTATAGCAAATGTAATGAACTGATAATTACTTCAATATTTACGTTGTAATATGATACAGCGATTAAATAGAAAGTAATTTAAATTAATTATTGTTATCACGAAATACGAACTACATAGTTTTCATTGGAAATTTTGTTTTAATTTAAAATTACGTTTTAATTTTACCTGATTTTATTTTTTGTGTTTTTCTTTAGAATTTCATTCTGTAAAATTTTATTTTTTTTTTTCATTTTTGTATTTATAAACGAGAAATTGAGTTTTAATTAAAATAAAATAGAATAATTATAGGAATTCAATATAATACGAATAATCAAATAATTTAATTTCATTAACTAATAATCATCTAAAGTATAGAATGTAACCTTTATTAATTATTAATTAATTATTATTAATTAATTTGTATGACAAAGAGTAAAGCGTTTTGCGGACATTATTTAAAACTTAATAAGAAATAATTATCCAAAAACTTATATTAGGTATTTAATGAAATTGTGTGTTTACTTCTTTACAGTTTATTTATCAAAATTTATGTAGAAATATTCATGTCACACGCATTTAAATAGAAACTAGTTTGTTAATTCATGAAATATTGAAATCGTATGAAAAATTGTAATAAAATAAATAAATTATTGATTTGCAGTTTCTATATTAATTATTACACTAAATAAAAATGAAATCACACACATTTGTTAAATTCCCGAAACTTTTTCTGTTTACCAAATATTTCATTTTATACTTACAATGTTTTTGCCATGATTGTGAGCTTACAATTGACTGGAAAAATCTGCAAAACAACCATAACAACTAATTAAAACGATTTATATGCACAAAAACAATCGTGGAAAAACATCCAACCATATATGGGCATTTCGTCAAAAAAATATGAAAACCTGAATGAAACCTTCTTCTGTATATTTTATGAAGGTAGCTACAATTTTTGCAGGATTTTACATAACATGATGTACAGCTGTAGGTTTTTTTTTTTTTAAACATAATATTGTAATGGATATGGCGCATAAATCGTAATACAATTTAATGTAATGCGAATCCACGTGTCTCATATTTCCGGAATGTCAAATGGTGTGCAAAAATTGACAAACACTTTTACTGAAATTTGGCATGCGATGAATTTATTAAACACATTCAATATGATGAAACGTTATAGCAAAAAAAAAAGAAGCTTCATCACGGTGATCACCTTATAAAATTTATGAAATTGTAATTAACAACTCTATTCAATAAATTCTGTGATCGATTGATGATTGTTTAAAATTATAGTGCAACAATTCAGCCACAAACTTGACAACATTGTTGCATATCATGTATTGTGACTAAATTGCAGAAAGTCTCAATTAGCCAAATTTATGTTGCAACAGACTAAAGCTTGAATGTCACGAAAAATAAAACAGATCACATCGTGTGGTGAAAATGACCCCCAAACTTGATCAGCCAATTTTCAAATAATAATTTTGAGCACTGAGGGCAAACATTTTTTATTATTTCGTATTAGTTTCGGTGTATGCAAAATTTAAGCAATTATACTTGTATGAGTTTAACTATTATTAGAGAGGTGAATATTCAATTAAAAACAAACAATGAAAGTCTGAATAAAAAAATTTGCACACTCACGATGATAGTTAAAAAATGATAAATCAAATTTGGCACACAGTTCAATAAAACTTTGAAGGTATACCAATAATATAAAAAATTGAATAAAACGCTTCATATTGAGTGGGCATATTAGATCAATCTGAGTGAGTCATAAAAATATAATATGTTAAAAGTACTTTCGAAGGTGGGAAAAACGATAATTTCCATTTGCCAAAGAACGTCGCCGTCGTCACTTTATATATCACTCAACTCACATTATTATGTTGTGTGCACAGGTTGATATTGAACTTGTTCTGTGAATAATGTTCGGAAATTAAATAAAATAAGGCTTGTATTGCTGCAACGTATATTCCACGTGAAAATCCCCATTCGTCTTCCAAGAAGCATTGCGTTTGAATTCGCGTAAATTGTACGTACATATACTCAAAGACACGATTGGTCGAAAGTGGAAAACCACACAAATGCATTATAATGAGAAACTGGTTTCCCTTAATATCAGATTCAGACGCACTGCCACTGTGACACCTATATCTAAATGCGTACAGTATTACAGTCATCGACGCAGGTAATTCACACTGCACACATTTGTAAAATGCTGCAGCCATCAAGTTATTAGTCCCCTGACCCCTCAAGCCTCAATTTATGTCGCGCATTAAAATATCGAATGCATCAGTCACACATTGTAAAGCATACAGCACAATGCAATGTGCGTGGCTGTTGATTTTCCCACAAATCAATGAAATTGCCCAATGAAGTTGCGCCGGGAATCCCTCGTGCACGCAGAACTAGATATTTAACAGAGATTTTATTATAATTGATGCACCCAATGCATTTGAAACTGCAAATGTAATTTGTAAATTTAACTGCATAGAGAATAGGTGATTATTGTTGACGTCACATCGGTTTTTTGTAGTTTGCAAGAGGGTCAATGCAGACGTCACATATTCACGGTAATTTTTGGTGTGTGTATTTTGTTGCATGCATTTTGGTGCGTGGAAGAGAAATGAGATTCGCTTTTACTTCAAACTTCCAAGCTCCATTGATGCGATCGTCGTATAACGTGGATTACACAAACAACAAAGTAAAAGACGCGATCGTTGGATACATTTTACGTTTTCGGTCATGTGTAATGTGTAAACCACCGAGATGATTCACTCACATTATAATATGGACCATTCTCCCCGAATCGTTGGCGATTTTCAGAATTTCAGCTGGTTTGCTTACGTCTTGAAATTCGCCGCGAGTTGTTTGGATTTATTTATCGTATTTATTTCATTTTATTATTGTTTTGATTGGTCACGAGATTTTGTTATCCAATGCCATTGCGAGATGAAGATGTAGCACGTGTTGTTTGAAGCGTAGCTATACATTTTTGTTATAGATGCAGCTTTTATTATTAAAAATTGTGGATATTTTATCCAGAAATTGTACGCCTGTGGTAAAAAAATAAAGAATATAATAATTATATACATATATATTTTATTTAAAGCAAATTTTTTATTAGAAGTAATTTTTTTTAAATTTATGCTTAAAAAGTAAGAGCTAAAAAGGTTTTTAGAAAATAATTTTTCAGCTTCAAAGCTTTGCTCATATTCATCAAAATTTCTGCAAATAATAAATGTCTTGTTAATTTGAATATTATAATTAAAATAATTAACCACTTCAAAAGAGAAATGTTAAAAATTAATTGGGTCAAATTACTCTGAATAAACAATTATTTTTTGCATGATTTAACAAAATAATTTTCGACTACCCATCATGACATCAAGTTACAAAGTACACACTCCGATTATATAACATTTTTACACAACAACTTATGAAGGCGCTACTTTAATATTGATAGAAATTAATGTTTAAATAAGTTTTATTTGTTTAATTCGAATGGAAAATTATGCTTAAAAAATCAAAATAAAACTCATTTAAGAAGCCAAAAGAAATCCTCACCTTTTCGGTCCAACAAACGAACTCTAATTGAGCAGTTCATGAACTCCAATACACTTAATTGTGGTGGCAAAAATTCCACCGCACACATCTTGATGGATGCTTTCATTTCTCGTAAAATTTTTGTTTGTTTGTTTTGTTTTGTCCGTGAGAAAGGTCACTTCCGTACGAAAAATACCCACCGCAATTGCACCAGCATCATATTTTGGCTGTCATGATCGAAGCCGTTGACGAATTCCCAACCAAAAAAAAATTACGCATTTTATTTCAACTGTCAATATTATGTTTTATTTGTAACTAATTAGTGGTTTTAACTTTTAAACCATTGAGACATACAGCAATTAGGTACTGCAGCAACACTGTCGTGTTATAAAGAAGATAAAATTATGAATTCGCATAAAATTAGTATGGTCGTGATGTTAAAATATTCAATTATGAGATCAAATGTATGGCTCGCGTATGCTTAAACGGAATACAATCCGGAAATTGTGGTCATGATTGTATAATAGAGATCAATTTAACTGTATATATAAAGCAGCTAGAATAATTTGCTCAAGGCCACTGTTGTCTATGATGGCGGTCAAATCCGGCAAAAATGCTCCGTTAAAGGATATGCGTGTGAGATGGTGACATTAAAGAAATGCTCGCTGTATCATATTGTGAATGCAGCAGCTTAATTCTAGCAGTGATTTTTTTGGGTAGCATTAAAAATAACGAAATTTCAGCAAATTTACAGGTCTACGTGACTTTTGTGGTCCATGTAATGCCGGCAATAGAGGCCAAAGAATGAAGCAATTTTTTTTAGGCGAATGCCAAACAATAAGAAGAAACATATTAATTATTATTATTACATACCGCTGTTTATTAACAACCGGTTTTACAGAAATAACTTTGCAACTAATGAAAATTATTCTACTTTTATTTGGTACAGTAATGTTAAGAAATATTGTGACGTAAATATAATATGTTGAAATTCTTTGGAGGTGATTAATATTTTGCCAAAATCACACTTTAAGTAAAAAGAATTGCAAATTTTATTATTAAAACAAAATTTCTGCAAAAACGAAAGAAGAATAATCACTCAACATCAAAAATAAATAAAAATATATGAACGGTATAATCATTGACGAGCTTAAAGCGCTATACAACACGTATGTGTGTGCTTTTGTGTCAGGGTGTCCCCTCGCACCAACAACCAATCGTTGGTCTCTTTATTGTGACGCACGCGTGACATCATACACACCAAAAACCCGCACACACAGTCTCGATGCAAAGCGTAGCGTCGAAAGGAGCCGGGCCACCTCCAGTGAATCCACACACATCATCAACAGAAATCGCGAGAGGGGATTCATATTCTAAGTAAGCTGGCGTGTAGCGTTTGGCTGTGCTTTCGCGGCGGTGTATGCATACACTCAAAGCGCTTAGCGCACGCTTTGGCCGAGAAGCTCATCGGGTATTTAAACTGATTGCAAACCAGATGTGGTATGCATTGATTTGCTTGCACTAGTTGAAACAACTAACCAGTAGAGACGGTTGTAATTTTTGCTTTCAAACAAAAATACAAATTTATTTATTTCAAAACAAACAAATCTCAATTTTGTTCAAAGTTTATTCTTTTCTCAACAAAGTGATATTTTGTAATATTGACAAACAGGCGCCAGTCACAGCCAGTGGTCAATTTTTATTCAATTCGAAAAAATTCTACAAGAGAAGCATTAGACACCGTTCTACAAGTCAAATCAAAAATCAAAGCAGTGATCAAAGTGTATCAGGCTAATAATACCAATTAAAATATAAATTGTTATTTTGGAAAATCCATTGCGAGAGACATTTTATTGATTTCTTAAGTGAAATTTTGTGCATTTTTTAAAAACTTTTAAATTCTTTCAAACTGCAAACTTCAACTATTATGATGGCTGTTGCTGCTGCTCAAAAGAACCGCGAGATGTTCGCTATCAAGAAATCTTACAGCATCGAGGTAAGTCTTTTATTATTTTGAAGAAATTCGTTTTATAATTTTGTGTGAGTTTTGCAAAAAAAAGAAATGGTTTTAATGTGATCAGTTAAAATGTGAAAATTAATATTAAATAGAAAATTATTACAGAAAATCCATTATTTAAAAATTATAGCAATTTTAAAGTCTAATAAAACTTAGTTTTGATTTAAAAATATTTTATTACACTCGTGACTTTTATAGACTTATTAAATTTGGTTTTACACAATAATAAAAACATTTACAGTTCAATATTGTTAACATTTAAATTAATATTTGATTGCCAATTTAATTGTTATTTTATTATATTTAAAAATTTTAAATTTTACTCTATTAAATATTAAAACTCACTTAAAATTACATTTTAATGACCTATAATAAAATCCATCAAAACCACCCTAAAATCCAGAGCAATATTAAAAATTTAAAACACATTGTGCTAACCAACAATGCGTAATTTGTGAGTGCGTGTCCATGTCATGTGTCATAATCAATAAAACGTAGGGACCATGACCACTTCATCAAAATCCTGGTCCAGTCTGGCTGAACACGAATGTACTATTTCATACACATCAGCCAGCCGTAACAGGTAACACTTCACTTTGATGTGCTTTGTTACGTATAAATGCATACACTCGTTCAATTCACACAAGTTCGCCCATTAAATGCGATTTAAATTTTATTGGTTTGTCCGAAATTCAAATGCAACAAATGAAACTGAAAAAAAAGCTCATTGAAATAATGCTGAAAGTGAAGGATTTAACTTGTAGTCGTAGTAAAGTGCCAACGCAATTAATACGCTCAAACATTGACCTTACAAGACCATGAGATCTTTTAATGACTGATTAAAGTAAAAGTAACAAATGTTTATATTGAAGTATCAATGTCAATCCGATTTCGCGCTCAGTTTTAAAGGTAATTTAATTGTTGCGCTTGCATTATTTGCTTTAACCGCATTTGTCGACTTGGATCATAAAAGCTTTTCTTTACACAAAAAGTCTCTTTTTTATTAGAATTCTCACACAAAAAACATTCCCTAAAAGCAATTTAGCGTATTGTAATGTGACTAATGAGTATTTCCTTTGTTACTCCGTAATTCAATAAATTTGTAACTTAATTACCAATCCAATTAAAATGTGATAATAAAAATCTTTTATTAAAAAAGCTCCATTTCAAGGCTTCGATTGTACAACAAATAAATAGTCAATATGCTTGTCACTGCGTTAAAGTTGCAATAAACTGCCTCAAAATTCAGTATGCAGTTACTTGCAATTTATTTGAATGACCTAAGTGCTTTCAAACCCCTTCCCACTCTGGTCCTCATATGTCATTTTAATTCAACAATACTTTAACCTGTGCAACGTTTAATTTTAAAACAACAACAGCCAATAATCCTTGGTCCAGTTAATGTTGTTTGTTTGTTTGTTTACACACCTAATAGACAAAGCTCACACTTGTAACGTCAATTTTATGCTCATTACATTGATTCAATGTCAATTTAATGACTTTGATCGAATCTGTCCAACACTGCATAATAACAGTGGTGAGCGAAGCATATAAGATGCGTTTTATTGTAATTCCTTTTTAAATGCTACAGTACACCATAATTATGCATTACAATGAAAATAAAAAGCGAAATTCACACGCTTAACATGCAATTGCACTGCATGCAGCTGCGCACTTTTTTGTGCACGCTTTTACACATGTAACTTTAAAGCTTTTATAAGCGTTTACTTTCGTGTACAAATATTTTTAAACAATTTATGCACCAACACGCAGTTACATTTTATTGTGTTAAACATTCAAGCAACATTAAACTTTTCTTCTGTATTTTAACATCTCCGACGGGGAACACCGATCTCCGTTGAAATCGAAAGTTAAGTCAAACAAATACTCGTGCAAGCAAACGGTGACGCACAGCATCTCAGCTTCATTATAGCGGTCTTTAGATGTCATTGCATATATTATTTTGAGCAGCAAAAACAGGTTGCCCATTCTTGACCGCAAAAAAAACACATTTTGTGTTCATTATATGTAATCTCATAACATTTACCACATTTACATTTTAAGCGTCGCTCAATTTAGTTGAGTGATGGAAGTGATGACAATTTAAATGGCGGGAAAATTTACATAATTGATGCAATTTCCCCTAATAATTTGCAAGCACATTTTCAATATTGTTGGAGCATTATATGGTTAAATGAAAAGCTGATATTAAATGCATCTTTTTTTTGTGTTTTACAGAATGGATATCCATCTCGTCGTCGTTCACTCGTCGATGATGCTCGCTTCGAAACGATCGTCGTGAAGCAAAACAAGCAATCTGTGCTTGAGGAAGCGCGCCAACGAACCAACGGTAAGTTTCACCCCACATTTAGTGATAACAAATTTTACTTCTTTTTTTTGGCATGTTTTATTTATTTATTTATGTTTATTTATTTATTTTTTGGTTCATTTAAATTTGATGTTGCTCGCATGAAAAACAGACACAGACTCAGAAAACTCTGTGCTCCAGGCTCAAGGCCAAGATCAAGTTGAGGAACTTAATGTTCGAGGAGAGGAAGAACAAGAGCAATCTGTCCATTGTAAGTATAATTCGGGAAGACTGCATCATTGCATTTTATTGCTTGAGTGCTTTTTATAATTTTGCACGATTTACTTATTTTATTTTTTTATTATTTCAAATTTATTAGCTGAAGAGCATGGCAGAAGTAGCGAACCAGGCACTCCCATTGACAGCAAGACAAATTGTAAGTCAAATATACACTCACATATGATTAAATGAATTACTGCAAGCGCACAATAGCTTCTAAAAATAGAAACCACTTTATCCTTACATTGTGTCAGATTTATTTAAAAGAATCAAATGGAGGGTGAAAAGTGCTTTCACAATTTCATTCATAAGTAACTCACTCGCCAAAGTCTTTTACAATACGTGCACATTTTCTGCACCCTAACGCGTGTAATTTCCTGAAAAGACTTAAAGGCACTGATGGACCTAATTCCGATAACATGTTCCCCATTGAACGTGTGCCCCATAAAATAAAACCCCTTGAAATTATTGTGGTTTCTATAAAAAAAAATAAAAATAAAACACTCACACACCAAAAAATATAACCTTCTAACGATTTTTCTTTTGTTTGCCTAAAAATAGATTTCGGTTTGACCGAAGAAGAGGTGGTGCTTGCCAATGCCGTCTCTGAGTCAGCCGATGCTGAGCAGGGTGTGCAACGGGCTGCCCTTGTTGTGCGCCTTCGCGATGGTATGGGTTCGCTGGGCCGCATTCTGAAGGCCATTGAAACGTACCATGGCACCATTGTGCACTTGGAGTCACGTCCATCACGCGACGACGAGATTCAATTCGACGTCCTCGTCAAAGTGGACATGACCCGTGCCAACTTGTTGCAACTCATTCGTTCTCTGCGTCAGACCCACTCATTCGGTGGTGTTAATCTGTTGTCGGAGAACAGCATTAGCGTTAAGGCACCATGGTTCCCTAAGCATGCATCCGAGTTGGACAACTGCAATCACTTGATGACTAAATATGAACCTGAATTGGACATGAACCATCCCGGATTTTCCGACAAGGTCTACCGTGAACGTCGCAAGGAAATCGCTGAGATTGCATTTGCATTCAAATAGTAAGTTCAATTGATGAATGTCAAAACGGTTTCGATTGTCTACAATGGTTTTTGTTTTGTTTGTTTTTCCTTCATTAGTGGTGATAACATTCCACGCATCTCATACACCGATGTGGAGCACCAGACATGGGGTTCAGTGTTCAACACTGTTTTGGATTTGATGCCAAAGCATGCTTGCGCTGAATACCGCGGTGTGTTCGCTAAACTGCAGGACGAAGGCATCTTCGTGGAGAATCGCATTCCACAGTTGGAGGAAATGAGCACTTTCTTGCGTAAAAACACTGGATTTACTTTGCGTCCAGCTGCTGGTCTGTTGACTGCTCGCGATTTCTTGGCCTCCCTTGCTTTCCGTATTTTCCAGAGCACACAATACGTTAGACACGTCAACTCACCATACCATACACCCGAACCGTAAGTGGCATTTTTATTTTTAAATTTTATTATTGTAAAGTGTCACATACAGAGGGAAAATTGAAAGGAAATGCTTTGATGTACTTTTCTGAAAGAAGAGGAAATTGCTTTATGCTCTTACATCCCTCCCGCACTTGTTTAAAATTATTGCTACGAAAGGATCGCTCTTCATATTGAATTTCCTTCGTAATGCAATTAAAATGTCATTTAGTAGTTAAACTATAACCAGTTGCTAAAAGGGTGGAAAATAGAATTTATTGCCCTTTTCTGTTACACTTTTCTATGAACGAAAAAATTGCATTAAAACATTGTTCGCTTTATCTAATAAATTTCCCGTCTTTTGTTTTACACAGTGACTGCATCCACGAACTTCTCGGACACATGCCATTGTTGGCTGACCCAAGTTTTGCACAATTCTCACAGGAAATTGGACTCGCCTCACTTGGCGCTTCTGATGAGGAAATCGAGAAACTTTCCACTGTAAGTATTTTAACTGTACGGGTAGCTTTAACCAAAACCAACACAATAGACATTGCTGAAAAGCTCAATGGTGCAGGCTTAACGCTTACGTGACGCCTGAATCGAGTGGGATTATATACGCACATAGCGAGGAAGAGTAGGCAATAAATAATGCCAAATCTGAGCCACCTCACTTACCCCCCACAATGTGCAATTTTAAAAAGACGTTGTTGTTTTCAAAAGACTGTGTCGAGGCTGTTCTTGTGATGATTTATATCGATGGTCATTCAATTGTATTAAGCATTTTTACACTTGTGCGTCGACATAACGCGGTTGATGATGACTTTGTTGTTGTTTGCCAAAACTTATGAGTTTCCTAACCCTTTTTGTGTTAGCGATACGTGCAATTAGATTACTCGCACATGGTCAACTCTGCATTAAATAGTTTATTTGTTTATTTATTTACAAACAAACATTGGAGGCGACGTTATTGCTTAACTTCAAATAACGATTAACCACTGCCGTTGTATGCAAACTACAATCCGCCATGTGCAACAGAGAGTTCATTCATAATGTGCAACGTGCTCGCACTTGAGTGCATTTGATTTAATGCACTAACGCTCGTGACTCTTACCTGTAGTTGAAGGTAAATGTCGATGAATTGGTTGATTATGAAATTTGCTCAGTAACTGCAGCCGCTGAATTGTTTTCGTTTTTGTGGCCGTGCAAAGTTTCAACTTTTATGTGCAGCAAAACTACACACATATATATAACACATAAGTGGTTCGCCATTGGCATAGTCATTGGCGAAAGGAATGTCGCGGTTAACACTTGAATTCGATCGCTAGCCACTGATATAATTTATGGTTTCACAAAATCGTTTAAGCCAGACATTTGATTGTATGTCTTGATAAACAATTTACATTAGAAATTAAAGGCGATTGCCCAATACCGCTCAATGCTGCAGTTATAATGCACGCTCATGTGCATTCGGTGCTATAACTCGGTAAAGTTCTTTATGGCCTAATGAGTAATCTGCAAAAATTAAATCACAACTTCCATTAATGGCGAGCCACTCTTCAAGAAGTATTAAAAACAGTGACAAGGTTATTCAATCGCGCCATGCAATTCGCAAATGGTTTCTCCATTTTAAAATGCACAGAACTAAACTTGTCGCTTCTCATTGCCATTGATTACATTTTGCGAAATAGCAATTAAATGCGCGCGTCTCCATCTTGATGCCCGCGTCATGTCATTCTATAGATGCACGCGCACACACTTTTTAATCTAAATTTGTGCACAGTAAATTAATGTCACGCTTGTTTTTTGTTTGTCCCCTTCAGGTGTACTGGTTCACAGTAGAGTTTGGTCTCTGCAAGGAGAACAATGAAGTCAAGGCCTACGGTGCTGGTCTCCTCTCATCATACGGTGAGCTGTTGCACGCACTCAGCGACAAGCCCGAGTTGCGTTCATTTGAGCCAGCTTCCACCGCTGTCCAACCGTACCAAGATCAAGAATACCAACCCATCTACTATGTGGCCGACAGCTTCGAGGATGCCAAGGAGAAATTCAGACGCTGGGTGTCCACCATGTCACGACCATTCGAGGTGCGTTTCAATCCACACACTGAACGCGTTGAGATTTTGGACTCCGTTGACAAATTGGAGACACTCGTGTCCCAGCTGAACACAGAGGTGCTGCATCTGACAAACGCTTTGGCCAAACTTAAGAAGCCACTGTGCTAGAAGCCTTCTGGACTATAATTTACACTAATCCTGGACACAATACAGCATCAGAATTATATATTTGTAATAATAATTTATTTATTTTTTTACTTTGACCAAATACTTAGTACTTAAGCGTTTCAAGATCTTCCTCTCTACTCCTACATCGAATCGCACTTTTTATACAAAATACTCTTCCTTTATTTTGGACATATTTTTATTTATATATACGAATATGTTTTTATATAAAAGCGCTAGTTTGCACTACATTTCATTATGTAATTTAAACATTAATTGTGTGAAGATTCAGCCATCATCGGTATGTGTGCCAATTTGAACGATTTGCTCGGACGAATGGTGAATTCACTCAATTTGCGTGTGTGACTGCTCGCTTGTGACTTTCCATACTGTTCGTCAAATCATTTTGTGGCTGTGAACACCTAAACATATTGGATGTTGACTCAATTTTTACAAATATGTCTTAGACACCATTAAGATGCACGTTCCTCACTTGACTAGCGCTTTAAATTGTATTCAAGAGACGCGTTTCATTTACACATATTATGCATCTCGTATATATTTTTTATAAACTTATAATACTTATTATTTAATCACTTTTTAGCTATTGTTGTTTTCGAGTATTTTTTATGTTTTAATTTTTTTTGCACAACTTTAATAGTTTCTTTCATTTTCCTTACACACAAATTTGGTGCCAACTTATCGGCTTATTTACGCAATACACCTAAATTTTAACTTATTATTTCCATTTCGAACAACAATATTTAAAATATAAAACTTATTTAATGAGTAAGAATTTTTGTGAATTTCATTTCTGCATGTAGAAATGAAATTATTTAAATTGTGAATTATAAAAATGTATACATTGTATTATATTAAGATATTATATAAATAGATATCAAGTGATAGAAGCATTAAAAATACACAAAATTTTTTTATTCAACCTTCATTAAATAACATTACCTTACAGCTCTTTGTAAATTGTTGCAATTATAAAACTTCCTTCAACACAGAAGTGAAGCATAACCTCTTTCAGCACAAAACATCCCGACAGCCTTCAACCAAATCAACAAAATCTGCAAACTTCCTTTCTAAATTCAACCAAGACGAGTAGTTTTACGTCTTAAATCGCAAAATACATTCCAGCCTTGAACACATTATGTTTTGTGTCCGTTGAATGTTCTCTGTTTAAAGAATATTGCCAAGTTGAATGTGCACGAGGAAGAACTTCCATCATAAGGAAGTCTTCATTCAGACTCTTCACTCGTCAATTTGTTTAAAATTCAATGCCACTTTTTCATTTTAAGCTACATTCTGAGCATTTCAATTCATTCCCTCCACAACCATATTCAGTAGCATTGACATTCAAAAAACCGCCATACAATCATTTCTAAATTTACCCTTTCCATTGTCACCGCAAATAAATGAACAATTTTTACCTCAAAATGTCGTTAAACTACATAACAATAAATACACACTCGTAACAGGTAACATTGCACACAACGTTTAAAGTGCATGAAATGTAATAAAATTGCGATTCATTTTTGTTGCCTTACTTCACATTAAAATTGTCTAAATGGATAGACAAAAAAATAAAATATTCGATACAGACAGAGTAGGGGAAAGGAAAATAGCGTGCATGCAAATTAAATGTCATTTCAGTTATTTTTATTTTTACAATTTCAATAAAAATAATTGTTAAAGATTTTTTTGTTACACATTTTATTCGGGATGCTTTTATTACTTAACAGATTTTGTTTGTTTAATGAAATGTATTAAATTTTGTAGCCTATCTAGTAATGCAGTGAAGTAACTAAACTAAAACAATTTTATTTCATTACAATTTTTTTAAGGTCAAATGTTTTCTTCATTTGCGTTTTTGAATTACCAACTTCTTTTTGGTTTAAATCAAGTTTTACGTAGTTACATATTATACCAAACATTATTTAATACAGCTTTACCTAATCACGCACATCATTATTGTACCGTATTCAATAACATAAAAAAATGTCTTTGTCTTGACGCTTCAAAATAATTACGTAGTCATAAGTGATTTGCGCAATTTTTAATTGGGAAGAATTCAATTTTAAACAGTTCTGAATGGAATTTTTGACTGCAAAAAATCATTTCACTTTAAAATAACTCTATCGTAGGGAGATAGAAAGAGATGTGAATTTAAAAACGACTGCAGCTATAACTTTATACATTTTCTCTTAAAAATCTACAATAACATGAAAGAAATTTTTAAAAAACAAATATTTAAGGTATGACCGTAAATTTTGAATTCTTGACCTTGATGCGTTCTGCAAATTTATTAATTTTTTTTAAATTTCCAAGCTTCTGGAATTTTAAAACTAAGACCTTAAATTATCAGATTTTGATCTTGAAATGTTTATCAAGCTATATTATATTATTTAAAGCTACAAAAATGTGAAAGAAATTTTTGCAAAATATTTAGGAGTGATTTACAAAGTATGACTTTGAATTTTTTGATTTTTTCGTTGAAATGTTCGACAAAGTTTATTGTAATGAAGACTTATATTAAGGAAATAAGGTTTTTTAAATATTATAATTTAAACTAATATTCATATGATTATTGATTAATGATTAAATTTCGTTATCGTAAATTTTTTTACCTTGAATTAATAGCAAATATTTTCTTAATTTATTTTACAATAAAATCGTAAATTCAATAGTAAAATATTACTGTTTCCAATAACTTAAGTTTCTAATTGTCTAATTTAATTTTTTTTAAGTATGGATGTTCTAAGATCTCGGCGACAATTTCTTTTAGGTGACACATTTTAAAACATTATTATTTGAATCAGTAGACGTGTCGATAAAAGTATAAGTGTTTTCCGATTTATTTTATTACAATAAATTTATAATTATTTTAGTATCATGTTTATATTAATTTAAAAGAAGAAATGTTTGTTGTACACTTCAAAATTATGAGTCCAAAAACAGTTTATAAAATATTTCGTACAAATACTTAGCGAAGCTTTTCGATCAGAAAGCTTTAATGTTTATTCATTTCAATGAGTTTGCTATAAAAGATGAAAAAACTGGATAACGCTAAGCTTTGACAACAACCGTTATTCGAAATACGAAGACCCTGCGATATATTTTTGAGATTCCTTGCTCCGAAAATGATAAATATAAGAAAAAACGTAGTAAATGAATTTATAAAAAATAATAAAAAACCATAAATGAATAAAACTACAATTTAATTCAATTAATGCGTCTTTCGAGTAAAAAATTTCGTTAAAAATTTTGTTTTGCCGTTTTTATTTGTTGAAACACCGATTTTATTGATTTGTTTTGATTTTCGAAGCGACTAATCCAAACGTATGCTGTTTTGAGCCATTGCAACTAAAAACTGGCTCGCCTTGGTCCCGGTTTAGGTTTCTCTGCTTCAGCATGCCTCATAGATTGATTGAGACTCAAATTATTGCGCTCTTGAGCGATTCCATCGGTTATATTCTGTAAGGCATTAAGTACTATGTCGTAGTTATCAACGGTTTGTAATACTGATAAATTTGGAAATGATGTTGCGTCTATATCATATGGTGACGTCACATGATCCAGCGTCGTGTTAAACCCAATCGATTGATTCATCAGCGTCGAAGATGCTGGAGGATTAAAATGGGATTCATTCAGTGTTGAACTTGCTGGAGGATTAAATTGCGACTCATTTCGGAGAGTCGAATTTGCTGGAGGATTAAATTGCGACTCATTTCGGAGAGTCGAATTTGCTGGAGGATTGAATTGTGATTCATTTCGGAGAGTCGAACTTGCTGGAGGATTAAATTGCGATTCATTTCGGAGAGTCGAACTTGCTTGAGGATTAAATTGCGATCTATTTTGGAGAGTCGAACTTGCTGGAGGATTGAATTGCGATTCATTTCGGAGAGTCGAACTTGCTGGAGGACTGAATTGCGATTCATTTCGATAAGTCGAACTTGCTGGAGGATTGAATTGTGATTCATTTCGGAGAGTCGAACTTGCTGGAGGATTAAATTGCGATCTATTTTGGAGAGTCGAACTTGCTGGAGGATCAAACGATATATGCTGTTGTGTTGAAGTTGCTTGTGGATTAAATTGGGAGATTTGTGATGCACCCATTCCAAGACTACCAGTTTGACCCATGGAATATAATGGTGGGCCACTTTGTGATCCATAACTAGACGATTGATACCTGGGAAATTGTATGGGTGCTCCGCTTTGTGCGCCACTTCGTGACGCACTTTGGCTTAGTTCCCTTGTTCCGGAACGCGTAATATTTAGAAAGGTTTTGTTCAAAATTATTCTGAGATTACTAATAGTTTGTAGAACTTCTTCGTCAACAATAATATCCCCGGCACTAATGTATGATGATAGGGTTATGGCCATGGAAACTACACATCCAGATAATCCCAATAATAAAGCATTGTTTGGATTCATCATTTTGAAACTGTTAATTTGAAAGAATTTGAAAATTTTTTATGGAATTTTGTAGTGAAATGCAACGTTATCTGAATTTAAAAAATTTAGTTTCACTTCATTTGATTTTTTTTTAGGGCCTTGGCCATCTGTTTGCAATTATTTCGCAAATATTTGAAAAATCGCAAGTACCTAAATACAGTGGATTTTGAATTAAGTGCATTCGCTGATGGGGATCTGAGGATGGGGATGCCTATTCTAATTAACTCATTGAATTAAGTTTATAGACGTTAACAGCGCTATAATTAATTTATTTATGCTCTGTGTAGTCAGCATATGGACTGCCATTTATTGCCTTTGATCCTTTTTTTCCCAATTTTTTCGTTTCGCAATATTTGCCTTTCCTGTATAGCCTGTATAAATAAACTCGCACCATTCTTATTCAGTAATTGCTGAAACTGAGCTATATTTGAAATCGAATTATGGATTTTTCAACATCATTGTGACCTTTTTGTCCAGTTTGTTTACTTAGGGGTAAGTGTTTAATTAAATTTGCGCTCGTCACCGAATTCAGTATTTTATGGCCATCCCTAAAAATGAATTTCAATACCGTTTCAACGAATAATTCTCATTTTGTAATATTTACGAGTTTGTGAATTTATTTTAAGATGTTTTGCAAATAAATTGTACATTTTAGCTATAATATTCAGTCTGCGGAATTGTTAATTGGTTGCACAGCTCTTTATAAATAGTAATGACATCTGACATGATCTTCATAATTTCCTTTGTGTTTTGAGAATGTAGGTGACATCTCGTATGATCGCAAGCACATTTCGATTCAATAGCAACTTGATTTGGACTCACAATAGGCATTGGATCAGTATTACTTTCAGCATTTCTCACATCTCTTGTTGGAGGTTCCGACCTAGGGGTGGGTTCAACAAGATCCATTGAAACATTATCAATAATTGTTGCACCAGTGTCAACTGGGACTTCCTCTGGTTTAATTTCAGAGATTTCAGGTAATACATCAGATTTGTCCGTTTTAATAGGTTCTTCACTTTCGACAGTAGCCGCTGGAGAATTCTCCAATGTCGGCACTACCGGTTCAATGGTTGGAGCTACACTTGTTGGCGTCACCTCAATTGTTGGAGTTTCACTTGTCGGCTCAATGGTTGGAGCTACACTTGTTGGCGCCGTCTCAATTGTTGGTGTTCCACTTGTCGGCTCAATGGTTGGAGTTCCGCTTGTCGGCGCCACCGGTTCAATGGTTGAAGGTTCGCTTGTCGGCGCCACCGGTTCAATGGTTGGAGTTCCGCTTGTCGGCGCCACCGGTTCAATGGTTGGCGTTCCGCTTGTCGGCGCCACCGGTTCAATGATTGGAGTTCCACTTTTCTGCTCAATGGTTGGAGTTCCACTTGTCGCCACCACTGGTTCAACGGTTGGAGTTCCACCCTCTAAAGTTGCGGCTGGCGAAATTTGGGCTTCCGCCATTTTTTCTTCAGGTATATTTTCAATTAGTGTCGATGCCACTAGTGGTTGAAAATCTTTATAATCCAACTTTGGCTGTTCTTTCACATCTAAGTTTTTAATATCAATCGGAAGTGCTGACGTTTCCACGATGTCTAGATTCGCTTCAGGTGCATCAAAAAATTCTTCACTAGAACTTTCGCCAATTACTTCCCTTGATAGATTTTTTCCATATGCCAAAAGAGATTCCGCCAACAATTTTCGTTGGTCACGATCTGACATTTCTGGATCTGCAGATGAAATTGGTCTGCCTATGCCAAATGCAATCAATTTCTCAGTCAATGATTGACGTTGAAGTATTATGCTTGGTGTAGGCGATGGCAGACCCCTTTGATGTCTCTCTTGTTGTGGTCCAATGTAGGTCAATGTTATTTTGTGAGAATGTGATGGACTGGTACCAACAGGAATATCAACGACAACACGTGAATCGCTGCGAGGCAATTCAGTTAGTGAGGATTGAATAGATTCCCCTTTCAATGATGTCAGTTCAGAGTTGCTTGTGCTTTCAAATGAAAAACTTCTCACAGGTGGTCGCAATAAGCTGCGTCGATGTGTTAGGCCACTTTTGGGGGTAATAGGCCAATCGCCGTAGCTGAACATTAGGTTATCATCAACCCTCTGCAAATAAATTTTATTATTAATATATAAGCGACGTTAAGAGTTCAATTTCTGTACTTACTCTAGCATTCTCAGAATGCCGTCGATTTGGCGTCCTCACTGATAAAGGTCTACTTCTATCAGAAAGTCGTGCGTTATACACAAAAGGAGTTTGAAATTGATCTCCAATTTTGCTAGCTCTTGATTTTGAAAGTGCTTGCGGTGCGCTGTATGCTTGACGTGTACTGCGTTGCAGTTGTGAACTTCTGGGGTGCACGCCCCGTACAGGAGAAGTTTGAGTTCTTTGAGACGAATATTCCCTTCCTTGGTAACTTTTGCCAGGTGAAATGGATTTTTGTTGATCCTCCGTTAAATATCCTTGCATCGTCCGTATTAGTAAGTTAATTATTTGAACAACTTTGTCATTGAGTGGCCGTGGTAGGTCATCGAGGGTCATAAGAACAGTTGAAATAAGGTTAAGTAAACATGTTTCATTGTGGTTATTATACATTTTAGAATTTATTATCGGTTAATTTTGGAAAGGCGTTTACTGCACAATTAATTTTAATAAATTTTATATGCTAAAGGAAAGCTGTCAAAAAATTAGGGGGATCAAAACAAATTTAATATAATTGAGACCACTTTGATTAAACTATACTGTAAATTACTAGCGAAAACTTACTGCTAAAATCCTCTTTATTTTTTAATTTTAAATTTTTTCGAGAATAAAATATGTCCAACCAAAATCATTCATTTAAAATCTTCAATATGAAAAAAATTCCTTTTATAAATAATATAATTACCCAGGTAATTAGTGAATTGAGTTGGATTGAATCACAAGAAGTGTTGGGATAATGAATTTAATTATCGTCAATCTTTAGAATCACAACAAAGCATTTCTGTTGAAATAAGAAAACACAAAAAAGTAGATTCTTGTAAAATGATCACTTCACAGTCAAACAAAGTTAAGTAATATGCAATTGTCAGCAAATAGAGCTCCATCAAGAACTGGAAACTTTTTTTGCAGAAAACACGAGCTGTGAATAGTAACTTGAGTAATAGTTTTCAATGTTTCAACAAGATGAATCAATGAATGGAAAGAAATTCTACAAACTTTAAAGTAATTGTGAAATTGAGAATGAAAGTAAAAATATTGGATTAAAGAATGATGATTTTTCTTATCACGATTAATTAATTCCATTGATAGTTTATGAGTCATTAAGGTTGTATTGTTGTAAGTGTTGTAATTTGTGATTTTGAAGAATCATATTGCTTTTATTAATTGTAAAAAAATCCACAGTTTTTTGTATTAATTAAAATAGCTCCTGAAATCAAAAGATTTTTGTCCTCATCCGTCGCACATTACTTTTAAATTTGTCAAACTAATCTTTAAAGTTAATCTGTTCCTATTAAGCTTCGAGAGGAAACTGCATAATACGCAACCGTAACTATAAATACTATAAATTGTCATAACAATAATTGTCTGTTAGATTCTCATGGCCGGAAAATTCACCAACACAACTGAATCGCATATTTATTGTAGCTGAAAATTTAGAGAGATTCCCGAACATACTTTTGCCAGCTTTTACTTGTTTACTTAGTATAAAATTTAATTGTAAATTTAATCACCATACCATAAATTAGGAAATGAGAGAAATATTGTGATTCGTTGTAATCTAGCATAAAGTGCTTATAAACATATCGCTGCTCTCAAGATCATCGCCGAAAAACTCGCGCTCACCCCAGTTTTGTGCTCTCTCCAAATAATATTATAAGATCGCCGAAAATAGAAATTTCAATATAAATATTGGAAAAGTGTGTATACTCACTTTTGTGGGAATGAGGATCGTGGTTGAGCAAAATGCATTTGGATTCTCTGAGTGCTCTTCAGTATAGTTGCAGCATTGCAGTATAACAAGTCGAAGATCCGTTGAGTTGAGTGTGTTATCGAACTGCATTACGTTTACTAAGAAGTGTTAATATTTAAAGAAATGAGGAAAAATAGTTTAAACTACACAAAGTTCTTGATAAAGGAAAATTCGTTTGAAAATATCCAAAAATTAAACGCTGTGAAAAAGTAAAGAACTTGTTGTTAAAACATTCAATTCTGCTTGTGTTTATACGTTTAATATAAACTCCGAACTGGCAGATGATTCTATTTTTACCAGGATCATACGTTTCTATAGTGTGATTGTGTTTAATGTTTAAGTTCCAACGGTTTAGCTAGTGCTTTGCAACACACCGTTGTGGTTTGACGTGCGGGGACAAGTATCCATTGTAAAGTCATTTTGAAAAAGAAAAAAAAGACCCACTTCTCCCGACATTGTGTTAGTGGTTCAACCTGAAAGGGTTATAAAGTTGAAGTGCAAAATAAAAAAACTAAACAGTGCATGGAATTTTCAAGTAATTGTTTCAAGTATACACGAGCATAGTAAAAACAAGACGAAAATAAAAAAGGCACACACAAAAAGTAAACAGCAAAAAGCAACACGTTATATTGATTGGAAAACAAATTGAAGCAGACACATTGAACCTGGGCAAAAGACTCGGCTCCAGCCTGAGTGCGTTTTTATGAGAAATGACAACAAGAGGGATTCGTCGTAAAAAATCATCCCTCTCAGAGGTAAAAGTGGCTGTTGTCGGTGCACCAGGTGTCGGCAAAAGTGGTAAGCAATTTATATAAAAGAAACAACAAACACTATGGTATTATATAGTTGCATGAATATGCGGCTATGCTTTTCTCATTTACTTTAATATCATGGTGACATCTTCCATTAACAAAAATAAGAACAACAACCCGAGCTTTTAATCAGTTAAATGCTTATACTAGTTGTATCTATAAGCTTTCCAATCAGTGCAATTCAATGCAAAAAACATTCTGTAACATTGCAGCAACACAAAAAAGGGATGTCTCCATCTGGACGCAATCAATTACAATCTTTTACTGATATCCGTGCGCTGTTATTAAAATAAATGTGTGTATACTTTACTTCGACATGCAATCCCAAAATGTTATTGTAGGGTATAATTCTTTCAGCGCAAATTAATGTTTTTACTTTGTACACTTTTCTTCTCCACATCATCGCGGGCGCTGCGCTCTGTAAAGGAAATGAACCTATAAAAACGGCATCCATTATCACAGAAATTGCGTGTGGCTTCTTTTCTTAATTTTTACATTTTTCTTCCTTTTTTTTTTGTTTTTTTTTTTGAATTTCTATTCAAAGCGAATTCTTTTGGTCTAAAATAAGATGGCGTGGCGAATATATGCTTCGCCACCCACTTGTGATGGCGCGGCGCGGTGCAGCGCAGCGCGGGCTGTTCAATCAGATGCTTGACTATATAATATATTACATATTTTCTCATTATCGTGCACAGCTTGTTAAAAATCGCTCACTCAATTTGTATACAAGAACATATTTTCTTCCCATTTTCTTTTTTTTTTGATTCTTATGAGTATTGTTTCGATGCTTGTTAGGCTTACTGGGTCACATATGTACTTGAATTTTATTTTTTGGAAAATTATCTGTTTTTATTTATATACTCGTACCAATATTAAATACACACAGTAAGTTAGTTGCTGTGCCGCGATATATTTAAGGAACATAAAGAGAAATAATATGCGTACAATGTTTTTGTGAGTAAATTTAGTTTTTGATTTAAAGCTCGCAATTGTAAACCACACGATTCGAATAATAAATAAAAGTCAATATGTTATGACAATTTCAATGGCAGCTATCACTCATTCCAGTTTGTTGATATTTTGGGTAATGTGGTTCTGACCATCTCAAGATAAATACAGTTGAAAGGATTTTTTTTTGCTGAAAGTTTAGAACAACAATTTTTCTTGGGAGGAGGCAGAGATCTTTTTTAAACAACATTTTTTGAATTGTTTAATTTGCCGGTATATAGTGAGAAAAACTTGCTTTATTAAATTTTTTATATTTTTTTGGATGTTATTTTGAAGGTTAATCTTGCATGTTTCCAAAACTATGTTTTAATAGTAATACGTGGCCGTAAAATAAAACCGTTCTTTACAAGGACTAAGATTGTATTGTGAATTTTACTAATGGATTATTAAATAGGATTTAATTTGTTTAATATTTTGTAAATTCTCAATTTCTAATGAAAATTTAAAGTTGACATCATTAATTTAAAGGAAAATTTGACGGTGGCTTCACATCATCTAATCCCAATTGACATAAACACATATGAACATGTGTTTTTGACTTGCAACTAAAATGCCCCATTTATGTATAACTACACGAATGTAATACGCTGCTAGTAATGTCTGTTTTCAATTTGTCAACAAACATTAAATAGAAACGTTGCATGCGTTGTGTCATGTGTGCAAACGCTGGCTATCGGCAACCAAATCGTCAATAATTCAGTCAGGAAAGCAACCAAATAATTCCTGTAGTGCCTCATAATGCTGTCAATACACGAGTTTTAACATTTTATTTACGTGGTAATTTATTTTATAAATTTTATTCTGTTTTATGTTTATTTTTTTATTGCTTGCTTTATGCACCTACGTTCCATTTTTATATGCACATTGCACCATACATGTTCGTTATTGTCCATGCGAATGTACAAACGTGTGCCGGAAAATGCAGTTTGCAAAATGTTTTCCATTCATTTGCCAAAATAAATTCGCTGCTAATGGGAAATTGGCTGGGAAAATATTATTTAAATTAAATAGCGGCCAAAAAGGTTAAGCAAAAACAACGCGTTGCATATGATGAGGATGGAGATTTCATTTTTTTTAACACAATAAATAAATAAAATGAACAAAGTACAATACACGCGTAACACATTGGGCATATATGTAAGTAGTAATTCATGTCAATGTTTGACTATTTGCATAGCCACCCACTCCTCGGCGTTTACTCCTATTCGATGTAAATAAATGTAGTCAAAAGTGCGAAAGTACAATACATATTGCATTAATAACAATGAGCATTGAGCTTTACATTTAAATCAAATTAATTTTACAAATATCCTTTGCATTTTCTCTTGTTGTCTGTGTGTTTGCCCTTTGTGAAATTCAGGATGTGTTAATAATTGATACTGTTGATAGTTAAAATATGAAAATAATTATCGTCTCAATTTCATTTATGGAAATAATTTTATTGCCTTAATTCTGAAATCCTTTAATAAGTACACTTATCAGATTAATTGTGTAATTGTGACATTTCTTTGCTAAGCATTCAGGTGTTTAAGAAAATTACAAATCCCACGCCCTCAGCTGTTGAAATTAAAGTAAATCGAAAGCAACCGCATCTTCAATTTTCTTCAAAAAAAAAAACCACCCCCTTCCTTACAATATAAACCAATCGTTTTTATGATTATGGCATCTCATTTTTCATAATTTTATTGAAACCTTTTTTCGACGTACGTATACACAGCAAATAAGTTGAAAGTGAATCAGGTATTTTAAGGGGGGTGAAAATATATAAGTACCCAAATACATATTATATAAATATAGAAGAATATGGAAGCACCAACGGAACGGGAACTATTTGATATTAATTCTAATTGATTTTCATGGTGTTGGCGCAGTGTGCGCGCTTCCTGTCAATATTTCAATGGAGGGATGGCGTTAGGGTGGACTGTGAAACACTTTACTTTGAGCATGTCTCAAAAGTCCTGATAATTGTGTAATAGATCCAGACAGCGGGTGGGTATTACCCCTGTGCCAAGCGTTAAGTGTATTTGAATGTACCAAAATTGAAAAGGAAATACGTTAAAAAAAATTTGTTTGGGTTGATGCGGTGGGGTGCCGTGCATTTGCGTTTATTTGGAGGTGAAGTGAGATAACGATGAGGTTAGGGGGGGGGGGGAATTTTGAAATTTGTGTAAATAATTGTTACTATCATGCCTAACTTGAATATTCCCGGCGGGATAATTTTAACACCATGCCATATTGAAAGGACAACACTTATAAACCTACCTGACAAATCCTTTTGTCGTTATACATTTTGGGAAAGACAAACATCATACCTTTGGATGGTAAAGTAATTGGGTATTGTTTGTTATTTGAGAGGACATGATGTCGGAGAAATCGTGGGGGGAATGGTGTAATGGTGTTTTTTTTTTTGTAGAAAAACTCAACGGAAGCTGAATTTAGTTGAATGAAATTGGGTTAGAATTTGTTGTTGATTTTTCGCCAAATAAATTTGGATATATTTTAAAGTTAAGAAGTATTTTTAGGTAATTATGTTAGCCAAGTTTATCAGTATAATGGCTCCTGACTTTATTCAATTATATTAATGCGGGTTTAACCTTCTGGAAAAGGGGGATTAAGGAGTTTCAAGGTCATATTTTAAACAGACCTAATTAAACTTTTTTTAAATAACAAACATTTTAAAACTTAATGTCATGTTTTCCGAATGAAATTGATTCAACAATTGTTTGTTTTGGACAAAAATCAAAGTCAAAATTCAAAAATTTTAAGGTCACATTTTTCATATATCTCAGAAAACCTTAATGAAATAGTTTTTAAGCAGGATTCATATATAAATTTTCAGCTCACTACCCTGCGACGTAATTTTTTTGAAGCTACTCTGATAGAATAAATATTCAAAAAAAAGAGGTAAAATCTGAATATAATAATTGAGACAACAAGAAAATTGTTGACAATGAAATAATCAATATAAATCACCACAAAATTGTTCAACAGACTATAGACTATTAGCGGTGGAAGCAATTAATTCCTTTGCAACAAGGCAACTACATAGATAGCTACATTTAAATGCTTGTGTTCTTGCACAATGTACATGCATTCCAATGAAATGGAATATCTCAAAACTGTCGTTAACTACTGAGCTGGTTCCTGCAACAGGATGTCTGATTTGAAAAAAGTTTTATCGCCTTGATGCTCTAATTCGAAAACTTGTCTCTAATTACTTATATCTTCACATTGTGTGTTCCACTGCAATGGCAATAAGTGCAATGCCATTATCCATGTAATTTGCGTTTCAAAGAAAACTTATCCAATTGCATCACTAGTACATGTACGTACGTAGCGGTTATGCAACTAAACTGGAGAGCCCAATAACTGTAACCAAAAAAGGACATAATATAATAGTTGAAGAAAAATAAAAGAAAAGAGAGAATACCAGGAAAACAGAGAAGGGAAACCATGTGCCACCACAAATGACAATGGCTGCTGCCATACCATTTTTTGCAGCCCTTCATCGCTGCACTGCAGTATGCAGAAGCAATGCACACTTTTGTATATAGTTATGTAGTTCAAATTCAATTTAATGGAATCGCTTTTGTCTGTTATAAGTGTGACGACAGCTTTTTATATTTTTTTTCGTATAATCCTTGTTTTGTATTCGCGGTGTTTTCCCTCATTGTGTGATCTCCAATTCAATTGCAAACATCCGAAATTACTTTCATATATGTGCCAATAGAATTGGTAGATGGTTAATATTTCGTATATTATATGGCTCCCACATTTGCATGCAAAATAATGCGCACGAAGAGAATCATTTGCATTCAACCGGAGAGTATGTGGGGTGATAAAAACCCTGTATGGTATTCAAAGTATGTGTGCGTTTCTTAAAGAAAATTCATGATATTTTAAGTTATATGTGAATGCGACATTTGTGAGTGCATTTAGTTTAATGTTATCACTTTTTTTTACCACCGCAGCCATCTATTTGAAATAAAAATTGTAAAATAATCATAATAAAGTTGCAACCCACACACCGCAGACGTCTGCATTAAATGCTGAATTGGAAGACGAATGTTATTTGCTTTCAATATTCTTTGCGTCAAAGCATCTTCTATTTTTAACAACCTGCATGGGTAAAATATGTTTATTTGAAAGTGCACTTTATGCAAAATAAAGAATACTTATTTAAGCAATAGATTATATAAATATTCAAGTAATTTAATATTTCCGTCCTTTTGAGACATCATTAATTTTATTTCCATATTCAGTTTTTTTTTAAAAAGAAATACTTTCTCTAGTTGACAAGAGGTGGCGCTCATTTAAATGGATAAATTTAGACATCACTTGTTGCAAACATGAGCCATTCATTTAGTTATAATCTTAAATACGTAGTTAAAATAGTAAGTCCTTAAAATGTGAAATTAAAACTAGTTGAGTAGTAAAATTATCGTTCCAATCATACCAACCTAGTTGACCTGAACTATGCTTGATTTCTTGACTAAATAATTTATTAGTTTTGAGCGCCACGTGCGGCCAATAGCGTAGTAAATATACCAGATGAGTAAACCTTAGGAAATAGCAAGGTTTAATTCCTTGTTTCTTTGCATATGAAATTTCAAAATAAACTAAATGACATTTTATAAGAACGCCACTAATGTCTAATGCAACAAAAATTAAATTTTAATAAAAACTCAATTTTACTTTTTTATTATGTTTCATTACTTTATTATATTTACAGCATTGACAGTTCGCTTCCTGACAAAACGCTACATCGGTGAATATGATCATCAAACAGGTAACTTTAATTAAATTACAATCAGAATGTCCTTTGAATGTACCTTTAATTTAATTTTGATTGATGAAAAAAACGGAAAAAAAAGGAAATTTAAAGAATTATGATTCATCTTTCAAAATTCTACAGAAAATCGATACAAGTACGAGGTCATGGTTGATGGGGAGCCAGTGCTGTTTGAAATATTGGACACGTGCCCAAAGGTATGTGGCTCCACTTAAGCGAATTCATATTGCACGTACATGTGTGGTGGTGGCGTCCGACATAATTAATACCTAAATACACGGACACGATTTTATTAACCAGCTTATATATTCGTCTTTAATGATTCTCAGCTTTTTTCAAGATGTTTTACAATTTTTTGTTAAAGCAGCGATAAGTTTATTAAGCTAACTAACAAGCGACAAGTTGCGGAAGCTTTAAAATTTGTTGTGATGATTATTAGCGTTGTCGCTACACGCTTAAAAGATGACTGCGCATTTTGTTGAGTCGTTGGATTTCATTGGCAAGGACTTAGGTTTGGTTTTTGTTAATGTATTGGGCAATTAGTGTAGAGGAATCTTTCATCTGATTACAAGTTTAAACCTTGGTAAACTATAAAGCGCTGTTGAGTGAAGACTGTTTTTTATAAAAAATTCCTCTTTATTATAAGTAAAATGTAAAAATGTAAATAAAAGAGATTATTTAAGTAACAAGCCTAATTTATTGTCCTTGCAATGACATGTTTTAACAGGTTGTAAAAGAAAATGACTAAAATTAATTTTAATTAACGACCCACCTTTTAAAAATGAAAACGTTTTTTTTCGCAAACACACATAATTTATTTTTAAATGCATGGAAAAAATTCCGTCAATTTCAATGACTTGGTCACATTTTTTCACAACGTCTCGTCAACACATCATGCTAAAAATAATCTCTCACTCGTTGTACATGTTCCCACATAATTTAAATTTTAAGACAAAAATACACGCACAATAGATCAGTACTATAAATGTTTTCCTTGGCACAAAACTCGTGGCGACATTCACACATGACAAACAAAATTTTGCACAATTTCATTAACACTTTGTTAATTATTTTAATTACATTTTGAACATAAGAAACCAAAAAAATAAAACGATCTTTCTTTTTCTTGAATTCAGACGGAAGAAGACTCTATATCAACGTCATCGCCAGAGCTGGTGCATTGGGCCGATGGCCTACTCCTAGTGTACTCAATCACAGACCGAAAATCGTTCAATTATATACGAAAGGCAAAGGTGGAACTGCAAACGGACACACCTGTAGTGCTAGTGGGCAACAAAGTTGACATGGTGCATTTGCGGCAGGTCAGCACCGAGGAGGGTGAGATTTTGGCGAAAGACTTTGAGTGCAAATTCTGTGAAGTGTCAGCGGCCGAACACGTTACACAGGTGGCGGATGCGTTTCATGAATTGTGTCGCGAAGTGCTGGTGGCAAGACGCAAGTCCAAACAGAGTTTGCTGGATCGAATGTTGAGCGGGACGCGAGCTTATAGTCGCGGCAAAAGTGATAGTGCTCTGCCGAAAGACTGACTATATTTTAAGTTTTAAAATAGTTTGGTTTTGTTCATGGAGGATAATATTATATGAATTTTATTTTTGTTTAAAAAATAAACGCACATTTTATTTAATTTTAATTATTTTTTTACAATAATTTATGGGAAGTATTTTAAATTTTGTTTTTAGGAATGCAACCATTTTATGAGCGGCGATTATTCAATTATTTTATTTATAAATTTATATTTTGTAAGATTTTTAAATTAGAGTTTCGATATTGCTTTAAAAATTAATAAAATGGTTAAATAATCACTCTACTAATTTGAATTTAAATGCAAATAAATAACAAACGAAGTTTACAATAAATTGGTTTTCATTCGAGGAGTAGTTATTGTGGAGAAGTTACAAAATTAAATGATCGTCTATGTGACAAAATTTAAATGACAAATAATTTTGTTGCCTTTTAATTGATAATAAAAGCCGATATAAAATTTTGAATGACTTAAAGCATTTAGAAACATATTTTCAAATTAAATATAGCTGTTTTATTACGAAAAATTATTAAACAAAAATTTTAAAAATTAAACTGAAATGAAGACATAAAATTTAATAAATTTAATATTCAAATAGTTAGTTATATTAATATGAACAATGAAATTTACAAATTACGTATTTTTTAAGGAAATATTGTGGAGAATATTCAAATAATAAACACAATAAAAATATTGCAAATTTTTAAGTAATTGTCAAAAAAATTTCGCAACAAAATATCTACAATTTTTTGATAGGCTGGAAAGTATTAAACGTAAGCTTACCAGCTTATCATTTAAGCTTAATCATTGAACTGCTTAATTCTATTACTTTGAAAGTAGGAGTTCTAATAGCTTATGTATTATAGGACGAAAAACGTTCGTTTTATTCTACTTAGTAATTAATTAATATCCTTCTTTGAATGTTAATTTTTTAAATTAAAATGAAGATCATTTGGAAATGCATTTGTATTCACGCAATTTAGAGCAATGATTCGAAAAACATCTCACAACAAATGGAGGGTTGCAAAAAGACGTAAAAATAAATCACAAGACATTTTTTGCATCCAAACGTGCACATTACGACCTAAAATTCAAATCTACGTAAACTCATTATGTGTGCAGAAGCATTACAAAAACCACATAACATTATGCTCATGCAATAATATGCTTATTAGATGTATTAAGCATCTTAAGAAGCTATTACTCCCTGTTGTTGGTGGATGTATGCATTTTGCACACAATATTGAGCGCATTTTTTTTCCATCCCTCCCTCGCAGCAATATTGTTTATGTGTACAGAGGCATTAAGCGGGCAATAAAAAACATTAAATTCGCATTGCCGCATGCATTTTAAGATTGCATTGCGAATTTAAAAAGGCGGAAAATCTTATGGAAAATTGTCATCGGTTATGCGCTGCTAATGACTGTAGGAATTTATATGCGCTTTTAGTGGTGTGTGCAGCCGTAAGTCAGCGGTTGTGGTGATGTGGTTTTGTTTCAATGCATGCTGAAATAAATTGCATGAATTCAAATTGGAGGCATTCTTGGAGAAATTTAGTTGTTATGGTTATTGCATGCGGATGCTGGATGATGCGGTTTTCTTATATTGTTCTTGCATCACATTAATTATTTGGTTTGACTAGATGTGAGTATGTGTAGCAATTAGGTTGAGTAATTCTAGTAAATCGGAGCACAACAGGAATATTAAATTGAATATCAGTAAAATCTTTCCAAAATTTTCTCAGTACTAGGTGGCAATAACTGGTAATTACTTGATGCTTTGTTAAGATTGTGTTGCAGAATTTTGCTTACAACATTTCGAAGTGTTGACCCCAAATCTGAATAATCCGGAAGTTTCGAAAAGAATTCTTTAATTTCAGTTTATTTACAAGTTTGCAACCTCAGATAAAGTGTAATTATCCTTCATTATTAATTCCAGCTTTACATAACGGAAGACGAAATAGTTTGAAGTTTCTTAATTTTAAACATGATTCTGAATATCAAAATACACTTCGGTTTTGTGGTTAGCGATTTTGGCTCAACTAACTTGCAGTATTGTTGAATAATCCACCAGATTGCAATAAAGTTTTAAATATTTAGAAAGCAACTTAGATATGGAAATGTGTGTAGCTATATATTAAGGAGTCTTGGAGAGAAGAAACTTAACTGCTATATTCACATTGATGCGCTGTGGCAAAGTACTAAAATATTAAAACAAACTGTTGTAAGCGGATTCTACTCATTTTGCATGATTCTGTTGTTTTATTCGAGTGACGTGTACTATTTAGCTTTTATTTTGCCGCAACATTTTCTGTACACCAATTAGATATGCAGTAGGCATGCAGGACACAAAGTTTGCAAACAACTTTTTAATATTTTATTAAGTAAATTTCAAAACGTCTTTGAGAAACGTTGCTGCAAGCATTTCAGAAAGTAATGAAAGTGTAAGTTAATTTAGTTGTACTTCATTTTAATGTTTCGGCTAACAATTTAATAAAAAAAAAAAATTTAACAAAAAAATAATAATATTTTAAAAACATTTTAAAGTTATTTTGTTTAAGAAAGGATAAAGAGAGCTTAATTTATTTCATGCAGATAAAATAAACAAAAGTCATCCAGTTAAAAGTAATGCATAAAGAAATAATTTTATCATTGAACCGTACTCAAAAGATATCGCCTGTTTCAAAAGTGTCTTTCCATTGAAGAGCAACAGAAACTCGCCCAACCCCATGCGTCCCCTTTTCACGTACATACCAAAATACATATTTATATGCCGCAGGTAATTTGTATCGCTGTTGTTGGTATTATATTTTGTGTACACGACGAACCATATTGGCTGGATCCTGTGTATTAACTATATTATACTTACTAGTGGCAAAAAGCGGAAGTCGAGTGGAATTAATCTACAAATCCGAAAGGCTCTGCATTGCCATTTACAAACAAACATTTCATTTGTCTCAATTCATGTTCGCGATTAGAGATAAGTCGTTTTGATCTCTTGTTTGCAATTTTCATTATCTTTATAGCACCTCCGCACTTGTCACCTCTACTGTAATGATGATGATAATGTTGACAAAGTCTATTACAGCGCGCCACAAATGTATAATAGGTCTGGGACTCTGTGCGTTCGCAAATGTATTCCGCATTCCATACGGAAAATTCTACAGTGCTGTGCCTATACGCATTAACTATGTACGACGACTGACGATATAGGTATCCTATTCCTAGCTAACTGCGCACATGTACACAACGATTTAATTAAAGAAATATTTCAGCCTCAATGCACACACACAGCATGACATGGAGGGATGACAATTTTATTGAGATATGTGGTCAGTGGAATTTTGAAAGCATTGCTCTTGTGTGATGTTCATTGTGGTGTAACGGAGATCTCATTGGTGTAAAGCAGTAAAGGATATAATAATATGGTTGATGAGGAAATGTGCATTACATTTCACTTGAATTTACAATGTTCGAGTATGCAAGTATGTTTTATTGTACAATATGTTAATTTTAATAGAAAAGTGTAATTAATGGGGGATGAAAATAGGATTATATTAAATGCTAATAAGTTAAATTTTAATGCTTTCCGCCTTCCCTTAAAGTGTTAGGGAATTAAAAAAAATTAAATGAGGAGAGGAAACCTTATAAAATGTGAAATTTGAACTTGATTCTAACAAACAGTGTCGAGATTTCTCACGAATAAAATCTTCACCCTACTTACTCATGGACATTATCCTGGAACCGTTTAACACATTATACTTGAGGCTAGCCTTTTTTCCTTGCCTTTTTTCTACTCACCCTAAATCGCGCTCTCCAAAAACCACTAGACTATGGCCTATTTTCATTTAATGCTGTCGAGATCAATCTCCTTTGCAGCAGAATATTTTTTGTCCACTGGGGCACCGATTTCCACTAGTCTGTTTCATCTACAAGTCGGGCCTAGACCGGAACTTTTTTTTGTAGGCAAAGATTGTGTGATCGAAATTATCATCGAGGCCTGGAATCAGCATTTACTCTACTGACGATGGTTTTTGAAAGTTATGCAAATAATATTGAATGGTGCAATGCCAGGTCAAGAATTGTGCGTGGTGTTAGTTTATGTCCCCGTGCAGTGGCTCATACAAGCGCAATTGGGATGACTCCAGCAGTTTTACGAGAATTTCTGATTAAGAAACTGTGCGGTAAGCACCCAGGCGATTCTAAGAGCGGATCGCCTCTATACCTGGACAATCGCTTTTGATATTTTTCCATTTCGAAGAAATCTGCCCACACTTCAGTTTCCCAAAGTAGGACAAATTGAACCACGTGTATCCTCAGTTAAATCTCGGCCCCCACGTGTTAGCCAACATAATTTGTGGACAGCGAATAAATAAAGGAATCTCGACTGATATTCCTGGAACAATAAGCCATCCGGTTTTGAAACACAAAAGAAAAAATTAAAGCTGCAGAAATTCCTTGCACATTCCTAATTTAATTCTTTAAAAAAATGGGGGAAGGTACAAAAACCAGGCTACTGCCTGTAATTTTTTTAATAGTATTATTCTCAAAGCAACCACTACCCTCACACCATTCATCGTAGGTGTAACATGAATTTGATACTCTTGGAGGCTTACATTAGATCGGCACTATGTAATACTTATGCCACTAACTGCACAATACATCGAAAAAGCCAATGTAGCAACGTCATGTAGATCAGAGTATGCATAGTCAGAACATGCGGTTACTCCTATAGTCAGAGCATAAAGCTTTCTGCATTGTATTTTAAGTTGCTGCGCTTTTGCAGCATGAGAATATAGCCACAAGTGTAAGTTACCTTGTATAGATATTTTGTGTGTGTAAAGTAAGAGGCTATCTGCCTCAAAGTATCTATGCGTCATATAAGTGCACACGTATATCGTTATTTAGTTAATTTGCAGGGCAAGTATAGAGCTCATGAGATAGTTCCGGGAAATGCAACACATTGAATATTAATTAAATGGGATGTACACATTGTGCATATACATTGCACTACGGAAACGGGTGTTAATGCGATGTATCTCATTAGTTTTACATTATCGAGAGATTCGATTAAATGCCAGATGCTTGGCATGTGATGCAGCATTTTTGATACGTCCTTATAGTACACATAATAAAAGCTCATGAGAAATTGTTACAAAACAAGACCACCACTTGCACAAAGTAACATTTTTGTGCAATCATTGTTTGAGATTTTAAATGCAGCACATTCTTTTTTTTTTGTGCATTTTATATTAACATTTATAGTTGTTAATTGCAAATCTTTTGTGCACTTTGCCACAGTTACATCAAACTAATCATTATAATAGTTTGTTGAAACTGTGAAATTCAATTAGAAACCGCATAACCGAGTGCACATAAAGCTCATTAACAGTGGTTCCTCCTACAACTGACTATATTTAGTCGCCCCCTGCACTTTGATGCGATGCAATCTCGCCCCCACAAACTAAACTTAACTAGCTGCATGTGTAAATCGTGCAACAATAAAACCCATATTATGTGACGTGTGTTTGTACAGTACGTTTAATTTGCGGTGTCAGCAATCCATCACCATTTAATGAAATGTTCACGTATATTACCTGCCTAAATATGTACATTGTGCGCAAATATATGGCGCCGCATATAGACAATTAGCATATGGAGGTGTAAATCCGCTTGAATTGGTGTCAATATTATATATCGGTATAGCTCAGTTCCCATAGGCCGTATCGTTGTGAGAACTGTTGCTAGTTAATCAGAAAATTGTTTTCCCACTCATATACAATTAAGGCAGCAACCCCCTTTTTGGTTTCAATTGATACTCCAAAGGACTGCATTTTTTATCCGCAATTATTCACTAAGTTAAATCATGTTGAGGAGGAAACACGTTACTTTCTATAGTAGAGTTTCCGGAATTGTATTAGCTGTTAGCGATTGTCTCTTTCAGTTTGTACTTTGTTCAGAGTCGTTGAGCTTTTTAATGGTAATGAATTCTTATTAATCAATCAGTTATTATTTAATTTGTTAATATTAATACTTTACTTTAAGCTACTTTCTTATTTTAAAAAAAATCTGAGTTCACAATTTTGAGGGCTTGCGAAAATAACATCGCCAGTGTCAAATTGTTCAAGAATAGTTCAACGTGAGTCAAAATCTAAAAATTCATTTATATCTCAGAAATCTTAAATATTTTCGAAATATTTCTTTGATATTTTTGTAGCTTTCAAAAATAGATGAGACTTTGCAAAACAGTTCAAGTTTAAAATCTGAAAAGAATTCATATCTTCCTTTAGATCTGACTAAGTTGTAGTTTTTATCTTGGTTTTATTAAAAAAAAATTCTTGGGAACCTATCATAAGAACTAAATAATTTGACCTTGAAATGTTCAGCAAAATGTTTTTATTCGGGTTTCTGAGATTGGCTGCGAGTTCTGTGTGCTTTTTATTTTTATTTGACCTTGAACCATCTGACCTTAAAAACAAAGTACTCTTACTTTTCTTTAAAATGTATTTTTATGTATATTTAAGTCATTAGTTTGTTTTCCGTAAAAAACTACGTTTCAACATTTGTAATTCAATATTACATATTTTATTTGAAAAAAATACTAAACACAAAAACTTAAGTGCTAAGTACACGGATATATTTCCGTGTATAAGACGTCATCCTTAAAAAAATTGCAAAAGTTCAAAAAGGATATGTCCTTTGCCGGAAACGTCCATTGCTTTCTTTTGCAAATAATATGTAAAACACGTTCACATCTTAAAACTCGAGCGTCAACTTTGTGCTGACTTTTTTTTGTACAGCAACTTCCTTCCATCATGTCTATATGTTATTTGCACAAATATGCCCGCACCTTCCATTAAAAAGCATTTTCGAATTTGAAAAGTTTTGAACTTTGGAAGCCTCCTAAACATTTGCCTTATACATATATTATAATATCACGTGTGGCTGTTTGCAAGGGAGAAAGAGGATAGGGAGTATGTTTGCCATGTGTTGGTCAAATGGAAGTGTACCAAGTTTTTTGTTCAAATTTTCCCTTCACTCACCTATTGGGGTGCCTGTCCTCGTTACACGAATAAACTCAATGAAAATATTGCTGTAAAAAAGTTTGCAATGAACCCTTATAAGTTGTTCAGTTTAATGTTTTCACTCTAGTTCTATAAGGGACGAGTATTGTGCATTCATTTTATTGCGTAATAAAATATAACAAACAAATATTGAATTTAAGGATGTCAAAATAAAAACCGAATATTCATGTACAATTTTTAAAAATTAATCAAACGAAAGTAATTAATTTTAAAACTCTTTTGTAAATTTTCATAAAAATTTCTTTTTTTTTTCTAAAAAATAAAAAATCAAATACTTTTAAAAGACTTAAAGGCTCATCCTTTATTGGTTTTTCTCACATGAAATAATTTTGTGATTTGTCTGCGGTATCTGACCTTTCAATTCTCTCGAGCTCTATTCGGGCACGTCCATAGACCATACGGTTTCATAAATATATACACAATCACGTTAAAGTTATGAAAGCTCCGGCACAGCGTATAAGGAGCGAATAAATAGCATTGCTGGATAGGACGTAGGTATCCCAACGTTTTTGATATCTTACGTATATATTTGGTTAATCCCCACATATTTCATATCAACACAAAGTGAGAGTCCATGACATGTCTGTGAATAAAATTAAGCTTTGATGTTGCTGCGAGGATGTACATAGAGAGAAAAACATATTATAAAATGTAATATAGCGTCAAGGCCGTCGCCCGCCGTCACTTTGCAGTTGGATCACATATGCATATCGTGTTGGCGCAGTTCTTTGCTCTAGGGGGCGGAAAATTTTCGGACATATAAAAAATGAATTTAAATTCATATTTATTAATTTTTGTGGTGAATATATTCAATATATTTTTGAGCAATAACAGTGGTATTGACTTCTTTGAGTAATTTAGAGTTTTGTAATTGATTAACAACTTTTTTAAATATTTATTTCTCAAATTTAAACATGAAATTTATTATTTTTATTTTTATTTTGTAAAACTTTAAGGCTTTACTTAATTCCTACGCTAAGAGAACGGATACACTTATAATTTATCACAATATTACTAAGGGATACCACTCAATTAAGCAAGTAAGTAAGTAGGTAAGTAAGTTTAGTACAATTGTTTCAAAATGAAGTTTTCTTCCACCTTGATATTTCCACTTTAAAGTAATTTTTAAATAATACATATTGATATATTTAGGCTTGATTTCTCTCAGTGTACCTACAAGTAACTCACAAACTACTAGTCGTAAAAAAGGATGTGTTCTGCGACATTAATAGAAAAACAAACTTTTTGCTGCATTTTTTTCCCGGCCAACAAAGCATTTTAAGCACATGCAATTACTGAAACAAGAATGCAGAGTTAAGAACTCTTGCAATAAACTTACTCCAAAGTGTAACAGAACAATCAAAATTTAATGACACAGCCAAATACAAAGATCCTTACAGAAGTGGAAATACGCTACAAAGGAACAATACAACTTAATTAATTACTCTTAAGAGATTTTCCGTTTTTCGCTATACACAACTTAGATGAACATTGTAAATGTTAATATATTGTACACTTACACCATAGCCTCATTCCATTTTCCCCATTTCAATTCGGAAGAGGCAAAACGTCTCAAAAGAATTCCGAATTACAATAATATAATACAGATACGCGTGCGATGGCATTATGAATTGTGCTGATAAATTAATATTTATTATAAAGTTAACCTCGTTTATCATAATACTGCGCTTAATGACATTATGACTCCTTGTGGGTGCTTCTGCAAATTATTGAATATATCCACCAACGCATGCATGTTTGCACCCCATACTGTGTTCACTTCAATGCATGAATTTTCGTATCGTGGCGGCATACATCAGCGTGTTATCAAAATTAATAAGATTTTGAATTACCGGCAATTTCATCAAACCAATTTCCCTAATCGCATTTTGGTGTGAGGTTGAGTGAGGAATGTGCTGGTGCGAGCTTTTCTAGGTTTCCTGTGTTTTATGTTTGGGGGGAGGGGATGGTGGATGTGGCGGCAATCAACGCAATTTATCAGTGTGCGTTTCTACGCAGCAACGATTGATTGGGCCGTCACTCAAATCTGCTTATGTAATTAGTCTCCCCAAAAATAATGTCAATTTTTTATGGGCTCAGTTCAATGACCATAACAGCTTTGTTATTTAAATAATTTGTTTTGTTTTGTTTTTTAGAAGTAGGTAAATGCCTACTGGTGATATCTTTATGAGTTGGATATAAAATTGATGGGAAGGAATTAAAATAAATATACTAACTTGGTTTAGATATTAATGTCGATTGCTTAATTTAGTTTGCATACACTAAACCGTGTATTAGGAGATTGAGGGATTAAAGCAAACAATCCTCTAATTTTTTTCAAAAAAGGTACTTGCCATAACTGAAAATAAAATTCAAACTGTACTAGTAAAATTAACACTTTGTTAAAATTAAATACCTAAACAAAGTTCTCACCCTTTATGCTGGAGTATTTTTTATATATTACATTACAGTATTTTACAAAATAATTCAAACGTAATTAAAATTAAGAAGAAAACTTTTAACTAATAACTAAAAAGGATATTTAATTCCTCGTTCATTAAAAAATACTCACAAATAGAAAATATTTATTGCGAGAAATTCAAGAATTATAACTTAAAGAGCTGTTTTCGATAAAAAATTATAAATTCCGTTTACTCGCGTCGGGTTCGCAAATTGCAGTGTAATACCATCTTTTAAATAAATTATTATATTTTGGCAAAAAAAAAAGAAATGATTATTTTATTTTTTTCAAAGTTTTTTATAAGTTACTCAAAAGGAACATGTGCTCATTTGGATTTTCCTATGAGCCGAAGTCTCTTCCTAAACGAAACATTCGCTGTACGAATGAAGTCGTCGCCTAACCTCTTGGCATCCTCTTGTCAGGGACAATTTTAGCGAATCCAATAATTTATGCTTTTTAACACAAGCTTTGAACTGCAGAATGCACCAAAGAGAATAATCCAACGGATTTAAATCAGGCGAGCATGGCGGCCACAAATTGTGGTCGATTAAAAATGGAGCGTTCCATTTAAAAAAATTTTGTGTGCTATTAGCTGAGGGTCCGAGTCCTGTTGGAAAATCCACCGCCTTGAGCCGTGTATTTTCTTTGCCCATGGTATCAGGACAGTTAATTTTAACTTCATTTTAACTTTATTTATGTAAAACTCGGCTACTGTTTGCAATAAACCAATAATTTTAATTTCTTTTGAAAATGAGATAATGTTTTTCCCTGTTCAATTAAAAACTTAAATCAAATTTAAGGAGTTTATCATTGAAACAAATTCGATTGGCGTCAAATTCATCAATTTATTTTAATCCATAACTATGCTCGAAAACATTTCTGGTTCGTAAACACATAAATGTTCACAAATAAAATATCACATAACGCAAGTAATTGCTTTGAACGTACAACTATTTCTCAAACAAGCTCTCACGAACTCCTGCAAATAGTTCCTTTGTGTCATCCATATTAAATTAATGCTCCAAAATTTGATTTCGACTCACTTATCAATTTGGTTTGAGTGTGCAAGCACCGCATGAAGCACATTTCAACTTCAAATGACTTCACAAATTAATTCTGATCACAGGAACACTGCGCATTGCGAATTAAATTACCTAAACGCAGTAAGAAATATTGAGGATGCGGAGCGAAATTTTTGTGCAAAATTATGAATGTGTGTGCGTGGGGGGAAGCGGAAGTGTTGACCTAAATAACATCATTTTTATTTTATTTAATCGAAAGCTTTCTCTATTCAATTTTATTTTAATACTACATTTTCTGCCAACCAAGAAAGATACGTTTTATTGAATTGAATTGTGAAAGTGTATAAATGGGAGAAGGATCGGGAGGAGGGGGTGGAAACAGGACGAACGCAATAAAGAACAACAAATGCAGATAATGTCTCTTTGTAGCAGCCCACAGGCGTGTGATTTCATTTCATGATACGTGCACCGGCAGGCGGCAGCGATGAGTGAAAGATGCTTGAAGAGGGGCGAAAAGAATGTGGAGCAGACAATTGCTGTAAGGGACATTGTTATGGAAAATAATAATAATAATAATAATAATGATAATGGTGGTACAAGTATTAAAAATTAAAAATGCAATAAACATGCATGAATGGCGGGCAAAATATGTTCCAGAAAGTATGTTTGTGTGCAAACTCGTTTAATAATGATTGCAAAGAAGTGTTGAATTCCATTTGTATGGGCTGATATGATTACTCGTGCCGTCACACAGCAGCTCGCTTCGATATCAGCTAGACTGTTGAACGTTTTGCAGCTGTGTTCTTTGAAGACGCACACAATAAGCATGAGCTTAGTTCTCTTTATCCTATAGCAATTTAATTTTTCATCCTAGCACTGTTTTCCATGTAGTTATGAATTGAAGCATTACGTATATTTTTATTTTTTTGAACAAATCCGTTTGCTCTGTGGAGCGCTTGGTGAAGTTATGTGGGAAAATTATTATTCATTTTCCAGAATGTATGCTGCAGTGCACTGTTGAGAATTGCGATGCTTCATGCAATGCTTAGTTTAAGTATTTGCGAGTTTGTTGGGAATACAACAATAATTGTAAACAGGCATGCATGGAGGACCGCTGAGCTTCTATAGCTTTACTGCGCACATTTTCAATATAATGCTTTATAGAAAATTGCTTTAAACCCTCGTTTAAATATTTGAATACGTAATTCACACTTTGTTGGAAAGCTTTTATGTGAATTCATTGGAAAAATTGTAGAACTGGATTTCTAATAACGTTGTTAGTATTTAAACCATCTAATTAATTATAATTATCAATGGAATAAATACGTTTATTTGTATTAAATAATTATTGGTCATATGTATTAACTTTGTTAGGTGTGAATTTATATACGACTGCAGCTTAACTACATTTTAATAAAGGTTTTTTTTTTTGGGATTAATTTGACCTTGAAAACTTTAAATTTTGACTTTGAAATGTTCAGGAAGATTTCTTATCTTATTAAAAGCTGTAATGTTAAAAAAAAATCCAAAAATATTCAATGTTTCTAAGCCATAAAAAGGTAGGACCTTGAATTTTAAATAGTTGACTTTGAAAACTCTTTTAAAGTTATTGGGAAAGAAAATTTACTAAAATATTTACGGTTTCTGAGATATAGTAAGTACAACATTGATTTTGACTTTGACCTTGAAATGGTATCCCGAATTATTAATTTTATCAAAAGCATCTATCGCTGTGAAAGAAAATTTATTTTTAGAAATCGGTTGAGTAGTTTCTGAGACTTGAAAATAGGTACACTGTACACATTTGCACTTTTTTTTATATAAATTTAAAATGCGTAATAATATTAAATAATAGTTTAATGAGTAAATAAAAATTAACCTAGTATCTGCACTTTCGAAATTAAAGCAAATATTAATATTTTACATCAAGAGACACTTAAATCAAGCTTTTTAATCAATTAACGATTGCAAAAACGAACATACACAAATAAAATGTGGCTTTCCAATATTATGCTACTTCAATGGGCAAAGTAATTGATTTCTCAAAAGCTACAAACATATATGGCCGAACGATTTCAATAAAAGCATTTAAAAAAGCTCCCTCGTCAAGTATTTTCTTATGCCATATAGCAACCTAATGCCACTTGACACACATTCAATGTTTTGAAAGACTGCTGTAAGATCGATAAGGAATATGTGTGTTTCTGCAGCTTCAGGTCACCAAAACTTTTCGCTTCAAATGCGATGTAATGGTAGTTATCAAGTATGCTCAGTCTTAACTCCTGCACAAGATGGATATACCAAGCACCACAACATGTCGCACGCATATTATGGTAATCTATCACCTGGATGGTATAAAGTTTGGAAATTTTCTCAAGTAATCATCTCCACAAACAAACAATGTCAATGTAACTCGCACCAGAATCTCAACAGGTAAACAAGCCACAAGGTGAAAGTGTGATCTACAAAATTATGTGAAGAAGTTAAGTAATTATCTTTTGCATTCCTGTGTATTTTGATTTAGAAACTGTGGTCACATCCAAAATGAACAATAAATAATAGCAGATGTGTCGGACATACATCAAATTGCATTATTTAAGGATTGAAATAATTCTATTAAATCAAAAGTTAAGAAAATCCTTCAACTTGCATAACAATTTTCACACCCTTAATTGAAATGCCGCTTCAAATTTAAAGGTGTGAAGCTGACACTTTAAGGCGCACTCAATGAAAAACATAACAACTAAGTGTAACACATTCCACATGTTATATATTTTTGAATAATGTGCATTTGCATTCTACTTAAAACGGTGACAGATGCATTCACATATAAAGTCTATTGACTCTCGCATTTCTATATAAATATAACGCACAAACAAACACACACACTGAAACAAAATAGACAACTTAAACAGCAACATGTTGTCAGGAATGATGAACAAGGTACTGACACACTTGCAAGCATGTTCCTCCTGATTTTACCCTTGGGGGATGAAAACGGTAAAGTAAAATATGTGTGTTACATCAAAACACGAAAATCGACGACGAATCCTATACAGTCTCTAGTAGCTACTAGCTTTGGTATATCATAATATAACCAACGGCAAATCTAAACACATATACTTGCATATATGTAAAATTCCCATACGTGCCGTGGGAACATTGCCGCAGCCAGTCACCTGTCAATTTAGACGGGTATTGTTCTCCAGCCGCTTTTATCTGCACCATCATCAGCAGGGAGAGGGGAAAACAGACGATTTTTACAGCTTTCGGTTTAATGAACCCCATGGGTGAGAAAAACTTCTCAACTATGTGCCCCCTTCTGCACTTTGCCCATATGTCGACCATATAATATTACAGTCTCTACTCTTTATACACTTTAACAGTTGGAAACGTTTAACCCCACGGACAAACCAAAACACGAACTTGATGAAAGCGTTAATTTAGAAAAAATAGCAGGTGATAAAAGCTCATTGCGGGGTCGTTTTTATTTTATATTATTTTAAGGACGAGACCGTAGACGCATCCTTAATTGTGTACCAATTTAGTGTGCAAATTATAGTTTGATTATGAGCAAACATCATATTTTTTAATGCTGAATTTTCAATTAAAGTAAAAACATTTTCTTCACAAAAAATTATCCTTATACAGGGTGACCTAATATTCTTTTGAATCCTTAATCTGTAATAATTTTTAATCTGTTTTAATTTAATTGATGTGTTTCTGTAACAAACACATCAAAACTACAATGAAATAAATTGCAAATCAGATTTTATTTAATGGAGATTTTTTACTTTAAGGATTTAAAATTCTATCATCATTAAAATTGTATTTTTATTGCGACTTTTTAAACGGTTTAAAGTGTTGTCTGTGTAATTACTGCTTGAAAGGAGCTTCTAACAAAACAATTTTTTTTTTGACAAAAACTTTTTTCTACAATATATATATTACAACCAAAATTGAAATTTAAACTGAAAGCATTTTAAGGTTTCTAAAATATTTCAGATTTTTTGAATCCATTTTCGAGAGCTTAATACTTGATATGAACGTTAAACAATTATTTAAATCGAAGTGTTTTAGGCAACAAACAAAAAGGAAGTCGGTGAATACAAGTATTGAACTTTATTCATTTTCCTGTGAATAATTTATAATCTATATATAAATTAAACAGCTTCCAAGTCCCAAATAATGTTTTAAAATTTAACAAGATACAATATTTTAAACAATAATGAATAATTCAATACGATTCGATATTAATTACACAACAAATTATTCAGAACTCAAAATTTTTTGCATTTATATTTAAATATAAATAAGTACATATTCATTTAAAAGGAAACCCCAAAAAAATGCAGACAATTTAAATGCCACAAAGAGACGTGCTAGAACTACAGCACCAACGTTAACCACCATAGGGAATTGTTTTGGAATATTCCGCCAACACAAAGGAATTCGTTAGAAATTTCTAAAGTATATCTCTTGCAAGTTTATGTATACTACACAAATGTGTGTGAGCTCATACGTAAACGTACATCCACCGCAAGTTCATAATGACCGCAAGACCACAGCAATTTTCAGTTGATAACGCGCCGCTATATAATATGGTATGTTCAACATCCCCATTGCATGAGCTACACACAAAATGGCGCAATAAAGCTGTCAAATAACAATCATTTACAAGTAGATAAAATAGAAAATCCTCCTGCAGTTGGATATGGCGTGTTCATAACCACAAAACGCATGTTTTTAGCAACAGCCCGTCAGCATTGGGGACGATGTCAATTGGCATTTTGTGAAGTTGTATACATTTAACAATATGGCAGCATGGTTTTGCTGTACAAATTCTTTGTCTGTTTGTAATGTTCATAAAGCTATGTCTATTAATTGCAACAAATCGGGTGGGGTGGCGATAATTATGAAAATATGGTAATTTTTAGAGGTCATTCATTTTCATTTTTCATTTTTCCTAAAAGAAATTGAAATATTTATTAATGAAATTGAAGAATTTTAATTTTAATTCATTATATGTAAATACAAAAAAAAAGGAAAACTTACCGTAATCAATTGCATAATGTGAAACTAATTTAATCCTATTTTTTAAGTATCCAAAATCATCCAAAGACAATGGCATTAATATTTAAAATCAACGCCATGTGTTTGCTCTTCAGTTTATACGTAATACTAAACCTCAACTAACGTTCCAGATCTATTGAGCCCCAGAAAAGTACCAACTACCACCCATATCGCAATCGGGAAATGTGTACTAAAAATGAATGTGTAAGGGGAAATGCCAAGTGCGACTTTAATATTATGGGGAGAGCTTTTTATTATAAATACACTCGTAGACAATTCTGAGTAAAAGAGATTGCGATAGTTGACGGAAATGAGCGCAGGAATGGAAAAGCATTTCACATAAAATGCCCCTTAATATTTCAGGATTCCCTGGAAATGTTTATAATACAAAATGTGTTGAGTTTTGTCGAAGGATGGAAAGTACTTTCCGGGTGCTAAATCAAATATTAACCACTATGTGAGCTGTGTAACATTTGTGTGTTATATTATTATTATTCTCTTCATGATATTTCATGTCAATTCTTAGAAAATTGTTGTTACAATAATTTTTCGACCTTTTTTAGAATTTACACAACCTTATTCGTTTATGAAATTTTTTGTTGTCACAAAAAAACACAAAATGTCTTGTACAACCCAAAATAATCGCCATCCAGTAATTAAATGACAATTTTTACAGATGTTTTGCAACGCAGGTGGTGAGAGGACATGAACATTGAACACCGGGGGAAGAATCAAGCAGGCGCGCCGTAATTATTTCTCGAAATTTTATCCATCCTTTATAAAGCATAATATATATTGTATGTAATTACATTTTACATCTAATGACTTTCCGCCTTTTTAGCAGAGCCTTTTCATTTGTCGCCAAAAAGGAAATAAAAGAGTCGCCACGTTTTAGCCTGTGCTGAATACATTTAAGTATAACACGTATACATTTTGATGGCACTCCAATGTATTCGTGTACCATCATATTATTGTATTATCATAAAGTTTTGGCATCGCCCTTTAAAATTACTATACATAGACGCTATATATATGTATTAAAATCGCAAGTCCACGTTTCAAGCGAAGCTTTTGTTCATCTGTTCGCTCGCTCGCTGTAGGAAACAGCGCCAATTTTCCATTCTTTTAAAGACCTGCGGCATTTATTGTGTTAAATTATGTTAAAACAATGTTACACGGTGATGGTGTTGCGCGCTTTTTCAATTCATCCCCCCTTGTACTCAAACAACCCCCCCCCACAAGTATATTGTGTCTGTATACTATAATATGTAACCAACCACCCCTTTATTTTGTTGCGGCGTGTTGATTCTGTGTTACTGAAGATGGTGTTAAAGAGTTATTCAAAAGGAAAGGCATTAAAGTTTCAGATTGTTATAATCCCATCGACTTATGTACTTCTGCTGAAGCACGCACAATTTTCCCTGACATATGGCATTTTGAATATTATACACAATATATATAAGTTGCCACCGTGTGCCACACCACACCTACACAGCAAAATATATCGCGGCAACATTATAACCCCAGCCAGCGCTATACATCAATTCTATGGCGCTTCAACGCGATGGCACGAATATCTAATTAATTATTCGATAACGAACTACAGTAAATGTATCAACTCATTAATTCAATTTGATATGCATACATACGCACGTCATGTTTAAATTTGCTATGTATAGCTGTGGAATAAAATGCGCTTCCCAGTAAACTTGACAAATGTACATAAACTTAATGAGCTTTGCCTTGATGGTACATTATCGCTTACACATATTATCTATAATGTGTGTCAGTATCAATGTAACATATGTACGGAATACGACAAGGGATTGTGTGAGTCGACGTGCAGCATCCGCACGTTGCGACTTGCGAGGGATGAAGGGGTTGCTAATAAACACCGTCTGTTATTATTATACTTTTATGTGGCACGTGCTTATTAGATTTTAACAAAACTCGCACCCTTTCCTTAATTAAATATTTGTTTTAAATAATAATATGATCTGTTCATAAAAATATAATTTATTGTGATGCGACGATTTTTCGCGACGTATTGCAAAATTGAATAATGCATTCGAAATTTTTGCTTCAAATTTTTTTTAAATAGTTTATTATCGTTGAAAATAGGAATTTAATAAAACAGTTTTAGAATATTTTTATAAAAAAATAGGTGTCCCGACGAATTTCGTATTTTTCCGACGTTGTTTTGCCCTCGAATTTGTGTCCAAAGATACTCAAAAATCAAAATATTGCTCATTTAAAAATAATAATTTAAAAATTTAATCACCTAAAATTTATTTAAAAGTTGATAATCTAATTTGAGGTGCTTTTCACACTTTTCCGGCTGAAGTTTTCTTGATGTACGATGAACGGTATTGTCGAGAAGAACAAAACAAGAAAAACTTCAAAAAATCTGACATTTTGTTCTCACGTTATGGAATAACAAAACATTTTCCGCCTTTCTTTTTTATATATAAAGGGTGATCCATTTGGAGGTAATTTCTCCTCAAAGGTTATATTGACAGTTCTTATGTCTCACAACAAGATGTCAGTGTAACTGACTGCGCTATGTGACGTACAGCTAACGAAACAATCGCTTTATAGAGAGAAACAATCGAATGAAACTTCATCTCAAGAAGAGGTCCTATTAATTGGCCTCCAAGATCTTGTTTATCTTACACCATTAAATTGCTATCTGTGGGATTATGTAAAATTTCTTAGTCTATGTCGATAAATCAGAAAAGATTTCCAATCTATCAATTTAAAGCAAGAGTTTCCTCAATACATTAATCGTTATGTGCTTTATTAAAAAATAAACATCTGGAAGCTTTTATTGGATCACCCTTTACAATGAAATATTTGTAAAAAATTTTTATCAAAAAAAAACTGCATGAAATTTATTTTCCAGAATTCGTAATTTTCTTGTGTATTTTCATTACCTGATAATTGCTACCATGATAACGATTAAAATCGTTAAAGCCGTTTTTCAGTTCCAACACAATTTTGATTTGATAATAACTTTCCATGAATAATTAAATATTGCGATACTATTATTCTATGGTTTATTCAGTAAGGTGGTTCCTTGAAAATTTACCGGAAACATTCATCATTCATCATTCATATTATTGTAAATTTGAAACCATAACAAACTAACGGCTCAAAATTGTGTGCAATTTTCTTGGAGGTAGGCATTAAAATTTCCAAGCAATATATTTTATTTAAAAGACGCATTAAAAGCAACCCCATAACGCTCATCCTTTGTGTAGGTGTACGAAAAGTTGTGTGTTCCATTCTCTAACACAAGCTGAGAGTGTGTGCCTGCTGTGCGCCATATTTTCGAACATACTAGGTGGGTGGGAGGGCGCATACATTTTTGAAACATCCTTAATTATATGTGTGACTGTTGTTTCTAACGAGGATCAGTTGATGAAAAATGGAAAGCAATTAAAACATGAGATTTTGTGCCGGATATGTGACGAGGGATGGGGGTGGATTTTTACGCCTAACACATATTATTATCCAAAATGGATGCTCGGATACAAAATGTCTGCACTCGCATTATAAAGTGGGAACTTCTCCCACTCATTTAATTTTTTTTTTATTCTTACTTCAACAATGTGTAAGTATGTTCATATTATGTACGTTACATGCACATATTTACATTTATTATATGACATGGGAGCAGACATATAATTATATGTAATGGCGTGCGGAAACGGATATAAAGTTTCACATCGCGTCTGCATGGATTTTTGTCGGCACACACACACACACACACACTTGTGTAAAGGCAAAGCACAAGGTTTATGTGGACATCTAAGTTTATGTATGGCAGCACATAACAAACCGTGCTTTGTGTTGGAATTTATATCGCATTTGAATAGTTTTCTGGTACATTCTCGTATACATAACTACATAGTTACATGCATAATCTGTGGAGTCGGGTACAAGGGAGGCTTCTCATCCACATGACTTAAACCATAAAAACATCAACTACTTTCGTCTGGTATACAGAAGTTGTAAAGTAACAACCCATCAAACTGCCGAAGGATACAAAATCATTGTATGCTCGTTGAATATATTCAAAGAGCTGACTTACTAGGGACCATGTTGTAGATTTACAAGCCACAAATCTCATACCCAATATAGACGATGGACGCATAAGAGAATTGCTTTGAAATGGAAAGAAAATTGGACACTTTTTTACATACATACATGGTAACGTACTTTGAGCAATATATCTGCAGCTTTTAAATTTTATGTACGGATGTTTTTGTAAGTTTTTATAATGCACAAAAAAGATAAGTGAGTTTAATCGTTTGTTGTTATGACTTTAACTCAAATACGCGTCCGGCGATTTTATTCATTTTAACAAAATTTGTGCATAAAAGTATTTCTTTACACTCCTAAAACTTAAAAGTGATACTTTGGGCAAAAAAAGGGCTTAATGCACACAAAACGTCACATTTTCTATCTCAGAAACAATACACAATATGATAAAAATTCGTTCACACTATTGTTGTCTTTGATGAATAAATTATTTTGCTGCACTTTTCAAGGTCAGAAAATTCAAGGCCTAACATTTAATATCTATGAACTGCGAAACATTATAGAAAATATTCTTTCATGTTACAATCGCTTTTCATTAAATCAAAAAATTTGCTAAACATTTCAAGGTCAAAAATTGAAAACTCAAGGTCATTATTCAAAGTGAAAATAATTCCAAAAATCTTTGTTTAGTGTATTATGATGATCTATATTTGCTTTAACTAATCTTAATAAAAACAACTAAAATGTTGGAAAAAAATTCAAGGTCAAAGTTCAAAAATTTCAAGGTAACGTTTTCCAAATCTTAGGAAAACTCCGATGTAGCTTTTTAAAAAGTTATTTGGATTGTATATTATCTTGTTTAAAACATTTTAATTTCATTTCTCAGTGAATTATCCACAAGTAACGATTCCTTTAATTCAATGACTTATTCAACGTGTTTTTCATTCTTTAAAGCTGTGTTTGATTACACAATCATAATGATTACTCAAAGCCTCTTGACACAGCCACTCAACAACAATAAGCTTAGAACAATATTTAATCCAAATGGCACGCCAATCCTATGACAATTTGCACACAATCCACGCATAGATCCACTTTAATGTTATGCAAACTGCTTCAGCAACCACCTCAATATACCGCCCAGGTAACAACCACATCGAAATGCCATCGATATAAGCAGCGATTTCAATCCAATGCGACCTACACCGCACTCGTCGTAAGCATGCGATGCGCGCCTGTTCGCATTTTATGTCGCCCATACACATAATTCACCTTTCAACAAATGATGCATGATAAAGTACTTGCCACTGCAAATCGTAGCATCAACAACATAAATGACATAAAAGTGCAAAAACCGGGAGCTTATGATTGTTTGTGTACACCATGTTTTGGAGGCCACACCATACATAACAATGTAGCAAACCATCCGTGTTGTGTACGCAGCCTCGGCACACGCAAACAAGGTGTGTAAATATAAAATATGCGTGTAAATTGTCCCGCACCCATCCAACTTAAGCTAAGGGTTAATAAATCACATTGTTGTAGCCGTTGTTTGTACTTGGATTGGGGAAGTTGCCGAAAAACGTTGATTATAATGTATATTGAGTTCATGCAAACTGCAGTAAATCATTTAACAGTAAAGCACCTTACATACCTAAACACTTTTCTTTTTTGGTAAGTTTTATTTTTATTTTATTTTTGGCGCAAGCAAACACAAACACACAAGGAAACAAACGCTCACTCACACACACACTTGGGGATGGGAAAAGTTTTCGCGCAAACTTTTCGATTAGGAATTTTTCTGATTTGTTATTCGAAGAAAAAGGTGCTTCAATGGATTTCTTTTCATGCAACATCCTTAATGTGTTCATACATATTTTGATGATTTTCGGGTATAAAACGAGTGAATTTGTTTATTGCTGCGTATTGTATTTTTTATGCAAATATAATTTATGTTGATTTCAGAATCTGTTAGCTTTATGATTTTTCTTGAAAAAAACTCTTATTTACTCAAATTCGCGTGAATTTTTAACGCAGGTATTTTTGCCTTTTAAAAACTAAAACTTTTCTGAGATTACGCTTCTTATTTTTAAAATTAACGACGTCTAACTACTTGCATTCAAGAACATCTGCTGAAATGAAAGAGCACAAATAATTTTATCTAACTATGTACTTCACTATTGTACTTCTCAAAAATGATGATACAAATTCCATTGTCCTTGCAACAAAAGCCCAAAATAATCTCTCCGCAATAACAATTATTAAACAAAATTTTTTCCACGAATTTAATTGCCCAACTAAACAAAGAACTTCACTAATTGAATTACCTGTACTGCACTGCAACGCAGATAGCGTCGTCTCACATAAAATGCCACTTATTTACCTGTGTATATGCAGTTCCGACTCTATGCACAATGCAACTGCCGGGACAAAAGCTTGCGATAATTTTGCGGGCAAACACTCGAGTACACCAACAATTAAAGCATTGTTTTCATTATATATTTTTGGCACTCGCAAATTAAGCATTGAAGATTATGCGAAATATGTGAAATGAACGGTGGAGATGCGAAGTATTTTTTTGCATTTTGTGTGTTAAACGGAATTCGTGCGCTTCCTTAAAGACTATGGCGCGCAACGTTTACCTGCAGGTACTTTGAAAAATTGTTATTTTCACACTAAGTGTAGCACAGCTTTATTATAACAAAAAACGCAACATTTTTAATTGCTTTTTTTAGTTTTACCAACCAACTGTTTGGTTGCAAAATGTTTTGCAATTCTTCGTTGCATTTTGTCAAAAGGATAATTAATTAAGTTGTGAAAAATATTATAATGGCTTTTTAAAAATTGGGGCAGTGTTTTATAATTTATATTTCGGTTTAACTATCAATTTAAGTAATGGCATGTATTCAGTAAAAACGGGAACTCTCTGACAAAACAAGCTTCATTTTGAAACCATGTCTCTTGTTTACATCAAACATTTGTTTCAATGTAAACATTTCGATAACGTGCGCAGTTAGCAACCCCCAATGTGTGTTATAAATTTTAAACGAAATGGAAAATTTGTATTCGCTTGGTCTGTGATCCGTTTCCACGGCAGCAACATAAATGTGCATTCAATGTGAACATATCTTTCTCATACTTACATGTGCGAGGATATGGAGAGGAAAATTGGCTTCACAACGCCGCATATCAGACATGCAACACATCCACACACACGTGTACACCAGTGCTCTGGATATCATCCCTCGATGCTCTCGACGCGACGCGACGTGACAAAAATTTAAAAGGAAATTAAAAGTGTAAACAATCATGAATATTCATGAACAGTGTAAATTGTCCGAGATATTTCCTTCAGAGGAATTAATTTCCATTTATAATGTTTCTATTTTTTTGCATAGTCCTCCCTACAAATGTTTGTCCATTTTCATTTTCCACGTTTTCTTTCCCGTACAATTCGACTTTTTGGAAGGTACGAGTATTATATATTTTGTGAAGCTTACTCGTATCACAGTGCCTTATCTAAAATTGTTTGTCTTGTCTTTTAATTAAAAGATAAACTGTGGAAAAGTGATTGGTTTTTTCCCCTATTGTCATCTCCATTCCGTTATACACATCACGCAAGATGAAGCCATTTAACCGGCAAAGTATTGCAAACATTAAAAGAAACAAGTTTAAGCTGTCGCAACATTAATTCATAATTCACCTTTTAACCTTTTATGTTGACGTCCGCTGAGAAACCGCCGTGCAAAAAAAATTTACGCAAAAAAAAAACTTTTAATTACTGCAATTTTATACTTATGATAAGCAACCGTCTAATTGCTGGCAATATACAACAAGTCGAGTCAAATAAGTATCATGAAATAAAAAAAAAATTAATTGCTGCTCAAGTAATTAGATGAAATGGCATCCACAAGCTAACTTAATTGGATAACTTTAAGCTCTTTTGCTCAAAATTGAAATTTTACTTTATTAAGTCGTCCTAATTTGCTCTTTTATTGGAAACCATTTATCAAAGAGCCGGCCCGTGCTGCGTCGCACCGTTTGCCATCGCAGCTATGTTAGTTGCAGCAGCACACCAACATATTATACTGGAGTGCTTTCGCAAATTTGAATTAATTTTAAAGGAGAAACCTATTAAGTCTAAGAAGTCCAGTGAATAAAATGTTTATGGGGGGAAGGTATTTTGATGTGGGGAGTTTTACGCATTGCAGCAAAGGAACAAACTTTTGTGAAATTTAAGGATAGAAGAATGGAAAGAGGAGTTAATGTGTGCGTATCATTTGTATAGTCATTGTCAATGTCATCTATCTAAAAAAATGTGTAACCAATAAGGCAGAAAATTTAATTAAAAAGAATTAAGTTATCAAGGTCAAAATCGTGTTTTCTGATTCTTAACAAATATATGAAATTTGTTTTAAACAATGTTTTAATTAACTCTCAATGGCAAAAAAATGTTTTCATTATTTCTAGGAAGCTTTTTGTTAATTTTATTGTAAATATATTTAAGGACTCCCTTTTTTTTAAACAATGTTTTAATTAACTCTCAATGGCAAAAAAATGTTTTCATTATTTCTAGGAAGCTTTTTGTTAATTTTATTGTAAATATATTTAAGGACTCCCTTTTTTTTAAACAATGTTTTAATTAACTCTCAATGGCAAAAAAATATTTTCATTATTTCTAGCAAGCTTTTTGTTAATTTTATTGTAAATATATTTAAGGACTCCCTTTTTTTACTGGCGTCTGTCGGTCTTTATCTCTTTTAATAAGTGCCTCCATCTGGAATCTGAAGGATTCTTTATACTTCCACGTCAGTCAGCGTTAGTCTTGTAAGACTATCTATCTATTTAAGGACTAAATAGTTGAAATGCTTGAAATTGCTATTCTTCAATAATTCGATTGTAAAATAAAGCTGATGTGGTTTATTTTTATAACAAACTGTTACAATTGCAGAAAAACTGGTTGCGAGCGGACTAACCCCTTCAGGGATGGATGCACTTCCGATAATTCTCTCCGCATTACGCAGTCCAAAACACATCACCCACTCGCACACAAAAGGGCCTTATACCACCAACCCATCGTTGTATCTACTAAACCTAATACGCTGAGGCATCTGAAGCGTAATCATTAATTATGAGCTCAATTATTTATTCATCATTTTGTTGCAAAAGCTGGAAGAGAGTTTTACCAACTTTTTTTTTTCCTTGTTATAAGGTAGCAGTTTTCTACTCCGTATTTAAGTTGTGCTTACAAGTTGTCCAATATATCTCGTCCTCGCCTTCGTTATGATTTCAACAATAATAATTGCAAGCCACTGAAGTGAGCAAGCAAACTTTCAACATGAATAAACTTTTATTGAGTGGTTTACAGTGGGTGCAAAAGGAGGTAAATGGACGAAGCCAGGCACTTCGATATAATAATAATAGCATTCGGAATATTATAATGAAATGTATACACATAAAAGCCATATAACACAAATGATGCAGGGAATAAAACGGAAGGCATGTTGTATGGGAATGTGTGAAAATACAAGGGGGGGATGCCTCGCCTCTATGGGGAGCGGAATACCTCCACTCACATAAAGCAGCAAGCAATGCAATTCTGATTTATTCTTCACTCTTATGTAATTAATTATCATGAATATTTATCCTTATAAGATAAGAGATGTAACAATTTCTTGAGTTTTGTTTAATATTCATTGGCGTGGGGCTAAAAGTTTTATTTGTGAACGCGCGTAGCGTTGCACACAGTTATTTAGTTTGTGGGACATTTTCCCACATTGCGCATTGGGAAATAAAAGGTTCGAGCCTGTGGATGTGAAGGATGTAAGGCCAACAGGCAGCGTGCGTATACTGGGAATTAACTTGCAAACATTTGCATATTTGAATTAGGATGACAAATGTAGTTAGCCGGGAGTTCAATTGCCATAAAGGATCCAAAAGCTTCAAGTTTTACCATAATATTGCAAGGAATCATCGTCCGTGGGGCTGTTATAGCTTGAATATTATTAACACACACTCACATGCGGCAATATATTTTCCTTATGTCTACTTCTTATTCATAATGATTTTTGCATTTTCCATTCATCTTTTTTGCGTTTGTTCGTGCCCCGCATTCCCATCTCGCTGTCGCTTCCTCGCGTGTGTCGCGTATGATATGCTCATCCAAACAAAAGAATCTGAAAATGGAACATTGGATCAAGTAAGATGTACATATTTTTGATGGATTATACTTGTCAGAACTCTGATTTATCTCTGGAAGGGTAAACAATATGTATTTAAATAATGTTTTCATCCAGCTCTTGGTTGGCAAATAATTTTTTCCTATTATTATTTGCTGCTAGTGTGTGTTGAGCTTTTTTTTCCTCCCCAACAACGCTGTATGTAGTCCACACGTATTTTGTTAGTGCGCTACATGCATATGTGTGTTCCCTCTGTTGCTCGCTGTTGTATAATAGTCGTCTCCGCATATATTCATCTTAATATAATATATATCTGTGCACTGTGTAAGTATATGAGGGATCCTTTGCATAATGTGTTTTGTTTATCAAGAAGATGGAGTATAGGAAAAGAGAGTCGTCAAGTTTACTTCAAGCGTGGCATGAAGCAACTTGAATTGTTGGAAAATAATGGCCAAAAAAAAAAAAAAGATGCAGCAAAAGACTTAACAACAATTTTGTATTATTTATTTGCTTCAAAGTTGATGAAATTGTAATGTTTGTGTTACAATGCTGTTATATTTCGTTTGTGTTCTACAAACAAATGCATAATAATATGTTTTCCAAGTCATAAATTTTGAGATGGCGTGGGATAGGGTGATGTACACGCCATATAAAACGACTAGCTGTGTGCGGTACGTTCTGAAGCGTGTATCGTTTTACATTCTTTTGCAATTTGGTTTTTGTGTGTGTCTGTTTTTTTTTCTGGGACAATGTTTGTAAGTATTACGGGGTTTTGCATTCACATTTTTTTCGGAAGCATATTATCGCAATAACAAGTCGTAAAAATTCAAAAGCGTGCTATAAAATGTCCTGGTCTTTTTGTCGTGCTGGGCATCACGAGATGGATGGTATGGAAGCGGATTGGACTATGCTAAATTTATGTTTCTGCAAATTTAACAATTTTTGTTTTTAAGCGCTTTAATTGATTGAAGTTTTTAATGTTTTATGACCTAGCGTTCAAGATTCAGCCAATCGTGATTTTTTTTCACTATAAAATTTATGTTGAGTACTTATAAGGCGTCTTGGCCTGACACTTAAATTTGCTCTACACCGTGGGTATCATAGAATTTTTTTAAATTGACAGATTTCTCACATTAATAAACATTTCAGCCTCTCATCATCTCCCAACATTTTTTAAACAATAAAATCCTCAGTTACCGACGAAATGAAAAAAAAAAAATTAGCCTACTACTGTGGATTTTTGAATTTTGGTCAATTAAATGTTATTTATTTTATCAATGTCAAGAAATTTAGTTTTCGTTTGTTAGAAAAGCTCAAAACATTTGGAAGCATTTTGTGAAACGTGGCGGTGGTAACAAATTAAAACGTGGTTCTCCCTGCATTGCATTAATTTAAATATGTTTTTGTTTAACTAAAAAATTTTGTTACACAATTAATTTGAATAAATTATTTTTTCGAATTTGATTTAAAAAATTTTTATTTTTAAGAATAGCTACATTTTTTATAAATTAAGTAGAGGGAGTTCCAAATCCCAATATCCCTTTTATTTTACTGTGTGTTCTTAAGTGGTACTTTAAATACAATTTGGCATTCATTTTACTTTTTGCACAGAGAAAATACATTCTCGAATTGATATTACAAACCAACAATGGAGCACAATTTTCCATATAAAACGAAAAACCCCATAAAAGATTACTTTATTGAAATATTGAAGGTTTGCACAAAACACATAGCCGCGTAAATGTATGCATATTACTGACATATATATGTGAAATGAAACATCATCTCCCAAGTGAATATCGCATTACAGACTACAGTGACTGTACACTGCGAAACGGCGTCATATTCCAATATTAAAGTATATAGATCCCCACTGTATATTTCATTGGTTATTGACATATCTCTGTTTCAATCATGCATATACACATCTCGTATGTAAATAGGAAAAAAGCTCATTTCAACGGTTCGGTGAGGGATGCGCAACAACACACATTCGCGAATTCTCGTGCTTCAAATAAAAAATAATACCAAAAACCAATATACTCGTAATAAACTTTTGTGTTGACATGACCTTACTTGCAAATGCGTGTGTAGTGGCATCTTCTTCTCAGTAGCTAGTAGCTACACATACGCGCTCTCGTCAATAAAATTATGCCCATGGCATATTAATGGCTGATCAATATATAATATGTTTCAGTGTACATAAGACAACTGTTTTATTGACTGTTGGGTTATATTTTATCATCCCTCACGCGGGAGTATTATATTGTTAAGATATTTGTCAATTCAGTTGGAGTTTTGTCAAGACTATTGGCAAGGGATCTATTGTGTGTTATTCGCGTAATACCTAATTAGTTTTATTGATGCAATGCCAATTTAACTTTAATTTTCAAGTACAATTTTGAGCAAAAATTAAGAAAATGAAAAACAAAAGAAAAATGGAATTTCAAAAAAAAAATGAATTTTAAAATTAAATGAGTATTTGTAACAGAAAAAAAATATTAAAGAGACTTTAAAATTTAAAGGAAAATTATATGTGAAATTAAAATATAACTTTTCTTTAATTTTTAAATCAGAAAATAGTTTACTGTATCAGTTGTTCATGTCGGACTGGAGTCCTTTCTTCGGTGAAATTTAAATTTCATAATTCATTCGAAGCCAAAACTCTTACAAAATGATATTTCATTAGCAATAATTTCAGAGACCCTCACAGATTTGTCAAACTCACTAAATAATATTTTTCAAATAAAAGGATTCTCTCGATAATTTAGCTTATTAATATTTTTCAATTAAGCCACTATTTTCGCGACACAATTTTAAGCTACCACAAAACAAAAGAATATTGTCAGCCAATTACCGAACCCTAGGATAGAGATCAGAATGCATTAAAATTGAGTTTGTAGTTGATAACTCAAAGGTGGTAAATATTCGAACGGCACTAAACCTCACCCTCTCCAGACTATCGGATATAGATTAATTAATTTAAATAAAATAATTTAAGATAACGCCAAAATTGTCCATTCCTAAAAATAATAATACATTTTTTTAAAAATATTTATATAACCACTTTTTAAAGTGGAAATTAAAATGGTGGAGCAGTTCTCTCAGTGTACCCCGACTATTTTGACAATTTAAAGGTTTGGTACCTACTACCATCCCCTGCCAGAAATCATAACTCATAGCCGCACAGTTTTGTATAATGTAAAATACAGCTCCGCAGATTCATCATACCCCAATCATATAAATTATAATTGAAGGGACCATCCCTGGAGAAACTAACACATTGTTAATAAAAAAATTCCACAAAATATTTGAAATCCTGAAAAAAAAAAATTCATTTTGCCACTTTCACCACCACAATTGTCAATTCGAATGTTGTGTAAAAGGTTCTTGGGACCATCAAATGTATTTACTACCGCCTGAATTGAAAAGAATACACTAACCCATGGGAAATTACACCTTTATCTATCAATCTTGAACCTTGGTCAGATTATCTTTTTCGACAGCCAGTGAGCTTGTGCCTCAAGTTGCTTGTTTGACAATCGATCAGTGGGGAATTGTAGTCTCCTATTGCTGGAAATGTGTAAATGTAACTAAAACACTTTGCCCCATGATACCCAGACATTTTCACATTCAATCTCTGAATATTATGATGAGAAACAAACTTTAAGCTCCCCTAATCCATGCAGATAGACATGAGATGTTGTCATCAAATCAAAATCATACCACAAGCACTATAACAATCGTCTGTGTGGATACAATAAACAGACTGACACCAACTCTATGCTTATCTGAATAATATTTTTGTTATGCTCGTGTCGGATGTTGTGAAATGTGTCACAAAAAGCGTTTTATCATTACCGCATATATAAACTTTGTTAAACATCGGCTTTCTTTTTCTTTCAATATGTGTCTTGTCACACTGCATTGCACGGCACACGGTTTGTACACCAGTTTCATACACCACTCTATGATGCAGTCGCTTCGAGTTTTTTTTTTTTTTTGCTTCTGCACACTCCTTTTCATATATCGCTAGCAAAATGTTGAGAACTGCACTTTCTTTCACTCTCCGTGTGCCGGCTTATCATTGATTTTGCTCGTTTCCCGTAAGCATATATTGCACCGAACATTGTGCATCCTCGTATATATGTCGTATTGAATAAACCATCAGCATATAGGGCAGATGAGTGCACATATACATTCCACATCGGGTGGGTGGTAAATATGAGCGGGTGGAAACAGACAAGTGTATATGCGGCGTAACGGCAGCACAGCACGATAATAATGTGTATACATGTATAAAGTCTGGGAGACAGTTTTGCGCCATGTTTCACTATCGTGTACCTTGTTTTGAATATCAATGGCCGGATTGTAGCTGAAAAGTTCTTGTTAATAAAGGTTTTATCAAAAAAAAAAATGGGTGCTTCCATGATTTGCATTTATCAGCTATACCCATTTGGTGAGTGAGTGTGTGGATGCTGGGTGGGGGTGAAGGGTGGGAGAATATGTGTTAGCTATTATAAATAGTATTAAAAATGTTGGTTGAAAGCGGGAAACGGATAACGTCAGACAACTATTATTTATGTATAACATAATCGGAATATTAATGCCATTAAAATGTTAAATGGGGAAATTGTCGATGAATTTGAAATGAATACCACGCAGAATAGGGTCCGTATTGTGTCAAATCCTGATTCGTTTTGAGTGTGTGCGTGTGCATGTGTGAGAGATATTAAATATCATGCATTTATTTAGCCAGAAGTTTGGACATTGAATACTACTCCATTGAAACATATTTATTTGAATAGCATAAAATGTATTTATTAAAATATTCGAATCTAAAACTGCACAGTGTGATCGCTTTTGATTAATTATTTTATACATCATTTTCGGTAATCCACATGACATCATGAAAAGGGTATCAGGATGACATTTTACAGTAAATTTTTAGAGAATTAAGTTTGATTTTTTATACCAGCGTTTCATTTCATCCACGAAGTTTGATTTCAAAGTGGCAGGGAATGCAAATGAAGTCGAAATGAAAAATAATTTTTTGACATTGACCAAAATCAAACACCTTGAAATCTTTAGTAAAGTTGTTCACTGTAAATTTTGTAATATAAATTTGTATATTTTATGGCCAAATATAGATTTTTGCATTCCAAAATTTTTCGGAAAAAATCTTTCAGTGATGAAGAAACAGGTTTTTAAATTCGCTTATTGCAATAAAAATGGTTTAGAAAAATGTGCAATTGTTCGTTCTATCGCAGAAACTGCTCTACGAAAATCTTAAATTTTAATGTAAAATATTCAAGTGAAAATAAGAAACTCTCTTTAATTTCTTCAATGGCAAGTTATTGCGCTAAAATTTGTTTCGGCGTTTATGTTTTTACATATTTTTAAGTTTATGGAAAAGTTTCTTAAAAGTTGAAACTACAAAGTGCATATCACAGAAATAAGGGCCAGTTGTGCTAAATAAAAACGAAAATTTTAAATAGTTTTTCTGGAAAAACGTGGAATTTAATTTGACCTTAGACATAAATTAAAAAACGCCATATTTACAATACAAAGTTGGTGGAAATTGAACCGATAAAAAAAACAAATTCCAGCTTAATTATTTGAATTTTCTTGAAATTTAAGCTACGATTATATATAATATAACTTTTATTCTCCCCATAATGTTACAGAGTCATAAGAAGAATAGTTGACTATAAGACAAAATTTTCCGTTAAACACGATTAATATTACGCCCTTGAAATTGGAACACGTCTTATTCTACAAAAGACTTTCAAAGATTCAGAAGTTCTTAAAATTATAAGAATTAATTAATACGACGTAAACATGTAATTTCAGAGTTTTAAAATTTAATTTTCGAAATCTCATTTAAATGTTAAACGGTTACGAAAACAAAAACAATACTTTACACACAACCAGTTTTTAAACAATTTTAAGCAATTTCCTTTTCTTAGCGCCAATAAACATAATCCTACTGCAGTATAGTCTATTCGCTTTCTAACTGCTACACAATATTGAGGATTAAAAGTTTTGTGCCTGATAAGAGCTTTTGCTACATTTGCAGAAGCAAACATTTTTGAGTTGCATCGAAACCAAATTTTTGCTTCATTTTACCTTACAACTGACGTTGCCGAAACACTGCAACATACAATGGGAGCAACGTTGCTGTTGATAGTCAGAACCCAAAAACAAAGCATCAAAATAAAATGATGAAAAATAAAAACACAAACAGAAACAGTAAAGCAAGCAACCAGATGAAAATGTGAAAGGAAAATAAAGTTCTCAAGATAAATAGTTTTTAATTTGTTTTGAGTTTAGACAAATTAGCTCATGCTTTTCAGTTGGCATTTGCTTTTATCAGTCCAAAGTTGCCTGAACTTTTTGTTATGTATACCGAGTACATTTCACTGCGTTGTGAGTTTATTTATTGGGTGATGGAGATACAAGTTGAAAGTTTTTCCGTTGCACATGCGAATATTGCACATATGACATTTCGAATTAAACTTATTTTGCAACTAACTAATACCGTATATTAAGAGGAGATGTATTTTGGGTACAAAACTTTTATTGCACATAAAGAAAAACGAATGTGGAATGTGTGTGGATCAGCGTGATTAAAACTTTATGGCCTTTATTTATTTCTATAGTGGTTGGCAGACTTTAAGAATAAGAACATTAATTTTATATAAGTAAAGTGAGAATTGAAATTGAAGTAAAACAAAAAAGTATGAGAAGTGGGCATCTCAATTATTTTGAAAAACAAACAAAGGACTTACACAAAGTGCATTTTGAATTGAACAAAGACTTTAAACTTAAAGCACGACTTATATTCACCGATGCATCTACACGAACATGCTACACATTATTTCTACAAAATACACTTTATGATAGCCAATAGCAGGCAGTATTTACACAGCACAATTTGCATAATCTTTCCACGGAGTATAAGTGTTAATTACTTCTGCATATATGCACATTGCACACGTCTAATCAAATGCAATATGTGCAAATCTGGAGTGAGTGAGTGAGTGCACACACAATGCTGCATGTTCTTCAAAAAGAAATCAAAATGTCTCGGGAGTGGGTGATAATGACAAAATGTGCAGCAAGTTGCATTGTAATAAAAGAACGAATGTTTACATGTTTTATTTGTTGATGCGGGAGTAGAATTAAAGCGCATGTTAAGGTGCAGTACGATGTTGCGGAAAATTTAAATGTCACTGAAGAAAATTACTTTACATAACAGACTCATAAAAAAAATGTGAAAAATCTTTGTGTATTTCTTGCAACTGTTATTATTTATGTTTGAAAATTGGAGTTCGTTAAGAAATTCATTATCTTCAGAAATTAAAACTAAAGGAAATTCCATTAAATTTAGTAAAAAAAAACTTAATAATAATTTAAAATCTTTTTGATTAATTTTCAGAAATTCTTGTGATGGTAACAAATTTGTAAGACATCCTACATCTTCCTCCTCTCAACCTATATTCAATTAATAAACTTTGTTCTTTGATATAATAAGCTGAGATAAAGGGCTTATTTTACTTATTTTATGTATAGTTACATTGATTTGCGAAAACAATGCCACCCCGACTTCGTGCAGTGACAGCACCAGAACGACGCGCGTTAGAACCAACGATTGATAATGTAATTAATTGTGCCTCCACTCTAAATAAATAAGCATGCACGGCGGCCAAAAATAGCAAAGTTTGCGCCATCAAAAAGCTGTGCGACATGCTTAGCAGCTGGAAACTTTTTCCGTATACACACAGTTCTTTGATTAATTAAATCTCTGTCAAGAGAACTCTATTGTAAATATTATATATTTCGTGTGACTTATCACTTATTCCGCAAACTTAATTCTTGAAAATTCTTGAATACACATCATTCTGAGATTTACTTTAGTTTGTTGTTCAACTACAGTGAAATTTAGGGAAAATAATTGTGGAAAAATTTTGAAACTTTTATACTATTTATTTATTCACTTCTTTAAAACATGGCAATACGTGATTTGCCATTATGAAACCAAATTTACAATAATCGAAGAGAAATTAAATAGAAATAACAACAAAAAGCATTGAAAAATTTAAATATTTTTCATGATATATTTTAAGAGTTTATTCACGACAAATACCTTTACCGAGTTTAAATTTAAAATTTGGGCGTAATTATAGGTCAAACTTTTATTTTAAAACATAACTGAACTTACGACAAATTTTTCGCGAGGTGTTTGTTACGAATCAAACAATTACAAATCGATTCCCTTAATCATTTTTGGAATTGGTCAATTTTTTCCACGAACTGCGATTTTTTTCGCACTGTTTACGAGTCATTTTTGGGTTTAAAATAATTCTAATCCACTTGGAAGTAACACAAGTGTGAACAAATCCGTAGCGTGATTGATTCCCTTACTCAGACACACGCAAACACACACTGTCATTTAGATTATTGTAAACTTAAAATTAGATACCTTAAAATTATTTAAATTACATATGAAGATAAAAAAGTGACGATTAAAAATTGTAATATTAACAGTTAACTTAAAAAAATTAAAACAAATTTTTTTTACTGCACTTTTCCACTTCTAATCAAAAAAATTCTGCTTGCACAATTCAAACATGTATTACCATCTTGTTATATATCCAGACAAAAGCACCAGTGATGCAGCTTCATGTCTTTTCGATATGTCAACTAACTAGGGCATGTAAAAATTCCCCAGCAAAAACATTGAACAGTCACTTCAAGCTACTGCTGCTACTGCTGCAAACAAAAAAGCAACAACCCCCTCAGCCCTTGAAGCAAAAGAAGTACCGGAAATTAAACGTTTGCGACAATGATCGATATACAACTGTTGCATGTGTTCACAGAGCGATTTTCGTGTCTATTGATATGGAAAACCTATCGGATGAATCCAACATTCATTTCAAGTTTCTTCATTGCATTGCAATTACCGCTTCCATGTAAAACTATAGTTGTGTATACGTCTACGTGTATGTATACAATTGACTTTCATTTGCATTCGCTCGTCGCTGTTGAGTGTTCTTTATGTTTACCGCAGAGATAACCCGCTCACATCAGTTGGCCTATTACTCGTAATTATATTCCATTGATGCCGATTGAGCCGAATAGCGAACTTTTCAAAAGGTATGAGCATTTGAATGAACAAGGCATGGAATTTTTAAAGGGCAAAAAAGACTCCCTCCCTATCCATCATGTCATAGGAATAAATTTTCAAAATTAAAAAAAATCCTTTTGAATTTTAACGTATTTTCTACGTTTCGTGCTTTAGAAATGGTTTGCGATTATGACATTTTCCGCCAAAAGCATCATTATAAACTGTGACGTGTTCCACATTAATGCTAATTCAATTAATTGTTTTGCCACTTAATTATGAAATTCATGTTATTGAAAAAATTATCATTATAAACAATTACACGGTCCACATACTGTTGTCATATGGCATGTTCGATCCTCCATGCTGGACATATTGTAATCCATAAGGGCACATTAATGCGATAGCACGACATATTATTGCAAATGAATTAATTTTACACATAATTAAATTTAAGTGTATACAACTCCATTGGTTCAATTAAAAATTTAAATTACTGTCATTGTCTTTTTCCTTTTTTCAATAATTATCAAAACATGTTTTAGGCTGTGTATTATTGGGGAAAAAATAGGGGAAATTTATAATTTATTTAAAATCCTCAACTATTAAATATTCGTTTATTGACTATTAAATTTTTTTTTTTTTAATTTTTGATTTAAAATTTTTTTTTAGAAAATGTATGCTTAAAAGGCTACTTGCCGTTAAAAAATGTGTGCTTTAATTGTAGAAGAGATCTGATTTATTTTATAAACATTTTGTACAAAAATGTCTTTCGAAAAATACAACAAAACAAAGTAGAGAAACTGTCACTTAAACGATCGTTAAGCAAGTTTAGCATGGAATGAAAAAGGATGTGACAAAATAAATTTTTACTTTATTTTTCGTTAAACTTCGTTTGCACTTTAATTTTTTGAATTTTTAAACTAATAAATAGTAAATAATTTTAAATTTTAAATTGTATTTAAATTTTATTTGATATTTTGTGCATTTATAAAAACTAAACAATGACGTCTATTAATTAATTTTATTTCTGTCTTAATTCATTCATCTTGGACTAGATTTTGTATAGTTTAGACTAAATTCTGCACAATATTCAACCTGATTTAAATGTTAAAAAGAGTTTCCGAAAGTTCAATAATATACAATAAAATAAAAATTATCATTTTAAGTATCAGTCTGCTGTCTGTCTACACTATAAATATGATTAACACCATAATTATTGAGAACAAATAGTTTAGGCACCTCAATAAAAGGCAATATTTGAAAAAAAGAATTTTTTTATAAAATTTGGGAAATTGATGTATTAAAAATATGTATGTATATTTAAAAATAATTGCGATTGATTGGATTTCATTAAAACGATATAGTAAAAATAAATAAATTTGCATAATTACAGAGAAACCGGAAAGTGGACTCTTAAGTTATGCGGATCCTCATAATTCAAATAGAAAATTCAATTGTATCGTCAAGCTTATATAGTTGCTTATCTAAAATGACCTAACAAACAAACATTAATTAAATACAAACAAATTGTCATGTCGCCCTATCTGCTAAAAACAATGTGCTTCCATGCAAAATGAATGTGTGCCCGTATTTTAAGCATATACAGAGTTCTTAATATCTAAAGAATTGTCGGTGAGTGCAAGTGAAAATCCCTATTCAATAAATAAAAGATTACACTGAGCCATTGTGGCAGTGGTTGTATAGTTGTTGTTGTTTTCGTGAATGTTTCACCACTGCACCGTCCTTTGCTTATTCCACATTTCCCTTCCATATTGCTGCTGCTGCTGCTGCTGCTTCTTCTTCTTGTTATTGCTATAAAGCTTTTTATATTACGCCGTAGTATTTAATGCGGGCTTTTACCGGATACTCATACATACATTTTATAGTGTTTTTCTCCATTATTATTACACAAAATGTGGGTGAGTTTATATAATGTGTGTTTGTGTGCATGTGTGGTGAATTATTTCTCATTGCACATGGAAAGCACATATATGAAATCTTTTAATGCTTTGTATTTCATTTTTCTATTGAAGTGCGCTGCTTAGAAATTTGACAAGAAAAATGTAACGCTTTATACTGGAAATCCTTTTTCGTTATTATCAAACACACACTGGGCGACGTTATTCAATCCTTTAAGTTGCTTTGCAAAGTCATGAGCTCATGATTATATGGTCGGTATATGAAATTTAGTATGTAACTGTACTCGTCGCATCCTGCTAAGACGCGTTGCCATTTTATTCACGTCATTCTCGTCAAATCATGACGTATGGTGAAAGGTCATTTCATTGTTCTCCCCTTCAGATAAACATCATAAACTTTTTATTTCGGATGACTTAAATTTATTCATCTTCGTCGTTGTGTCTGCGCGGGAGAGCTCCGACCATTTTTTTGATCAATTTTCTTCTTCTCATATGTGTGTAATGTAGCCTCGACATATTTTGATTTCGGGTTTATGCTGACACAAGCATGACCTGCATGTGAGTTTTTCCTCTCTTTTTATTTTTTATTTTTTTGTCGCACATTTACACAGACAGAAAATGTTACCAGTCAATTTCAAGCGTTGAAAGGCTTCACTTAATGCATTACAAAGTGCTCACATGGAGTGTATGTATGTGCTTTTTAATGTCTGTAGTAGTTTACAATGTTGACATGGAATTTTTCATTAACAACAACTTTTCCGGAACATCCTTGAATGGAAAGATTTTTCCACTTTTAATAGTTTTTTTTTCCTTCTACAGTATATACGGTTTCTCATGGTAAACTCTTTTGATCTTTGCAGTAACTTGCACAACTTTTAGTGCAGGAGTTAAATTGTTACTTTTTAGTAACTACTTATACTTTATACTCTTTTTACTATATGTAGTTTGATGTTTAGTGTTTGTACATTCACAAAGGAAAAAGCATTTCTTGTTTTTTTAAAGCATAAGTTTAATTCAAAGACAATTTTTTTATATTTAAATACGACTTACTTATATACAAATTGCACTTGTTTTACAGTTCGACCGTAATACAAAATTTAAAAAATTCGTGAATGCCACATTTATTTCACAAAATTACAAAAAAAAAAAAAATTTTTTTTTGATCCAACCCTGAGATTTTCAAAACCAAACATTGTATAATGAAGTTTTATACAAAAAATATTAAAGACTTCGATTTAATATTTGATAAATATTAAATTTTAAGAAAATTTTTAAAATTTTCACAAACTAATTGCCTAAATTTTTGGTGATTTAAAATCTAGTATGAATTTAGGCGAATAAACAATTGTTGTTTAAAATAAAAATATTCAACGGTGCTTTTATTTATTTTACTATATTATGTTTGTATATTTATTATTGCTCATATTATGTTAAAAACAAACGATACTATTATAATAACATGTTTGTTTGTTAGCCAATTTCCATAATTGTGTGCTATGCTGAATATTTGCGGTCAGTTAATTTGATTGTTTGATTTGATTTTATGATAACACCTAATACATTTTCTTCACCAAAACACAATTTGTATAAATATTTTGTTTGTCCCGTTATTTATTTGAGCGATTTATTTGTTTACAAATTATTAATATTAATAATCATTGGTAATTCCCTAAAGTGCTAACTTTAAAACAACGCACAGTTATTTGAGCAAGAAATTCTTTTGCGGCTTTAGTGAATACACTTACACAATACGAAAGGCACACATAATATAGCCGCAGCGCAAGTACTTATTTCGCACCCTCGAAAAAATGTCCTCCTAGGGCGCTTATGATGGATATAACATTTTATGATCGGCGTGAGGTTGCAAATATGAAATTCCTTCGTATCCCTCAACTAAGACAGTTCTGTCTCAGCGTCGTATATACCACTGTAACGGCGTTTGTTTTTAAATTTCCCTTCTCAATCCCCCACCCACAATGCAGTGTTGTGAATTAAAAAACCGTTCTCAAGCAGCAGGTATACAAGCACCATGTAGCTTTTGCTACACGTTTTGATATGCATACCTGCACCTTAAATATTTTCCATCATTTTTCATTTTAAGCAAACAAATTTTATGACGCGCGATGAAATTAAGTGTGAAAGAAGAAAAAGGTGTGGGGGGAGTGGGGGCGAAAAAATTCCACCATTCTCTTAAGAATTTGTGTTTGCGTGTGCAAGGGTCATAACGTACAAATTGAGCATTAATGTAGTGCAGCCGGCAGCGTGGCAGCAAGCAGCACTATCAAGGATATACTCCACAAAAGTGTCGTTATCAAGTAAACTAACAAAACAAAATTGACAGTGTGCGTGTTGGTTGGGGTGTGTACAGTTAAATACGTACCAGTGGGTTATGTAGTGGCTGGTAAAGCATCGGGTTGAGAAGACTTTGGGTAATGTTTTGCGAAAAGTTTCGATTAGATGATTGCCACTCGACGATAAACGAAATAGGGGAGCAAATAGGGTGTTTCATTACATATTAAACACACTTACAAATAAAGGTAAATGTGTGCCACTGCCATATAATACCTTTTGGATGGAATTGTAATCGTATTGAAAAGTCATTCAGTCAGAATTGTTATGCTTCATAAAACTCAAATGATGCGATATTTTCGCTTTCTCACGTTACGCTTGATCTATGCTAATTTTATGACACTTGTGTTATAAAGCGTTTGCAATTTTTCAATTTGAATTTGTTTGCCCTTGAGTTCGTTCAACTTAAATGTGCGAGTTGTGTCCTTGTCAGGACTTTTACAACTCTTTGCGGAATGGGTGGGAATAATCATGAACACATCCTATCTGAGATATCATTGTAAGAATGCCAATAAATTCGCTGATACTACGACAAGTGCTGACTTTGCTTTACAAGCGGTATTTTAACGACTGTTATAATAAAAATTATGTTTTCTCAACGGTTCGGTGATTATGGATGTATTTCGTTGGTATTTTCAAGACATTTGGTTCAAATTTAGGATGACAATAATATTTTAAGATGTTGTGATTTCTGCAGAAAATAATGTGCAGTAAAATTTAAACTTATTGTTTAACATTTTTCATATTTCTCTTATTAAGTTTTAATATTCTTTTAATGTTACGGATTTGCATACAAAATACAGGATGGTGCATAGGTCTGTTACCATTTTGATTATAACAACTGGAAAACAAAAACTAAATTTTTTAAAGATATTTTCATATGCATTTTGCATGACACTTTGAAAAGTTACGAGGGGTATATATCCTGCATAATTTAGTTTTGTAATTATAGGTTTGTATGATTTGTGGCTTGTCCATGTAAAAGTCTTTTATATTAAATAACCAGAAAGAAATTAATCAAATCTGGCAAATTTTGCGGCCAAACCAAATCGCCATTCTTCTAAATAAGCCAAATTAGGGAATAAGCTTTAAATGCAAGCAAAATGTAATTAGCAACATTAAGTAATTAAACAAATTGATTTTACAGCGATGCAGGTAAATTCAAAATTCCTTGCAACAACTTCCAAAACATTTTCAATTGTGCAAAACGTCTTCTGCTTTAGGATGTTGGATCTTCCGCAACATCCTTCCAACCAATTACATCGATTTGTGCATTGAGACAAGTATTTCTTGGTCTTTCACTTTGCCTGGAATGTGTTACAGATCCTTGTTATCCGTCAATGTATTAATAAGTCGATGAATTGTAATGGAAACCGGAGCAAACAAGCAATTTTAGAGAAAAATCAAAATTTTCGTTGCGTGTGAGTAATGCAATGATTTTGCTGTTGGTAAAATGTTTTATGACGATTTTAATGCGCTGATTGATGGTTTATTAGTCCACAATTTAAATTTCATCATTTGATTTCCAAAAATTAAAAAAAATAATTTATAACAACCGAGGAGTAAATTTTCAAAGTAGATAACAAACTTATGCGCTACCCTGTATAATTTGGGAAACATTTTTTATAACAATAATTTTTAAGAAACCATATAAAGTTTAATTTGAAGTAAGTACCTCATTTATATAAAAACTTAGTTATGACTTCAATAACTCAGCATTTTTAAACATAAAACAAACTACCCACTTTTGGTACAGTTCAATTTAACTTATGACATGAAAAGCTCCTGTCGACAAGTACATCCAATTGCCGTAACACTTCACACAAATGCAACCCTCCTTCACCTATTATTATGGTCCTTTTCTCACTACACACAGTATGGTGCAGGGTGTATCTGCAAAAAAAGCTTCATATCAAACACGACAACATTTTTATTGCGGTTCCCTTTTAAATAAAGTTTTTCATCTATTTCGACTTCGCATATGATTGTGTGTAATGCGCACAGTATCCTGTCATGTACCCACACTCCCATATCACTAAATATGTGGACGCAACCGTCATCTGTAAGTTGTAATAAGTGTATACAGGACACCATGGCATTCCATAATAAAAATGTTAATCTTCTTTTAAGTAATTGAACAGCAAAAGAAAGATAAAAATAAATATCACAATAAAGGGGCCAGAAAAAGCTCATCCTTAAAAAAGTTTATGGCTTATTCTTGTTACCTCACACCAGCCGGTGCAAACGTCGTGAATCCATGGACATGGAACATCTCATGGGTGCTTTACATTTTTATTATTATTATTTTCGTTTTTTTTTTCTTGCACCCCCGCCCTTTCGGATATTTCCCGCACCCTTCGGTTTTTTGACTATGGCTTTTTGTTCTCCTTCCTTCACAGTTTTGTGTGTGTGTGCTTTTTCTTCTATTTTTTTTCTTTTGAATGAGAAAAGTTGCGCGTTTTCTTTTCGTTTGGGTTATTTTTTTGTTGCGTTTTTCTTTCTTACACGCCTCTTTACAGTGCTGTACGATAAGATATAAGGTGTCATACGACGACATCTGAATAGACAAACATGAAATGAACAGCAAGAGACAAAATGCGTTATTGGTACTTAACTTTACCACTCTGGAGATAATAAGATTTTTGCCGCAAACACACTGTTCTGTGTGTAAGTTCTATTTGTGGATCAAGAGCGACTATGACTTGGCAGTTGGATGCAACTTAGATTATCATTAATATTTGTTTTTCCTCGCATTGAGTTTGAAGTCAGCGAGTGACAACATACATTACATCAGTAAGTGTCAGAATTGCAACGTTTCAGACACAAGAAAAACTGTATTATTCTAAATTTTTAAATAATTTAAATAATAAAATCCCTTTTTCTCAAACAAAACTCTTTTTTAAATTCACTTGAATGTTAATTTATCTAATATTGTTAATAATAATACATTTACTCATTGCTTTCTTCAAATTTCCTTTGTACAATTTTAATTACTATTTGTTTATTATGGTGCATCATCATTCATCCTTTCTAATAACTAAAATATTTTGCTCCACATTGTGTTGTCAGAACTTTTTGTAAATTGTCAGCCAGACAGAATTTTTCACCTGCATTCAACAGCAAATACCTTGAGTTGGCTTCTGAAGCAGCACGAATACACTTTTTGCACAATGAAGCCATTCATTAAAATTTCATTCTCGATTATTAATTAAGTAATTGAAGCTATGTTGAGAAAGGGCAAAAATAATGTCTAAACAAACAATTTGGATAAATTAATTTTTCAACTTTATGTTGTACAATATATATTCGGGGGAACGCTGCTGTGCGATGTTTTACATAGCAAAAGTTTTCCCAGGCGATCCTTGGCGCCAGTTTTTACTTGTGTGGTGCTCCGCATCAAGTTTGTTGCTGCAAAGTTTTGGTATCGGTTTCAGTTTGGAATTAATTGAAATTAGATGGATTTACAGTAAAAATGAGTTGTAGCTTCGGGTTGCTTCAACGTGTTTATATTGTGCTAATGAAACTTTAATGTTTCACTTGTAGCTTTTTGTCTATTTTAGAATAAAATACAATTTTACTGGTATTTTTTTGGTAAGGATGTTTTAAAGCTTTACATTTGATTTTTTTGTAAATCTTTTAAATCCAACAAAAATTTAGTTTTAAAAATTGTTGGATTTTAATTTGCAAAAATCTATCCTAATTTAATGCCTTTTTTAAAGTAGATTTATTTATTTTGATTGTAACGAAATACGATTATTGATGTTTTATTTACGTTATTGTTTAAATAAAAACAATAAAATAAAAATTCTTGCAATTTTGCCACCAATAATTAGAATAAAATATAATCAGCTACAAAAACCTATTCCTAGTTATCTTTTATATTGGTTATTTTTAGAAGAACTGCCACAAACGATTAAAATTAAATCTAATAAAAATGTATCACGTTATCATTAAAATAATGCATCCCTTGGATGAGGGTTGTTTAACCCACATTCCCATATCATGAAAAATATTTCTTTACGATTATTGTTAAGACCCACAAAACCAAATTACAAAATAAAAAAATGAAAATTGTTATTAGAATAAATGTCTGAAGGACTCTCGGGACCTCGCATAAATGTTTCGTGAAATAGAATGACCGGAAGTGAGCTTATATTCTCGTGGGAATTGCTGAAAGAATGGAAAGCCATAACTGACTTTGTTCGTTCAGACAATACATTGACGTCAATTATATTCCAAGTTTATTGTGATTGTAACTAATTTTGGCACTTAGACGGACACACAGACACATTTCCTCATAATATTCGTTACACAATAGTTGATGTGTCTTTGTTTAAATGTGTTTAATGTTAAATGATTATTTTTAATAGCTTTTATCAAGGGTTAATAATAAGTAATTATGAAATTACTGCAAGTTGATAAAGGAATTTTTTTAAAGCTTAGTTTTTGTGAATTTATAAAGTGGAGAGGGTGTTTTATTCAGTATTTTTATGCCAAAGTATTATAAGATGTGATTCTGAAAATATTATGCACACTGAAATTTAAGATACGATTAAACTCAATTAAATTTTTTTAAATGCTTATAATTGTTTGTTCAATATAACATGATTTTCATTGAAATCCTTAAAGGTTGCATCATTAAAAACTAAATGCAGAGCTACCATACTTTATTGAATTCAAGTAGAATTGCTAAAGAGATGAAAAGCAAATATTTGAAAGTCGAGTTACTATACCTAATTATGAAATTATCTTTACAAACCATTGTATTCCATTTCTTATTTCCTATACTTAGTCAAATAAAGAAGATATCAAAATGAAATTTATTATCAGTGTAAAGAAATAAACAAAATTGAGCCCAAACAAATATTTAAAAACACAAAAAAAAAATCCATTTTAATGGTGCAATATAACAAAAGAAACAATAAAAACGAAGCAGCATAACGAGGCTCGGAAGAAAAATAAGCGAATCAAATAAAGGAATGTTTGTGCCTTTTTAATGGCTTTGATGCGGTCCTTTTTTTATTCTGATTGCGGTTTCCTCCTATGGTTATACCTATACATTTCCATGCCATCGTTCGCAGCTCCCATAGTCTCATCATCTAAATAAAATATACACATATGAGTGTACACATCTCGTTTGATACATTTTATTATACTTTATTATATCCTTTTATTTTCCAACGTCGGCATTTGTGTGTAGTATTCATGCAAATGAATTTGTGTGTATGACTATGGGGCGGATAAAGCTCCCCATGGGTGGGCGTATGAAAACGCAATTGAGAAGAATTGAATATAATACACTATACCAAGGTAATTTACCCCCCAACTCTGTTGCGTTGTGTGTAATTGTGTTCGTTTCGTATATTTTAGTTTGTGTGTGTGTATCTTTAAATGCAGTCAATATTGCTTTGAGCTGAAAGACATTTGTGGGCAACTGTATGTGGAGAGCGGTGGTCAAATGTGCAAACCGAGCTTCACGAGCCATTAAGCAAATTGACCAATCTACCGTATTCCTCTGTCTTATTTACCCACACAGTAGATGGGGAATCCTATTTCGTTATGAAAATCAAAATGAATTAAAATGTAGTCGTCTGAGCTTTTACATGCGCGCCATTATGTTTTCGGCTTAGATAAAAGTACACAACAACAATATTGACTATTGTTATGGTTGCTTATTATTTTAAGCTAACATACATGCAAAAGGGGGATTAAGTTTGTAAATTTGAAATGGTTTTTTGTTGCAAATATATGTTTTGCAAATATTGTACAGCATTTCAGGATTAACAATTTCAATTGTTAGCAAATATAACATTGGATTAATGCACATATGTTTACATTTTATGAAATGTCAAAGATTTTCAGAAATTTGTCAGGAAATATGCATTATTTAAATAACCATGCCTTTTATTTTATTGTGGGTGTTGTGTTGAAGTTAAAAAAGCTTCAATTTATTTTACGAAACTCATGATCCATACTTATTAAGTTTAAGGAATTGAAAAAACATTTTATTTAGTCAAAATATTTAAGAAATAAATATTTACAAACTTTACTGCTTTACTTTAATTAAAAAAAACACAATTTTCTGATCACTTTTTAAAGAAGTTTTCTTTTATATTGAAACACTTTAATTGATTTGTAGCTAAATCCCGTTGTACAATAAACGGATGTTTAGTTTTAAGCTCCTTTAAAGTGCTGAAATATTTCAAAAACCAAATTTAAAATTCAAACTTAATTTTTTTTTAGAAAAAAGATTTGTTTAGTACATCAATGTCCAAAGATAAATTTAAGGCAAGTAAAAAATTGCCTGAAATAATGCTTAATACTTACAAAATTTAATAAAGAGCACGAGTATAACTCTTAACATTTTGTTTTCATCCCTAAATTAAGTTTCAAGTGGCTTTCTCGTCCAAGTAACTAGCTAGTTTATCAATTTAACGAACGAAAATAATGCTTTTTTATAAGTTTTCGATACCAAAAATGAAACTCAACAAAATTCTGAATTAATCCTTTATTCTTTTGATTTTCAAATCCTAATTTTTTTTTATGTTATGTAAAATGCACGCTGTTACAATTAAAATAGTTTTTGATACAAAATAAATAAAAACGCACATTTATATTTTTTCCCAGAAATGTTTCCTTGGAAACAAAAAATTTGTTTAACAGGATATGAATAATCCGCATTAAACTGAATTTATTTTGCATTTATAAATCTCCATCTCTTTACAATTTAAAAAAATTATTTCATTACACTTATCATCCTTTCCTAACATTCGCAATAAAGTTTAAGGTTATAAACATTAAAAATGATTTGTATTCCAAAAGCGTTCATTGTTCCATTACAGCATCATTTATAAGAGACATTACCACCATCACATAATGTTCCACAATTGTCATTGCTGTAGATCCGAGGCCATCTCTCAAGTATATCGCTTTTATTGCCAACTTTATGGCAGCAGCAGTGCACCCCTTTTACTACACACACTAGTTAAGTATTACTCAAATCTACTCCTAATCCACCTTATCATGATTCATGCCATTCATCTCGGAAAGTAAATTGAGTAGAGCTCATTTACACTCAAGTGAAACGTATATAAGTCCATCGCCAAAGTGTTAACAGAAAAAGATTTACGTAAGTTGGTGCGGAATGAAATTAAATATGTTCTGGTCAATTTAGTTGTACACACATAATACCGCTGTGTATAAGTATATTGTAGCAAAAAGGACGAAACGGGGAATTGCTCACATACTTATAGATGAAAAGTAATGAAAGTTTTCGGACAATGTGTCCACCTTTCAGTTGGCGAACGTCCAAGAAAACCGAGAAAGTGAGCAAGAATGACAGGATAATAAAATAGGAGAGAAGCAACGAAAGCAAAAGGGGAGAAATGAAAATAGCGACGAACAAAAACATCGTTTCCTAGTTCATTTCTAATCCATGGCTGAGATCTCATTTCCAGTTGCCTGGAATGGACTTTCATTGAAAATTTATAGAAGTCAAGATTAGATTCTGTGCAACGTCACATAAATGGCACTGACCAAAGTGCATTGCAAGGTATATAAGGACACGAAGGTATTTGCAAAGACACACACAGTTATTACAGTATGGACGTACATCCTTAATCCATATAGGTGACATTACTTTAAACAGGATTATGTAGCCCATAAAAAATGTATTAATGTACGTTTCATGTGAAATTCCCATTTTTTTTAAACCACACTAAATAGGATTCATTGCCCAATGTCAGATCCCATCATATTGAGGGGGTGTTTTTATTTTATTCGTGCACCCAAAACGGAATTGAATTTATTTGAAAGAATTGCTCTCAATGTAATGCAGATAACGTGACTAACTCGGAAGGAGCCAATTATTGGGATACATTACAGAATTAGAAGGCATGCAGACCCTTTTATTTGTCGCCTGATCGCATGCTATTTGAATAATGGAAAACAATTGTTTTACTGTACAAAGCACGCCCTGCAGGGCTTTCTTGTTGTACGTACAACAAATATTTTGTATCAGCATTCATGTGTGGGGAAAGGAGGAATCGCGTTGCTTTGCGTCGAGACGCTGCTGTGGGTTCGCAATTGCTGAATTCTACTATGCATTCAAATAATTCAAGTGAAATTCAATGCTACAATAACAATATAGTAACGAGTATGTATTTAATAAAGCACAATATGTACTTTGTGCATGTATTTGAACGACTTTCGTTTGTAAAGAAGAGCTTTTTTTATTATTGAATTTAGAATCCGCATTTTGTTTAGTGGTGATCTTCTTTAGTCTGAAATCCATTTTTGTTGATGTCTGCTTTATATGCTCTAGACTTGAAACAGCTTTAAAGCATGCAATGAAACATTTATGAGTTAAAGCAGTCATGAATCAGCCAACGAAATGAAGCACTTATTTGCAACTGCAAATAAACTGCGCGCTAAAAGGAATAATTTTTACATTTTATAACAACAATTTGATATTATGTTTTACTTTTTATTTTCCAAACAAAAATAATCCACAACATAATAGTTTGTTCTCCCTTTTAAGTATGACCAAAAAAGCGAAACAGTTTACCTAAAAATACTATTTTCCAGACGAAAACAATCAAGTCGTTGTTGTTTAATGGGACCAAAATCGTTTATTTATGCAGCTGAATTGATCCTAAATTCTTCTCTGACAATCGACATGTATGCAATTGAAAGGGTGGGAGGAGGGATGCGAGGGAAAATGGGTAACTCACAAGCATCGCAGGCATATATGCGGTCGGAATTCGAATCGATGTTCTGCTCAGAGCATTGACGCATGTAAACGTTCTAAAACGTTTGTTGTAAATTTTCTACAACCGTCTTGGATCAAAGTGGGATTCTGTTTATTTAAATGTCGAATCCAGTACAAGACATCTGCAATTGGTCCGGAAAGTTTTTATATATTTTTTCTCTCCTCCTTTCAAAATGTAAACTGAGCAGAGAGTAATTGTGTTCGTTCACGGATTTTCCCGCATACACCATATCAGAGTAATAGAATTGGATTGTTTTACTTGTGAATTTGAAACAAAAACTTCTTCGAGGTTTTCACGATTCACTGCATTTTGGGTAAATGCACGTTGCAATAAAATATAAATTACTGAGTAAATATTTTGTTGAAGACATAATATGCAGATCCTGACTTTTCTACGTACACTGAGAAAAATTGAGCCCACTTATATCAATTTATTTAAATATCATTTTAATGTGGAAAAATTACGAACACCAATTTTGATCCCCTCCAGCAACGCCGGTAAATTTTGAAGTGAATGTAAAGTGAAAATTTTAAAACTGTAATTCAACGTACTTTATAAGAATTAATAATTAATTTACACAATTAAAAAATGCGATTAAAAAAAATCTTCCAGAAAACAATAAATAAATATAAACTTTTTTTTTATATTCAAATAATCAATCTTTAAGTGGAATTTATAAATATTTACATTAATTCAAATAGGAATTAAAATAAAAAAAGCAACTCCAATAATAGCAATGTGATTTCATGTAAATGTATATCCTGACGTAATCACATTAAGTATCCACTTGAATGCGGATTTTATGATGGATCTGTTCCCTCATTGTGTGTAAATTGGTTTTAATTTATTTGTTGTACAAAAATTAAAATTAAAAAAAAATTCGACTTAACCGATTTTCAAACAAATTATTAAATTTCAATGCCTCACCCATTAAATATGCACAATTTCACACCAACTTAAGAAGCGAATGATATTTACCAAACAAAATAAAAACGGCCATTTATGATTTGAGGCATATAACGCGTTTTGGTATATCCTTCTCATTTATGCAAATTTGAATTCACGCTAAGCTACTGATAATATATTCCACCAAAAACACATCATTTACCCTCCATATACAATAACCATCACTTACTTAAGTGTGTATGTGTGTTTATGCTTAATGTATCGCTCATAGTCTGAATATAAGGGCGAAAACGGAAATCGGGAATAGTCCATTCGCACACTAAACACACGCAATAAACTTGATGAACTGGCACCCTTTAACATTTTCCAAATATGAAGAAAATGTGCCGCAGTGACATTTTATGAGACAAACGCACACACCAAACCCACTAAAAATAAAGCTTCACACATGGGAGGGCCGAGAGTGAGAGGAAAGCGGCAAGCAGAAGGGGAAAACACAACACACATCCGGACTTGGGAGTAATACATATTATATATAGAGCAAAATTGAACTTTAACACAATTCACCAGGAGGCCACACACACACATAAAAAAAACTCTCTCTGCTTCATAATGTGCGTCTACATGGGAGTCGTGAGTCGTCGCAGGCATTTTTATTGTGCTGACATATTTCATCTCCCATTGCCATTTTCATAAATTTTGCTTAAAATTCATGACCCGATAATTTGATGGCTGGATAACATTGAAAATGAAATGAAGAAATAAAAAAATCAACACATAAAATGCGATAAATATCGAAGGGTGGAGCGAAGTACTTGAAGGCAACTAGACAAGGGAGTATAGAGATAATGTAATGAAAAATGATATTATTTATTGTGTTTTTTTTTTTCGGGGGGGGTAAGTAAAAAAGCGATAAGCATAAGTGTGTGTACATGTGTGTGCGTGTGTGCGACTGGATTGTTATATGGATGGGAGGGGTTGGAGCTTCAAATGGGGATAAAAATGCTGACATTAACGAGCAAACCAGATATTTGTAATGTTCGTAATATTATGTATACGGAAACAAGCATCGAAAAGTGTATAAACAAAAGTGTGTGGGGGTAAACGAGTATGTAGTTAGGAGGTAATCGTTTTGTGTTTGGCATTAATAGCTTGAGGGTTGATAATTATGCTTTATTCATTTTGTTTTCAAAGTATAATTAGATTAATTGATTGGAGTGGAATTTTTTCCACACAAGCATTATTTTAAGTCCTTTTGAAAATGTTTACTCTTTTCAGTTTTAACAAATGTTTATCAATTTTTTAAACCACAAAGTAAAATTATCTTTTTAAATCCGCTCATGAAAAGAGTCTAAACTTTAAAATCACAAAAAGCTTCACATACACGACGCTGTATTAAAATCCTAATTAACAGAGTTTATTTCTCATTCAAAGTCATAACTCTCAAACTGATTTACATAAATATGCAGCGTAAAATATTCGTTTTAATGCTCCTTTTGAAAGATGCAAATTCACAAACAAGTAAGATACATCATTGCCATTAATGAAATATGGCAAAATTCTCACAACGAATTTATGCTTACGTGTAGACATAAAATACAAATTCACCATAAATAATTCGTCAACGGCTTCAAAGAAACAACACACACACACTCGCTTGTATGAATTGGTCGATTTGTTAATCTTATCACGTTCGCAGCACCAACAAAACAAAGTAGTTTTACTCGCTTCACCAGCGCACCAGATCGATGTGGTATCATGCCAAACATTTAGTACGTCTTCATCTCATAAAAGCTCCCACTTCATCAGATGCTTTCGCCTCATAATTTGTCGTATATCCGCATAACATTTGTGTGTCAATTGTTCCTGTTTTCCCCCCACAATGTTGCGTCAATTATATATTTGATCAAGTAGTGTAGGCGAATTTATTCGAGCAGACATGTCAAAATACATTCAGCTCACATCAAATATATATAACGATCACTTCGTTATAGGTCTTATAGTAAACATCAAATTGTTGAGCGAGCAGTTCAAAGCGATCTTCCTCCCACGTAGTTTAATTTAGGATCGTTATCAAAGGCGTATTTAAATTCATTATGTAAAGGATTATTTATTACAGCTGAGTTCATTACTCCGGGAAATCCTTTCGTGCATTGCAATAATTCCTCTTGAAGGCAGACGGTAATGAAGAATACGGCGAAAACTATCCCCATTGTCTGTGTGAGTTTCAATTACTATGCGTCTTCAAAATGCAATGAATTTGATTTCTATAAGATGACTGGATTTAATTTAATGCAGATGTGTTTTAGTAAAGTTTGTGTAAAATTACTTAAATTGGCTTTAATAATAAAAAACAACTTCGCTGGCATAAATTTTAGATTTTGACCTTGAAATGTTCTTCAAATTGTTTTTTTTTCATGCTACAATGATATGAAATCAAATATCCATAATATATAAATTAACGTTCTTCGCCTTAATTCGACCTTGAGAGAACAGACCTTGAAATAAAAAATATCAAATTAGCAATAAATTATTTTATTAACAAGGTCAAAATTTAGTGCCGTCAAGTAGTTTCTGAAAAATCTTCCGGACATCCGAACATCTAAACGTCTTAACCCATTTTTTGTGTACTACTTTTTGGGGCTCAAGAGAAAACGTGTTTCTGTATCATACTTTTTTGTTTTCGGTAAAATTTGGGAACGTAAGAATCTTTTACAAATATACTATATTACGTAATAAATTAAAAATAAAGCAATGAATTATAAATCTCATGAGTTTATTGTTAATACATTTATTTAAATATTTAACGACACTTTCGCATTGTAAAATGTATCTTAAACAGACCATTACGACCAATTTATGATTTTTATCAAACACGCAGGACATGCTCCAATCAATTGATTAACCTATAAACGGCAGTCAATAAAGCCCAATTTTGGATGTTGCCATAAAACAGTTTGACGACCAATTAACTCCTTGTTATTGCAATTGAACGTTGATTTGATCGAGAATGCCCCCAATTTTATACAAACACTCAAATTTTCCGTATTTATATATTATATGGAACAACATGAAACAAAATTCATGCAGAAAGAGTAATAAATATTACGAACAATATAAAGTACGCTTTTCCAATAATAATTTTGCTCAGCAGAGAAAAGCTTTTGCACAAATTTTCCCTATACTTAAACAGTGCACATTTTGCAATTTAATTGCCCTAATAAAACCGATAGCACCACTTTTCTGCATAACGGAAAATGTGTTAAAATGCTTTTCTCCCCTTTTGTATTTTTCAATGAGAACGTTGTACTTTGAATACTCGCATAATATATAGTTCAGTTAAAGAAAGGGAAGAACTTTATTCTTTGACAGCTCAAATATTCTACAATATATAAGCTCATTTTGCATCTAATGATGTCTATGATGCTTGCAATAATATTAATTAACATAGCATTGATGATTTTGCAAGAAACCTATAAGTCAAAGACGGATATAATTCTTGTGGTACAGCAATTCACGGAAAGCCCTACGATTTATATTACAAGCACAAAGAAATGATATTGGAAATTGAATTAAAATCTTCTTGAAGAAGCTTAAAGAAAATCAATTTGAAGGATGCTTCTTTTGTTACCAGTTTATTATACGAGAATGTTTATCGCTGTATGAGTGTATTAGGAATGTGGAGTCATTTTTCATTTTGCATTGTAGGAAGACTAAATAAGTCGCGTTTGACAGTCGATTTCATCTCAGTTTTCCAAGTGATAGACTTAATTCCTTGTGAGCAAAGACTACACATGTCGCCCTATTAATTTAACACAGTGCACTTAACAAACAAAGTGTGTTGGCATTGGATGTGATAATAATTGGATGCTGTCAATGAGGATTTTCGTAAATCTCAAGTTATTAATTGTCAGTCAAGAAAAGATTCGTTTCACACATTAATTAAAAAATCGTTCAAACATTGAGAAATACCTAAAAATTATAATCCAAAATGCGAATTTTTATACTATAAAAAAAGAAAATGGCGGCAGCATTTAATTCTCAGGCACCCCATTGATTTTGGATCATGCTTAAAAATGAACATCCCAAACGTTTTAATAAAAATGTATTTACTGTGAAGATATTTACAATAATCTGTAAAGTTTAAGTAGTCAGCAATTAACTCATTTTGCTTTAGAAATTATTTCAATAACAGTGTCTGTTTGATTTGACATTTTTCTGCACTACAGAGTGTGTTTTACAGGACATTGTAGTGATGATTTGAAGATTACTTACAGTTCCTTTAATAGCATCTCAAAAGGACATAAAAATAAAACAAGTGATGGCTGCGGCAAATTTGAAATTTCGCTACAGAATTTTTTTTTTTGTTTGCCAGTTGTTGTGTCGACTTTCCTTTTCCGTTTTTGTTTGGTTTCTTATTTCCTGAGTTCTTCTGAAACCATTTATGGAAGCATTTACTTTTAAAGAATTTAAGTTCCCATAATCCTATTATTTAAAAGGTTTTTGACAAAAGGATTTCCGCTATTTTATGTTTTACTTTTTTGTTTTGTTTTATCTTTTTTACAGCACTTTAATGATGTGCTTTCCAAACATATTATATGTAAACGTTCTTTTGCGTAAATATAAACGACATCCATAACTTGTGGGCTGCTGCAGTGGTGGTGTTGTGTAAAATGACTGTAGTAGGATTGGTGTTTATAAGACGCTCGAAGCTGATGGGTGTTCATGTCAGGTTTTCAGGAAAAGCTCAAAACAAATTGTAAATCGAAATTGGAATATAAATGAAGCTTGCGATGGAGGATCAAATTATTCCAACAATTTTCATGATGAGCTTGTTAAAAAGTTTCTATGCAGACGCGCAAAGTTTACACAATTTCACCATCCACATTTTAAACAGTCAGGACCCTTCATAATGTAATAACATTGCACGTGTGTCAACCGGGTGACTGCAAGAGAAAAGTGCTGTTTTTTTTAAAATAACTTTTAAAATGAATTCTTTCAATGCTGTTTTATACTTAATAGTAATAGTTTCTAGTTCTTTCAAAGCCTCAATCGTTTTCATTCAAATATTGCATTTGTTCTGAATTAAATCTTTCCAACAGATAAAATATTTATTTAAAAGGGTTTACAGAATTTAACTAAATAATTTAGTAAACAAATTAATTTATAGCAATTGAAAAAGAAAATAAATCGTATAAGTAAAAGATATTTTCTTTAAAATGATTTAAATATTTTTCGGATCTGTTTAGCTACTTTTCCGCATTGTTTCTAATACCACATTCTTTCACATCCTTCATTCAGCCTTGCAAATATTCAACTTCGTGAATGCAATTTTTATTTTCTTTGCAAACAAACTCAGTGTAAATTTTCAATGGGAACTCATTGCACTTGATAATAACTAGAACTATTAGTGCAGAGTTCAGATTTATATAAAGCTTATCTCGTTTCTATACCAACGGACACGACGATTTAAAATTTTTGTTTTTATTAATATATTTTAAAAGTAAAGCCAGATGTCTAAATTTATAAATAAATTGCAATTTAAAATATAAGTATTAAATTATGCGAGTACTTTTACAGCACAATACAGACACAACATAACAAAGGAGAACAGAAAATATGCTCATAAATAATGTTACCTATTGATGAAGAAAATCATATAAAAGTCATATTTGCGAAAGAAAGAAAATATTTATCCTTTTGTTGATTCTCTTATTGCATACATTATGTACCTATAATATGTTCGTGTGTGAGTGTGTGCATAAACGAAAGTGTAAAATCAAACAAATTCTTTGAAAATAAATATTTGACATTGAAATCGATTAAAAGTTGAGAATAATAAATAAATACAGAGATCACAACGAAAAATTTTATGACACGAGCGTATATTGTGTGTTTAGAGAATTTTAATCTATTTAAAACATTTTGTGGATTAGCTAAAAACTTTACACAAAATAAATGAATTTAAAAAAAATTGCTCTAATTTTTTAAGAAGTTATGTGTATGGAAAAGAGGATTGGTTTTGTTTTTTTTTTCAATTTTTTCATATTGTAACCCTTTTTACACACATCACATTATACATATTACATAAAAACTTTAATAAATTTAAGCTTAGCTGCAGTCGTATTTAATTAAGTTCTCAACTCGCTTTCTCTGCGACGTATTTTTTTTATATCCAATAAAGTGTTTTGTGGCACGGAAACAAAAAGTAAATATGCCTATTTCCATTCTGTTTTATCAAAATTCTTTTCCAATCAACGTTTGATATGAAAATAAAATTTAAATAAAAGAAATAATTGATCTAAAAAGGTCAAAAGGGAAAATTTTACAAAAAAAATATTGCGGCGCAAAACAATATTGGCCGCTATTCCATTGTATATTTGAGCCACTATGCAAAAAAAGCACATTGTGTAAATTGATGAACGTGTGTAGAACATGTCACATTATGATTATCCAATCGCTGCTGTGTGTGCACACCAACACTCATCATTTTTGTACACAAATATTGGATAAATTTTATGCGAACACAAAAACGTCGCCATATCCATCGAGTACCTTCCACGCACCCCACGCAAACACTGAACACATCTCCATATTATTGATGTACCGATTATTGAGAATAAATAGAGTGTCATAGGTGACATGAAGATGAATGAAAATGATTATTACACCGAACAGTCGTCTACATGTTCGACTGTCACTCTTGATTATCTAATAAAGGAATTGACGTAAAAAGAAATTGATTGAGCACAAACAAAGAATTACTGCACCAGTCAAAAAGGGAGGCGAATGTTGGTAATAACTTTAGACAAGTCTGTTCCTATCATATATGCGTGTTAAATGTATAATGTATATGTTGTTCGGTTGCACACAGTGAGGCGACAAGCTTACACATGACGTGGAGAAAGTTAAATAGAGCTTTTTGTGCACCCTCGCGCCCGTTTCCGATGTCACTGATACACTTGCACGAGTACATGTTATTATAATGGTAACGGGGAGGTGTGCATAAGAGTGTGAGTGTGTTTTCTTTTTCTGCTAAAAGTACAAGTTTCAGCATATGTGTGAAAACTTAATCAAGGCGGTTGCTTTTGAGTGACAAATAACATTTTTATTATTTAATTTTCATGTTGTGCAGAATGACTCAGTGAATTGTATGTAGAGGAAAGTTAATGACAAGGAGAGACTTTGGTGAATATTGATTGAAGTTAGTATGAAAGTTTGCGAATTTTGTGGACAGATTTGGAAGTGGATTTTAATGATTTATTATGAAGTGCTAAGCTTTTGCTCCTGTTGCATTTTACGTTGAATAATGTAATAAGTTTAAGGGTTTTATTTATAAAAAACTAATTATAGCAATAAAAGAATTTAGTTAACAAAGCAATTTTTTAAATAATTATTGACTTAAGTGCACAAATAATCTTAAGTATGAGAGATTTTATTAAAATAAATTTCTGATTAAAGGAGTTAGATTAAAATGTTTCACAATTTTCATTTTTATAACCCACTGAAGTCTTCTTCTTTAAAATCTCAAACTTTTTCATGTTCAACAATGTATGATAATCGTAATTTTCCCTCAAAAAATAACAAGGTGAAATGTGTAAAAATATAAGGACAACCGTAAATAAAACAAATGATGTGTGAATGACCGTTTATTTTTAAGACGTTTTTTTATGGTTTCTCATTTCTTTATGCGCCCTCGTTTGTGTGTTTCATGGAGTGCGGGGGGTTCAAGAATTAGTGTCGGCCGTCTTATCGAGCGTCTAATCTGCGAAATGGATTGTAATGCTTAATTACATGAAATAAAATCCAGTGCAAAAATATCCTGATGGGTGTCATAAATATTACGTACCATTTGTCACGCTTCGTCGGGCATTGAATAAAGAAGTCATTACAAGTTCATATTTCATAAAAGCCTTTTCAACGGATGGCGTCGAAACGCATTACACGATGTAAGCTGAACGCTTGCGTGTAATTGAATGTCAAGCATCCTTGTACAAAGTTTATTTTAAATAGTAAGCCTTAAGTACACATGTTAAAATACTCAATAGGCTTTTAATGTTATCAATACAAAGTTTTGGCGTGATAAAATAATATAAATTCAATTCAAATTTATGTTTACTCTTAAAATTAATCCTTTTTTAATATTTACCATAAATATTTAGTAATGTGAATTTATTAATTAATTATAACAATAATCATTGGAAGACAATTATTTACTAAAGGTTACACATTTCCTTAACAAATCGAGACTACGCACGATATTGTTTTGGCATTTAACTTTAATAGACTCCTTCATATAAAAGCATTGCCAATAAAGGGAATTGGCGTTTCTGTGACTTCTTATATGGTCGACACTCACACGTAGATGTGATTATCATAATTATTCAGTGTGTCCAATTAAGAGTGCTCAAAATAATGAGAAACAAAGTACTCCCATGAGTGTTAAAAATGTATATTGTTTACGTTTCGCATGCATGTCATGCGAGCATTGGATTTTTTGGGGATACCTATTGAGGTTTAAGAAAATGATAATGTTTGGTCTTCATGCAATGTGTTACGAAGTATCACAATAAATCCGCATGTTAAAGGGCAAGGGTTAATCAATTTAAAGAACAGAAAATTGGACAATATTTTCATGAGAATTTGGAATTAAAACATTGTTTGAGATTTTAAAATGCACTTTTAAATTACGAAACAGTTTCTTTATTATTTAAATCCAGAATACAAAGCTAAATATCAAAAGTTAAAATTCATATTAGAAATCAAAAATCATGTTAAAAACAAATTGCATAATTTTTCATTAATGTCTTACAAATAAATTTAAATATTAATATAATTATTAGGTTGGTGCTAAATTAATGCTGACCTTGAAAATACATTTAAAACAATTCACAGATTATTCTCGCGGGTTGGTGAAGATGAAAACTCTCCCCTTTTCAACACATTATACTTAAAATTTCCCAAACAAAAACATTGTGGGAAAGCACTTCTTCAATATTTTCATCTTTTAGAAGTTACAAACACAAAATCTTGAAAATTTTAAAAATGAAAATGTTTTCGAGACTCATTTCACAATAATAAAATTTTTTAAATATTAAAAAATTTCCTTTACAAAAAAATAGTATTTAATATAATATTTATGTAAAAACCAAAAAATTATTGTGGAAATTTAACGGACGGTTTTTGGTACTTGTTCTTCTTTAACAGATATATCTGAGATTAATTTAACAACATTTTTTTTCAAAAAACTTGAAGTTTTGCTGAAAAATAAATCTACGAAATGATGTGGCAATAATTATTCCTTGCCTAACAAATATGATTTTTAAAATACTTTTAAATTCAATCTACAAAAAAATCAAATAATTGAAATTGGTTTTATTCAAACTACAACAAATGGTTGCAAACAATTTATTAAAAAATGTAAAGCATTCGCAAAAATAATCAATTTAATTTAGTAATTCAATTTAGAAATAGTGCAAATACGTTTGCATTGATTCAATCATCTGGATAAAAACATTTTTAATTTTTCTACAAACATGGCTATTATTGAATTTGCTTGATTGGTTAAACAAAAATTGATTGATGTATTTGATTGAAAACGAGGCGACACGACGCGATGTAAAAAGGAGGAATATAACAATCATGACAATTTAAAATAAAAATCAATACCCACGTGTATTTATGGTGTGCACCAACACTTAACGATCGCCGAGTATTAATCACTATAAACAATGAAGTTGATAAATAATGGGATGTGCAATTAAAAACGTAAAACGTGAAAAAAATCGCTTTAAATGTAGCCGGGGTTGGCTGTTTGGAAGGGGGAGCTTTCCTGCAGTGCAACAATAATTATTCGTTATTCACCAGATGTACGTTACATAATCCATAATGCGTTGCAACAATATATAAATAGGTTAACACACGTTGTCATCACACAGGTATATGCATTTAATACATGTGACGTGCATAAGTACAGCATATGTTGAACTATACTGTTTGGTGGTAAGCTCGTTGCGCTATATCATGTTAACCATTCGCATTTATTTGGATTAAAGTTTTCACAAACACGGCAGTTTTACACCACAAATTTAGGTTAGCCGTAAAGATGGGAAGTTATGTGTTTGCCTAATCGGGCATGGCGGTAAAAGATGATGCCGCAGAAAAAGAAGTTGCCACAAGCCATTTTAGTAAAAAAAAAACATGAAAAACATAAAGTGGGCAAGCACAAAGTTTTCAGCAACTGTATAGACCGTTAATTTGGAAACTTTTATAATCGAAATATAAATTAAATAATATATTAAGGATTTTGCGAACACGAAATGGTGCATGAGGAAAAGTTTTCACACGATTATAGTTTGTATTTTAAAACACCATTTTTTAAATGCAATCTTATAGGTTGATAGTTGTGAATAATCACGACACTTTAAGCTTGACCTGTGATAACGTATTTGTATTGAAACAATGAATTGAAATAACTAAAACAAATCAAAAATAAAATGTTTTTAATTGAAAAACGAAAGCTTAGCATATAATTAATGGAATATTGCTAATCATCTGTATTCTGTACCACTTAACATGGATATTAAATTGTCTGGTCAAGCTCAGCCACAGTGACTGCAGCATAAACATGAAACAACCAACATAACATAAAATAATGAAGCATATTGCAGGTTTACCGTTGGTACTGGTTGTTGTTTTAGTTCCACATATTTTGTAAATGTTTGTTAAAACCACTTTTTTATAATCTCTAATTAATTTATTTTGTTTATTTAACTAATTATTGTGGTAATTCTTTGATAAAAGGGATTTGTTTCATTCAGTTACTATCTAAATAAACAATAAAGAGGTTTTTATAATTTAGGAAAATTTGCTTTTTGTAATCAACAAATTAATTTAGGAATTCAATTTCATTTAAAAAACATTTTTATTTGTTTCGGTTGCAGTTAAAAATTACAAACATCACCTTTTACGCGACTGTTAATATTCAAACTTTAATAAATGTTCAACCTTTAACACTGCTGTGCCGACTACCGAGTATATGCCAATCATGAAACATAATTTACTTCACGCCACTCACCCGAAACCATATTACAGCATTGAAAGCTTTTGCATGCAACTCGCCTACACACCGATTACAAAATTTCTCTTTCTCCTCATTTCCTGGTCATGTCACAGTCATATGTTACCAATTGTTGATAGCCTCGTTTATCAAAAAGTTCCGCAAACAAGCATCTCCTTTGCCACCATCGATATGATTCCCGTGCTCCATCGTGTGATTGACTTCTGACACGTATAATGCTACATTTTGTATAACTTTATATATTGGGGGGGGGGGGGGGGGCGAAAATGGCGAGTCGGAAACAAGCGTACACAGTTCGGTGTACCTTTAAGTGTTTAAAGTGTTATCAAGTTGGCATGGCAGTCAAATGTCGAAAGGTGAGTTAACGTGTGATATTGCGAAGCTATAATTAATTACCTGAAAACGTGTGCGATGAATTTGGGGGCAAGACCGTGTAATTGTGACATGAACAAAACAAGTTGAAGTGATAATAATTATATGCACGTACATTGTGCAATATGATGGTGAGTTCATTTTCAGTTGATACTCTTTGTGGAAGCGTTGTAATTTGGGAAGAGGTATTGTATTTTGTGTTTTTATGAAAAACGTCCGGTTTCTTTAAATTTTAAGGATGGCTTTAATGACTTTTGAATATTTTTTTATACTAGGGGAGTTAGAGCTTTCATCACACAGCTACTTTATTTTAGAAAATCATGTCCTTTAATTTCTAAAATTAGGAAAACAAATCATCCAACTTTCTTTTTGATAAAAAGGATGTAAGTTAAATTGTGGGTGTTTCATAGATAAGTTTGAAAAGATCATTAAATTTTTTGAAGTATACAGAGTTTGAAGTATATAGAGTTTCGAACTAAAAAAAAAAAAAAATTTTGTCAATCTAAAAATTAAAAGTAACTTAAATAATTAATGGCTATGAAAAAACGAATATAACAATTTAAAAAAAACATACCTTTTTTGTGAAATATTTATTATTTAAGGTTTCTGAGATATAGAATGTGCGTTGTGCTTAAAATCCTTTTAAAAGTCAGAATGATCACTTTAAGGGGTGCAAGGTAAATACAGTTTTGTTTCAAATATCTTTATGGATAAACAGTGTTGAAAGGAAGAAAATTGTCGGAGCGAAAAACCTTTTTTTGGCAAAAACTTGACATTGAAGAAATGAAAAGGAGTTTCTTTTTTTTTGACACACTAAATTATTTCCAAAAAGTTTGAAATACAAGGATCTATATAGAAGGCATTGGGGTGTAAAAAATAAATTGCAGGTTTTTTCGATGGTGATGCATTCGTTTCGAATTCAATAAAAATATTGGATTACTTATATGCGGATTCCAAAATAAAAGTTAAAATTTTAATAAGCTTAAAGCTCTCACTTTGCAACCAATATGATATATTAAGCAGACGAGTTTTTTTGAGTACGTACAAACACTTGAAACAATAATTCGACTTATGATGTAATCAAAATGATGAAATGTGTTATTTAAACTACAATGTTATGCATTAAATTGTGATTTATTCTAATTATGCTCATATGTCAAGCATAATACCTGTCGTTGTCTCAAATGGCATCAGCCTAATAATAACCCAAACACGCACGCATATCATTTTGTAGGTATACGCGTAACTATATGTACGCCGTTGACATGTTTATGTGTTGCTGACAGTAATAAATGGCAAACTGAGTGTCTCTCAAGTATAAGACAGCTTATATGACATTTATAATTCGATATGAGTTTTATGTTACAATGCTATTCCAGCGAGAGCGATTTCACGACTCAAAACATAATACAACAAATCGGATACCATCCCTTAAGTGTAATTCTAAACGAATTTCTCTCGAGATGGAAATGAAAATTACATTCAAAATATGTGCCTTCATTGTCTCATCTCATGTTGGGGGTAACACGTTGCATATGTGTGTTAAAGCATTTATATTTTGTGGGGCGCACACACACACACACACCTTGCATTATGGTTAGCGCACAACACTGCACAAGCAATGGGGCGCATTGTGATGTAGAGAAAATCCACCCACAATCCACAATCTAAACATGCATTGTATTTGCATGCAATTTCCCTTAGTCCGATAAGAGAGCAATGCAATTTGTCTGGACAGGAATGCCCTTCAACCCTTTACTTTATTTTATTTTACATTGCATTACCGTTATACCGTATATGATGTTACCTGCAGTGTGTACCGCATTCAATGAGGCCAAGAAATTCAATTTCGTTGTGCATAAAATGTTAAAACTATAACATATAGCATACGTACGTACATCATCATGCTATTATATTTCCACCACATTGCCAATAAGACCCATCGAAATAGACATTCCACCTACGCGTTCGTGACAACCCATGGTGAAAAAAAATTGCAAGGGCAAAAAGCAGAATGAAGAAAGATTATATGTGTAAAAAGACGACGAGCATATGAAGACAATCACAATAAAGAGAGCAAAAAAAGTTGTAAAAATGTTTTATGCAAATTTATGTATTCCCTAGTCCTTCTTATCTGTGTGAAAATAGTCTTCTGTTGAGTGGCAAGAAAATCGAACCGCGTTGAAAAAACATCTCGCTTTATTCTCCAGCGTGCCATGAGACAAAAAGGCAACGCCACACCAAAGAGCACACGGAAGAAATTTCATATTTTTACGACTTCCTATTTGATGGCGCACATGCATGCATACATCCAGCACGTTAAAGCGCAAATAACTTCAATCTCACGGGCTTTCACATCCTTATACTCGTACCTATAAATAGATCCTTGCATGAACACAAATAAACTTTATGAAACGGAGCAATATTCGTCACTTTTAAGTGCCTCCGCCAAACATAAACGGGGATGCACTGTGCTTTTAAAATCACTTTACATCGTACAACAAAAGATCCATTTCACAATTTTCAACATGCAGCGCATATTATTGCATTATTAATATGACCAATTATCGACTTTAACGTTTCCTAATTGATACATTTAATCGTGGCGTTGAAAGAAGCGTGAGCGTGGTGGGGACTGAGTCGCGCATCCAAGACGGTTATGTTGCCATAACAAAATGGGGAATTAATTTTGCGCCAACCCTTAATGTAAACAATTGGCTTTTTAAAATGCTAATTTATTCCAATAGCCATTATATGCGCTAATATAAAGATACACAACAAGTGTATATTGTTTCTGCAGTAGCGTGAGCGGTACATTGTACAATTTCGCCCTATTATTTTGCATTGTTTAAATGGGGTGATCGTTTTCATATTTTTTAGAACTGATATTGTTTAACAGATGAAATAAATGGATGGTAAACAAAACACTTATAGGGTTTTTCGAATTGATTTTGGAATTTATTCTGACTGAAACGTTTTAAGACTTATTTTTGTTGCAGTTATATAACAAGTACTTGGGCTGAATGCATACTTAAGCTAATTGGTTGGCATTTTAAAGTATAAGCTTTATTTATAAAAAAAATGTATTTCCGTGGGGCTTAACAAAATATACTTAATCGCTTGTCTAAGTTATTAACAGCCAAAAATAACACATTTTATGAATGGTGTTCGCTGTTTTTATCAATCTGAAGGCAAAATAAATTCGAGGAAGTGCTTTAAATACATTAAAAGAATTGAGCATTTCCATGTTTATTATAAATAACTTCGCAAATCAATTTATTAATTTATTTTGAGATTAGCCCATTGGTATCGTAACAAATTATTGCTCCTGAGTCATACTAATATAATATTGTAAGGCAGTTCTAAAATAATAAGTCACCTCATTTAAATGCATTTTCGCACAAACTAATTAATTTGATTTTGAATTTTTAAGGAAGGAAGACGAAATTGACTAAATTAAACTATTAATAAATTTATGGTGCATTTTTTTGGGAGATTCTAAAAAGTGATAAATTTCCAAGCATATGTAATTTTTTCTTTTATAATATAATATTTTGAAAAGCTTTTTTTGTTACAGTAAAATCAGATTTTTTTTAAATTAAAATATAAAAGATATTGTTCAATTAAGGTTTAGCTGTTACCTAGTTACTAAACCTATTTTTGAAATTTTCTCCCCTCTAAAAATGTACAGATTCAGAAACAACTTCAGGCAATGACACAAACGGCATCGGCAAAAATGGCAACGATAGCGGCAGGAACAACTGCGGTCAAAAAACTGCAGAAAAAACTAATCTGCTGCATATTTCTGCTATACTCTTTCGTTCCAGGTCCAAAATAACAAGCTTTCTAAAATATTTTTTCTCATCAAAAAAATTTAAAAAAATGCTCTGCTGAATGTTTCTGTATAACAAGTTCTTCTTGCAACTTATAGTTAACAATTTATATAGAAGCTGCAAACCATTTGTTAATAATAAAGTCGGCACTCGGCGAGTAACTACAAATCATAGCTAGTCATAATTTTGTTTTTTCGCTATTCTTAAATTAGATAAATTGTAATAAAATTGTTTGTAATAAATTTAACAAATTTTCAAATCACGTATGCAAAACATTTCGTAATTTTGAAACGATTTAATAGTTATTAAAATTTTGATTTTTTTCAAATAACGAACTATGTCAGTTTGTAAGAAAATAACAAGTGAAGTTTTTGAAGACCCAACTTTTTGTGACGAGAGCTGCTCGGGTGAGTCGAAGGTGTTAGTCATTTATACCGGTGGAACAATTGGAATGATTAGGAATAAGGATAATGGTATGTACTGTTATTTTTTTATATATTGTATTTAAAAAGGAATTGAAATATTGTACTTAAATAAAGGAACAGTTTCTTTAAACCAAATTTAAAATAAAATGATCCAAATCAGTTTTACACGGATTTATTCAATTATCATTTTTAAAGCGATTTGAAATTCTGTTTCATTGACTTATTATTAAAATAATATCGTTTTATTTGAAAATAATCAATAATCACTAATCTGGGTAATTTGTGGTATTGCAGTCCTTGAACCAGCACCAAATATCCTCGAACCAACAATTCGCGACTACCCAAACTTGCATGATGAACAGTATGCACAAAGAAGATTTGGCGATTGTGAAAATGTACCACTGGTCTTGCCATTTGTTGAAGCAGAACGACGTCGAATTATCTACAAATTAGTGGAGCATAGTCCGCTTTTGGATTCCAGCAATATGACTCCAGCTGAATGGATTAAAATTGCCCAGGACATTAAGGTACGCATATTATTGTAGTTTATTGGGCAAAAGCTTCTACAATTTAATTAATTCATTTAAAATGAATAGGAAAATTATAAAAAATACGATGGCTTTTTAATCCTGCATGGCACAGACACAATGTCCTACACTGCATCTGCGTTGTCATTCATCTTGGAGAATTTAGGCAAAACTGTTGTCATAACAGGATCCCAAATTCCGATTTTTGAAACCCGCACTGATGGCAGAGACAATTTCACGGCCGGTCTGATAATTGCTGGTAACTACGACATTCCAGAAGTGGTTATTGTCTTTGGCTCCAAATGCATGCGTGGAAATCGTGTTATTAAAATCAATTCGGATGCATTGGAAGCATTCGGTTCGCCCAATTTTCCAAATCTTGTCAAAATTGGTATCAACATTGAAGTGGACTATCGTCTGTTGTATCGTTCTTGCAGAGTATGTGAATTTTGTGTGCACGCTTTTTTTAACGAGAATGTTGGACTTTTAACAATATTTCCAAATATGGGAACGGAAACGGTTAAAACCTTCTTGCAACCACCAATGCTTGGGGTCGTCCTGCATACTTATGGTGCCGGAAGTGTTCCTTCAAATAGACAGGGAATACTAAAACTGCTCAAGGAGGCCACTGATCGTGGCGTTATTATTGTCAATTGTACGCAATGCATTCGGGGAACTGTTGTTACACTGTATGAGACTGGACAGGTGTTGTATGATTGTGGTGTCATTAGTGGGTATGATATGACGCCAGAAGCTGCCTTATCGAAATTGGCATATGTTTTGGAAAAGAAGGAATGGAGTCTTGAAAAAAAAAAACAGGTTATATTTTGACAATAATAAAATTGCAAAATATTAACCTAATTAATTTATACAGATGATGGAAAGAAATTTAAGGGGTGAACTAACCAGAGACGAATGTCGAGAAATTGAGGATTACGACCTTGTACAGGCAGTAGCACGTTCTTTGAACATTTCTTCCAAACAAGAAATGGCTAAGCTGCGCACATCATTATACCCAGCCATCCTCAATGTTGCTATAACCGAAAATGACATCAATAAGGTACGTTTGTAATTTCAAGACAGGTTTAATACTGTTAACAACAAATAATTTTAACATTCAGATAGATATTCTTAAAGGATATGGAATTGATTTATCCGTGGCTGACTATGATAATCGCAGTTCACTTCATGTGGCTTGTGCACGTAGTTCAGTTGAGACCGTGCAGTATTTGCTGGATAATGGTGTGTCGGTTCATGAGCGTGATACTCATGGGCGCAATCCACTGCAAGATGCTATTGAAAAGGACTCCCATGAAATTATTAAATTGCTTATCAAATGTGGTGCTCATATTTGTGAGTCTCCTTTAGTTGGTGAAGAATTATGCTGTGCAGCTGCGAGGGATCGGACTACACGGATTCAATCTTATATTTTGGCTGGAGCAAACATTGATTCTACTGATGGTACTGGCAGGACACCTCTTCATGTAGTAAGTTTCAGTGTGTTTTTCGAGGCCTTTTTAGCCGCAAGACTTAACTATATTTTTGATTAATTTTTGCAGGCTTGCCTTTTGGGAAATGTAGACATGGTAAAGATGTTGTTGGATAATGGTGCTAACCGAAGTATAAAGGATAAAACTAATCAAACGTGCTTGGATTTTGCTGAAAAAGGTCAACACAATGAAATTATAAAGCTTTTGCAAAGCTAATACCAAAAAATGTATTTCTGTTATTAAGAACATTGATAATAACATAAAAAAATATTTTTAAAGTCCTTATTAAAATTATTTACCAATTCGAAAAAATTTTAAATAATCGAAAAATTTTAAAAATCTGAAGTGACAAGAATTCGAAACAGCAACCGAAATAGATTTCAGTACATTTGTAACAGAAACAAAATTCCCTCAAGAATTTAGGATTCTTTTGGAATAAAACCTATCAAACAGAAAATGGTTTGACAGTAGAACAGAAACATATTTGGGACCAGCTCCTTTAAAATAATTCTTTTTCGCGCATTCTGTTTCCGTTTTCAGAATGTGCTGCAGATACTTTTTTTTCTGTTTCTGTTTCTGTTTCTGTTTTAGGTTCTGGTTCTTGTCACTTCAGGGCTTAAGCAAGTTTTTGTTCCTTAGTAAAATGAACACCTAAATGAGTTTTCCTTTGAACAAGAACATTTTTCTAAAAGTCCTACTTAATCATTTAAAACTCATCCCTTTCCATAAGAGTCATGTTGCGCAATAATTTCTTAAGTGTGCAACACAGCTTTTAAGTGCACTCCACATGAGCTTTTAATTCACTTTGCACGATTAATGAACATCAAATGTGTATTGCAAGTGTACATACTGCAGAATATTACACAAGTGTAATGCATACTTGATTGGCCATCGATTTCAGATTACATCCGCATTGAATGCACTTTGCATATTTAATGTTGTTTACTTTTTTGTATACAGGGTGATTATGAGATGACGTCCCTTTCTTCAAAAAAAAAAAATAGATATGAAGACGTTTAATTTGCTTAATATTTAGTGGAGGGTAGAGTGAGACAATTTTACTTTTATAAATTTAATTTTTATTGACCTTAAGTGACTTTAAAAAAAAATCGGTTTTGGTTTTTTTAATTTTTTTTTTAATTAGAAAAAACAGAAGAGTCCAATATAAGTGTTAATTTTTAAATCAAATTCTTCAATAAATTTAAAACATTAAATAGAATAATAAGGACGGGATATCCTATCGAAATATCGATATAATTATCAAAAAAAAAATTTATTTAGTTTTCGTTACGCAAAGAACATTAATATATTTTAAAAAATCGTAAATAATATGCCTGCTTCTGAAGTATAGAAGCTCAGTTCTAGAATCAGACCCAGTGTAGTTGTAATAGATTCTTACAATAAAACTTAAATATTTTAAAACATTTTGTACCAGGTCGTATTAAATTCAAACCTAGCTCTTCCTGCGATGTAGTTTTTTTTTAATATTTTGATAATATTAAAATAATTGCATACGTTTTTTTTCGTATATCGATATTTTTAGCACAAAATATCGATATAAAATTATGTCTACCTCAAAATTTAAAAAAAATTATATTTCTGTCCCATCTCAATTTTTTAAGAATAAAAATAGTTTTTAGTATTTAACTCTTTTATTGTTTGGGAGAACAAATTATTGCATCACCCTGTAAAAAAATGCTCGTAATATGTAGCATATTTTAATGATTACAGACACAATATCAGAATGGGTAAACTAATTAATATATGGAAACAAAATATTTATTCATTATTCCATTGAAATCAAAATTAACTGCATTGTTCCATAATCGGTGATAAACATTTTTGCAGTATTCGACAATAAGCGATGGTAATATGAAGCATATTACAATTAATATAAATTATTGTTATGATAAATGCTCAATGTTACAATACAATTTGTTATATTTCAAGTACTTTAAATTGATGCAATTTATGCAGTTAGTAAAATTTTACTATAATAAATTTGAATTACTTTCAATATGACGTGCATGGTTATGAAGTTTGGCGGAAAACAATTAACGTCATATTAATTAGAACACATTAATTTGACAATAATGCATTAATATAATTGATAATGTGGATATTTGATTAATAATATGTTATATTAAACTGTTCTTTCAAAGTAAATGATAATTATCTTAAAATGATTGACCAGAATTGCAAACCCATTCCCTGTGTGTAATTAAATCAATGTATGCATTGCTGTTTAACAATTAGAAGAAATGAAGCATGTGATTACATTCTCGATGATAGTGCAACCAATCGAGAAAGATACAAACAGATATGTGTTATGCAACTGCAGATGGTATTAACTTAATAAGGATGTATGTATGATAATGCAATCCTATACAACGCATAATTTCAATCAGAATAGTTTAATGACGCAAATTTGTACATTAGTACACAATGAGACTTACGAAAGGGATCTGTGCATAACTCTGAAGCTTTGACTTACAAATGCAACAAAATTTACAATTTTACAGACAACATCTTTTGAATAAAATTTAAAACTACAATGTTGTTTAACTGCTCTCAAATAAAAGTCCCTTGAGTCACCGTGATTAATACACGATTTAAAAACATATTTCTAAATATATACTACTACTAAAATTTGTTGATTAAATATTTATTTTGATTGTTAATATTAAGAATTGTCATTATACTTAACTTTTTATTACTTCAATTAAATACTCCACTTATTTATTTAATACCTTCACTTAAGGCACATAATTACAATCATCTTTTATCCATTCAAAGCGCCAATTTACCGCCAATTTTGCCACACAATGAACTCAATCAAAAATAGTAAATTTAATTTACAACGACCCACAACTTTACTGTCTTACAATTAATGCCTAGCGTCAATCATCGTCTTATAGAGCTAAATCGCAAGATTACACCCACACTTACTGACTATTTATACTATACAGCAAGGGCGTTCAGGCAGTAAACAAATATATCAGTCGCAACCATTATCTGTATATCAATTTAGTCAAATTAACGTAGAAAATCTATAATCTTCCGCACACTGAAATATGAAATATTACAATAACCAAAATGGTTTATAGACGTATGGGAAGGAATGGTGTGGGTGCATAAAACTGCCATATCAAAATCCCTTCTTTCACATATCTATTCACGGCGCTATAAATCTTGGCTAATATTGTATTTTATGAAGGCGGATTTGAGAGTTTATCAAATTGTGCGACGCGAACGCAAGGACTGAGGGACATTAACGGCAATAAATCATTAGGCATGTGGTACGGTACTGTGTATACGCGAGACATGTTTCACCTCGCATATACGCACATATGTGCAGTTAATTTACATAAATTGTGTGCGTGTGTGCATGGAAAAACGATTTGCTTTGATTGAAGGGTTGTGCTACATTATTGCGCGGAAAATGGCGGCAATACAGCGCCCAACATTATGTGCATATTTGTTCATCGTCTATTATTAACCGGCGTGCATTCAACATGATAAATACGCAGTTAAATGGGAGTTGTTAGTGGAAGCGGTGCCATTTAAATTTCTTAAATGTTGAATTTCGAAATGGATGATTTAGAATATCACTTAACAAGTGAAGTCAATTGAATCAAATTTCACAAGAACGCATTGTTATTAGCTGTGTTTAGAACACAAGTCCCACTTGAGTGTGTATTTCCGAATATCACAAGGATTTTCACATGAACCTAAACACATGACGAATAAATAATGGAGTAGGTGGAAATATCACATTCAATGCGGAAAAATCGAAAATAATTTAAAATTGAGTAAATAAAAGTACTTTATAGCTACAGAGGCATCGTCAGCCCATCCTTGACGATCAGTCGACATGCGTGTCGCCCCCCACCCTCATTTCAAACACATTTGCTTTGGCGTTTCCGCGTTTCATTCATCGCATATTGGAGGCACCCTTGAACATACAGACATTTTATTGACAGAGATTTTGTGTCTATGCTTTGGAGTGTGTATTTTTCTTGTATAATATTGCGTATAGGTATAAGGTTTGCAATGTGTAAGGAGACTTTTTATGCGGGTGCAACAGAAAGATGGGCCAAAATGAAAACTAAGCGTTAAACCCATACCATATTGAACACATCTATAGGTTCATGTATAAAATGTATGTGGGAAGAAGTAATAAATCTGGGCCACAATTTCCTCGAAAATTGTGAAACCGAAAGGCAAGAGCGTTGCTGGAAAGAGGGTGGCACTTCACCATAATATACACAGTAGCGGTCTTTTCTTAACTTCCTTTTCCATTCACTTTATATCCATCTTTACAATTCCATATAAAATATATTTGCCGCCCACTTTTTATTCAAGTTTGTCTGATTCTTTTTTTGGGTGCGCCCGCATCGAGTGTGCAATCCCACCCACTTTAAGAGAACATTTTAAAATGGGGTGAAGTTTTAAAGCATTTATAGAGTCTGCTTAAAAGTATGCATTTTCCCACGTTTGTCAGGAAATCACTTGATTTAGGTTTCACCCATCCACATTCACCGACAAGACATACACACTTACACCTCCACCAATGTTGTGCCCTCATCCCACATTCCCCTATATTGTCGGGCATTGATTTTGCACAGTCTTGTCGCTCACAATGTTTGTATTTAACGAATCCAACTCCATCACAAACCAACTTTCACACACTGCAGCAGTTTTAAAAGTGCAAAGCAAAAGTGGGATGTTATGGAAACATAAAGCTTTTAAGCTCTGATGATTACAAATATCATAAAGTCACCTTTGCCCTCCCCGCCTTCCCATACATTATACACAATATGTCTTTTTCTGCCTGCTGCAGATGGAAGCGCAGACTATTTTTCGGAGATAACAAAATTTGCATATTTTAATTTTGCACTATATGCGATGCCACAAAGTTGTTAGAATCGTTTTCAATGTTGTAAGAGTATAACTACATCTACAGCACCATCTCCACATACTCCGTGCAAACCTAAACATGTGTATAAGTTGGCGTTGCTTGGAGGCAACTCGGGCGGCGGCATTGTCAACCCAATTTAGAAGTGTATCCTACATCTAACAAGCACAATGCACGATATGCACATGTGAATGAAATAATGTGTATCCAAATTCCTAAAATTTCTGTCACATCCAGTTACAGTTTCCGGATGACACACAAACTCACATATAGACTATAGTAGTTATGCATACGACCAGCAACCTTTTATACTCATTCAACTATAATGTGTGTAACGTACTTCACATTGGGGCGACAAATTTTTTCAATGAACTGAATGAATGTATGCTGAAGAATTGTTTTTGACAGTTATGGATTTATAAATAGTTCCGTGATATATGTGTGCGTGTTCATTTGATTTTAAAATTGAAATGCTTGGAAGGATATATTGTGTATACGGGTTTGTGTGGAAAAGTTTTGGAAAAGTCATATTTGAGTTTGACATCATTTTAAAATAAAATACGACATAAAATATGTCATTTTCGCAAATCCTCATTATTCCAAACATTTAAACAAAAGAACGGGTTTACTTAAATCCTTTTTAGACGAATATATTAAAATATTGATTAATTTGCTTTTTTTAAATTACAGAAGTATATAATTTTAATTTAAAAACGGAATTCCAAAATTCCTATCGACTTAAGTTTTTTTTTTTAACAGAAAAGTTTAACAGATTCCAAAAATTATGAATGAAAAATACTTTTAATTTTTAAAATTATGTCTCTATAGGAATATAATATTTTATTATTTCACAAATTAGAAGGAAACCTTTCTTAAAATAATTTAAAAAAGCAACAAACTATTTATTTACTTCAAAAGTGCTTACATTATTATTTTAAATTTATAAATATTAATTAATGATAATATCATGAGGATTGCCATAATAATTCTGATGGATCGTGACAACCCTACAAACTACAAAATGTGCCATGTCATGAAGTTTTCCCTAGCTAAATAATAAGGGTAACATCTTAAGTAGCAACATAAAACCATTGCAACTAGATAATCTTCAAAACACGATAAATAATAACAAGAAACCGTGTGCCAATTTAACGCAAAAACAGCAACCAATAAGTTGCGACAGTAACGACTAACGAATAAAAGTCTCACTTTTCCATATTGCAATTAATAAACATGTTGCACCGTGTCACAGACAATTAATTCAAATTTGCATATTTACTATATTTGCATAATTGCATCCTGCAGGTGAGAAAGTGTAAATATTAATTGTTATAGAAAATAATTTGTTTAACAACTTTAATTAATTGTTCATTGTAATGTTAAAATAATTATTTGTTTATTTTTTTTTTGTATTTGGTATTTGTTTCCGGTGAAAAACATTGTCTTTTATTGAATGCAAGAGGTGTTTCGCCCTTAAAATTAATTAATTAAATGTCAACGTTGCCAAAATTCTGAAAACCTTGGCAATCTTAAATCACAGGTACGAAATTTTGAAGTTGCAAAAAAACCCGAAAATTTAAAGTTCTTTCGGACCAAAATCCCGACAGACACAATTTCGGAAACCAATAATCGGATAACACAAAACCTTCAGAGCAAAAGTTTCTATAATACAACGTATCAGGATCCCTAAAAAATAAAATCTATATTAGGATCCCTACAGAAACAATTGCATCAACAATAATCCCGGAATATAAAATGCCTTCATTTGATGTCAGAATTTTGATCCTTTTGGACAAAATAGAAGTTTAACTGAATGTAGGTAAGGTTTGTTTTAAATTATTAGAAGTGTGACCTTGATTAACAAACTACACACCTAAACAAAGTGTGTTTCAATTCCATAAATCCCATTCCGTAGAGGAAATACTTGTGCCACAAAAACATGCAGTTGTCAGAAAAGCTTACGTCAGTCCACAACCCCTCATGAAACATTTTCATTGCTTAATTCATTGTTCTTTGTAACAAATTTCCACCACGGGAGCGGTTGTAATAAGATTAACAGCCAAGATTCGCCTTCATTATAGATAGCACAAGCAAGTGTGCGTTGTTATGTACCACAGCTGTGTATACATGAGATGGGTTAGCACCACGTGTACGTAAACAGATCGGCCGGGGAGCAGTTACACATTCACACACACACACACCAAATATATTAGGCTATGACTGCCCTTTTGTCCGGTAAATAAAGAGCCTGATTGCGCAAACACAAAAATGACTACACACCTTAAACATAGGGCATAGTTCACTGCACTGCTCGGCCAATATATGGTACCAACATGAATGCTCATAATATGTGTGTACCTTCATAGAGAGTATGCGGCATCATGCAATGCCTGTGGATATTATTAAACAATACGCAAGTACTACATATGATCACATAGTAATTTAGGTTGGCGAGTAATTAGTCCACGTACATAATATGCATTCCGGAGGCATAAATGCGGCATTATATACCGACAATATTGCGTCTGCACGAATAAGTTACCACTACCTTATATGTGGATGAAATTAGTGCGGATTCCTTGTGGATTAATATTCGATTGCAGCATTTCTCGTCTCACTTTGTGCATTGCAAGCCCCATTTCGTATCGGGTGCGTTTGATTTCAATTACCCTCTCAATTACATATTATAGCGAATATAGTCCGGAATAATTGTGATTGGCTGCTGATCAATTAATATGATGAGGAAGAGGAGGGTGATACGGGAATATTGCATCTTATTGAAATATCTTAAATTTTCAATTAGGACTATGATATCAAAACGGTTATGTGCATGCCAAATGTGAGGTGGAAGTTACGGCATTACTTCAATAATTATTCTTGTTTTACTACTAGGAATAAGAATTAACTAAACATAAGATTAATCAGAAGTCATATTAATTAAAATGAAATAAATGATAATAATTGAGAAAGTCTGTCCTAAGCTATACCCATCATGCGTGGCGCTTAAACAACCCAGCCCGGAGTTGGCCTGACTCAAAAACCTGCTCCAGACCAGGCGGTTTTGCGCCGCCGACCACAAAACATATGAAGGATTACCACATTAGGAGAATTAAGATCTCACAAGAAAGCTTCGAAACAGCAGCTCCTGTCCTCTGCGAATATCCAGCTTTCGGAGCAATACGTCGAAAGCAACTTAAACACCATACTTATGCCGGTCATGCTAAGGGCACTTCGGCAATCCAAGTATGATCCTTAACTTTATACGGGAAATTGAATGCCTCTGGACGAACTGTAGGGGTGATTTGCGATGGCAGAAAAGACCTTACAGGTCGAGATACTATTGAGTATTGAAGCATGGCTTTACCGGGAAGTAAATATCTCTTAATATAAATCTATCCTCTTAATATCTATATTTTGGTATTCAAAGTGCCCTTGCATTTTGGACTGCTCATTTCTTCCATGTATCGTACTTTTAATACATGCAAAAACCCAAATTCACCATAAGCCTAGAGGCTCATCAATTGTAACAAAACTCAAAACATAAAAGCAAGCAACATCACAAATTACATATTTAAAACACCGAAAATCTAACAATAAAATCACAGATTACACCTGAAAGCATCCGCCCATAAAATGCTCAACACCTCCCCCAACCCTTACACACAAACTCATTCATGTCATTCAAAAATCATGCTCTCAACATTGTCACAATTTAAAACCCCTTTAATACTTATGACACAAAACCACACTACGAGACGAGTGTTAACCTTGCTCACTCCCAGCATGACGATAAATGTGTCATTCTTTCGAACGTTCTAATTAAAATTCAGCAGAACCCCCCGTGTACCATACGCCACCGCACCTCTATAACGAATGTACACGATATTTTAAATATACACAACACATCCAGAGTCTCCCCATCCCCTCTATTAAAGCTCATTCCGTAAAACAGTCAGCCGCCACAAATATACGGCGCTCATCTTTGCATTATGCGGCTTTACTCCCACATCCGGTGACAATTGTGATGACGTGATGATGTGACAATCGTGCCTGTACCCGAAAAATGAAAAGAATGAATAAACAGCTAGTAGCTGTATAGCGCTCGCAAAGATTTGGAATGTTATGCTTTTACATGCGATTCATAATATTATATTATTATATATAGCTACCACATATTTAACTGTTGTTTTGCCTAACGCAATTTGTGTGTTGCAAAAAAAAGGGGTTGGGTGCTGGGCGACGGCAACAACAAAAAGAAGGCGCGACGATTACCATCAAAATGATAAAAACATGAAAACGCTTCTGGCATGAATGTGTGTAACTAAATGAATGATCCTTTGCGTGAATATGGCGCTAACTCATCCTGCTCACCACGCTGTCCCACCCGCGTTGTTCACTTTTCCTGATTTATTCTTAAAAATGTGCTGAAAAATTAGGCAGAAAATATGAAAAATGATAAGAAAAATTCATCGACGCGGTGGTACCAAACATTTATGTTCCGCACACTGAATATTGCTTAACTAATCGATGGGAATGCTTGAATACAAACACACAGCAGCTGGTGGAATGAGGCGATAGGGTTTCCCCAACGATATCAATCAAGTGCTACTTACTTAGCAAATAAATTGTTTGAAAGCTGGTCGAATGTATACGACCTTGGCATCCCATTTGAATTTAGATTCGTTTATAATCATAACTTATGCATAGAATTCTGGTCGACCTTAAGATGCCCATGAGTTGGTATTTGTACGGTACATTCTGATAAATTCACAATGAGGTTGTGCAGGAAAACAATTTTGAGGCATAATGTGGCAAAGTTGTGTTGTGTGTTTTTGTTTATTAAAACCCTCACAATGACTTGGGCTTTTGTTGTTTCTTAATTGTTTTTTGTGAGTCATAAATTGAATTAATGATTAATTTGTTTGATTTATACTTAACTGTGGGTTTTGTCATTTAGTTTTTGTCATAATTCATGAAGTTAGGCAAGAATTGAAGACACTCTGACTCATTCGCTTTAAATTTTAACAACCAACATTTATTGTAGTGTACTTATCTAATACAAAATTAGAAGGAAATCGTTCATTTCTATAAAATTTACTGATTGTTTTAGTTTGGAAAGTCTATATACGCTTTTAGTAAACTTTCTCAATACACTTCAAATATCTAAGCGTTGCACATTACACATTGAGATGCAGAAAATTAGTTGCAGTGTACTTGGCTGCAATGCGAGCACAAAAGCGATAAACTTTTGCATGGCCTTCAGCGCTTATTGAAAACTTTACATTGTGGTCACTTCCGTTTGCAACATATCTTAAATTGCGTACTCGTTAAAGTACTTTGCTTCAAAGTTGAAGCATTTAAATTTCATTAATTACACAATACTTAAAGAGCTCAGCGCTCATAAGAGATTTTAGCTTATTCCGAATTCTGAACAGTTCCAAGTGCCAACCGGGGCGTATTGTGGTAAATATTTGCCATAAGTCTTTTGCAAAGTTGTGTGCAGCAGCGTTGGGGATTTGAATGCAAGCGTACATGCAATGTGTTCAGTGTCTTGCATTTGAAACGTTGAACAATACCTTTGAAGTTCACCTCAGCTCAATGTGCACTATGGCTTCGCATCGTTATATGCTCGTGTTTCGCGAATCCGCTTGCACTTTGTATAATTCTGTTTGTAATGCGACTTTGGATCTTAAAGACCGAAAATTCCTAAACTGTTCTATAAACTGCAGTTTAACATGGAATGAATTTTGCTTTATAGAATTATAAGAAAATTTAATCGCAACCAAACCCTTTTCAATAGCTTCAACTTAAAACAAAATGTCCTAAAATTTAATCGCAACCTGACTACTTTTAAACTTAGCTTGCTTCACTTTAAAAAAAATATTATACTACTTTTATTTATATTTTAAAGTTTTTAAGCTTCCTTACAACCTAGAAATGAAAAATATTTTTAATTTTTTTCTTCAATAGCTATTTTACAAATCGTTTCAAAATCATACAAATCGATCCAAGAGTTTCTGAGATATCAGTTATGGCGACCCGTTAAAGCGTAAGTTCGTGAATTTGCACAATTTTTCTAGACCGCTTTTTAGAAGTCAAAACCCATAAATATTATAAATGATTTGACGTAGTGATAGTCTTTTTTACAAATATTTCAAGGCCATACTATCAATATTTTGAAATATTTTTGAAAATTTTCTTTTAAATTATTGTAGCTTGTGACACGGAAAAAACATTTTGGCTCCGTGAAAACTGGATTTTTTATTTTTGTGTACATTGTATGAAATAAAATATTTGAAATCCATTTTTTCATTAAAAGTGTCGTTGGGAGTGGTATTACAGTATTTAATCTTATCATACAAGTACGTTTATATTATATTTTTCATGTTCAATCTAGGAATGTACGCTCATAATATTTTTTATATATTAATTCAAAAGCTTCCATCGTAACAGAGTTTATATTAAAATGAATAATGTTTAATGAAATTTGTTTGAACAGATTTTCATTCAGGATTCAGATTATACAAATTTTCGTTTGGAATTTCGGTTTTAATATATGTGAACGTATTTGTAACCATGGTAAAACATTAATAGATATGCTTATATGTGTCAACTTTGGGGTGAGTGTATACATTTTTGAAATAACTCTATACATTGAGTCTTTAACGCACTTTATCCGAATTTTTATCTCCATAAAAAAATCTAAACGACCGTTATGGACATCAATTACGCTGAAACTGGCAGTGCGATTGCTATGAAATTTTACAGACGTATTTGTCAACATTCCGAATGTATTTATATATTTAAGCATATTTTAAATGCCGAAAAAAATCGCGGTTCATGAAAAAATTGACTAATTCCAAAAATTGATGCGGAAATTAATTTGTCAGTTTTCGATTCGTAAAAAGCACATTGCAAATTCCGCAATTACATTATATGTTAAATGTTTGACTTTTAATCACACCCAAAACAGATCTCTGATTATCACCGAATTTTGTAAACATAATATTTGCCACAATTGCAACTGCAATACAAACAAAGTGAGAAAATAAAAAAAGCGAAATTTAAAAAAAATGCCATAAATGAAACTAAAATTAAATTTAAATGTATTTTGGATTGTTTTAAGGAAAATATCAATTTTATTCAAAAAAAAAAACTTGTTAATTATGTTCCCCATTTAAATATATAAAATTACAGTATTCCCAACCAATTCCATGAATATTCTTTTCTATGAGAACCCAGGTTTTCGTTTACTGCTGTTCAATTTCGGGGTTCATATTTCATACTTGACTGAAATCACATGAAACAGCACACTCTCAGTGTACGTGCTCCTAACATACATTTACACACAGTTACATGTGAAATGAACGTAATTATCTTAGAAACCATTATGTGAACAGTATGATAAAATAAATCCCGCAATTTATTGCACAGTTAAATGATTTGACTTTTGCCATTTATCTAAACGACTTATATAATTTAAGAACAGCTCCGGGCAATTTGTAATCAGATATTAATATTTTTGCGCCTTTCTACGTAACTTTAAATCAATATGAGGGAATAAATAATTTGACTTGATTCAACAACATAGCGTAATGCAAAAAAAAATTGGATTCTAAAATTCATTTATTATTTTAGAATAATAATTGATGAAATCGAATATGGAGCTGTTTTTGTGTGTAAATTTTTTTTTTCCAATTTGTTAAAATATTTCACATTTTACTAATGAATTTTTAACTATAACGAATATCAATTATTTCATGAAAATTTTGAATTTGAACTCCTGATATCCATTGATTTAATTAATACCTACGTTTCTACATTTATTCCGTGATCCGTAAGTACATTGTACAGTCAATTAAAGCATTCACTGAATTTAAATTCAAACCCAACATTAGTAAAAGTCATCAATTTTATTATAATCAATTCAATTTTGCCTTCAATAAATATACTACTCACTTGAGTCATGAAATATATAACTTGAGTCTCACGCTCATCACGAAGTGCTTGTCAGTATGAAAGTCTGTAGCTAGCTATAATTTTCCTTGTGACTGCACCAGTCAATTGAGTCAAAACGATTTCAACCGACAAATTCCACTTATTATTCCTCGAAGATGCCAGCGCTCATTGTTATCATATCCTGAGGTCAAAGTGAAATTATCATTTGGTCATTCATATACGCAACATACACGCTCAGTGATGTAACATTTGATGACCCTGCCTTAATACACATTGCCGCAAATACACACACAGCGCATCATATCTCGGTCAGGACGTGACTGAATATACTGATACACTCAAAGACACAACCTATATCTTTCTTTTTATAATAATTGAAAATAGAAATTCAAGTAATGTATAGCTGTATTACGTATATTTAGTACACTTGTATAGACAATTCCTATTCGAAACGAACTAAACATCAACATCCCACACCAATAAATTTGCTTCCAATTGAGCTCATCTGATCATTTCGTTGAATTGTGCCTTGAATATTGATTCCATATACACACGCAGGAGCGCAGCCCTTTTGTTGATGTGTCTTAGCCGTTTTATTTTTGCTGCCCTTTTTTCGGCAAACTTTATCGAATATTGTTTGAGCCAAAAAATACAGAAAGAAAAAATTGAGCATTTTTACGTCGATGATCTTTAACTTTATAACCATTTCGTTGTTATGTGTGCGGCTGCAATTTTTATGTGGATCCATCCAAGGGTGGTTTAAGCATAGTATTCGACTGTGTCTTATGATTTAATAGAAGTTTGTAACAGCTTGAATGGTCAACATGTGCGTGTGTGTGTCTTTTTTATCACATTACATTTAATGTAAATAATACAAACAGCAGATTATTTACAGCTGAATGCCAGACGATTGAAATCCCATCAGCACAGGTTCAATGTTCATTTAATCTCATCTTTAATATTTTATTTGAACAAAGGATTTGGTGTAGTCTGCAGCAATACGGTTGAAAGAAAATAAATAAATGAAAATTACGTCAGAGGGAGAGCGAAATGTGAATTTATTACGCCCTGGTGCAAAATACATCGTAGGTAGACCAAGGTGTGAAAAATTTTCACATTTTGACCTTGAAATTTTTCTCAATTTTTTTTTTTTTTTGGAAACTCTTATAATGTAAAAGAAAATTTTCAAAAACATTCAAGGTTTCTGAGATATAAATAGCGGGACTTTGAAATTTTAAGTTTTGACCTTGAATACGCAAAGCTTTTTCTTTTTTTGGAAATTACCATCATAATCACAGTCAGGATGCAGGGTTGAAATAAATTACAAAGAGTGATTCCTAATTGATTCTTTTGGAAATGATACTTGTTTAATATTTGATTCACTGATGTCTTGTAAGCCCGTAGGTATTTAGGTTATGAATTCTAAATAAAAACTACCCGTAAAAGCACGCCCAAAAATTAGCAAAGTCATCAAAAATCAAACAAAATAAAAAACACAAAAAAATTACATTCAAAACAGCCTTATCTGTGGCCAAATTTAGCTACCCTTATATGCAAATGCCATTGAATATTCAATGTGAATTGTTATTTCAATTACATATTAACTCGCAATACTTTATACTTGTAACGGGGGACCGCAAGTTCAACTAACAACCAAAGCTCGTGTGCTACTTTGTTCATCTATAACAAGCTCGTGGACAGTACACAATGGCATGGCATTAATCATCTGTTGTAAAAGTATGTAGGGGGTGCTTTTGGTCAATTTCTTATGACAAGCACAAAAGCACCAATGAAAAATATTAACTTGTCACTTTTTCCCATTTCCCTGCTTGATGTGTCATTCCATGCCGGTCGCCGCAATGGCTTGTTTTCCGGCAAGCACACTTGATGTGTAAGAAAAGGAGCACACAAAAATTAAGGAAATGGTGCGCATGAACGCAATGTGTGTGTGCTTTGCGTGTGTTTGGGGGTGCTTTCAAAATTTGAGCGATGACCCAAACTCAACATCTTAAAAGTGACAAAAGTGTTCACTGTTCAGGTACTCAGGCTGCCGCAAACACAAACTTGGGTGACGAGTACGGCTACAGCTGTAAGGTTCTACTAGTTGGTACACAAAAAGTGGAAAGAAAAAAAAACGACCGAATAAGTAAAAAGAAAGCCAACATACTTATGTACGCATATACACTTCAGTTCGTCACAAAATAAATCATTAGAAAGCTTATAGGGGGTGATAAAAAGTGCTCTTCTGCTAAAGACATCGAGATGCCTTTATACACATTTACTTTATCAGATTTTTGCCTTTTATATTTTTCCACCCTATTTCTTGTAACCACACTTTGTACAATTTAGCTTTTGCTCCTTTCATTTCACACACACGCACACACACTCAATTTTTTTGTACTCTCGCTCCGCAGCGATCCCTTTTATCGATTGTTAAAAAGCCTTGAGCTATTCAATGGGTTTTTATGGTGTTCCGCTGATTGTGCCGATAAATTTGTTATGCTCCGTAATAAAAGTGTTAATTTGTGAAATGATAATGATGCCTTTTTCGAAAGGTTTGCGCTCAATGCTCATTTGTATGGGCGCGCGATCGAGCGGTTATGTTAGCCGGATAGCGGCGCAAACGATAATTCCTTGTTCCGCCGCCAATTCAGATTTTTATCTCTGATGCACGGTACGTATACCTACATTGCCAGACAATGGGTGGGCCTCATAAATTAGATTGCATGTACACTAGATTTTGTGTTATGTTTGTGTATTATGGCTTTTGGGCATTTAACGCGTTTAATGTCTTAATATAATATTGTATAACTCAAGTCAGTGAAAGGTCAGGGATATTGCCAATAATTTTATTATTGAAATTGGAACATAAAGGGGTGGTAGGGAGCGGAGTGTAAAATACATTTAAGGACTCGTGGTGGAATGAAATCAAGTTGACATGTGTGACTGATAAATTAAATTTTGCAAAACCTGGAACTTTAAAAAAATTGAGGAAAAAATGTTTTCAGTTATTTTTTGAAGAGTACTTTTTAACAAAAAGTTTGATATTATAATTAGTTTAGATCGGAAAATGGATGAAATCCGGGATATGACGGAAATTTTAATTTTAATTTTTTCAAGAGTGGTTTTTAAGAGGGTGCCGATGTGGTTATTTAAAAAAATGTAATTATCATTGATCACTTGATAGTTACATCCAACTTGTTTCTAAGTTCTATTTAACGAACCGAAAAAAAAGTCCTTTGTAATTTGTTAGTCTTAAGGGCTGTTAAAACAAATCTCTACAATGTTTATAAAATCAGTGAATAAAATCGCTGCATTTACAATGAAACTTTATTTCGTAGCAAAAAAAAAAAGATTCACCTCAAATTTTGTATGTTCCATTGTCACAATTTCATACAAGTTAATTCAATAAATTTTTAAAATCACATTCATTGCATGCAGTTATATTATATTTACTGAACTGTGTATTCATTCATTTGCAGATGTCCACTGCAGTCAGCATTCTCAGCTTGCACAAAATGCAACCAGTTGGGTTGAATATGCAACACATATAGTAACATAATGAATCGGAAATCACACCACCGGTTTTCTGACAACTTTTTACCATCAGAATCGCCGGCAGTGGCGGCCATATACGTACACAAATTTAATAAAACGCCATATTATATTGTACTCGTGCATGTATGCAGAGCAGTGAGCATGAAGTTGAAGCAGGTTGGATATGTTGTTTTTGCAACCAGTGTCATGACCAACAACTGCACACTGAATTAATTGCCGTGAATGTCGGAACTTTTTTCCCTCCCCGGTTTGCAAGCCACTTTCCGGAATTAATTAGTGCACGCTGAAATATTTGTGTTGTAGCTAACTGCGTATACTCGAGTACGTACATGAGTGCATGTGTGTAGGGGTTCGCCTTGCAGGCAGCAATAATTGGATATGCAATTGACTGGAAATGAATGGAGTTTGGGAATATCACGTGAAGTTTAGTGCAATCATTTCGGTGACCTTTTATTTTGTCCAGAGGGCAGGTGTACCTTTTTGTTTAAAAACAATTTATGACAAAACTTTTGCAAAATGTTTTGATTAATTTCATTTTGTAAAACTGCATTTAAAATTTTTCATATTTGAGGTGGATAAAAAAATGTTTGGCGATTTTTTTTTTTTTTTTAAGATTAAATAATGCTGACCTAATATAATATTAACGAAGGCCCACTCAACCATCGTTTTTTTACTTGGTATTGACAGGCAACTCATTGCTTTATTTATTTTAGAGTCGGAAGGGTCTTTTAACATAAAGCGAAGGAGGAGGGTTATGCCATCCTTTTATGGTCGTATTATATTGTATATACTAAATCACCCAAAACCGGAGAACATCATAAAAAGCATTTCAGTAAAAAAAAAAGGTCAAAAGGTCACAGGAAATCCGCTTTCAAAAATGACATTGTCATCCTCATACATTTCGTGAATATTTTATGTATTTCATAAATTTGTATTGTGTAAAGAAGGATATTGTAGAACTCAGTCGTGCGTTCCCTGATGTCCACAAATACATGGGAATTAATGGTTATCCAATCAAACAGGGTGTGTTATTTCCAGATGAAATAGCAATTGTCATCTCCTTTTTTATTTTGTTGAAAGGGTGGAAAGTAACTACTTATACATTTTATATTTTATAACTACCTAATTTTATTACTCGAACAACAAATTAACCTTTAAAAGTTGATTTACTACAAAAATTGCACAGCAACACCATTTTCAATTGTTGTTTGCTGCAGTGCAACAATACGAGCGCATAAAAATTGTCATTTGTGCGAAAGCTGCTTTATTATTTTTCCACATGTAGTCGCGCGAGTTCGCCCGCATTTATACGAATTGGTATTGATTTTTTTTTCCTCCTATTTTGCAGCACACAAGAAAATTTATCTCTAAGTGCCGTACCCCATAAAGAAAATAAATTTAATTACATCCCCATTCGAGATGATTTTTTCGCTCTCACTGTTGGGTTGGAAATTTACACCATTTCACCGTATATAATTTACTCTTCGGTTAGTTAATTGCATTTTCATTGTAATGCTTATTTAATTAAAATTTTATTCAATATACATATTTCTTTAGTTGGCAAATTTATGTTGTCAATGCCAGAAGTGGCGCTCAAGTAATTGTGAAGGCACACGTAATAAAATATGGCTGCGAGTGGTAAGGGCAACGGTTGCTGCAATGTTATAAAGGTGAAATTACGAATGGGGAATGGTTTTTGTACAATTTAATATTGGTTGCTATTATTTGTGGCATTTTATGTTTATTTTGTTTGGACTATTATATATATTGCTTCATCTTTCAAGATTAATTTGTAGTTTTAATTTCACTTAATAAATTAATTTTTTATAGCTAAAATAATTGACTTTCAGACAAACTTATTTGAAATAATTCACAATAAAAACTTATTTCCTTTATATTTACTTAATTAGTTGAAATTAAAGAAGAATCCAATAATTTAACAGTATCATATTACGTAATCGTAACCCCTATCTGCGCCCAAATTGTACACCCGCATAATTATTACCACTCACAATCTGACCACAAGAAATCAACCACAACCATCAGCTATTACCACACCTATACGTTACAACACCTCATTACACCACAGCCTTAAATTTTCTTTGAGTTAAAGTTCTTTAAGTATTGTTGCTGAAAATTTAATTTTCAAAACAAAAATTCTATAATTTAAACCAACAAAAATTAAATTAGACAAATTCTGTCTATTTTTGATTACAGAACTTCACAAACCAATCCAACATATTATTCTAACATAAACTTTATTTAATTGACCAAATTTAATTGTAAGTAAAGTGTTCCCCAGCTACCAACAAAATCCAGGTTACAAAAGTTTCTCGCAACTCAATTCGATATTACTTACCAGTTACCACAACAACTTTTGGAAGAAATTTTGTATTATACCTACAGGTACATTTTAACTGTAAGGACAAACATTTTTCTGCACACACATACGCAATCAATCCTTTCGCCTATATATGGCATGCGGTGAAACAACAACCTCAGTCCCCACTCCCCACCCATTCTTAATTCAATACACAACTTCACCCCAACAACTCACAATGCTCAAATGTTTCATTATTTCTTATCGATTTGCGAAAAGTTGCGACTGAACGTGCAATTACCTATCCACAATGTACTCCGCTATGTATGGTATGTATGTTGTGTGCTCGCATGTAGGACCGTACGTAAACAACATTCTCACAGCGTGCATACATAAATGCTTTCAAAAAGTTTTTATCGCATGATTTAAGTGTTCATAAAGAGGTTACTATTTATTGTGTGATAAACTTTTAAGGGGAACGAATCTACATGTGCACCGTTCCACCAGACCAAACAAACATTAACAATAAAATATGAATGAATCGTGCAAACAAACACATCTTCATTAAAATTATTGGTTTATGAATTGTATGAGTAATGGGACTGGAGTACAATAGGAAAAATGCTTTATTAATGTTTTTTTCAAATACATAAATAGATGCTTTATTGAATTTAATTTTTGAGGAAAATTAGAAAATTGGAGTAATAGGTGCTATTGGAATTTATTATAATCAATTGTCGAACTTTTTTATTGTACAGGATGCATTTTTTTAATTTCCGTTGTTTTTATTTTAAACTAGCACTGATATTATACAATTTTGAACAGTGACGCATTTTTGAATGTTATTTAATTTGCAAAAAAAAGATTTGTGGCTATTTTTTAATGGCACGAAATATTAAATTTTTTTAACATAAATTAACTCACAAATCCAATACAATTGATTTTTAAGCCATCGACGATACCCTTGAGTTGTTCAGGCACAATTTGTTGCTTTAAGAAGCGGAATTATTATTTTAATTAAAATTCAGTTTCACAAAAACCCCATGTTTTTCAAGTATTGATTCGATTTCGTACCATTTTTTTGCCTTCCTTCCGAAATATCTTTCAAGTTTATAAAAGGAAACACAAAAAATTCTTTGTTACTTAATTCAGTTTTTTCAATATTAACATTTCAAAGAGACATTGTATACCATGCAATTTTTTGGGAGGTGATTTTTACTAGTCGAACAATGTCAAATCTATTTTTCGCAGTATTCGCAGATCGTTCGTGTTTAAAATTTGGTAATTTTAGCATAATTGATTCCCACGCAAACGTTTGTTTAGATTTTTTATATATTTGAAATGATTTTATCAATTTATAGAATTTTCGAAATGAAGTTCAGTGAAGATCAAAAGCAATTCCAAGGTGACCTAAGGTGATCTAAGGAAATATTTGTAATTTAAAAATAATAATTGGGGTAATTGTTGTGTTTTATAAGAAAAAGTAAAAGAACTGAAATATTATTAACCAAAATCTGTTTTCGTAAACATTTAACAATTTTAAAATTATTGATTTTAAACTTAGTTCTACTCACCATGTAGTAAGTACTTTGTAACAAAAACTCGAAGACGCCTTTTAGTCTTTGTAAAAATCCCTGAAGAAATATGCGATTATTAATCACAAATTTTCATTCCTCATTTAAAAACTGAACTGTTTTACTGGTTCTCAGACATTTTAAATTTTAAATTTAAGAAAAATCGTAATCATTGTAAAAGTCACTACTTTTTGCCAACACGTCCTTAATATGTAACAAAACGCACATGCTATTGGTCAAAAGTCTTCCTAATGATTATAATTACCCTCGTTATGAACAAACAGAGCAAATACAATGACCATTATTCAAAGTTATACCGTTTAAGAAAATTTTGGAACCACGATTCACTGGCAGGCATGAAATTGTTGCCTTTGTAAAACACAAGACAACAAAAGTTTAATTCTAAGAAGTCCCTTAACAAGCCGCACTTTATCTTCTTAATGATAAGGTTTTGGAATCTCAATTAATTTGAAGTTATATGAAAAGTTATTTCGACCAAACGCAGGCTACATGCCACTACTTTCCCCATATGTGGCATACATAAACGTATAACTGTGTGCTCCTACACACGAGAGCACCCCACACAATCCCCATAGAAAACATGATACGTTTTGCATCCTTTACACCCAACCAGCAATAGCAATGGGCAATTCTAACCCACATATTTTAAGCAGAGTGCCCAAAATATATACATTTATGTATATTCCTTTAACGCTTAATGTTGCTTGAAGGTTTACCGCTTTAAGTCAAATTCAATTTGCATTGCAGATCACAAGAACACTCCACAACAATTCAACAATGTATGAATATTGTACTTTAAACCGTAATACGTGCTCGAGCAATCAACACACCTCAACATTTCACATAATAATAATGCCTTTAATACAGCACCACACGACATACCTGTGCAATTCCATCGACACAAAGTCATGTTGCGCCCTTATACACACTCGCATGCAATGTGCCGCATATATCAACCACAAGCTTGCTGCTGCGCCATTTTCCATTTTACATGAATGCTTAAGCATTTTTCAGCGTATATAATTATTTTCCCTTGTGACCCTTAATTGTTTGCTTCTTGAGTCATCACACGCAATTAACGTACTTGTTACCACATCGCTTCAAGTTTAATGGGCGATAAATTCAGCACAGCCACTGCAAAGTAACGCGGCCCTCACCGCACACAAAGCATGACGACGCATACATCGCCACATTTATGCCAAAGCCGAAGGTATGCATGGAAGCTTTCAAGCATGTGATGTAACACATTAAATGTATAAAGCCCATTTATGTATTCTTACATGTACGTCAGGACTTTGATGTTGTAGGGACCACAAATGGGGATCCTAATGAATTTTTGAAATTGTTCCAATGTATTTTAACCTAAGGATTTGTTTATTTTAATTACCAAATTATTTATTGAGTTATTTCACATTATTGAAGCTTTCCACTAAGTAAAAGAGTTTCTTTAAAATTTCAATTTTAAAATCGGAAATTCAAGGTCAAACAATTTACACATCTTAACCCTAATTTTTTTCTAAATTATGTGACACATTTTTGGAGCTTTTAATAAGATAACAATGTTTGTTGAATATTTCAAGGTTAAAAATTGAAAATTCAAGGTCATAATTTCATAATATAATTAAAAAACTTTTTGTTATTATATAATGATGTTTTACATTATTGCTACAATAAAAAAAAATTATTTTGGACAAAAATTCAAGGCAAAAATTCGTAAACTTTCAAGGTCACATTTTCCATATCTCAGAAAAACTTTATTAAACTGTGATACAGTCTTTTTGTTTCAAATTAAATCCAAAAAAATCATTTTTCATGCAAATGTGGCAATGGTCCTAATTGAAATGCTTTCACAATTCTTTTTTTAATTTTTACACGTACAAATTACTAATTTCAGTCAAAAACATGCCCTTTATTTCAATATTGGATTAATGCAACAAAACGTTGATGAGTACACAAATGCATTTAGCCATGGACGCATCCGTTCAAATATTTAAACATTATTTATCGAAGCAGTACAAATATTTGTCTTCCAAATTCGTTGACACACACAAACACACACGTACACATATTATATAAGTACAATTAAGTGCCTGTAGATAAAATGATTTATATGCAGAATATCGATGAAAGTGACCTGCACCCCCCTCCCCAAAAATTCCCATAACATGTAATAATTTATTTTGCTCATTGTTTGAATAAAGTATATTGCCACAACTGCGTTTGGTATGTGAACGTTGCACAAAGCTTTTCGCAAATATGTACCAATTGAACTGATATTCTAAACAAAGTATGCGTAAATGCAAAGGCAGAAATGCAACACACGCTAAACAATCAATCATTTGTGTTATTATGCATTGATGTAAGCAAATACTGCAATCAAATATTGCTCCTATGCGCCAAAATTTATTTTACAATGTACAACAATTTTTTTAATTAATTAAATTCTTGTCGATATAACAATGAAAATATTATGTAAAACTATTCAATTCACATTTAGATTTTTTTTAACCGTCTTTCAATTCTTTTTGGGAGAAAATAATCGTCATCCCTTGAAAATTGTTTGCACTAATGGATTTCACTGTAAACGGGTGGAAAAAGTATCTGACCCTTTAAATCGCTATTTACAAAAGGTCGAACAGAAATCATTATAAAAGGAGACGGGTGGCATCAGCACTAAGAATACACAACAACAATAAAAAAAAACAGCAAGTAGAAAATGAAAAATACAAAACTTCGATTCCATCTCGTTATATTTTCGCCTGCTTTTATTCACTTGTGTTGGCCTCACTTTTATTTATATGGCGCCAACTTTTTTTTCTTCATCTTAAATGACCTTAGAAAATTCCAAACAATAGAAAAAAGGGTTGTGTGTAACTTAGCAAGCCATTTGCGTAATTTCCTTTTCAACCTCTTCAATTCCTTTCCAATACATTGGGGGTGGGGGTTGTACACAATTTATGGGTAAAGAAAATTCCTTTCTTATTGACATTATACAGGACTTTTATGTGCTTTTACTATCTAAAATACTTACAATAAAAAATTTATTTTTTAATGATGTCGTTCAATATTTGCACTTTCAAAATTTTGAGCACATTTTATTTTAATGGTTTACCACTTTATAAATAAAATACACTTGAAAATCATCTCCCGATTATGTACTTCAAAAAAAATTGTCGAAAAACCTCAATCGACTATCTCAAACAAACACTACTGAAAACGAGAAATTTATAAAAGAGGTGATGAAAAAATAAATGCGAAAGAAATGTAGAAAAGAATCAGTGCTGAAAGAAAAATGGCCTCATCACCTTTGTTATCATACATTTTATTCAATTCGTTTTTTCAACTTCCAAACTTTGCCTGAAACTTTTGTTCCGTTCTTTTGTTATGCGGATGTATAAGAGATGGTGGAATTTTCACAGGACGTGTGAGAAAAAGTTTTTCTTCCAATGGGAGGAAAATTATCCCGAAATATAAGGGAAAGAAATAAACCATGAAAAACAATAGAAAAGATGTCAAATCTTTGTTATGTCTCCGTAATCCGTACAGCAATTTTCAAACAAATCAAGTTACTTCATCTTAAAGTTGATTGTATCTGAATGGTTGTTTTTTGGATATTAAAAATTGCGGATTTTAATTTATTTTATTTAAATTAAAAAGCTGTTTTTATATTGAGTGTTGAAAAAATTTTAAAATTTCTTTTTAAATTTGTTTTAAAAAAATATTCTTTTTGAGATAAAATAATTTTTTGAACAAGTAGTACTCTTATCATAAAGTGGGCGAAAACAGACGCGCCAGGAATTATCCCAGGATTATAAGCACAACCAAGTTAAGCTCATCAGGAAATGCATATCAGAACCGTAAAAAAACTACTCAGCATTATAGTGGGATTCCCTTTCTATTTTTTATTAGGAGCTATACTTACTGCAGGTACACAAAATAGCTAATAAAATATGTATTCCACACGTCATGCACAAATGCGTGAATAATACAAAACTGTATATTTTTTCCTGTAAATGATGGAAATGTGTGCGCTTGTGATTATGAAGAATTTAATGATCAAACTTTTTGTTAAAGTTGCTAAATTCAAACTGTGGGAGCTTATGGAAAGCATAAAGTTAAGTCGATTTAATGTTTTTACCTCAATACAGCTGGATTAAAGCTATACAGAACTTTTTTTTAGTTACAATAGTGGCAATGAGTGGTAATAAAAGTAGTTTTCTGATAATAGAAAGTGTAGATAAAAATTTAAACAAATGACCTATTAATTTAACAAAACTAAATAATCCCTAAAACAACAAAAACAACTTTATTGCAATCCAAAAAGTAAAATAAAAACTCGCTTTATAAAGACACATTCAACTTAAAAAAGCCACACAAGGTTTATGACATCGAGAATGCTTCACAAACAGTTTACAGACCGTATTCCGTACACCCTTTGCTAAACTCAACTTCAGGATATGACCAATATTCTAAAGCACTATACTGAGCTTCACAAAACTTATAATCTCTATAAAGCCGGAACCAACCCACGTTCTTTTTTTTCTTTTTTGTGTGTGCCACCGATAAATTATGGCAGACGTTCCAAAGCCGGTGCGCTGCACACAATGCAAACCAACAGAGGGAAAACACAAGAATAGTATAAAAATATAGGGAAAAAAATATGTGAAGCTTTTGTTATGGGAAAGTGGCAGTGCAAGGGGGTCACGATTTGGTATAAGAGAACTTACTAAATATATAACAAGAGAAAGCGATGGTCGTCCCTTATTATTTTCACTTCCTGGTATACTACGAAATCATGGATAAAAGTATGGTATTCAAATAAAGCAGATTATTCCGACATAAAATTTTAACGATATGCTGAAGCATTTTCAGCGGAGAATTTGAAAGGGGTTTGGCCAAAGAAGCGTAAAAGTAAGTTCTTAGATATGACTTTGTTGGATAAGAGAATGTATTATACTTTTAGCTTTATGAATATTTGTGAATATTATTCATTTCTGTTGTAAAAGATAAGTTTTATTTTTATAAATATATTTTTCTCAAAATTTTACATATATTATAAAAAAACAATTATTTAAGTCACAACAATTGCTCACATAATCCCATTTTCATTACAAAATAAAGCGAAATGATAACACCAACATTTTGAATATTACAACATTTACATTAACCGCATGCAGTGATCTGCCGGAAAACCACAAAGTACCATAATGTGTCCAACACGCGAAGCTTGGTGGCGCGGTTTTCATAATATACCTCCATACATGTACGTGCACAATGTATTGCCATAAAAGTTCAGCAGGTTGTTATAAGTCCCAGATTCTCACGCAAACCCCAGCACTCACAGTAACAAGTGCAATTTTTAAAGCACAAAATGTTGAACAAAAAATTACAACCAAAACATTATTACTTGAAATACAGAGCGGTTGATCTAAAGCCGCAGGAAATAAAACTCCATAAAGCTTTAAAGCCTAGATGAATACTCGAATTGAAACAATAAAATCATCCAACTAGATTAATTATTATTTACCAAAGATTTTTAATTATATTTTTAAAAATTCATTTCCTTTTAATATATCGGCATTTTCCGGTGTCAATATATGCTGAGTAAAATTTAATTAATTCTTCTTTTGTTCTAGCGCATGTGATGTGAGATGTCGCGGCATTGTGCAAACTTATTAAACTCTTCAAATTCAGCTGTGACCACAATACAGGGTGGTCCATTAAGTATAGTTTTTTAATGTTTCTTAAGTTGCGATTTTACTCTGTTTCAATTTTTTCTGTGTTAAAAACGGAAGATATGCGAATAATCCAGACACACTTAACGCTGGAAAACAAAATATTATGAATTATTATTAATGGCCATAAAATAATGCCATTGCGCAGCGAAATTATAGAAACTGTGCTTTAGATTTGGAGGGGCAAGATAAAATACTGCAAGTCTAGCAGCGAAATTGTTTTTAATTCCTTACCCGGCTTGCTCGAGAATTAAATGCGGTCGCCATTTTGTTTTAGTTTGAAATAAAACGTCCAACTGTCAAAATACACCCACTTTAGCCATGTTGCCCCAGATGGCATCACAATGCAGAGCTGTCAAGCCGATTTTTAATTTTTATATCATTTTGATACTTAAAAAAAACTGAATCAAATAATAATAAAATACAATAAATGATCAACACTGCCCTTGAAAATAATTATTCAATATTTCAAAACGTTTTTCAATTGAAAACATATTTGTTTAATGCCACGGATGGTGTGACTAATTAGCTGTCAAAATTTTGTGTCCCCAGCTTATTCTTCGTTTAAAAAGTACGAGATTCAAAAAGAACCCCGCAAATGGACCATCCTGTATAAACCCGGCGTGGCACCTCACAATCATAGTACAAGGCGGTCATGCAGTGGTGCCTGCAGTATTATTAGTGCGGCATTCGTGAATACACACAGTCAGTGTAATGTGGTGGGGCTGGTAAAGCGGGTATAGCGACACACGGCTACTATAATATACAAAACGGGAAGTCAAGCTCACCAAACTTTTGTGCTTAATGCATGCGCTGGCGCGAAGACCGGAGACCCAAACAACATTTCAAGCACACGCTCGACAAGCAGTAATAAAAAGCTTTCAAACACATATATTTTACGTATAATATGCTCCAAATACTTCCAAAGCGCTCATTTTTCATATTATTATCGGTGACATACACCGAAGGGAGCAAAATATCTGATGAGGAATGTGTTTGTTTGCTTCCGCATTCAGTAAAAGTTTATATATTGTACGTACAATACATTATTTTCTGCATTATTATTGTATAACACAACTGACTGTATTATGTTTACAGCAGCTCTCAACAGAAGCGTCTACAAAATAAATAAACACAACTCACCGGTGGTGCGCGCATAGTTATACATTTGTCTTTCAAACCGTATAATGGATTCCCTTCTGGGAGTGACGCAAAGTTCAAAACAAGGCAACCTAATTCAATATAGTTAATTAGTGTTAGTTGAAGGTTGCACATATAAACGTTTATTGGCAATCTCACGAAGCGGACCCTTTTGCCAACGTCTTATGTTGCACGACGTCGATGTAGTCGTCGCATCGTCGTACCCTTCGTGCGATGCCGCACTTGTATTTCATGATATTCCTTTAATGGTGAATATAGCTGTTCACCGAATGTATAATTACTCCATACCATCGGCACACACAGCATAGTTAAATGCAGTCATCTCACATGGCAATTTCTTAATTAATCTGTACAGCAAGTCGTTGTGTGGGAAGGTATCGTGCTGTACACACGGATTGTTATTTGATGCCTGTGCCCATTAAATATATAGTCATGTGGAACCAACCCTTCACTTTATAGATGAGCATTTCATCGCTTTCCAAAGCAATCTGATGTTTTCGTATTCTCTAGTATGTAGTTTGTGGAGAGTAATGGTACATATAGTTTGTACATGTAATGACCTTTAGTTACTTTGAGTGAAGCATCATCCTCATGTTGGCCTAGATTTGGTGAATTTGAAACACGGCTTTGGCCTGTACCGAATCAAGACAAATTACTGTAAAATGAAGAACTTCCTCCCCTCAACTTTATTGCATTTAAAAGAGAATTAAAATTACCAGTATAGAATTAAATAATGTTTACGGCATATTTTATTAACTATTTAAATGATCTGACTTATTGCAGTTGCTTAATATTTACAACCCTTACAACAACATAACAATTCTGAAACATTTTCACATTCCAATTTCCACATCTTCGAAGGCAGTGAAAAATACAGCATTACATCATTTTGTGTGAATGTTTTGTGGTGCGCATAAATTTTTATGTAAATATTATGTATCCTCTGCAACACTATATTTCACCTCGTTGGTAAAACTTCGTGGCAAAGTATGGGACTACCGCCGACATAACTGTAATAAATGCGCTTTATTCTCGCAAATGCCGTAGGGGATGAACACACCACGCTTGCATACCAAAATGAATAAAAATTCTTGTGCTGGTACGTAATGTAGAAGGGAGTGGGGTTTGATTTTTCAGCCTGTAAATCATGCATCTATTCTTCACATGAGTAGATGGGCAAAACAAAATAATACCAGCAGTCGTGGTCGCAAGAAACAAAAAACTACATCGCTGGGAGGGCAAGATGTGAATTTATTTACTACTGTTGCTTAAGTATATTTTAATAAAGTTTTTCTAAAATATACAAAAAGTGACCTTGAAATTTTTCAATTTTGACCTTGAATTTTATAAAAAAAATTGGTACTTTTATTGAGTATACTAAAGAATATCATAGTACTCAAAAACAAATAATTTTTGAATTATTTTCTTTACGAAAATATTACCGTGAGTTTTAAAATTTTGACCTTGAAATGTTCAGAAAGTTTTCTTATCTTGTTGAGAGCTATAATAATTTAAAAAAAATATTTAGGTTTCTGAAATACAAAAAGTAATTCCATGAGACTTTAACTTTTGAAAAGCAATTATAAATTATAATCAGAGAGAAAATTTTCTAAAATATTTAACGTTTTGGAAGTATAAAATCTTTGACCTTGAATTTTTCGATTCCTTGAAACCTTGAAATGTTTCACAAACCCTTTCCACACTTTTTCAGATCAGATTTTAGAGATTTAGGGTAGATGCCTTTTTGTTAAGATTAACTTTGGATAAACATTGTTAAAATGAAAATCGTCTGATGTGTTTTTGAGATCAAAGCGCAACAGTTTTTTTGGGCACTAACTTAACCTTGACCAAATTAAAATATGTCTCTTTAATAATATTTTACATCGAAATTTCATAGAAATCAGGCAAGTAGTTCCTGAGATTTGGGAAGCGTATATTTGCACTTTTTTTCTCGAAAAGTTTGAAATGCAAAAATCTATAGATCGCCTTGGTGTCGTATATAAATTAAATATTGCGCCCACTCTCCAAATTCATTTAATAGAAACTTCCACATAACATGGTGTGCGCTCTCATTTATTACCTAGCAAGATACTGTGCAAATTTAATATTAGTAATATTGTTGAATTCAGACTTCAATTCGCTAGTTAGTCAAACATTTTGAGAGCCAATTACATCCTTTGATGCAGTCTGAATGAGTACTTCTACACTTCCAAACATTGGTGGATTCATTTGTTGTGTATTCATTGTCAGCCTTGCAGGATAAACTTCGCATTAATTTGTGCTTCAAAGTAGCCAGATAAAAGGCAAGCAATATTGTTGCAAAGTTTTTATTTACATTATAGTAAGAATCAACAAATTTTAACGTGATGCCATAATAAACAAAGTTACGCCAATATATATTTAGCTGGAGAATTGCACTCGTATAAATAATAAATATTAGATAATCGTATTGTTTGTATTGATGTCTAGACGGGATAAGATTAAGTGAATGATATAAATATAATATTGTCCATATAGTAAATGCAAAAGTTAATAACGTTGTAACTTTAACTGGTTACAATTTAATTTTAGAACAAAAATTGAGCCCATAACAAAATGAAGAAAAAAAAAATCAATTCAATTTCAGACACAATTTCTCTTTACGCGTGATTACATTATAAATATTAATTTTTATTGACTTCCAGACTCAAAGCACAAAAAATCAATCCCTGAATTGAATCAATTGTGATAAAGGATGACATGACACATGTGCCGATATATTAGGTCCCCCAAATTTCATCGGCTGTTAAAGGCCTTATACCAGTGTAGTCTAACCCTTTCTAAGCTTTAGTTGTCATTCGAAGAAATATTGCAGCTACACGCAGTTCGGCACACGTTGGCATGTTTGCCGCGGTTGAACGGATTCCTAAAATATTGCTTTGAGTTTATATTACTTGATCCACAATAGGAAATTATAGTTGACACCGTCAGATATTTTGGAGATTTGTTGCTGTTTGATATTGATAGTATCAGGGTGTGGTGAAATACAATGTATTCATGTGGCGTAAGATAATCTTAAATAGCTTCATACTTAAAAGTGTAGAATTTATTAGGGTTGATTTTTTATCAGACAATTTAAGTTGATAATTCAAATAATAAAAGAAATATTTTTAACCACAGGATTCAACTTCTAATTAAATTAAAAAGGTTTAAAATAATAAATATAAAGTTTGGGTTAGAAAGAAATTTTTTTTTGTTTAAAAAAATTAAAGCTTTTAAAAATATGAAGAAAAAAATATTTTTCCTTTTATATTTCAGTTTCTTTGATAATTTAACTAAAATAGACACTTTAGTTATTAATAGCCTCAATAAAATTAATGTAATAAAAAACATAAAATTTGCTTTAAAGGAAACGTTACAATCAATTTTTGAAATTAGAAATCATAAATTAAATTCAGAAAAAGTTTAATTGTTGCATAATTTATAAGTTGATAAAACTTTTTATGTGAAAATATTGTTACGTCCTTCTATTAAAGTATTTAACTACAGTGAGCGATATTCAATTAATTCCATTGTACTGTTTACGATTCGAAATTTTCACTGAAAAAATTAGATAAAATATACTTAAATTTGGTTATAATTGACATCAAGGGATAGATTTTTTATTATCATTACAAAATAATGATTTTTTATGTTTGCAATGTGAAATTAAATTAGTTGCATTGAGCTTAAATTGACTACCACAGAAGTGAGGTTGCTTTTAATCAATATTTTTAATGTGTTAATAATTTTTATTATTATTTACACAATTTCTTTAAATTATGGTTGACAAAAATATAGGAAAGGCAATGGAATTAATTAATTTTTGCTCACTGTACTTACATTCATAAATATTTTCAATGTAATACCCGCTTTTGAATTTTTGCTTCTACATTCTATAACGATTTATATATGAAACGATCGACTTTACGTTTCTATGTATTTTGATTACTTGATTTCACCAACTTCTCAAACTCATAAAAAAATAGTCAAAAAATCAATAAAACGATACAATACCGTTCCATACCGGCATCTTATATTGATGAGTACGAAGTACCTAAGTACAGACACGAGATGCTAGATTTTCAATTTATATGCATTTACCTTAACCTCCTTCTTCAGAAAACAGAATGCCGTAAAAAATGTTATTGCATTTTTTTACATATTACGTCCTACACCCTTTATAACGGTTGCATGTGCATTGTATCTGTGCATAAGTACATTCATCCCATAAAAATGTTGCATTCATGTTTCAATATCGATGGTGAAGGTTTTTTTTTTGCTTGCAATTTTGTTTTTTTCATTTTTATACCATAGTTGAATCTTTTGTAAATATTTCCTCCACTGCCTCCTTGTTTATTGTGTAGCAGACGGGGGGCGATAAAGTTCAATATACCTATGCATATATAAATCTATATTGTGTGCAAAATACATAAAAGTGAAATAAAGTCGAAATGAAGTGCATTTGAAGCGTTTTGTTTGACTTACCATGAAACATGCAGTGCATATCTACATAATAATATGTATGTGTTGCAAACGGGCATCGCCATATAGTGCGATTGGGGCTGATGTAAATTTTATATGGCATTTTAACATATGGTCGAAATGTATATACATATAAGGTATAAATGCATTAGAGTGCAAAAACACACCAGCGGAAATGGTAAAACAGATACTGGCTATAAAGCTTATTCCGATGAATTTAAATTGGACACTAGTTTTACTGAAGTTGATGCATACATTTAATAAAGTGCCCAACTGCTGTTGCAGGTGAACAAAAGATATTTGTTCAGCTCAGATAGCTTCCGTCTTTACCTTTGACCTTATTGAAATCAAAGAATCGTGCATATACGTACACCAATGACACCTACAAATTGATTTATTTTCGACGACTGTAAATTGATGTTGGCAGAAAAAAAGAACGGTAAAACTTAATTGCAGAATTTCCATTTCACATGAAAATTATTCAACATAAGCACTTGAGGAATTGATTACACATAAAAGGTACCAATATACAGAAATGTGTAAAAAAAAACTACATTGCAGGGAGAGCGTGTTGTGCTTTTTTTACGACTTGGCACAAAATACATCGAAAGCAGACCAAAGTGTGAATTTAATAGAAACTAATAATGTACTGCCTAATGATTGTAAATCTTGCAGATGTTTAATTCTGTAAAACATTTAAGGTCATAGAAGTAAGTTTTCAACGTATTTCTATAGGTGTCTGAAATGTTAATAGAATGACCTTGAATTTTCAGATTTTGACCTTGAAATATTAAACAAATTTTTGCCCATTTTCGAACCTACAATGATGTGGAAGAAATGTTTGAAATTTTTTATTTGGAAAGCTTTCCGAAGTATTAGTATTGTGACCTTGAAAGAGTAAAGAATATGTTTTATGTATAAAGTTTTATAAAATTATCAAAAACATTAATTTAAAAAAAAAAAAAATTGAAATAAAAAAAAAATTTATCACATTTTTAACTCAGAAGGTGTCACAAAGCATTATTAACTCTTTTTTTCGAAAAAGTTTGCGAACGTAAGAATCTTTTACAACCATACTGGGTCGTAATAAATTAAAAAGCCAAGCAAAAAAGGTGAAATTGAGACGGAAGTGCGATGTTAAATATTCGAAACCCATTTCAATTTCACACAGCAAAATGAAAATGCAAAGTAATAAAGGTGTGTATAATTTGTATACCAGGAAAAAATATCGTAAGGAATTTGTCGCTGCTCCTTGATGTGTTGCCGGTGTCTCTGTGCAATTTTTTTTTGTCGCTAGGTGGTAAGTGGTAACCTTAACGACACTTAATTATATTGCAGTATTTTCTACCATTTGCACAATTCAAGCATTTCACACATCACGAAGAAAATTGAAACCCAGGATATTTAAACAATATAAACTGGAAATGTAGCAGAATAAGAAAAAAGTTGCATTTTTTTTATGATTACTTTTATGCTGCTATAGTGTGTGTACTCGCGTGCCATTGCTTTTCGGGCCAATTCACTTGACTACTTTATATTATGTTGTTACACACAGGAGTGTAATTGAGAGCACAAGCATTGCTACTCCAAACACACATGAACATATAATAATAATAATAACATGTGATATATTATTGCACATGTACTGTTGTATTTCTTTTAATAAAATTGCGACTGCTGTAGCAGATGTGGAAGTCATTGCAAGCGTCTTGCACAAATTGAAGTCAGCTTTCCGCTTTTGGACATATCCTCCCCGTTATAAAGGTTCTCAATTGAAAATGGTTTAGCAAAGCTTTGAAAATATTATATATCCGGGTGTACGTGTGCCTTGCTGTAAATTGTGTAAAATGCCTAAGGTTATCATTTTGGTATAGTGCAGCTTTTGCTCCATCGTTCATGGCGCGAATATTAATTTTCCTATTTCACCAGAGTAATCATAATGTGGATGTTATTACAGGTACATCGAGCTCATCGAAATTGTGCAAAGAAAACATTTCCTGCTGTGTCTGTGTAGATGTACAATATGATCTTTTCTATCTTAGGGAAGAAGCCACATGTGGTAAGGATTTGGTGGAGAATATATAGTTTTTGGTGCAGAGAACAAAGAGGACGTGTGCTGATTTTGTAAAAGAATAACGAAATTGAAAATTTTCTGCAACCTACAATATTATGGTTTTTGTATCTTACAACGCAGTTATTTGTTGTTAAATTGTATTGAACGTAGAAAATAAGTTGAAGATATGTGTGGGAAACCAAATATGTATTTCGAAAATTTGGGGTGTATTGTGGAGAATGCATAAGAAATTCCAATGATGTTCAAGTAGAAAGTTTTGTTGTTAAAGATTAATAAAAAACGTGAGAAGTTTAAAATAATAAATTTGGTAAAAATTAGAAAATAAATTTATTTCACATTTCAAGCAATGGAAAATTTGGTTTTCTAAAATCATTATGTAATATGCAAAAAACGACCGTGTATTTAAGTGGAATCAAACACGCTTTAAACTGTAAATGGGATCGCAACGAAATTTCACAAACGTATTTTTCAACATTCCATAGTTAAACTACGAAAACCGCGAAAAAAATGCGGTTCTTGAAAAAATGTAATAATTCCAAAAAATGATTGCGGAAAGTGATTTATTATTAGTAAAAATCACCTCGCAAAAAATTCCACAATTTACAATGTCAAGTGTAAATATGAATATGCACAATGGAATAAAATTTCTTCACAATAATTGTCAACATTACCAATTTTACTAAGATTAAAATACATACTTTAAAAACAAATATTGTTCCATTAAGTTTTTGTGAAACAAGTTGTGTTTGAACAAGGGTTTCTCGGCCAGTAATAAGTAAAGTTCAAAATTCTAAGTTAATTTATCTCACAAAAAAATGACTAAAATTACCGCTTTGATTACAAATTAAATGAATTAAACTTCACAAATGATTGCATTACTTTAAAAAGAGAAATTGTCTAAAGAGCTCTCCACTAAAACTTTGCAGACAAATCAAAAGAACATATCCCCAAATCCCATTTAGTTAAATTAACCAATTTAAATAATGTGCAATTGCTCTCCGCACATTGCGCACAGCATAATCAAAATCCCGACTAGCTTCTGCTAAAATTTCTACTGCACGCTTATAATTTATAAATGTATGTGCATTAAATGTTCAAAAGGATAACACCCCAAGCGAAGAAACTTTGCAACAAGCGTGGCCAAACTGTTCGCATGAATTTGTAACTATGAAAAAACAAATACTTTCACAAATTCATTAATTTTAACTCGATTACAAATGGTGTGGGTGTGAATAAATCGTCTGAGAACAATAATTTCTCATGACTGCGATTTTTTTGGCGTGTGATTTTTCACGCATCGCTTATGCCGTACAATAAAATGGTACCTATATAGTAGAAAAAAATCAAAATAAAATTGATAGCCATATATAATATAAATAAGAAATTGAAGTAGACGCAAAGCAGAGAACTTCGCTTGTCCATAATACGAGCACTAACTCGAATTGACGCATTTAAGAATAATTAATGATGGAGCGAATTTCATTACATTGTCCTGTTTTATATTGTACTTATAAAGCATGATAGCTCGTTCTTCCGGAAAGATTAAGAATTCAATTTTAGCACGATTGTCCGTTTTTGTTGTTATCAGTGTTTATAAAACACTCAATCCAATGCAAGTCAGCCCCCCCCCCTCAAGTTTTACACCCCGCATTTGGGTAAAGAAGTTTGTCAAAAAAAAAAGCGGAGACGAAAAAAGCACCAAAGCGTAAAATGGCGCTGCTGATGAACATGAACAGGACGCTGTCTGTTGTGTGCAAAAGTTACCACTGCAATACATGTTCATATTTATGTTGTCATTTTGCTGTTTTGTTTGACTCCTTTTTTTTGCAATTTGTTTTCTTGTATGCATTTGCCATCGAGGTGAACCGATTGGACCAGTTGGCTTGGCACAGACAAAGTTTAATCATTAAATTTTCATTATGTGTAAAATGGTTTTTGCTAGCGCTGTACGTTCATTTACGTACAAAAATATACATAGGTATGGATGTGGGTAGTGGGTACACTTGCAGTATTTGCGGAGTCGCCTTCATTCATGCGATATTGTCTGGTGAAAACATAATTTTTATTTTTGGACTTGTGGTTTTGTGGTGTGAATGCACTAGGTAACTGTATTCGAAATTAATTTATTAATTATAGTGCTTTGGAGTTTAATTAGAAATTATGCATGGCGACGTTTGACTACATAAAATCGAGTCCTCATGTAGAAAGTCTGTGGAATTTGGTAATTTGAAAATATATTTCTAATAGGAATGCTTTCAATCCCGATACAGGTCAGCCCTTGTATTTACAGTTTCAAATTACATTTATATTAATATTTTTTTATTATAAAGAGATGTTCTGTATTTTGAAACGTTATTACAAAATACGTAAAATGTGACCAAAATAAATTATTTATAATTAACAAAATAGGTTTGCCAATGAATATAATATTTTAAGGTTCTTCTTTCTATTACGAGTCACAATTTAATTTAGGTACGGTGAAGAGTTTTATTATTGCTTTCAATAAAAAAATAACTTATTGGAAAATTATTGGATTTGATCACAATATGATTTAGTGAACATTTATTTAGGATTATTTAATTATTAATTAAATGAGTCTTCTTTAATTTAGGACCAATAATAACAGTTGAGCACTATTTGCTAAATCGTCTTGAACATAACGAGAACTTTATCTGAGAAGACTCTTAACCATAGCCACCCCCAAATCCCATCAATCAAGATTCCCATTAATTTATATATGCGTAATCAATTACAAGCAATACCCTGTACATCCGTTAACAGTTAACACTAACCGCCAATCACAAATTCAATACCTGCCAGTTGTAGCCTTACCAAATCAACAAAATTGAGCCATTCTACCCACCACACCCAAACAGTAATTAGGTTATGTGAATTTGAAGTACCATTCCATTGCAAGCATCACATTACTTCCATCCGAAATTGCATACATTTTGATTTGATTAAAATTTCGTCAAATGAAATATCCTCACAATTTAATTTAACAAATATATAACATTTTACCTAAATAACAAACAATTCAGCATAAATATAATATGTCATTTAATTATTGTAACAATATTTTCATGCAATGATATATTGCAATTTGCACACAAATGCAGTTTTAGGTGGACAAAACATTACAAACAACCCTTCAACAATAGCGCATGATGTTGAAATTTTCACATCACTGACCATCCGCAACAGCAGCATTTCAAAATCAAATGATTTCGTCATTTATGCCGCATTTAATTGTAAAATACTCCACCACAGAATGAGCATATGCAGTGTAACACACTTAATGCACACATGAATCGCGTGTGCACACTGCATAAATGTCCATATCAGCTTCATGAAAGCGATGTGAAAGGACAAACCGGATGGCAAACTTGCGCATAAATGCTTAACGACAGGCGAACGAACAACATAGAGGCATTGTGTACCAACAGCTGTTGAATCTGCTTCATGATCCATACATGAAGAGCATAATATTATATGTATAATAGTTACCAACTCATAAATGGACAAAGCTGATTCGACGAAAGCCCTCCCATATGCAATATAAGGCAGCAAAAAAACTGAATAAAAAAAGCTTGACATCGCATACAAACGTTCGTACATGTGCTGTCTACTTAAACATGAATTCACATATGACAATAATAACTATAACGTAACAACCAACACATAATGACAACAAAAAACACGAAACGATTTTGATTATTGCTGTTGCGACACTTTGTACAGCAAGTAATTATTGTTAGAGGAATTAGCAACGCACATTTAGAACACTATCGTTTGCAATGCGGAATGCCGGAAATGCCAATGTGATGTTTTGCAATCCGTGTAATCCTGTGTACAAACTTATCAGGATTAAAATGTGTAAATTTTGCATGCCTTGCAAATTAATTTATATTTTAGAGAACATTTACTTTACGGATAATTTCAATTACAAGCCCGGACACATGATTCGGAATTATGAGAAATTAAACCAACTGACCCATTGATTGTGAAATGAAGATAAAGTAATAAACTCTGATGGCAAAAGTGATATAAAGTTTATTCAGGAAGGTGTAAACAATTCAGCACACTTTTGAGCAATACGCCGAAATTTATGGCCTAAAGAAATTAATTATTAGATCTTTTTTCAATTGAAATATTAAAAAATTATTAGCATCGTAAATAGGGCAGTTAAATTAATGACACAATGATGAAAGCTCATTGATGACTTTCAATGGAATTTAAGCACCCCAATTTTTAGATACAATTATTTATGGATTAGTAAGTGGATTTTATCAATATGAATTATGTTTTTAAATTAAATAAACACTGAGAGAAAACAATTCCACTTATATTATTATGATTTAATAACATTTAAAAGGGGAAATAAAAACTGAAAATTCATTTAATAAGAACAACATGTCTTTCACTCGTCTACTCATGAATATTCGCTCGCTTTGAATATTGATATCTACAATACTACTTAGCGCTCTCGTGGTGCAATGGTTAGACTATCGAATCTGGACGTAACAACACACAGGCAGAAGAAGGTTCTGGATTCAATCTCCTACCCAGCCTGCACGGTGAATAATTTAAAAAAAATTATAAAGTAAAATTAAAAATTCGCAACATTTAAAAAAATTCTTTATAACTTAACATAATTAAAATAAATATACAATAAAAAAAAATGAGATTTGAAAAAAAACAAATAGGAAATAACAATTCATCAAAAGAAAAAATGTCAATTTTTACAAATACCCAAAAATTCCTGTAATGAATAAATATTGATAGAATTATCACTTAATTAATTTTAATTACATATAAAATATTTTCGCCGCTTTTAAAATTTAAGGGTTAAATCAAGAACCCTTTATACAGTTATTTTTAGAAATTACACAATATTTAATCTAATTTAATAAATGTATAAAGTTATTAAAAATATAATTTAATTTGTGGATTTTCAAAACAAAAGTGTAATGCTTAAAAATTAATTATTTGAAGAAAAGCATTTGAATGAATAATTTATTATTAATTATGCACCCCTAGCAATCCACGTCATGAGTTACTTGTAGAAAATTTAATGTCGAGCTTAAGACTATATATAATAATTATGTAAAAATACATAATTAAATCAAAGCACACAAAACTCTTATTCATTACAAACATATTCCAACCAATTAAAATGTCAGTACTAAACATCTCCAACGTTTCATTGAGATTGAATTGAATACACATCGCTGCAGACCATCCACAAATACAAGGAATACATTTTATACTTATGTATTATAGATTTGTACGCTGCTTCAATCTACATATAGATGCACAGATCAAGTAGATTAATTGGGAATCACAAATTTGGCAATCGCTCTGATTTACGTTTTTGTTCCTGTTTCCCTCTGTGTTATTTTTTCCATTCCTTTTCATGTCAAAACGTTAAATGTGTTCTAGTTGTGCCACCATCCTGCCCCCCATCATCAAAAAATCAATCCACCCTCGCACATCAATTGTGTTTCATCATTTTCATGTGAACTTTCATTATTCCGTTTTGCCAATCACTGTAATCAAATAGACAGAGCATAAGCAGCGTTCGTTGAATGAGCTCAAACTCAAACGCCACAGTATCATAGTGTGCACATATATTGCCACATCCATGGTGTTTGTATTCAGCAAGAGAGGGTGGAATGGAAGCTGGTAAAAAAATCCTTTATATATATAGAATATATATTATAGTAAAATGAGCAAGGATTAAATGTTGATAAATGAGTGTTGGTCTCTGACGCCTAGATTAAGTTACTTAAGCAAGAAAGTTTAATGGTTCAGTGGATAATGATACCAGATTAATTAAAAACAGAAAACAAAAACGTGCAGTTGCCATGTGTCCATTTTTGGTGAATCAATGTGAATTATGTTGTATTGAAAAAATTGTGTACACGCGGTGAGACCTCCAACATAAAAAAGACCGAACGCAACGCTCGTGATCCGTTATAACGTATACATTATTTGAAAGGGGGGGTACGACAACCAGTTGAGCTTTAGCGGTAGTGTGATTCGGGTGGGGTGTGTGTCATGAATTACATTTAATAGAAATAGGAGGCAACCACGCGATAATTCATTTTAAGTGCTTTATGGATTCATGCTTTCCTTCTTGTGCATTGTTGCAGAAGATTTAAGGTGACACAATGATCCGTTTTTATCTACTTACGCCTTGTCCGCGCTTACAATGTTCACTTTGTTCTGCAGGACGTAAGCTTATCATATTACAGTTTGATTACACTTTCTGCTTCATAATTTTATATTAAAAATATTTAAGATGTACATGTTCTTAATTAAATATAAATTATTAATTTACAAAGTATATTTTTTAAATTTAAAATAAATTTGAGTAAAAAAATTTAACTGCTTTAAATTAAAATTGTTAAATTGAAAATTACGTTTTAACATTAAATCAAGTTCATTAAAATGCATCAATTGAGAGCGATTATAATTAAAATATAATCCATAAAGTGATGAAATGATTGTGGTTGCAATTCCAACGTCGAAATTTCATTAATTCTTTTACACTTCGATTTCATTAAAAAGCCAATTAGTGATTTATTTAATAATTTAAATTCATTTTTTATTTAATTGCACTCATAAGAATTTTTCTTTAAAATAATTAATTTTTTTGAAAATATTTATTTAAGTATTCAAAATTTAAATTTGAATTTTTTTAATGTTTTTAAATTTAAAATTTTTGACAATTTTACAATTTCAATTTCCAGTTCCCTAATTTTCTATTCAGTGCATGAATGTAAGAAATTCCAGGAATGACATCATAACTGTATAGAAAGGAATGCTTCATTTCATCATACCTTCGTTACACTCCTATTTCTTAGACAATCTGCAAATAAAAGTAATGTTTAATTCTGAAAAAAAAGTGTGTTCTCATGTACCTTCAATTTTCTTTTTGGGCATCTCCTCACATGTGCAAAAGTCGAATATAATGTCAACTCCAAGTAAACTAAGTTTTTTTGTATGGAGCGCGGGCAAACAATTTTTCGCCCAGATTTATGGAAGTGACATTTCAAAGTGGCATGACAAAACTCACATTTTTTTTCTTCTTCTTCTTCCGCCCATCACCACTACCCTATCTTCCGCATCACATAGCAATTCGCTATACTAACCATTATATGTGCACCTCTTCTTATAACGTGTTCCAATATAATGTACTGCACCGCTCTTTTCATGCTCTTATGCGCACCGTGCATGGGCCATAAGCAGAAGATCTGTTTTGACATTCCGTGAAGAGTTTTCATACACCTGCACTGTTAAACATACGAGTATATTATATGGTTTTTGAAAAGTCATGCAGCTTATGTCGGAGGGTTGAATTTTGTGCTTCGCTTTTGGCTTTTAATGTTTGTTTGGTCAACTTTTGGCTGCCATAAAATGCTGGATACTGTCAGGAGTGAATAAGTCGAAAAAAGGCAATGCGATTTCATCCTTTATATTAAACTTGTATATAACATGAGACGAGGATGATTTTGAGTTGTGACTTGTGATTGTGGGAGTGTTCACGGTTTTATGTTTCTTCTGTCTATTTTTTAGAGTACATTAACATCAATTCGTCATTTCGTTTTAAATTTATTAAATTCTTCTATTATTCAATAAAGTGAATGAAATTTTTTATTATAGACTCCTCGAATACTGTACAAAATACTGATATTTATTAAAAATCTACATAGTATGAGAGGAAGCCAGGTGGGAAATTATTAATACTTAACATATCGTAGGCAGACTAAGGTGTGAATAGTTTTCAATATTTTTCGATGCTACAGCCTACAATAATATACAAGAATTTTATTTTTTAAATCAAGGTTTCCGAAATTTAAAAAGATTTGGTCCTTGAACTAAGGTAGCTAGAAATTTGGTAGCTGCAATAATGTGAAGAAAAAAAATTTCAACATAAATAAAAATTTCTGAGATGTACCTTGAATTTTGAGATTTTGAACTTGAAAACTTCTGCAATATTTTTTCTCTCTTTTTATGCTGCAATGATGTCACAGTGAAAGTTCCAAATTTTTAATTGTTTTGCGATATAAGTAGTTTGACATTGATTTTTTCAGTTCTGACCCTGCCCTGTTTGGCAAAGAAAACACTATTTATATCTGAAATAACTTTTAAGTTATGTATATGATTGCTGAGATAGAAAATGTGGGGTTTCTCTTGTCCATCCTATTTTTTTTTGTCTGAAGGATAACTTTTAGGGATACAACATAAATTTATTTTTGTTAAAAATATCTTTACGGATAAACATTGCTAAAATGATGAAAATCTTAAACTTGACCTTGAAGAAACTGGAAATTTTCAGTGGATGTTAAAACGAACGGTTTCTTCATCATCAATTTTTTTCAGAAAAAATCTATATGTTCCCTTGATGTCGTATATAAATTAAAAACATGAGAGACTTTTGAAGATTATAATATCCTTAGTGATAAAAATGTGAAATCATTTTCAATTCATAAAACCCATAATCGCAACCCCTATTTTATTTTGCGTCAAATGAAACAAATATTTCAAGTTTTTTACAAAACGTTCTAAAGCCTCGAAGGTGATTATCACAAGCATTACAAAAGATATGGAGTATGAAAGATTAAAAACACACAAACACATATCCACCCTCACACTCACACACACACAAAGAATGAATAATAATGTGAGAACAATGAGTCAAGTTTGATAAATTTGGAAAACCCCCAGAACAAGTTGATCTCTTCACACTTCATTTGTCATTTGCAGACAATATCATAATTTTTCTACATCCAACCGAGTTTTATCGTCGCACCATCATCATCACCAGCAGCATCAACCAAGCATGTACAATAGATACATTTCCCACCCGCGGTTTAATGTTTAAAATAGTTTTCCTTTTTTTTTTTTTTTGCGCCTGCCACGTCCCACTTCTCTGACTTCTCTTCCCTTGCCGCGTATTGCATGATTGTGTCTCGTTTGCTTAAAATATTTGTTTTAAATATTTAAGCACCCCTGTGACTTCATTTTATGTATACCATTTCATGGCATGGTGATGATGTTATTGCAAGCACTGAACAATGCTTGGGAAAACATTTGCGAATTTCCGTGAGCAGGTTTCGCAAATTTGTCAATATGTGCTTATAGCGCTTGATGTTTATTGTTATGATTATGATTGTTATTAAACGTTTCCGTAATGCTTTAGCATACGTGAAAAGATGAACATAACAAAGCGTGTATTGTTATATGTTGCTTTGTTTAGAAATGTGTGCTAACATCATAAACACCCCAAAAAAATAAGAATGGAAAGTTTTAGTTTTTGTGTAAGCGAATCAAGGTTCCACTATTTCTTTTCTCAAATAATCTCTGCGAATCTCTGTTGTTCTAATTAATGACAGTGACCGTAAATTTAAAAGGGACATGCTTTTTTTGTTTTGTTTTATTGCAGTAAAATTTCCACGCAATAACGAAAATAAAGAATGGTGTATGAAACAAACACAAAACGGGTGAAATGACAATAAATGCTGAATTACAAAGTTACAGTGAGAAGGGAAGTTACCAACATTACCGGTTTCAATGTGAAAAATATGTTGCAACGGAAATGTCCTATGGAAGGAGGAAAATTGAGAAAAAATGCACACACCAGAGCGTCCCACATAGACTGGGGTAAAGCAAATTGAAAAATAAAAACGGATAGGCAATGAAAAAGCAGGAAGCACAAAGAAAATGGTGAACCATTTGCTAAAGCTTAAAATTCATCCAAAAAAAAAAATATGGGAGAAAATTGTATAACCCAGCAGCAACAAATCGTACAAGAGAGCCCGCATATTTTTGTGTGTTGACATTTTTGTAAGGACAATCCCACAGGAAAATCCACATTTCCATATTTATTGATGTCGTACAACGTACGGTGACGGTACCGACCATACACAGCGGCATTATTTTCATTTAATTTTTGCACACTAGCTTTAAAGTCGCATAACTGCAACAAAGTTTACAATGTGGCTGCACCGCTGAGTATAGCGCGGAGTATTTATACGAAATTGTATGGCAAAATGACTCTAAAAAAAATGTTGTTATTGTCTGAGATTAGAACAAATGTTCAGCCAAGCGTGAGAACTGAAAATTTATTTATTTCATTTTGCCATGCCAACTTGGCAACTTATTACATTTCATTCAATAGAACATTGTTTTGAAACTTAAGAATGTATTCGATCCAATAATTCGTCTTTTCGTATTTTATTTACACTCGTTTTTTGTTTTTCGGTTTTTTTTTTGTTCAACTTTCTAAACTATTTTACAATATAAATTAAATTAGCCCTTTGTTGTAAAGGTTTTTAAGATACTGGTGCACACATAACTCGTTATTTAGAGTTCGTAGCAACTTTTCGGGGCTAAACTTTTTGTTACAATGCAAACTATATAACAATGCAATATGTTTTGCAATTTGGCAGTGCGGAATACGCTAAGCAAGGAAGAGGGAGGGGGTGGAAATTGGAAAATAATGCTAAAGAAGTTGGTTGGTATATTTTGCACAATTTGACCAAATGCGTTAAATTAAATTTGCTTAGTTGAAAACGCAATGGAATAAGCACAAATGAATTTGGTATTTTAAATTTGAAAAACAGAAACTATTTATCATTGCAATTTTTCTAAATAATTTCATTTGAATTTTTGTAGTTAAATGTTTCCTTCCCATTTATTCATAAGCGGATTTGAAGCCTTTTTTTTGTTACACTAAAAATACTTGTAGGTATTCCCAATGATTACACAAAAATATAAATTCTGATTGAGCTTATGAGCTTAACCATTTTTATTTCATAAAAATCGTAGACGGTAAAGCTTTTCAATTTGAAGCCACTACATAAAATGGCTTTTGGAATAACTTGAAATCGAAGAGAGCTTTTTTCCAATCGAATACTAAGCCGAGCAATTCCCCACCATTGCTGCATAGCAATCTTATCTCAAAGCCTGTAAATTTGTTACAAAAATCCAACAATAATTTTTCGCAAGATTTGTACGCTAGCCAGTGCCAGAAACACACAAATGGAGCAAGCACAAATGTGGATCACTACACGGAATAAAAGAGCAATGGGAACATATTTATAGTTGGAGTGGAGCCAATACCATTGTAATAAAATCAGATTAATTCAAACAATATTACATAAACGACTCGACGTCTTTGTTGGAGGGTAACACACAAAAAATAAATGTTGAAATAAAAACGATACGCGACTACAAGTTCTCCTGCAGCTTATAACATAACATAAACGAATCCGGTATAACTACCCGAAATACGATGAAATATTATACGACTGATAGATTAGCAAAATATGTAGCATAAAACAAACAAAAAGCCATCAAAGAAAATAATTGTTGCTTTCCGTCAGTTTTATTATATTATCCTTTTGCACCTTTTATTGCGCACACCTTTGTATTATTCAAACATCTTTGCTTGAGGGGGTGTTGTATAACTGGCAGCGAATTAAACTTATTCAGAAGCTTCATTGTATTATATATAAAAGTATAGTAGATCTTGAAAATGTCACGCAAAGGCGCACACCGAATTGAATCATGAAAGACAAATTAGTCTTTTTAATGAAAATCTTGAAAAAGCGCTAAAATTTAGATGGTACTTGGAAATTTTATTCGCAATCTAATGGCATGCAATAAAATTTTACGTAAATCTCAATTCAACCAAATGCTCCAGATTTCTCATTCGACATTGCCCTGCCTGCTGTATTGAGCGTACGTCACGGTAAATTTTGGTATGCGGAATAAATTGTACACCACGCCGCACTTGCTACACAGTGGAGTCGGAATTAGATGAATTTTCAATCAATATTCGGTTTACCGTCAGGTTGGACAAACATCAACGGTGAGTTGGGTGGGTGGCCAAAGTGGGAGAAGGTGACGCTACACGACAAAAGTGTATTGCGAGGTCGTTGATCGTATATGTAGGCCCTCCTGCACCACTTGAACAAATGTTTTGAACAACTTTTTACATGATTTCATTTCGAGGCGAATTATGAAGAAATTGGAAAACGATATTTCATCTCTAATTTATGAAATTGGAAATTACATTCCGTGAAATGGCATGCAGTGGAAATGCTTGGGTGTACTCAAAATACGAGTACCTTTTTAGGTTACTAAAAATTCGTGAATTTGTGTGCATTTCGGGAATGTTTTGAATATTATTGTAGATTCATAATGAAAATTCAAGGAATGAATCCAATTAATTACGCAGCAGCTATTGACATATTTTTGGAAAGAGGTAATTTAGGGGCACTGCTAATTGTTAGTTAATTATTTTATGCTTAAAGGGCTTTGACTTAAGGCGTCTCACCAATGATAAAATTGCATATTCAAGCTGTACTGTATTTTTATTTAATTTGTATAAAAAACGCCTGAAGTTACAACCTATTTCATTTAGATTATTTTTGATCCCTAGGTAGACAACATTTAGATGAATATGAAGTTCGAAATAGAGAGAGTTAAATACCATTTCCAATTTTAGATCGAAATTCAGCTTCCATCAATTTCAATGTATCTGGCAAATTAAACACTTACAAGGCCAACGTCAAAACAAATATAAATCAAATAACAATTATTTCAGTACCCACTCAATATTCCCTTGGCTATCTTATATATGTGTAACAAGTAAGTTGTTGTCAAATTTGCAGACTCAAAATAGGATTGCAAAATACTTGCGGCTGATTGCATCTCAATATCCTTGTTTGTGATGATTGGTGTTGCCTCAGCCTATATATTTCCACCCCACCCAAAATTCACTTTACCAGACAGAAGGCCAATGAATTTGTATTTGTACGTACAAGAGGAGTGGGGCATAGGATTATTTGTACAGGTCAAATTTGCATATACGAGAATATCCCAAATATTTTCCGTGCACATGACCTGAGAGTTATTATACCGGGGAATATGAACGTCCAGGCTCCCTGCAAACAAATATTGCCAAATTAAATACAGTTTTTAAGCCACAAAATATAATTAAAATGTATCAATGTACAACGAAAATGCTGAATCAGTTACACTGTGGGTAAGGCGGGGGGCTTGGGTGTGCAGATATGCCATGATGACATGTAAACAACATGCGTGCTATTGTAATAGCCGCAAATTGCAATGGGTGCGCTAATGATTGCAATTCGGTCGGCTGCCTGATTATGGTTTATTGCGATTCAACTTCGTTTATATCAATTATTTGTTGTTTTCCTGGTTATCGGATATTTATATAGGCGCATAAGTTGAATTGAATCAACTTTATGGTTTTTATAAATGCTTTATCTTTGTGATGGATTTTGATAACGAAATTTTATGCACATTGGGGATTTACCGAAAATGAAATGATTCAATTAACAAAATAAACATTGTAAATATCATGATTTTATATGAAATTATTGTGAATTTGCTTGTTGTTGATATGGTTAAGGTGTTACATTTGTTATAATTAAAACATTAATAATTTATGTAATTTGATATCAATGTAATTGAGTTATATTATATAAAAAACGTATTATTCAATATTTTGCTTCCACAACCATTTCATTAATTAGATACTCCCAAAATCAAAAAAAAAAACATTTACCGAAGTTGGATGCAGAAAACTACATTGCAGGGAGAGAGGAGTGTGAATTTATACGACTATTCCTTAAATACAATTTTATAAAATTTTTCTAAGATATGGAAAAAGTGACCTTGCAATTTTTTTATTTTGACTTTAAATTTTCTCCAAAATTAGTCCTTTTATTAAGATTTCTAGAACATCAAAATACCATAAAACAAAAAAATTTTAAATTATTTTCATTATATATCGAGTTTTAACTTTTTTTAACTTATTAAATGTTATAATAATATGGAAAAAAAAAAACAAAAATATTCAAAGTTTCTGATATATAAAAAGAATGCCCTTGAATTCTTAATATTTGACTTTTTTGAAACTTTAATAAAAAAAAAAATATTTTATTTAAAAAGAGTATAGAGTAAAATTGTGATCTATTTCTAGGCCACTTTTGGTGTCAAAACGTGTTTCTGCAAAACTAATTTTTTTCTGAAAAAAATTCAGAGTGCAAGAATTTATTGCAACCAGACTGGGTCGTAATAAATTAAAAATTAAAACCGAAAAAAAATTTAATATTTAAATTTTTTTATGCAAAATGAAATCCAAAAAAAATGTTATTCATAGCCATTTGAATTTAATTTACTTACTTCAAACCTTTTTAAACTTGTTAAACTTCTTAAAAATGATGCAAATTGAATAAAACTTTAATTAAATTCGTAATTTAATATTATGAATTTGCAAATCGCCTAAAGTACACTGTATATAAATTTGGACAACCATAACTCACAAGTGGCACTCTATGCAGTAGATAAATGACCGATAACGCAATAGCATATTTGATAATAAATGGAAATAGTCAGCGAGTAAGAAAATATTGATTCGTCTCAATATAAAGTTGGAAATTGATATTTTTCTTCAGTCGGTGATAAGTAGCTTAAGCGTAAGCATGCATTCGAACATACATTTAGCGGTCAGTGTGATTTTGTTACTCCACTTGCCCGTTTTAATTCAAGCACAGGCGGCAATTGAAGGAAAATGTAACAGCATTACAGCAATTCAAAATTTAAATACCACTCAAGTGAGTATGTCGACAAAGTTTATTGGATTTTAAAATGTATTTTGTATAATTAACGTCATTTCATAACCAAAAAACCCCCAATTAACCCTGGAAGATCGATGGTATTTGGTACGGCATTCGACAGTATAACACCGAGGAGTTTGACTTCCTAGAGTGCTTCACATTCAGATTGCACAACTATTTTCATGCAGCTGTATTTAGTGGCGCTACTTCATTTAAAGATCCTTTGACGGATGAGATAATTGTCAATGACATCAATTATACGCCACGCTCCAACAGTCTGCTCACATTCAGCGATGATATTGTCACAACATCGACATTACGAATTTTGCAAACTGATTACACGGGCTACGCTATCGCCTACAGTTGCAACCTAATAAATGGCACGCACACTCGCCAAATGTTACACATTTTAGGGCGGGCGAAGGAAATTACGGAAAGGCCGCTGCTGGACGCTATTGATGAGCATATACGAAATTACAATTTTGTGTCGGATTTGTTGCATAAAGTTGACCAAAACACTGAGAGATGTCCTGACAAAATAAGCGAGATACAGTATCAGTGCACTAAAAGTCGTGGAAGCATTATTAATGTCAGCTGTGTGTGGGCTGTCGCAGTGATATTGTGCTGTGGCATGCGAGACTTACGAGGTTGGTTTTAACAAGCTTGGTACGACTACCAATAGTTTTTATCTGAAGGGCTTGTGCAATGAGCATTGCCATCTGTCACTATTGAGGGTTTTTCAATGATTCCCTATTATCTACTATGATTGATTCTATTGCAATCGTACGTACTTTATATTTATTTGATTGATTACTGATGCTTAATAAAGAAAATAATTGATTGACAATAATTAAACAAATTAATTAAGCTACTTAAAAGTGTTATTTTTTCTTTGTAAGTACTCATCACTGTTGAAAAATTTACAATAAGTCACAAAAATTATAAACATGTTATTTTTCGGTCCCTGAAGTAAAGTTAATTGTACTCAAGTCTTTAGTTCTCAGACTTTTAGAGATAAACAACTTTGCAGAGCATTAATTCAAAGTAAATTATTTTTTTGAAGGTTTTTTGACCATTATATTATCATGTAATAAAAAAACATTTTGACGTCATTTAAAAAAGTCTTGAAAAAACAGCTTGAGAAATTTAAATCTGATTTTCTGGCTAAACTTATAAAATACATAATTACAATTAAATGCTTCCTAAAGATTAGGAAATATGATTTGACAGTTTTGATAAAAAGTAAAATTATATCTGCAGCTACATCTTATCAGCTAGTTTATAAATGTTCATTGAATTGTTTTCTTATGTATTTTAAATTATTTAAAATTAACTAAAATACTTATAATTACATCAATAAAGAGCTTTTATGATTGTATATAATTATGAAAGTTTGAAGATGACGTTATTCAACATGGAGACGTTTCCAAAACAAGAATAATTTTTTTGACCTTGAAAAAAGTCCTTACAAATACATACAGCCTTAAATAATAAAGTATGAAGCAATTTTTTTTAGACCCTAGAATACAAAAAACACGAAGAGCGAATTTTTTATTGCACGAAATATGACTTATTATGATAGGTGTCAAAACAACTTTCTGTATTTTTGATTTCAAAGTAACATGTTAAAGACGGAATTCAATTATCATTGAAAAATTCATTTAACAGCTATCGACATGAAATATATAAAAAAATCCTATTCCAGTTTTCACATAAATTTCCCCACAATTGTTTCCGCACATTCAACTCAATTAGAATTGTTTTCAGCTTTCTAAACCGACAAAGGGCCAATTCCATTTCTCTTTTTGTAAACCCACACACTCACAAACACACCAGCCATACATAGCTACTTAAGCGGAAATTTATTTCTAATAAAAACCGCTGATGGAAAAGAATAGCTCTCGTGAAAATGTGGTGCATTTCAATTTAGTCTGCAAGCAACCGAGTATATATATTTCACATTTTGGTACAGAATGAAGTCAAGTGGTTATGTACTTCCGCACCCTCTGCATCGAAATTTCACACTTCCTGAATGATTGAACTCTATGGCTCATACATTATCAGTTGGAATCACTTGAGAAGAATGATTGCCATTTTATGCTGCTGAAATAAAATAAACTATATATCACTATAAAATATACGCGCACCATCGGAAATGACGAGCCATGCGATCATTTTCATAGCAGCGCACATATTCGAGCGTACACACACACCCAACCAGGACAATGCGAGGGGCGAAAAGTTTAAATGGAAATACGCTTTAAGGCCATATGTGAATTGAATTGGCAGTTGGCACTTCTTTAGATTCGCATGTGGCACCTTTGCACGTTGGATGTATATTATTCTAATAACTGATACACATAACTCTATTTGGAGAGCATCAAAGCGTTGCTGACGAGTGTAGAATACACAAAAACGGCGGAAAAGATGAAATTGTCTGCACAGTCTACACACACCCTTCAGTGTGTTTTTCAAATTTAGTTAAACAACTCGTACAATATGTAACATGCGAATCCATTCCACATATATATAGACTTCCATAAAGTTATTATTTGCTCAATTTAACTTGAATACAAAACACATAATATCGTATTTGTATTCGAGTGACAAACTTGGCTCACAATCAATCGATGCGCGCGTGTTTCTGTCGATCTGGAGGCATTTAACATTTGCCACGAGTCAAGAGTCTTCAGCAATTTTATGCTGCATGCCAAACCCCTCCCCCGCACTCATCTCACATCAATGCGGAACGTGGGATGGCTCTAAATATTAATTTTAAATATTAATTACAAATACATGGAGGAAAAACGTTGCACGACGATGCAATGTGCACAACTCTTGACATACTCCATGTGTACGTGCATAGCACTACTGCCTTTTTTCACATGCAATTTATGACAGTGCACATAATAGCATCCAGAGGCAACAGCCATGGAACAACAAACTTCACGATGGCAAATTTGCAACATTATGACCAACTATCGCATAATTAAATTTATGAACTGTAAAGTTAATTAAATTTTTGTGGAAAATTTATTTTCTTTCACTTTGCTTCTTTTTTTTGCCCTTTAACTATATAAGGTCAGCTGCAGTTAGCACTACATGTACGTTCGTGAGGACAAGCTAATCATATTTTCCTTTAAATTTAAATCAACATTTAATTTAAAATGACACTAAATTGTGAAATATTTGTTTTTAATGTGTTTATTACTTTTATTTTGTCTTTGAATTTATTTAATTTTTATATTTCATTTTATTAATTTTTGTTATTTACTTTTTTTTTTGTAAAAGAAATCCCCATATTGTGCTTGTCCAAAGTTGAGTAACCGATAACTAGCAACAAAAAATGAGAGTTCCCGGAATGCGAGGTTTTCAGTTTGAAAAATTTATTTATTAACAACTTTTTAAAAAATATTTTACATTGGTTTAAATAATTAATGTTATATAAATAAAATTTGTGCTTTGAAATAATAGTATACCGTTAGGCGTTCAAGCTTTTAGTCGATGAGGACCAGTTGTCCGGCAGACAGTTGTCGTGTACCGCCTTTTTGACACTCCAAATTTTAAATGATATTCTTTAAATTGTTATAGTTTAGTCTCTTTTAAAGGCCATATTCATATTTCTTATCGCACAATTAATCCTTTTGTTTGTAAGATTATGACCCAGAAAAATTCGAATTTGATTATCCATTCCATGAACATTTTGTGAGACCACAAAAAGCGCTGGAAAAATAATTAGAAAACAATGAAAATAAGGTAAATAGCCTAAATGTAGACTATTTAAAGCTTAATTTACAAAAGTATAAACATATATTTTAAGCTGAAAAAAAAGCTTTAAACGTATCAAAGACGAGAAAATTTGTCTGAAATGTTAGTTACAAAATATATTTGGCAGACATCACATTATACTGCAGTTATTAACATCGAATCATTTTAGCCAAAAGGGAGTGGGAAACGATCCCGCCCAATAAAACCCACATCAAGCAAAAGGGACATTGCACAGCAAAATTTTGGCTTGTGCTCGCTTCAACGAAACTTTATGTATTTGATGTTATCGTGATAAGCGATTAAATACATATAATATCTGTACACGAAGATGGTGTTAATACGAAAAGTTGTGATTTCGTAATTCCGAACGATTAACTTCAATCCGTGCAGAAGCATATTTTAATAATACATACAGTGGAATGTTTTAAATGCGGCAATCTATGTTGGCTTTGTCTGACATACATATAAATATGCATCAACGTGTACTTATTATAGTTACATTGTTATGCTGCAGTTGGCATAAACTCTAACAACTCTCTTGAAACTAGTGTGCTACATTCGAACGTTAAAAGGAGCATTTCCACCTTAGAATGTGTAAGAGCCTCGTTTAATCTCTGTGGTTGTGTGTGCAAGGGAAAAACCTCACGTACCTGAAACGTAAATCAATTTTTCCTTGGGGAAACCACATCTGCAATTTATCAGTAACCTCATAAGCTCGTTGCTCGTATACAGTAACTTGAGCTTGCTATGTGATATACGCCCAATGCCCATTCGTTCTATTCCATTTCGAACCGAGAGTTGTGTTAACATGCAGATGTAATGCTAGTTGAGACAAAATCCATGTAACAATGCTGAATTGGAAATGTGTTTTTCGGCGGTGCATATAGTTGGATATGCGAATGTACAGGGTAATCCAGTTGGAGGTACAACGTTTACTATTAATTGTGGAATCCTATTTTCAAAAGCAGTTCTCAGTTAGAAATTAATTACAGAACTTTTATGGAGCTCGCTACAGGAAGATGTAGCTTACTTATGATTTTAATTTAACAATTTAAATTCAGGAAAACGTTCGATGAAAATGTCATCTCTTTTAAACAAAAGGAGGCTCTTATTGTATCACCCCTTATTAGTAAATGCATGCAATTTTCTGTATTTTGTTGATTGGAGGTGTCGAAGGTTCAGAAGAATTTCAAATGAATATGGTGGGTCATTTTAATATTTATATTATTTGAATAGCTGTTTTTTTAAAACAATGTTTTAAAAAAGCGTCTGTTTCCTTCTGCTGCACTTAATTTTTGGTTGATATTATTCTAAATATAGATAATTACATAATTACAGTTCAAAGGTAATTGGGAAATTTAAAAAAATATTTAAATAATGTTAAAAAAGCGAAATGAAAATAAAATAAAATAACGCACTTTAAAAACGCAAGAGACTTGAATTTATTTAAAAGCAATAAATGTTTTAATTGTATTAAAATTGTTGTAATTTTTTTTTCTGCCCAGGCAAGAGTTCATCTATAGTTGTTAATGACGTTTTTAAAAATTAAATTCAATTATTATGAATTATTTAAAAAATTTAAAATAAAATTTTCTAAAAATATTTTTATTATTGAAATAATTTTTTAAAGTTAAAAGAAATGTTAAAGGGCAACAAAAAATATATGTTAAACTCTTAAGCATTATGAAAACTACACAATACTTACTAACGAATATATTTTAATTTCCTTCTTTTTTTGCTACAAATCATTTTATCCTATACGAGTTTTTTTTCCTCAAAACTTTTCATTTTACATCTTTTTTCCAATTCACGTATATGATCCCTTACTTTAATTAATGAAATATATTCCCCCATCAATATTCTCTAAGCGGCATTAATCCCTCACGTTTCTCAGTAATATCTAATATCCTGTCAAATTTCAAATACTTTCAATCAGCCGTCGCGCATAGCAAACGCCATTAAGCATGTGTATAGTTCGCAGAGTATGTATGTAGTTTTGCAACGAGTCCCACCCCCACCACTCACTTCCTATCCCCCACATTCCCACCCAAGTAAATGATTTATTCTTGACGCGTCGTAAATTTTCAAGAGGAGCAAAAAATTCGTTAAGAGATAGCCTAAGAATGGAACTCCTACAAATGTGCTAAATTTTGTCCCAATGGAATTGGAAAACGAAAACAAACAAACAGCGCAATATATACTTACAGATGCCACACATACAGTTATATTGTGATGGTGCAACAACAAAAAATAGAAAGAACTCTTCAATTTGTCTGGCTGGTGGATATTGTACAATATGTGATTACACATACGCTTGAATGTAGTGTGCTATGTGAGGCGCATTTGCACATATTTTCAATGAAACTACATTACATACGAGTTATGCTGAACCCAAATAGCTAAAATATCTTTGTATCGCATGAAATCGCCATAACCTACTTGGAGCAATTTTGTTATTGTGCAAGAACTTATATTTTTTTGGGCTTTGTTGAAATATTCAGATGAATACTTTAAAGCCCCCACAATGGTTAAGTCTAAATGCGGTCGACACGAACAAAATATGTGGGGATTTATAAGGATACACATTTCACAGTAGATACTGTTGGAATTACAATTAAAGAATGTGAGTTTTAGAATCTTCCTGATTATTGCTAAACGGATGAGTAACGCTTTTGAAAAACATTTAAACCACATTAGCTCGTACACTGTTGTGGTTTTTCATTCAACTACAATTAAAAGCAAGTGAAAAAGATAATATTTGTGCAAGTCGCAAATACATCCTTTATGCAGTAATTGGAATTCCTTTTAAAATACTTTATTCTAACCATTACGAATAATTTTAGAACACCTAATACATATAAAGAAGCTATTTAAAACATTTAAATCCTGCATGAAATCCCATCAACATGTAACAAAAATACACGAAAGTCCTGTTACAAAATTGAAAATGAAACTAAAATAGAATTTAAATACGATTTGCAGTTACACAAAAATGTCTATACCTAAAATATGCAGACACATTTTCAAAGGATACTGCCATATTTTGTATCCTGATGGCTGACTGCGGTTTGCAATAAGAATGAGGAACACATTTTGTAATGCAATTAGTCCATTGGCTGCTGACTTTGTGGTTTTTCATGCGGAATTTATACTAAACTTTCATGTATTTGAGGTTATGTCGGTGTTGTGTGTGTGTGCGTGTGTGCAAACACTAATTGCAATCCGCGGTGAATGCATTGATGCAGTCAATTGTATAATGCTTTAAAAGCTCAAATCATTGTGCTGATGAAATGCGATGCCAACGAATCACATTCTGTTGGAATTTTAATATTGTATCTCTGTTCAGGGCATAAAATGTAAGCACTACGAGTCCACAAGGGTAATGTTTGTTGTAAACATATTTTAATTCAATCCCAATTTGTTCAACACATTCGTGCATTGTACAATCGCAAACATTTTGTGTTGATAATTATAAAATCTGTAAATGGAATTTTGTCAATTTAATCGACCGTTTATTGTGAGTAAATATTTTGCATTGCCATTTAAGGATGTTTAAATCTGCTTCTGTTTATTTTTAAGACTGGGCGATTATGCTCGACGGTCAACGCATTTCTCACATCAGAGACAAAGAAGTCCCTTTTAGTGTTGTTGTTGTACCGCTCATAAAGCTCTTGGTTGTAAAGACTCCGATACTTTCTTTGTTCACATTTAGGGCCGCAAATCCTTTTTTGTAAAGATGAAAACCTTATTTAAAGTCAACTAGACTACTGTCGCCTAATGTTTGTGTGCTTCCATTAATCAATTATTCATACTAATTGTTTAAACAAAATATATGCACGAGTACAATTATGCATGCACAATGCACATGCCACATAATAACTGTACCTACATACATATATTATATTGTCTATGTTGCATTCCAAAGTTAATTGGTTGTACAAATTCGAACGACTTCCACTGTTCCTTGGTTTTGCAAGACTTTTGCCAATTCTCATGGAGATTTCTAAATTATTTAAGTAAACTTTTGACCAAACATATTTAGCAATAGCTAACGACATCAGTGCAATGGTATGCACTTTATCCTATTAAGTTTGTAGAAGTGTCGCTATTTACTTGTAATTTACGTTTTGTTATTAATGCCTGAAAAACTTTTGAGTCAACCGAAATTAGTTTTTAATTATTGCATTTACATATTTTATATTATTTATACTATAATAAAAATTAGTTTAATTCATCTACGATATTAAGATACTATGTATAATGAATAATTTTATATTTTTTAATATTATATTATGTCCATTGTTTGTGTTTGGAACAGAAAACATTAAAATCAAACTTAAATAAAGAGCTCAAACGATTTTTTTATAGCTTGCATAAAATGTTATTTAACTATAAACTTATATTGTTTTTAAGAACTGCTTCAAGCAAAACCACATAATGCTTAATGATTTTTAACATAATGACTTATTACGTAAAAGTATTTTTAACAATTGCAGAATCACGTTTTGAAACACCGTGACATCGAACAAGCTGTGGCCTTCGTTACATCAAAAGATCCTTAAATATTTATTTATTTACTTATTATTAGCATTAAAATTTCAAACTCACTCCATACAAAACAAAATAAAACCAGATTAACAATGACATTTAAGGCAAAAAGAGAAAATCTAAAAGAATTGTCAGAATATATTATATCCAATAAAGAATGCATTTTTAATTTTGTAAAAAACATTTAGTAAAATTCTTCAAATATTATATTCATGGCTTATTTCAATTAACTGTAAAAACAATCAAATAAATGAAACAATTATCGATATACACAAAAATTGATTCAATTAAAATTATTGTATTACAGCTTTAAAAGTTTTAAAACAAAATGTTTTCTCTTTATTTCACTTGATACACATTCATTCAACTCAGTGCTGCTGTTTATTCACTAAAGTGTACAGATTACTTCATTATCAGGCATTCTCTTTTTCAATCTCTTTCTTTACTTCATATTATTTGTTTCATTTATTCAATAATACTTTTGTACCATAATTAGTTATTGGAGTGAAAGTATTCATACACAAGATTCAGTTAATCAGAGCAACTAAAATACATTGAATTTTTCACTCGCCCAACTCAATTCATGAGCCGTGATCGTCTAGTGGTTAGGACCCCACGTTGTGGCCGTGGTAACCCAGGTTCGAATCCTGGTCACGGCACTTAGTGCCCATTTTTTTGGTCACACTTAATTACATTGGTAAGTCTTTAATATGATTAATAATAGACTAGAATAATTAATTATTTTTAAGTGAATTTCTTATCTATTTTAGATGTTTTTAATTTTATAATTCCAATAAGTTTGTATCGATTACCCAAGGACCAAGTCCATCTTTTCATCTTTCCATAATACCTAATTCATAAACTTAATTAATTGCTGGTGCTGGAGGAAAAGCTGATTTACGTTACATGATAATCACAGATTAAAAATGCTTGATTAATTTTTCATGTCTAACAGGAATGTACAACTTTTGGGGAATTTAATAAAATTCCATTAAAACAAGCAATTGTCCATACGGAAACTAAATGCCATAAACGGTACCAACTATATACCAATCACCTGAAATATGCAAAACAAATTCAAAGTTGCAATTTAATTTTAGTTGCGCAAATATCGCACGTTTAAATTCCACCAATCAAATAAGAATTACATTTGAATTTGCTCCATCAAATTTTATTCAACTATAATATGAAGTAATAATAATGTGTATTCCTCCGCCACAGAATATGAATTCAAAAAGCGCAAAATGGCTATTGAGAAAACGTTGTGAACGATATAATAGAAAGCTCAACCCTTTTAGCATGCCACCACAAAACTATAAATGTACGGTGCGAGTATATTGTGAAGAATACAAAGCTAATATGTACCACATTGTATGGCGTACATGGAACGGATGTACAGATTGAACAAAACTTTAACATGAACGAGACGTGTAACATCTGCATTCTGCATATGCGATATAACATACATATATTGTGCAGTTGGTTGCGTGATTCCAGCCAAACCCAAGCTAATCTACATGATTCCAAATATTCATACTACCATTGCATCGTATGTATGAATTGGTCTGCATGCGGTTGGGTCCAATTAAATTCATTGGTGAACTTTATTTCAATAATCCGCTCAAGATCCTATTTAAAACCGAAAACACATAAATTCTATTGTGTTGTGAAATATGTTGCAATAATTGTTTTGTAGTTATTGGTAATTATTTTATTTTTAAATAACTTCAGAATAATTAACAATTAAATTTAAAGCAAAAAATTGAGCTTTGACCTTTATTTCAGTTGGTGAATTTTTTAAAACGAAATCACAACGACTCAAATTAAAACACAGACGACATAATTTGATATTAAATCTCGAAACCTTTTTCAGTTATGCATGCATAGAAATGCGACCAAAATCCAATAAAATTCAGCACCCCCATTCGGTTCTTTGTGTCCTCCACTTCTTCCCGTCTCTGTCACATTCGGGATATCACAAAATCATGAAAGTATGTGCGAGAAGCGTGTAGGGGATTTTCTGATCTAATCTCTTATGAATTCGATTCATCCATATCTATTTTCTTCGGGTGGTGGCTCTGTGGCGTTTGGAGACCTGAGCGTGAACAAGGGATTGTATGAGTTTATTCCTTTAGCTGCTTGATTATTATGAAACACGTTAAGGGAGCTGATGTGAAAGAATAAAATGAATATCCCACCCCCAATACGTAGTCGATGAAATGCTTTGAAGCAGAAATGTAAACTGTTATTGGGTTTGTCCGATTTAGTGAATGTTTCATGTAAATCATGAGTTTTGGCACTATTTTAGACATAATTTTATTCATTTTTAATTTTCAAATATATCATGAATATTTAATTGCTTTAATATGAATATTATTAAAGTTTAAATAGTTACGGAAATTTAATTTACAAATGTTTATAATTTATATACGATATATATAGTTTGTAGAAAAAAAGGGAAATTTTTAAATAACTCTAGAAAAACGTGCCCCGTTTTCATAATCTCATCTCAATGAAGTGTTTATATAAAATTTTAAATAAATAATTAAAATAAAAAATTTAATTTCTTCAAGGTCAAATTATTTAATAATTAAAATTAAATTAGAAGCAAAAGTCATTGATACCGAACTTACATTTGGAACAACATCAAGTCCCAAATTTACGTACGACAATCCAAAATGATATAAATGTGCACGGTACAGAAGCATGGAAGACTTTCAAACACCTTCACTGATCTTCAGCTTGAACAGATAACAATAAACGCACGATAATTATTGAAAATTAAATTACGCAAGATAATATCTTCTAATTCCCCCATAAGCTGCAATTATTATTATTTTCCATACTGCCACAATGACGCCAAGCCGTAAATGGGCTCCAATCAATTGTATTAGCAAACACAGCAACAGAATGGCAACAGATTGAATTTAATTCAAATTTAATTAGGAAATATAACTCAAAAGCTGTGATATTGTAGCATTATAGTGCTGTGCCGGCATGGATATGGTGTAGTGCGGCTTGCCAGTTGTATGATTATACACCCGGCAGGCGTTTTGGTGCGGAATCCGTTAATTTAGCATTTATGGTCGGGCTTAATTTATAAATGCAACTCAAAATTGAATTAGAATATATATTTTCAAGGCACATATACTACAAAATGGGAAAACAATTTCAATGTGCAACTGGCAACAGCAGCAACAAATTCGTTGCTGTCAAATGTTGGCGTTCAATTTTTATGGATGCTAAACCACCCACGCATGCAGCATAGTATTTTGTTTGCAACTGATTGCAGTTAAGCAAAATTACATTGGGAAAATGTTAACAGTTTGTCAACTTAATTGCCAGTGGTTTATAATTCAGTTAGTAGTCGATAAAAAATCAGTTTAATTGAATTATCGTGTTATGTTGAATGAAACTGATACAGTTTTTAGAACTGCATTTAAATTTTTATTTGATCAATTGCTGTTGGATTTTGAAAGGGCAATTCAATTTTGGTGGCAAATTAATTAAACGCCTAAAGTTATGTAGACTTTAAGTAACTCCAATTACTAAAAAGTCAGTTAAAATTTGGTCTTATTAATCCACTTAACAATAATTCAAAACTTTCATAAAAAGTAGAATTATTTTTTTTAAACAACCTTACTTACTCAAAACATTTATTTTGCTCATAAACTTTTTGTGTTCAATCATATTTTATGTTATGTACGTAACCAGAACAAACTTTATCTAACTCGTTTATCCACATCCAATTAAAGTTGCAGCAACTTCCAAAAGCAAACACCCTCAGGAGTTGACTGTCATATTTATCTTCGCTACACACAACTTTAAATTATGCGACTTAATGTGACTACCACAATGGACATGACCATAATGTAGGTACATTGTACACCGAACTATCACCAGTCACCACACTCAGCCGTTGCCTGCGCAAGGACTCAGCAGTGCACATACAAACAAATATAATATAGCATCGCTGTAGTAGGGACTAGGGTGTGGTGGTGGTTATCCTGTTGAGCATGACCACCGCACCCATTCAAACCGCAACATTTAATAAAATATACATTGCCTTCGCTTTTTGGCATATATGTGCAGAGTTTTTGTCTATTTTATTTTATTTATTTTTATTGTGCATACCAACGCCAAGCCACACCAACTTGTGCCATCATCCACATATTGTGTACGTATTATAAGTTTAGTGTAGTGAATGGAAGTTAAGTGCGAACGTTCGCGCCATGATGAAATGAAAACGTACACAATACACCATAGTGTTATATTGTATTAGGTTGGGTGTATCAGCGCGCTTGCCGCTTACACAATATATTCCAGTTTAATAAAGGCCGATTGCAAAGCTTCGTCAGCAAGATGAAAGCTCTAATGGTTGTTAATATTCTAAATGCGAAAAGAAATTGAACTTTTTTTCGCCTTTATTCAATCCCACCATCCCTATACTGTATTTGATACCTGCAGCTGGAGCAATGATGAAATAGACGAAACACAAAATAATATTATATATTGTAGCTGTATTTTGATACATGTTACACGAAGCTGGCAACAAATTCACTATACACATCGTCCTTACAGAACGTGTATCGCCCTCAATTCGGGGGCTGTGTTTTAGACGTACACACAAGCGATTTATATACTCAATTTTTTCTGCTTCTTGGAAATATGACTTCTATACAGTGGAGCTCTTATTATGGGAATAAATTTTTATGGTCGGCGTGAGACTGTCGATATTAAATTTTTGCTCGCTTTTTTATCTTTTCATATTTATTTGTGTTTTGTACCGTAGAGAATATTGCAAAACATAACTAGAGCTATAGTTGATTCTTTAATTCACATTGTTTCTCATGTAAAATGAACTTTTATTAAAATCATTTTAAGTCGTGCATTTTTTGGTAAATGGGGATGGTTTGTTAAGTAAGGCAATATTTACAATGTTGGTTCCTCAATTAATAAAGATAAAAATATAAATGTTAATGAAACTTTCTTTTTTCTTAATTAAACATAATCCTCGTTCGTTATTTTCCTAAAGTAAATAAAATAACACTTTAAGAAAAATTTTAAAATTCGCCAAAAAGTATGCAATACTTAAAAATAAAATTTGTAATCGCCTATGAGTTTTTATTAACTTTTCTTTATAGGATTTTTGAATATAAATTAAATTTGATTAATAACAGAAAATTAAATTAAATTAAATATTTTGGTCCTTTATTTATTTAATTTAATTATTTGATAATTTAATAAAAACTTGCAGTTCTCTCAAATAAATAAAAGGTTTTCGCTAGGTTCTCTATTAAAAATTACTTGTCACAGTTAAAACCATTTCGTTTAGATTATATTGTTGATGAGTTTGATTGTTAATTCTAGTTTTAAACTGAAATGCACAAACCAATGGAAAAAACCTTGCCTGACACACAAACATTTTTCTAAATTAAAAGGTCTGTAGTTTACATTAGAAATGGCTTGTCATCTGAAAAATATGAGTATAAAGAAAGCAGGACAGGTTCAAATTGTATATGCAAGAGCGTGATAAAACTTAAACAAAACCAGGTAATTAACACATAAGTGGTTAAACATGAATTGTTGTTTTACTTGTTTGTTTGTTTTTGTTTTCAAGACTAGTCGGTGGGTTTTTTGCATTACTCTCTTTACATTAAGAATCGCATTATCTTGACTTTATAATTTTGTAAAAAAATGCTTTTATTTACTTTTAATTTTTTGAATATTTAACTTTGTTGATAATGCGAAAAATCTACGTCATAAATAATTGAGGTTGTAGAGTTTTTTAATTCTGTATGCAGAACACTTTAGATCTGTGTTATCATATAAAAATTCATTTATAAAAAAAACAATAGAAAAAAATAAAAAACTTAACTTAAAAAAATTTCTATTACAGTTTAGAACCTAACATTAATAAAAAAGTAGTAAAAATATGTTTGTAATTCCATAACTTGAAAAAGGAATGTCCGATTAACTTGGAGTTTTTTTTAGGTGTATTCTTCTCGGCTATTCCATTGTTCACACATCAAGAAAACCTGGAATATTCAGCAGGGAAAGTGTGAAGAACACCTAAAATTGCTACGTAATTACTTTTAATTATCCACCATTAAATATATTTCAGGTGAATTGGTTTTTCTCAGTGTGGTTTTGATATTTTCAACTGAGCAATAGTTTATTGACAGTTTCGGTAAGCTTATTACTTTGCAAACACAACTTCTGTGGAGCAGTCAAGTGCAGAATAACTTCCCATTTTGGGGAGTTCGAAGAGACAACTAATTTACTACTAAAATACATTTTTACCAACACTCACAACAAATATATTTGTAACTACACAAAAATCTCTAAAATACCTTCATTCCTTTCTTATCATTCTTTCTTTCAACATGAGGAGTATTGCACCGAATGGACGGTATATGCAGTGAACTCAGTTGAGAATTGAGATGCAACCATATAAGAAAATGTTTTATCTCATCAAATATCCGGTTGCGGTTTTTAAATGGCATCCGGTGGCGGCTGCACTTTACCTTGTTTACTTTCGCATCATCAGAATTGAGGCAAAAGTTGGTGATGAGTTCAAAATGATTGTTGTTACTACAAGTAAGTATTGAAGGTAAATGTTGCGAGTTTATGAATGAATGAATGAATGATGCACATTAATATGAAACATTTGTTATTAATATTTTTTCATATGCAAGTATGTTAACAACAATGTAATAATTTAACTTTGTTTCATTTGAATTTGCAATTCATTACGGTTATAAAATAATAATTGTATAGTTTATTTAAAAACTGGCATTGAGCACAATGTAATTACGATTAATCCATGCAACATTTGAAATAATTTTAATTTTACGATTTAATGATAACTTTTAAATGCACACTAATTTGGTTCGCAATCCACACAGCTAATATTTATAAATGAAATGAAGTAAGAAAATGAGTAATAACAATAAATGGTAAAAGGTGAAACAGAATTGGTTTAAAAAAGTAAGTAAATAAATGATCAAGCACCAACAAAATCGCTAACTATACAATTTCGCAGATCAAAGAACACGCTCTCAATCTAAAATGTTTTTTTTTTTTACAAATATAAAATCACAATTAGAGCGCATAAAGGAACCCATAAATTAGATGTTTAAAAAAAAGGCAACAATAAAAAAAGCAAGCAAATATTGAACATACAATTTCAATTTACTATGCCGCATTACATGAATGTGTATCATTAAGATAACTTCATCACAAAACACTATACTCCACGAATAAATAGAAATAAATCACTTGCAACTCTTCATTAATTTAATATTACATCAGATGAATATGAAGATTAATGACATGAAACCTATACTTAAATAACATTATTCTGTAACGTTACATGTGCACTTCGCACATCCCCATTCATACGAGCAGTTGTACAAAAAGTCAATAAACCTAGGGAAGTTTTGATGATGTCATTGCACATCAGCTTACTCATAATATGTAAAGTCTGCCATTGAGAATGCTAACTATATTATAGTAACATGTAAAAGCAATGAAGTAACACCGCATACAGGTAAATTGCACACGCAGGTCACATATAGAATGATTCAATTAAAAAGAAATACAAAATTCCCATGTGAGTATTTTAAATAAATAAAAATTAAATTTCTTATATAGTGATTCTCTCTCTCTCCCAAGTTTATTTCCAAAGTGCATATCACATTTTTTAACGCAACGTTAATCTTATAAGACTGCAGTGGTTGACTTACCAATACGAATAAAATGAAATTACAATCAAAATACCGCGACGTCCAATATATTTACCTGTCCGTTTCTTCCAAGACGTTGAATGTTAACGTTGTTCTCTTCATCACACAACAACATTTAACACAAACACATGCATTGTGGCTAAGAAATCATGTATGGCTTACAACTTTTAACATTAACATTTTAACGTAGGTTGAAAATCCACTTTGACTTAGAGCAGTTCAGTGATCAGTCTCTTGTTGTCTGTTGGCGTGAATGCAAACAACTTTAATTCATCAATTGTTGTTTAATCTTAGTGCGGCGCGTTGTTTTAAAAACATTAATACAAGAATCATTTATTGTAGAAATAAGAAACATTATTATAGTTATTTAAAATTGTGTGTAAATAGAGTTAAGTCGGCTTAACTTTAAAAATCACTTATAAAATAGTTGGTCGACGACTTAATAGTGTCTTGAAAAAGTGGTAATACAATATTTCAGTGAGTGTTGCCTCAACCAATTTGCAATTGATGGATACATACTGGATATGTTTATGATTGTTGTCGGTTATTGTGCATTGTCTGTTGGTGCATACATAATTTGCATGTGCAATACCCATTGCTTTAGATGGTAATAAACCACATATGAATGTCGCAAGACAAATATGTGCAGTATGCACGATCATTCTTAAACTCCAAAACAATACCGCCGAATAAATTGCGCTTTCGTCACAACAACCAATGCAATAAGCATATTTTGATGGAACATTTTAAGAATGTTGTAAACGCGACGTTGAATGAAGTGAAAAAAATCAAATGAAATAAAGAAAACTTGACTATATAACTACAAGAAACCGGTTCTGATTTGGAAAACGTGTGTTGGCATTCTTTTCTTCAATAGTTTTTATATAGTATAGCCAGCGTCTTCGCGTTTTGGTCTTATGCTCATTTCTAGGCATTTTTTTTCTCCATCTTCTTGTATTTATTATTTTTCCCCCCTTGCACGATGACTTCTAATTTACCTCTCCACTTGTTTGCATGAAGCTGCTGTTTGTTGTTAGTGTTACACATCTCTTGTGATATGTTATATATTTCTTAAAAGTTGATTTCTTCGATTTTGACTCACCGAATTGAATTGAGCGTACCATAAGTAACTAAACAAAAATATGTATACGTCTATACTGCTTTTATATACATACGATTGAAAGTATGTCAACACTTAAATATTGACTTTTGCGTTGATTTCTTATGTATGGCGATGACTTTTTCATACAGTTGTATTATGAACATATTTGTCTCAAGATTTCTCATCTAATTCTGGGACGTCGCTCGATTTGAGCTCTATTAATCGGGGCTAATTGGCCCCAAAAAGTACGTAAATATTTTCGTAGTCTATTTAACGCGGCAACGCAACGGTTAACAATTATCGAGATGTAAACTGAAATGCATTTGATTGCGAAAGTTTCTACAAATCCATTAAAGAAAAAATTAAATAAAAAAGTAAAAAAATTGTATTTACTTGGCTTCAATGCGTGGCTTTACAACAGTTAAACTTTTGTTCGCATAACTATCGCGTCCATACTCTGCAAATATGTGGTATTTGTCTGCAGGCATTGCGTGCATTGTGTGCGTCTTCTATTGCACATTACACCGAAGTGTGCAAATTAAATGACCAGCGTCGACCATCTTTGCTGCAGGCTTTCAGTTTGCTATTTCAAAAAAATTATAATCACATTAAAACGGAGTGAAAACACACGGATGAGTCAATGGGCGCATAATATGTACAAGGCGTACAAATTAGCTTTCGTTTTTATACCTACACAATGTGAATTATAGGCGCATTGTAGCTCTTTTTTATTTATTTTTCAATGCACGAGTTGCCATACACATCGCATTTCCATATCCAACATTCATTGGGCATTGTTGTGCATGGTTTTTCCGACAGTTAGTCTTGTGCGTTACCCAACGAGTCCACATTAACCGCGACAATCATAACATCTACACGAAAAAATTCGCATTATTGTTTAGGTGTTGTTGCTTTTTTTTCTGTTCATTAATTTTAAATTTTTTTATCATTTGTAGTGTTAGATAATAATTTCAACAGCATTATAATATGGTGGGTGAAATGTAACACGACAAGAAATCGGAATTAAATGATGACGTGTTGTGAAATGCAAAGCCAAATTCAAGCAAAATTTACTAAAAAGAAGAGAAGCTTTTAGTTGCAAGTGAATGTAACAGGAAAAAGAAAAAAAAATAAGTGGAGAAGAAAACGTTAAAGTTTAACAAAACAACAATGAAGATGCATTTCAAAGCTGCTGTGCTGACATTTGGATTTATTCTATTCGGACTTATAAGCGCTGATGAGCTCAGTAAAAATGGTTAGTATTTTTTTTCCTATAATACAAGTCATAACTTTTAACACAAAACCATAAACCTTTACAAGTTATTCCTACGTGATTTGTGTTTATTTATTTTTACTTTTTGCAATTGAGAATATTGTCACACATCATCAAGGCTAAACAAACGAATGACTCCTCCAATCCATATTTAATTTTGTGTGTGGCATTTAAAGTAGTGAACAATTTCGATGTGTTAATTGGCGTACTTAACAGACGCATTGTCGGGATTTTCCGATGACTTACTTTCGATTGAACGGATCCCACGTACCGGAACCCAGCCCATTAAATTGTTACCTGTACTGCTTTTTAATCTGAATTTCTTGTACAGCGTATTTGCTTCCACACAGACCTTGATTGTTCGTTGAAATCACACCGACCTACTCCAATAATAATATGCCGACAATGTGCAAGGCACATTTATGCTTCTCCAATTATTCGTTCTAAACAATGATAGATAATAACCAAAGGCTAAACGGTGAAGGTTGTTGGAGTAAACACCAAAACGCTTTGTTTTATTCATTTTTTGTGATAATTATTTTTGATTGCGGCAAAAGACATCAACGGACACTTAGGCAACGAACCTCATTAAGTCAAAACGATGCGGCATGACGTCAATATATTGTATATGTGGTCGCGGCCTCTTTCCGTTCATTGGTTTCGTATACGAAATTTCTTTAATGCGATTATTTTTATTATGACAGGGTGGTGCTCTTTTAATTTCTCTTCTCAATTTCTTTAAATAGACAAGTCAATACCCTGAACTTTCACAAAATAAATATTGTTTTCCTGTTGCAATTTATTGTGCACATTAAAATTTAAAATTTAAACAAATTTTATTATCATAAATGGTTTATAATAAAATTTATTGCAATGCAATTTATTGTGGAAAATTGTGTCACCCTGTTAAAAATTTACAGTTATAAAATGTTTATTTAATTTTCATATTAACAACTTTTACATTTCACAATGCCAACAGACACCTCATCATCGAACATGAACACACCAAATCTATCCGCTGATGAGAACGTGACAGTGCCCCCAAATGATGCCAACATTGTCACTATCATGAGCAATGAATCCTTTCCAGATATATTGGATCATTTTCTCCCAACAATGCCATCGGTACACAAACTCCATACCTCAAACATTAATACCAGCACAGACAACTCAATCAAGACATTAGATGATGCACCATCACACACTGAGAGCAACAATAAAAGCAACGAAGCTGCTGTAACGACGATGCGTCCTGCAAAATCGATGAAGTTCGACAACGACTTGAGTGATGTGAGCATGGACGATGATGAGGCGAGAGAGGAAGCGATGACTGCACAAGAAAACCGGAAATCAAACGACAAGGAAGCGTCTAAAGTTGATGAAAACTCGACTGTGCACAAGGTGGACGAGGAGCCGATAGTCACATCAATTGCACCACCAACCACCACCCCAGTTGCCATTGATGGTTGCAGCAATAATGGGAAAATGTTCAAGGTACGAGTATATTCTATATTTTATTGTCAACCATGATGTTGAATCATTTGTCTTTAAATTGCATATACACTTAATACTTATAACAATTGATTTTAGGAGGGCGAGAAACTTGAGAAGGATTGCGACGAACGTTGCACATGCACAGACAATGGTAGATGGGAATGTGAGCCACGATGCTCTCGGCCATTTATCAGACGTGGCGCAAAAACCATCGGTGATGACCCAATGTGTGAGGAGAAACCGGCCGATGATATTTGCTGCGCTATTATGGTGTGCGCTCAAGAGGACATTGACAACACCACCAACCCCTATGAGATGAGTGCGGCAGTGAGTGACAGTTGCTTGCATAATGGTACAAAAATGCCCATCGGTTCCAAGTGGCAAGATGGTTGTGAAAAAATTTGCCTCTGCTCTGAGGATGCCGAAATTCAGTGTCATCCACGATGTGCGACATTCAATGAGACGGCTTCGGAGCATTGTGTCACGGTCAAGGACCCAAAGGATGAGTGTTGCTCCATTCAGTTGTGTGACGTAACGTTGGACGACCATGAAATGCCAGCCATAGTGGGGGGACAAAACACGTCGACAACTACGGAGAAAAATAACAGCGTCGATGGAGATGTCAAGCTTAACAAGGGTCAGTGTGAGCACAAAGGAAAAACATACAAAAACGGTAAATTTTTTTGAACGTTTATTAAAGGACGAGCTTTAATAAAATATTTACATCGCTCTCGTTTACTTTCAAATGTAGGTCAACATTTTAATAACGCCTGTGATGAACTGTGCTTATGCACTGAAGAAGGTGTCCATTGTGCGAAGTTGGAGTGTCCGTCACACTTTGGACTTGATGTACTCGATCCACATTGCTTACGCTGGGAACCAGAGCCAGCTACATTCCGTGCAATTGCACCAAAGTGTTGTCCTGAGCGTATGCGTTGCATTGACAATGGCACTTGTGAATACAAAGGACATAGATTTGACAATTGGTCAGATATACCTAGCAATCTTACAGGTTGTGAGCAGCATTGTTTCTGTGAGGGAGGTAAAGTAGAATGCCGTGCAGCATGTCCACCAGTGCCAGCTCTTCCTCCACCAACATTACCGTGTAATCCACGAATGGCTAAATTAGTTGCATTACCCGATGATGAATGCTGCAAGCATTGGGCGTGTTCACCAGTGCCTCAAAATCCATTAGAGAATATGCACAGTGAGTATTCAAAGACATCATATGATATATTCTATCACTATTCACTATACATTTCATTCCAATTCGAGTTATGACTACCTTCCGAGTCCAGACGTAATGTAATTACTAACCGTTGACTTTTCGATAAATAACTATTATCCCCCGTAACGTACGACCCAACTGTGGCACCCTTAAACGTATTTCCATCTGTTTTTGTCGTAGAACCTCACGAAAATGAAGCCAACGATAATCGATTCAGCCCGCTGTACCCCACTGTTGATGGGAAGCCACCAAAAACTCCTCAGATAAAGCCTGGCAAAAAATTGCCGCCCAATAAAATTGGACAAGATTATCAAACGCACAACAATAAATTCAATTTCTATGACAATGATGAATCGGACGATGACGATTTGTACCTGAAAGAAAATCCATCGATTCACACGAATCCGGGACCTGGATTTTTCAATCCAGCTACAAGTAAAAATCAATATCATAATCAACAACCGCATCAGCAACAACCACTGCCACAATCACCACCACATCAGCAGCAGTCTCCCCACCAGCAACAGCATTTATTGCTGCCACCAGAATTACAATCAATATTTGGCCAACAGAATGGGCTTAATTTGCCATCGTCAAATGTGCCGCCACACGTGCGCATTGAACAATTATTGCAGCAACATTTACCCGGTGGAATTCAAAACGGACACGATTCAGGACTCTTACTGCACGGACAAAGACAACCAGGTGGACTATCAAAAATTTGCTTCATTCTTTTCGTTGAACATTTTCATTTCGCACCGTTTGCCCCCGTTTAAAAGTCAATAACATATTTCATTCCGTATATTTTTCCACAGATTTCGGATTCCCAACACCGCAGTCATCCGACTCCCTGCAATTGCTCGCAATGGAAGCCATCGATGCACACACAGTGCGCGTTGTATTTTTGGTGCCACAAATTTTCGTCGGTCTCCACGGTCGCGTTGAGTTACGCTACACCACAAAGCGCGACAACAACGACTCATCATCGTGGCCCTCGCAAGTGTTTGCCCCGCCCGGTGACCTCATTGCAACATCCCAATTGGAGTTCGATTTGGGCGGTCTCGAACCGGACACAGAATATCGTGTGAAAATAAATCTTGTCTTGCGAGATCTAAATTCCCAGCCCAGCAGTCAAGTATACACAGTGCGAACGCCACCACCACTCGACACGCTCACAGCAACCCTGCCCGAAATTGAGGAAGTGCAATTGCGGGCGGACGAAGTGAATGCAACATTCGCGCGCATTTCTTGGCGCAAACTGACCGACAAAGAGCTGCTCTACGTGGATGGTATTCAATTGCGATACCGTCCCGTTGATGGCATGGTGTACGACGCAACACCATTGATACACCGCACATTGACGACATACGTTGTGGAGAATCTGCAGCCGAATCAGGAGTATGAGTTTGTTGTGTATGTGATACCATTGCCGGGGCATGGCGAGGAGATGCGTGCCGGCCAAATGATAAATGTGCACACAACGGTGCCGGTGGACGTCTATCAGTTTGATGTCGCCGTAAACGTTACCAAAGTGAAGGCAACTTCAGTGGAGATGCGGTGGGATGGTGTGCCGTATCCCGAAGACAAATATGTAAACATTTACCGTGCCATCTATCAGAGTGATACCGGCAAAGAGGATTCCAGCATATTTAAATTGGCGAAGCGCGACTCAAATGCGGCCACCATGATTACCGGCCTCAAACCGGGCACACGCTATCGCCTTTGGCTGGAAATGTATTTGACAAATGGTCACATCAAGAAGAGCAATGTGGTGAGCTTCCTTACCAAACCCGGTGTTGTTGGACAAATACTGAATGCCGGACTAGAGGGCACACCAGTGCCGGCCGCTAACCGAGGTGATTACTATGGGCCATTAGTTGTTGTGTCCGTGATTGCAGCGCTTGCAATCATGTCCACGCTTATACTGTTGTTGATATTGACGCGACGGCGGGGCCATCAATCAGCTGCCATAACGCCGCCCAGAAAGAATGACGCCGCCTATGATAATCCGAGTTATAAAGTCGAAATTCAGCAGGAGACAATGAGTAAGCAATAATTATTTGTATTGTATGATCATTATATTTAAATCAGTTTGGCACAATAACTGTTTTTCTTTTCATTTCTTTTTCGCTATATTTTCAGACCTTTAAAAGAGCCAGTGTCTTGAGTGACGAAAGCAAAGAATAAAATATTGTACATAAGTAGACTGTAATTAACGTAATTTTAATAAGAATTTAACCTCTTTTCGTGTAATTAACGTACTTTTATGTCTTCAAATAAATGTTAATTTATTTATTTTAAACTGCTTTCTCACTTTGACTGTAGGTAAGCGCTTTCTTTGCGCTTATTTGGAGTTGCTATATGTTAACGACCAGCAGCGTTAGCAGCTTGCCTCAATAATGCACACAGCACACATGCATTGCACAATGCACGCATGACATTTTGCGTATATGTTCAACCGCGCTCATTGCAATTAATTCCTCTTTGTTTGGAATTGGCTATTTCTATTCAAATTTGTTCTTGAATTACAATTAGCGTGTACGATGGACGATGGTGCTGTGTTTGTATTCGATGCAGGACGCAAACCCAAATGAATGCACCCGCGTCGTTTATCAGCTCGTGATTATTTATTGAAGTGCAAATTACACCGCCTGTATCAAATCAATTCAAGACCATTGGGGGATATCCACAAAAGGGTGATTTCAATTTGAATGGCCAACTGTAAGCATTAATATCGTTGAAAATGGTTTCATTATACCCAGAATCTGATTCATCGCAAATTTTCTGACTGCTACGTATAAGTTATGTAAATGGCCCCCGGAGACTATCGAACCGGGCGATTAGTGCATACACATATAAAACATTTTGTCGGTGTGTGTTTCGGGGAATGTGGACGCGCACAACAAAAGCCCAAACCAACCCCTTCCAAGATCCAGTGAAGTTGAATTGATTATAAGTTGCTGATGCCTTTAAGATTAATTTGTAGGAGGCGATTAAGTGTGGCCGTATACGAAGATATTTATTTTACAGACTACTATACAGTTAAGTATTATATTTATATGCATACACATTGAGGCCAATTAGGCGAATTTAATAGCAAGCCTTTTGTTTGCCAACGGATTGTAATTTGGACGACACTTTGGAAATTTGATGGAACTTTGTTATGGAATAATTGTCCATCTTCCTGGTATATTCATTGATCAGTTTAATTCGGGATTCCATTTTAAGGCATTTTCAATGAATTTAATTAGGGTTGAATTTTGGGAATGAAATCAGATGGATTTATCAATATAATTGCGTTCTTTAGAGCAGCCAAGATTATTAATTATTAAAGTGTAAATGGACAAGAAGAATACAATGTGATAATAAGTGTGAAAGTTCGGAAACGTTATTGCGATTTTTGAGGTTTCGAATTGAATGAATCGAAATTAGTAGGATTGGATTATTTCAGTGATTACCCCCATAAGATATTAAAATTACCATAAAAATCCCTTGTTGGGGATACTTCCTTTGACCTCTCATTAAACGGAATGAATGCACAAATAATACAAAAAAAAATTATACGGCAGGGATAGCCTAAATATTTTTCAATATTAATTTTTTTAAATATGCAAAAAATGCAATACAGTTTTTTTTGATTTAAAAATCAACATTTAATTGGATTAACATTTAAGACTAAAACTCGCCTTGTATTATTTAAGATCAAAGATGAATTTTGACCTTGAAATGTTCAGCATAATGTGAAAAATTTTAAAAAATTTTTAAGGTTTCTGAGATATAAAAAGTATAACCTTGAATTTTTAATTTTTGACCCTAAAATGTGATGCAAACTCTTTAATTTAATCAATAGCTACAATAACGTGAAAGACAATTTTCTAAAATATTTAACATTTGACTTTTTATTTTTCGATTTTGACCTTGAAATTTATATTTATTGTATTGTTTCTGAGAAAGAAAATGTACAGGGTTTGTCTGTGGCCACCCTTTTTTGCTACATTTTGGTACCAGTGAAACGTGTTTCTATAATAATATAGTTACAGTAATTTTTACAAAACTGAAGCATTAAATACTTCCAAGTTCCAACATAGAAGATACATAAATAAATTCTGTTCATTTAAAACAATTTAAATGTACACACGTTCATGATTTGTAATCCCTAAATTAAAATAACAATATGCAATTAGTCATTAAAGCCTATATCTTTATTCTATCCAAAAACTACATTCAGAGCAGTCACTGTTCAACTATTAGCAGTCATTAGACACTTAAATTTGAGTTAATGAATTTAAAATGAGAAACAATCCGTTCGTATTCCCGCATACACGTTTAAAATTTAACAAATTAATTAAAAAGCCATTTATCATCACCACACAGCAACTCCACATAGGTACTCGTAGATATACATACTTAATCCACGCTCATACAAGATTGCCGCACACTGAAAGCAACCAAAAATAAATCCACCCATTCCGTTGTGTGGATGCAACAACCACACAATACAAAACAGTGGAACACTGATGGCTGCACATAATATAATATTCGGCCCACCCACAACCGCCGTTGCCTGCAAGCGCACTGCACTGCATGCATTTCATCGAGGAGCCACGGAGAAATGGCAAATTTCCACCCCCATAAATAAGATAGCAACATAAATTTAATTACATTATCGCAAAAATGGTTCCAAATTGCTGTGTTAACAAAACTTACTAATTACTGGAAGATGAACTTTAAATAAAACCATCCAACAAACAAGCACACAACACACTGCGCGATGCTAATAGATGCGGGGATCGTTATACGTGGAATGGGTCGGGCGGACGTGCGGGCGTACACAACCAATATTTAAGATGCTGGTGTGATGTGAAACGCTGATTAGTTATAAGAAGGGCTGCAATGCAGTGTGCACGCATATCACATTCACCCCCCACAACCCTTATTCTGCCACATATACGTATATAAGGGTGAAAGAGAACTCAAAGTTTTCAGTTATTAATTGGATAGTTGTTGATTCAATCTGTTTAACCAATCGTCAGGCAATCACCACGTCATGTTGTGCGTTTTTGCTTTTTTGTTTCTTTTTGGTACAACCACAGTTGCCACCCCTTTAAAGCTTGATCACACACACTAACTGTGTGTGGTGTGAAATACATCTGCAATTCTCATCATTTGTCTTTTGCACACATTGCGGCTGTGTGCGGGTGAGAAAAGATTGTTTGTTTTGGTTTGATGCGTTGATGGGCGCACACATTCATGCACAAATTGTAATTTGTACCCACACAATCTGTATGTACAATAGTACCGACATAAGCACACACACTCAACATAAAAACGGTTGAGGTAAACACACGGGCGACAGCAAATAAGTGGTATTTTCTCTATCCGCCTTACATTTGAAAAGATTATAGCCACGATTTGGTAAATGAACAACGCGTTGGAGATAGTGTATCAAATTGCTTTGCACTAATCCAGACGGAATAAGAAGGAGGCGAGTGCTTTCTTTAAGCTTAATGCGGTCATTTGTCGGTTACAAATTCGCAATTTCGAAAATCTTTCTCGTTGCCATGCTGTTAAACTCCACGGCACGGTGTAAAGGTAAAACGCGTACTTAAAATCGCATTTATTTTGTGTATTTACGACACAATTGTCATTTTAGGTAATCGCTCCCCCTAAATAGCAAATGCTCAATGCTCATGCCCACCGTTAAATGTTTGCCATAAAATTAGCATCGCAGCCATAACATGTTACGACGAATGTTGGTGTTTGGAATTGTGCATGTGTGTGCGTTCTTGTCATGTCGAATTCATTTATGGGCAGGGTTGTTTTCGGGTGGCATTGAAATTAATTTTTAATCTTGGCCAGCATTTTTTTTAAACCGATATTTTTAAAATTTTAAAGGTCACTTAAGGTTTTACATAAGTGTTCTAACTCCTACACTACTGTATTAATAATATTCTTTCTCGAAATATAACCACCACAAAAAACCCTCTTTAAAGGATGTGGTTATCAGCATCAAGGAATAAACCTTCAACAAGCGTTTAAATTACGTGATTGTGTGTAGTTATTATTGTTCACACTGAAATCAGAAATCTGTTTGAATAACAATTAAATCTACAACAGAATTATTAATCCTAACCCGTATATTTAAAGAGCAAACATCCAATGCCGTCAGAATCTGCATAATATTTTCAACGTCAAAAAGGATTATGTACGACGCTCACCATCATCCATCAGCAAAAACCCTTTTGCCGCACATTGCAATATAATTAGATTCCGTATGATGAACAAGATGGTCTTAAACATCACGAAAAGTGTCATCCCTTTGTCCCCAATGTTCCCAATAAATTGTTCGCACAAGAGAGCGGCACAATGTTGCCTTTGCAAATTCCAACCATGCGTACATAGTGAATGGAAAAGTACCTTGTCGCAATTTCCGCAATCCGGAAGACGTTATAGTATATAATCTCATTAAGGGACAAAGTGTTGAATTGTACTTTCAAGATGAAAGGGTGTTGGAAAATTTAATTTTGTTTTCAAATCTAATTGCTTCTGTTCTACCAACCGGCTGGAATTCATTTCTCTGCACACATTAAAACTATATATACATTATGCTTACATATTACATGTAGTTATCTTGGGAGACGGCTCCTGCATGAACAAAGTGAGTATAAGTATAGCAAAATAATGTTTATAGGTATGTGGAATGTAGATTCTTTAGGTACATAAAAATAATGTGTTAGGTGCGACGAAGTCATAATGTTTTAAATAAGTTATTCTGTTCCTACGCCCGCACCCGTCTTGGCGAATGTATTCTTCGAATAAATGGTGAATATGTGCTGGATGACAAACTTATAAATTTTAGGTCTGCCAACTTGGTACGTGTGCTCAAGACGGTAATTTAAATCACATTTTGAGATGTTGTATTTATTACGGTAAAATGAAAGTCTTTATTTTGCAGGATAGACAATAGTCTTTTTGTTAATTCATCTAACATCCACTTTTGTGACCTTGAAAATTGTGAAAAACAAGTTGTGCGGTTTTATATGAAATTTTTTGATAATAAATGTTTTCTTTTGAATTTTAAAAATTCTTGAAAGTGTGAAATGATTTGGCGTTTATTAGTTTTTGTATTCTCGAATAAAATTTTCAATACTTTAGCATTATTATAGTTTAACTAAAAAATGCTGCTTAAATCTTTTTTGAAATTAGGAGTTTGCTAACCGATATGTAGAATTTTTGGCAACAGACATTGATCATTATCATGTAGCGAGTTCTAATGACAGTTGCACGTATTCCTTCTGTATTTTTTGAAGAAATAGGGTCAATTAGGAGTATCCTTTTGCTGTCAGAGATTTTTTAACCAATTTAGTTGTATTTCTTTTTAAAGTTGATATTAACGATTCGAAGGTAATAGGCTTAAAGATACTGCATTAACATGCGCCAGGCCCTTATATTACAGCGCTCACATGCTTTGAAAAAGAATACTTTCCGGGTTGCTTAAAAAATTTACAAATTTTGTTACCATTTTTTTTTTGATAATTTTTGAAAATCGAATTATTGTAATCCAACAAACTAAGTCTCACTATTTTGTTTTCTTATAAATTAACTCCCAAAGTTAGTTCTTATTGGACAGTGGGAGTTAGTTAACTGGCAGTTAATTAGTAGGGCTAAAAATTTATTAAGTAATCATTTAAAATAAGGACATAATGTTAAATCCATCAAACGCAAATAACTGTTTTACTCAAAACGAACTTATTTAATTTAATTTACGTAATTGATAAAGTTGCTATGGTTTATTATTAATTTTCATTTTCACAAACAAGTAACGCAGATAATATCCTTAACATCACATGAAATTGAGAAAAATGAAGCCAAAGGCGAGATTGTCCAAAACTCGCTATACAATAATAATTGTCCTCTCGTATGTATAATGTCCGCAAACAGCAAGTGTTTACACATTTAATCACAAGAAGGCGCAACCATGGATATTCCGTTCTAATATATTATGGCATGTGCGTTTATTTATGCGCCTTTGCGTTTCTTTCCGCACAAGAAATATATGCGAGCATATATTCGTATTATATGGACCGGAAATCCACAAGCTTGGGCACACCCGCTGTTTGCGAACAATTTCATTCCGTTTTATTATTAGGTCAAATCTGAAGATGTGATAAGGGACCAATGTAAACAAAGTAAATATTGCTGCTAATGAAGAATGTCTGGCATACGTCGTATGTATAGCGGCAGCGTTTCATGTATTTATTGCACGAAAAAGAAATGCGTGAGAAGAAGAAAATGTTGCAAGCTATTTATTATGGAAGCATAAATGTATGAGGCAAAGGGTTTGTTTGGATTTAGTTCTTTTTTCTCCCTTTTAAAAATAGGTTCACAATGTACATAGTCATTGGCAACAAATGTTAATGTATCGCCCATCAGTCTGGGGTGTAGTTCATTATTTTAAACTTTATGATAACAAAAATGATGGAGAGCGAATTCAAGGCTTGCTTTTAAGTTGGATTTTTAAAGCATCACATTATTCATACGCATGGCTGTGTCCGAAGGTTGTTGTTGAAGGTGAACATGCATTATTTGAAATGTGTTCTGAAGCTCGCGACGATTTGTGCGATTGTACAAATTTAAAGGAATTGCAATTGAAAAAGGAAGCAATTCCTGTAGTGCACAGCTGAAATTGAAATGAATTCTTATCAACCATCACGCCTTATGCAGTCGTATAAAGCCACAACAAATGGATGAACAAACAATAAAACATAATGCTGGCAGCCTTTCATCTACTCCGCAGCTTCAATTCATTCTACACGGCGTGCGAAGGTGCACAAAAAGAACAGGTACGTTTGGAATATTTTCCGGTATATCGTTCTAAAGTCTAAACTAATGCACCCAGCACCCAGTGATGCCTATTCATAAAGTCGCTTATTGTTTACCATTCAGTTTGTATGTTCAATGTCTGAAACCATTCCGTACACAGCTTTTGTCTCCGCAGAGCATGTGCACCTCCACACGATTTACGCCATCAGCCAAATACTTTTCCACACACAACAAATGCTTTCGATTATTTATTTTTTCGCTTTTCATTTTTGTGTTCATTCTTTTTCCACCAAACTCAATAAATATTGCTGCAAAATGGTATAAAGTGTGTACTAGGAGCTTTCAGTATCGATATCGATATTGCACTTCAGAGGCTTACAGGTACATTGCAGCCATTTATTTCATATTGAGTGTACGACAGCAAGCAGGCAACTTCATGTATATCCTAAGACTGTCATCACGTTGGCAATGTCACGTTAAATTGTGTAAAGTCCTTGTCTTTGCAAGGATTGGATTCATATATCGTCACGATAGTTTACTCGCACCAACAAGAAAACTAAATCCTTCCGCATTTAAAACGCATTTGTTGGTGTCTCAATTGTGGTGTCGTCTTTTTGTGCACTCGTTTAATTCTCGTAACTAGTCATCCTGGGTTATTGTATTATATTATCATTAATACTCTTATTGTAGTTTGAAACTTTAATTTAAAAGGCTGTTAAGACAAGTTTTTAAAATTTCTAATTCATAAAATAATAGTATAAATAGTGTGTATTTTGACAGTTTGACGTCAACCAGAAGATTTTTTGTCTGCAAAAAAAATGGCGAAAGAATTTATTTCCCAAGCAGACCTCCACTTTTTGGACCACGGATTTTCCATTAAATGTTGTGCTTCAATTATTTTAAATACATTGCATGTTTATAAAGAGTGGAAAGGTTTCTGATCAATATTATAACGCGAACAAAATTTTACACGTCTCAAAATCTCGTCTCATCTTCATCCACAATGAATCACGTTGCAGCACTACCTACACTTAGCCCCCGAATTTGCATGCATTCAATCAATAGAACCGACTCCTTCGCCTTCTTTTACTCCATAAAACTCATAAATCATACACCAATGAAGTTTTCCATTTTGCCATTAAAAACTTGCCAATTTTCCCTTATTTTGTATTCATAACATTTCCATCGGAAAAAATCCTCGACATTGCCATGCAAATTGCTAATTTACAAATTTATTACACAGTTTGCTCGTTTAAATTTCCCCAACACAAATGCCAATACACTCCCGTATACGTTTAACTTCACCATGCCAACAAACACATGCACACAAACAATAATAATTGGAAGCAAATTCACTTTTGTCAAAAACAATTAACTTTACATACACTCGTCTATACTCGTTGGGGAGGGGGAAAAAAAATTGAACGTGTCGATAAGAATCAGCACACCGAAATTGTGCTAAAAGAATTAATGTGTCCCCAGTGAAGACATATAAATACCCCATCGTTTTTGCCCTCCAACTTTCGTCCTGTTTGTGCCATCGAATGCAAAATCACAGCACACCACGTATGTGGTGGTATGGTGGAGGCCAGCAGCCAGCTGCTGGATAAAATGTCTTTTTTAAGCACTTAATGTAGCTGGGATTAGAAATAATTGTTCTCCAGAGGGTAACCCTGCAAAATCTTCCCGACTAAAGGCCACCATCAAATTGCTGTATATAGTGGTAATTTCTTCCGATATACACTCGTACTCGTATAAATATAAAGTATTTTCCGGAACCAATATGAGTGTGTATGATTTTTCATCCCGGAAAGCAAAAATTTTCCTCTTTATTGGTTGCCATTAAATTTGACTATCGATTGTGCATAAAATTTTATATTGATGGACCCATCTTTTTGTCGTCAATATTTTTGTGTGTACGCTCGCGCTCATCTGCTGCGTGTGGGGTCACGATGTCGGGAACTTTGTGCTCCCTTGATTCTATCGTCAATATATGTAAATGAGATGTCTTTTGTAACGGAAAATAGAACAAAGTTTGGTTGTGGGGCAGGGCGAGTGCAGCTGATGTAAACAATTTAGTGAAACGAATATTTTCCTGCGATTTTACGTTACTTTTACAATGCAGATCAAATTCTTGTAGAATTCTTTATAAATTCTATGTTATGTTAAATATGACCTCAATTTAGGTTACAATCAATATTTGCACTATGGATGAGTTGAAACTTTTACGATGATTAGTTTTACATGAATTTCTTGAAGTTTATTGGAGATTGAAAAATTTAAGTGACTCAAGTTTCGATTGAGTTTGAGAATTCGTTTTTCGAATAATGAGACATTTTGACTTAATTTCAAAAACAGCGAAATACTTTCAATTGCAGCTTAAAGTTTCAAAATATGTCATAGCTCATTAATCTTTTTTTATTTTTTAAATTTATTTAAAACCCCCTTGATGTATTCTCAAGATATTCAAATTTAAGATATAATATAACTAATTTTTACATAACTTTAGGCGCTAAATCTTTAAATTGTATTCTTTTATGAATTACAAAGAGATTAATATATTAAAGTCAAACAAATTTTCTATGATTTAAGAAAACTGTGAATAATATTTTCAACAAACTCCTCAATAAATCCGCCCGACTTGTTTCAACAATCTTGATAACGCTAACAATCAGTTCAAAAACAAATTTCATCTACTAATCACCTTCATGCACAACTCGTAATCTACAAGCCATCACAACAATTAAAGCTCAACCATGTGAAACTGCGTTGTCAAATCATGACATTGCAACAAAATATATAAAACACACACATTTATAGTCGTTATCGACTAGAAACAATATCCGCTTTATTTAACTCCCCTTTACCTCGTGATCCTTCTTGTATAGGCTGCCATTGTTGCTGGCATGAAAGATAAATAGCTCACAAGTCATCAATAATTATCCGTCAGTCATATTTTATGGAGGTCCCCACCCTCCATCCCTTCGCTTCCTCGTAAAACGTATTAGCTCCTATCGTTATGGAATATTATATGCCTGTGGCTTTTATCCTTAAAGCTCATATAATAATATAAGTTCAGTTCCGGCAACCTGAAGACATCATTTTTATACATGCAGAAAATGTAATCTAACTTGCTTCACAAAAAAAAAAAAAAATACAATAATTCAGATGAACAAACAACGCTCGAACAAATAAAAAGTAAAATCGAAAAAGCAGATGGACATTAAATTTGTACCATAGTCAGCGAAAAATCAAATTGTTTCAAATGCAAACATTTACTGCTTTCAATTGTCATGGGAATTCGGCCAATATGCGGGGATTGGCGTGGCAGATTCCATGTTCTGATTTGCTGTTACCGGATGACTGCAAAAATCTCTGTGCGTGTACATGCCTAGTGTATTGTGCACTATATTTGACACACGCAAGCCATGAATTATGCCACACAATGTGTTTTTTTTCCTGCACCCACAGTTATTGTTAACCAAATGCCAAGTTAATTGGTTGGGAGCTATAAACTACAAAAACACGTATATGTTGATGGCTGATGCAGCTTTTTGTGTTTTCCCGTCTGCATATACCCGGCACAGTGTTCAATTTTGATGGCAATTTGAGTGACTGCCCGCGCGCCACTATACGGCTTCAGCTTCCAAATCATCAGATGGTGTACGTTTTATATGTGTGTGCGTTGAAATGATACAGCCACAGCACAAAGCTTTTTGTTCGCACTTATATTGGGAGCTGCGTCTAACGAGCTATTCGGACAATATGTGTTAAAAGTTTTTCTGCATCAATGCCTCCCAGTGGTGCTCTGATGAATCAAGTGTGAAGCTGAAACTTGGTGTACAAACTTTTGTCATTGTTTAAATGAAGGGCAACAAATCATTGTGTTTATGTATGAAAATGGTTAAGTGCACTGAGCACACCTGTACCATTTCGCACAATTGAAGGGCGATTACGAATTATTGCGACATTAAAGTGAAACTACTTTGTTTTCTATAAATTGATCAATTTTTAAAGTTTTTTTTATTACGTTTCCAAATTGTTTTCTCAATTTTTCTCAATCAATTTTTTTTTTAAATTGTGCCAAATTATTAATAACATGCAAATTTATAACATACCAAAAATGCAATATTAAAAACTCTTAATTCTGATTGCGAATTGATGAAAAAAAAAACATGCATAAATTTGTAGCGAAACAATTAATTTTCCAACAGTGTTTTAATTAAAAAATCTCGCATGTAAGTACACATGTATACGCAGCATCCAATTTACTGCAACCCTAATTAAAATTGCTTTTGTATTTTAAATATTCGTCCACTCACATAATATGTGTGCACTTTTATACATTTTTTGTCGCTCGATATGCCAACGAATGCAGCCTGTTACCAACAAAAACATTAAACGATTGTCAATCAAGGCACCATTAATGAAAGGAATACAAATCCGTTTTAATTCATGTTTACATAACATCCGGCATACGTTTTCATTTTTTACGTCAGCCTTCCCCCATTTTCCGCCCCTATTTCTTTTTATTGCAATTTTTATTGATTGGAAATAATTGTTTAAGATTCAATGAAATCGGTGGCAATTTGTATAACGAGGGCTTATTTTTTCACGTATTGAATGAAATTAATCGGAATGATTTTTTCCATAATTTAATAATTATTTAACTAGGTAAGTGTGGTAAATTTTTATACATATTAAAAGCTCAAAACGTTCTCTCTTAAGTAGTTAATTATTTAATGTATGGTTGCAGTACAATGAAATTTCATAAAATCTCAACTTGTCACTAAAAAAATTAAATTAAAATACAGTGAACGAAATTCAATTAATTCCATTTCGATTTTTTGCTTTAATAACACGAAAATCGTTAACGGTTTATGAGTCGGAACCAATAGTATAATAATACAGTTTAATAAAAATTATGGAATATTTGATCTAATTGGCATAATTATGTAATAATGATTTATTTATGTTTGCTTTGCGAAATTCAATTGGGTGATAAGTTTCTTTATAATTTTATTTTTACATCTGATTTGTTTCCCTTTGAGACATTTTTAGGCACACAATTTCTTTAAGTACACGACATAAATATGGGAATGACAACATGTTTTATCGGTGGAAAAACGGTAAAATTGATGCCTTAAAATCAAGAACATTTTAGTTGCAAAAATATTGGGAAGGAACATACTTGCAAAAATTATTCTCTTTTAAAACACAAAGATGAGAATTTGATTTAATTGCAAGACTGCAGTTTTAGAGGACAAACCAAAATTACACAAAGATTGAAAAAAAAAAATTTTAGCACTATTCGTCTTTAAATAAAATTTCTTGAAATTAAATTAAGAGCTTCCTAGAGTTGGACTTACATGTCCAACATGTACTACAAAATTTATCATTGTCAAAAAAGACTTTATAATTGTGCTATAAAACAATACGTACAAAGTTTGTAGAAATTTAAATAATAATAATATAAATAATAAGCTGTTAACGGTTTCCATATTATTAGCAAAAACCCGAATGAAATTAATTGAATTTCGTTCGCTGTTAAATACAATTTTTAAAAAAATGGTTTTAATTTTTTTTTTGTTTTACAACATTCATTAAAAAAGATAAAGATTATTTTAATTTCTATGTATTTTTTTTTAAATATTTTAAAAATAGTTAAAATTTTGTAAAACTAATTTTTTTTTTAAATTAAAAAAAAATTTATAATTAAATAAATATTTAAATCTTATGATTTTTTTAAATATAAATTATAATAAAAAAAAAAAAAATGTAAAAAAAAAAAATGGCTAGTGCCGTGACCAGGATTCGAACCTGGGTTACCACGGCCACAACGTGGGGTCCTAACCACTAGACGATCACGGCTACAGCAGCCATGCGGGGTGGACGGCTGACGAAAAGTCTGGACAGCATTATGCCGATGTTTGTTTTCAATTCAGACTGCAGTAATTATTGTAGTTCATTGATCAGATAATAACGTTTTATTTCGGTTGCATATTTTGTTATTGCAAATCATCGGTGAGACGTCATTACAGTGCATGTGAAGACAAAAACAAAATAAAAATGTTATGCAGTAAGTGTCATTGCACTTTTATACACATTAACCTTATTTTTCGAATATAATCTCAGCAGATTTCGCACGTCATTTAATATGCAGCATCCATAATGGCATCAATTTGGTGTAACAAAACTTATATTATGTACAACGAATATGTCTTGCGTACGATTTGAAGCGATTTTCAATTGCACTCAAATAACTTGCATTGCAATGATTTGCAAATCATGAATGTGTGTTATGGATTGAAAATGTTTACAAACGAAATGATATTATTCCATAACTTAATAACGAATGGTGTAGTACCAAACGTCGTCATTTCGTATTCAGTGTTGAATTTGGATTGTCGAGAGCAAAGCAATTGGAAAGCGCTTTTCAAAGATATGATTGTGCATTGTGCTGCTATACCAAGAATTACACAGTGATATCCGTACGGAAAACGAATGAAAATATCAATTCAGTATGCTGCGCTGCTATGCACCTTATCGGAGGCGTTTAAACATGTCTGTCTAATCGCTTGGCAAATTGCTCAATGAAATAAAAGACCGATGTGTGCATATATGCGAGCCCCCAAATGTTGGCTACACAACGATTAAGCTGCTTCTTTGTACACATTCCGATGATGTGACTGTTTTTCTACACGTCACAATAAAATCTGGCCATCTTCCAAATCATCATGTTGGGACAGTGCCAAGACAATGTGTTTCTTTAGTTCTATTGAATCCATATTCGAAATACCCGACACATCTTTATAGCATTGCTCTCGTTTTCCATATTTCCAATATATTTGTTTTATGAATGTAAGTGTAAGTAGTCCAAAATCCCCACATAGACTTCAACCATCTACCCACGCGCTATGTCGCGCCTCCTTTACACTCGCGCACACATTTAAAAAAATGCATTTGTCATAATGCACTCACACACACTCACACACACACACACACACACTGTTGCAAAATAGTCAGATTTGATTAAAATAGCAAATTTTTACATTTTTATCGAAAATGTAATTTTTAAATCAGTGATCTGGAACAGAATCAGAGAATATTTATGGCGAAATAAAAATATTGGCGGCATTTTGACAATTATGTTAACTGCAGTGGTACTCGACGCATAGTTTATATTTTATTTTCTGCAAGCCGTCTGCTCATATTATGTATGTAGTTATTATGTAGGTGTCACTACCAAAAAGGTGCGTTACTTCAGTTTATTTTTGAATACGTATAATTATCAGAAAAATAACCATATTATAGGAATTAAAACAATTGCTATGTAAATAACAAGGTAGATGGTCGTGCCGTTGTAATTGCTGTTTCTGCCTTTTCGGTTTCTACTGTTGCCGTTGCATAAAGAACTACATAATAGCATTATAGCAGTTGACACTAATTAGTATAAATATTATTTGTACAATTGTATAATATACACTCTCACTTACATTCGGCACTCAGCGGCCAGCGCAGCAATTAATTAATTTTTACTGTTGGTGCCAAAGTACCGCTATCTTACCGCTTCTGCTGTTGATGATTTACACGCGCAATGCGTATCACATTCACGCATACCACTGACATTGAAGTCCTCACTCAGTGTGTTTTCTGTACAATGCAACTACACTCGTAATGAATGTAAATTATTATAATGTATCTGCGTGTATTTTCTATTTTATTTCATAAAAGAATTCCAATTGTAAATATTGTGAATTATAAGTCAGGACACTAAACAATTAAAAAATTTTTTTTTTTTAATGATTTTAACGTTGGATTATTTTAAAAATTAAATTATCCTCCTGTTTTGTTAAACTAAATATAACTGTAGCGATACCATAAAAGCATATTATAAAATAGATTGATTGTTTTTGCTCCATCTATTACTACAAAAATGGATTTTTCCTATATTTCCTAAAAATAAACAATCGTTGATCCAATTATACCCATTTTTACTTCAGTTGATACAACAGGTCACCTATAAACCCTATTCCGATTTGATTGTTCACAAAAAGATAATCGCAATAATACACGAAGTGAAAAAAGGGGTAATTTTTCGATTAAATCGTTTCTGTGCCAGAAAACTTTATATCTTTTATCCCTTTTTTTTCCAATTATTTAACCACATATTAAAAAGGAATCAAACACAAAAGAGACTGCGGAATTTTTTCATGCGGAATAACTATTTCAATGTTGCCATGAACTAATATGAACACAGATACTTCTTGTTAGTTTTAAAATGTATATAACCGCAGCTACAGTATTTCCTTAGACGCTTAGTAAAGCTTTGGCAAAGGATAAGCGAGCAAGAAAAAGTTGAATCGTATCAAAATAAAATAAAATTAAATAACTTTGTGAAAGTTCGTCGATTGCATACAGAGGCCACACAAAAGGGGGAAAAAAAGAGATCAATTTAATTGTTTTCAATCAACTGTACTCCGATTGTATGTAGTAAACTGCTAACCGATTCACTCACATATCGACATGTATTTTCGTAAATTGCAAAGTTTTCTTCGAAAACACGCATTGTTGAGAAGTTCTTATTGGCGTTGTTTTAGAGTATAGGAATTTAATTAATGCAACATAAATGATCTTGTTGAATATTTGTACAATTTCTGTAATGTGAAGATAAATTTGATAATAAATATTTAAATCCTCAGAATATCAATTACTGTTTCGTAATACATTTTATAAGATTCATGCACCTAAAGTGACACAATAAATTCCCAATGGAGTTTGAAAACGAAAAGACAACTTTAATCACTTGACAATGGAGTAAAATTCAAACTCGTATTTTAATTTCTAAAATTATCAGAATCCTCCAGAGACAGTTTTTCGGTCAATGTCATTCTTCATTTTGTATTCCATACGGTACTCTCTTATTATGTACACCTACTTCGTAATATCCTTCGCATTCATTTAAACTTAAAATCAAAATTCAAATGAATTCCATTTCATGGTGCCTTGGATTGTTAGTCCTTTTAACAGAATTTCATTAAGGCACGTTCCAGCCGTTTGTAATAATTTTTCCTCCCCATGCACCGTAATATACTGTAATCAATGGCAATGCCATGTAGCCACTGCACAATATGTAAAAGAGCTGTACAAAATTCTTCAATTATCACAAGCGAAGCAACATTACAAATACATACTTACTTTTCCATTCTCGCAATGTCCATTGCCCACCCATTCCCGTTAGGCAGACACAACTCTTGCACATAATATTATTACACCGTCGATTAAAACACGAGAGCAAAATGTATGCGGTTGATGTGCGTTGTTTTATGGCAACTTTTGCATGCATTTTGGTGTGACACATTCGTTTGGGACAAAACGGCAACCTCAATTAAATATTGTGCATAGTTTGCAAAATTAAATACATAAATGTTAGAAGGACGAATAAGTATAGATGGGCAAGCGTTTTATTTGTTTAAATCGTTATAACACTATGCACATTTGCACACTCCAAATGTAAACACACAATATATAACTCGAAATGAATAAATTGTATTTCAGTCGAGAGTTTAAATTTAATGAACGTTACTATAATTAAAAGTATAATTAAAAAATCATTAAGCTTTCAGAGTGGCGCGTATCTTAAATGCAAATTGGGAATTTAATGCTTGCCATGCATTTTTCCTATATATTATATTACATATACTGTGCACGCCCCACTTGTCTCGCCCCAACCATAAAGTGGCTTTATTCATTCTTGACTGATATAATTAGTCTTGATAATCAGCTTGTTGCTGCAACGCTCTCACACACCCTCACACAATGTGTACTATAACTGTACGACTTTATGGGGGGAAATGGCTTTTAAGGGTTTACAGCAAGGTGTTTCCTTTTGAAATAGAGCACTAAGTAACTTCTTAAAAAATGTCATTAAAATTAATGGCACTTTATTTGCGAAACATTTTTAATCCGTAATCGATACACTCGTGAAAAAGCTTTTAAGAAATGTAACACTTATAACAACGTATAATAGCAGCACACTTTTTTATGTAATGCGCTTCTTCACTGAGTTGCTGTTGAATGAAATAACAGTTAAATACAATTTGTTACAGTTTCTTGCGTGAAAGAGTTTTTTATCGCTTTGTAGTTTTTGTATTTCCTAGTAGTTATACAAATAGATATGTTTTTTATCTTCCTATGAAAATTATTTATTTATAATTTATTTTTAAAATATTTAAATAGAGTTGTTCACATATCACGGTGTCATTAATTTTTTTATGAAAATATAAAATTTAAATTTTTTTTTTTTATCGTTAACAATTTTATCATGACCGAAAAAGTAATGTTTGCTTGACAGCTGTATCTTGTGACGTCATCTCGGTGAAATATTGTGTGTTTTAATAGTTTGATGTCATCCTTGTAAATTTTTTATATGATAAAAAAGAAAATGGCGACAGCATTTAATTCTGGAGCAGACCATTACTTTTGGGATTATGGTGATTGGTGAGTGACACAAATGACGTCATATATTGTAAGAACACATTTTAAAAAATATCAAAATTATTGTACCCAGAAGAATGACACTTTTTGAATATTTTTGGGAAAGGAAATTCCGGCCAACATGTATACTTTTTTAAATGTTTTAATAGCAAAAATAAAAAAATTATCCATACAGAACATATTTGTCCTGCCGTGACCAGGATTCGAACCTGGGTTACCACGGCCACAACGTGGGGTCCTAACCACTAGACGATCACGGCTCTTGTGTTGACTTTGCCTGTACAAAATCCGAAAAAATTATTTTGCTCCAATTCACTGCTTTTACATTCACTTTTTACTTTCAACTGCGTACTTATAATTACAAATCTCACGCAAGGGCAATGAGATTACAAATGTAAAAGAAATGAGAAATACGAAAAACTGGCAATCTTTACACATGAACGTTTCGGATTTGAACATAAACTTAAATCATTTTTTGTTTCAATTTCAAAATGTATCGTTAACTCAAGTCTCAAATGTATTTTAAAACACGCGCCAGTATTTAAATTTAGACTACTATTGTGATGTAAATAAATTGTATTATAATAAGCTATGACTTTACCATGAAAATAATCGTTTTATTGTTCTAATTATAAACTGCTCTAACTTTACATTAACTACAATTTTTTTACATTTGAAGTTAAGTGAATTTCATATTGTATTTAACTTTACGCCTCAATGTTTCATTTTAAATCTTTTATTAAATTTTTTCGTAAACACAATTTGTTGTGTAAGAATCACTTGACTCACTAGAACTATGAAACCTTCTGATGCCTTCAGCATGAAATGAAGTTAAATCTAAAACATACCATTCCAACATCAAAGCCTCACAAAGTATATATCGATTTAATGCTATTAGAGCAATTAAATTTGAATTGATTCTTGCTCCCCATAAGACATTTGTCTCTTGTTCTTCGTGTCTCAGTATATTTATATTATACAGTAATATATCGTTTTGCTCAAGCTCCCTGGCGTAAAACAGCCATGTCATTGGCTACCATCCAATAGCAATATATTTCAAAGCTCATTTCTCTTTCGCTAGCATTTTTATTTATTTCACCGTGGGCTACTGTAAAACTGACCAGCAATGGTCGATATTTACAATTTATGAAACTCTAAAATCAGATTATCTTCAGTTCAACAAATGGCGCGGCGCGTATGGGCGCACTGCATTTACACACAGTCAGGCTGCAACCCCAAAATAATGGAGAACTCCCTCTGGAACAGAATACTGAAAGCAACAACTAAATACATGTGGATAAAAAAATCCAGACGAGACTATGTTTGCTGTGTAATCCTTTCATTTTACCATTTTCGCAATGTATTTAAGAGTTGCAGATGGGCCTTACAAAATTCATATTTCAGCCGAATCGTACATTATTTGCAGACCGCATATATGTTAACTACTCGTACTTTATAAATAGCGAGTATATGGGCGCATCTAAATTTAAGAAAGGATGTGTAATGTACATCTATTAGACATACAATAACTATATGGAAAATATGACATTAAAATTCTTGAATTTTAAACTTTAACTTTTATTTAAAATGAAATTTTTTTTTTTGATTTAGATTATTAATAATGTAGAACATTAACAAAAAAAATTGGAATAACACCGATTACGCATTGAGCAAATTTCTCTATTTTATCTTTTGTTTCTGACGTCACGCGATACCAAGAGTAGAATATTGTGCTGTGTGATTATAAAACAAACTATACACTTCAACAAAGCAAAAAGTATCGCGTGACGTACATACACAGCAAAAACTAGTTTCAAACTTCGGAGTGCGAAATCTTTATTTTTATTATTTTTTTTTTTTGTACTGTAAAACAACAAATTTTTGAATAAGTAGTTGCGACTTGCGACAATGAAAATTAACGTTTCTGAGATATTAAAATTTTGGCCTTAAATTTTGTTTTATCTGCCGTTGTGGCCTTTGTTTTTTTAAAAGAATATATAATAAGTTCTAAAAAACCAAGATAGTAAAAAGAACGTATCTCGTTAATTTGTGTAATTTAACAGAACAAAGAATGTTTCTTACTTACACATTACACAATTACAATTCTTAGAAAATAATAAATTTCAATCCCTTTTCCCAACAAACTTTTTAACTATTCCTCAGTTTCTTTTCAACATTTTCATTTAATTATTGAATGATATATACAGATATTAATGAACGTCTTTAAAAGCACTTCCAAATAATTAGCAAAACATCAAATTCTTTGACTTTCTTAATGATATCGCTCTATACAATAAATTAATTTTGATTGAATATAATAGCATTACTTATTTACATAATTTTACGGACATGAATGGATAAAGCGTTACTGTAATTAATTGTAGCAAAGCTTTTGGTTCAATATCCTATTAAGCCATTTCGATTTGAAAATTAGTTTTTGTTGTAAGAATAAATATTAACAGTAACTTACTGTTGATATTGAACATTTAAAAACAAATTAGGAAATGTTTTTAATTATTTGTTTATACAATATAAAATAAACAATGCTTTCGTAAGTTATAACAAGTCAAAACCCTGTTTTATCAAAAATAGTGCTAAATTCATTAAAAAAAAAACATTTTCAAAAAAATAATATTCAATTCCATAATTTTTTTAATAACTTCAATCCGATATATACAAATAAACAATATACACTTAGGCTATACACTTTTACGGTTACCTTTGTTAACAAACATGGTGCAAGACTACTCGTAGTTAGAAACAAAATGAATTTGCTTCGGGCATTTAAATAACAGTATAAATTACAATTTGAATAGTTGCAGGTATGTTTGTGAGAGATTTCAGATTGCAAATGAGAATAATATAAAATGAACAATCATTGACCATATCCGGATGAATGAAATGAAAATTCTTCAGATCCCTAGAATGGTTTCATTTCCGGACGAGTGTGTATAGTTTGTTGCTGCCGTTGGATTAAGGGTTACCTATAAATAGCGATGATTGATGAAATCCTTCGTTGTCATGCATATAAAAACTAAAAGTAATTTAACATGAATTCTCTGCTACTGTCTTTGCAACAAAATGTGCGTATAGACATAAAATACGCAGATAACAAATGTGCGGCATATAAAAAGACATTTCGTGTCAAAATCCTATCACAATTATTTATACTGACAATGTGCGAATATTTCTTTACACGCAAGTATACGATGAAGATAAATCGTGTCAATTTTTCCCTATATAAATACATTACAAGACAAAGTCGTTCGTTGTAACCGATTTGATTTCATTTAATTTTTTGATACCACCGAAGAATATACATTTCTGCAAAAACTCAATCAAATATTACATTGTCTTCATCTCGCCACAATGACACTATATTTATGAGGGATATTTGTTTTTTTGTTGGCACATAAAAGCAGTGTGTGTGTTTTTCGTTTTTTTTTTGCATGCGACAGCCTTTGAATGTTTCTCATATATCTGGCCATATTGAGGCGAAAAAAAGCACAATCAAAAGCGACTATTCTGAATTGCTGGTGCGGCTGATGCTGTGCTTTTCATGTCAAAATGATTATGATGTGACGCATAATAGGGGTTGCGCGTATATTTCAAGTATATTGTGTGCGGCTTTGCGCGTTGTTATGATCCTGCCGGCACGCACACACCACATAACATTTGGTGATAATTTGTGGCCGTACAACTATTTTGTGGTGATGCGATGCCACCCGGAAAATAAGATACGCCGAGTACGATGGGAAGGGGCATGAAATAATCTGAAGGTGACAACTATTGCGAGAAAAGTGTCGTTTTAGGTGTGGTGAAAGTTTTATGAGCAATAATTGACTTTTTGCGAAAATCCCCAAATTTCTTTCGAATTAAATGAGTAAGGGAAATATTCTCATAATGGGGTGGGGAGGGAGAAAAATATGGATGCGGGTGCTCTATGTGGTTCAGCTTTATACACAAACTGAGATGCTCTAAAGTACTGATGTTATTGCATTTATAAACTGTTGACCTTTTTAGGGATGGAACGGAGTAATGTGCGTGTTATAGGAAGTCGGATTTTATTGAGGTGAGTGCAAGTATATTATGGTAAATTATAATTAATGTAACTACTGTACATTTTAAAGTTAATTATGTGCATTTACACAAACATAAAAATTCTGTTAAACTTTAATTTAAATTTAGGTTTAAATTTAAAATTAAGTTTAAATTAGTGTTTTAAAGTTAAACTAATGTTTATATTTAAGAAAAAACTACAACTGAAAATAAATTAATTTGCAACGTCTTCAAAGTTTATCACCCATCCTTTAATTTTAATATTATTGCTAACAACATGATATCTGTTTATTTAAAAACCAATTACAAAACATTTCTGACTTCTGTTGATATTGCAAGAAGGGAAATATTATTACAGCATTTCTTTGTATTGTAACTATACCCACAAATACAAGCACACCAAAAACTTTATTCATTTCCGTAAAGACGACGCTTCACAGCACTGAACACCTTATCCCTTTGATGTAGTTTTGCTGAAGAGGGAAATAATTCGAGATTGAAATGAAGAATATCCCATCGAGGCTGAAATGGACATTTTGTGTTGGTCAAAGATTATGTACAATATTATGTACACTTTGTGCTTGCATATTTTATATAAACCTGATCTTCGCTGTGTAGAGAAATATTGGAAAATGGGAAGGACATTTGCGTGCACCAGTTTACAATTTGATTAAGGAATTTAGTTACTTAAAACTTTGTGCATTACGAAAACAAAATATGTATAAAATTGTAATCTTGCATCGCAAAAGGGCATCGTATTTATTTTGTACATCTTTCCTTTTGCAGCATAACTTTAAAATTGGTTTACCATGGCTGATGGCTGCCTCTGTGCACATAGCCTTTAGCAAGAGTCCTCCAATAATTATACTAATGGAACCCCTCGTCATATTTTGATAGTCCTATGTCATAACGTATCAATTTAAATACTCATAACCATTTCCATTAGTAAAAAGAAACAATTTGGAATATTTTCTTAAAATACCAGTACAAAGCATTATATGAAATACAGGGTGATCCGATTTAATATTTTTATTTTTAAATGAACGCAATTGCTATTTAACATCGTTAGACTTTTTAATGGGGGTGTCGTTAAAAGGCGATGCTGTAATCCAGTGACCATAAATGAACATAACATTGCGACTATTATTGGCGAGATAAGTGACAAAATTATAGAAAATATGGTCAAAAATTGTGGGGACAGGATCACATATTGTTAAGCCAGCAGAGAGAGCCACTTAAAATTGTTTTTAATTTTTAATGCAAATACTGCAATACTTAAAAATAAGGTAAAAATATTAAAGTAAACTTTTTTTTTTTGCATTTTTCAAAAAAAAATTTAATTTGGCAACCCTGTACACAACACTGACTTTAAAAATAAGTATTCAACATTTCAAAGCGTTCTTTAATTGTAAACATGTTTGTTTTGTGCCTCGGACGGTATAACTAATTTACCGTAAAAATATTATGTTTGTGTAGCTCGTTCGGTGTTACGATAGTAGGATATTCAAAAATGAATTAAATAAAAGTAAATGAACCACCCTGTAGCATAGGATTAAAATAAAGTTGGGTTTATACGAGTAATTTTACACGTGGAATAATTTTGTATTCTTGGAAGGTGAAATTAATATTTATCATAAAATAACTTTGTGTTCCATTGAAATTATTTTACTTTCAAAAAACCTTACAGGAAAATTTGGAAAATCAACAAATAAATTTGCTAACATTGGAAAACGATGCATTTCTGAATTTAACGTAATATTGTTAAGACTTTTTTAAAGATTTAATTCACTTAAAATGAAAATACTAAAAAGAAAAAGATATTTTTCAACAACGTTTATAACCCAAATAAAAGCTAAAATTCATACATGAACTATTTTCACGGAATAAAGAACAAGTGCTCCAATTCATAATATGTAAATGTGCATGCATTCTCTCAAAAACACCCCCCACTTACACACATTCACGTTAAATTGATGCACTTAAATATCAACTCACAAAAATTTCACATTCAAAGCGAAGAAGCTCCTTTCATTCAAGAAATTTTTCACCAAGTCACTTTTGATGTACGTTATTCACCACCGTCCCGCACTTGCCAGCACTACAAGTCAGCATATCACTGTACCTACATGTATGGAAAATATATATTTCACTTTATATAGTATATATAGTTGCACACACACATGCAGCAACGTAATATGTGTGGGCACTTTAGCGATCGTTTGGCGAACAATTTTCCATCCATTTTTTTTTTGCACTATTCTTGCATCAAATCTAATTTGTGCATACATAACTGTATATAATAATATATTAAATGTAGTGCAGACTGCAGTGTTATGTGTGATGACAAAACGAAGGCAAACCAATTGAGCTATGTGGTTGGTGTATACTGTACAAGGAATGAGTTTAAGAACTTGCAAGCACTATTGTGGATGGGAATGCGAATGGCGCAATAAAAGCAATTGTGGGGGCATGAAAAAAAGATGGTGTGTACTGTGTACTATTAGGAGAATGTGGCTTACTGCAGCTGAGTACATTTTACAGACATCTAAGTATGTGTAGGTGTTAAATTATATAAAAGGAGACACACACGAAACTCGTGATTTTGATTTCTGTCTTGAGTTTATGACGACGTTTACGACTGCATAAATGTGCCAAACGGTTTAAATGAGCATCATTTTTTATACGGAACCATTTCCCTACACTCAACAGTCAACATCTTATATTCATGTTTGAGATTAACGTCGACTTTTTCCAGCAATTGCATCCTTCGTTTCTGAATTTCGACCCTTAAATTTGATTTAGGCACATTAAATTATGTTTAATGATGTTTTAATATATTTAAGGGCTTCGAAGTGATAACAATAAGTCAAAAAGAGTGTTAAAGCTTTATAAAATTTGTTTTAAAGTGGTTGTGATTGCAATAAAGTTGTTTGGTGTTTTAAGTAGATTTGATTTATTGTAATTCAGTAAAGCACCACATCTTGGGCAAATTTGATTATTTTATCTAAAAATAGTTTTTGAATTCAAATGTCGTTTTTCATTATTTTATTTCCATCTTTATTTTATTTAAAAATATTCTTTTCTCTATAAAAAAATTCCGGTGTGTGTATGCTCATTGTTCTTCTACGGTTCGACCGATCCAGATTATTTCCTAACTGTCCTTCCAGCACCTCTCATTACTTTTCTTGTATGAGTGTCAAAGGAGTATATATATCGGAAAAAAATTAGCCTACTACGATCATTTGAATGTGTCCCCATTTGAGCTCATCAGGATATTAATTTGAAGGGATTTCATTTCTCAGGAATTGGGGTGCCGAGTTTTTCGCTGACAGGATTTTGTCGAGCTTTGCTAGTTATTTTTATAAAATGATAAGTGTACATTTTATTAAACAATTTAATTAAAATGAAATAAAACTAGTATGAATTTATTATTCTTCAACATGGCATCATTTTTATAGCTCAGCAATTCCTTTGCTTTACATTACAAAAATGTTTTATGAATTGAATTCAAAGTACTTAAAATTAAAACAAGAAATCGCATCTATTTCACCGGATGAAACAAGAAAGAATTAATTAGAGGAGAATATGCAATTCATTCGTTGGGAAAATATTGCGCTATAAAGCATTACAATCTTTTGATACAATTATTAAACATTCCTTCCGTATTTGAATGCATTTGAATATTTTGAAGTGCTTTGATGTGTAAACTCTCCCTCAGCACTCACAGCCACAAATATATGCAGTGGTATCATTTTATTAAATTTTTAATGAATGAATATTAAAACAACTGCAAATTTGTTCGTACATAAGCTCTGAAAAAGGCAACCAAAACAGATTTGTTACGCTTTATGCACTTGGTCTATGTATACGTAGGTCTGTGATCCACATTGCACATTGCATATTTCACTTGGTATAAAAATCATGCTCAAGAGTGCTTATTACTGGCATGTATGTAACAAGCACAATGTAAGCACATACATATACTGCATACATTGTATGCATCATATATCACAGGCTGTAGCTGTTGTTTTAAACTTTAGTGCGAATTGAAAACATTGCGGAAGCATTAAAAAGAGGGATTTTGCTTTATGTATATTATGTAATGATTTAAAAAACGAGCGATATGTAATGTGAATTGTACTTGTGAAATTAAAAAAATTTTCCCATATTTTTAAGGGTTTTAGAATTTTTTTAACTTTTTCATTAGCTACAAAACACTTTTTGTAAACGAATTAAAATTAATACTTTACTATTAAAAATACTTAAATTTAGAACAATAATTTAAATACAAAGTAATTAATTATTAAATCCTTCCCAATCATATTGGCGTTACTTAAATAGAAGCTTTTGTTTATCTATCTAATTTAAATTAAAGCAGCAAAAACTTTTAATGACTGTTTTCGCTTAGCATTTGCATTTTCTGCGTTATAAGTAAAATGTAAATATTTTGGTGAGCCACCGTCCATATATAAAAATCCAAAACGATTAATACTATTCACCGTTAAAAATTGTTTGTGATTCTAATTATTGTGCCCCAAATATATATATATATATAGAACATTTGAAAATGATAATGCCGCGTGCTCTATGGTGCAGACAAACCACTATTTCGTTTTCTCTTCTCTCTCCGGAAACAATTCATGTTTTAGAATAAATAGGTTTTATAATTTATTACCAAGGCCATACCGCACGCGCAGTTAATAGTTCATTGCTCCTATTATTTAATTGGGATGAGAAATTGTAACTATAGTGCTTGAATTTTTATTTTATTATTTATTCCTTCTCTCAAGTATCATCCAGTTAACATATTATGTTATTATTTTAAAAGTTTAAATTTAAACATTGAAATATTGCTGCTGCTGCCTGAAGATGTTGTATTAGACAATAGTGAGTTGAATGCATTTTTAAAATAATTGTTAAAAGTTTCCTGACTCTAATATGGAGCATTTGATTTGTGTTGGATTTGCTGGTTGCCAATTAAATAAATCCTATCAAATGAATTCAGGTATAATGCATGTTTAATATGTATTGAATTTTTTATTTTTTTAAATTAAAAGTATGTTTTTTTTTTAAATTTAAATTTTTATTTATTTCCAAATTAGGTGTAAAACCCTTGAAATTAGAGGTAACTTTTTTGTCATATTCCTAAAAACATTATTAAAGATGAATATGAATACATTTTTACATTTTATACAATTTTAAAATTTATTTATGACAAATTTGTTTATGAAACATATTCTGTCAAAAACATGAATTTAGTAATACATACATTGGTATGCGGTTTTATTTTTTTTAAATTATTTGCAGCAAATATGAGAGCACTGAGCACATCATAACCATCCATTTCAGAAAATAAATTCGATACTTACTATAATATCGCTTACTTTGCGATGAATAACAAAATACCGCATCAAACACAATCATCCCCCAGTCACGCCACAACTGCATGCGCCATGCACCCAATTAAAGCCAAGGATCATGACATATTTCCGAAAAGCGTTATCACCTGAAATAAATGTTTCAAACGAAAATATGCACACACACACACATACACACACACACACACAAACGCATGCACGTCCTCCCCATAACCAACCACTCTAGTCGCTTTCTACTTAGATATACATTTCAAATACAATTAGCCGAGTGTTTGTGTTCCAATTAGTGGTGCCATTAATTTTTGTACGTGATGTGACTGTTTACGGTTCCAATAATGTAAGTACCTGCCATGCCGTACAGATAGCTGCAGTTTCATAATAATTCCGGGAGTGTAGTTAGCCGCAGAGGTGCAGAGAAAATATACGAACAAAAAGAAGAAGCAAAATAAAATACCAATATACCGCAAAATGGGACATTATTCTCAGCCACACAATGGCCCCATTTTATGCAAATCCATATAGATAAATTTCCAATTATGGTGGTTTTGGTTGCATTTCGAACAATTATTACAATTCGACGTAAATACAAATGAGAGGATAAATTGCGAGATTGCTTCTCAATATTGCAATTAAAGGATCCGAAATGGGGTTTTGCACAATATTGAAGTAATTTCATTTGAATAAACCAATTATTTCGCCCTTTAAGGATAAAAATTATTATGCTTCCTTATGTTTCAACTCGATTCGGCAATTTACGGAAATCAAAATTAGGGTAGTGTAACTTTTAATTTATAATTATGCATATTTAAGACAAAAGGGATTATTAAACTAATTTTTTTTTTAGACTCCAAAATATTTTAACAGTGTTTAAAAACAATTTTTAGCAATATCCTTTCTTAATAAGTATAATTTTTAAGGATTATTATTTATTATGGTTAAAGTGAAATTTATCGTCCTTTTATATAAATTCTGTGTAGTTTAACATTTTGACCTAAACTGAAAACCCTATACTGTGTCGCGATAGGGTTAGTTACATAACGCCACACCACACAATTATTTAACTTGTGTTGTATTGATTTATCCCCTTTGGGATTGTCGGATAAAGGACCGCTGCTTTATGTAAGGCGTTTTTTATTATGTTTGTACATAACACAGATATCTCTTAGCTAATGTGATTGTAAGTAAAATGCGAAGAAAACGAGCACAAAAAAAGATCATACACACATGTATACAATCGTGTGCGTACAAAAAAAAAAGAAATTAAGGAAAATGTAGGGAAAATACCAAAATGAAGATTAATGGTTTGAAGGGTTTCGCCAAATTGTGTGCTTACAATTTAGTGACGAACTCATACCACATCGTATCGACCGACTTTGTATATACGCGACGCGGGCGGTTTTCTCGAGAGGCAGTCTACACTCTTCAGTGAACATCCTAGTACCACATTCGAAGTTGAGGCAAATTCATTGAAATAAACTTCCTTTTTTTTGTTTTTGTGTGTGCGGTGTTTCTTTGCTCAATTATACATACCTACATAATATATAGTGATTATACAAAGATACCCGCAGTCTTATTACCATCATTCTTTAGCGTAGCCCATTGTGGCGACAGCTTCATCCGCGCTTTCATGCGAACTAACTTTACGTATATTGTGAGTGCTATGTACGTGCATATATTTGCGTTTGCTTCTAATGACACTTCAGGGCATTGATTAGATTGAAATGAGTCAGCGATGATTAATATTTGGTACCCATTTTATGTGATCACGCAGTTTGTAATTAATTGTGAATTATTTGCATTTCATTAAACGCATTGCGCTTTGTATTCAATGTTGTGCAATACATTAGAAGGAGAGGGAGAGAGAGTGGTTTGATAATTTGATGTGGCGAATTGATGGTTGTATGGAGTGTAATTGTAAAATTATGATTGTTCTTTAGTATTTGTTAAACATTTTACTGTAAAATGATTACCCATTTTGTTTTTATTATGTTATCCGATTAAAAACTAATTTAACGTTTAATTATAATTTTTTTTTAGAACAAACCCTAAATTTTATTTACTTAATCAATTTTATGTCCAATTTTATAATTATTTTTTTATATAAAATACTCTTTAGATCAAAGGAAGATAATTAAGCCCTTTGAAAAGGAAGCTTTTATAGTGCGTGTGTGTGCTATTTTCTTTTGGTGTCGAAAATTTCTCTTTCGCAAAACGTCAATTAAGTACGCAAAATTTTAAATATTCAAAAAATCGCAGAAAAGCATGTAAGTAATGATTAATTAAACACAATATGAACACAAAAACAAACTGCCTTACAAAAATTAGAAAGAAAAAAAAACATCCCCGACTTACGTACTTAACTTCCCCATTTTACGATTAATTGGTAAAAAGCCAAATCAATATTGATGTTAATAAATGATTGTACAGAACATGATTAATCGTCCATACAGCGAAAAGAAAAGAAAAAAGAAACTATGAGAAATGGAATAAAGTTGTGAAAGCGTCAACACTTCTGCGTTATGTTCATAACAGAAGAAATTGGCCTTGCAAGTAATTTCCATTGTTGCCTCAATTTTGCGCAAACTTTATGGAATTTTTGATAACTCAATCATTGAGCCCGCACCCCAACCCATACTCCAACTCACCACTCCACAACTTAGCATTCAGCTGCCATGAAGTGTTCAGACATCTTGTCGTTTCCACTTGCATAGCAAAGCTATTTCATTTTCGTTTAATTGGCTACAGCTTAAATACGTCTATTGCTTTCCTTGATTTCATCAATTTGTTTCCATTTCCGCATACATAAAACCAAGAGAAGAAAGGGGGGCAAAAAAGTATGCGCCGCACACCATTCTTCGCAAAGCACAACACAAAAATCGACACAAACAAAAGCTTGTTCCACACTTAAAGTTCAACAACAAATCTTTTTTTTTTTGGACGAGGGCAAATATTCCGGATATCTGCACTCGCACATCGTCTTGCCACATTGGCCCGACGCGCGACGCCATCCATCCATCCACCCCGACCGACCCACTGCGCCTGGCATGAGGGATGACGCAGCGCGGTGCGATGCTATGTCGGACTTTTTGTTTGTGCACCATTTTTGAAGCGCTTTTAATTGAGTCAGCATTTTCACAGTTGATTTAGTCCAGAAATGGCTTTCTTATGTACTGCAGCAGCGACGATCCACATAGCCAACACTTCAACGCAGATAAATTTCATCCTCGTTTCATATAATTCCTACTTCATTAACTGTGCAAAAATTGTGTGTTGAATTTATGGTGGACAAGAACATTTTTTGGAGCCAAGCCCAGTTCAACTTTATCTTCGTGCTAGTAGCTGTGTGGAGAAACTTTGCTGTGTTGTTTGCGGGCGCGCATCACATTAAAATTCAAAACATGCAACTTAAACTGCCTCAAACTCTTTCGCGTCCGTATTACATTCTTTTATATGTATGTACGTAGTTTATATGCACGGTTGTGTATAAAAAGGCATGGGAAGGGTAGGAGGCCGCATAATCTCTCGTTCCATTGGGCACCACCATACATGGCTTCACCCCAACTGATGTACACCACCATATCGCCGCACCGTACGCTGCTGTCCAGAGCGCGTTCACGGCCAAGAATGCCGCGAGAATAAAACAAAGTCGCAACACGAAATATGAATACCGAGTAATGTCATAAGAATCAGTGTTTATTCCGAAAACTTGGCATAAGGTCGCACATTTCCATTTTACTGACTATACAGCAGCGCACATTTCTTTGTCTGCTTGCTTCTCTATGCTGTTGTTTTTGTGCATGAGATCTTATTGTTCTTTATTGTAACTTACTCGGCTCGCTTTTCGTCGGTATCTCCTTGGTGTCCCATTTCGCAAGCTGTAAATTTAGGGCTGTAGGTTACAATGTATACGAATATTATCCACGAAATTAATGGCTCACCGTATTGCACGAATGTTGAGGCAGAAACTTTTTTTTCCCCCATTTTTGAATGAAGCTTTAAAATATGATAAAGTTAAGAAATGTAGTTAAAGACTTTGTAGGAATATGTTTTTAAAGGAAGGGTTGATAATATAAAATGCCTTCAAATACACTGCATAATTGTTGTCCACTATTCTGCTTTCTATTAAGCATAATACAAGAAATTAATTGAAAATCTAAGCACGTCATAGAGGACATCAAATTTCGATTAGATTCACAAGTCAGCTTATTGAATACTCCATTACCCATATATGAGAGCACTTTCATTCATTTCCTCCCAAGATAATATAAACGAGCGTCATAACCACCCAAACTGGATTGCATTCAGGCTATAAATATTTGATGGTCATAATTACCTCAAGCACATTTATCCGATAAAGTGGTCAGTCGTTTGCCATTGCATTATCTTTGAAATTGACTGCACACTTAAAATCAAACAAATTAAATTTGAATGCGAAAATGTGCACGCATAAATTTATGATGATTATGATTAATGGAAACTATATTCATTACGTTTTACAACTAATGAAACATCTCGTTAATTATGAATTTATGTGCTTGTGTGATTGCGAAATGAGGTGCGTTGCACAAACATGTGTGACAAACTGATTTTAATGTGCATATTATACGCAGGTGCGAAAGTGCATGTTTCGGTGTAAAATTCTCGGAAAGTTCAAGTGCGTAATCAATAATGAAACAAATTCTGTATTGCATAATTTTGTTAAAACAAAAAAAAATCTATCAAAAATCAAGTTAAGATCCTTTAATACTTATGATAGTTGCATTTTAAAGTTAAGTGCACTTATTCCAAAAAGTAAAAGTCGTCTGCTCAAGAATTAAATACTGACGCCATTTTATTTTATTTTCATATAAAAAACTCGCTCGGATGACGTAAAACTAATTTTGTTTTGAAATATCTACAGGTCTCTTTTCAAAATTAAAATCAAAAAAGGATAAAACAATTCACCAAAAAAAATGTCTGTAAATTTTTTTAAAGCAATAAGCAAGTATAATGGCAGCAGTTTATTGATTTCAATTTCTCTTCAATCTTTTTGGATTGTCTATTATCAGAACAATTCGGTATTCGGTATTGCCCAATTTCCGTTTCAAATAGAATGCTGGATAGCTATCACAATTTGGCCCAAGAAAAAGAAAACATTAACAAGAATTTAGTAAAATTAAATGCTTTCATGATGGACGAAATAAATGTCAAGGACTAATTTGATGAACAATTTTAAATTCCAGGCAATAAATAAATCGTTACAGAATTAGTTATATTGAATCCCATTTTACTGTCGTCTTTAACATCCAATTAACGATTTAGATTTTAGTTATTTTCAACGCCCACAAGTAATTATTTGAAAAGGCGATAGCAAGTGAAGCTCAAAAACCAACCAATTTAAAACTCAAATAAATTTCACTCATTTTGATTGAGAATCAAAAGCCTATGCACTTGATTTTCTCGGTACTACACCCATTCAAGTATGAAAATACATTGTGCTGCATTCTATAGATACTTGTGCAATTTCAAATGCATGTACTTGCGTGCCTTCCGTGGTCATTTAAGGGATAGACGTTCCATTCAACACACCCACACGCAAATATAGGCGCCGTACTCAATAGTTAGTGCAGTACATTATGGATCCACTACAAGAATTGATTGATGCTCAAAATGTTGTATAACTGCAGCGTGTATACAAAGTTATGTTCACATAAAGTTATTGCGTTATTGATGATGTGATTACTAACTCAATGGTTGTCTACTCGAACATTTTGAAACATGGGTGTGTGTAGTTTAAACAACATACCTAATGCATTGATGGAATGGACGCGAGCTGTGGAAGTTGAACGTCGATTGGTACATGCATGCATAAGTGCAAAGTTCGGCAAAAGCTTTTACCCATAGTCGCCATTTAATCAATGCGCGCATGAACATAATATTATGGACAAAAATAGCCATAGAATTTATTTATTTTCAAAAAGTTTTGCTGTCTCTAACTATTCAGTGCACAAAGTTGACAATACAGTTTGAACGATTTTGTTATACATTTATCCATAGCACAGTCATACTGCGTATTCACAAGTTTACATTGTCAATAGAGTACTCCGTACTGTACGTTATAGTAATACATGTGAAACAAGCGCACGGAAACTTTATACTCATGCATTGTTTTTAAAAACAAAACTTTGTTGACTTTCCTCACATGAAAAGAATTTTGTCGAGGCAGATGGAACTTTATTTCGACAATATGTCCTCCATTTACTTCAGTTACTATATTTGTGAATGTTTGTCAATAGTATATACATAGGTACGTCTTATGGCTCACAATGATCTCCTTTTTCAGTGTCCCATCCTTTTGAAAGAATATGATCAGTTTATATATTACGCTAACAATAATTGTAATTACTTTACCAATGAAATAAAGAGATTTAAAGAGTTTAGAAGTAGTTGGATAATTCTTTAAATTGAAACTTGTTCCTCCGTTCTTATTTTTGTCTGTTCGTCTTTACGTCTGTTCGCCTGTTCGTCTGTTCGTCTGTTTGTTTGTTCGTTTTTTCGTTTATGAGTTCATTCGTAGGGTTCTTCTTGGATACTACTGGAAGAATTATAAGATAACCTAAAAATAAAAGGAGGACTAAATTGTTGATCGAAGTAATAAAAATAAAAATTAGAATGTATTATATTGGCTAGTTATCATACTAAACAAATACTCCTACTCAATTCAGCATTTCTGATTATATTATATTCATCAATAAACGAATTCAATATACCAATATTTTTATGAATGCGTCTTCTACATTAACATCCATTATGCACTTCATTCACGTAATAATATGTGAAAAATCCATATTGGTATGAGGAAAAATCCACCACCATGTAACGCGATTTATTTAGGTTTCCCATTTTAAATAAGATTACTACAGTAAGCCCATTTCTCAAAAGATCATTAAAGGTAACAGCATTCAATGCGGACATACATACTAGCATATATCAAGGAGTTCCATCCACCTACTTCTACACCAATATACCGTATAATCTGGCGTCTGCCGTGATGCGATATATTTGCTGGCTTCCACGTTATATTATGTAGTCAGGCAAACTGCTGTAGCACATCTCTCATGTGATGACGAAGATTTACATGATCAGGGAGGGGAAAAACTCAATTTAAATGCGTGACTTTTCATGCATACCAAATATACTTGCGTTTTATCTCAGCCTTTTTAGCATTCTTAGCCATGTGTTTGGATGATGAAAATACATTTGAGGTACAGTGAATCAAAAGTAAATTGTTTTCGTTGGCATTTTCCAACATTTGCGCTGTGTGTACGCGGCCGGGAAAAATATGCCAGCAGCCATTTCAACTAACAACAACAAATGGATAACCAGAGTAAATAAAAAATAAATATTAAGTGTATGCGGAAAAAAGTAAATAAAGAAACAGAAATGAAGGGTATACAGTTGTGTAATATTATATTATACATACAAGACAAAGTTTCTTGCAGGCGTGCACAGAGGTGAGCGTTCATTACTTACAAATCAAAGAGCATCATCAAACGACATGACGCGGCAAATAATGCTGCTTACCATTACGAAAACAATTAATAAAACATATTTCTTTTCTTATCTGGTCTCACCAGATGCTGTTGCCAGCTTCTATGTCTTAAGATAATTTTCTCCTCTACGGTTTAAGGTTTCTGTTTCCTTTCCATCCAGCACTAAAACGAAATGAGAAAAGTCTCACATAATCATTAATCTTTTTTCACAAAACTTTACAACATTTTTACATTTATTTTTTTTCCACTGACGATATCCCTCTCAGTGGGGTAGCTGCTTTTTTTGAGCCTGATTTTATTTGCAAATTTATCAGGCGCCAGTATTCCGTTACACACATAAATTTATGTGCGTGATGCTAAAGTATTTTATATATGTATCAACGTGCAATGAATATACCACCACCAAACTTATGCAAAATGAAATTAAAATCAACCAGATGGTTGGTGAATGCACCCCCACACCGCTGTCGTCCAACTATTTTTAATAAACATTTTGTAAATAATCTGTAATTGTTGTTTATTGTGCTGAAGTCCATGTCAGCGAATATTAATATTTAAAACTCTTCATATTCAAAAACAAAAAAATTATGTTGCTTTTAAAAATTGCAAGCTTATTACATTTTTGCATTTTCGTGTAATGAAAATATTTTAACGACATGGGAATTTATTTGTTCACGAAAAACAATAACATCCCTCAGACAGGCGTTAATTCCTTTCGAAGAATCGCAAGAATTTGTAACACAACGTAAAGCATCCGATGCATTGTTCAATGTAGTTTCAACCCTTAAATTTTCACACCACACAATTTTCAGCCGAGTCCCATAAGGGACTCACTGTATAGTGAGTCTGTAGACTTTTTTCTATACCTATACGTTTAAGCGTTGGATAAAAGTTTCTTCTATTTAAGTAACCTTTGTGCACCCCACGACCCACGGCCTTTCCGCTTTTCATCAGCCGCGCAAAGGTGTTGTTGGCAACATGAAAAAAATATGTGTACAAGAATAATATTGCACGCGGTTTGATTTGGTGGAACCGGTTGACAAAGGGGATAGGTATGCAGCAGTGTGTACACATCACGATGAAATGAGAATATATGTATATATAGATGAGTGGCGGGGCGTGGTGCAGAAGGTACAAAGTGTTCCCAAGGAATTGAAAACTGAAAGTATATAAAAAGCAGCCGAATGGAAGTGAACAAACTAAAACGACAAAGTTGAAACGGAAATGAGAAAAGAAAATTGAAAAATGGTCTTTGCAAAACGAACACAATTTTTCGCCATTTTCTTTTATTGAAGAACTGCGAAATGGTGAAAAATTTGTTTCTCTTATTTTAAAGTTTTCACTTTTTCTTGGGGTTTTCTTTTATGCCTCTTATTTTTACCATTTTCGGTTCCGTTTTTTCTTCTTCACACATCCACACTTTTTTCTGTTTCAGGAAGGAAGTCCTCAAATAAAGAACAATTTGACAAAATGACATAGAGCAGTTCTAAAATCTGAAACTGTAGACGGTAAATCGAAATTGTTCTTTTACCACACAAACACGTTGTGTTGTGCCATGGATATATATAAATCTTTGATCTACAACATAATCGTATATTTGCTGGGAATGAATTGTGTGAAATTTGGGAAAAAGTTTTGTATGGATAATGGAACGATAAGATTTTTTCATTGAATTGAGTTTTAGGAGGTTTCTGTGATGAGTGGTTCAAGATTGTGGTGAAAAGATTTGAGAGAAACCTTGATAATATGTGTGATTAAGGGTGTTTTTTACGATTCTAGGCTAGTTCATCGCAAGTAATTCATCGCGACTTGCGAGTACAATCCATTGCAAAACAATTCATAAATTTTACACGCGATGAATTATACTCGGTATGAATTGTACTCGCGATGAACTGTAATCGCGATGAATTAAATCAAAACTTAAAAAAAATGCAGAATGAGTTATTGACTTTTAAATATTCGTTTAAATAAAATATGTGACTAAAAATACCTTTTAATAATGCATTTTTAATACTTCATTGTGCCATTTTAAAACATAGGGAAAATTTATAATTATAACCATTAAACTTCGTCGTCGAGAATCACACAATTTCCTACTCCATTTCTCATTTCCGAATTTTCATAATCGGACAGCAGCTGTCTGCATATAAAAATAAAGCCATCTCTCACGATGTAATGATTAAACCAGACGGACACGTTTTTGTTTCCCCACCCACGCATCACACAATAGCGCATTTACAACCCCTTCCCAGTTCCCACCCTTTTCCTTCACACAGTCATACATGTATGATGACTATATACAATGCAATTTAAACGAAAATAATGAAGTATTGCTGAAGATGGAGATTCGTTTAATATTCTGCCAACGGAATAAGAAACCGGATTTACGCTAGATGCAATGTTTTACAAGAAATATCATTAAACTCTTACTCGGTGTGTCTCATTCTCTATATTTATAGTTCTTCACACGCCATATAACTCGAACGCCCCCGTACGCAGCCAGTCCTCATATTCGAACTACTTATGTATTTCGTGTGTATAAAATAGATGGGGTTGTTTGCAAACAAGAACTGACACACATAGTGGAAGGTAGGTGCTCGTAATATGGAACAAAAAATGGGCAAAGAATAGAAATCACTCCACGGCTATTAATCTTAATTTTTTGTGCTGTTTGCTTCTATACATTCTGTGATTGCTGCTTTTCAAACCTATCTTTTACATATTATACGAACATTTAGCTATACGCAAAAGTATAGAGAATTATATGACGTGTCCCCTTCCTTCATTAAAACGTGTCCCATCAAGAAAACACACACGAATTCAATATGAAATATAACTGCGCGAAGATATTCGGCTGAAGGAGCACACACGGAAATGAAAAAGCTTGGACTAAAGCGACATGAAGTGCTATACATAACTTTACGTTTACGATGTATACAATTTATATCTGAGTAACCATTTAGTATGGTCTTCACGTGTCAAATGGATATCATACATTTTGTTTTGGCGCCCACACACAATGTGGTGCAAAGCGTTTGAAAATGTGGATCTCACCATGCATTGGTGGTCGCGTACTGTGGCTCACCGGAAAATGGCGAAACTCCAAGTTCAATAAAAGCTTTTGCTTTACGTTTTTTTTTCGCTGAATACAAAGTTCATGTTAATAAAATGATGTGCAGTTTGGCTTTTAAATTGGTGAACCGATAAGCTTTTAACGTAGATAAAGCAATTGCAATTTCGGTTACGACTATTTTATACCAAACGTTGAAATGGTTATTTCGATGTCCTTGATTAAAAATAAAAAATGTTTCAAATGTGCCCCTTAATTTTTCTACAACTTGTATGCTTACGTTAAACGGTAAATGCAGTCATTTTATTGGCATCATCTAATTTTTTCTCGACATAAAAATAACATTTTTTTTATGAACTGCGTTTTTTTTTTGCGGAACTAGAATTTAATAAGTATAAGTTATAAAAATTGTCGATTACAATTCTCATACTTTTGATGACCTAAAAAAATTCCCTAATATTCACGTTAACGTACAACGTAAATAAGAGTTTGATAATTGATCCAATCTATATTTAACAATTACTTTAAAGAGGATAAATCAATTAAACGCTCGGAATTGCTATGAAAAGTTCGTTCATGGTTACTGGATAAAGGATTTGATCCAAATTGATTTTTCAGTTAATTTAAAAGCGAGTAAAAATTTGGAAGGAGATTTAATCTCTCAATCAGCCAATGATGCTGATGTGGATGTGCAGATTCTATTAGCAAAAGACTCACATACAGTAATAATTCAGCGGCACCTTGCTTTCAATTCAATGACGTTAGAACACAGTGTTCCGACTTCAATGATTTCGATCATGTGCCTGGTTTCATGACGGCTTTTGTGGGACTTTTCTCTGCGACTTAACCACAACGATATAGTTCATTTGTATTTTGACTTAACATACAATTTCGCATGAAATTGAACAATGCAAGTTATATGCAGACTGCAGAGTGTACACAGTGGAAATACAATCAGCTTTAGGCCTCTTCCACATGCGTCATTATGCGAAATGCGAATGTAACTGAACTAACTGCCTAACTATGTGTAGAAAGTTGACTATATGCCCATGATTGGTAATGGAAAAGCGTTAGATGTACACTTATTTCCAGAGATCGATTTACGTAATGGTTTGGGCAGTAAATTCTTGAAATTGATTCAATTAAACGACCTGTTCAAGCACTGGTGACCATAATGAAATCACGATAGTTGCTACTTGCTTCGTGTACAATTGTACATTTACTCTGTATAGTGGGCTACATGTGTAATGCGAAATGGCAAGGATAAGCGATAATTGAAGGGTGCAGCCATTTCACTGATAATATGAACATTATTACTGTATAGATGTTACTCCCCAACAATATATATGCTGCATGTTCTGTTCATTATCTTCCTTCTGAATGTTCAACACACTTGTTTTGCTATTTTCTGTTTTTCTCTTTGAGCACTCGCATTTCGCACCAATTGTTTCTATTGTTTGATTGTTTTTCTGAATGGTGTAAAAGATTGTATTCGAGGACAGGAAATTGCCAACAATCCATTTGATGTGAAGAGTTCATAAAGCGCTTAATGGCGTTGAAGGTTGGTAACGACACAAAGGGTTATCGGGACTGTATTCTCTATGTATTTAGTTAATAGTTACACATTGAGGGAAAAGTGGATGCGAATTTTACTTAGATTGGAGACACTTTATTTACAGTTTTACGACCACTTGCTGTTTTACTCCTGGCAGTCGTCCTTGCTAAACATTAAACAATAATGGAAATGCTATCAGTTTAAAACATTTATTGAGTTTCTGATAATATAATATGTAATTGAATGTTTCCTAATAAAAGCTTAGTTTGTGATTGTCATCATGACGAAGAAATAAAATGATTTCCAATTTTGTCTTTAAATTAAACGATTTACTAACGTCATTAGTCGCATTCTATTGAAATCTAATTTAATTTTATTGGAAATGTGAGATGAAGGGCAACAACAAAATAATCATTGCTGAGGTTTACTGAGGTTTATACATCCTGAATATTTACTACTCTATTGGCCGCAAGGGGCGCTAAAAATAATTATTCTCAAATATTATTCATAATTTGGGCTTACAGGGTTGGTACTATTGGAACGGGAATTTTACTTAATAAATATAGTATTAACGACTTTCTATGTTAACTATTAATTATGGTTTTAACTAAATAAGTGTAGCTATACTTTGTTTATGTTGCCAACAAGTGATGCAGCTTTCTGAATTTATTACTTGAAAAGAACGCCACCTCGTGTCGACTAGAGAAAGTATTTCTGTTTAAATTAAGTTAAAACTCAATAGAACGTAACTATTAACTGTTGTTATCTAGAACTGTTGTCCTTAACATAAAATTCAGTTCAATATCTTTGTAATTCGTATTAACAATCTTACAAAACATACTCGAGCAGTATAAGATGTATTAAAATAAGCATTTACATTTTCGTTATGAGTTAGTCGAGATGGTATTATCCACAACATATATTATTGCGAAGCAAGAAAATGGTGAAGCCATGAAATAAAATATTTTATACATCCAACCATTACATGAATAACCCCCAGGCATTTCTAAAATAAAGCACATTTGTTATAGTTATGCTGGCCACCGCATGCATATCTACTACTACCTATTTCCTTATACACAAAATTTCACAAACGATGTAAAATATAGTGTTGGGAAGATACATAATATTTACATAAAAATTTATGTGCAAAGACCTTCGTTTCATAGTACATCGGACTACATACTTAAAATATAGCTATACAACACACATATCTTTAAATAACTGTGCTTGAGTATAACACGAATGAATATAATGCTATATAGGTACTAAAACTACCCACTCGCCCTTGACCCACACTGCATGCAAAGACACACATATTATGTGCGGGTGCTGGGGGTATTAAATTATACAAGTTTTGCACTGAGCTTTCTGACAGACCGTTGATTGTTCTTTATTACTCAAAAGGGTTTGCTACCGAAATAAATGTGTTGCCTTTATCCCACAGCATCGCATAACTAGACCTTGTTTCAAGCAAATATGTTTAAACAATTCACACACACACACACACACACACACTCGTGTACAAACACATATAAATTTTCATGTTGTAAGTTTATTATACTTATGCAGTATGCTAACCCAGGGATGAAATGTTGAGCGTTAAATAACGACTGTCACGCAAAGAAATTTGGTATAGTATTTCTCAACTTTGAAGATTAATTACAACTCAATTATGTTAATGGTACATTACTTGGTAAGGGGTTGTCCAATTGAAGTGTACAGAATGTGTACTGTTATAAAATTACTCATAATATAATGTCTTAATTCCTTATAACCAATTTGTATTTTTTAAGATAGTTAGGTGAGTATTTTAAGTATTTATTAACAAGATAATTAATTTTTAAGAGTGAATAAACTTGCCTATTTGCCCAACTGTGTTTCAAAATACTGAACATAATTTATTTTACAGGCCTATGTTATTTAAATATTTTCGCACACCGATTCTCCTTTTCTTTCACACCTTTACTCTCTATGCTCTTTTCTCTTAAACGCTAGATTCCCAATTTCTCTTTCTTTCCTACGCAATTCGTAACCTCTCCAAAAGCGTTAAATCTAACGCGTTAAATGATCGAAATCATGTAAGGAGTAATGTTTCACTTCAAAATAAAAAATATTTGAAAGTAGTGATTAATTCAGTCATGTGATAACTCTCCAAAAATTTAGCCAAAAATCATAGAAATTCGTCCTGGAGATCAATGATAAGGTAAAGTTAAATCTTAGAAAATCAATGCCGAATGCAAAATGTGCAACTTGTGGTTATAAAGACATTTATCAAAATGAGGAATGCTTCCTTTTATTCATTAAGTAAATTCTACACTTCAATTGAGCAATCCTGCATTGTACAACAGCTCCTTTTTGCATGTAGAGCAAAAACATGTAATCTGCATTAGTCATGTAGATGCACTAAAGGTATTCTCATATGTGCATTCAATGTGCATCTTATATGCAGTCAAATTACATAAAGATTTTATGGCGGTTTTCGAATCTAACTATTTGTGTCGTACGTGAGATAATAGCTAGTGTTCTCTGTAATTATCTTTGGTGCTTTTTGTTAATTATTATTAAAATGCATAGCAAAAGTTTATAGCTTTATACAAATTACTAATAGACTTGTAGGTGTTTCGTTGAAAATATTATGCTGTAATTGTTTAGCATAATGTGTAGTCGGGAACTTGTATCTCGCGGGTTTTATCTTGATTTAGGTGCACATTAAGGAAAATGCAACTGCAGAAGGATTAAAATATTGTAGAAATAAATTATTTTATTAGATTGTAGTTAAAATGGAATGGGAGTTTAGAAAGCTTTTGTGGCAATTTTGTTTTGTTTTTATTTGTTTTTTAACACATTTTGTAAATAATTGGACATTAAAACAACTATAAAAAATTTATATGTTTGGAGGTCATTCCAGTTAGTTATTAGCTTATAAATCACAGTTGACAATTTTATAGAAATTTTTGATTGATTTTTTTAATGTTTGCAACTATTTGACATTGCAGATTAATTTGCGAAATTGAAAATATGAGAATTATTCGCAAAAAGCAGATATTGCAATGTTTGTTATTAAAATATTTAATTTTGATATTTCTCCAAGTGATTTATGAAAAAATGGCAACATTAAAAATATGTGCATAAATATGAATTAAAATCCTTTGAGTTATTTTTCGACTTAATTAAAACGTTAAGCTTAATAAACTTTCGCAACAACTTTCATTAAATGTTAATAAAAAAAATTTGTTTAAACAATTTTTCACAACTTTCCAACCACAGACACAAATTGTTCGTTACAACTTACAGATTAAAGACCACAACACCATTTTCAGATTCATTACATTTCCAACTCACGTTTATCTACTTCCAATTTATTGTATTAAAAGTAATAATGATATATGAATATATTTCCATTGAATGAAAACACACTCACACATGGCAACTCGTTTCAAATACTCGTTGGCGCTTTTCACATCTTCATTGTGTAAAACAAGGCGGTTAAAAATGTATGCCAGCAAATCATGACATACAGTTATTCTGGCTTTAGCGTCAGACATAAAAGATAACACCGCACCGTTATTCAATGCATGTAAGCCAGGCACGTTTTTCGCGTTCCTTTCAAGCTTTAGTTACAGCTTTTTTCCACCCAAATGTGTTTTGTATAAACATACACACTGTCACACATACACATACAATGAGGTGTCGGGGAGTGCAAAACTAAAAGTAGGTTAAAACTCTTTTTGGTTCATTATTTGAGGTGGAGGGGATGCGTGTAATGTTGTACAAGTTATATTGAATGTACTTATTGTACCATGGTGTGCACACATAAAATATGCAAAATTTGCCTAATGTATTTAGGCACCGCAAAATCGTTAATATTTGCGTTGGATAATGTTTGGTAACAAAGCTCGTGTAAATATTGCGGAAAAGCTACAGCGCATCGATTCGCATTTTTTTTAAAAACAGCTTTATTTGAAATATGGAAATAGGGATTTTGTCATAATTTATATATTATTATATAATATATTTATTTAATTATTTATTATACAAAAATGCGCATTTCATAAATATGTTGTGTTGTTGATTGTTTTTTTAAAAGTGCTGCTCATAAAACATAAATCCTAAATGTCTATTAATATTTAAAAAATGAATATGTTAGTCACAAAAGTTATGCGAATTAAAGGCGAGTCTAAAGAGCTTTTTCTGTGCTTATATTTTACTTTTGAATTCTTTTGTATTATAAGTTAGGACTTTGTCTAGTATAATTTTCCAAAAGTTAAAAAAACTAACTTTTCTGAATATTGACTTTATTTAAATCTCTTTTATAGACGGCCAAAATTTTTATAGAAGTTTTATTTCTAGAACTCCATTTTTTTTAAAAACAGATGAGAATTGGATATTTTTCCCCATTTTTTTTCATCAACCGTTAGAACTCAAAACTCACAACTCTTTGAGGGTAATTTACAAGATAGAGATCTTTCTTTTTTAATACTTCAATTAATTTGTTAAAGCTAGTAGAACGTATCGGAGCAAACCGAGAATCGTTTTTTGCGGAGAGAGCACACTGTGTTTTTACGTTTAGAAATGCGTATGTATTACAAATTTTAACGTTCGAAATCGTTATAGTATATTTATGAAAAACGTAATAATAATAATAATGAACTAAAATCTAAATTTTTGATATGGAAGTTTTAAATGGGACTTTAATTCCTGAATCGTGCGTTCGTAGTTCTTCCTTGGGGTCACGTGGATGGTTTTTTACAAGTAGTTATGGACGATATAAGTATTTATTTAGAAAAAAATTAGCCTACTACGATAATTTGTATTTTCTCGGGAATTTTGGTGGCTGATGGGATTCTGGCACATTTCGCTTTGGATTTTGCCTATCATAATTATTACACTTCGACACTTTGATTACCGGGGAATTGGGTGTTGTAGCGTCGTTAGAATAATATCAGATTGCAGGGTCACCATGATTTTGGGTGTGTGTCTAAATATAATGATAAATTATGGCCATCTTTTCAATAATAACGAATACTCATTGTAAAAAAATATATACAGTCTGATAAATATTTATTCTGATGAAAACTAAACTTTTGATGAAACATTTTGCTACGCCCGTAACTCAAAGCGCATTTTCCTTAAACACAAATAAACAATGCAAGACAGTAATAAGTAATTAAGTGCTGCAACGAAACATTCAACGTTAACTACATAAAGCCTTAAGTAATTAAAAGTAAACCAATCCTACTGACTGAAAACTGTAACAGTATCATGTTCTCTAATCACTAGAAAATGAAAACCATTTCCATTGTAATTTACATACAGGACAAACTACAGAACAGAGAAAGTATAATAGTTACTGTAATAATACCGTAATGCATATCAATCCATTTGATTGAAATTGTGAAATTCTCCCTTGCAACATTAGATCTCCAATTAAAGCTATTAAAGTTTGCACATATAGCTCCCTGCACTGTATTGACGATTATTTGTACATTCCATGATGTGGTCTTGGTTGCCATCAGAGCTGTACTAAATCTAGGACCATGTATATATGCAAGTTGTGCAATGTTAAAATACACGAATTCGAAGTACACAATGTAGAATTGGTTGTATTGCATGCATTAATGTGAATGGGACGGATATTATTATTTTAATCATCGTAGTCCTCATAGTGTATTTGAATTCAGTTTGCAATTCTGGCGAATGAAATCGTGGCTCGTGCAGTTCGTGGAAAAATTGTGTACGTAATATATATTGTACATAATTTGGGGGATGTGTGGTTTTATTCGCGCACATTTCTGATAGATTGTAAAGAATTTATGTATAAAGTTGGGGGCTGTACAGTTTATAGACCATGTGAATTATGAATACACCATTGCCCATATAATATAACTAACTACATTTGGTGTAATGCTTCGTTAATATTGAAATGAATATTTGTGTAAAATTAATGTTACATTGCGATGGGGATTTCGTTTAAATTATTGTTTAGGTACGCATTATATTTAGTTGTATCGTGAACGTTTTGGTTGTAAAAAGCCACATTTTGATTACTTTCATATAGTCATATAGCTCTTATCCATTTCATTGAATGCAAACTGACGCAATTTTAACTATTTTAATGAGTTCATTTGAAATATTAATTGTAATTAAACAAAACGAGATATTTTACATGCAATTATAATTTAAAAATATATTTTAATGATGATAGAGTAATTAAAGGAAATATGTAATAATTTAATCTCAATTATGAATTTTCCGAATGTTTTGAACAAAAATTAATTTATTCCTGTAGCGAGATCTATTGACAATAACCCTATTTAAAAATTACATACAATTGGATCAGCTCATATTTTTAAAAGAATTATTACAAATAATGTAAAATAACAAATTAAATGAGTGTAAAAATTAAAACCAGTTTTTAATGAAAAATAATTAAAAATGAGTCCCAAAATACTTCACAGTATCTACGGCAAAAGCTCAAGACACAACACGAAGCTTCAATACACCAATAAGGAGACAAAAATGTCACTCAAAAAGTTAAATCGAAATTTAAAATTAGCCTTGAGCAATCCTCGTTATATTATTTAAATAATGTGCGTGTGTTTCAATACAACAAATAAGAAAGTTACGAGTTCTTAGATGAGTTTTCTCTAGAAATAAATGTCTGTATATTCTACACATTCCCACCCTTCACTCTCTAACTTCTTCAGCTTTACCGTCAGTCTTTCGCAATCAATGTTTTTTATCCCCGCGACATAACACTCCAATATATACGATTGACACAATTCCTCTACAGTTTCCATGATTCTCGTTATCCCCACTCCATCAAATTTCGCCATCATGTAACACTTTTATAAAGCTTGGCGCTTGCACCCCTTGTGGAGTTTCATGTGCGTTTACTGTACACATTATAATATCAATATGTACACACATATCCATACGTCGATTTTCTGTACATAATTCGAGAATCATCCAGACCAGTTTCAACTCCTTTCAATTTAAGGGGATGAAGTTTATGTGGGTGGGAGGATGAAGCTCGGGAAAAAAAGCAATAAAATTGGGCCCGCAAATTTTTTTTCAAGGATTGTGGCAAAAGTGGAATACAACAAAAGGCTCAACAACAAAAAAAAAAGAGGAAAAAGGCGTTTGTATAGCGTGGGTGGTTTTGGGAGTAAATGGAAATGGAAACCGATAGTCTTTTCGTCATTTTCCAATTCACTGCTGAAAATATCGAAGGTTTCACACACATGTATTTGCAGTTTGGATATAATATAGTGAAGAGTTGTCAAATAGAAGACTCGAAAGCACTTTGTGTTATGCTTCTTAACCTTTTCCTCTTTCCACATTCATTCTTCATCTGTATTGATCCTTGAGAGATATCCGAATGCTGTTGTGTATTTTGCTCGCATATTTTTCACGCATTTTTTAATTAATCAATGAACACATGGATGGTGAAGATCTTTTGTAATCTTTTAGTGTCTTTTAATATTTTTTAAAATAAAGAAACTGTAATTAAAATGCATTTTGGTTATATTTTTTATTTCTCTAAAGTAAATGAAATAAGTACGAGAAAGCACGTAATTATTCAAATTGATTTTGCGAATATAAATGTCAGTACTACCACCAACTAAAAATTCAGAACAATAGACGCAACCACGTTAACAAATTACTTGTCCTCGAAATTCGTTGTGATAACAATCGACTACTTTAAATAATGCACCAAATTCTGCGCCAAGCTTTTTACATTATTACATTTTCCCATTGACATAACGGTATACATTCACAACCCTTTTAGCAATAAAGTTAATTGTATGCTTCCATCATGTTGTGAAATCTTTGTGCTAATGGATTTTTCTACGGTTGAAGTCGTAAGTAACAGAAAGTATCTGACCCATTAAATCTCTATTTACCAAAGGTTGAATAGAAATTCACAATGTATGGAGATAGAGGCAACACCACAATAAAGTACGCGTCCGTCATTTCATCTCCTTCGCGCATAATATTATACATAAATAGACTGCAAATATAATAAAAAATCAAACAAAACATCCCGGTCGTCTCTCAACTTTAGGTGTGTACAATCTTAGAAATGTGGATGGGGGATGATTTCATTGCTTTCTCTATACAATTTTTTTTTGGTTGCGCATTCCAACGTGCAATTTTTACTTTGAGAAATAACCGTAAAAAATGTAGACACTCAAAAAGGGGTGGTTTTAGATAGTGTGTAAACGAAATGTATAACACACCTCTAGTGGTAGTTTAAATTTGAGACACAAACTTAGTATTGTAAGATTTTGTATAGTTTCCAAAACGATTTAATTAACAGAAATGTGTGAGGGTTAATTGAATCGTTTAAAAAATAATTAGTGTTTAAGGACGTGTAAACTGTAATAATCTTTAAAATATTTAAATCATTCAAAGACTTTAGAGAAATTAAAATTAAAATTAATCTCCTCAATTGTACAACAGCTTTTATTTTCTATTTATTGATATTAATCTACTTAGTTCATTAATTTAAAGAAAATTGGCTAAATATTTCTGTGAAAGGATTTGTATTATACTAATAGAACTTTTTATTGAATCAAACCGGCTGAACAAATTTTTATTACTCCCCCTTGGATTGGCAAAACGCAATAAATCAAAATAATCAGTAAAATATTTCTCCAGAAAAATATTAAAACAATTTGTTCTGACAATATGCAACGATATTGAAATTGCTGCAATAATAAATATATTCCAGAGAATGCAGCAATGGAATAATGAGCGCATGAGATTTGCTGAAGCATTGCGGAATTCAACAAATCGCAATACGATTTACAAATAATTGGACTATTAATCTCACAATAGACATAAGTACTTTATAAACTTTAGACAAAACAGTTCAAAATGCAACACAAAAACTTTCTGCAATTCACAAACAATAAATATAGAATCCTTTTTTCCATTTTGTTTCGTTATATAGTGGAGCCCATTTTAATATAGCTGCTGTGCATTCGAGTTGGGCTCGGCTTATTGAATGTGCCCTAAACTGTGCGAGTGTGTATGTAGCCACTATGTATGCTGAATTGTCACACTCTATGTACACCCAAGTACCACTGAATGGCAAAAAGATAGCGCGCGGCTGCTGTCCCAAATAATTCACACAGTCGTTCTGGTTGGAGAGTATTGCCTAGCGAATGAAACAATAAAATTTCACTTGAACCAACTATTTCTGACGGTTCCAAACAAAGTGGCATATTCAAAAGCCCTTCAACACAAAAAGGCAACAACAAATTTAATAAAACTGCAGCAACAACAACAACAACAAAAAAACATCAACCACCCAACAACTTATACGACTTGCGTTGTGGGCAGCAAAAAAAAAAACTGGACCAAAACAATGGTGACACTTTTTTACATTTATTTTTTAAATTGTTGCAACAAATACTACTCGTATCATATAACAACGGAGCGCTTTTAAATTTGCATTTTTATGTTGAAGTGCGAAAAGAAACTGACACCAACATAAGCATTTCTTTGTAAATTATTGCATTATGCGGTACTAATTTAAATAAATCCCTTTTATGCAAGACTTATTTTTAAGGCCTAACTCTTTCTGTTTTACTCCGCACATTTTAATTTAACTTTTTTTTGGAACACAAAAAGAAATACTGCAGACTGCAGATTTAAAACGTTTCCCTTTATGAGCTTCATGTCATCGACATTTTTTTTTCCAACTTAGCAAATTCTTTTAGGGGATTGAATACCGTCTGTCACTGAAAGGCTTCGTAATGAAATCATTCTACATAATTCCACTTTGGCATTGTTGCTTATGCGCAATTGATGAAGCATCGTCATGCATATATGACTACATAATATATACGTGGATATTTGGGTGTATGGAGATGAAGGGAATAAATTTATAGAGGATAAGCTTCCCTTTTTTTTGTCATTACGTCTAAGAGATTGTAAGTTAATGAGCTTACGTCTTATCATTATCTTCAATTGAAGTTTGTGAACAAAGCGGGCCTGAGTGAGCTTAATGTAATAAAGCCACATGCCAGCACAACGGTAAAAGCATTCATGCCTTGTCTCGTTCTAGTTTTCATTCACCATTATTTTCTAACATATTGACAGTACATAAAACACGCATACATCTTCAGTGAGTGTGTCTGTGCACATTTGCACTTGAGGATGCGATAACAGAAGACGAAACTCCTCGCTCTATAACGATGTTATAGTTTTTCTTCTTCGTTTATTTATTTTTATTAACTTATTACGACCCAGTCATAGATTCTTACATTCGAATGAATTTAAAAACTTTTATAATATAAAAAAACTGCCAGGACATTTCATGGTCACATATTTTAGAAACCTTTAATATTTTTTAAAATTTTTCTTACACATTATTGAAGCTTCTAGAAAGAAAAAAGCTTTGCTGAAAATCAGAAAATTCAAGCTCAGACTATTAATAGTATCTCAGAAACCTTAATTATTTCAATTTTTTTTCACATTATTGTCGGTTCTAAAAAGAGAAAAAACTTTACAGGTCATTTCAAGGGGAAAATATGAAAATTCAAGGTCATACTTTTTTACATCTCTGAATCAGTCATTTCCGAGTTCTACAATTATTATGCTTTAATTATTAGTTCCTAATAAACTCACACCTCAATCTGAGTACGATATATTTTGCATCAGGTCGTAAAAAATTCACACTTCGCTCTCCCTGCGATGTAGTTTTTTTTTTTTTTTGGTTGTTTCACATTTCTCGTCACCACACACTCATACTCCCACCAAACCACACACAGTTCAGCATCATTTTATTAAAGGCTTTTTGTATTATACATTTTCAGCATTGAGTGCTTTCAGGCAGCTATTATTTTTTCGCTTCAATTGAATCTTGAGCAATGGAAAATTGAAAATCCATTGACAATGCAATATAAGAATTCATATTTCATAAATGGGTAAAAAAAAATTAAAAGTATTGCAACCGACTAAGGCGCCGCACAACAATAACCCACAACACATTTTCAATGGATTATTTTTAGCTGCCTTAGAATATGTGTGTGTGTGTTTGTGTGGTGCATTCCTTTAATGAGATGGTTTATCTGCACTACAATGCGTGCGAGATTGCTGCACCGTTGCATTGTACTCTTGTATATCACTAAACTTCTTTGTGCAATTAATATTTGAGTTTAATCTCAGATATCTGGCTATGTAGAAGCGTGTATAAATATAACAATTTGTGTGCAATGGTTGAGCTTTACGTTGTTGTTATAGTTAGTGAGGCTTTATGAGTTTTTTAATTCAACATAGTACCTACCTAAGACCATGTTGTTTTTAATTAACTTCTCATTCATTGGTGTTCTTCTGAGTTCTGACTTCAGTAATTATTCGACCAAAAGCAGTGGAACGCCATTACTGTATATACGTACACATAAAATGCATAACGATCATTCTTTGATTAAATTTCATTCCTTTAAGAGCTTATATTATACCCCTTTTAGTATGGGGAGGGTGCTTTTTCACTTTGTTCTTTATAACTAAATGCAAAAGCAGTCCACATTTAGCCAAAATTGCGCTACTCATAATACAGATCTACACAGAGATGGAAGGGTGCAGTAAAAGTAAAGGGACGCAAACACTTTTTCATTAGCATTTTTATTTTGCAAGCCACTGTCACGACCAACTATTGTGATGTAAATTAATTGCCACGAATCTGTGGGAAATATACCTCCCATGAGCTGCGGAGAGTATACGTTGCAATATACCGTTGTGCGCGGATTTATTATCCGCTTTGTGTAGTACTTTTTTTTGCACTCTTACAATAAACGAGTGCACATACGAGTGCATGCACCCACCAACAACAAATGGAAGCTGCACAGCACTTAAATGTGCTTCTGAAATGCAGTGCTGTGCTGGTTGGTCTTGAATCTTATGGCTCTTGAGTGCAATTGTTTACTTTAGCTCGTTGCATTAATCATAATTTGCATACATGCGGTTGCTTGTACTCTAGGTCTAATTGATACCTACGAGTACATCATGCATTAATTGTTGAAAGTTTTCAATGTTGCTTAGTAGTTTGGGGATGGATTCTTTAAAATTGAAAGTTGATAATTGAAGAACAATAGTTGATTGGAGAGAAGTTTTAAAAATTATCATTGGAGTGAAAGTTAACTAAATAAAGAAGAAAGTGCACTTACTTAAGCAAATTTTTGTAAAAATTTTACTTTGTGATTAAATTTAGTTTGAAGTAGCTTAGCTGAGATTATTTGGTGTTACTCTTTTTTAATTACTTTTAATAATATTATTCGTAATGAAATTAAAAAGCTTGGGAAAATTTTTTACAGCAATGTCTTCCATAAATACGTAAAAGGAGGAGTATTCAGAACCGTGAACTCAAAAAACTCATTAATACACACGTATTGTGTTTTCTAGAAAATGTATACCGTAAGCTGTCAAAAAGAAGATGTTCCTTCATTAAAAAAAGAACTATATGGCAAAGAGAACGAGATGTGAACTGCGATTAAACAAAGTTTTTCAGATATAAGTATGGAAAATGTGACCTTGAAATTTGAAAATTTTGGCTTTGATTTTTTTGAAATTTTTTGATTCGGATCATAATTTTAAACTAGAACAAAGGGTTTCTGAATTTTTTTCATTATGAAATTGACACCTTGAGTTTCAAGTTTTGACCTTGAAATGTTTAGCAATTTTTTTAATTTAATGAAAGCTTACCAGTAAGAATTTATTAAAAAATATTTAATGATTCGGAGATATCAATATTTTGACATTGATTTTTCCACCCCCTTTTTTGTTAGAAGAGTAACTAACATTTAGTTTAGGATATAAATTAAATTTAGTTTTATTTTAAAAAAACTTTTGTGTTCAATTGAACAAAGTCGTCGGAACCGTTTTGAGTTTCTTTACAATCGAAACAGTTTTATGGAACCTTGAAGAAAATACGAAGTTTTCTTTTTTTCCTTAATATTTTACACTAATATTTCTTAAAAATCGATAAAGTATTTTCTGAACGTACGGACGTACATTTGTACATTTTTTCAAGACCACTTTTTAGAATTCAGAGGGTGTCAATACTCATTATTTATTCTGTAAAAAATAAACGCAAGCAACGAAAACAATTACATAAAACCATTTCTTGCGGAGCATTTTTTTCCCAATTAATTTTCCATCAACATTTCATTACAAAACCACTACTACGGTCTACGATTGCTACAAAATAAATGCATTTTAAAGCGCCCCATTAATTCAGTTTTGCATCTCAATTCAAATAGCTTTTTATGTCCATTACGCAGAAGGCATTATTGCTTAAGAGCCACAATATTGGCATCACAATTATCATTAAATGTGAAATACAAGCCATCGGAAAGCGTAATGCCGAAAACAGGAAACTGTTTCCATACAACAACAATAACAACAACAACGACAACAAAAAAGCAGCAACATAAAAAACATATTATTATTGCATTTGCAAGCCAAAGGGCTGGTTCGCTCGGTCTACATGGCAACATGCATGCAATAGGACGAGTACGTCGCATCGCGTCGGTCGAAGAGCCATACATTTACTCGAAGCTATAATACTGATTTCTTTTTCTCAATCGAAAACTTTTAAGGCGGAAGACGATAATTTCAAAGAACGAAATTCTAAAAAGGAAACTTTGCAATATTTTCTTGGCTCAATCTTTTATTTATACTTATACATATTACAGTGGAGTTCATGGACATCAAAGTAAATGCTAGCTGATGCTTTATTTCGATCCTCAAAGTCGTTTCCTATTTCCATTAACTTCGATTTGTGCAAAAAGGGTGAAATTTCAAATCGAAAAGCGTACCAGCATTTAGAAATGAAGAACAGGGACATTTTGATTTTTGTTTCATACAGAATAATTTAAAAGCAATAAAACAAATTTGCAACCACAACCAGATTCATTATTAGTTATATACGCTGCAATAGCTACAGCCATAATGTAAAATTTTGCTAATTAATTGGATGCAACGTAAAACCCTTCAATATACTGTGATACATTACGGTAATTGTGGTTACAGGACAAAAAGTGATGTCGTGAACTTGCAACTACACAGGCATAAATAACATTGAGGGATTCAGTAACCGTATACATCATCATGAAAGTTTATGTTGTTACGAGCAGTAAATATAATAGTTATACGTATTGGCAGTGACTCAATTTCTATATCAATTAAGAGATTCTCCACTTTTCATGTATGCAGTACGGACTTGGGGATTCAATCACTGGAAACATAATAGACAAAATGTTGCACGGTCATCTCCCCAATCTTATGCAATCTATATGGGTTGAATGGATGGCTGCATGAATGGGGGGGGGCGATAACTGATAACCCATTCCTGTACCTCTGATGAGTGATCGTTCGTAGAAATTTTCAATTTGTAAGCATCGCTTCAATAGGGCTTGTGGAATGTGGTGTGCATTTTTTTTTTTTTTGTGTGTGTGTCCGTGTTGTTGTGTGTCCTTATTTTTGATGTGTGTGTGTGTGGTTGCGTATGTATTCAGTTTATTAAAACAAAAGCTCAATTTTTGGGGTGCTTGTAAGTTTTAAATGAAAATTTGCAAACATCACGGAGAGACGAGATGGCGCCTCATTGTTTTGCCCCTCATATTAATATTATGCTGCATATTTGGAAGACATATTATCGTTGGTATTTTTCATAAACATAACTGCTTGGGTAGGTAGAACTTTCATAAAATTAATAACACTTAAAGTTTCATGGATGTTCCATTTAGCAGAAATGTAAATCAAAATTTAAAGCTTTATATTCATTTTGTGTTTGGGAGCATTTCGGGGCATCCCAATGGCTGCAATTACTTGCCGAATCTCTTTCTATGTGTCCGCTAGCTGTATGCGTATAATACATTCAGATTATACGGCGCGTTTTATAACTTAATAAAAAATTATGATTTTAGCTTGTTATGAACATTTCATTACGCTTTTTGTTGCGTTCCACCACAGCGTTTCTTCAGCGCCGCTGTATTTTCTTTTGTGAAACTTTGCAAATTAATCTTTTTTAGCGTGCTAAAGAACCGTGATTTAATTTCAAACTTTTAATGGATATACCCGTATTGCTCCACCTCCTTGGCTTTGCCAACCCCAAATGCATGTTTCACCTCATTACATTAGAAGCAAATTATGTGGGAACATTTTGGGTGTCCGTTATAAATAATATCTCTCCACATTATAATTCGCTGCAACTATTTATATATAATACAGTTAGTGGTTGAGTGCTGGACTGTACAGAGTGGACACTGGGACACATCCCAAAGTACTGGGCGCGCGGCAATGTTTAGATTGAAAAATTCTCTGTATAGTTATACCTAAAAGGCAGTTGCCCAACGCATAAATCAAGTTTACCCTTAGGGAAACACCATCTGCAAATCAGTGGTCTGATAAATGTTTTCCCTTCTGGTGTACAACTAATGTATGCGCAAAATTCCGCAATGATTTTATGCAAATGTTTGCGCCCATGGGTAAAATAATTTCGTCCGTCTGCTCATTTTTTCTCCCTGGAAGTAGTAATCTGTCAACAATGTTCTCTCTATATATTTGCTTCTATATTCACATTGTACATATTATTATAGAGACTGTATGTGTTTATATAGTTTCTTATTATTTCTGGATGATGTTTTAAGGTCGCAATCGGATGAATTGGAATATGGAGCAGTTTTTGGAATCAACTTAAGCTTCCTCGCTTTAGGCTATTGCGTTTTAATTATTTTTTGTCATAGTTATTAAAATAACGTTGTATAAGGACAATAAATATATATATACACTTTACTTTCACTGTTAAATATTTTGGGATTCATGCAGTGTGTGGATTTATGGTCAAGCGAGCGGATGTAAATTATATTAAATCAAACACTTTACCATAGCACACTTATATTAGTAAGGGTTCCTTGCTAAAGAAGATAAATATATAAATAATAAAATTCACATCCAAATAAGGGATGGTTCGTATAAATGTTATATCAATCATTTTCAAAGTGTTTGCATATCAAGAAAATTGCTTGCAAGAAAAAAGTGTGAATGATGTAGAGTGGTTCAGAAAGTTGTGATAAGAATTTCTATGGTTTCTTTAAACAAAATTATTTTTGTAGATTTAATTTTCGTATTTATTTTAAAATCTTTTTTTTAAATATCTAAAAAATTTAAATATTTATGATTTACAAATATGTCTCCGTTTTTTTTTTGGTCAATTTCAAATTTCCGACAAATTAAATACGAATGCAAAAATATCGCCAAATTGTTTTTGGCCTTTCGAAATTTTGGGAAGAAATTTTATATATTTTTCCATTTCAATCATGCCGTCCAACTTCTAGATACTGTTAGCCAATCTTCAAGTTATCGAAACTCCTATCTGTAATTATTATACTTTCCGCGTATTTTAATAACTATATCTTAAGCAGTTTTCAAATCTTATTTATTATTTAAAAAAAAAATATTACTTCGAAGAAATATGTTCTTCCTTTGCCTTTTCGACGAACACGATTATGAATGACGTCGTCGCTTATCCGGTTTCATTCTCACGTCAGCAGGATGTTTTCTCGTCTGAAAAGACCAAGTTGACAAGACTGGCTCTTTTGATCTATCAACTACATATCTCCGCAAAGAAGCTAATTCTTGGGACTTTTTTTTAAGCTTTAATCTTTAAGTATGTTCCTAATGCTGCCGGTGCTCACGTTCAGATCCTTGACCAGTTTCTTTGCACTAAAAAACGAATTTCTTGCTAATCGCAGTCTCACCTTAGCCACCTTTGCCACGTTCTCAGGGGATCAACATCGTCGCGTTTATAGTGCCTGTTTCTGTGAACGGTTTTATCGTTCAACAAATTTTGCATGTAGGTTGTGGCAGAGCCCGATGAATTTAAGTATTCCTTTTATTCGCCAAATATAGAGCAATCACAAGATTCCTTTTAAATCTATGGCTATGCCTTTATTTATTTTCGACGACAATGGCAACAATATTTTTAAATCTGCATATATTTTGACGAATTGACAGAAATTTTGAAGACCCAAACTTAGCGAATGAGACGGGCATTCCAATTTGCGGACCCGGTTGCAATTAAATTGGATTTGAAAATATGCTAGAATTGCTTTTTGTCGGAGTTCAGGAGTTATTCAAATGCAATATGTGTCCTTAAAACAAATTAAATTGTCTTTAGAAAATTTATAATTTTTGAATGGAAATTAAATTAAATATATTGTATTGTTTTATTGTATTACCCATTTAATTACATAAAACTGAATTTTTCTAATTATTTTTTGATTGGCTATATTTTATGTACATTTGGATAATTAACCTATATTCTGACTCCATAAATTTGAAATTATTTCACAAAAGCTTCTCATTTCAGCTTCCCGTTTATTTCGTTTCTCTTTAAATAATGGGAAATAAAAAGCGTTTGCATAGACGTAATAGAATTTAGTTGTTTGTGATTTGAATAGAAATGGTCTAATTAGTTTTTCAATTTATTCGTTTCAGACAATTTGAACGTTGTCTTCTTCCAAGCACCCATTAATTAAATAAGACGTAAAATGTGCCATAAAATTCAAGCAACCGCAGAAGAATCAATTGCAATGCACCATGATCATAGCTGACACCTCAGTGTGGCTATTTTAGTTCAAGAGACATTTGAAGACTCTACTTAAATAGTAAATATTTTGAATTTCTTTATATATTTAATGTGCAATGATTAAAAAATAAGTGTTCGGCAAAAAACTGTAAAAAAAATCGTCACAAGTCTTAAAATTCACAATTTTCTTTAACTATTCGACGAGATCATCAACATCTAATGAGGTCGATGAAACAACAATTTCTAGCAACGCAGAAATATGCAATTTTATTTTCAGAAATTTGAATTAAAGAGATTCACTCAGTTGCCGCGTTTCAAGAATTCATATTTTTTAATACGCTATGCAACACAATGCCATTAAAAGCGTGTGCATGGAAGCGAACAACACGTTTTCTTGGGATTGTAATCACAGTTCGGCTTGGTGGGAATAGCAATATATAGCAAGCACATTGTAAAAGAGTGCGCTCCCTCGTTAATGCTGTGTCAAAGGGCTTGACCAACAATTTTCATTTAAAATTGTTCTTATGTACGAAACGCCCTTAATCCCGCCACGACCTTTGTGCGTGCAAAAAGGCAAAAGGGCTCTTTGCTATGGGAATTCATCTTGAATTGTTCATCATTGGTAAATAAACAACGTCCGCATTAATGCGCCACAGAGAATATTATTAAGCAACCCTCTCTCTCATTATAGAGTGATTAAAATTAAATCAAATATACGCCACAAAGAAGAGCAAGGAAGTTGTTGTTTTATGCGCGCAACATTTCAAATAACTTCCGAAAATAATTTATATTAACGTTTGAGAAAAAATGAGTGTGTGTGTGTGTGTGTGTGTGTGCGTGTGTGTCTGAGTTTGAATTGTATGTAATTCATATTATGTGAATATAGAAAATGAAGGGGTGAGACGTCAACGCTTGCAACATTTAACGAAAGCTTTTAAGTCTGAGAGCAATTAAAATTGTCCTGTTTATTGTAGCATAAGATGTAAATAAAATTTGTTCGTTTCGTATAATATTTGAACTCGTCACATGCCATGTGGAAAACAATATTTATTATGCAGACTAATTGCGTTTAATTTGTTTTGAATTCATAACATCGTGATGAAAAGCTGATATTTCATTTTGCATCAATTCGTCGTTTTGTCATGGTGCTTGAATGTTGTTGCCGTTGGCTGTGGTAGTTCGTAATCTCATTATATTTAATGGATAAAGTTGGACTAGCTGCCGAAATATACAATTGTATTCACTTGTTGAACCAGCTGCGCTGAAGGGCAATATTTATTTCCAATTACTTACTTTTGATGAATTCTGTGGCAATAATTTTAAATATTCTCAATCATTCATCCATTTGATTGAGCTTTGGGAATTTAAAATTTGAATAAAGAAGTGAGAATATTTATTATTTATTTATTTATAATTATTAAAATGAATTTTTTGTAACATTTTGGACCATTATAAAAACTTTTACAAGCGAACACTCCAATATTGGTTCGTAACGGTTCTAGCCAGATCCTTTGCGCGATGATGCCTTCTACAATCGTTATATAAAATAAAACTTATAAAAAGATTTGGACAACAATTCGTAAAAGATTTCGACTACGTATCCTTAAAAATCCTTCCAGTTGCATGAAAAAGATAAACAAAATAATGGCCATCAAAATGCTAATATCATTCCAGTCAGTTCGCCACAATTTGGTGGAATATTGCATAAAATGCATGCACCAAACGATTGCATCCACATTTTCCTACATAACATTTTCAAATTCCCCCATCACATATGTGAAAAGCCCTTACAACTTACAAGCGGTGCCCGACTACTCAACATACAAAAGCGATGGTATCCACCAAAATGCCACACAACCTAACGTTACAGTAATTATTCAAATTTCATGTCCTGTTGATTGGCTTAGAAGTGATTCCAGCTTCCTCAACTGAACAGTTTGCACGGGTGCTTTTCTGTTCTCACACAATGTCCGCTCACTAGCACATACCGATTGATTTCATGTCGTTCACTAATCAATTCAATCTACTCGAGCATTGTCGATTCGTTAGTATCCTTTATGCGAACGTGTGGTTTTACGCTTTTACAAACGTTCCACAGTTTATAGTATGCACTAACTGTAACCCAGTGTATACAATGACATTAAAGGTTAGAACATTTGTGTGTTCTTCACATCTGCTGCGTATTAAAGCAGCATAAAAATTAATGCCCCAAAATTTTTGAGATTGAATTAATGTTTTGTCTTCAGTAATTATAATTTAATCATTTTTGGAATTATTCTTTTTTTTTCGCGAACTGCGATTTTTTTTGCGGTTTCATTTTCGTGATCCTGTTTAAAATTTAAAACACAGAGCTCGTTCATTTAAACACTTACTGCAAATATTGTGGCCTTGATTTTAACAGGACTTTTTTTTCGCAGAAAAATCGTCCACATACTAGTTGCGCATCTAAATTGTAAATACTATTGAAGGTGATCAAGGCGTAGTTTCGCAATTACAAACACGAATTGATTTGCAACGATTTGCACTGAATCGCCCTACAACCGGATTTGGTCACGGAAGCGAATGCATTCCAATCACACCAACACAATTCGAGCCAAGCAAAGCGATATATTGTGCATATTGGAAAAGAGTCACAGTGGTATCTGGGATAAAGCAAAGAATCTGCTACAAGCTTAATTGACTTTTATAGGGGGGATGCTTTGTTGTGGCAATTTTTGCAGTGACACATATTCGTACTTCAAAAAATATTTCGCTTGTACAGTGTTTCGGAATTCGATTCTTTTTCCTCCATCTTCTCTTCGTAGTACAAAAACTGCACACGGATTGAATTTATGCCCATGTTGGGTGGGGGGTAGTAGCATGCAGTTTTGGTTTTAGGGATATTTGTCTCATTCTACACAACAGTACACAAAATGTATGTGTTTTGGTTCTCATATACATTGAACAATCAAAAAGAATAAATGTACACAAAGAGAATGCCGCGGTAACGAACAATAACAACAATCTCAGTATTGTGTAGTAGCATTCCAGCAATTTAAGGGTGGCATCCCCCCCCAAAACGCAAGAAGAACAAACACCAGCACAGTGACTGCACATAACAGCAATTCCAACACGACAAATATTAAAGTGTACAGTGTAGTTGTGTGGGAGGTGGCGAAGATGAAGGAGCAGGAAGGGAACGAGGGTGGGATTGCTGAGAGGGTGGGTCTGAGCGCATGTGTTGCCAGTTATAACACTTGTGTAAATGCACTGTAAAATTTATCGCTTCATATTTTATTGCATTTGCCAAAATCGAATTTCGGTGTGAAACAGTATAAGCGATAAACCATACGAACATAGTAGAAGTCGGAATTAAAGAACACGACATTTGGATATTAAAATTGCGTGGCAGTGGCGGCGCGGGTGCTGGCACTATACACTTTCGTATATGTACGCGTTGTTATGTGTCAATGAAGCATTGCCATTAAATTTATTGGGTGGTAGGTAATCGAGCAAATTTGCATTTTCTGTGAATTCGGTTTGTTTTTATTTTATTTTATTTTTCCAGCAATCGCAATGTATGACTTTTTTGTTGTTTTTATGCGCGCAGCAGCTCGTTTTATTCGCGCGACCTGCATATAACTAGGATAGGCACTTGCGGATAGGATTGTGAATTCGTGTTTGCAATAAATTCGGTTGTTGAATGCGCTTTTGCGGGCAAATTTATATGAAAGCTCCTTGAGTTAAAGTTTTCTGTAAAATATGTTGCATAAATATTTCACACTTGAGCTTTGGATTTCCCCCCAAATTGTATAAAAGGAAATAAAGTTTCTTAATCGAAATAAATTGCTCTCATAAATTCTCGTGTTTCAATTCAAACTGCAATGGTTGTTGCTTTCGTAATTAATTTGTTATTTATTAAGTTATTTGAAAATTGTATTGGTAGCACTATCCGATTATAAGTTTTTTAATAGATTTTGTGACAATTTTAATAGTGTCCTATTATTATTTTTCAAATCAATATTGGCGTATAATTGTCAGAAAAGTCACAAAGGGATATTTAATTAAATCATGATCCAAAAGAAAAGGGTTGCTCGAAATAAAATGCTGCAGCCATTTTTTGTCTTTTTTTTGTGTATACTTTTGAATAACATTTTTAGTTTCAATAGAGAAGTATAACTGACACCAATATTTGATGCAAAAATTCGACACACGAAATACAATGGCATTTTTTAAAATACGTATATTCCCAGAGAGCAGAGACAAATAAAAATCCCTTAAGCCTTCAGCAGACCAAACTGTCATTTAAGCGCTTTTATCAAGGGATTTCCAGGTTGATGTCTGTTATCCCAGTGCCCGTGACCTGGATTTGTGTAGTCAGTTGTTTAGTAACCGATCTAACATTTTGTTTGCGGGAATTTCACATTATGAATTTGGAATTGACTATTAAGCGACGAATTGTATTTTGATGTCACAATCGAGGAATTTATTTAACATTTGTAGATTACTTATTAGATCTGCAATTATAATTTTAAAGCGACAAGACATCTTCATTTCAGATGTAAACAAATTTATTTTTTAAAGAATATTGCTTATTAAAATCAGAAAAATAATTGTTGGTAAAAATCGAATTTCCAAGAATTTTTATATAATATTACGTGAAAGTGTGAAACATAATTTTCACAGAAAACTTAACATATATAGAAGATAAAGTAATTGAAGTGAAATGAAAATAACTAACTAACTAATAAACATATATAAATGGAAACAAACTATTGTTGATTCCAATTGCCAAACCACCAATTTTACAGCGATCAAAGTAATCAACATGCGATTTCGATATCTCTTTTGGAATATTTCTGATTTTCGATATGTTGCAATATCGAATTAGGAGAAACCATCACCAATTGAATGCACGCATGCATTTTCAAAAAAGCTATCTACCAATAGAATAACGGTGCTTACTTACTTTTAAATACGATTGCTATTCAGCACAGAAAATTAATTCAATTGGATTATTTTGGGATTTTAATTATTGTAGAATTGCTTATTTTGGGTTAGTTAGATTTTGTGTATTTTAAAAATAGGTAATTCTAAAAGCCTTTTGAATTTAGTCAAATTAAAAGTATTATTTCATTATCATTAACATTTAATGGAATTACATTTGATTATTTTATTTTTCGCGTTTTCTTTCTCTGACGCTTTGTTGAAAATAAATCAATTAACCGCTATTTAATTTTAGAATTGTAATAAAATTTCAGTTAGTAAACCTTTCTCCAAACTTATTTCGTTTGAATGTTTTATGTTACACAACAATTTCAAAAACATCTACCATAAATACTGTATAACACAAAAGCACTATCGACTATAATAAGAAAAGTATGTTAAAAAATACAACACACAATATTAATCCATAAATGTTCAACAAATTGATGATGACATCGATAAAGTGTCAATAAATTGCCACGAAGTAAATTTGAAAGCATAAAACACAGCCATTACGTGAAGAGAAGCTTTTAACTCTGTGTGTTTGCAACATTCGTGATTCGACCACATTTTGTAATGCTTTTGGCAGTTAACTGTAATGTGATTTTTACCAGTAAAAGCTTTTGGTTTATTTTCTTTTTGGGTATTGTTAAATGTGCTAAATTCAATAAAGACAGTCTATACAGTTATATTATACAATTTTGAAAATGGGGTTTTATAACTGATAAATGTAATGCATTTTGTTGAAACACTTAAAACATTTTAATAATTTTTAACCAAATATAAAAATAACAGAAGGTACGGCGCCGATTCGCAATTTATCATTTTATTAGTGTTAACAATCTAACTTTATTTTACTTTCAACAAGATTAATTTGCCCTTTTAAAATATTGGATTTATTATGAAAGGTTATTAAAATAACACATTATTAAAAATTAATATGCGGCTGGAAAAAAGTTCATCCTCACCGTTCAAATGTTCAAACTTATGGAGAATTCAGAATTGTGGTTGGAACAAGGAAAAAAAGTTAATCAAAACTTGGAAACTTGCACACACACAAAAAACATGAAGGTGCTTTTACACACTTTCTTGCAAAGTCTGTAAAAGCTTTTCCAATACTTGTGGTATTTATATTTAATGACGTCTAATAGCAACACAATGAAACCGCACATCTCCTGAAGTGTGCTGAGCCCTACTAAATCAAGTTTACCATGATTCCTGTGGGCTTATTTTTAATATATTTAGTTTTGTATAAAAGTTGTTAGACTTGTTACCAATTAGTCACGTGGTTTTTCTTGATCCTACATATTTTATGTCGTTATAGTATGGGAAAATTTCAGCAAAGATAGTTGATATGCTGTGGTAATTAATTGTATTATGGTATCCGGTGTTATTGACAGGTTTGTTAATTTACGTTAAAATGTAATATTGCAAATAAGTGTTTATTTAAATTAGAACAATGCGCTTAAACTTGCAGTGGGACTTGTCAGCATTCGGGAAGTATCAAAGACATAATTTCAACGAGAAAATAGTCAGCAAAATCGATGTTTGTTAAAAAATTGACTAATTCCGAAAATGAGTGCGGAAATCGATTTTTGAAAATAATATATGATAAAATTTTAAAACAACAAATAGATTACTCCACTACTCCAAATAAATTAGAAAATGAGTTTAAGAAAAATTCATTAAGGAAATCGTGATAACATTTAATTATATAAATATTTCAAAACATAAACCATAAGTGTTTTTTAAGCTAAACTAGTTTCCCTTTCATAATTCTGCACCTATTTTAAAACCTCAATCACATAAATTTAATATGACAAAAAAAAACGTCCTCTGTAATTGGATAACCAACAATAACACATAACTATAGCGTTACTGCTTATCACAATTTGAAAAATATACAGAAGTTACGCCCACATGCCTTTCATCGTGATGTCTTTTAGCTGTTTGAATACATTTAAAGTAAACTTTTATTTCCGTGTCTTATTTTTCATTCAAATCCTGACAGACAATTTTTTTCCTCCTGTGATTACAGCGAAAGTTGTTTCGCTCAATACTCGGGCGGTCTGTGAGGGTGGCGAAACTTTGAAATATGTACATTATTCTTAACGTCTTTTGCATTGTTTTTCCCTTTTCTTTCAGCTAACGTCCTCTTTGCATTTTATATAAAGTTTGTGCTTTTTTATTGACACTTTTCTACAAAAAAAAAAAATCCTTATATGCGTACAAAGGAGCTCATGGTGCTGCTGTGTGCATAAACGAGCAAAATATTCCACACAAAGCGACAGTGTGGGTATAGAGTGTAAACTCCAACATAGTTAGTAGGTGGTTTTACTCAAGGGGCATATAAGGACATTACAAGGACACATGCGAATAATTGAAATGTACGGCTAGTGCCGAGTTCTAGCGAACATTATATAATAATAGCCGTATAATGTAATGGAGGGCGTTTGCAGGGCTTGCATATTACACATTATAACATTAAAACGATTTTGTTGTGTGTGCCCGGGTTATAATGTTACGCTTAATTAAATCTTTATTTAACGGTAGGTAAGCTTATTAATAAATTTATATAAACATTTAGCTGCAGCGACAAGTTTAACCAATGCTGGACCATACGACCGTATGCTGATTCCACTGCTGCATTGTGCAATGTGCATATTACAGTAATATTAGCTGCACCCATTGTAATATGCTGGGGGTAGGTATAGCTACAAATTATTTAATGGGAAACTAAATGCATTCGGGGCTGGGTGTAGCGGCATTTTAATGAAGATTCAGAAAATTATACGGCTTCTGCAAGTCCTTGGTTACTTCAATTTTCATTTGTAATAGTTAGCACTTTCTGCTGTTTTAGTTAAAACAAATGTGAATGCCATTGTGTGTTTTATATATGGCTGGGAAAAAGGAATAGTTAGGTGGAAACGTGGAAACTGGGTTAACAATTTTCATTATGTATGATTTTGAAACTTCAGGAATATGTAGTCCTTATATGCCTTATTTCAATTTATCTTTTAATTTATTTACCTAATTAAAAATCGGACTATTTTAACAAAAAGACTGAATAAAAATTATCCACAAAATTATAAACTATTTTAAAATTCAGTAATATTGTTAGTCTTGAAGTGATCTTATTGAATATTTTCTAATTACCAATTTTTTACAAATTCTTATATCTGATTATTACACCTTCCTAACTATTTAAATATCTTTAAAATACAAATTAATCAAAAATCTGAAATATCTCAAAAGTCTTCTGCTGCGTAAAAACATTTTAATGCAATAAAGACAGTCCAAAAATAGTACAAAAAATACACAAAACAAACCAATGAAAAATACGCGCAGTTTTAATTTATTGTGCGTAAAGACTTTTCACAATAAACGAGAATGAACAATAATATCAAAATCCACTGCCACCCATTCCGCCGCCGAGTTACATTTATCCAGTTTCGCTACGGTTTCTTTAAACACATTACACAGCTATGCGAGCATTGTATGCGTACTTCATCTTGCCAGAGCATTACGTTGCTGTTACACAGCATCTCCTTTTTTGTCTTCTGCAGCACCCAACTTTTTCAATTTATCTGACAGTTTTCAACTTGCTTCCACGCTTCCATTACACAATTGAGGGAATGTTGTGTGCATGTAAGTAATGTTTCATTTATGTGTACTATTGTGCTGGTTTATATTGTTTACTAAGTAAGTATATGAACTCAGAGTGATTAAATCTTGTATTTTGATTGTTTGGATGATTGACGAGCAAGTTTTGTTGATATTTGGTTCACGTATAGAATTTAAAAAAAGGGTAATTAATAAACTTCTTAAAAATCAAAAACAAAAAATTTGTTGCAATAACTTTAAGGAACTTATAGTTAACAAACTCTGCTATTTTATTACATTATTTTTCTACTAACCACTACAATTTTTTTTTGCATGAATCTGATGTATAAAATTGTAAACGACTGTGCTACAAAATATTAAACGCACGTATTTGTTAACATTAAGGAAGTAACAAAAGCATGTTTTGTAAAAATGAACCGCGAATACTGCGAAAAAAATTGCGGTTCATAAAAAAATTAGCCAATTCCAAAAGTGATAGATATCCTTCTGAATTTAATGTAAATGAATTTGTAATGCCTCCTTAAAAACAAAAAGATTTTTAAACACAATTTTTGAAGCAAAAACTTAAAATTCAGTTTTTAAGAAAATTTAGAATCCCTTTTATTTCAATTTTTTAATTTTTTATTTTTTTTTCCCATTAAAACTTTTTCTCCCAATAAATCAATTAGTTTTTTTGCTAAGTACTAATCCTCATTTCAAATTTCATTTCAATTAATTATCATAAGAAAATTTTGAAGCAGCATTTTATATTGCCTTATTCACATATTTTGTAATACGAAAGTGGATTAAGGATATGAAAACATGTATTTTGCCGCATGCACGAACTCTGCCTCACACATTACTTACCCGTATATATAGACACACACTCTATGAGTAAGCGTGCACAAGAATCGCGTAATTTCCTGAACTGCAGATATTCAGCATATTATTCCCATTTCCCAGTTCCATGTGAATATGTGATCAGTAATCACAAAATGGGCATAAATACATGAAAGTTAGCTTACAAACTTCTCGCCACAAACGGACGCCTTGAATTAGATGTGTTACTTCTACACAACTATAATATATATTTTTGATATACGTACAACTAGTGATTTATTTGAAATGCGATTGGTTATGTGCTTTCAATGTCGGCCCATGAGATATTTATTCTGAAGAAGTTAATGATATAATGTTTTCCATTACAATACAAATAAGGGATGATGGGCCTTTGCAGCGAGCCGGCACTGTTGTTGGGTGGAGACTTTAGCGGATACACGTATAAGCATATCTTCGATTTATTATTTTTCTATGGCATGCAATGAGTTTCATCAATCCACAATGTATCTCGATAAAAGTTGATTGGATGTGTTTTATTATTTTTGTTATTGGCTCCGATTGTTGTATCAGCAAACTTTTGGCCACTAATTAATTGCTGATTGAATGTGACGAATACTATTGTATGTCGTCAGGTGACTTTTTATGGACTTGTGTATTGCGAAATTATTTAAGTTATGATCGCAATATTCAACACTGTAATGAAGTTTTAAGAGAATAATTTTTATTGCTCGGAAATAATTTAAATAAAATAATAGTTTCAAAAATAAAATTCTTTTGTATAAAATGCTGTATTTATCATTTTAATACTCCAATAAAAAAATTAAAGCTACACTGGGAGAACGGATCCACCTAAAATCCACTTTAATTTCACATAACTTCCCACCTTGATATTTCCAAATAAAATTAATATTTAAATATATTGACATAAGTGTGCTAGATTTCTCTCAGCGTACAATTATTATAAAACTTTAAATAAGGCCATTGAAATAATATCACCCAGCAGCTTTTACAGAGTAAAAATTCAATTTTCAATGTTTTCAAGCCATTCAAAAAGTAACAGTATAGAAAAGCCCTTTGCCCAATCCCCAATGTAATGAGTTTTAAGTCTTTTCAATAATTCATTCCATTAATAAAAAAGTTTGTGGTTTTCATCCAGTTGTGCTTGCAAGTTCCAAAATATTCTGCATTCCCTCGTACACACTCACACTCGCACATAAATACTTATTACATGGTCATATTTTCAATATGCTTCTTGTCGCGGCAAGCCATAAAAATTTGAGCACTTTTATGTTCCTTCCAATAATTCAGTTTATATTCGTACATACAAAAATCCTCCTATATTACAAAAATACAATTGAAATGCATTTTATTTCACTGTAAAGTACTTAGATTTATGCTGTTCAAAGAAGTTTATCAAGAATCATATAATGTTTTCGGAGCAGTTCTTTATCGAGTTACACTAACATTTCGCTCATATATATTCCAAGTGCAATGGGGGGACAAAGGCAGAGCGGAATAATAAATTTAGATGATGAAACCCAATTTAATTTAGTCCTTCCTATATATAATATAAAATGTGTAGGTATCTTCCTTCGTATGTGTACGCAGTTGCTTTATCGAGTCCGAATTTTGGCACGAAACTGAGGACTGCAAATAAAATAAGTTTCTTAAATGAAATAAAAGTCGAATTGGAAAATATTAGTTGCTTGAATGAATGGGCAGTTCAATGTTGTAAATCGATTTAAGGGAAGATGGAAAATGCTATTATATTAAACTTCCTTTTAAACATTGTTCAGTGGCCATTGCGCCTTTTTGCATTATCACAATTTGTGCGTACAATATTAGTTTCATCAGCAGTTTGGAGCGCCTGAAGAAGGATCACCAGAGTGACACTTTATAATTGTTTTTGAATTAAATTCTATTGGATGAACAGGGAGAAAAGCAAATAACCATTAATCAATTATTCATTGCGTGGAAGAAGGCAACAAGTTTTTAAGGCACACGCACTATTTGTGTGTCAAAAAAAAACAACACACACTCACAAAATCGTAACAAAAACGCTGAGGGAAATTATGAAACACGATAGGCATATTTGTAGCATTACCAATTGTCATTTATCGCCGCTTGTTGACAAGGGTTGTGCTATTATAAAGCAGCAAAGAGCAAACAAGGCAAATAGGTACACAAAAAAAGTGAAACAAAAAAGTGTGTGTGGCGGCGTGAATGCTGCAAAAACCGAAAGATTAATAAGCTTAATGATTAATGATGTTTTGGTAATTTTTGTGCCATTAAAACAATAAAATGAAATTGAACAATAAATTAGCTCAGGGTGTGTACGTATTTGTGTATACAAATGACTTTACATATAAATATAACGCTTTTATTAATATAGTAAGGCTGCATCAAAATGCACTGACCCTTTTATTGAGGTTAATATGTTGACCATCGGAGCGGGAGAAATCTGCAAAATCACACATATTGCGAACATATACATTTCCATTTGCATTCGCGTGTGTGTGGTGTGTGTGTGTGAATGTGTCTGTCCAGCACATCTATAAATAAAAATAAATAAAAAAAACCATGCTAAAAATGAAAAGGAACAACTTTTAATAAAATTCATAATGCAGTGGTTATAAAAGTGATTTATATCAGAGGACTCTCCGACTCTAAATATGATTTTGCGCCAGAATATTCCATAAATATACTATAATTTATATGTCATATAATACACATGCATTTATAATATTATGTAAACTCGTTATTTTAAATATGTTTTTTTCTCGTTGATTGGAATCGTCCCCAATTTTGGTCGTCGGATTCGATTTATTTCGCTTTTTACGGTTGAATGCCAGCGAAATTTGTTTGTCGCTTTGACGTTCGAAATAAGCTTTATTTCTTTATACATATAAAATAATTTTTTACCAAGAACGAGGTACAAAAATTCTTCAAAACTTATTTATTTTTGTATTTTTTTTAATATTGTATTTTTATTTAACTGTCGTTTGAAATTACCCACATAATTACCCACTCTTCAAATATATCAAATAATTAATTCTCAATTTTATAATTACAGTAGACACTCGATAATCTGACAAACATTTTGCAATTTTTCGGATTATCGAATTTGTCTTACTTTAGAGTGCTGACCTCTATAATCCGACACTTTTTAAGAAGAAGAACGTAATCAAAAGCAAATTTAAAATAATACAATGTCCAATGCCGAGCCGCTCGTATTCAATTGACAACTTTTTAATAGATTCATTATGGTCTACAATTTCTGGATTTGTCTTTGGGAAGATATGACGATTTTAGTAGATTTTTTTTACATTAAATAATTGGAGATCAATACGTGCAAAAAACAAAATACTGTTATAAAACAAATGGGAGAAATTACTAGGTAATATGCATCGAAAAAAATCCGAAATAATAATAATAATAATCATTTTCGATCATGATTTTTGAGTCATGATTGATGAAATAAATAAATAAATGGCGAAATCGTTTGTCGGATTAAAAGGGTCTGAGAATTACTATGGGCCAGCTTATCGAGGGTTTATTGTATTGACTTTAGTGGGGTAGCAAAATCAGGTCAATAATTTGTATTAAGTTTTGTAAATTTAAATACAAATTATAACATTTTCTTTACATGGATGCAAAAGCTTAACAAAAAGCGTACGCAAATAAAAAAACTCAAACCAGTCTGGCATCTGGGCCCGATAAAATATCTTGAACTAAAGTTTATCATAAAAACACAATGCGAAATGTCTAAGACATCACAAATGATTAATAAAAAGCACTTATGTGATGTCATTAAAAGCACTTGCCGCATATTGTCTCAAGCCCATAACATTGTGTTTTGAAGCTGTGGTCCTCATTACAAATCAACGCCCAAAACAAAGCTTTCTTAATCTTAAGCAGTCACCTAATTCGCATGTACTAACTAAACTCTATAACTATTAACTATACGAGTATAGGTCCATGCAAGTCCTAGTACATTTATATTTATAGAGATGTTGATAATAACCGTAGATAAGAGCCCGTCGTCCACTTTGTGGGTTAGCCCCGAAAGGCTTCTTCAACGTAATACACGTTGGCTTATTGATGCATAAAACCTCTTACAGCAAATAATTGATTGATGATTGAAATCAAGGGTGTGTCCGCATGTACCCGATGAATATATGCATGTAGGACCTACATATATTGTATAGGAGTTGTGATTTGTTTATGAGGACACTATGAAAGTACATCGTCGTATATTGGAATTTTGTAGAATACTGAAAAGTGATTGATGGACGGTCGTATGGTGGTTTTTATGACTTAATAATGCGGAAAATATAACAAGATTTTCGATAATACTGGAAATGTTCAAATATTTTGATTATCTGTGGAATGTGTCATGTAATTCGTTGGCAATTCAAATTATTATTTTATTACAACTCAGTATGGTTGTTTTTATTTTTTTTTATTTATGACTAATTTATTATTTTTTAATTCAATGTCATATCTTTCAACGTCAAATTAATAAGAAGAAAAAGTATTCATAGCTCGGTCGGCAAAGGACTTTTTTTTTATAAGGATATTTTAATTATGCAGTTTAAATTTATTTATAATTAAAATCGATTTTTATTTGACTTTACACTTGAAAAGGACTTAAGAGGATTAAGGCACCACCTTTCTCAAATAATAATATATTATATAATTTTCTTTATTATAGTTTATATAATAAAATTTAGTTAATTATTAAAAAATACATGAATACCTGCTTGAACAATAATTTTATTATTAACAATGCAAAACAAGAATATAAATTAGGAACAGAAATCGATTAAAAACATTACACGAAAGCTGGGACATTACTCGCATTCACTTCTCCCATGCAAATAAAGCAAAATCAAAATCAATGCGAATAAATCACAATTTTGTATATGCAGTTTATGCCTCGCGTGTAACTCCATAGTAGCTGTATAAATCGGAATGGCATGCATGTGTTGTGTAGGTACAATTCCAATTAAAAACATCCAATTTAATGGTGTGCGGGAAATTGCATTAATATATTAAAATAAATTATTACATCCGCGAAATTCACAGCAGATGTAATGAAATGGATATTGGATGAATGTATTAAGCAAACACCAGCAAAATCTGACGCACCCACCCAATGCTGCAGGGGTAAAAATGTTTAATTAAACTTGTGCTTGTTTCGATTGTATGTAAATAAAACAATTACCTATTATATTCCTTTATTGCATAATGTGTGGTGAAGGTTGTTACATCGCTGATGATTCGACCTTTATTTGAATGCGGGATTTTAATCTGGGCCATTAATGGTTTAACAGCGTGTACAGCATTTAAGAATACCAAAATGTTTAAAAGTTTATTTTTTGTTGCTAAAGACGTAGCTACTGTCAATGGGATTATCTTCAACCCATCTCAGCGCCTTCAATGTTTGGGATGTCACTTGAAAGATATTTCGCGAAAGTATATTTCGCATCATAATATACACATTTGAGAGTCTCAACAAGACGCAACTCTCCTGTAATGTCAGTCGCTTGTATTCAAATATGTAAATATTAACCTTTTAAACTTTTCAAATAAATCATCGTCCTGTTTGTTCAGCAGAGGAGCTTCAATACTTTCAATGTGTGTACGCGCAGGAATCACTTATGCCTTCAATTCCACTGTTTGTCGCACATGCATTTGTGTGCGGAACATAAACTTCGATAATCGTGTGAGTGTCATGATGTGTTTGTGTGCGTGCATGTTTTTTTTTTTCATCCCCTCACATTTATTCTCATTCTTGTTCGCCCTTTACTTTACTATAATATAATGTTTGCATGAAACAATATTAATATGGCTTACATTATATTATTATTATTATTATTATATGTGAATCGCGCACCAGCCAAACGCTTAGAAGATGATGGCAAGGATCTCTTTTTTTTGTGCTGTTTTTGTTATACAATATTTTTGAACGTCAGCAGGACGAGCGCGTCGGAACACTTGCTCTTTGATTGATTACAGCTTAATGCCCCCTTAATGGCTTACAATGATTTTCTAAAAGGTTGCGGTATTTTACTTATCTCTCTCTCAGTCTACTCACCCCCTAATTCTCGAAATCGCTTTTTTGCTGACTGTATAAAGCTTGGCTTTATACATGGGAGTTATACGTGGCCCCTCACTGCCATGCCGCGTCGTCATCGCATTCACATCGACCATATTATATACATAGAGTATGGTTATTATATGCCCCTTTTGTATAACACCGACATCGCTCTGCGAGAAATTGATTTATACGGCTCAGTGTCATAATTCGAAAATATTAAAATATTCCATTGAAATGTGCGGATGCCTTTTATATTCTCTCCTGTCGATATTATGCAATGAAAAATGCGTGCCATTTTTTAATAATCGTTCACACAATCGATCTATCATGTGCCATACAATGTGATGTTTTCTTCATGCGTTGTTTGATTTCATTCAATTATATATTATCTTGCTAATAAAAGTCGAAAAGGTTTTTTTACACGCATAAAAGGTTTTGCTTTTCATTAATTTCATAACAATATGAAAATCAATGAGAGGTATTTTTAGGAAATGTAAAAATTATGCAGGTTTAATGGTGCGTTTCCACATTCTCAGAAAATTTAGATCATATTCCCAGAAAAATATAAATAAAGCAATAAAATCATTTTTTATGTTACATGTAATTTCATCCCATTTAAACATACTGGAAAGTCTGATTTAAAATAAATAAACTTAATGATATTGTTTTACTCATTATTGTAACAATTTGAGAGCAATAAAAATATATTAAAGGTATTCAGAATAAGAACTTAACGCATCAGTTAAATTCACTTAAAGTAGACTTTTATAAAAATGTTTAAAAGACTTTAAATATTTTCTGTGAATTCAGTAAGTCGCATCGCTCTGTAAACCAATTTCACTAATTAATGCGACAGTTTTGTTTACCTCATTTGCAAAATTCATTGGAGGCAGCAGTGAACATCGCTTTGATTAAACAGTGAATTATTTTCATCTTGATAAACCAATCCATCAAACATTGCAATTTACCATCATGATGACAAATTTACATAAATTAATTAAATTAGCAATTAGTAGGTATATTTGAACTGTTTTCGTTTTATAACAAATAATAATATCATTAATTGCATTTCCACGTAATAATCGTTTTGATGTTGATCCCGAATATTTATGATGTTTTAATATGGACTTGGCAAATAATTACTTAAAATATTTTTTTGAATTAATGGGAATCCCAATTATTAAAAAAGGACCAAAAAGTAAAATAAATAATTTTTACAGTTATATACAAAAAAAAAGTTTTTTATTTGATAAAATAATAAATTCTGTACATAAGACTATATAAATACTAAAACCAACAATGTCTTGCCAAAATTTCTGTAATATGCATTATGAACAATTATTCTCAATCTGAATCCCACATTGTAATTGGCGTGTCTATTATAATCGAAATCCTTGCTTGTGCCTCTCCTTTATGTGAAGTTATTTTGTCCCCAGCGGGTATTCCTACCATACACACTCCCAACACATTGCATTGCAATGAGGCTCATAAATAAGTGTTGCACATTTGAACAAAGGACGCACCCAGCAAACATAAATGCCTTGGAACTGCACTCCCATAATTGCCACAAAGAGACACACTGCTATTTACAATAATATGCTGTATCAAATAAAAGCAACAACTGCGTGTTCTTGGAGAAAACTGAGAAAAAATTCGCCATTCCACGCCATGAGCGTAATTAACATTTTACTCCCACTATAAAACAGTGTGTTTGTGAATAGTTAGTCATTTAGTGGAATTTATTACGTCATCATTGAATTAACCAGGCAACCCCTTTTTAGAATTTAAAATTTGTTTAAACGTCAATTTATAAAATACTTGGAAGTGGGTTTTATAATTTTTATTTAACACGGAATTGATAATTCCAATAATTGATAATTATTATTAATATTATTTGTGGTGAAAGAGGGCTATCCAGGCTATAGGTACTAAGACTGGCCTAGAGTAATATTCTCGAGTAATAATCTGCAATTGTTTTGAGCAAAATCCGTTCAAATTTGTAAAAGGATATCTCGAAAATGGTTGATCAATAGTTAATAATTATTACCATTACTTACATATTTAAATTTTAAAATATATTCTTATTTATCATTAAGATTCTATTTTTGGAATAAATTTTACGAATCACTCGAAATTTAAAAATTTTAAGGCCTAAGACAAAAAAGGTCGTAAATAATTTTCTAAAACATAATTAACATTATGTGTATGTCCTTTTTTCAAATTTTCAATTATTTTATTTTTTAATTAAATAATGTAAAGAATAACCATAATTTTTAAAACACTTAAAGCCGCTTCTGATTTAATTTCAATAACAATGTAAAGTTCTAACCTAAAGTTCCTGAATCAATAGACACATTCATACTGCATTCATTGTGAAAAATGAAATCAAAAACATTGTGCACGCTAAAATTTATGCAAAAGAAAACTACTCCCGTTACATCCGTAAACTTCTTAAATTTGTAAGTTGCTTTTACAATTACTTACACCTCAACTATTTTGAAATAATAATAATTATAAGGGGAACGTTTTAAAATTGCATGAAACATGTATGTGGTATCTCGTTTTCCCACCAAAAGAAAATCTTGCATATATAAGGACAAAAGCGCAGCATTACGTTTTGCTTTATTTTTTCATTGTTTTGTAAGAAAAGTTTCACGGTTATTCTTATACTTTGCAAAATTTTATATCGTTTGTTTGTAGAAAATTTGTTCAACTAACTTTTTCTATTAAAATTACAGCTGAGGGAGTAGCTAGTGAAATTACAGTTTACAAAAATATTGTGTAGCGACTAGCAAGGTATACGCAATGTTTTTTAAGCAGTGTTTTAAAATTTTACTGGTGATATTATTATTGTTAAAAATTATTTATTTGAAATTAATGTTTTAAATATATATTTAATATGAAAAAATGTAAACGACCGTGTATGCATCAATCACGCTAAAACTGTAAACGGGATCTGGAAGTAACATAAGTTTTTTTAACGTAAAAATTAACCGCGAAAACTGCGAAAAAATTGCGGTTAACGAAACAAAACTACTAAGTCCAAAAATGATTAATAGAATCAATTTCTCAGTGTTTGATTAGTAAAAAACACTGCGTAAAAAATTGACCTAAATCTGTAAATGATACACAAAGCAGAAATCAAAATTCTTCACAATAATAGTGAACGTTAACAATAGATTACAATTAATGTTATAATTTCCCTTTTTAATAACAAATTTTACTACGTTAGTATAATATAAAAATTAAGTGATTTTCTAACTCTTATTAAATCCAAAACATTGATTTTTTAATAAATAGTGAAATTGCGAAATAAAATTGAAAAAGGATTTTTGCAATAACTTTTCAATGTTAGTTATTTAAAACCACAAAAATGTTTTGTGCATCTCTTCTCTTCAATAAAATAAAAATTTACCCACATTTTATATGCGACAATTTTATTGTGTTTTCGCATTTTTAGATGCTGTTCTATTGTTCAAATGATTTTTGATTGATTTTATCATTTGAGTCAAACGGCACACGTAACTCAGCTGTTTTATATATTTGATGGTACATAAGGCTTTTACAAAATTGTTATGATGCATAAAAAACGTTTTTAGGACTTCAACATTCATGTCCGTAAACTTGCACGAAATATAAACGCAAATTTAAAACGCTTGAGAGTTGGTTTTATGTTCAACATAACATGTCATGCCTATTGCAGTTGGAATTCATGTGAATTATCCTTTCCATTTGCATAAAGTTTGTTTTGCATAAAACACACAATATTTTAATGAATTTGTTTTTAAATCGCATGCAAAAACTTTGAAATTAATAATTTATTAACAACACAAAAGCAAAAATTGCACAGCTTCTATAAAATATTAATTAAATGAAATGAAATACCCATCACCCTTTTCAGCATCATAGGTACTCGTACATACAATTAAATGAAAAATTAAACGGACAACAATGACATTCAAAGTGCACTTTACAAAGTGCATTGTAGTATCAGCATTGAAACGCGCAATACAATTACTGTTACCAGTTACAACTATCTGTATACAATTACAAATAGAGACGTTTGACTTCAATGCAATATGAACTATCAAACCAACCCTCCCAAGTCCCCGAGGGCTGCACAACCATGAACCAACGGAGTACACTGTGGGTGTGTGTACTGTGTGTGTGCATCGTGTATTCAGTATTGTATTTATTCTATACAACTAAGCTGATTTGTGACATTCTGTACAATTCCATTTCATGTATTTATTTTGAGTTTCGACCTGACCCAATAACTTGTGCTGTGCCTTTTTTTTGCGTACAAGTATACCGTATTATATTAAAGCATATAATACTAAAGGGATGTTGTGTGCTTTAATTGAGTAAAAAAGATGGCGGCACAGTCGTCGGACGGCATGTGTACCAAAATACGTATTGTGCTAACATGCGCATCAATTTGGCAAGAGATGTGATGAGAATATTCTCAATTTGATTCCCCTTTTTTATCATGAGATTTTACCGGTTATCATGTGGGGAGGAAAAAAGCTCTCTTCATTGCATTGAACACTCGGGTGTTTATTTTAAACGGATCTGCGCAGCATCCGGCATATTCATGTGGAGAGGATGGAATTGAGATGCTGGAAAAAATATTTCCAGCTACAAAATTAGTGAGAGATCTCTTTAGCTCATTCATTTTAAATATCCCACAATTCCTAAGGTACTTCAATTATAGAAATGATACGCTTTATCAGTCATATTATGGAAATTGCGATGTTTTCCCGATTCCCCTTTAATATAGGATTGCATTGAACGGAAGCACATCGGCTGCTGTTTTAATACATAATATCTGTTGAAGACTGTGCGGTACACTTCTCTTTGGTATCTGGAAGATGGAATGTTTAGTACACTATCATGCGTTGAGTGTAACGGTCGAGGTTTGTGGAAACTGTAAACACGCGTTCGATTATTATATTATTGTGTCTGAATGATAAGACAGTGTTAACAAAAAAAAAACTGAAGTGAGACTTTACAATAAATGAGGAGCGTGCAAATAAAGTTACATTAAAATCAAACATATTATAAAATAAAAACGAAATAAGTGAGGTTGCATCAAATTTTAAGGATTAAACGCACAAAATTAAGCGAATTTCATTGTGGAATTGTGTGCTTAACACCACATTAAAGCTATCAAGGGATAAGTAAATCATGGCAGATGCTTTTATAGTCGTTTTATGTCCAACCAGTTTATTATCATGAGCTGCAAGTGAACTTCCCAAACATTTATTAATTTCTAATGTAGTTTAGTGCTCCCCAAATGCACTTTCATTCAATTCCGTTACAATGGTGTCCAAGACAATATGTCTGTATGAACATTAAATGTTAATATAAATTGTGAGTAGGACATGAACATGTGTACAAAGAAAATACAACACCAAAAAAGAAAGAAAAATCAACCGACAATACAAAAAAAAAACACAACTCATTCGTATAAAAACTGTGTCAGCATCAGGAAGCAATGATAAAAAAGCAGCAACAATGCAAAGTGGGTTACATGTGAAATGCTCAGTGTAACGTTAATTAATTCCTTTTAACTCACCTACTTTTCCAAGAACGGTTTTTTTTCCTCCTTGATGTTTTCTTTGTTTTCCTTTATATTTCATCTCACGATTGCGAGATAATGCTTATGTATGCACCTACGGCTGTGAAAACTGTACACTTTTCCATTCTTTATTTATTTGCATAAAATATACACACACGCCGAATAACGTAAATACTACCGAGTGTATGTGCTGCATAATATTTGCCAGAGTAAAAGGGAAAAACTACCACCAACCCCCTTCACTCACAGTGTGCTCACCAACAAAATAGGAGTGCTAAAAGGAAGGCGACAAGTTGTTCTGCTAAAAGGCACATGATATAAGAAAAATCGTGCCGCACATCGTTTCATGTTTTTTAAGGATTTAATCGACATCATCTGCAGGGATATAATATGAATGTGAACAAGTGTGTGCGCCACACAACGCGCGATAATATATGCATGCTATGAAGTGCGTGTGTCGTCAAGTGTGTTATTGTTATTGTCTTACATGAATATAAAGATATAGGGCGTGTGATACATTAAAAAAAAAATACATTGTGTTAAACCCATCAAGGCAAATGACAATAAAAAAAGAAGATCATTGAAACAAAATAAAACACCACACATGGTAATAAAAAAATAAAAGTCACTTAAACACCCCACATTATTAGAATATGTATCAAAATTAAATTGCATTTACATTGTGATGAGTGGGCGACATTAGAACCGTACACTCTCGCATCCACAAAACAATATTTTGTGTGAGTTGTGTGGCACCAGTGAACCGTGCTTTTTGATCATGTAATGGCACATCAATCATTGACAAATGTGATGAATTTATGATTCTGTGGAGACAAAATTCCTCAGTTGATTTTCACCAGTATATGAATGCAATACAAACATAAACCACCCCCAACCCCTCACCGTATATGACACCCTAAATACATTAACAAAACAAAAAAAAAGCGCAGAGAAAAAAAAATAAAAGGAAGAAAACCGAAAAAACAAACAGCAACAAGAATTATTGTCCTTTCGGTGAGAAATGTGCGTTGTGTGTTGCTGCCTGCCTCCTGTGTGAAGTGTATAACAGTTATATATTACAGTAGTAGGGGAGGAGATGAAAATTATGACGTGTGCATGAAATAGTAAAAGCTCGACCGTAACATAAATAAAAGCGTATACGTATTGTAGGGAAAAAGGGAAAAGTGTCACCAGCAAACTTGATGTTTTATAGTGAGATCATGACAAAAGCCAAAGCCTAAGGATTTGAAGGCTCCAAAATTGGATTACCGCGTGCAAATATATTATTAATACGTAATAATAGTTAAATAACTTACCGAAAGGCTGGGTGTGCCCGATGATTTAAATCATAATCCAAACAGAAAGCAAAAATAAAATGAAAGTTGATATCAACCAAGATTGGTGTTGATTTATTTGTGTGCGCCTCAGACAGAAAACGTTATCGTGTGCATTTATTTTTGTATTACAACAAAAAGCCAATGAAGTGGATCAGGATTAAAGGCAGTGGTGGCAAATTAAGTGTGTTATAAAGTGGAAATTGTTGTGTCATTTATTAAAAAATAAATAAATAAAGTGAAAAAAATACAAAATATTCCTTGGAAAAATATTTGATTTGTAAAAGCTAGAAATCATCTAAATAACAGAACACGCTACAACAGGAGCAGCATGAGGAGCAGCTCAGCAGCTGTGGCATGCCTTTGGGCATTTTCCATTCTTGTTAGTGGATTACATGCTCAGATATTATCGGAAAAAATACCACTCGGTAATACAATATAATAACATAAAATGAACAAGAATTAATAATTTTTTTTTACATAATATTTTGATGTTGCATAATAAAGGGTGTTCCAATAAGTGGTTACCGATATTTAAAAAAAAAATATTGAGAAAAATCTTTATTTAAAATGGTGGCATTTAACGTTTAAATATAACTTCCTACAAATTTTGTTCACGACTTAATCTTTAACTATTTACTTCGTTCTGTGGTTTCAATAATTTTCGACCGCTCTTTCAAGCATATTATCATGCTTTATTCTTTGGTTAACACAATTTGTGTTTGCTTCCACAGCTCCAATTGTTTTAGGTTGTATTTGTAGCTCTTCGATTGCTTTTGGTTTTTCATAAAATACGATAATTTAATTTGTTTAACCAAAAATGAGCTTCGTCGCTAAACATAATTTTTCAATAAAAATATAATTCTAATTGAACAAACTGGTTGTGAAAATATGTTTCAACAATTATAGTAAACGTTCCTCAAGAGTGAGATGAAATGGTAACGAAAATGAACACAAACGTCAAATATGCAAGACAAACCTTCAATTGGATCACCCTTTACAACATAACTTCAAAAATTCCTAAAAACACACACATGATTTATTATTATTCTGCAAACAAATGTTTTTCCCTTGGAATAAAAGTACCTATTCCTCCAATTCAATATCAAATAAATTGGAAGACTATGTCATATCATCTCCATTTTTCATCTGGGGAATTTCGTCTATATACTCGCCACCAGCAGCACTTAAAAGTTTTAATAAAACAACATCCGATCCTTTGCACAAGGAGAAACGGTATATCACTTTCTTTACTGTTCCATAATGTACATTATGTGTGTAACCCTCTTAACTGAAGCCGTTCAAAGTTGGTGTCGTTTTTCTTGCCTCCGCCACCCACCCCCTGCATCATGCACCCCCTATCTAATTTGCAGTATACATATTTACACATAATACGTATTATATTATGTTGAAAGCAAAGGCATCACTCTTGACTTGTGTGTCGATTTCATACATACATACGAGCACAGCTTAAAAGCATTCATGCGATGCTTGGCGACGACGTCATATACGACCATGAGAGGCAATTTACAAGTTGAAAGAAAATTTATGAGAACAAAAGCTCTGATATAACGGTAAAAAAAGGCAAAATTAACAACTAAGCAAAAGAGAAATAACCGAAAAAAAGGAAATTGGGAGACAAAGACCTAAAATTGACTTTCCCGTTTTCCTGTATTGCATGTGATGGAATATATTTTATATTAAAGGCATTGGTGGTGGTTGTGTGTATTCCGTACGAGGACTACTTTTGTCAAGATGAGTGTGGGGGGTGTATTTTAAGGGTGAGTGGAGGGGATGGCTGCTTTTCATTGCGGATACGGATGTTGAGGACGGCAAACGCTATTACGTATGCAAATTGGCAATGGTGGCAATAAAAATGTTTATAATAGCGACGCGTCGTAACTATGTTTGTAACTGGTAACATAATACATAAATTGAGAGGGAGAATATAGGCTACATATTCTTTAAGAAGCAATTAAAAGAGGGCTCCGATAATTTATACATCGCTAATAGTTAAACGGCCAACATCAATCACATGAATGGTGTAAAGGGATAAGGGTTGCTTAATTGATATTTTGGTGAATTAAGCATTTAGGGGGTCATTGAGCATAAATGAAGCATAACAATGCGCTTATGAGAATTTTTAAAATAAAGTTCAAACCTACTTGCAACATATTTATTGCTTTTAATTTGTAATTTGTGCTTTCTTTGTTATTGCAACAATTCATTTAAAAGCGCTACAACCGAACAAAACAAGATTTAATTAATTGCATTCTTTAACTTAGCACCAAGTTTCTGATTTTTTTTATGTTTAACGACACAAAGAATATAACTTTGTCAAAACCATGTATGTGTGCTGCAATTTTGTCGCTGTACGATTGCTGGTAACAGAAAAGTTTGAAAGTTTACCTTTCTCAAACTTTCTTACTTAATCAGTGAGATTGTGAGATCTTGTATGCAAAACATGTTCTGTTTGAATTTGTTTAAATAAATAATGGTACAATGAAGTTCATTTGTTGCAGAACGATAAATAAATAAGTAAAAATAACAAATCTTCAAGAAAATTAGAAAATATGCTAATAAAATTCTCATACATAATTTCAAAAAATTTGTTTTAAATTTAAAAAGTCATTTTAAAATAATCAAAATAAAATTGAATGCTTTTTTAAGAGTGGAAAATAAATCATTTCCTTGACTTTATAAAAAAAACTTATTAAAACTCCTTCACAACGAGTGCGACTTATTTAAATTATTTCATTTAAACAAATTGAATCTCAAAGGAGAATGAAAGCTTTTTAACGCAGTGACTGCTCCTAATTATTCACACAAGAAAACAGAAGTGGGAGCGTAAATAATTAAAACTCTATCTCGCACCTTAGCATAATCTTTATGCAGTTAAATGCAATATGCATGGGACGGGGATAAACTGGAAAATAAAACTTTGTTGTTACTGCACAAAAGTGCATTTTTTAAAACTTATAAGTAGTTTGCATTTAAGATTAAAAGTTTTAAAGTAAAATTTTAAATGTCCTTTTCAATTTTTCAAGTGTATTATAAGTAGTGCGGAAAGTAAATTTGTATTGGAGAATATTTTAGAAAACAAATTTGTTTAAACTGTAAAAGTAATTTTAATATTTATATTCTTAATGTGTAAAATAAAGTGATAATTTAAGTAAAAAAATTATTAAGAAGCTTAAGAAACACTGCAGTAATTATAATTATTGCGAATCAAAACGAAATTTATTTTCACACGGACAACTATGACATCCTGCAAAATGCGTGTAATTAAAGGAAAAAAATGTTGAATCTCACTCACAAAGGAATTCAAAAGTTATTACACGGAAGTGCTATTTTAATTACGTTAAAAACAGAGAACTGCAGCAAAATTTCAAAAGCCTCCTCCATTTTTAAATGAAACTTCCAAAATCACAGATCCAAGCGCTGCCACTATCTGCACAAAACTCTTTTCATAAAAACTAAAAGAGCGCACCGGCACAAAAAAATTACTTCGTCCTCATTACATCCTTCTTATACAGCAGTAACTTACCAGCTTTGAGCTTTACACATGTACATTGTGCATTTAATCATCAGGTTCCACGTGAAACGGGTCCTAATTCTTGATTTTATAGAATAGAGAGCTCGCCGTCCGCCATACACGGTAAAATTTAATTATTGCACAAATGCGCATAGCTTTACTGTTTGTCATCAACAAAAGCTTTTCGCAAAATTTTCACAGCTCGATGGTTGCCATGCATTTTATGTGTGTGGCGCTTCATAACGACTGTCTTTATCAATTCAGGCACCACCACCGCCGCCATCCATGTCTCCACATTATAATATAATTACAATAGATGCTTTCAAAAACATTTTCCCACACAACCCATACGTTTCATGTGTGAAATTCTGTGAAATCATGAATACAAAAAATAATGATCACACTACGTACTACACTCGTATATTGTATAATATAACGTCGCGCGATGGTGAAGTGAGCAAATAACTGTGCGAGGGAGCGTGTACGCCGACATCATGTCTTCAGCGTATTCGTTTCGCATGCACATGATATGTAGGGACATAATATGTGTGCTTTTATCGGTAAGGTGGCGATGAAAATTGGTGTGAAATGCTCTTTTTATACAGCGTCATATAATGGCGAAAAAAGTGCTTTGGTGTACCTATACGGTGTACACGGAATAAGCGATCGACGGTATCTGGAGAAAAGCTCATGGATGGATAAATAAGTAGTCAATGCTTTTGATTTCATGTTAACATCCTTGACGTGTCTCTTTTTTGTTGATGACAGTATTATTTACTTTATTAAATAAGATGTGACAGTGCATGTGTATTTTGGGATTACATTCTGAATACGGAAAGGACTTCTACACTGACAAACAAAAAAAAATGTTAAAAGAACTTTTCAATTAGAAAACTATAATATATTTTTCTTCCTAAAATTGGCAATGAAAAGTTCAGTGAGCCTTTTGCCTTTTGAGGACGAAAACTACCAATTTAAATTTGGAAATAATATAGCAAATAACTGCTTTAAATTTAAAAAATAAATAACTGCTTAATTTTTCTTGTATGAACTATAATTTTAATAACAATAATTAATTAGGACTTTTTTAAACCACAATTTATTAAATTTATTGCAAATAATTGGCTTCAAAGCGTTCAATATTTTATAATACTGTTGTCAGCCTCAAAATATTAATAGGATTAAATTATTAAATAGACTTTTATGTTTAAAAAACCACAAGCATTCATAAACAACATAGGTTTTTCCATGCGCATAAATATTTATTTTCATAAATCCGCTTATGCTTGTTATTCATTTTATTTCAATATTTATAATGTGAAAGAAAAAAAAATAGCTAATTTGTTTGAGACCGATTATGACTGAAAAGTTTGCCAAACATTTGCCCCATCACGTCATAATCACGGAAACAAATTAAGCTATTTTGGACTTTTTCATTTACTGATTGAACGTACATGTGTACGTGAAGTGTATATAATTGAGCAATTTTGTGCTCATCGGTTATAGCTATTTTAGGATTGATTCAGAAACAGGCGTCCTAAATTGCTCAAAGGAAATTACTCTCAATGAATGCAGTAATTTTAGAAGTTTGTGGTTTTTTTTTATGTGAAACAGTATATGCAATCAAGTAATTCAAAGGAATTTAAGGGTAGTTTGGTTCATTTTTTTTGATGCGCAATAATACGTCTTTTTATATATATTATATTGTACTCGATCAAATAAGCTAAACTGAATGTTTTCATTCAGTCCGCTGTTTTTTAATAAAATGTGTTGAATTTACATACGTACAAAATGATATTCCCCAGAAAAATAGTAAAATGTTGTAGTCAACGAGGAATGATAATTTGAATTGTAACAATTTTTGAACAACAAATCTCGAAAAAAGTTCATTATTATTAATTCTAATACATAATCTTATTTGCAATATGTATACTTGAAAAATATTAATAATACTTTTCCAACATCCCTTTGAAAAAATCAATATTTTTTTGGCTATGCCTACAAAGGAGTCGCTCATCGAAAAATAATAGACACAATGCAATTACTATTTGGTGAAGCAATATCATTTACTGCAACGATATTCCAAATTGTTGGTTGCAAAAAACTGCAGTCATTGTCAACCCAATTGTTTTTTCCCGAAAAAATTGTGTGTGTGAACGCAAAAAACTTTTAGTTTAATTAAAAACCAAAACTCCACATACCGGAAAAATAGTGTCCGAGATAAATGAATTAAAATGGAAGAGGTTTGCTGTATTTAGTTCTACAACAACACAAAAAGCGGTCAACGTTGGCCTAATTCAATTGAGTGGTTTTAAATGAAAAACGGAATTTCTGTAAATGAGTAATAAATCACACAAGCAAAAATCCCTCACCCATTTCCTACATGGTTGCCACCATTTTGATGTGGAATGGTCGCGAATTTGGTGCTGTGAAACAATACTCGTTGACCTGGTCCAGTATTATACCTCCCACTTCACTTACACACGTAAAGCCTATATTTAGAAGTGTGTAGAATCGAAGTTGGATCTAAAAACTTTTATTTTATAATCGGAAATATGGTCAGTATTTTTCACCTCAAACGTGTTTGACAAAGCGAAACGCCCAACCTTAAAAACACACAAAATTTCCTCTCCATACTTTCTTTTACAATGATAAAGGCAAACATTTTTCTGTGTCATTAGTTTAAAATCTCCGTGTGTGATTCTTGATATTAAGGCGTGCAGAAGAGACTGGAAAACGCGGGGGATTTACACACTGCCATCCCATGCGGAAAAATTCGACACACTGAATCTTTGTGACACAAATATCAACAGCAAAAGTTTCAAGGAAAAAGTAATTGATTCTTGAATCTGGTTCCATTTCAACAGGCAGCACCGCACAGCTTCCAATTGTTAGTGACATATTATGTATGTGGTACGTGTGCACATTTTTATCAAAAAGAAAAAGAAAAAGGAAGCTCACACAAATATGTGTACAACTATACAGCCACAGTTTATTCACTGCTTGTGAAGTTTTGCCGTTGGTGAAACGCTTTTGCCGCACACCCATTATCATCTTAAATTGAAACTTTAAAGCGAAGCACATATCAATGTCGTTTTGTCTTTTTCTGACATTTAGTATTTACGCCCAGCACGTCATACAAACGAACACCGTACCACCCACCTACCACTAGCACCCCTTTTCTCAATCGGCTGTCGATATTTTGCCATCATTCCCGTTCAGCCAACAGCTCATACTGGCGCTTGCAAACACACATACGAGTTATTGCCTATAGGCAAGGTATTGGCTGTAGCATGTTATATCGGCTTGTTTGAGGGACTGACCCGGAACGTTATTACATTTATATTCCTATAATGTCCATACATGTGGGAAATGTAATTGGAAAATTATAAATCGATAGCAATTTTTGGATTGCCTGTATGAACCAATCGAATTTAATGTTTTTTTTTTTTGCTCCCGCTTTTGCCTCCGCGTTATGAACGTGGGACGTTCTATTTTTGTTTGATTTCCTCCTTTGCGGATATTCATTTTGTTTTTTTTTTTTGTTTTTTTTTTATGCGAGACATTTATGTTTGAATTACGGTGCACGGATTGTGCACAGATAAATCTCTTCCTAATTAAATAGGCTTATATGGTTTGAAAAAAATGTGTGGATGTAATATTCGTATTGAATTGAAAGCGCTTTAAAAGCCTTACTTTGATGTGTTCCGGCTGGGGACATTTTCAATTGGGGTATTTTTCCCCTTGTTGCGTCCTGAAATTAGATTTAAATTAAATTGAATATGTACCAATTATTTTTTTTGAAAGACAATAACAGATGACGGCGCCAGTCAAAATGGCGGAAAATCTAGTTTCTAACTTACATTGAACATGGCGAAGTAGATTAGCATTTTTATTGCATATAAGGTCAAACAATTTAACAGTGAAAGACGTACATAAATCGAATAAACCGTCTGCATTAAAGTCTATAAATTAAAAGGTATTACATCAAAATAACGAAATTTCTGAGAAGTGAAATTTATTTTTATTTATATCTTCTCAAAATAATATTTTAATCCTGGCAATAAAAAAGGTTATCCTCTTATTATTTTGAGAAGACAAAAATACAAAAAAAAATTCGCTTCTCAGAAATTTCGTTATTTTGATGTAATACCTTTTAATAGATAGACATTGATGGTGACGCTCTTTTCGATTTCAAAACAATCAATTATCTCAGCTGTTATGTCTCCGTGTATTTCTTTTTTCAAAACCAATTTGATATTGAAGTGGATGCCATTAAAAGAACGGGACCAAAATCACGATTTTTGTCACATTATTTGGAAGCCAAATATTGTGCAATGTGCAGAAGTGGATTAACAATTTAAAAATCAACAAAATTGTTCAAAAAATCGTTAAAACGTAATTCATTTATTTGCAATTAAATTCCCGCGAAATTGTGTTTCCTCATCATTGAAAGAAAATGTCCATTTTTCTTATCAAATCTCACTAATGGTACTTTCATTGAATTAGCAAAAACACTGAAGCCACACAAAAACCACCGAAACAAGACTAATGTCTTCATTCCCTCGACAAAACATAATGTACTGACTTAAATATTAGGGCTAATTAATTCAATTACCAATACACATCCGTTATACAGTTTCATCTGAATTCAATTAAGTGGAAACATGCATTTACTAGATACACGGCACACCCCGCCTACAGCTATACAATCTATCCATTTATTACACGTATAGTTGTGAGTTGTGACTCGCTTTGTGCCATCACACGTTTGGACACTTAGTTGAAATAATTATTCAGAATTGCATAGCTCGAATAATCCCAAATGAAATGCTCCACATAATTGATGGGGCCTATGTGATGTGCGGCCGAGTATTGATATAACATCAAAGATTTGACAAATAATCGAGAAGAACCGTCCACCCATCCCAACAAAACGTCAGACAAACATCAAAAGTTCTTGTCAAATCTTTAATCCAACTTAAACTGTGCAGATCAAAATCTTTGATAACAAACTGGAGAGGCTACCACAACCAAACCCATAGTCATTAATTTTCAATAATCTAAAGTTTAGTGTAATCCATCAAATAATGTAGTCAGAATAGTTGACACAATGCAATGTTGAGGGAGGTTGCGGTAGATGTCACAAAGTTGATCGTATATTTGGGGACTTTATTTGACTGGAAGTTCGTCTACTTATATAATTTGTTGGCCTCAATTTCGGATTTCTTATTTAATTTGAAGCAATTCACTCGCTGAGTGCGGTATTTTAAATGTATTTAAAAACATTAATGCTCAACTCGCGAGTAAACTTTTAAATATTTGCTATAAGGACTTTCCTAGAATTTATAAAACAGAATCACTTAAATTGTGTTAAAAAATATTTTATGGGAAAACAAAAATAAGTGCCCAGCCCAAAAGCACTTAATAATCTCAAAGGGACTGAATTATTTTAAATGCATTTTTTAATGAGATACACAAAGCCGATACTTTTAATCATTTTCTGCTGAAATATCCAAAAAAAAATTGTCAAAGAGATTATATTCCAAAATGCGTGCATCACCAATTCATTGGAAGCGAGATTTAAATTAAATGTTTATGCACGATTAAACATCGCAAACAGTCTGGAAAAATACGTTGGTCCCTTCTTTTTAACTATACACACACCGTAGGTATTGCATGAGCATCGTAAGCAGCATTTATTGTACGCTATACGACGTTACTGTGTGTAGACATTCTCATATTGTTTGGACGGGGAGTTTAGCTGGAAGCGATTCATGTTACGTGAAATATGTGAAATTTCTATTATTTCTACATTTAAACAATGCAAATAAAATATTCTACATCAAATATTTAACAATTTAACATTGATGGTATTAAATTCACATTTCGTGTACGTTCCGTGGAGCAGAAATTAAATGTAATCGAGTTTTGTGATGCATGCGCGCTCTGTGCGAGTACAGCAGTTGACACCAACGAGGAGCTGCTGCAGGGCCATTGATTACCTTCAGTGTGTATCTCCCATGACAATTTAGAGCGTGTTCAATTCTTATATACAAGGCTAAATTGTCCCATCGGAATTTGACATTGAAATGTCGCGCTGCACAGCACTGGGATTCTGTTCAAGTGGTAATCATTTATAATGGACATATATTCGATTATGTGTATAAGAATACCTACAATATGGAAAGCAATCCAACTTTTATACACATTGTCCATGTAAAAGACGCTTCAATGGGATCAGAATTCAATTGATTTTATTTGCAGTATTTTTTTACTGCTATTTAAATCGAGAAACCTTACCGAAGCTTGATTTGTCACTTAATTTGAGTTTCAATAACGTTGTGAATTACAAAATAATTTAAAAACAGCAAAAATTTCAAGGATTTTTATTTGACTTTTTTTAAATTAATTTTTTGCCCTTAAAGAGACTTTAAAAAAAAAAAACATTGAAGCCCTGAAGTGAAGAGTCAGAAATACAAACAGAAACAGAAGCAGAACAGAAAATATAATTTTCTGCAGTTAATTATGTTTCTGTTTTCGTTGCTCGTGCAGCTATCGAGTTGTTTCTGTTCTGTCGTCAAACTGCCATTTTCAGTCGGCAGATTCTGTTGATGTTTCTGTTTCTGTTGCAAATGTACATAAATCTGTTTCAGTTTTTGTTTCTGGTTCATTCGTTAAGTCTTAAACGTTAATTAAAAATTATTTAAAGCTTTCAGGTGACACGCAACTCACAAATTAATTGACTGTACCTAAAGCTTAAAAAATTATACGATTTAGAATTTTTTAAATATTGAATTATTTTATTTAGCAAAACCGAAAATTCTTGAACGAAAAATTAAATATTACATTCATAAAAAACACCAAAAAAGCTTTGCCTTCTAATGTTTATAAATTGAATTAAATTAAGATGAGAAAAGATACAACAGCTCCTGTCTGTGGTTATAAAAAAAAACAAAAAACAGTATAAAATCCATTATTTATCTCAGTCGTTTGCCTCCCATAAGCGCAATACAGCCAACAGTTGCAAAGTTGTCGCTTCACAAATTCTTAAGATATATATACCCTTATGTATAAATTAACTGTACATAAAACAATATACGTTGTACATAAGCGAAGGAAATGCAAATAAAAGCAAGCGCGCTAAAAAGATGTAATTAATTACCTTTTGAACTGGCAATACCAACATTTCTGCAGTTGCAAACAAATTTATATACAAAGGACGCATATTCAGGAGGAGCTTATTCCGACATCTGTCTGAAATGCAGACGAACTTTCAGAATACCGCGAATTTTTGCAAAGTCACTGCACTCAAACACGATCGCACGATATGTGAGTTTGGGGAATCATGAAAATTGTGTAAAATTGAGCATCATCCAATATCCACTGCTATAATAGGACTCAATTCCAATTAGCTAATTGATACAGTTATATCATACATGCAATCACCATACGCAGTGATTTGGTTGTCTTTAATAATAACTGCGTGTGAGTCGGGACGTTGCTGTTCCTGCTGCATATTATGTGTACTCGCTTCGTGTGCGCTTAAATGTATTTTATGACTATGTGTTGTAATTTTGGACATAAAAGCTCGCGCTTATTACATGCTGCTGTTTGCACGAGTTGTGTTGAATATACTGCGAGTTATTAATTTTCATGGCAAAGTTACTATAAAACATAATTATGACTCAAATATTATGCACCATTTAATTTTATGCGCAAAACTTCGCAATGTCCAGAGCATAATTATGACGAAACGGAAACTTTATTGCAACTAGCAAGCGTAATTTATATAGAAAGTATACCGCCGGAGGGGTTTTCCTCTCTGTCTGCTCCCGTTTCTCTATATTATGTTATACGAGGGGGTTGCCTATTTCCTTCATGCACACACACACGTTATTCCATCCCCTACACCGTATATATAGTGTTTATGGTCAATGGGAAAATTCATTTCATTTGCCACTACTGTCAGTATCCTGCTGTGGAGTTACAGTTACGACCAAATTTCTACTTCCGCTATACGAAATAAATACTTTGACATATATTTGTGTACCTACGTAAAGTACTTAGAATCATATATTCAACACTTGCGAATAAAATATTGTGATTTAGACCATGGCAATGTCTAACATAATTTTCGTTCTAACAACTTTTGCACAATATATATTTGAATGTACCTCATTTAAATATTTTCGCCATTATACTCGTCCTTTATATAACTGAAATGATGTCGCTCTTTACATATATTCGCTGTATAAGAGAATTCCATCTAAATAATGTATTTTTGAAACCGACAGCATAAAAAACACCAAATCACCAATTCAATAAACAAATAAACTCACTTGGGCATTTTTGGCAAGGATCACACCGATTTGTCTACGCCGACGGCGTCCATTTTTCGCACACAGCCGTCTCCACTTGTGGGCATTCTGCCCTCTTCATGTTTCACAACTACAACACACTGCTGCTGTAGGTAGCTATGTAGCTAGTGTCGTCCTACTGCTATAATACGGATACCTACCCCCTTTCATGATGCTCTTGGTACTGTGGATAGCTGTTTGTGCGAGCTTGCGGCATCCGCCTGTTTGCAAGCCAAATATTATAGGGAGAGGACACCAGCCGCAACGACGACGACTTAAAAAATAATAATAATGAAAATAAATCGACGTACTATACCGCAACGAATTGAAATTATATGAAAATAAATGGTGCCATAATTTTTGTTTACGTGGCGCAGACAGCAATATGTTTTATGTGGATTATGTTTGCCGCTGAGAACTTTATGTTTCACAACTTTTCGTAATCACCATATTTCATAAAGCTGATATACTTTACTATCGCTATAATGTGTAAGTGAATATATTAACGATATTCGAGATTTTGCCATCATTAACAACCAGAAATCGTCGAGTGAAAAGATTCATCTCTGTCGCCTTTCATCTTATATTTTAGTTTCATCGCATTTTTTTACTATTTATTTTAGAAAACATTTTTCAACAACTTTTCTCACACACATTCTTTGGCCCCGACATCAAGAAAATGTAACCAGCATATTTTATTTTTAACTTATCAAAATAAGTTTTGCATTTGCACATTTTCCCATCTCCCCATTAAATGCATTTAGCGCGCGTAAAGCTGCACAAAATGTAGAGCAATGTGGAGAAAACATTAATCACTTTTAAGCATTTCCAAGTGACGTGTTGGGGTCAGGCTCTTGTCCAATTTTACTGTAATTTTTTTTTCATTTCATCTCCGCTTTACTCAAATGATACGATTCCTAGGTTATCCCAAACAATGGCTGTATTGAGGGAGGGCGTGTGTGCGTCTAACCCAATGATCAATATTTTGTGGTTGAGTGAATCAAGTATTGCGGTTATCGCTACATCGAAGTTCGATGTTTTGGCTTAAATATATCTTGTAAAGGGTTGGTTTATCTAAATCTGTTGAAGTTTCCCCTTGCTTTTGTATAAAAGCTGTGTTATTCGCACAATTTTTATTATGATGTTTATACAATTTTACACTTCATAAAGCACTACAAATTGTTAAATCGTTTTAGTTTGCATTTAAAAGTAAACATTAATAATTTTTTACAATTTAAAAATTCAACAAAATAATTAAATAATTTTTATGTATTTTAAAACGAAAATATTGCAAATTACAGCAACATTTAATTAAAACAGACACCTCTATTAATGCTTAAAAAGACACCTTTGAAACGACGCTAAATTAAATTAATGCATTAAATACCTTTAAAATTCACACCTAGAACATACACGCGCAATTAACACTGCATTACAATTGGGAAAAAATGTCCCACAGACCAAACATTTTTATAGCTGTGTCGTAAAATGCTCATTAAAAGTGTCCCTAAACGTTAAAAACTCATCGCATGAAATTCCATGTAAACCGTGCATAGACGACTATGTGGGTTGATGAAAAGTATTTGTTCTCGCTGTCTGGTGTAGACTCTTATTTTGGTCTCTTATTTCAGGATTACTTTAGACGATGTAGCAATTCCAATAAAAAACATTCCGAAACGTACCTACATCCAAAAACATGTGGATTAAATTTCCATCCAGCCCTAGCCGTAGGGAATTAAAATGTAATTTTAAATTTTTATATTTTGTATTGTAGCCTTTTGGCGACCATAATTTACGATGGGCTTTTAATGTGCAATATCAAAAATGCAGTCGTAATTGTTGATGGAGATTTTTGACCTTGAAATAATATTTCATATTTTTTTCATTTCATTTTATCATGAATAGCCCTCAGTTAGAAAAACTTTTATTTTTAATTTTATCTTATAGTCCTCGTCAATTCAATACATGACAATGATCAATAAATTTTTGTTTTGAGACATGAAAAAGCACTAATTGTATCACCTTTTACTTTGCATTGTACAGTCAACATGAATTTTATTTTAAATGAATTTCATCAAGTCTAGATAAAGTCTACCTACAATCTAATATAAACAATAATGGTTTTTCTTAATTGATATTGCCGATGGCTGTAGACTGTTATTTATTTGTCCTGTTTTTGACTCTGAAGTAAAATACAACGCAATTGGAATAAATTCTATTATACCAGTTTCGCAGAATTACAATGTAAATAACATTGAATTGCAAGAGACAAAAAAATTGTCTATTTGAGCAAATTCAGTGAAATTGTAAAAAAAAATTGGATTGAAAATTAATAAGAATTTCCTCAAAACAAAGTCGCATTATTTGTTTACTGGCTTACTTATTGAACCCGACATTTAATTTAGTTTTTGATTTATACAAATAACAACGACATCACAATATATTGCAATATCACAAATTGAAGGGTGGTTTGATTTCACCCACACGAAACTGCACAATATACTTCTTTGAGACACTATTCAATCATTTCATTTTCGCCATTTAATGAAGCTTTGTTAAAGTTGCGGTGCATTTGCAATTGTGTGTTGCTGAGATGGATAGATGTGCAATTGGATTGTGCAATCAATAGCCACAATGAAATGGAGAATTTCATTCAAAGACGCAGCATTACAAGCTACGTACAAGATGAGATGAATTCAACACAGTTGTTGGTAGCTTTAGACAAAGACCGAAAATGTTATGTAGGTGTGTTCTTCGTGTACCAACTGTACAAGTTCAAATTGAATATAAAGTGAGTGCTTAAATAATTGGTTTTGTGTTTCTAATGGGTGCAGTCCGGTTTTGATATGGTTTGAAGGGTTTTAAAATATTCATGGTGGAAAAGCACTACCAAAATGGTTAATCAGTTAAGTTTCGAAAAGGGAAGGTAATGAATGTAATATTTATAAAGGATGCGCTCAAAGAATTAGGTTATATCCTGAAAACTTTTAGCCTTTGATATTATCATTAATGTTTGCAGTTGTGTTGAGGTGGATCAAAAGTATAAGTTAAAACTAAATGTGTTTTTGTGGAAATAAGCCTTTTAGAAATGAGATTATTTTAATCTGAGTAGCTTCTCATTATAACTATGAAGTATTTAAAGTAAAAATGAAAGTCCTTTTTCAAAAACAACATTTTTTTTTTAACTTTTTTTCTTTAAATAAAAAACTCTTCATTTTAATTTCTTTCATTTACCATCCCCTCAGTAATGCGGAAAATGTATTGAGTCCCTTTTATGTTGGATAAAAGTCGTTTAAACTCTGAACCAGCCAGTGTACTTTTGCTCTGTTCCTTTACACATTTCGTTGTTGCACGCAAAAGCCGTGAAATTGGTATACTTATACATAAATAAAAATTGTTTTTGTGTGTTAAGCAATTTTATTAATGGTATTACACTCCTGACACGCATTTCCACTCAAAGGGGACGTCGATATACACTTAATATGCACTTCATTCACTTTTGTGCCGGCCAATGGCTCAAGGACTTTGGTAATTTACAGAAATTTAACTTTCATTTTGTTGGGTTTTATGTGTGCTGTGTGCGGTAGCAGTAACTCAATGTGTAATTCTATTAAAACTAATGGACTTAATGAAAAAATCAATTACGCGTAATGAGCAAATGGCTTGCTAATACCTTTTTGAAAGTCTGCTAAATCATAAAAGTAAATATACAGCGCGCGTCTTTTAAATAAAATGATGCGCGAATAAAATGCAAACGTATATTATAACACAAGGGATGCATAAGCATTATAAGCACAAGCACACGATGCCGAGCTAGAAGATAAATAAGTGGATTATGATGAAAGACGTTGGAATACGGAGGACGATAAACTCTGGGCTGCTTCATTCTATCGCATTGTGTATAGTCTTTAATCTAATAAATAGACGGGTCCCACTAATGAGGAGTAATGGATGGTGTTGTGAAAAATGGACTTGCAACGATATTACATTGAACATTTCAAAATGGAAAAGGTAAATTGGATTTGGTCATCAAAGGACTCGTCAAAAGATAGACTTTGTTATCAATATTAATTCAGCTCCCTTTGTTCCGACAATAATAATCTTTGAAGTATAATTAATTTAACACTGCAGCCACAATAAAGTTCATAAACTGCAACTGTGCGTTAACAAACACGTCCTTGTTGTATGCATTAAGATCTGTTAAATTTGGTTTTTATTGTGTGAAAAATCAACAAGAACAATCCTTCACTGAGCACACACCATCATTCCAAAAGCAAATATTCTTATAAATGCGTCTTTGTGGGACGTGGGCGCACACCGTAAAACACTCTCTCGGTTAAGTAAGTAAATTATTTGGCTAAAAACATAATCCCTTATTATAAAAGCATATATCAACACCCCACAATGACGAGAGATAACGTACAGCACCAATGTATACACAATGATTTTGGGGTCGAAATCATCCCCCGCCCCAGATGATGCACAAATGTGTGTATGCTTTGAGGTGGCGCACAGTGCGACCACAGCACATGGATGAGTTTTATTGGAAGGGAATGGGTGTGCTATTTTGTGGGTCGTTCGTGTACATAAACACTATACGCCTTATTTGTACCAAAAGCGAACATAGACTCGACACATATACGAGTATGTCTATGTAATTGAACGTAAGTAAGAAATTCCTTTAGCCCGCTTTTACCTTCTATATGCGGATAATAAGGGTTGTCGTTGTCATAGAAGGACAAAAGGCACACATGAAAGGGTTTCAGCCCTTAATTCAAAATTTAAGCACAACTCAATGATGTGACCAAATTTTCTTGAATCCAGTTGAAATTCAATTTTTCCGTTGACTGTACTTGTGTGTAGAATATTCGGGGCTCAATTACCCACACTATGACCACATCGTTCTTTTGTGTTGGACAAAATGAAATATCCCAATTTTGGCATGACGTGAATAGAGTGGTTTTTTGTTGTTTTCTTAAAAGTATTCATACAATCACAAAATGTATGCATTTACCAAACCTAATGATGGTCAACCGATGTGGTCATTCATAAGAAAACTAATTATTTTTAGAGATTTCGTTAAAGGACTATGCGCAATGTCTTTAAAGAATTTAATTTTAAGGCAAACTTATTTTAAAAAATCCAAACGACCGTGTTTGTATGAAAATCAAACACGATAAAACTGTAAATTTTACACACGTATTTACCAACATTCCGGAAGTAATATAGACCTAGTTAAAACGTTATATAAACAGAGAAATTCAAGGAAAAAAAAATTTAATTTGAAAAATGATTGCAGGATTTGTCTGTGTTTTATCAGTAAAAAACACATCGCGAAAAATTCTGCGGTAACGTTATAATAAATTTTGACCTCTAAATGAGACATCAAAGTAAAAATCTGATAACCATCAAGTTCTAAAAACGTATTTGTCACGATTACAACAGAAATAAAATTTAGGCAAGCGCAAATTTAAAATGCGAAAAAAATATAATAATAGTTTCAAAACTGTAACGGTATTTGATTTGTCAATTTGCTAGCGAAAAATTCCGCAGTTACTTTTTATCTATGTATCAAAATTAAATCGACCATGTGTGAGATTAATGACTTTATTGATCATGATAGTTACACTATTAGAAAACTATATTTTTTACCAAGCAGAGCTCAGGTTCCTCTGCTAGACTACATGCATTGAATTAATAATTTGCAAAGGCTCGCGCAATTAATTTAATTTCTATTTGACACTTTTTATGTAAAATTTTCTATTTTACAAAACCTAAATTGTTTTACATTAATTCTTGGTGCTTTTAATAAAAAAAACTATTATCCTTAAAATTTGCGACTATTTAGAATTTATGTGGGTAATTAAAAAATGTTCTCCGCTACTAACTAACTACTTTGTTGACGATTACGACACAAATTTCAACAATTTTCATTTAAAATGAAAAAAAAGCAATTCCACAAATCGTTGCAATTATTTTCCGGCATAATTTTCAACGTCCATTACAAGTTATACAGTCGCCGTGCACATAACGCCGCTCGCTGCCTCATTGTGGCCGCGCCAACATTTCTGCTTTATCCTCCCCATTTGCTGGTACAGTATTTATAGTCATTCAACAGCGAATTTCTGCTCCAATAAGTTTAGTTCAGATCGGATGTGTAGAAAATGAGGACACACACAAGGATGTGTACAAGAAATTGTGAAACAGCGAATAAAACCGTAATATAGGTACTCGTTTAACTATATGTAAGTCTAAAGCTGCGAGTAAATGTTCCATTTTGGTTTTCTATGCCAGCATTTATATGTGTGAATAAATACGAGGATGTGGGACAACAGAGCAAATTCTTGTTCAACTCGATGAGGTTGGTATGAACGGCATATGTTGTGTATTTTTGAGTTTACTATATTTTTCCATTTTTCATGTCTAAAGTGGATACGGCCGGATCTCTATATAATGTTTTTGAGCTACGAGGTTCAAGGACATTTAATACTATAGTTAGTTATTATGATGAGGGAAAATTCTCTAGTCTAATACTGTCGGTGCTTAAAGCTCTGTTCAGATGAAAGCCATACTTGTGCAGTTGTTTAAGCGTTGGAAAGCTGAATTCCGATGTTATTTGTGTAGGGGTGGATATTTGGATTAAAAGTGCAGGAACTTCAAGAAACCATAAGTGCTTGTGTGGGATCAAAATACTAATCTTTGCGCTACACGCAAAATGAAACATTACTTAAATTGTGTAAATGTGAGAAAGAGCGGCAGACCAAGTAGACACAAACATCACACATATGAGTATTCGTACATTAAGTGCCTATGTTATATTGTTAATGCAAATATGTTTAGCCGCCTCCTTAATGTGTATAAAGCATTTTTCAGTGGATTAAATACTTAGTCTTCGTCAGAGTGGTTATATTATGTTATTATGTTAATAAATACTATGACATTGTTGTCGCTGCTTTTGAATTATTATAACAATGATGATTATGACAACGTGTCTGACTTTTCCGAATAATAAACATGCAAAAAAAGGTATAATTTAATACAGGACACGGGTATGTTTACATAAGAAGAAGCTTTATAAAACAATTCCTTTCTTGAGAATTTCCTTTTATTTTAAAGCACAAAATGTGTTTTCAAGTCTTTGTGCAATGATCCCTTAGCATTATAAAATATAAAAATGTATTATGTTAAGGAGAATTATTTTAAATTTCTTTAATATTTCATAATAATGCGGACTTTATTGTTATGTGGCGGTTAATACAAAAAAAGAAACCGCAAGCACCATCTGGTTTTCGGCAAAATGTTAAGCTTTATTCGAGCTTTGCCTTTGTGGAAGCGTCGAGTAACGGCCCAATTTTATATCATTTTTTAATATTGATACAATCAAATGTCTGTGCCCGCATGGTTTTTCATTTTCAACAATGGAATCTTTCACTGTTTTATAAATTCCGAAAAACAAAAATGAAAAAAAATGAGAAAAAGATACAAAGAATGAAAAGAAAACCCTCTTGCATGAATTTATTAGTCGAAAATGGAAAAGTCATGAGCACGCCCACGTCATCCCAATTCAATATATGTAATATGCCAGTGAAATTGTCAATTTTCAACATAGCAATATAAAAACATTCCGACCACGAGGCGACTGCCTAAATATGCGGGCTGATTTTTTTTTTTTGCGTTTCTCTCTGTTCTTTTTAATATACACAATATGTGTGCTGTACTCACCTACCCCCTTTTTCCACTTCATGTCCTGTTTTCACACACACACACACACACATAAAACGCGAGCATCGTACATGCAATGTAGGTATAATGTGTACAATCAGGTGCAAAGGGGATGACATTTTTTGAACTGAATTTTATTATCTCTGCCGCAATTAATTTACATTGCTATTCCACTGGGTTGACTTTGGATGCAAAATATGCAAAACATTTTTCTCCACACACACAACAGCTATAGTTGCTGAAGCTTACACTTGTGCATGTGTGTATTTTAACGGACTATACATATAGAAACAATTCCGGCTGGTGGATAAAATTATGCATTGACGATCTGTGTTTCATTTCGCGATGAGAGGTGGGAGGGGGTGTTTAAGGGATGGGGTGGGTTTTCTCCCCATTTAATAAGTACATACAGTAGCTGGCACGATTACTCGTATACACATTCCTAACAATGTGGCATATTTCGTTGCCTTAAATGGAATTTAATTTTTCTCATGCCATCTTTTGAATTTTTTTTTTAATTTTGTATTTTTTTGTTTTTTAGTTAGATATTGTACTTCATTGTGTTTACTTTTATTGTACACAATATTCGCTTGGTTTGCTTTGTATAACAAGCTATGTGTGGAATATTGCTGCTCTCATCTCTGCGTTGCGATCAAAATTCAACCGTATATTTCAGTTGTGTTTTTCTTTCTTGCGCTGAGCTGCCTGGCTGCTTCATATGTATTATCTATTTGCCCGGCTTCAATGTGTATATACAATATACGTTTTCCACATAATAATTCGCACGAATTGTCAGCCATTTCGCAAAGGAATTTCATTACAATCCTGGCACAACATAAAACATTTAGGGAGGGAAAAGAGTTACACGTTTCGCTGTGCTATGTGTTTCTATATCGCTGTAGCTGGATGCATTCACATTGTACACATTTATTATATGACCTATTTGCCAGGACGCTCAGCTAAATTGCTCGTTGGTATGCATGGTGTAACACTTTTACTCAGGTTCAGCCGGATATTAACAACAATGTAGACGCTAAGAGTGGCTCAGTGTGTTTGTTCATATTGCACGTCCATTTTTTTTTTTTTTTTGTATTGTTTTTGCTCTTTTTTAAGACTTTAACACACCTATAACAAACGTTTTTTAAACGATGAAGCTTTTGTAATAATAGAATCTGTATTTATCCGACAAAAGAGATTTTATTGATAACAGAAGGGATTTTTTTCGGTTGCAATATGTGACCTCAAAATGGTTTTTATTAAATAATTGCTATATCTCACGTAGTTTAATTAAATTTTATTGCATTAAAAAAATTCTTAAAAGTAAAGGTTTATAAAAAAAATGTTGTAAAACATTTTGATTAATACTTACAGCGAAGAATTATTTTCCCATAGAATTACATTAAATACATAAACAACTCGTAGGAAATAAAATCCATGTTGAAAAAGAAATTATAATTAAAAGCACTTAGTTGGTCAAAGAGAAGTTTAATTGAATAAACAGAGTTTTCAACTTCAATACAGGACTGCATCCTTCTAAAATGCATCATAACTTCTACTCACACTCTTCCTCCATAAAAGCTATTTTATAAAACTGTAATATTTGTGCTCATGTTACTCAGATTTTCAAATTTAGTAAACAATTATGTAACTTAATGTAAGATTTATTATAACTATAATACAATTAACAATGAAATAAATTTCATTAAAAAAATATTAAGTTAGAGCATTTACTTATAAAGTTACATGAATAAAACCATAATTACAATTTTTATGTTCAAATAAATCATGACGTTACAAAACCGTCAATTCCAGAAGCAATATTTAAAAGACTTCCAGTACGCGGTTTTCTTATGTTTACTCTTCAATTGCATGTAAAAAGAAAAAATGGAAGTATATATCGATTAAAAAGAAAACTCACGGAATCAATTTAACTTGCACTGACTTCTTCCATTCAATTATCATATTTTATTCAATTTCAGAGTACGTCAATGCAGTGATCCGTACAAGTCAGAATATCAGCCCGCAATTTTTATTTAAATTCAATTTCACCTCTTTCTATATATTTGACTATATTATTCTGCAGTCGAATATTGATGGGAATGAAGTACTGTGGAAGAAAAGACATCCGTCTCCGTGGACCGCAATGAAACGCAATTTCATCAGATTTGTGTTGACTTATGTATTCAGCAAGGAAATTGTTTATGTCGATTTGTGTGCGCCAGAATGAACGTATTGTCCAATTCGAGTTATTATATCGAAATATTGTAAATCAAAATACATGAATCGAAGTCAAACCGTATAATAATAAACATAGATTGAATGAACTTTGAACAATACACTGCATTATAACATGTTGCAATACGATGCAATTGTTTTACAGCATAAGGGTGTAATAAGAACCCAATCAATTAAATTAAATGCAATATCTCAATTTCAATTTAATGTTCTTAAATTTGTTTAATTTCCTGTCTTTTAGAAAATATTAGGAACTTTATCATGACGTGTTGACTTTATTTTGCATGAAAGCAATCAAAACATTCTGGAATAATCTGAGAACAACCCTTAATTTATTACATATACAATAATAGTTGCATTATAATTAAGTTTATTTTGAAATTTTATTTGCAATGTAACAACAAAATTAATTTTTGCTATTTTGAAATGAGATCTTAATAGAACGCAAGTAATGTAATTAAATATATTTATATTAATTACCACATAAGGCAAAATTTAATGGCAACTTATTATTGAAAATATCGTGAAGTAAATCTTGATATCTATTCTCCATAAATATAATAATAATTTTAAAATGATAATTAATGTAGTTTAACGACAATTTTCATCGGGTGAACAAATTAAGTTTACCAACTGCAAATAAAACCTCTTTAAAGATCACTCAAAGGAGTTCAACTCTTCATTCCGCCCAAATTATAGGCAATAACGATCATAAAACAAGCTGAACTTACACAATTGTTCACATACAGCATGGTGCAATCAGAATTTCATACAGAATACACACTCCCGGATAAAATACCAAGCGCAGGTGGATGTGCTTCTTTTAAAACACATTCGTGGCACAGGTGAATCGTTTCATTGAATTGGCAATAAAATTTTGTTACTCCCGAAGATGGCTTTATATAGCCGGGGTATAAGCGTCCGATTTTATTTCATAGGATTTATGCTTTTTCTTCAATTTAAGTGACTCCCATGGCTGTATATTTTTCGGCATTCCATGGGGAAAAATCACGTGATTTTCAACAGTTTCGTGCAGTTAGCTTTGACTTCCGATGCGGATTTCATTGAGAAGAAGGTTTTTGAAGTGCTCCTAATGCAATGTTATGTTATATATGGATTTTAGATGGAATTACTTAAAGTTACACAAACATCGATTTAATAGAGCGTCGCGTGATGTGCTTTTAAAGAAATCAATTGCGTTTTAACATTGTGATAGAGCACTGTTTTAGGTTTTGTTTTAAATCATTTAAACAACATGAAGTTTGCAATTTTTATGAGCAGTTTTGATTTACTATTAAAATTTGATACACATTATTTAATTTAAAAAAAAACAATTTAACTTTTCACTTAGGTCTATTTAAAAAAAATAATTTGGTGTTTTGGATTAAATTGATGTACTAAAAACTTGAATTATTTAGTTTATAGATATTTTTTTGTTAAAATAGATTCAAAACAAGTTGAATAAAATGTTGCATCAGCGTCTTTAAAATGAATTTAAGCCTTACATTGTCACAATACTCAATTTTCATATTATCCCACTCAGTACATTGTGCACATAATCAATTACTGCTTTACCAGCATGTTACATCAAAACTGATCGTAACACATGCACGCTTTCATACAATTTATTGACACAACTACGTAATTCAGTTCCATACAACGAATAAATTAGAATCATGACACAATTTAAATTAACTATGCATGAGTCTCATTAATTAATGCAAGAACTAATTTTGGGTTACTTTATTGCAACTAAACAATGATCAATTTGTCAAATTTTTATCGCTGAAATTGAAAACAATTAATTTTACTACAATGCGGAAGAAATTCCACAACAAAATCCTTTAATTTTTTTAATTAAAAGTTAATAAAAGCAGTCATCGTTTTGTCACAATTAAGTAGTTGTTAAAGTTCTATTGACAATTAAAACATCAGTATAAAAAAATTCACTCACCAAATTTACTTAAATTAAGGGATGAAAAAAAGATTAAACCCTGATTGGTGTTATCTTGTCAAACACCAAAACCAAATATGCGGAAATGAAGCGTATCCTGTTAATAAATAATAAAAAAAAAATTGCCTTTCTAATGGTAATAATCGAGTTAAAATGTAAATATCGCGAATAAACACGGTCGTTTATTTACTTAACGGTGACAAAATTGTGTGTAATGCCAAAACGAATATTTATATACGCAGTACGTATACATAAGGATAAGTTGAATGGGAGCCTCTCGAATTACTTTCGGTGCTTTGCTTTGATATGGAGATGGTTTCATAAAGAATCTTTTAAAACTTTTAAATATTCCAAAAGTTTGTCATGAAAATCAGTGAGATAAGTTTATTTTTTGTGGGAAGTTAGAAATTATGCCAATTTAAATAAATTGTTTAATTATAATTTTGAGCGTGTTGCGTTCCTATTGTGGGAGTTTAATAATGCTGGATTAATTGCTTAATTAATGTGAAAGTAATTGACAAAGTATAAAAAATTAATGAAAGCGGAATGAATTTGGTAGCAAGTGGAATATTAAAAAGAATGCCACAATTAATAAAAAAAATTTAAGGGACAATAATTTAAAAAGGACTGATTTCTGAAGTAGAATTTTCAATGCAAGATATTTATTTACATTTTAAGTCAAAATTATAATAAAAATAAAATGTTTTGTCACCTAAAGCATCTCGAGCCTAACAAAATAGTTTCTGAATAACAAAAAAATTGCAACGCAGGAAGAGATTTATTTTTTTTTCCTTTGCGAAGGCTACAAGACTGTCAAAGAAAAATTCAAAAAATGTTTGTGGTTTCTGAGATACAAATGGGCCTTGAATTTTGACCTTGAAATGCTCGGCAATGCTTTTGACCGTATTTTTTTAAACGAATTTCTTTCATTTTGTGAACGGTTTCTGGGATAGAAGAATGCTTAATAATTATTTGAATTTAAAAGAATTGAATTCATTTTTTTACCAATCACAAATTTCGTGGTTTTGTAAAAAAAAAACATAATCAAAATTGTGGTCATGCTGCACGTAATGCTGATGCGAATGCTGCACCCTCATTGCAAGCATTTTTCATTACATTTTATGTATAATAAAAACAAGGGTGCATTCATTTCACAAATATCAATGCTTGAACAAAAAGCCATTAAATCGAACCGCAAAATGATGTCATCACTTTGGCCGCCAACAGAGAAAGCGCATACGTACGAGTTCAATATTGGGTCCACTCAAATACATTGAGTACGTGTACAAATCAAATAAAAGTCCCATTTCGACTGTCATTCTCATCAATATGTTGTCACAAATATACGCGCAATAAAAAAAAATCAGCAAAATGTTACGTAAACATGGTGCATGTGCAACCAACAAGCCATATCTCTGCAGCCAAAAGCTCACATAATTGTAGCAACGTGTGCAATGTGGCGCGTTGTGATGCATCAAACACCAAAGTTTATAATTTGACTAAAGCATAAATTGGTTGAGACAAATATTCCCTGTCTACTTTATAGCTTTGGTGTATTAAATCTTTGAAGGGATCGAAATAACAAAGTTTCATTGCTATGTAAAGCTCATCATTGACATTTTCTGAGTAATATCGGGTAAACAAAAGTGTACAAGGATGAAAAGGACGCATCGTCATATTATGTAGGGGAGACCACATTAAGCTCTTATTGATTTAACCACTATAATATAAGTGAATAATGTCTAGCTGTGTGTATGGTGCGAGAAAAACAAAATTTCTGTATTACACTGCGCAGATAAAGTTATGCCAGCGTTGTTCAAATATCGTTAATCTTCTATCAGTGTCAGAATTAGGCCAGCAATTTTCTTTATGATGCCGATTTGTTTCAATGCAAAAATAAACTCAACAGGCGTTTATTGATACGTTCCACATTATGGTACGGCTGGTTGGTGTGTGGGGGTGGTTTTTTTTTTGTCCTCCACATGAAAAAAGTGTCACAACGCAACATTGAAGCATATATCTGACATTCCTATCGATTTCACATTCGAATGCATTTGTCTGCATCGATATGACTCGGCTTGTACATATATTTGAGCACATTTTTCGCCTGGGGGTGGATATTTGCACTTCTATATGACAAAGATGAAAGAGATGGGGACATGCAAAAAAAACAACAAACACTGTGTATCACTGTTTACGGAGGAGCACACATAAAATCTCTAATTTGAATTGTTTGCGAATTCTCACATATGCAACGGCAATATATCCACCCCATCTGCTTCGACACAAAACGACCACCTCCACACACACCCACACAAACACACACCCCAAACAGGATATGATGATGCGGTGCTGGGATGCCGAGGTATATGCAGCCAGAACGCGATGGGGTTGGGAGTAGTGGTGGCAGGAGTGCGATTGCGGGCTGCTAGTAGATTATGACACCAGAAAACGTGATGTGTTTCCGTGTATTCGGAAGTTACGCTTTATCTATAACTATGCAAGGCACAAGTTACATATATATTTGGCATTATGTGCATAATATGTGTTGCTGGGAGCTTTTGTGAATGCATCACCAACCAAAGCCATCCTTTCAGCCACACCACGTAACTATAATATGTTCTCGTATAAGGGAAAATTCATTTTCATTCCATTATTGCCATCTATTTGAAAGATATATGTGACATAATTAAGACAGATATATAACCACTATACTCACTATATTGTGCTGCACATGGCCTTTACATTTTGCACACACAAACTTAAATTATGAATGTATATTAAATCACTTTTAAATCATTTGCAGGCGCCATTTTTGAGCAGGGAACGGATGAAGTGCAGTCAGCGTTCAAATTCGCTATGTTAAATCACAATCTAAACGTGACAGCCAGACGTTTTGAGTTACAAGCTTATGTCGATGTCATAAACACAGCTGATGCATTCAAATTGTCACGATTGAGTAAGTATAAACTATTTTTCATCCCCCTCCTTTTATTAACTGCAAAACTTGTTTTCGTACTATTTTCGGCGGGGTTTTGTTGTTCGTTAGTAGGGAACCCTTGCCCTTGTGTTAACTTATATTTTTTACCAACCCCTAATCGTTTTATAACGTTCGTCCACCTATAAAATTTACTGCATTTTATATGTCTACAGCTTTATTGAATGAACGTGGTAACAAGGTAAGTGTTTATGGGGATAATCTGTATGGGGGATGCGACATGAATTCACAATGTTTATTTGCACACAATATATTAAATGGGGTGGATGAAAATGCACAATTTAATGTAACACCATTATTAATTTATAAACAACCCCAAGGGTGTGCTTATATAGATTTTTGCATTCGCACTTTTTCGGAAAAAAATTTTGTGATGTAGAAACTCGTTTCTCCCTGAATTCAAAAAGTAGTCTACAAAAAAATGTGTACATCTCAAAAACTGCTTGACTGTTTTGAAATTTAAAACATTTAAAAAAAATTAAGGATGCCGTTATAGTTTTTTCAAGGTCAGATGCCTCAATGTCAAGTTACTGTAAAAAAATTGTATAGTTCCAAAACGGAGAAACCTTTAATTTAAAAAAAAAATCTTTTTTCACATCATTGTAACATTTAATAAGATAAAAAAACTTGCTGAACATTTCCAGGTCAAAATTCAAAACTCAAGGTCATATTCTCATAATGAGAATACTTCAAAAACTGTTTGTTTTAGGGTATTATGATGTTCTACATTATTGCTAATCCGAATTAAAGTATCTATTTTTTTTACAAAAATTCAATGACAAAACTCCATAAAAATTAAAAACTACATTTAAGCAACATTCAATAAATTCACACCTCGCTCTCCCTTCAATGTAGTTTTTTTATGCTACAGAGGAAACAGCTCCTTTATTCGGTCAATTTCTTAGTAAAATATTGTTTTAACAATTGTCAAGCCACCCCTACTCAAGGATTTCATCCTTCTTCATTTTTGTTTGTCACCGCATTTCTGAAAAATATGGATTTCGTGACTTTTTTGTGTGTGTGTGTACATTTTGTTTGTTGGTCCTCATCCAATCTCATCCTGGCAATAGGTTTTTACACCTTTTGCTTTGTTTGGCTTTTTATCACCATCATCCACATATACATATTATACCCTTTTCGGGAGTTGACACACATTTGAGCCGCAGCCAAATATTCGTTTTTATTTTTAATCGCACCTTTTTCTCCATTTTCCACATATTCACCATTATACTAACTATTTATATAACATCCACAACATCGCAAACAGAAGCTGCCATTTATATATTATAAGCATATTATATTAGGTTGTCTCACCCCCCCCCCCTCGTTCTAGCATCTGGGTGCCAATGGAGCCCCCGATCCCATTGAGAGTAAGCATGTATGTGCTCCATTCTCCCCGCATCAATTTAACTGGTCATTCGCATGTCTGGGCAAATGGGCAACTCATGGGGCGGGGGGAACCCGGCAGCGTTTTTGTGTTTCGGAAATTATGTGTGGAATTAAAATGGAATTTATTTATATGCGGGCAATGACCAGAAGCACAAAGTAATTAGGCCATGCCACTTTGATTTCTCGAAACTTTTTTGGTCCCCCCTCTTTTGTTTTTGTAGTGGTACATATTTCTAAACGGTGTGTATTGTGTTTTTGGAGTAGTTGCCCACGCGGTCATTAGCTGTTTAAATTGTGAGGTATTTGTGCAATGTGTATTGAAAAAAATTGGAATGCGGATAAGATTTGTTTTATTTACATTGATTTTGACAAGTGCAGTGACCGACTTGCAATTTATTTTTAGGTCAAGATTTATGTGAATGATTGGCAATCCGTGTTGTTGCACTCGTGCACTTTTTGTTTGATTGTTGACTGTGTTGAGTGCAGAGTGCTACAAAATTGCACGTTTTTTTATTATTGTGAAATTAAATGACTTATTGTTCAATGCGCAAAACCTGTCGTTTCCATTTTTTTGTTATTTATTTGATTTATGCTTTTATTCAATTATGTTACACTTTTTTTTAATTTAAATAAAATTATTTTAAATCTCTTGAAGTTAAAAAAAAATTAAATGAAAAGTACATAAAATAATTTCGATAAAAAATGCATTTTGCAATAAAATGCCTGTAATGCAGCACGAGGACAATATTTATTAACAGCTTATACGTCATTTAATATATTCCTTCTCCAAGCTGCATTTTTCCAATATCAATTCCAAGCATCCATTCAAAGCGACATGATAAGCTCCATTTTCAAGAACCGATATTGCAAATTTATTTATATCGCTGCTCCACTTTACAGTGTCTCGAAACCATGAATTCAAATGTATTGAGAGCACTATATGTCCTTTTATGTCTACATATCCATAATAATGAAACTTCAGCAAGAAAACGCTGATTTTTATCGATCATTGGCCTATACACAGTTGGGTTGGAGTAGATAAATTGCAATCTTGATGATCTCATCTACCCCATTCGACCAATAAAAAAATATTCATTTGTTTCAGCATTTTTTTTTTCAAGTTTTATTTTTGTTGTGGTTGTTGTTTTGTACAAATCAAAGAAACCCAAATCTGCACAAATAAATGGGCCAAAATCAAATCATCCCCCACACACAATCATCGGCCAAGGCATTGCGTTAAGTCAAAAGCTCAAAGCACGAATTTATACAAATAGTGTACCGTGGTAACCTTTTCTGAATTTATATTTTTTATTTTTGTGTGCGCCTTTTTTTATATTTTTAACACCTTTTGCGTGCTTGTTGCCACATTTTTTCATCACATTTTAGGGGTGTTGTGTTTTAGTTTTTTATCTCCTTTTTTTTTGGTGCGCCTCGTTCCATCTTCAATTTTGTTTCCTTGGTGTTCTTGTTTTGTGCACACATTCACACACACACACAATACTTTTGTCAACCCTTAGGCATTTCCGCTATTCATCAGACCAATGTACTTTCACTATTGGCCCGATGACAAGCGGTCGTGGGTGAAAAAGGTGAATAGTCGACACCAAACCAGGCAAAAGCATAATAGATTTCAATGGTGTACAGAGTTGAGGAGAGCAAATGGAATAAATAAATAAATAAATAAATAAATAAATGTGAACGATGAGAGATTCAACTGTACATTGCAGACAGACAACACATAGCGGTGCTGGAAATCTACACATTACACAGTAATACACTTATAATATAGCGCCGCGACGAGTTACATTAAATGATGGAAAAAATATAAAGTTATACGAATAAAGCTACAGAATTCGCAAAAAGGAAAAAATAAACTGAAAGAAAAACAGGAAGAAGACAATTTTCCAATGCTTTTTTTTTTGCTACAAGTCAAGATGTACGGGTGCTGTGTGTATATTTGTTTGCCCTTTTGGCCAGTACGAAATAAAGAAGCACACCAGAAAAGGGACGAAAAAAGCAATTTTCGATTGAACGAAAATACGGCCACACCAGAAATATGGAGAAAAAGGATATATAGAAATTATTACATTAAATGTATGTAGAAATGTATTTCCACTACAGTTGTGTAATGGTGTTGGTAACCTTTTTTTATTTCCCGTCCTTGCTGCAACATCCCTTACATCCCATTCGATTATATTTGTATTATATGAGTGTACATTTAGTATCTTTAATTTACTAATGATGCACCACTGGATAAAGCAAACGTTCTTCATCAGTATTCGATCTCCTTTGATGATCGTTTTATTGCAATTCAATGCAATGCCATGTATCCACATTTTATACGCCACTCCTATATTTATATCAAACCAGATGCATGTTATATTGGGTCTTATGTGAACTTCTTTTATGTTTCAGTATGCAATCAATTTTCACGTGGTGTTTTCTCGATGCTTGGTGCCGTCTCACCGGATTCGTTTGACACACTTCACTCATACAGCAACACATTTCAGATGCCTTTCGTCACGCCATGGTTTCCAGAAAAGGTATATTATTATTATGCTCCGTCTTGATTAATGATATCAATTCCTTTTTTGAGTTCACCGATTTTTTTTGATACATTTTTTTTTTGCCTGTCACATCAAAGAGTGATATTATTATGAAGGGTTGGTTGTTCAGGTAATATTGGGAATGAAAGCACATGAAATGAGGTGCGACATCAGGGGTGAAAGGAAATTAAAGCGAAATGTATTTAACTCAATTTATCAGATGCTGTGTGTGTCGCACAATGTGTAAGCACTGATTTTACTGTGATACATTTAGGCTTTGTGAAATATGTATTGTGAATAGTTTAATGGCATTACTAATGTTTTTTGTGAAATTTTTGCAAAATACCTTTTTGCGACAACATATTGTGCTGAAAGAAATTAATTACAATTTGAACTGTATTGTACTCCAATCAATTGTTTAGAATTGAAACTATAGTTGGCAGGTTATTTTTCGTTTTTTTTTTTGTGATGCAACATAAAATGCAATTCGACATGTGTTTGTAGAACATATTCGATTTTTCGAAACATATTGATGAATTTGTGATTGGATGCAATTGGTTTTTTTTTCGGCATATGTTTGTCGTGATTTTTAGAAAAGCTTTTATATTTATTAAATTCACAATGTAAATAAATTAAAGACTTTTATTGTTTTTAGAATTTACTAAATATTTTGTTTTTGTTTATTATGTTAGAATTAAAAATTGTAGTTATTTATAAATTTAAAATTTTCGTTCCCTTCGAAAATTTGTTTTTAAATTATTAAAAACTCCCACGACGTCTTCTGTATTTCTTGTTAAAAATTTAAATGTTAAGAAAATATGGATGGTCAGTTAGACTTCCAATTTATTATTATTATTAATTTATTCCTCATAATTAATTTAATAAGCATTGTCTGCAAAATTAAAACATCAACAGTTACTAATAGCAAAACATTTAAATTAATTCTCTACGAAGGATTCAAAGAAAAATTTCAAAAACACACAACAGGAATTACAGGAAAATGTTCTTTTTTATTAATAAGCAGCAAAATTAATTGTAATATTTGCTCTCATGAATTGTAATTGAAGCATAAAATTATAAATAAGTGAAACTACACCAGTAAAACATCCATAATTCAAACAGACAAAGCATTTAAAAACAAAGTTCCATGTAAATTGATTAAATATTAATTTTAAACCCACAAATGGTAATTTCTTGCAATGTAAATAACGTCTATTAAAAGCTGTCATAACCAATACCCTTCATAAGCACCCTTTTTTAAACTATTTACAAAATCATTTGTAGTAAAGTTGCTTAACGAAAAGCAATTATTGGCATACAATTTTTGAATAACAAAAAAACTTTATTATGTGCTTTTCTTGACTGCACGAACATAAACACAATAATTATTCTGCTTAAATTTCAAACACTACCTGTATAACCTTTTAACATTGATCACTACATAAAAACAAAAAGCTATACTTATAACACGAAAAGTGCTTAGAAAATGTTTCACTTCCACAAACATTCAGCACCTCACATAACATATTTCCAAGTTAATATCAATAACAGACGTCAGCATGCAAGCTTCATGCACAACTTTTCCAATATTACCATTTTCACCGCACAAAGAAATTCACATGCACATTATACACGAGCACACAGTGCAATGTGCACAACCACCAGGTAATTCGACGCACTCATCTGTTAAAATTTCCCAACCAGCTGTTTGTGTTGCACATAATATTTTGATGCAGTTTTTGGCAATGCCATTTGAAAAGCAGTACTGAGAACTCCGCTGCACATATATTACATTCTGCTACACTAATAAGCAACATTCTCCAAATCTGGGCAACCATGGAAGGGATATTGTGCATCCACAAAATGCCACAGAAAACACAAACAAAAATATATAACTAGGGTGTAGCTATTTTGTCTTGAACGTGTACGTGTGTCCTGATACCCATGGAATGTCTCCAGTCTGCAAGATAAATGTAAAACATCGTCTGGAGATAAGTTTTATATGTCAACGGAGTAGCACATTGGGATTTCAACGCGCACATACACTGCATATTATATTAAGACGACAAAAGGTAAATTTATACGGTGTGCCGCAGTGGCATGGGCAACAAACGGAAGTAAAACAAAAAAAAAAAACACAATATAGCTGTAAGATGAAACTGCTACACACACATAATCGCTTCTAATACAATAATATCTATGACAGAATAATATTGACCAGAAAAAAGGGTTGGAAAAGGGCCGAGGGGGAGGGGGATGAAATAATACAACTCCCCCAACAATACAATGCAGTTAATGTCCATTATTATTCAGCGAAACAAACTGCAAATGAACTAGTTTTGTTCTACCTCTCGGGAATGACTACCCCCAGCATAAGATCATTAGCAAAGCTATTACAAAAATGTGCTTATAGAATGTGTAAGGGATGGAACCACTGCGAGGGGGAGGGGGCGAATGGTAGTGGTGGATGGTGCTGTGCGCGCGGTAAACGTTGGTACATTAATCAAAGATGTTTGCACAACGATTTAAGACGAAAACGAGGAAATGAACTTAAACCTTGTGTACAAAGTAAATTGCTGAGACAAATTGTAAAATGAAGAAAACAGACGTACATAAACACATCTACACACACGAGAACACCGTAAAAGCATTGTTTCTGTGCCAGGAGGCTACAAACACGACGTCGTGCAATGGTGGGGTGGGGTTAGGGTTTTCGGTGTGTGTGTGTGGGTTTCATATGCCAGTGCGGCAATCTCATTAAAATCGGTTTTTATTGCAGTTGATTGATGGCATGTGCTTGATGTAATTACTTGCAATTCCTTACAGGTAGCGGCACCATCTTCTGGATTTTTGGATTTTGCTATCAGTATGCGACCCGACTATCATCAAGCGATAATTGACACAATTAGCTTCTACGGATGGAGGAAAATCATCTATTTGTATGATTCACACGATGGTGAGTAATTGCCCTAATTGAAGATTTCTATTCAATATACTGATTTTGTTGTGGTATGTTTTGTTTTAATATAATGCGACAATTTCATTAAGCTTTTATTTAACTTGATTTAAGTCTTCCCGATTAGAGTCTCTATACTTATTATCAATGGTATTTAATAAATGAATATGAATTAAATTAATAATCCCTTTATGTAATAAGCCTTTTGTTTCTAATCTGCATCAATAAGTTGCTAAAATTAGGAGACTTTCTTCGGTTTTTGTTGAATTTATTTTACTACAAAATTTGGAAAATACTACTTAAGCCCTTTTCTAAAAGAATTAAATTGATGAATTAATTAATCAGTTCATAATTGCTTACAAGTTTTATACTTTCAATAAATTAGTGGTCAAAAAGTTGGATAAGAGAAAGGAGTTTAAAATTTTCAATAAAACAATTTAGAAAAAATACGAAATTTTTAAACATTTTAATAGTCTGTGAACGCCTAGGCAAGTTTAATTTTTATGGTAGCGGTTTGCACATTTTTACTTTTCAAATATAAGTCGCGTTTAGTTTAGAGTTAGAATTTGGATTTTTTTTTTAAATTTAAAATTCAACTCAACAACAAAATAAACCCAAAATTTTTTAAGAATTCGGCATTTTTATTACTCTATTGCCCGCAATTGGCGCTGAAAAATATTTAATTATTTAGTCCAACCAATGAGATTTATACTTTTTCTACACAACAATATTGAATTGCATTAAACGACTTGCTATGTTAACTATTTATGCTATTTATGATGTTACCAAAATAAAATGTACTTTGTTCGTGTTTAAACCAAGCATTACAGTACTTTCAATTTAATCCTTTAAATGAGCGCCATCTATGATCGACTAGAGAAAGTATCTCTTTTTAAAATATAAACCAGTTATTGTTCAATGGAAATAAACTAATTGCAATCTCATTAGAACGGAACTATTGATATTAAATTAAAGTTTTCGAGTTATATAATTAAATCCTTAAAAGTTAAATTGGTGCTTAAAGCTCAATGTAAAATGATTGTAAAACATTAATATTATCAAAACATTCAAATATTTAAATATATGTAATTTGAGAGGATTGCAAAAACATTTCTGATAAAAAATTTATAAAAATGTTACACAAGCAGTTGAGTGATTATCTTTTCAAAAATGTTATTCCTATTTCGAATTGACACGAGAAAAATACTCCGACTTATCACACAATATATACTTACATTCTCAATATAAAAACCTGATGTCAAAACTAAGCTCATTTAAATGCATAGAGCAAAATGCAACAGTCCTGGTAAACAGAATTTACCCATTACATTAACTATGAGCTGCATGTCACCTAATTGGGCTATACATGTTAACAACAATAGAGTGACATCCCATGTCTTTGATCAAAATTCGCCTATAGGTTTATTTGTATCAAATAATTAATCAGTTGCAAGACCAATTAGTCACGGTAACACTTGTTTTCAGTGTAGTTATATGGCACTAAATATTTAAACACAAACTCATAATGTTGCACGGCGTAGCACAACGGGAATTGTTCGCCCATTTTGCATGGCGCGTCCCACAATAAGTGTCAAAGCTTCTATATTGTGCATAAATTTTGGTCGCGACCCCGCTCATTTAGTATGCCAATCGCACCAATTCACTTAATCAATCATTATCACCAATGGCTATATCACCATGCCACACCAGCGATAAAGCACACAGTTGCCTAGAGACTGTTTTACCGCAATTTATGCAAAGTTTTGCCGCAATTTTCTTCTCCCTTTTTTTTTTTTTTTTGTTTCCATTTTTTGGTTTTGTTTATTTTTTACTTGTTGTTTTGTTTGGTTTTGTTGTGTTTTGGTTAAGCACAAGGATGAGTATGCAACGTTGAACGCTGCGACTTGCCATGTACTGTGAACAAGATTATTCAACGAAAACATAAAAGCACACCTAAAAATATAATACCTTCTATATACATAACATGCAAGCTCGCTGTACGTACAGCATGGAGCACGGGACGTCCCTCAAGGGCGTTAAAAGATTTAAGTGGCATGACGATGTATGAAATTTTGTTCATTTTATGTCAGTAAGTAGATTAGTGCAAAGCAGGCAGTCAGTCGTGTATCTGCGCTATATTGTACAATGTTTGGTGTGTACTTTCACATACGCCGCGTGTGTAAAATATACATGTAACATTATCCATTCACGTAGCGTGAGCGATGTAAAATTCATGAGTGATAATGCAAAGATAATTCCATTGTGCGTTGAAAGTCACATCAACATCAAGACCCCGACAATGAGATGCGTTTGGGGTGCGCGCAAAGGCGCGCAAGACGCAGCGGATGCGATGACAACAACGACTCTGCTGTTGGCAAGTGTCTCGTTAATCTGAAAACGAAAAGGCTTTGCATTAAATTATTAATTAATTGATTAACTGCTCCATGTAATTAGAATTATGTTTTAGACATCCGCGTGTAACGTGTAACGTGATACACTGTAACGTGTGTGTAACTTGTAAGCAATAAGTACACGTATTATAATTTGCTTGTATCATGTTTAATTTAAAATTTATGTTACGCAAGTGAAGTGTGTAAAGCTGATGCTGAAATTAGCATGCCCACATCATGTGTAATGCAGCATCATACACATCCTCTCTCAGATGCTGTAAATATTATGATGTGAACAAATCAATTTGCTGATTAACACTTTGTAGACCGCAAATAAGGGGTTTTATTTTTATTTAGGTTTTTTTTTAATGTTTTATGAAGTTGGGAGTGCACAAAAATAGCTTAATTTTGTTTGAAATAATTTACAGTTACCAGGAAAATGAGTTGTTTAATTTAAACCTAAACCCTTATCTTAGAGAAGGCTTGTATTTTTACTTTAAATGGACTTTAAAGCTAACATTACATCATTAGACTTATATAAGCAAATAAATAACACGTTTCGTTTCAAAAACTTCTATTTATTAAATAACTTATTATAAAATATTATTAAAAGCTCACAACATTACACCATGCTTTTAAATCCCAATTTTCAACAAGTAATGTGAGTACACTCTCAGAATGAAACCTCTCAAAAGCTGAATCTTATAAAATAAATTGGAAAACAATTACAATAAAATCATACTGAATTTTCAAAAAGACTGCACAAAAATATTTAATATAATTAATATTTTATTTTTTAATAACATATGAGCTTCTTTAAAATTGCGGTTGGATTTATATTTAGAGATTAGAGTTTTTTAATCAAAAAAAAAAATAAATTATGTTATTTAAGGGTTAGATTTAAAATATGATTTAATTAAAATTCTTTGCCGAATCGTTGGAATTTATAGCAATTCTTTCTTTATTGAAAATCCCATGTTTGTAGGAACCATGATTATTCATTTTAAGCTCTTAATTTGGAAATTGGCGGACATTTTCTTATTTAATTTAAGTATGCATAAACTTAAATTAAATAAGAAAATGTATGGAACATTATTAAATAAACTATAAATAAGACGAACACAAAATCAATAAATTGAAAGTTGTTTTAATTTACAAAATAAAAATAAATTAGAACAACTTTAAATTTATTTATTTTTTTGTTCGATTTACATTTAATTTCTTTAATTCAAAATTTTATGATTGCTGTCAAAAATTATTGCTTCTAATCGAAGAGACTGTAAAACGAAAGTTCAAAACTATAATACGCTTGGTGCTTCATCATCATAATAATAATAATGAAAAATACAGTCAGAGGGAGTGAATTTTTGCTTTTTGGGTAAATATTCACATTTTACGATCCATCAAATCAAAACTAATATTGTTGAATCCCCAAAAACAACCATAAACTTTTTAGCTTGTGAAAGCATCTGATGGCCTCTGCGTTATATTGTAAACATATCCGTTTTGTTGAAATTTAAGTAGCTATTTATGTGCGAGCATACTCTCCAAACACTAGCTGTACGCCCCCGCATGCATTTTATTATGAAGTTGCTCGAGATATTTTTAGAGTGAAAAGTTATAAATATGTGGGTGGGTGGGTGTCTGCATAATATGGGAATGAGAAAATTTATATCGTGCAAAAATGAATTCAACGGGTTGCTGCATATGTTTCTTTCGAAATTAGCATGATTGGCGTGCATTTGAAAATATGTAGAACACCATTTGTTGCAATTAAAATGAATAAATTCGCAGTACTATTTAACAACAAAATATGTCTATTTGATCTATTCAATATTATGTTATAAATTGTTTTAAATGCTGCACCATGAAGCTTTGTGGTTGAAAATTGAAATAATACTGTACCACATTAAAAACAACAAAATTCAAGCAGGGAACTGTGGGTGGCAGCTCCCATACAAGAAACTTACCCCCATTTTATTACCAAAGCGTTCATTTAAGACCTTTTTTATGCTCTCCTTTATCCCTAAATTAATTATCGAAAAAGGAATGATAGTAAATTTTCGTGTTGTTGTTTTATTCCCCTCTTTACATATATGAACTCCACACACAACGCGCACAACAACGGCAAAACACATAAAAAGGTCTACTGCGTCTGCAACAAATCTATCAAGGGTTGAAGCCGGGCAACGAGACCTTTCAAGTGGAAACAGTGAAGCGTATTACAAACGTGTCGACAACCATTGATTTCTTGCGAACATTAGAGGAGCTGAATCGATGGTCCAAGAAATTCATTGTGCTGGATTGTCCCACCGAAATGGCCAAGGAGATTGTTGTCAGTCACGTAAGGGACGTATCACTCGGCAGAAGAACATACCATTATCTCCTAAGCGGTCTTGTAAGTATATTTGATTGTGCAAACAAAAATTGCTATCAATTTTCAGTTTCAGATTTTTCTTTGTTTTAGTGCGGATTTTTTATTGTTTTTTTTTTTTTTTGCAAAAATTTATTCTTTTCAACGATTTACTACCCCTATCATCTAACGCTGTATTCTTTTTATACGGTCCTTTTTTACTTGTGCATTGTTTTTTGTTTTGCTGCAATTTACACGAACTCAATTTCAAACAATTCCCCAGACGTGTTTAGGAATTTGCGATTGCATTTTTTTTTTTACCAAACTTGTTTTTCACACTTTGTTTTTTTATTCCCACCCTCCATTGCAACAACTTTTGTGTTGTAATTTCAGCGACCAACTGCTCTTTGTTATCTCTGCAATGAAACAAAGTGGTGGGTGGAAATTTCCCTGCCATATAATATTTGAAATTTAATTTCAACTTTAAAAATTGTTCAACAAAATTGAGACGAATGAAATTCTTGCATAAAGTTATTGAATTGAATTTTGTGTGCGCGCCTTCTGTTTTGCAGGTAATGGATGATCGATGGGAGACAGAGGTAATCGAATATGGTGCCATAAATATTACCGGGTTTCGCATTGTGGACACAACACGACGGTACGTCAAGGACTTTTTGGATGGATGGAAACGATTGGATCCAACGACATCAATGGGGGCCGGAAAGGAGTCAATATCGGTATATTTTATTGTTATGCAAAGTTATAATATCTTGATTCGCTCCAATGGGGTAAATGCCCGAGACCACTTTGCGTGCCATTTTAAACAAAACCACCTCTCCCCGGTTTTTGATGTCCCCCGCATGAACACGCATATTTTATGACCCACTGCTACTTTACGACCAATTTAGTGAACGTCTTTGCCGTTTATTTCATCGGGAATATAAAATTGTGAAATGGCGTCCCTTTTCGAAACCCTTATTCCAAATATTATAATACACACAAACTCAAAATATAAACGACAACACCCCCATGCAGGGAAACGTAATCACCATGCTAAACGATTCAAACATCATGCACCAACACTCTATGTAGTTTACTTAGAGTAACCTTCCGTTTCTTGTATAAACATAATATATTTAGGTCGTTCATAACTATTTTGCATTTCATGATTTTTTAGTGATTTTTCCGTAATTTTATTTGCACATAAAAGTTCTTTCATATTAGCCTCTCTTATTTACTACCCCAACACCTTTACACCCTTACATATTATCCCTTTTCGAGTTTGGTACACAATGACCCGCACTATCATAAATAATCCGGGAAGAAATTTTTCCCCCAATACAAATCCAATACAATTCTACTTACTTACTTAAACACTCACACATTCCTTTTATATAAGGATAACGAAGTGAATCAAAATGCAAAAGGATAAATAAATGTAAAGGTGGTTTTGGGGGTTGTGGTTTTTTGGGGTAGTGGTTTTTATCACAAAATATGACACAGATGCAATGATGAAGAACGTTTTGATAAATGAAAAAGCATGAGAAATAAGTACAACCCAAATAATGATAATAAGAACGACAAAATAAAACGTACCAAAAAAATAAGGAACAAGGTCATCTTACACGTATAACGCTATTTTATTTTCATTTAAGGCGCAAGCTGCTCTCATGTATGACGCCGTATTTGTGCTGGTGGAGGCCTTCAATAAACTGCTGCGAAAGAAACCAGACCAATTTCGTACGTACACGATGAGACGCAGCCAACCGACAACAAATTCATCATCCAACGGAATTGGCGGAAACGGTGGCAACAGTGGCAGTGGTGGCGGCAGCAATAACAACAACCGGGTATTAGATTGCAATACATCAAAAGGTTGGGTCACCCCATGGGAGCACGGTGATAAAATTTCCAGATATTTACGCAAGGTATGTGTACACCTTTTTTTTTTTTTGTTGCTGCTGTGCTATGTACATTTTGCATTACATGGCTACCCTCACTGTTGTTTTATATTATGGCATTTATTATACACACAATGTACAGATATATATACGGAGAGATGAACCAGAGGGTGGCGCGGTATTGAAATTGTTGTCATGTCTTTTATTGTACAATTTTCGCGCCCCCTTTTTATAATTACATATTTCAGTCGGTTTATGCTTTTATTGTTACGATGGGGTGCCCTAAATTCGACTTGCACACGGTTTTATATGCGCGCCCTCAAAGGGTCAACTGTTGGGTGGCTTTTTCCTACCCATTTCTATTTTTGTGCACCGTCCCTGTATTGGGACATGTGTGCGGCGCGGAATAATGTATCCTTGTAAATACAAATTTGGTGTTGTTTTTCTTCACGAGCAAAATAATTAAAAGATATCACAACCGCTGGGTGCAGGGAGCGCTTTGTATTCAACCCCGATATGTGTTTCGAAGCACTTTAAGGTACAGCAATAAAAATTGCGGGTTGTAAAAGCTCGACCGTGGTGACGTATACACGCGCACTTGCATGCGAATGCGTGTGTTTATGTAAATAATAATTGGGAAATGAAGGGTGGAAGACCGGTTTCAATGACATTCAACATTCTACACCCTGTAGACACAGGGAAATGCGGCGATTCATTTGGGACGTGAACAACATTACATTCGTGTAATATCATCAAGTTCATTTAAATGGACATGTAATATAAGGCGCCATGTATAGAAACGTTACGATTAAGTGAATTTCATGTCGCTGAATGTGGTGGCGAGGGGGTGGATATTTATATTCAAATTCATATAACAATTTGTGTAAATACGAGTATGTATTTCGTGACGGGAGCTTGTGAAAACTTTTACGCAAATAATTTGCTCTTAATTAAAAGGGGAAAGACAAATAATAACTTTTGTAAAAGCTTTTCATGTTTGCTTTCCCAGTGCGACACTTCAGTGATGTAGAACTTGTAATATTTAAACATAAGTTGTTGAAATCATTTTGGGTGGTATGGGCTTTGTGAGAAACTCCTTCCTTTGTTTAGTTACAGAAATATATGTGAAGACTGAAGGCCATAATATATCGATAAAAGTGTGGAAGCTTTTAAGTTTGAGTAATCGTCATGGGTGTGAGTGTGTTCGAGTTATTTAACTTTGCAGTAACTATTGCTTTTGAATTACTGATTGATTTATATGACATGCATGTAAAAATATCGATTATTTAATTATCACTCAAGTCATTCAACAAACTTTAGCCAAAACTATGTCAAGTTAATTACACAAAGTCGTTTGGCCATCTATTCGAATTTAAATAAGGAATGCAAAAAAAGGCACAAAATTAAAACATCCATTAAAAAACAATTCAAAATTCATAGAGCGCAATTTTAAAATTGCAATGAGAAATCTCGCATTTTAAATTGGTTGGCAAAAAGTGAACTATTTCTTTGATTAAAACGGAAGCCGCTCTTTTCAAATAATTGCCAAAAAGCATTTTCAAAAGTCGTGAAAAGGCAGCTAAGTGCATTTGTTAATAAAAGCTCAGATTATTCTTCGAGTGTACAAACGAAATCGCCATACCAGGGTTGCTTGTTGTTCAAAACAACCGAAACAGGAAATTAATCTTTTCTAAGAAAGGTGAATGATGCAAGCAACTAAGCATTTCAGCTAGACGTTTTATTTTATTCATTTATAAATTAAACCCACCATGATAATGTTTAAGAATTTAATGAATCCACATTTTTGAAAAATATTTTAATAATTGAAAAAGTTCGTGGAACATTTATAAAATAACTATGTAGGTTTATGGAAATTAAATTCAGAAACAAATTAGCCTACACTCTGCTTAACCAGATTTAACAAGAAAGAATTGAAATATTTTTATTTTTAAATATAAAATAATATTGAAAAATAAAAATTATTGAAAAACTTTAATTAAAATAGCACGATTAATTTTACATAAAATTTCAAGGTCAAAATTTTAACGTGACGCGATATAGAAGCTCTCTAATGTGAATCTCCCTGCAATTATTTCTCCCATTTTAATTCCATCACCATTTGCTTGAATTTAAAAGTCAAAACGTCTGCATTCTTAGCGTTGAGTGATACTTCTTGAGACGTTTATACTTTTCAAGTCCTTAAAGCTTTACTTCCTCTTTTTAGAAAGAAAATAAACTGAAGGTAATTCAAACGTAACTACTTGTTTAGCCGACAAGTTTATTTCAACTTAATAGTTGAGTGTTGCCTTCATAAATTTAAACATTGCAATTGCAATGATTTTAAAGTGCAAACAATAATGCATTTTTTTACGCTTTTATTTTATGGATAGATTTAAGATAAACTTAGGCAATAATTAAACAATTAAAATTAAGGTGCAATTATTGTATTTCATGTGTAATTTGATCAATATGCATTTCTTTGTTGAAATATTCCAAAAACGAATTCACTCAACACAATTTTTTGCAACTCCACACCAGCTGAAACGTTCGGATTATCCCTGTAGAGCATTACAACATATTATTGTACATTGTTATTCTGTATTCATATGCACTGCAGTGCACTGTATACATAATGTTGCTACTTCTAACTCATATACGCATAATATAATCCAGTAGACAGGATGATACTTATAAAAGCATATATTTTATACAGCACACATAAAAGCGAGACTCGTACAACAAAAGCTTACAATTTATGGTGTTTGAAGGCTGCACCCACAACCCACAAGGGTGTATGTATCAACCACTTATATGTTATATATGTTATATTGCACATTTGCGGTGGAGAAGATGGGGTCTTCAACACAAATGTAGAAGTATGGCACTGAAACTTCGTTTACATAAATTTTCTGATTGCACTGTAGTTATACATTTGGAGGAATTTCTCGGGCAGTGCTCCTTTTTGCGAGTATGTGAGTGCATGTGTGTGAATTGAGAGAACGTCGATATATGTGAATAAAAATCAAAATTGTAACAGTCAAATTTATTTATTGCTGCGAGAACTATAAATGGCAGCCATTTATTTCAAGTATATTCAGATTTTTCAAAAATGAAATATCCCAAAAAAAAAATGGGGGAAAAAAGCACAACAACTGCAATAAAAATCAAGCACAAAACATTGTTCATATGTGCGTGGTGTGAGGACATTAAAAAAAAGGCAAAAACCGAAAACAACATACAAACAGGATGGCAAAAAGACGATAAAATGGCAAACGAGAATTATTATGCTTTTGCTAAAAACGTAAAATTTTCATAAGCTGTGTGTCTCAGTGAAATGAAATAGCATGGAAACAGTGTGTGGTAGGATTAATTGAATGCGAAATGGGCGTGGTCTATGTCGGAGATGGAGATGTGAAAAATTTTCTGTACTTTAAAAATTTATATTACCATCCCGAACGACTGACATGACGTTCTGCTGCATCAAGCATGGCAGCAGTTTGGAATAATTGAATAATTCCGATTCGATGGTTGGAATGTTTGATGATCCTTGGTAGCGGAACACAATCTGTAGACGTATGTTGCAAATGAAAAGGTTTATGTAGCCATTTTGTTTGTAATTATTAAACGATATTCAGATACAAAATATTGCATCGGAGGAAACGTTGCACTTAGAAACATATAAATTTATTAAGTATAATTTCAATCCAGCATATTAGTTAATGGTTGCTTGTTTGAATGGCGATTTTTGCATTATTAGACTTGTTTTATTGAGATCTCATTTTGTTTATTTTGAAATTTTAAATGAAATGCAACAACAAAATAAAACTTGCTTTTATGAGGCTTACTCTTTCGATATATTTATTGCGCTATTGACCGCAGGTGGCGATAGCTAATGATAGTTAATCATTTATTTAAAAAACCTACCGTAATTTAGGTTTACAAGTTTGATGCAATTGGAAGGGAAATTTTACTTTTAAAAATAGTTTTAATTGCATTTAACGGCTTTTTAGTTAACATAGCAATTGTATCAATATATGATTTTAACTAAGTGTAATGTAGATTATTAGATAAAAAGTGCGCCACCTCTTGTTAACTGGAAAAAGTTCTCCGCTTAAAACACAAACCCCAATATATATAAAAAAAAACAATTTGAATTTACTTATTTAAAATTGATTCATAATAAACTATAGACGAATAAATTTGCAAGCTTTAAGTTTTTTAATCAAAAATCTTGATCTGACAAAAGAAGATAAAAAGCGTTCCTTAATGGTTTAAGTATATTAAGGCCGCTTGTATTATAGATGTTAGTCCTTTTCGCAAACAAATTTATTGCCCTATTATATTTGTGGCTGTATTTTAATGGGCTTGCTATTTGAATACTGGTTCGCTATTTCCTTTTAAAAATATGATTCAGCCGATAAATGCATATTATCCTAATCCCATATTACGTTTAAAATAAAATTGAAGATTACTTTCTATTATTTTTAAACCAATTAATTAAAAATTTATTGGGAAAATTTTATCCTTAAAAAAAAAATACTTTAATATACTTTAAAAAATATACTCAAAAAATTTGGCTGAATCATTTTGGAATCCTCTAAAATTCCAGCAATGTGGCACATGTTTGTACTTCCAAATCCAAATAATGGTTTTATATTCCAGTCAGCTTTCCACCAAAAAAAAAAACGAAAACAATGCTAAAGCTGCACTGACGACAACACCGCCACCAACATTACTTATCAGCCATTCCACATTCAAGTCATGTTTACAAATTACTGGCTCAAAAATCATTTACATTTATCCCTACTGAAGAAATTAAAATCGATTTGAATTTATTGCCTGTCCCAACTTTTGGTAACCGAATCAAGAAACAACCATGAAATACTATGGGATGAATATAATTCACAGCATGACATATTGCGTGTACTTTGCAGTGGCCTCAGCCTTCCTCGGTAGCGACACGAGTCGCGAGATGTGTCGCAGATATTCGCAAATATAGTCAGATTTCATGGGGGTTACAGACTTTGCGACTATCCCTTTCGGCAAGACTCAAATGGGGGCCCGCCGCTCACTGAATTTGCCTGAGCTCTGATGGGTAACCGTTGTTCGTTGTTTTTTTTTTCCTATTCTTGCCCTACACCACCACTCCTTGATGCGATGGGATTTGATGCGAATTATGCTACTGAATTCAATTGGTGACGGATTTTAAAGACTAAAGTGCTTTTAATTTTGTTACAAATTGAGTGCCATTTCATTAACGCTTCATTTTGAAGAGGTTCCATAATTTTTTTTTTTTTGGCGTAATATTTAAAAGACAGAGATTTATTAATCCAAAACTTGATTCGAAGAAGTGGAAGTAAAAGTAATTAGCAACAATGTTAAAGGATTTAAATTTAAATATAATGTTACTTAATATTTAACACAATTCACAACATCTAGAGCTAGATCTTCAATATTATTGAAGATATTTATAAGCATTCGCTATATTTCAATTAATTGCACATCAATTAGAATCAAAAAGCAATTAAGCAGCGTCATTCCAATTTCTACAATGTATTTAAACTGTAATGACCTACTGCCTAGCATATTATTAAAGTTATGTGGAGAGAGTATGCATAATTCTCAGATACCGGGTAAACCGCAAATATGGTCATTGGCTTTGTGACGAGTACAAACAGATGATGACTGGGAAACTGTTGTCTGCATATTGTTCAGTTTGGCATTCTGAATATTGGATTGTGGGCACACATGCACAGATGCAATCTTACTGTGATGTTCGTATTGTTACTATTTGTGAGTTGGGTCAATTTAATCCACATAATCTCCTCGTGTATTGAGATTTGCCAATATTATTACTAAACAGATTAGGTAGCCCTTACTGTTGACTTTGAATATTCGATACAGCATCTGACTTGACTTTTGCAACAATGCAGGGTTTAAACTATGCATGTTGCAGTATAGATATGTATCCATTAATGCTCAAAGTAAACCCACATAGATTACATAGCATGGCTCTGAATAATATTACTGGGTTTGAAGACGTACTTAAGTTCTTACATAATATTATAATACGTTATTTGTATTAATTTTTGTATATTCTTGAAAGTAAATGAAGGTTATGTACAGTTATTGCTACAATATGGTGTCTTGACATTTTTTTAATAGTAAATTTTGATATGGTTGGTTTCTTGGATATGCTTCAAAATAAAATTTGATCGTCTTGTCATAAATTACCCAATACATAAACCAATTAAATTAGCTATGTAACCAACAGATGGCATTTTTCTGGCAAAAACAAAGTCTCTCATTTTCCCCTTCTCTAATCCTTAAAAATATTCAATTTTAAAAACTAAAGGCAATAATGATAATACTGCTCACGTGGCTTCTCATGATTTATGCTACACATAAACATATTTAATTAGTGATGTAACCAACAGATGGCTCTTTTTGACAACGACAAAATTTCTCCCATTCCTATTCACTAATCCTTAAGAATTGTCAATTTATGCAACAGCAAACATGAAACCACATTAAAAAACTAATTCCGCTGATGATTTACATTAGTCCTATTCCCTTTACAGCCAGACTTTATAACAATACAAATATTATAAATTGCATTATGTTCCGCTGTAGAGCCGAAACAGCTCATTAAAAATGGAACTCGTTCAGCTTATTAGCTAAAGTACAGCCGTACACACTGACTCTTATTCGCACAGCCTCCTCTCTTATTGCAAATAATCTAGGCATCAGGACTTGTACACAAATATTATAGACATACTTATATGCTAGTAATCATCGTAGCATAGAGGCAATGCCATTGCCATCACTTTAATTAAGCTTACTTAAAATTCCTCATTAAATTAATTGTCAGTGCGCTCTCGCACATTGTTTGTATTCAGCAAACAATTATCATAAGTTTTGTACTGTTTGATGTTTCCGTGTGCGCACTTAAAAACAATTCTGCGCCCCTCGTATTTGCATTATCCAACACACAATTAAAAATTTAAAAATGGTAGCCGCATGATATGCGAATGGGCTTCCAAATTGACAACTGCCAACATGGGCGATGAAACAGCATATTTAAAGCTTTCGTTACGCTACAGCCGGTATCGTCAATGAATAGAGAGCATGTGTGCGATTCAGTTTGGAATTTGGATCCTGCACCATTGTGTTCAATGCGTTCGTCTCACTTTTATGTATAATCGATTGTACGTGCATATATTTTTGTTGTTTATCCTTGTTCATCCATTTTTTTTTTGTTTGCTTTTCCATTTTCTATATCGCATATACACTAACCGTTTTGGTAATCGCAATTGCAGGTGGAAATCGAAGGACTCACCGGTGAGATACGTTTCAGCGAGGAGGGACGTCGACAAAATTACACGCTTCATGTCGTCGAAATGACGGTCAACAGTGCTATGGTGAAGGTGGCTGAATGGTCGGACGAGTCGGGATTCTCGCCCATTGCTGCCAAATATGTGCGATTGCGAGCGAATGCGGAAATTGAACGCAATCGCACGTACATTGTGACGACAATCATTGAGGAGCCGTACATTATGTTGAAGAAACCGGAGCCGGGTGAGACGCTTGAAGGGAATGATCGTTATGAAGGTTACTGTAAGGATTTGGCTGATTTGATTGCCAAAAGTTTGGAAATTAATTGTAAGTAATGGAAGTAAATTTTACGTCCTAAATTTAAGAATGTTTGTAGTTGTTGCGTTCTATTGAGATATCATTTAAATTTTTATTTATTTTAAAAAGAACATAATTACCTAACTAAGGTTTATTCGATCGGCCGCAAGTGGCGCTGAAAATCAGCATCATTTCATGTCCACAATTTAAGTCTCTGGGGTTGGTACGATTGGAACGAGAATTTTCCTTTCATAACTACATAATTTTATTTGCATTTCATGACTTGATATGTTAACTATTTATAATTTTAACGAAATGAATTGTGCTTCATTCATGTTGCCTACTAATTTTATTCATTAAAAAGGACGCCACCTCTTGTCGACTAGAGAAAGTACATATGTTTAAAATATTAACAAAATATTGTTCTATTGAAATAAACTGAATTAAATCTCAATAGAACGCAATTACTAATATTTAAAATTAAATTGTGCACATTAACTTTATGAATGTTTTTTAGAATTTTGTTTAAAAGGCTCCTGTAAAAATTTTTTTTCTAGATGAGCTACGCATTGTAAAAGACGGAAATTACGGTACAGAAAACACTGAAGTAGATGGTGGCTGGGATGGCATGGTGGGAGAGCTTGTTCGTCACGTATGTATTCCAAATCCTTTATAAATAATCATCTCCTTTCTTTGTATTTTACCAATCTTAAATGGAAGCATTTTACGACTTGAATTGCATTGCTGCATTTATTTGAATATGCACCATAAAGGACCAATGCAATGCCAATTTAAAGCTTCGTGGAATTACACAAACTATCTAGGGATAGTGTAACTGCGTTGAAAATTCAAATTCAAAGCAATCAAATTGCTATGTGGTCGAAATTCGAACAAATAGTCGATTACGATGGGTGTAAAAAGATTACAGTGCATATAGCCACAGTGATTTACTAAGGGTGGTATTTCAATAAGGGGTGTATAGCTGAATTGGCTTGTATCAAATTTGGGGCATTTTGGTGGACGTGCACTAAATCGTTTCTTACCCACCACGCATGCAACATTAGAAGCATGGTATACGCATATGCTTGATATTTCATTACCATAAATTGTATCACACAGTGGCCACATTAATTACATCTTATTGTTTATCTTTCTAATTATATTATGAATGGAAGTAAGCGACAGTGCACAGGGCTTTCATAAATTTTAGAAGCAATGCTCCATTCTGTTGCCAATACCAATTCCCCGCACCACCCCAATGTGTGCACGCCTGGTTGGGGGGTTGCTATACATAACAACAAAACACACTGAAACACATTGTGGTAGTGGTGTTGTTCCACAAATGATAGAAATCATTGTATGGAACCGAGAAGATTGTGCTCCGCACACTGCAAAGCACACATGAACGCCATGTCGTTACTTTGTCATTGTATACATATGCACAATGCACATTTCTGCACCCATGGTTCAGTGCAGGGAAATGCATACACACGAAAGCGTGTGTAATGTAATAAAACATCCCTTTCGCATGCATTCTAGCATTCCATTAGAAAGACCACCCTGCATCAGCAATCCTTGCTGCATTTAGGATACCCTGCAAGTAGTGTCGCCTTCTTGCAGGAACGCACAACGCGACGTGCTGTGTGTTTAGCTCCACACTGCAAGTCTTAAATCTATAATATGCGGATATGCGATGCGAGTGCGCCCCCAACCGTCTCGTGAATTCCTATTAAAATTTTACACGCAGTGATCTACAAATATATGAATGTGAGTATATGCATGGCGCAGCAGGCACTAAAAGCTTCCTCCACCAGCAGCAGTGGCAAAGAAACATGAATCTGCCATCTACTAAACATATTTCATCCGAATTAACTCGCATAACACTAATGCCGGAGCATTCCTTTAGTTTTATGTATGTATGTTGAAGCCCACATGAATGCAGCACCCTCTTCTTGGGAAGCATGTCCTTGTAAATTGAGATCTATGGTGTGTGTGTGTGTGTTGGTGTGCTGGAAGTACGTGGGATTCATCGCCTAATACTTTGATGTTACTTGCGGTGCAATTTATCGCAAAAGCTTTCTTCTCTAAATTATGTCAAAAATGTGCATATCGCTTCTTCATAACCTTTATATCGTGCATCTACCTAACAATTTACGTGCACATCCAGCATATGCAGCTGTTGTAGGTTTTGTATTTCTCACCTCGAATATCTTAACCTGATGTAATATTAAAATGCAACCAGCAATGCTTGCTTCCTCTTTGTGTTGTGTGTAGGTTTAATAACGCGAATATAGTGTGGAGGTTGCTTTATGCTTTCATAGAGATTTTTTTATATAAAGGGTGATCCATTTGCAAATTTTGTTTCAAATCATCTTGCCTATATGATGTTTGTGTTCAGTTTTCATTGAAATTTTGAACGAAATTACCTTAAAATATTAAACGACATTAACCAAACTATTAATTTAAATAAACATTTTCCTGAATAAATTTAATATTATGTGTTTTATTTTAAAAATATACATCATAAAGCCCTTATTGGTTTACCCTTTATAAGTTGAAATACACCCCATGCATTTTAAAATAAGGAAGTTCACGTAAAAGCACATCTTAAATAATATGTACCACATTAAATATTCAAAGAATGCACTGCCAAAAGCAAGCCCAACTAACTGCATAATGTATGCATGTTAAACTGAATCATTAAAAAGAATGCATCATTATTAAATAATGAATATTAAGGTTGGCTGCAGCGAAGAAAAATTGAAATTTACACATCCTGGTGCAACTGACTAATAAACGCGCACAGTAACCCAGCAAAATGCATCAAACTCAAACTGCGGGTTGGTCGTGTGCGGCTGCAAAAGCTCATTTCACCAGAATTTTATTTTATTGCCTGTTACACCATTACTCCTACATTAACAAATGCAATTTTACACCACATAATGAATGCAATATAATGTAATTAAGGTAATTGCAAACCTAAAAACATGATCGCGGTGTATTAAATTATTATGCATTGACCTACATTCATGCGGACACACTGCACAATGCACATGCACTTTTGCATATATGCATATATGACGCTGCGATGCATCAAACGTTGTTACGATGTGCGGTGTGCATCTAAACTCGCCGTGCTGTGCAACAAAGTTGTGTGTATAGGGGGTAAAAATATAAAGTTTTTTTGAAAGATTTTCCACTGCAACAACTCCGTTTTCACACCGTCATTTTGCATTATTGCGGATGTGCACAATTACGTTTGTACGTAGCCATCGTTATAGTTACCTTCATGGGTGGATTTCCTAAGGGTGTAATGATTTGCATACAGCATTTTCGACAAATGGTTTTGTATTTATTTTTTTTTGATGGAAGGTTGGAAATTGTAAGGGTGGGAATATGCGTTTCTAACAATAAATATGAAAAGTTCTTCAAAAAAAAAGTTAGGAAATATTTTGAAGCAATGAAAATAAATTCTTTAAGGACTTTAGATTTGGGGTTAGTCCGTTTTTTATTTACAGTCCTTAAAAATTCCTTTTCATTGATAACTATTATGACTTAATTTTTTAATGCCAAAGTTATGTAAAACTTTTATGAGATCAAAAACACTCTGTATTTCATATTCTCGATTTCGGCTATGTTGCTTTCTTTCAATTCCTTCTTAAACTCGCATCTAAATGTGGATTAAATTACATATGTAAAAGTTTCACTTTTTTTAGAAAATATTATTGGAAATCACCTAAATAACCAAATGTTTTTAGAACCAAGTTAACTTAAATTACATTTTAAAGGAAAATTTGGAAAGATGGCCAAAAAATTAGATACAAAATGAACAGCCTTAGTATTAAATAATTTAAAAGCAATAATTAATTTATAAATATTTAATCCACTTCTATAACATATATATGTTATAATTTATGAATGAAATTTAAAACATAATTGAAGCATAATAATTATGCGAGTGAAATAAAAATAATTAATTGATATGTCACACCTTTATTTATAACGGCCATAAACTCGACATTATAATTATTTTTTTAAAACAATAATTCTCTAAATGTATTGTGATATAAATGCACGCGGTGTTAAATTAAAGATAATGAATATTAAATTTCAAAATTACCTATAATGAAATTGCGTCAAAAATGCATCATTTTAAATAATTCACAAGTCATTATAACATTTTTTAAATGCACAACACTGTTTCAGCTTTTGTTGTAATTAATCTGTGAATAAAATATAAATGAATAATAACATCCTGTTAAATTAATTAAAACACTTTTTTTAAAGAAATTAAATTTTAATAATATTGTGTGCACATGCCAACATTGTATAAAATGTAAATGATGATAATTATGGTTTTAAATTGACTGAGTTGTTGTTGAAATCAAAAAAGTACTTACCTTCAAAAATTAATTGGCATCCACATGGTAACTAGTTGACAATCATGAAATAAATGCAATAATTAATATTGTTGTAAATTATATGACAACCACAACTATTGTAGTTATAATATTTGTTTCAAAAACACTCTTCTAAATATCACATTACACTAAGCCAAATTTCAAACAAATATTTTCCAATTATAATCATAATAATGTTCCAACAATTTCATTTTGACAATAAATACCAAAACACACATCCCATAAATGAATAATTAATACATTTATTGAGCTTATATTTCACCAACCTATCATTAATATTCAACTAACTAAAATTTAATTAAATATTAACAGGAAGCGGACATCGCCATCGCATCAATGACAATCACCATGGAGCGGGAGCGCGTAATTGACTTCAGTAAACCGTTCATGTCGCTTGGCATTTCCATCATGATTAAGAAACCTGTCAAACAAAAGCCGGGCGTTTTTAGCTTCCTAAATCCACTTTCTAAGGAGATTTGGGTGAGTCCATTTGCGCTAAAGTAATACCCAATACATCTCTTAAATTTGACCAAATCATCCTGCAAATCCTTTCATTTTTGGACGTGACACTTTGCGTTATTGTTCTGTTGCAATTTAAGACGATGACACGAAATCTTGATTGTTGATTCATCGCATTGATTGAATTTCTTTTTGCTCGCATACAATAAAAAGTAGACTTCAACGTGCTGCATTATTGATGTATTAATTGTGTTCAATTGAGTATCAAATTGAATTATTATTGGTTCATTTAGTTACCAATTTAACAGCTGAGCAGCTCAATGACTTTATAGTTATTGTTGCACTTTTGATGAAATTGTTTTAAAAATATTTCCTCAACATAAAATCATTTAATTAAATTTGACTAGTTAAACTGATAATTGCATCATTAAATTAATGCATTTAAAATTGGGGTGATCATTTAGTGTGTCAGAACTCAACTCAGACACATTTGTGGAAAATCTACAATCTGCAAATTAAAATATAAAATTCATTAGCTACTCCCCGCATCCAGATCACCCCCAAAAAATAAAATTCCGCTTTATATTGCACCCTAAAATTCACTTTTGAAGTAAGCATCGTTCCATCCCACCCACAGCGCTCGTAATTTAACAGCTCTTGGATACATAACTACCTACACATAATATGCTTTTGTAATTTATTTGCTCATTAATTAAGAAATTTGCGCTACCCCCAAACAGGTGTGCGTTATATTCAGCTACTTCGGCGTGAGCATTGTGCTTTTTATCGTCTCGCGATTCTCACCGTATGAGTGGCGGCTGGTTCAAAGCTCAGGTATGTATTCACTTTGTAGCTTCAACAATCTCTATTTTATAATATAAATGTATACTTACTATGTGGACGTAATTTCACATATAATTTCGTTCCACCAACCACACGCCCACACGTTGGTCTTGCATTTTCTTTATATTACAATTATTACTGTGTTTGTTTTGTTTTCCAATTTCGTTTGATTGTGTATTCTTCCATATTTTTTTTTTACTTGTGGGGTTATAAAAACACCCATTCATTTTTATATGTGACGACGATGTCGTTGTATTTTTTCTCTTTGTTCCCGTTGTTTGTCCTCCCGGCCTCCCGCACACACCATAGGCGACACCCCAGATCAAATAACCACGCAAACGTTGCCTGCACCACAGACACATAACATCAATGAGTTTAGCATTTTGAATTCGTTTTGGTTTGCACTGGGCGCTTTCATGCAACAAGGTTGTGACATCTCGCCACGCTCCATCTCCGGACGTATTGTCGGCTCGGTGTGGTGGTTCTTTACGCTCATCCTCATCTCATCGTACACGGCCAATTTGGCGGCGTTCCTCACCGTCGAACGTATGGTGACACCAATCAACTCGCCGGAAGATCTCGCCGCACAAACCGAAGTGCAATACGGCACACTTTTCCACGGCTCCACATGGGATTTTTTCAGGGTGAGTGCTATTACAATTTATATTACACAAACACACACACAAGATTCGTATTAAAATATGAAACTTTTACTGCGGTGCAGCCAGCTTTAACAACGACAATACGATTTTATGACGATAAACGATGAAACGTTCATATTACAGGGCGGAAAATAGAGCTGATATTTTTCCCATTTAATTGAAATTTATCTTATGACAATATCTTCGTGCTTATAGTGTTTGCTTGGCGCGTTTCGAGTGTTTCATGCCATTTTTCCATTTACCTTTAATTCCATTTTCATCCGCCCCCAACCTATTTTTTGTCGTTTAATAAAGTAATAATCGTTATTCCGTTTCCAAAAAAAAAAAAAAAAAAGCAACAAAAAAAGTAAGGGAAAAGTTATAGGAAAGGGGAAACTCTTATTACACAGGCCTTTTTCATATACACACTGTTATCTCTCGTATTTTGATACCGTTTTTAATTAAGCTTTATATCCGAAAAGTGTGCAAAAAAAAAATGAAAAATAAAAAAATTTAATCGAAATACTCGTATTTAAGACGCTTATATTTTGTGCCACACACCGAATACTTTTTTGTGTGTGTGCTCTTTTTAAAGTAATCGCTTCCACCCGAACCCAGGGCGCAGCTCAACTGGAATAATGGGCGAAATATCGGTTTTATATTGCATTGGTCGTCTATATAATATGTTAAGTTCATGTATGGATGGTACGGTGAAGGTATACGGTACTTATAGGTACTGCGGGAAGACGCAACGTTATTACATTTTCGCTGACTGTTTAAGAACATTTTTATTTTGTAAAGGGAATCCATTAAAACATGAACTGTCGGTGTTATAAAATGTTCTGAGCATATATTATGTAGATATGTTTGTTCTGCCGTGTTCTTATGAGTATATGTGTATTAAGTATGTTGATAACATGTGAGTAAAACATATAAAAGCGTATCACAAGGAGAGTTCGGATGAGTGTGACCTTTGTCACATGCGATGTGTGTATTCCCTTTTATATTGCTTTATGAACGGACGATTTTTTTTTTGGTGTGTGTTGCTTTTACACATCATCCCTGGCATGTATCCTATATTATGCGCTTCCATCCTATAAAGTTTCTCATTGTAAAAGCTTCACAACTTATTTCCCTTTTTCCCTTCATCATCTGTGTACGTTTTGTACAATTGTCATACAGTCGGTATATGTTCACCATTATCTGCCACAGATTACATTCAACAAACACACAAGCTTTCGAGCCACTTCTCCTTCATGCTTCTGTTTATTTTCCATTACTTTTACTTCATATTGCTACACGAGTGAATTGTAGCTACCAGCTACATAATATTATATGAATGTGTATTTCTTCATCTTTAACATTTAATGTATTTTCTTCATTGAATTATGCCTTGTGTGTTGTATTTTGAATCCGCAGAGATCCCAAATCTCTTTGTACAGCAAAATGTGGGAATACATGAACTCCAGGAAGCATGTTTTTGTGCGTACATACGACGAGGGCATACGAAGGGTGCGGACGTCAAAGGGTAAATACGCCTTGCTGATAGAGTCGCCGAAGAATGATTACACAAATGAACGAGAGCCCTGTGACACAATGAAAGTTGGACGAAATCTGGATGCCAAAGGGTTTGGCGTTGCCACACCCTTGGGATCACCATTAAGGTAAGCAAATTAATTGAATATAACTAACTCATGGTTTTGGTGTTTTTTTTTCTTTTTTGTGTCACGTCTTTGTCACATATTGCGCTCACATAAACGTTGTTGTAGTATGTGGGAGCCTTTAGGTGAAATGGTTCCGTTAATGCGGGCACGTCATGTTTCTTCTGAGTTAGCATAAACACCCAAACCCACTTTGCATAACCTGTCATAATATTGTTAAATATTGTGAGATAATAAAAAGCAGTGTTTTTCATATTAAATCGTTTCCGCATTAAATTTTTTTGAACAAGGGTTATGAATTTACCTGTTAATGGTGAAAGGTAATCTGTCTATTTTAAACACCCTTGTTGTTAGTTAACTCAATTGTATTTGTTTGCTGTAGGCGTTTATTTATAAACCACATAATTTAAATTTTATAAATTAAAAAGTGAAGTGAACACCAACATCAATAAACCCATAACATTTATTGATTTTCTTTAAATACGGATTAAGGAAGTCAACTTTTTTTTAAACTTCAATGTTTTAAAATTTTTGGAGCTTGAAAATTTGATTAATTTTATTCTATGTTTTAGCATCCTTGTCTCAGTATTAAAACCAATTAAGCAGTATTATGAAGGACACATTAAAACACGCTGAAATAGATTTAAAAATGGTCATTGGTCAATTTGAAAACGCTTTCGATGGCTTTTAAATTTGAACTTCCACTTTGATCTTAATCTTTAAAGATTTTTACATTTTACTTAATAAAGGACCACGCTAACTTACTGAATTCAAAACTTTCCTGAATTTAAATTAAAAAATAATAATTAATCTAAATAAAGGCTCACATATTTTACCAAAAAATTAATTAAAGTCCCCATTACAATTTGTACATTTTACAATAAAAAAATGTCCTTAGGCTGACATTTTTTTTTACAACGAATTTTATTTCACCAATTTCAATTGAGGGAGAGCAAAAACCCAAATAAATCCTGTTATACGAGTACGTAGTAGTTGAAGCATTCTCGCAAATTGAATACTGAACTGTGAATTCGGTAAAGCATTTGTCAAATCCAAATGATATTTAACGAAGGACACCGCAACGCCATAATTCGAAATGGCAAAAAAAAAATTGCAAATAAAAAATTGAAAATTTAAGCCGAACATTAAGGCTATATATGTATGTGATAAAAATGACTCACCTACTTTTTGCCGCATTCACTTAGCACATTTCATATAATCCCAAATTGAAAATGATTTTATATTATTTTTTGCCAGTGGAATATAATCTTAGCAGCCACGGGAGATATCGACTTACTGCGTGTGTAAGCGTAACGTCTTGTAAAGACGACGCCACACAAGACTATTATTAAATATATTAGATAGACGTCAGCTCAGATGACAACACCATATTATCTCTATGTCGGGATGAAAATATAAAGTAGGTTTCATGCGGTGGTACACATCGCATGTGTGAGAAACACATGCACACGTATATTCCCATTTGTGTACGGAGAGCATCGTTATTTTGTGGGTATTTCATAAAATATAAATGTACTTTTGAAACCTCACGGGAGTTGAATATGTGCGGACTTTTGGATGTGTGGGGTGTGGGTGAAGCATTTTTCTATTGAATACCGTTTACATCTAATGGACTATTACGGAATAAACAGGCGAAAAGGTCAAAACCTCATCAACTAATCACTACATCCACTTACATGTGGGATGGTGCGACTGGTGTGGGGATACACTTTGGAATATTTTGATGAGGTACGCATAGAGAAAGGGTTGTTTTTGATTTGCTTGTGCAATAATGTAAGGGATGAAAGCAAAATTCCGGCGTAGAAGAAAATTTATTTCTTCTACATAGTTAAGGGTTGAAGACATTTTAAATCTTTCAACGCTTTAGAAATTTATTACCCACTAGCGGAGGAAACCGTGCGTTGCTTGGACACAATTTGTTGTATTATATAATTTATATTAACTGTTTTTCAGGTTTTTCAGTAATTTTACCGTTTATTTTTCAAGTTATTCTACTTTTTCACGAACCGCGATTTTTTTCGCAGTTTTAGTGGGTTAGTTTTTCGTTTAAAATATGCCTTACTAAATTCCAGAATATTTTAAAATCAGTTTAAGTGTAATGAAATCTAACATTTACAATATCGTCTCAATTTTTATCACTTTTAGTCATGAAGTCAACTTTTTTCATGTATCGCGATTTTTCGCGGATTTCGCGGTTTCATTTTGAGTTTAAAATATGAATTCTGAATGTTTACAAATACGTGTGTAAAATTTCGTAGCGATCTTACTGCCAGTCTTAGCGTGATTGACTCCTATTTACGTAATATACATACTTGGTCGTTTAGGCCGTATTTATTTATTAGATTTTAACGACACATTAAATTAATTTGCATTTTTTTAATGAAAATTAATGGGAAGAATAAAATTATTTAATAAAAAAATTTCAAGACAGAAATAATTGCAATTAACAATAATAATTAATTGCATTAAATTAATGCTTCAAATTTGCCGCCCCAAATTGAGTTAATGTCTTTAGTGTTTTCGAATTTATCTGTTCATGTATTTTCTCTGACACCTAGTTTGTTGAATTGTCACTCCTTAATCATAATATATTAATATCGCATCACAATAATTGTCAATTTGTGTTACATAATGCACTAATATGTATACATTTCAATAGTTTCAATTACCCTTTGCCATAAATTCGCACATTATGCTGGGGTGAACACTGAACATGCAGATGAATTATTAATTTAGATAGATGTTCCTATATCTTAATAATTCAGTGCAGTGCAATAGCCCAAAGCATTTCTTACCCAAATAAGTGTGCGATTATCCTCCAAATTCATTTACCCTCCAATATTACTGTCCATCCTTCACACTGCAATCCCAGTTCACTCATTCATGCGAATAATGCGATTAATTTAATATCTCCCAATGCAGCACAAATCAAATTTGGATACCATACCTACCTGCATTCATATTATGTTGGTACACCTCAAACTCACCCCTACATGTCGCACTGCAATATACACACACTTAAATGTGCATATGCAAATCTTTGCAGCAAAATCCATTTTAACCATGTTCATGGCTTTCTACCGCAATGCACTTTCCTTCAGCCACCCGCACCCCCCACCACTTAATATGTGTACGAACATTCATCTTATAATTTAATTGAGTAGTTTAAATTCATTTCAATTCCTTCATGCATTAACTGTGCGTCCAAGTGTGTGAGTTTCTAACTAAACATCAAGACGGTCATACAACGTGCAGCACCACATTTACAGCTGCCATTTCCGATTATTTACAGACCATTGTGTAAGACACTACATCGTCTTTGAGTGTCAAACATCATAATATTATTGCAAAACGTAATTCGTAGCAGTCGTTCATCTTGTTTACACGTTTTAGATAAATATATGGTCATACAGAGATTGTATTTTATTGATCAATTATTGTAAGGAAAATATTGTCATAACAGTTATAGTTGACACTTAAGGAGACATTTCTGTGAGCTGTTATAACGAACAAATAGGTCATAAGTGTGGTTTTTGGGAAATTATTTTAAAATCGTCAGAATTAAGTTTAGTATCAAGAAATGATTTTTTAAATACTCATCAATTTCCTCGAGTTTTTAAATTTTGACCTTGAAATGTTCATCAAGTTTTCTAATTTTATTAAACATTATAATAATGTGAAAACATATTCAAAAATATGTTAGGTTTCTGAGATTCAAAAAGCATGAACAGTTTCTGAAATATTAAACGTTTCGGAGATATCAATAGTTTCACCTTGAATTATTTGATTTTGACCTTGACATGTTTAGCAAATTTTTTTCAATCAGAAAACATTATGTATTTGTAAAAGAATAATTTTATTGTGTGGTGTTGGTGAGTTAGAAAATGTGAGGTTTGCTAACTGATTGTCCTGGTAAAGGCGATCCTGATTTCAGCCTAAAGGAATTTAACATATATTTAGAATCGATTCGCTTTTTTATTGATTAATTTTTTGTGAATAATTTAACCTTGAAAAGATAATTGTTGCATTTAAAAAGTAATCTATAATATAGGTACTGTTATAATTTTGAAAACTCATTAACCTTTAAATGGCGTCAGTTTTACGGTACCATTTTTCTTATTTGTCATAGCTGGCATATAAAGTCACTTAAAATATCATAAAAGTTAATACCACTTTAACCTATAATTTATATTAAGCTCACACTAAATTAACAAAATCGATTTATTTAACCATTTTTACATCAATATCTTTCCCAACATTTTTCCATGATTGATTATTCCATATTAATAACAATGCAAATGTGCTTTGTGGAATTATTTCCGCTAAATGAAAAAGGAGCAAAAAAAAGCACCAATAAATTTAGGTTTAAAATAAAAAACGTTATACGGTCAAACTTTATCATCCCAAAATCTATGCAAAACTTTTCCGCACGCACTCCCATCAGTATACATGGGCAGCCATGCAACGCCTGACGCGATGCGCCCCACCATCCGTGCGCCACCGCATGCCTTCCTATTGTGTAATTTTCATGGCCCCATTTAAGGGATGAGAATCAAATGACGGTTACTGTACCACAAGTTATATATTATTGCATAAGAAAAAAAACTTTTTGTAGCGCAGATTCCACAGACATGAAGCGGAAATATGGCAACAGGATGGATGGTGTATAATAAAGTTACTGTATAGAAGGCGCATAACTATAGTTATTTTATGACATGGTGACGAGGAGTTTTGGGGGAGGGGGTGGCAAATCTTTAAATGTGGAAGCCACACACTCGTTATATACGTTCGTTCTGAAAAACAACAGAGGAACGAATAATTTGGTTGGGCATAAATTATTGTGACGGTTATTTCCTTTCAGCAAGTTTTTATAATGTTCCAAATGTCCCTCCTTCTTAAGATATTTCAAACTCAATTCTGTAAAGGAAATTGTAAGCGTCTGCAATCATTTTGTTTCCCCCCACGTCTTTTGTTTAACCCGTTTTATTCTCGTTATTATATATTTTAGAAGTTGTTCTATCAAAATGCAAGATTAAAGAACATTTGCAAAATACATTATAGAGTAAGCGTGTCTCCTTCACACCCCCTCAAACAGTACTTCTTTGGGGAGGCAGGACACAAAAATGTGGCTTGTAAATATTGCTGCTTCCAAACATATTTGATATGTTCCAATTCGATTGAAACACTAATTCAAAACAAGAACGCCGGACGCATTGGGTGGAGAATGATTGCACATTGAATTTCCTTAGACACTATAACCAATATTCGAATGTGCCATTTGTTAAGATTCAAGATAAGGAGATAAATGTGTTTATCGAATTTTGCTGCATACGAGTACATTTATGGCATTTTGGGAATAGTCCATATTTCACATATTATTTAATAAGGGATGATTTCTTTTGTTTTTATTCTCATCCCTCATTTCGGACGAATATCCATGATGTAGCACTTTTAACGGTTCATTAATAATGCAATAAATCACAACGGAATTGCATGACATTTAATGAAAAGGAATTCTCTGCGATTGATATTTAATGAACTTTGAAAGGGGTGATTGTGAATACTTCCTGTAACAATTGATGTTGTGTACTTTTTATTAAATTAAACATTTTTAAAATTACTCGGGAATAACACATTGTTGTTTTTTTTTTTTTTTCTGCGCTTTTTACGGTTTATTTTCGCAATTTAAGTAAACAATATTTCAGTTATAATCGTGACAAATATGTTTACAAATTTTGGTGATTATCAGGTTTAACTCTTTGTAGATTAAAGTTCAAACTGCTATATTATTTATGATAATATGTTTTAATTCGCGGAATTTGTCGTGATTTGTTTTTTACTAATCGGACACGACTCCCACAATCGTTTTTGGAATTTATAAATTTTTTCACGAACCGCTATTTGTTCGTAGTTTTTGCGGTTTATTTTCTATTTTAAAATATGACTATGTTACTTTCAGGATGATGACAAAAACATTTGTAAAATTTCGTATTGATACCACTGCCAGTTTTAGCGTGATTGATTCCCACACACCATACACGGTCGTTTAGATTTTTTTTATATTAGATTATGCTGAGTTTTTAATTGACAACATCACAATATCCAGGCACTTAAATATGAACACAGAAATGTAAATTTTACAACGCTGGAGGTCTTTGAGTCACAGGGGATGTTCAATGATTATACATAGTTAATTCAAAATTAGATGGATGCATGTTGAAATACAATTGAACTGTACAAAATTCTACATGTCCCGGAGAATATAACAAAAACAAAATCCTTTTTTTTTTGCAACATTTCCTGTGCTTAAATCCCCCAGAGGATTTATACATGCTCCCACATTACAAACGCGACAGTTGTAAGCTTTTGTCATAAATCTTTTTCAAAAGCGAGTTTTTCATCAGTTATTAATTTGCTTTCATGTGTAGAGAAAACCGAAAATCGAGTAAGAATGGTGTGGTTAAAATGAAAATCAAATTTCGGTCCGATTTTTCTAAATAAATTTCAAATACACGAAAATGTAGTTTCACCATCCATTTTTAGCAAATGCTTTTCGATTTGAAGTAATATATTAAAAATGGGTATTTCTGTGTTATTTTACGATATATTCGTTCATATTTTGACCATCCTCCTACATGCCAGTGCTGATGCAATTTTCCACTTGATGGATTTTTTGATAAACAAAAAATACGAGTTCTATAGTCAACTGCAGTTGTGGACACAGCCACTGGCTAAATTTATGTATATGACGTGCATTGAATGTCCACCTCAATCATCCCCCATCAGAAGAATGCGCTCTTGTACACATAAAAGTATAGAGTTAACGTCAATGTGAACAAATTTCAAATTGTGAGAGTTGCTGAAGTAACGAGAGTGTACAAATAAAAAAAAATAAAAAAATGAAAATAAAATAAAAATCGAACAAATTCAATTAAAAATTACAATCTGCATAGTTTACCAAAACTAATTGAATGTCCGCTTTTTCTATTGCAGGGATAGAGTTAACTTGGCTGTGTTGTCACTGAAGGAGAGTGGTGAACTAACAAAGCTTACAAACAAATGGTGGTACGATCGCACCGAATGTCATCACAGTGACAAACAGGATGCATCCCGCAATGAGTTGTCACTAAGCAATGTGGCTGGTATATTCTACATACTGATTGGTGGACTATTGGTGGCGTTGGCAGTCGCTTTAATTGAGTTCTGTCTAAAGAGTCGCACTGATCCGGGCGACAATCAGAGTACGCATTCGGATCCACTAAAATCTAAAGCGAAAATGTCAATGCAAGCTGGCAGGGAATATGACAATGGAAGGGTTGGGGTTAGTATCATATTAATAGTCTTTAAAAAAATCTGTTAATATTTATTACGATTATTTAAAATCTTAGTACTACACCACATCGAGTCAAGTGACCCACCAAGAACCGGACAGCATACATGGTAATCCACATGCGCAGGTCTGACGAGAACATGCGCAGGAGTCACGTCTATGACGCACCACACCCTGCGCGCCCACAATACGACGCATCATGGCCAACAGCCGACAGGAGACAGAGAAAATGCTGAATCATGACACACTGAATCACAGTCACACAAACACAATTGGTCGGGGTGGGGGACAAGCCGCTGGCACGCCATCGCCTTTTCTCAGCAGCAAATAATCAATTTGTGTGCGTGTGTGAATGAGTGTGTGATTGTGTGTGCAATTATTGCAATCTAATTGCTGTTTATTGAATTATTTATTTTGTATGTGAGTGCGCGAGTGAGTCTGTTAATTGAATGTGTAAGATTTGTCCTGATCCTTAATAATATAGATTTAGCTAACTATTTATATTATGTGAAATAACTATTTAAGTAGACGAATGTTTTGCTTGTTAAGTTGTTAAATGAAATCAATCAGTTTTAAGTTATGTATTACTATTAAATTATGTAGCTAAAATGATATGAAATGTAGACACAGCTGAGAGCAATTAATTCGATTTAAAACGTCCAAACCAAAATAACAAAAAAACATTTACAACTTTATCATAATTATGTCAATAAAAGAGTGATAGACAACTTAGCTCAATTGTTAACACTTAAAATTCCATTCAAATTGAGTTCAAATTTCATATTTATGTTGCTTTCATTAGTCATTATTGCCTGCATAAGGATATTATGTTTCAATCTGATTCATAAATGGCATTAAGAACTTTTAAAACTCTATTAAATACACTAACATGCAATGGTGTGTGCATAAGAACTCGTATATATCTTCCTATATTTAGATTAGAACATTAATCTGATCGTAAAAGTCTCTTTATGGTCGACACTCTCCTTCAATTGGATAATTAACTTATTTAATGATTGAAATCATACAGCCCTCGCTTTTGTGTCAATGTGAAAGTGTGTGTGTGTGTGTGTGTGTGTTCGTGTGAATTATGTTTTAAAGCATAAGCAACTATATAGTAAGGGGATGTGTGTGTGTGTGTGGTTGAGAAAGGGTGGGTGGTAATGGGTGGTTGGGATTTGTGTGCATTGTGCCAAACCCCTCGAGCAAATAAAAAATTCTATCATTATTAAAGCACAAGATTGTGAGGAGTTGTAGCAGCTAAGGATGCGGCAACACAATGACGCGTTTTACATACAATTAATTTTTACATCAGGAATATGAAAATGTTTCCTAAAACTACGACTGATCGATAGTATGTTGAGAGATACCTAAATAAATATTAAAAAAAATATAAATCGCATAAAACGTCTAGCTTTATACGGATTTACATAAATGATAATTACACATATTATGTATATGTATGTATGTATTTATTTACAACACAAAAAATATTAACTACATAATTATTTAATACAAAAAATTAATGCGAAAGTGTTATGTGTAATATTAAAACGCATTTTAAAATTACAAATAACATTTGAGCATTAATTTGCATTATTAAAAGTATCATGCATAACTACAATATAATAAGTGTAGCTATATTAAATCGATGTGGTTAATCAAAAATAAATAAAAAAAGCAAACAAAAACCCTATTTATAAAACCAAACTTATTCCCCATATAGTAACGTTTTTAATACGATGAACAAAATGAAAAAGGGGCGGCAACTTGCATCCCTTATAAAGTAATACACTTTTATGCTGCGGGAGTTAATAAATGCGAATAGAGTAAATCTTGCATTATTTGTGTAAAAAATAAATAAATTACGATACATTCAAATGATCATATCCTAGTTAAGATTAAGCCAATTAATTTTAATTACAACGTATATCAATTAAAGTTAAAAATCATTACTATTGAATAATGTATAGAGTTAATGTGGGCAAATATTGTTTGTGGTGCAAAAAAGGACGAGGAAGCATGAGATGAGCCGTTGAGTTAGACATAGAAATATGTATAGTTAAGTGGCATTGTATATAAAATGTATTCATTAATTAATTATGTAAAACTTTGCAAAATCAGTTAAAGGAGGTGCACTTTAAGTCGTTTTTTTTTTTGTTCCTTTTTTAAATTAATTATTCGTATTACTGAATACGAATCCTTTTATGAAATTAACAATGACATGAGAATTTATTGATAATTCAATTAAAATTACAGAATAATTGTTTAGCCGGAAAATAAGTTACCAAATCAAAAAATTACTACTAGATAATTTAAGTAAGTACTCGAAATTTTAATTTAATTTGCATTTTCCTTAAGTTAATAATTTTAAGGTTTATAATTATGTTATATTATATTATCTTAAGATTTAATTAATTTAACTAATTGTTCCTCCTGCACTGACGCAAATATTTAAACTTAAGTGAACTACTGATAGTCGCATTTAATATTTAAGACATGTAAATAGTAACATTTTGTTGTTTGAATTAAAATTAATGTTATAAAATATTGAATGTATATGTTAAAAAAAGTGTTTTCTAAACAAAAATTTGTAAAATTCTAATGTACTTATCCTGTAGTTTGAAAAACTCCATTTAAGGACAATGTGCGTTGGTAAAAAATCAAAATGAAAAATGCTGAACCATTATTTTTTATTCAACAGCGATTTTTATTGTACATAAATTATCTTGGTAGGGATATTCACTATAAGTTTAAAGCATTTTATAATTTCTTTTCCAAAATACAATAAAGCATTCCGAACGTCGAATCGAAATAAATTAAAAATAAATGGAATTGTTTGTTGAAAAGTATCAAAAAGAATTCTAATAAATCAAAAAAAATTCTACACTAATGCAGCCAAAGAAATATTTATAATTGATTAACAATTTTAAAGTACTCGTACAATGTCAGTGTTAAACGATGTCTATTTCTATGTGTACTTTGAGTTTAGAATCAAAATATTATAACTGCGGTTGTGAGTAACATCACAACTGAATCAACCTCTGTTCCCATTTGTACTAAATAATAAATTAATCCCAAATAAAAAACGATTTAAGAATACATTCACCTATAGGCTTAATAAAAATACACATACATATAAAAACTTAAATGAGTAAAATACGAAATGCAGCAGAAACGTGATTGTAATGTAAAGACTCTAGAATTATTATTATATTAAACGGGAAAATCAAAAACACGTAAATATTTTTATTCGAATTCAATAATACCGAATAGATATTTGTTTACAAATTTAAAACATTACATACAAACAAAATGTGCGACACCATTCATAAAATCCAGCCCCCTTCATCTCTCTGAACAAAAAAGCGCATTTAAGAATGAATATCATACCACGATATTGAGATAGAATTGATATATTATATTATATAATACATACCACATAATAAGTCCATTCCGCATTATCCAATAAAAAGTACCGAGATAAATTAATTATTATTGAAACAGAAATAAATTTAAAACACAAATATACCGTATTTTATGATTTCAACAAATCTGCGAACTCACAAAGTATAAGATTTACTTCGAATACTTTAATTTAGTTGAACTAGTTACTCGTACTTACAAGTTACCCATCCCCCTAATTTGTCACAACATTTCATCACTAACTGTAAGACCACCCTTCAAGGGTTTTGACACACACTTTATTTCCAACTTTTCTTCAACGTTCATCTAGATGGCGCTCCTTTCATGAATTAAAAGCTTTCTTCTTGGATTCCTGTTGTATTAAATATTCGAAAACGATTGATAACAAAACTAATACCAGATTCTGTTATCTAGTACGATATTCCGCGTTAAGGATTTTTTTAAATTGGTTAAAATGTTGGAAAAATTCATTTTTGAGCAATATTTTGCAGCTTTTAATATAAGCTATACTGCTGCAAGTTTCAATTCAGGATTTTGACAACATTGTTAAATTTATATATATTTAAATTTTTTTGACAACAACCGTTATTATACAGAGTATTTTCCAATTTCAAACTTTAAAGCTCACATTGTGATATGGCTTCAAAATTACAATATAATTGTATTGATCATTTAGGCAGTTTAATTTCCTTCTCAAGTCCTTTTATTTGTTAAACAATCTGAGACTCTTTATAGTAGGATTTCTTAAATGCCTTAAATGCGTTCTAATTTATTTGCATTGTTTTTAAAAAGTGTTTTCACTATTTTAATTTAAGGAATTTTATTTTTAAGAACACAATTTATTAAACTACTTTATAATTCTCCTATATAGATATACGTAAGTATAAAATATTATATTACAATAATAATTATTAATCTACATGTTTTTATTTATTAAACACATTTTTTCAGTTAAGTCCTTTCTAAAAAGTTGTTGCTTAGTTTAAGTTTCTTGAATGTAAACGATTTTAAAAGCCAACTACTGTGTGATTTATTTTTCAAAAGTATTTTCATTAAAAGCACAAATATTCTAGGAATAAGATTAATTTAAACTAATTAATTAAGTTTTAAAAATTAATTTAGATATTGCATTTAAAAAACGAAGAGAAATATCAAAAATATTAGTACCATCATGAAAATTATTGAGTAAGCTAAATTAATGCTTAAATAAACAAATCAAAAATCTCATTTACCTTCAAGGAAAACTAGTTTTTGTGCTATTCTAACTTTATTCACACAACACGAAGACTGAAATCTTATCATACTCCGCCAAACCATGTCAAGGCAATGTGCTAATAATTTCATATCGGTGTTATATTTACATAATACCACCCACCCCATACTCCGCACGTACAACAACAATCCGTTCACACATAACAAACGCCATAACTCAATAACATCAGTTTGAATTAACAATCAATTGCGTATTATAGTTACAACAACTACACAGAGAATTAAAATGTACATAAACACCAAAGAAGAACGCCTTTGTTTAATGACAAGGTAACCCAATATGTTTATTGTTATGAAAGCGTGTCAATTATGTCGCTCCATCAAGTTGACCATAAGTCTCCTTCCCGACTCCAAAAACAACTTAGCATACAATTACACGTTATACAGCATAATACGTACAACATGTGTTGTAAATTTCTTCTCTCAGCATAAAGCAAACATAACTATACAACAAGTCATTGGGAAAAAAGCTTTTTAGCTTTTCCATTTGCTCTACTCACATATTATGGCGCATATGTGTAGACTGTGTGTGATGGCGTACACATTTTTCCACCCTCAAGACGTGTATACATTTCATGCGGGATGTGTGTCTTAGCGCGCATTCGTTGTACTTGGCGTGCTTTATATAATATTTTGGTATAGCCGCTTTTGCTCTTGTCGCCGCGCCATCACACATTATTATTGTATGGATGAGCAGCAGCAAAATATCATCTCGCAATATAAGCCAAAACCGTGTTACAAGCGCCAGGGTTTTTATTTTGTTTCGCATGTGTTTCCTTTTTTATTTGTATTCTACCCAAAAGGAATATATAGGTTTTTGCGTTCGGGAAAAAAGGTTGTGATGCAGAAACTCGTTTTGGCAATCCAAAAAAATTGTTTAAAAATATATGTTAATTATGTACGTCCTTGCTCCGTTGCCATCGCCATATCTCAGAAACTGCTTGAACAATTTCAGTGATATGCATAACATTTTTATGCAGTATTTTTTTTAATATCTTAAAGATCAGATGCCCCAAGATTAAATTATTGACAAAAACTGTTGCGCTTGTACGGAGGCCAAAAAACGTCGGGGGAATTTTCTTTCACATTATAGTAGCTTTTGATAAACAATTTTGCTGAACATTTCAAGGACATTATCTTTAATTTCAAGGTCATGAATTGTTTTTGAAATTTTTCTTTCGCATTACTAAGGTTTTTATGTAGTGAAAAAACTGTACAGAGCATTTCAAGGTCACACAATTCATATCTCAGGAACCCTGTGCTTTTTTGAAATTATTGTTTAGCCTTATTGTAGCCTTCAAAAAGTAAACACTTCTATATCTTCAAAATCTTAAATATTTTAGACAACTTTCTTCCACATTGTAATAGTTTCTGATTAAATAACGGAATTTTCTAAAAAATGCAAGGTCTAAAATTAAATATTCTAGGTTATACTCTTTTATATTAATTATTGAAACCCTAAATATTATTGAAATTTTGTTTTCACATTATTTTAGCATTTAAAAATATAAGAAGAACCTGCGAATCATTTTAATTTAACAATTTGTAAACTCAAGGTCATTTTGCCATAATGAAATCTCAATAAAAGGACTAATTGTGCACAAAAAAAAATTATTAAATTATAGTTAAACAGCAGTCGCATATAAATTCACAAATCGTTCTCCCTGCCATTGCAGTTCCTGTTTTTTTTTTTGTCCCACCATCCATCCAAAGTACACACACCGCATTCAAGTGTATAGTGTAAATCGGATGGCGTTACAGCGAGGTTGGTACATCATGTACTTTAGTTGTATACGCATATAAAGTGGAGGTTTAAGCGCAAAACGAATAGATTGCCCAAATGAAACATCACACAAGGGATATATCTCATCAATATTTTAATAAATGCCTAATGAACTTTCATGGTAACATTATGACGGGCTCTGACATCATCAACATTTCACACGTTCCATCGTTCGTTCGTTCAGATGGGGGTTTTTCTTCCATATAACGGCTGTGGTTTGCTTGTAGTATTGTTGGTGGTGAATATTTAATTTTAGCTTAAAAATTACGATATGTATATATATTTTCTTGTGGTTGATTGTTCGAAGAGGCGCATGGACCACGTAAATGTCATGTAACAAAAATGTGTTATACAATTTTTATGTAGTGCGGGTAAGCTCTTTGAAAAGAATATTATGCGGATTGCGCGAGGGTCGATGAAGGTATGTATGTGCACCATCTCTCTATAGATTGTATTTGTAAAGTTGGGCAGGACGCGCGACAGTTGTTTGTCATGGCACAGGTGAGCTAACATAAAATGTAGTTTAATGGCCGGTGTGTGTACAATATGCATACGGCATCATCAAGTTTATAAAGGTGAGCGGCAGGCGGTTATATAGGCTGAAATTCCATTGATCCTTACGTATGAATACACGATAGATGCGGGAATAATGTGAATGCAAGTCATATATGTGGAGTTTGTAAAAAAAGAACGAACCGTGCAAAGCGGTTTTGATAATGCAGAAAAATAATATACATCATACAGGCACATCACATTGAATGTAAGGAAACTGAATGCGAAAGCTTATGAAGGTGAAAGGCCATTAAACTTCGGTTCAGCAGGATGTACAATGATACTTGTATAAATAGCTTATATGTGGATCATTGGCGGATGTTTGTGGAAGCCTTTTAAATAATTCCCTTACACAAAGAACTGTTAATAGAACGACCTTAGGCGGTTGCAGATGTACGGTGTACGAGTGGCATATTCATGGTTGATGAGATGCAGGTCATCACCATCCTATTCACATGAAATTGTGTTGAGTTGTTCTTTTTTATTCCGTTTTTTTTTGGAAAAATTCAGTTGAAATTTAAATTACTCAGCATGAAACGAATTTTCTGGAAATTCATTTCAGATTGCTTGCATTCACAGTTATTTTCAGAAGTTTTTAGTTTTTTAACATTTTATTAGTTGAAATCCGCACTCTGAAATTTCAATATATTTTTAATTTCCTTTCCTGATTTCCTTTTTGTGCGGAAATATGAAAGTAAGAAGAATCATGAACCTTACTTCTCACTTCAACTGTATCCTTTAATATTTATTCTATATTAAACCTGTTGAGAGAAATATTTGATTACATTTATGTATTGAGTTTTTTTTTTATGAGTTCTTATACACTTAATACTCTCGAATTTTATCTGTTCACTGAGACGGAATGCAAAGGTCACGTCATATTGAACTCCGACCTTTTGATGAAATTTACTGATTGAATCTGGATGAATTTTTTTTTGTAGTGATTACTTTTAATCCACTGACATTTTTACATCGGAAAATGTTTATCAAGGCTAAAATTATGCCAATTTACATGTCCCTTTTAACTTTGGAACTTTACTGTATGGAGATTTATTAAGTTCTATAATCGGAGCACATATTTTTTCTAATTATACGGAAGGTTGTATTAATATCTCCTGATTTAAAAAATTATGCAAACAAAAAAGTAATTCACCTGATTGTTTTACCCGATCGTTCGAACTTAAGAATAATTAAATAAATTTTTTTTTTAAATTATACAACTACTTAATTGTAGTCCTTTCAATGAAGGATTTTACAAAAAATTTCAAGGTCAAAGTGATTTTTTTTTTTATGTCAAAAAATTTATTTTTTGTAATGGCGTCGTCTTCTTTTGTTTTTTGTTTTCATTGCTGATTTCCAACTTAGATAACGTCAATTACATAGCCTCAAATGCAATGCAGTTAACACTTTAAAAGCTCCAGTTTTTAAACATTAACTTATTTATAAATATAAGAAAATATATATAAAATTAAATTATAATTTATATCAGACTTAATGCCCAGCCCACCGGAGTCTCTTCAACCAAATTATTTTTACAATATCGTTGCTGTTGCATCGGTCATACATTACAAATTACTCACGCATAATAATAATTAGCTTTTGTTGCAAAATTTAATCATGTCACCTGCAAGAGATGAGCATTAGTCATAACATAACTCACTAACTCATAAGTATTCATTAATAACTCGTAAGACAACGCTTATGCATTACAGTGAGATAATTAATTTAACTAGCACTGAAACTCAGCCAATAAATTAAAGTAATCAGTAATTTTAGGATAGTACTGGAAAGTACCAATATGTTCAGAACGGTGAAACTCAATGTTGAACTCATAACATGATAATGTTTTCAAAATAAAACGGGAAATTTCAATGCTACCAAATAATTATTAGAATATAGAAACTCAATATTCTATTTTTAAGATTATGAATTGCTCCTTGTTCTATTGATATCTTGTTTAATTTATTTTGAAATTTTATATGCAATGCAAAAACAAATTAAATCTTACATTTTACGATAGCATTATTCGAACTCTCAGTTCAAATTAAATTTTAAACACATTTTTAAATTTAAATAAAAGTAATTCAATTTTAATTACTGGCGCTTGAATACTTTATTAACAACAATACAATAATCGAAAGGTATAACAACCACTGCACTATTTGTCATCACTGCACAAGGGTTGGTCCCATTAATTTTCATCGTTCAGTCAGTTAATTTCAACTTCAAAATTTATTCACATTGTCAATACACTAAAGAGAAACATTTTGAATTTGCATCCATTAAACTGTAAAATATTTTATGTTGCAATAAAATGAATTTATTTCCAAACTAACCCATACATTATGTTCGACCATTTCAGCGTCAAAATACATAAATGCTTACCTACCTACTAATAACGACATGTTCCTGTTGTCTATACACATGCACGCTACCATGGTAATTATTTTGGTTATGCAGACATTGCAGAGTTAATCCATAGGGAGCAAAAACTGATCCCCCACCTCCCTCCCTCCCTCCATTCCATGCATTATCAACATACACAATTGCTATTTATCTATTCCATTGTGAGCATAATAATATTATAATGATATACATAAAATATAATATAATGAGTGCAGCATTCATTAAATACAGTCAACCACATTACAGCAATAATATGCGCAGCAATAATTAGCCCCAGCCTCATAAACGTCTTACAACCCAATCCATACATGAAACATTTACGTATGTATACAATTTTGTACGCCAGCACGACACATCCCCGCATAATATATTATGTACTCCGCGGTGATGGTGGCATTCCAAATTGTCTTTGCCATGCGGTTGTTTCCGCAATGAATAAAAATCGGTAAACGAAATCATCCGCAGTTATGCGCTGCAAAGTGTAAAGCTTTTAAGCTGTCCATTTTATGTCGCTGTTATCCCGCTCGAGAAAATCGTTTCGCTCGTTATATTGATCAAACGTTGACAAATGTTAAATACGCGCGCCGCGGTCGCGCAACGGGCGGCACGAGTTTCGTGTGTGTGTCCCGAACAACAACGATATTTAAAATAATATGCGGTGTATATAATAGCTTATAAGAAAATTGTATAGAAGTGAGAACATTGAGAGCTTTAAAGCTCACCACCGTTATATTAACGGGAACGGCATTTTTTTCCTACCAATACTACAACACTATACACGTATTATAACAGTAAAGCCCAGCTGCTGTATATCATCTTTTTCCTACGTCACGACTCACGACCGTAAATACCCTGCAGGTACAATACACAATACGTGTGCAAAAAGGGGGCTGCGCGTGTACGTATTCGTTGGTGGCGTATAAATGCTAACGGTATTTGTTGTGCGGGTTTATATTATGCTTGAAATTGTGCACGGGTACCACAATACACCATCGCATCAAGGGTGAGATGCATGGGTAACGCTTATTGCCCCAAAAACTTATGGTTATTTTAGGTTTATTTTTATTTTTTGCTCTTCACTTTGTTTTGTTTCATTTTTTTGTTGCTGTTGTTGTTGTTGTTACTTGTTATGTTGATAAATAAATGGTGCAATTTTATCTGCCCTAAAATTGTCATATTATTCTCAATAAATATTTATTATATTATGATTCATTAAGTAGGGTCACATACGGTCCCCGTCCGTGGTCGTTGTCGTCGTACTTGTGATTGCAGATAAAATTTCGTCTGCAAAGTGAGCATATTATGACCATTAAAAGCTCATGCATTTGGACTTGGGAGTAGCAAAAAAATATATAAAAAGGGGTGAACACTGGCTACAAATATACAACATAATCTCTTAATATTACTCACCCATTAACCTGATTAACAAGTCGGTAAGCGTTGATGCTCATTCCGTTATTGTTGCTATAGCCTGTGTCATTAAAATCAAGAGTAATGTGGCAAAACACATAACGGCATCATCAACAACACCAACAAAGTGTACATAATATTTCTAAAAATGAAGAAATGCCACACTCGTAAGTCGTAGTATAGCACGAGACATAAATGAAACAATAAATAAATAAATGAATAAAAATATGGAAAAAGGATATTTTACAGGGGAAGAAACACACCCTGTACGTGTGGTTGTGCTGCAATACTACACACAAGCTTTTATTGGCGTGAGCAAGATGACACAATTAATTGAAAAAGGCCAAAAAGCACAGACACACAAACACCGCGTTAGCAAATAAAACAAGCGAGCATATTTTTTGTAGCAGCAACAACAAAAAACAGGAAAAAAGTACACACGCAGGATCTTTGTTCCTCATAAATCCAACATACAAATACTATGATCCTTTCCACACTCATACCATCCACACACAAACACAGGCGAGAAAAATCATCGCGGAAAAAGCGGGGAAACCAAAATCACCATCGTTAAGCAAAACAACATGCGAAAAATGTTTCCTTTTTTTTCCCTCACCAAATTATGTTTGTTTGCATGTTTTTGTCGTGACGCGCACAAATCAATACGCTGCACACAGCTATGCGAGGAGTCAGTCAGGATTCCCCGGGAAAGGCGCTTGCGCCCTTATCTAGACATTTTTAACCGTACATTGAGAGCTTTTGCCAATTTTTCAGCAGCCTCACTGTGTGCAAAGTTAGTTAGTTAGGGTTCCCGTACAATTTCTATATCAATACTCACCACCACCACCACGTTGCGTGTGCAGCTATAACAGCGCCACTTCATGGTATTGGCATATTTAGGGGTTGAATATCATTACACACATTATACCACCACTTCAGGTTTGAACTTTATAACCATCTTGTGTCAATATGTTGGTGAATGTGCTCATGGTCATCATAGCACACTAACTGTACTGAGGAAAAAAGGACAATGCAATTCAAATTGACATAGAGGAGACTTTTGCATAAAGCTTTGCCGGGCTGTTTTTTTTTCTTGCTATATTTTATTTCAATGAAGGACTTAAAAAGGATTATTTAATTGACGAAATGTGTTGATTTTTAATTTTAAGTTAAACTCAAATTTAATTAAAAAGATAATTTCATAAATTTTACATATTTTTGGTTTGTGAATTTTTATTTCAGTTCAACTGAAAAATCAATTGCATAAGCTAACTAACCTGTGTCATGTATTGAGCCAGTTACATGACGTGCTTCTGCAATTTACTATTAAGGTGATGTATCATTCCCCATCCAAGTACGTTTACTATTTGACTAAAAAAAGGAAAACACAAATACCCACAACTTGAGGCTTAAATCCAGAGAAAATTGATACCTTTTCCGACAACTAGGTGATCAAGCTCAAAAGCGTGCAATGTGTTAAGCTCGTGTAAAGTTTTTGGATAAATTGTTGTGTGTCCTCAGACACACTGCCACAATTTACGTTCGTTTGCACACGCACACACTTGCATGCGGGGGGGTTTGTGCAATGGATGAAAGCACTAGAGTGGAAGCATTAACATAAAATAAAGTGGATATGAGTTGAGTGGGTTAATCAAGTTTCGTTGTCCCCGCACAGTGAACGTGTGTGTATTTCGGCGAGAAAGACAAAGTATCAAGACTATTACAGTGTAGGAATTAAGTACAAACTTTGATGCAATGCAAAATTAATTTGAAATAAAATCAGTTTTCAAGCAACGGAATAAAAAGGACGCACACACGAGCACAAACCCACATACACTTAAGGATTGCCAATACACATTGTAGGTACAACAAAAACATGTGCAGAGGCATCGGCCACACAATTCCAAAATATATAAAAAAAAAAAAAAACTGATAGAGAAAAGCTTCCATTTATCTGTATCCTTGTCAATTTATGTATGGTGTGTAGCAAGCCGTTCAAGTGTATGTGTTTGAACGGATACGCGCAGTCGCTTACTCGAATGTCGGTTTCACGGGTGCCTTTTTACGTGTCCCGCCCAGCAATCCTGCTAGTTTGAGACACAATTCGGTTTGTACGGGCTGGCTTTTAAAAGCTCTGATTTTTTTTAACAAATTATGTTCTTTTGCCTTCGCCGTACAAAAATCTAAAAATTTAAACATACGGTGATAAAATAAAAATATAGTGAAAAAATCGGCGACCATTAATAAATTTTGCAAAAAACTAAAAAAAAAATAATTCAACCAGCAACGCACTCCTTTTAAGTTAAAACCAGTACCTTTTTCATTTCAACTATATAGAGCAATTCCAGCAAAAGAAAAAACAGGGGAAAAGAAACACGAAGGCGAGAATTTACCATAAAATTTCGCGAAATTCAATTTTGTGCAAAAAAAAAAAGGAACAAAAGTTTCCCACTTGGTTCTCGTCATGCTGGTTCTCACACCATTTTTCATGAACTTTAAAAAAATGGGTGACAGCCATCACTGTTGTACCGCTGCTACTGTGGCAATACTATAGAGACGGTTGCAAAAGTGCACCTCTCCACACACCCATCCACACAACAAAATATTTTTAAAAAAAGCCACAGAATAATTCGCAGCAACTAAATGTACTGGAAAAAGTGTTGTGCGTGTTTGTGAAATTATGCTAAGGACGTCAAATTGCCAGCCAAAGTTTTGACACCGCCATATTTCCCACCCCACTATTTTATATACTTTATAACGGTGTGGGCCTACTACCTTCATCTGCACCACACAACACAACCAACACCCATTGCAGTGGCCATTAATCGCGGGGGAGAGAATTACCGGAAGGGGAAAAAAATGGCAGTTCAGTTTGTTATGATAAATGTGCATTAATTTCCTAGAAGCAAGTGCAAATGAACGGGCCCATTCAAAAATAATGCAGCTGTGCTTTTTACAAATCAGATGCATTCTGACCAACACCACTAACACCGTCACCACAAATACAGTCAGCCGAAGGAATTTCGTTCAATGTTCTACTGGGGCAACACCTGCTAGTACATCAGCGACTTGCGAACGGTGAGCTTTGGTCAAATTGTGTGTGAAAATGCACCATCACCGATCTTCGTTGTTGTTGTTGTTGTCGTCGTCGTCGTTGTCGTTGTCACCCACCACCATTACCACCACCCCTCTTCTGCGTTGAGAGACTTGGGCAGCTGTGCTTAAAAATAATAATAATAAATTGCAACGGACAACCCCGACATTGCAGCTTAAAGCGTGCATTCATAAATAACTATATAATTATTACGTAGCAAACATGATATGGCTTAGTTTTGCACACGCCAATCAATACAATTGCGAAACAAGTGTTATTAAACGAATTCGGTGAAATGAAACAATATTATAAAACAACATTTGGGTGACATACATTTCATTGTATGGATGTTTGTGAACGTGTAAATATTTTAGCAACATCTACATAGCGCGCTCTTATAAATATAATATACATGTTTGTAAAGGATATGTTAGGGAGAACAAGCCACAAGCAGCCCCCCCACAGTATGAAATGCAAATAAATTAAGTAAAATTTGTGTAGGAAAAATTAGAATAACCAAAAAATAAAAAATAAGTAAAAGAAAAGAATGAAAAGCTCTAAATTATTACTCACGGAAAAGAAATGAAATAATATACACAAAAAAGAGGATATAACGAGGAAAGCGAATCAAGTGAAAATATAATATAGGCAAAAAGGGTGCAATAAGAAGAAGATTTAATCGTATGTACGCGTATATGTGCTACATGTGTGTGAATATTGCAAAGAATACGAAGGCGTAATAGTGGCTTCTTATACATATTGTAATGAGCGCACCTAACCCCCAACATTCGTGCTGAAGAAATGTTTTTCAAAAGGGACATGCTGCCTGGGGGCCATATTCTAATTGTTTGGTTAGCACTCAACATCGCCTTATTTTTACCACAGCCTTCTTCGAAAAGAGTGGCTATTGCTGATGCAGCGTAAGTATTTAAATATGTTTTAAAAAATTTATTTAAATGTTGCTGTTTGAATTTGATCTTTAATGGTTAAAATGTTTTGTCAATTATAATTGAAAAATAAGCACATCTTTACATTCAAAATATTGCAATACAAGGCCTAAACATTGAGTTATAAATATAACACAAAACCCACCCCTTCCCATCCTAATTTACTATCACAACATCCGTTTATAAGTAGTTAACCTAATTTCTTTTAGGTTTTTTAAAAAGCACACCTTATTCTTTAATTTTTAAATACATTATACAAAGTACTTCTAACCTCTAGAGAGCCTCAAAATTATAACACATAAAGAGTACTGCATTAAATAAGCTCTGTTGTTATAACACACGGGCATATTACTGGAGACGCCTAGTCAGTGCGACCTTTTTTTTTCTAACTACCTTGGCGTTTAGTTTTTTTTATGCTCGCATTATGAATTGTGTACACATAGCTTATAATAGAAAAAAACACACACACACCCCTTGTATTATGCAGTTGTCCAATTCATTTTGTGTGTCATGCATAAGGACTTTTTATTATTTTTTCTATTATTTATTCGTACAACAATATGATTTTATTGTAGAAATTTAAATGTGTGTGTTGAATTTAATTTTTAACATTTTATTTTTTCTCTCAGTATTTTCATTTCATCATCATCACTGCCTTGTTATCCTTTTTCGCGTTTTTTTATTTTTATTTTTATATGTTTTTTGTGTGTCAATTCAAGCGTTATGTGTGCACTCGCCTTGTTATTTAGCGTTCAAATGCAAAGCTCACAATGTGCTTCGGGGCAAATAATGTAACAAAACATATATATAACGAAATAAAAGGTGACGCACACATGCAAAAATATATCCCACAGATCCTTTTCCTCTATATTTTATGCATTATGCATATACATGGTGCTCGGCGAAATTTCACATGTTATGTCCCTATGTATTTGTCAAAATATATATTTTTATACGTTCCACATACAATTTATTTTGATATGTACGTGGAAATTTATGTTGCATGTACATTGTGTTGTACCAAAACACATAATATATACAATACAGAATAATATGTGTATGTTAAAAGATACGCCCAAAATTTTCTTGCATAATTGGTTATGCTAAAATGCTAAAATGTTGCAAATTAAAGAAAGAGCTGTTGTTGCTCCGGTGGTGGTGAAAAGGGCAAACTTTTCGTTGCAAAAAAAAGGGAATGCGTGGAGGGTGGAAAAAAGGAGTCGCATGTATTTTCATGGTTCTCTTCATTTTTTCTTCTTATTTTTTATATATTTTTATTTTACTTTTTGAAGTGGTGAAGGGGTGGGTTATTTTTTTGCATACAAACCATGAGAGAGAGAGAGAGAGAAAGGGAGAAAAAATGTCACCTAAGAAATTGGAATTTTGATAAATGAGACTGTTCATATTTTTCTGGTTAATTAAAAACATTCCACCACCAATCCATCACACCAGCCAGACATTTTCCTCACAAGCAGCAGTGCAAAATTAAAGTTTTGTTGCGCGGCACGGTGTTCATTTTACATGTAACCTTGGTTTGAAATGGAGACGAGGCATTGCAAGTGACTTGACAGAATTCAGTTGGTGCAGTTAAAATGAAATGCATTAACTAACTGGTTATTTTGATATTGTTTCATATTTAACTTCTATTCCCAGAATTAATCAATATTTTTCTTGAAGACTAAATGTTTTGAACATTCGTGAAAATTCACTAAATAATTGCCGGAAACGTTTAATCTAAAATAAAATTAATGTAAACATAAGATTTTGATATTTTCAAGAATTAAGTCATTAAAGTTTAAACAAGGTTAAAAAAAGAGTTTAAAATAAATAAAATCTAATTTACAAACACAATTTATTAAAAAACTTAAGTCCTCTCTTATAGATTAAAACTTTGTCATTAAAGAACTAAAAAAATTTACTTAAAAACCAAAATAAAAGTTTTAATCTCAAGCGTCTTTTAAATAAAAACATTTTCATTCACACATAAAAAAAATACACTTAAAAATTAAATTGAGGACTTTTCAATATTTTTCCTAAAAAGGGAAATATTATGTCCCTAGAAAAAAAACCTTTGGCACATTTTTCGATAATATTTATAAATTCAGGTACGCTTTTTTTAATGAAATGCAAATGGAATTGTGCACAAAATGGATACTTTTAAGTAGCTACATTGAAAAATAAGTAACTGAAAAAATTAATTTTAAACAAACCTACCTACCTAAGCATCGTCATAAAAAAGCCATCTCGCTACAACCCTTACGTCACACCTGCACCCCATTTAATGCAAATGAATTCAGCCATCCAAACTCAACGCAAAAGGGCTATTTTTAAAAGTGAATGTGTCAAATTCATGAGTTTTCTATTTGCGCTTTTAAACACACACATTGTTAGAGTATTTCAAAAAAAAAAAAAAACAGCAAATATGCTCATACACAAATGCACACACAGCGCGCCACAAACCATCCTCATCCTTGCTTGGTTGGAATGTAAAATATAAAAATAATGAATGGGTCCGCGCGGACTCACAAACATTCTCGCCGCACATAATATATTCGCAAGCCTTCTGCCATTGCTGGCGCTAATAAAATGTCTATAAACAGGTACTGAATTTTGTTTTTCCCCACCCCGCGTATATTTTTAGTACATAAAATATGTATTTGTATACTTTTCTCAAAAAAAAAAAAAAAAAGGAAAAAAAGACAGAGAAAAATGGCTTACCCAAAGTGTGGTGCTCCGTCACCCATGACAGATGCACGTACTCATACATACTCAAAGTCGCTGATATAAAATATTGCGGGCTAGTTAAATAATGGCAAAAAGATAGGAATGGGGTGGAGGATGGCCTTATATAGAATTTATTTGTGTGATTAGATTTATTGTGACGAGCGTCCGCAACATGCAGTGACTAAAAACAAACCTTCAATGCCAAAATAGACTGCAAGCACTGCAGAATTTCCCGCACTATTACAATTTAATGGGGGTTGAATGATTGAGACGTATGTATTTTTAAGCCATTAAATAAAATGCTCTCGCAATGAAAACGTGAAAAGGCAAACTAAAATATAAATAAAAAGATAGAATAACACTCCACACACAACGATGTACATTTGAGGAATGCTGCTGCCATATTGTTTATAAAGAGGGTAGCGGGTGGGGGTTGAGTTTTCTTTCTAAGTAGATAAGAAGACGCCATAAACAAAAGATGGTAATGATAAAGGTGCTTAAGTGACATAAACACTCTTGATATGTTTGAAGGAGAAAACAGTTCAATTATTTCGAGAGGCCTTAACGATTCATCGCGTTTATAAGAAGGCATTTTCTATTTCCACCACCCATTGCACACCGCCTCATTTCTTCAGAACTACGAGTAGCAGCATATCGCATCCAGCAAATGTGCTGTGATTTTCTTACACACAGCAGTATGCGCTTTCCGACGACCTCCTTGCATGCTGACATCAGTTAACCCCGTTGAACATTCCACATTGAACAATCGCCCTCACCAAGCACACTGAGTGCGGGCGGTGTGTAGCAGTGGGGAGCAAAAAAAAATCAAGTTCTTATATCCGGTGGCGTGCGCTCCACAGGGAGTAGTTTGATGAGCAAGCTCTCGATCTATCTACGTATTTATATTATGCTCTTTCTTTTTCTTTGCTACCTCATACTCCTTTACACAATATCCACATCCTTCTTGAATCCATACTTATAAACTGTATAAAGATTGTCGATATAATATTATATTTTGTATTAAGTCGCACTTGAAAGTATAAGATAAGACGTTTGAAGCACACAGCCATACTCCTTTTCTTAGAACTACGAGTACGCCATACTGTTGGGATGATTTTTATTTTCTCCTTTTTAATCAATCCAATCTTAAATTACAATCTGAAGATACTTTGAAATGGCTGCAGCTTTTACTCTTCCACATATTATTATTATAGCACCAATTCACTGTTGCATGCAGCAAAACCCTTAAAGCGCATCGAATGTATGCATTGCAGTTGCCCATTAATTCACCTATGTGTATATTTATGAGAATATATTATTTTATGCAATGCTGTAGTTTCACTTACGTGCTACATAAATAAATACACACAACACTGTAATGTGTTTTTATGTACACGCTGTACAAAGCATAATATATTATTATAACGATTGCCTGGTGTATTCCATATTTGTCGTTATGAAATATCGCACATCGCAATCATGTTATATGGTGCTGAAAATGTAGCCAATTAACATATTTACACCATCTTCGGCAGAGTAAACATCGATTCCCTGTTGTAACAGGGCCCCACACACATTTAAGACGCACTGCGAAAAGGCGGCCGCGGACAATATATGTGTATGACAATACATAAAGCTCGAATTGCGTTTGAGCCGGATTACACCCAAGGGGCCGAATATAGCGCGGCGCACAGACAATGTCGTCGTTTAACATGGTGCTGGAGTTTATGACTGCGAGTGTGTGCGCGCATTTATGCTCCACGTTTTGTACAAACAAAAAGCTTTCGCGGATGCCTGTGAATTAAATGAAAAAGCAACCCCCCCCCCCCCCCACCATCTCGTGCTATTTATATAATACAACAATTTTATACCAACGTGTACAATTATGTATTTCATGCACTCCCAGGTGCCTTCACATTTAAGTCACGCGAATAACATCAACGAGGACCGCATAATGTATAATATTTGTCAAAAGTCATCATATTTCATTGCAAGTCTCACCTAAAAAGGAATTATACACATTATATAGGTACATAATACAATGCTTGACCCCAAAGTAAACACGTAACTATAATATAAAAGCGTTGACCAAATATCTTTCTATGTACAGAAACAATTCACCCCATCTCCACCCACAAAAAATAAAACACCTACTCTTTCAATATTTGGGGGTGGAATAACAAAAAATAACAAATGTTACAACAACAACAGATGAAACTATGTATTTATGTTCCTAAACGGATCCTTATACTACACGAGGCGATTCCTTGGCACAAACTTGTGGGTTTTTGTGTGTACGCTTTCATGATGTCGTGTACTTAAATGCCAGACAATATGATACTTAGTCAACCATCCACCCTTCTTTTGCGTGTATCGTGTGTACTCGTATATGCGTTTACAAAAACAGAATAAGAAACAAAAAAAAAAAAAAGCACCCGCATAAAGATCCCGTGCGCCACCGCCGTCACTCTCGTAATAGGACAAATAATTTTCCAAATAACCGTTAAACATGATAATGTGCGGCGACAGGAGTGAAGCAAGACGAAACACATTAAATCACATACAAAGAATGTCGACTCATCTTTGAACTTTTGCGTACACTTTTATAATGTGTACTCCTCCGTCGATGTATACTAATGCCCGCGCGCTCTCTTGCGGTTATTGCATTGTTTTTGTATTTGTTTTCGTTTTTTTTTTAACTCGTCTTCCTTTATTTCTTTTTTTGTGTGTGCATGTTTACTTGCTTGCGGTTTTTTAGTATTACACTTAACTATAAGTTGTGTAGTTAACACTTAAGTAATATCCTCTAAAGTCTAAATTGACATTAACCCATTCCCCTGACAATGTGGAATGGTGCGGTGCGGCGCAAATATTCTGTTTTAAGTGTACGCGCTTTGGCTTGTCAGGGGTAGTTAATGCGCATAAAATGAAAATGGGTGGAAAAAGCTCGCTGCCATTGGCATTGCGGTACGTATCGTTTTGTCATTTACAGGGTGGGCTTTTTTGTGGTGTTTTTGTTTTGTTGCGGATTTAATATATACATAATTGTATTTAGGTTCTGAATTTTTAATTAAGTAAAGTCAGAATGTTTTTACTTAATTTTTTGTTATTTAATATTTTATAAAAAATGATGAATAATAATGAGATAACATTAGATTTAAGAATTTCAACAAAATATATTTAAAAAATTTAGAAAATGTTGTTTAAATCCATGTTGTTCCGATATTAATTTTAAAATTCTCAATAGAATATTTTTTATTAATAATAAGTATTGGAAATAACAGGAACATGAGTGACTTAAAAGATAGTCCTTAAAAATGTTAATTTAAGTAAATCCCCAAGGTTTTTAAAGTTTTATATTTTTTTATTCCAAAGTTTTTCGTGGAAAAATTTGGTAATTGAGACTCATTTTGACGATTCCTGAATTTAAAAAAATGGTCTAAAAATATATGCAAATGATTGTACATGGCGCATTTTCATGAAATTTTTATGTAAAATATAAATCAAAAAATTTAAAACCGATTTCTCGACTTTCTTCAATGTCAGATACTTCAAGGTCAGGTTATAAGTAAAAAATTGTTTCCCTTGTACTGGAGCTCAAAAACTCCCAAAGATTTTGTTTATTTTGACAGCGTATGCGCTAAAGTGTTCTAAACAAAACTTATATCCCTTAATGTGGTTCTTCTGGGAAAAAAAAGGCGTGGAATCAGAGAAATCCTTTTTATATTTTGCCAACCACAGCCAATATTTAAAAAAAAATTCACAATACTGTAGCTTTCGATAAGATAAAAAAGTTTGCTGAACATTGAAATTCAAGGTCATGCTTATTATATCTCAGACAGCTAAAATCTTGTTGTAATTTTTTTTTCACGTTATTGAAGCTTTTTATAAAAATGCGCTGATATTTTCATGGTCATATTTTCATAATGAAAATAATTCAAATGAATCTCCTTTTATTGAGATGAAAACAGTTTTTAAAAATAAAAAAATTTCAAGGTTCCATTTTCCATACCTCAGAAAAATGCTTAATATATTGTAGTCGTTTAACTGTCGTATTTAAATTCACACCTCACTCTCTTTGCGATGTAGTTTTATTTTTCTTAAACACAATATTAAATTAAATTGATCGAGCAGTTTAATTCAAAAGTTGAAAACAACTCTTTTCTCGTACGGATGAACGCCATTAATTTTTACAGACAATTTTTGATGTTCCTCATATAAAAGCAAAATTTCTGAATTGTCGGAAACTGCTTTAGAAATTATTATCGAATCAAAATTTGAAATAAAAAATTATGTTAATTTTTATGATAATTTTTTAAAACATTGTTCAAAATATTAAGTTAATTTAAAACTTCCAAACAATTATTTTAGCCAGCTTTTTTAAAGTATCAAAAATATATATTGACGTTCTACAACCCTTAATTTAATTTGTAACTAAATAATTTGAATGAAATTGAACTTAAACAAAAAAGAACTTCAATAAAAGCGTTTTTCTAAATTCATTGCAATTTAAACCACCCTGTAATAGCCGGATCCCCATTAAAAATACACAGCGCACATAAGTAGCTCTTATAAAAGTGTACGTATAATGTGTGCCGCATATCAAAGTTATAGAAAATTTGTGTATAAACAGCACCGAGGATAGGAAGACAATTTGACATGTGATTAAAGTTATGATTTAACGGAATGGCATGGTACCTGGTGCCGCTACAGGCTCGTCATGGTGCGGGCGTTCTCACGTGAAACTCCAATTTAATGTACATAATATACACATCATCGTACACCCATAATACAATATGTGCTACACTTTGCCGAAGAATTTATACGTACCGCACATAAACGTCTTAACACAAGCAAGCAGTAAATGCTCTTATTTATTTCGATATAAAACCGATTTATTGTTACTGAAGGTCTTTAAATTTCTGCGAGCTTAAAGCATTGCAGATACACACACATAATATTAATGTACGTGGAATGGAAGCACACATGTGTGTGATGTGTGTAACTTTTGTGTTGAAGAGGGGTTTCAAACACTATCCAACATTACACGAGCCAAAAACTTTATGGATTATCTGATTGAATTCCTACCACAAATTTTCTTCGATTAACATTCTTCCGATTTATTTCATCCCCTCATGGTTTCACTCACAACCTACTCATTCCGCTTGTGTTGGAACACCCCCACCCCCCATCCACCCCCTCGTGATGTGTGTCCCGAATGAGCAAAAATCTGCTACTTTTTGCGCCACTATTCAAACAGCTTAATGTACAATCGTTGCGCACTAATGGGATAATGTATGTTGGGTTGAAACATATTGCCGTATAAATGTAGGATCACACACTAACACACAAATCTAACTAGCCTGCAGCATATTATATAGCGCTGGGTGATTTATTATTCTACGGCTGTAAAGCAATTTTGCTTCGCGTTGTTATATTATGCTACATACATAGAATATGTATGTAAATCATACATACGAAAATAGTTCACCGGACTGCACGTCATGTTATAAATCTTGAACAAAGATTCATTTTCTTATAGCCACCTCGCCACCACCCTCATCCACACACACACACACACTTATTTAATTCCACATCCATACATACAACTTTCACATTTAGAAATATCATACATGGCAGCATCGCCTTGTACAATCCGAGCATCTCGCAAAATTAAAATTTCAGAGGAGTCATGTTGACCCAAATAGAACGTAGTACACTTTCATAGTTATAGCACATAAGTTTATGGGAGCTGGTCGAGCGCACACACACGACAGCATAATCCCGGTCGTCTCAATATCAAAGATCGATAAAATATTTACATCGACATTTGACTTTGGCTGTTGCGGTGTCATGCGGTGCGACGTGAGAGGTGCCACAACTCACAAGACTTTATAATATTACATACACAATATACATCCCTTATTGTATACACCTTTTACATCCATTTATGGTGTCCGCATCCGCAAGTGTTGCAAAACAGGACCCATTCTGGACAGAGGTCAAATCAAATGGGCCAGTAAACAAACGTGTGAAGTGTCACGTTCCATATATTGCACATTGATGGCTACATTATCTGATTTGTGCACATGGGCCAAAATGCATTGTCGCCATGTATGTTGTATGCACATTGCACAATATATTAAGTGTACGTTACATTGAACATCTTTATTGTCCGCATAAATAAGCTCTTGGAATAGCTCATTGAGGCAAGATTAAACTTCCACCATCAAATGTGATGTGCATATCCGACTATATAATAAACAAACATGCATGTACATAGGCGAATGCAATATAGCCAAGACAATTGAGTTTGTTTGTTCAGTCTCATGGAATTTTGGCGTCCATTCTCTTAGCTATGAATTGAAGAAGTTTAACTTAACGTCCACAGTATTATAAAGGGTGATACAATAAGAGAAAACCTTTATTTTAATTAATAGTTTCATGACATTTAAAAATATGTAATTATCAGTTTTTAATTAGCATTTTTTTGAAATAACTTTTAATTTAACGGCATGTAAATTTATATTTTTAATAAATTGTTTATAATTGTTTAATGAAAAGTAATCCAATTTTAGTGGGGGCAGATTTTTATAGATTTAAAAGCTTCTTTCATATTATGATTTTTTTTTCGCAAATCTAATTAAAATACATTTACAAAACAGAAATTTAATATTCAATTATGTTAATTATTACTATGAATTCAATGCTCGCACATTTATGATAGCTGTATGTTTTTGAGATTAAATTATAAAATTTAGATGTTTTTTATTAATTTTCGAAATTTTAAAATTTAGATGATCTTAATTTAGTCAATCCAAATTACATAATTGTAGAAGGTAATTTTTTTAAATTAGGATTTTTTAGATTCTCTGAGCTTATTTTAAACATTTGAATACATTTTCTCTGCAGTCTCTGAATTTACGAAACAAAACCATTCAAATATGGGATAGGATCGACAGTTGACACCAAAGAATTGTTAAAAAGATGTAAAACTTACCTCCAATTGGATCACCCTTTACGCTCGCTTATCTTCTCCTTAAAATGACTATTATATGTGTAAAATAACTAGAACTCCATATGCAATTGAAAATGTGCATTTCAGAAATAGTTGATGCTCTCTTCTCAGCTCAACATATTATATATTAAATTGTATTCCAGCTGATGAAACTTAATTTAAATTCTTGAGAAGTGCATTTATAAAGCGTTTATGCATTCTGCATTTTTATAAAGCTCGTGTAGATGATCATTGCATCTGTGTAGAAAAAAGGAAATTGCGATGTGCAAATATACGAACATCAAATGAATGCTGTTTAAGTCATTTTGCAGTGAATTTATGCACACACGTAATGTGCTTTCTTAACTAAACGTATTGCGCATGTAGTAGCATCATTTTTATATAAAGTGCAGCTTGCACCCATTTGAAATAACTCGCTGTATGTTATGTACTCAGTCCAAGCTAACAAAGCGTTTCAAAAGGTGCAAATTATCTTAACGATGCAATATATACGAGTTTGAATGTCATTCTTTATATAGTTTATAGTGTAACCTATTCACCTGTACACGTTGACCTTTTCGCTGAAAATATCACCACTCATGCAGAACGTGTGAAATTGTTGACATAAAGCAAACACAAAATACGTTTGATGTTGTGTGTGTTAGAATGCATTTATTTCAGCATGAATGTGCTTTAAAATGCATTTGTTGCAATGTGCTATGGATATTAAAGATAAACGGTGTGCATTGTTGATGTTTTCATTAAATTGCTTTGTTAATTTCCCTATTGGTGGCATTCTTTTCGATTTTTGTTTCGTCATTCTAAGATTTATCTTACTGTGAGTTAGGACCTTCAAAAAAGTATCCATATTATCTCAGCGAATAAGAAGTCTGTGAAGAAGACAATTTATATTATTTTAAAAGAAAAGGGATAACATTAATTTTTGACCTGAAAAAAAACCTCTTTAGGAACAAATTTGACATAAAATATATTTTTTTAAATTTAATATTCATCATTCACAATTTTACTAAAATTCAATGACATTTTATTGGAGTTTTGAAATGAACGGTAAGTGTTGAAATATGACTCCAAAAATTCAAAAAAAAATGTATTATTAATTTTTTGGCATCAAGGGGTGTGGGAGACTGAGTCTCTATACCTCCATTGTTTTTTTGGTTTTGAATTTTGCGACATTAATAGAAAACCTATATTTTCTCTGTACAAATTAAAAATTAAAATAAGGTCTTTAAAATCTAACCTTTAATTGTTTTTTTTTTAAATTTAAAATTTAAGTATAACTTTCAATTCTAAAATTTCTCAATCACAGTGAGATGTTGAACGCTTTGATGTTTTTAAGTGTGATTTTAAAACGTGGAGGCCACCGTAAATATTTTAAAAGCCTGGAGCTTATTCACGAATATGTAATTTAAAAAGTTTTTTTATTTAAATAAAATGTTCTACCTAAATTTATTCATATATAATTAAAAGCAGTGACATTTACATTAATTTACACATTTAATTAAAACTGCACTGTTACAGAACTTGAAATGGCATCAATACCAACCAAACGTTCTGTTTTTGTGAATCAAAATTTGTAAAACCAAAAGTTGCTAACTAATTCTAGACAATATTTTTCTGAAATATGAGAAAAATAATTCAAAGTTATGTGAGCTAACCAATTTAGTGATAAAACAAATTCGTCCTATGAATTATGGTATTTGAAAAGCAAATCATTGCTGCATTATTCAGTAAAAGTTTACCCTTATACGCCGCATACAATTTAGCATGAACAGCAAAATACTCCATTTATTCCATTTAGTCAGATGGCCATACGTAAATGTAAATTATTTCATTAGTCCGAAATGCAATTGGGGTATCTATTTATTACAAAAAGGACACATGTACAAAAGATAGCAACTGCATAATATACACAAACATGAAAATTACGATAACAAAGTGGCCCCTGTTACATGTTCCTGCATAGAGTACAATTTCCAACTAAACCCAACTAACGAGTTTACACTTTACAGTCTCTAACGATTATAATTAACCGAAAGTGTCAGAAACATATTTGCAAATACATGTAAAAGTTTGAACTCAATTCCGATGCGGTCGCAACTCTCGCAACAATGACACACATTTACAGCTTGAATGCGGGCGAACTTCATTCGAGCGCTTTATTTTTGCATTGTTTTTAACTCAATTCTGCAGTTAGTCTATCTGCAAAAAAAAAACACTTGAACTGTGTGGAACTTAATGAGTAAAAGTTTTTCAAATAAAATGTCGCCACAGCTTACACTTATTACATTCTGCGAAAAGCTAATGGATATTTTCATCATCATGTTTTTAACATTAACACAAAACATAAATTTTGTTTGCAATTATATTTGAAAGTTTTAAATTACATCGCTGCGCGTAGCACTCATGCAATGTACTTACTGGTCACCAAGTACAGTGAGCGAAATTCAATTTTTTTTGCAATCTGCTTAATAACACGATAAACTCAAACTCTTGCTAAAAAATAAATCTCATCTCCTTTTATTAACTCATAGGTACGACTCCTCAACAGTTATCGGTTTCTGCGTTAATAATAAAAAACCGAATGGAATTAATTGAATTTCGCTCGCTGTATTATGTTTGTGATGGCAAATTTTCTGAGGAAATTAAGTAAAATCGCATCGTTAAAAATACTCATCACACTGCATATTTTATGTAGTTTAGTAACGGTAGCATAAAACTATTTTTGTGCATTCTTCCTTTCAATTATATTCAAATTTTTCATAATTCATAGAGTGAAGACCATTACAAGCAAGACATGATCGTATAAAAGATGAGTTAAAAGCCTTTCCATGTTTTTGTCTCCACAAAACTAGAAAAACCAATAAAAAATTTATCAATAATTCAAAATTTTAAAATGTCTGTCTATTACGGAGATAAAAACATCCTTCTTAATGGGATGTGTGGATAGACAAAACTTAAGCATTCAAAATCAGGTCAACAACCTCAAAGACAAGCCATTAAAAATGTGGCTTAAATAAATCTCTGCAAATAATGGTTACACAAAAATAAGGAAAACGTAACAAAATGGCCTAAAACTACCTAACCAAAAAAAACATCCCTCATACTTATGCAATAAAAACAATTTGAAATATGGATCAGAGTTTCCCCCATATTTCCCAATAAATATTTATTTACGAATAAAAAAAAAATCAATCGAAAATCGTCTGCTCACTCAAGCTTTCTATATAGTAATACAATATTATATCATCTTATCATTATTTTTGAATACCATTTACACATATCCATATTAAATTGCCATCATCCAAGTGATTGTGAAATCAATTGGTTGTGTGGGCGACGATAAACTAAATAATTCACTAAAATTGTATGGCAAATATTTATCCAAGAAGAAGCTTTTAAGCTCATAGCATTGGAAATCACTGCGATGGCACCATCATTGTGGAGCGTTATTGTAAAAACCTGAACAAAATGCGGCAATTTATATTCAACATAATAAACAATTTCTTTTGCTGAATACTAAATTACGATATAAAACGGAGACTGTATTATAAAAGGGGAGTGACGTAATTTCGCCGCATATACAGGGAAAAAAATGCCTTGCATGAAAAAGCAATTTATCCATCAATACAATTTTTACGTCTACATAGTTGTTAATTTAATTATTATTTATCCCGCATGTGTAACGTTTATCTAGTTTAGTTATATCAACCACACATCATTATATAAACGCAGTACATATTTATGAACACACCGCATTGTTTGTTTGTGTATTTGCAGGAATGCAGGAGGCAGCATGCTGGGTGACGTCAATATATCCGCCATATTGGATTCATTTAGTGTCAGTTATGACAAAAGAGTAAGACCCAACTATGGAGGTAAGTGAGACATTAACATTGATTTATTTACCATACTCTATTGTTTTACAGTTATTATTATTCTAATAAAATTGTAAAGTTATAATCGATCGAGCGGTGGTTTAATTCCAATGTGAAAATTGGATGGCGTACAGTTTAATGTGCGGTGCAAATTAATGCGAAAATAAGGGTCTATAAATATACATAGATAATTAGGTACATTTAATGTATTGTCGACGTAAATAGGGTATTGAATTGATTGCTTTAAATGAATCCTTTAAAACACGTTTTAAAAAAATTCATTTCAAATTTTAAACCACAATATTAATTGAAACAATGAAGGAAAAACCACTTGCAAATAACTATACAACAGTTGTAAAGGCATCTATTGTACAAAAGAACTTCGTTATTTCAACCGCGCCACTTTGAACAATAGTGTCAACTGTGTTGGGGACAAAGCATTCAACAAATTTCATTATCAAATGCAGTAACGTGCATACACAGAAATACATAGTTTAAAAAGCAATTCTAATTTCCTGTTTCATAACTTAACTGTAACACAAACACCAATACACAAACACATGTACGAGAAACATTATATGTTACGAGTGTGTCAAAGTAAAGTACAGAAAAAAGAATATTAGACACAACCCCAGACACAAATGTTCAACTTACTGCAAAAAAAAGAAAAAATGGGAAAAAAGAAAAAATACGTAAAAGAAGAGAAGAACTACATACACATCGTATGTAGCTTACTTTGTACATAAATAAAGAGTCGTGGCAAGCATATGGGGTGAAAATGCCATTGCCAAAGCTTTGTTCGTCATTAACAGAGATTTCAATCGTCGCATGCACAAGCATCCCTACATTATAACTACACATAATGCCACATGTAGGTTATTCCTTTTTTGCGTGCGCTGTCTTTCTTAAATGGGAGTAACCCTGCAAAATTGTGGCAACACAGTGTGAAGTGTCCCACATGCAATAATTGCTGTGTGAGCTGCGACATCCCTCAAAACCGGTCGCAGAGAGAGCGTAACAACTCTGCACTCCATCCCAGTTAAATAACATGATAGCAACATAAAGAAGCAATAAATAAACACTGCTATACGCACAACAAATCATATTACGACCAAAGAAATTTATTGTTCTCCTTTAAGCTTTTTTTGTGCGCTGATATAAAAAGAAGGAACTGTGATGACAAAAAAAAAAATGAAAAGGAAAAATTAAATAAAAAAAGCCACACCAACCTCCTCCAACCATGATATAAAATACATACAAATATAACTTCTGTTGTTGCAAATGAAGACGGAATCTATATGTGTCCTCTGGCGTGTCAACAAACACGTACAAATTGCTTTGCAGAAATTGTATCAACACAGAAGGCATTTATGTTAAATTGTAAGATCCAGCCATGGGATAAAAAATTATATTGTATGTACGTTTCATCTTTTCTGCCAAGAACAAATGCCATTTTTACATCAAACCAGATATCTCTCATGCACACGCATACAATCACAATTCACAACAATATTCTTCTTGTTTGGCGAAATGTGTGTAACGCACGCAGAGGGCGCGCACAACAGACAACCACCGTACACATCAGACACAACCGTGTGTAGGTGTTTTAGTGCTTTTGGTCGATCTGCAAACGGGGCGAACACACAAAACACCGAATGAAATAAAAAAAAAGCAAAAAAAAAAAAAATCACACAAAATCAGTGCGGTGTTGTTGTTGTTGGGAGTGGGGTGTAAAAAGCACACTATGGCTTAAAGAAACGGTACATATATTAAAATTATGTCACTCGGGTATAGGCCTAATTGTATACACATTATATGGATGTAACTTGTATAGTAGTTAGAGTACAATATGTAAATAAGACGCGGAGTCAGATTAATGGAAACAAGTTTCATTTAAACATTAAGTTTTACCCAAAATAACAAGTCGCAAACTAAATAAAGGAGATACGCAGCCATAAGATGCTGCGATGTTAGGGGCAGCAGCAGCATTATATTATAAAGCTTGAGGTTGTTGCAAATAAAAAAAGGAATGATGCTTTCTGCTGGGCGTTTCCCCCCATATACCCTTGCCACACAAATTGTGCTCATAATATTGTACCTTTTTCTCTCTTCGTATGTACTGTTATATCTTTATACAACGTACCCAGAAAACTTTGTGGCTCAAATCGATTTTGTTACCATGCCATGTCATACTGATACATATATGTATGAGTGCTTCATACAGTGCTTTATATAGCGCGGATCCCTTGGCGCTTAACGTGGAGCACATATGCTGATGAATTTGAACGCAAAACTCTCTCTCCCAATACACACATTCTGGGACCCAAAGAGCATAATATCGGCATCAACATCAGCAGCAAGGCAGGCAGGCAGCAGCAGCAGCAGCAGCATTCTGCTTCTTCGTGCAATTCTCATCTCCACGCATATTATAACTAACTAACGGTATGCGACATAATATTGTATAGTCGAACACAGCGCCATCCAAAATTCGTATAACGACGATTCCCGAACTCGCATATAAAGTCCCGCAACATGCCAGTTTAATCTCTCATGGGAGATTTCTCCATTTTACATCAATCCAATAAGTGTATAAAACACACATACACAATCAACCAAAATATCTATCAGGGGCGGAAAAAAAATTCATTTGAAAACAAATAATAAAATGACCGCGAAAAAAAGTATAGTAGAGATGAATGTAAAAGAGCTCCCATTTAATGCTGTGTACCAGATCTTCCCTTGGATATTGTGAGTGTATTTGTTTGGAAATAATTCTCTACACACACTAACACAATTCCCTACTACGTCATTGTCACATGGCAGCGAAAAGCTCTCTTGTCTGTAAGATTTTTGCAAAAGCGCGCACGCCGATTTTCCCCATGAATTTAATATTACACACAAATACACACACACACACACACACAAACTGAAACAACCCACTCAATCCACCCAAACTTGTGACTGCAGTGTGGCTGCTGGCACCAAGGTGTGCCGCTTTGAATTCGCAGCTTGACAGTGCCTGGATGCTGCCGCTGCTGGTTTGGCAGCAAATGTAGGCTTTTTGCAATACAAGCGTACTGCAATGTGTATGTATGCGTTAATGTTATGTAAGGAGCTTTTTACCAATACAATCAACTGCCGAGCTGAGAGCAAATGAACTTTTCGTGTTTATATGTGATTAAAGCATAGCCCTATTGTCTGTATGTACTTCTATGCGTATATTATGCTAATAAAATTGGACCATTGTGTATAATGTTCTAGGTAATATTATGTTTGCCTGCGCCCCATTTTTTCCCCCCACCACAAAGCACCACATTTTCTCTTGTACATATTAATATATATTATATTAAAACACTGAAACACAAAACACACACATATACATTCATTAAATGAATAAAATATATAAAAACCCAGAAATATTTACAAGAATCGTTTTCCCGCAGAAAAAGTTAATATATGGGGATTCTATTTTGAGATCATTTCAGCTTACTTGTCTTTATATTTACCTCCCCTGTTTAGCTATTTATCGAATCATTCAACATTTCTGTCTCATTCCAGTTCGTTTTATTTTGTATTTATCGAATAAACCTTTATATTTACCCAACCATACATTCAATTACATTCACTCCTTAACTGTTTCTCCCATTATTTTTCCTTCAAACATATTATATAAAATATAAATACTTACATTATAGTTTAGTTTATTTTTAATATAAATGCCAACACATCAAAATAGCCAATCTTTTTGCAAAAACCAATTAAAAAAGATTGAACTTTTTTGTACCTCCTCTTGTCTAAATATATTTATATATATTTGTACAGAAAAACTCCCTTAAAGTTTGTCTTCCATAAAAATATATATAAAACTTTTGGTTTTGTTTATTTGATTTTTGTTGCTGTTGTTATGAAACTTTCATACTCTCACAAAAACAACAGCAACAAAAAATAAGAGGAATGAATTAATTTCGTTTGGTTCTAATTTTTTCCCCATTTTTTTTTTTTTTTTGCTCTTACGTTGATATTGTTTTCTATTTTCTTTCCCACTTATGTTTTTTATTATAATGTCGTTGTATTATTATTGTTAATAATAATTTTCCATTGTGTCCAGTCTAAATTAATTTTGGCAATTTGTTTTGTTCATGCTTTCTTAATAAAACAAGAAATTGGCAGAGGAAATGTAGTACGCTCCAGTAATTCACCTTTTCCTTTTTAACTAATTTTTAACAAAGGCAATGACATCGATCAGGACCGAAATGTGTAATAAATACTAATGAACATTGCTCAAATAATAAAATACTGATATTTATATACTACCAACAAAAAAGTCTTTATACAATTATTATTGTAAGAAATAAAAATTATTCAAAAATGAAGAAAATAAACAAAATGAATCAAAATGGTAATGGAAAAATGAATCACAAAAAAAAAAGTGAGCTCTCCCGAATGTTACTTTGAATGAGGGAGAGCGCCTAATTTGCTTTGTTAACTTAATTTGCTTTATGTTTATCAGGGATGCAAACTGTTTCATTTATTTAACAAAATAATAATGTTATATTAATCCGGTGCGAAACAAAACAATAATAAAAATTAAAATAAAACAGAAACTTTTCCAAAAAAAAATAAAAAATTTAAAAAGCACTTGTGGTTTGTGTGCTATCAAAATGTAATCTTCCCACCGCATGTTCATCGGCAGTGGTGTCAACGTATATGCAGCCCGGTGTGTGTTGGTTGGCAAAATGTATATTTATCCACTATACGTGCCCTGTGTTGATTGGTGCGTGTGAATGCGGACACCACCGTTATACCCAACGCACGTTTCCCCATTCACACCATTTTACAGTTTCGTGGAATGAACATGCGACGCAGCGAAGATTTCACGTTTTGATTTTGACCAAAACGATAAATTGTTTATTTCCGTTATGTGACTGTAATTAAAAATAAAACCATTCTTTGTAACTTTTTATGAAACAATTACATATAACAGAGAATATAAAAATAAAATAAAAGTAAAAACAAAAATTAAGTTTATTGAATCTGATTTGAGATTAACTAGTATAACTACAAACAATGAAATGAATAAAAGTAAAACAGAAATTTGTTGGTATTAAATGACAGACTAAACACATTCACTGTCCAATAAATATATACATTTTTTGTTAATATTTACCTATTCGGTTCTGCGGCCTATATGTGGTGCATGGAATTATATACATTTAATATTATAATAACATATAATTATTTTATTAAGAAGACAAGATTTAAAAAAAAAATAGTGTGAGAACCATTTTTTTTTTGGCGATTATTTTCACAACTCATATAGGACTGCGTATTGTTTGAAACCAAAAAAAAAATATGAAAAAAAAGTTAAAGGATGAATTGGATTACAAGAACCTAATTACTCCATTTTATGACCCAGTGGTGGGCTGATGGACAGCGAATGTTTTAAGCAAATCAATTTCAGAAAAAATCTTCACATTTTGTTGCCGCTAATATTTCTATAGTGTGTATAAATAATAACTGTAATTGTGTTAAAATTGTCTGCCTCATGGAATTAATACATGCACAACATTACAATGTATTACGATGAGTTTTATTTGATTGATTTTTTAAGAAATTGCAGAACCTTACAACATTTTACGCATTCCCAAAATATACTGTAATAACTTTATATACATCTACTATATATTATTATGCTTTAATAATTAAATTTTAGCTGAGAATGCATATTTTGACGCATTGACGTTTTGAATGATGTAGATTACATTTAAAAAAAAAAAAACAAAAAAAAAACATACAACAAGATGGTTTTAGCTTTATTTTGTTAACCTCATTTTCAACAGTAATTTTTTAATTCAAATTTTAAACGTTACAACCAAAACAAAACAAAACAAATCAAGATAGCCAAAAATTTTAAATCGGGATTTTTTAATTCGTATTGTAATTCAAGCGGTTTAAATATACATATTTTTTGCATCCCTGATCTGTCCTATTGAGAACAATTGAGTATATTAATTTAATTTATTTGCATTACACCAAAAAGTACAAATTAACCGAAATAGGTAAAAGCTATTTTTCAAGTAATTTCAATCTTTAATCATGTTGTAATATACATACTCGCGGTTGCAACTTTTTACCATTTTTGCACACAATTTTTTCTCTCCAATTTTGCAAACAAAATTTAACTTTTAACATTTTTTTGAAATTAATTAATTTTTTTTGTTGAACTCAAAATTGAGACTATTTTATTGTTACTTACCACAAAATCATACACTCACTGTGCAATTGCCGGAATTTTCCTTTGCTTGGTAAATTATTTCCCCTTTTTCTAAAATGAATGGCCAAAAAGCGACTTGACGGATGTTAAGTTAAAAGCACTGTGAACGGTATGGTATTTTGAGCTCAATTTCTTTTACAATTTTCCGTTCATTTTTAAATTATTGTGTTCATTTATTAAGTTTTTCTGTGTTTCTCTGTTTTGTTTTCAACTCCATCCCTAAAAGCCCTTAATTTTTGTCTAAATTTGTTCACAACAAGCAATTTAAATTAAATAAAAATTGTACAATTTTGAACTGAATTCAATGGGACGGTATTAAGGACGTTATTTGTGTTTATGGTTTTGTCAATTTTTAATCACATACACACATATGATTTTTGTGTTTTAAAAAATATGTACTGTTGATTTGGTTTTCATCAGAAACATTTGCATATCGGCTTTTTTGATTTATACCATCGGGGCTCATAGTTTTTTCTAGGACGTCATGCATCCCTTTTGCCGCATTTTTGTTACCTCCAAAAAAAAAAAAAACAATTTAAAATATTGGAATTTAATAAAGAAAAATTTACACGAAAAAAAAGTACGAATATATAAACAACACATTCAAAATGTAATCCAATCAAATTTTTATTAAAAATTTTATTAGAATTTTTTGAATTTTCCTATTTAACTAAATGAATATACAAATATGTTGTTATTTTTTATATTTCATTTTTGCTACTCTTGGTTGAAAAAGACTCCAATTAGAAAATTGTTTCAGGACCCCCGGTTGAAGTTGGAGTCACCATGTATGTGCTGTCGATCAGTTCGCTGTCTGAAGTCAAAATGGTACAAATTAGAACGCGTACCTACGATACAAAGAACAAGTTTATGTTTTTAAAAATATTATCATTTCCAGTTTTTTTTTTGGACATTATTCAATATTTGTTTGTTTGAAATATTATCTTATTAATAGCATTTTTAATATTTAGACTGCAACGTTTTTAAACCCTATCGTTTTTTTATGCATTTTAGTTATCCACTCACCTAATTCATCACAATTCTTAAGAAAACACTCGACATAGGCTATTAAATCCATTTCATTTTCCACATCAACTTTCTCTAAAATTTTTAAACACACCAATGGCTATGCTCGAGTGTTAGTTGTTACTCCCATAATAAACATAAAATTTCATAAACAATTTTCAGTTTTATCGCCACCATCTATTTGTCATATTTCCAAGCCTTTTAACAATCCTTACACCATCACCAAAAAAGACCAAAAAAAATAATTCTTAAGATAATTTCACACATTTTGCAAGTAATGAGTTTAGTTTACGAAAACAAAGAAATAATAAAACAAACGTATATAAATGTATAGAAAACATTTGCACACACAAAAGAAAAAAATCTGTCTCACCGTTGAATTTATATTATACCAACAACGCCCTGCAACGTGTGTTTTATGTCGAAATTCTGCTCAGTCATTAGCGTGGTTTTGTCGTAATTTAATTACATTTGCCTCGTATGGTGTTGCCTAATTCACTTTCATGTAGATATGTACCGTGTGCGTGTGTATTCCTTTTTAGGAAATTAACTTATGGTCAAGCCATAATTGTAGCACCACTGCCAAAGGCACATTATTAATTATACAAGCTGTCCCAACTATATCAAGATCAGTAAGCAATATATAATTTTTGGTGGTAACGAATTTTCTTCTGCTACTTTTTTTTTTGCGACCATGCTACAACACAACAAAAACAACAAAAAAAACTCATAATACATAAAATAATAAAATATATATAACAGAAAAATATGAAAAAACAACAAAACACCGTCAACCAAAAAGAAACGGAAGCGCACTGAAATACCGGATGCTCGAATTTCCGGTGGCTTTTTTGTTTTCACAAATTTGTACAAAAATATAAAACAGCTTAATGATGCATTGCTTAATGTCCGACATACGAGTTGATGTACAGTTGTAGATTTGCAACCCCCCCCCCCTCTCAATTAAGCTCAAGCAAAATAGGGATGAAAGGATTGCACTCATCTCTTTTTTTAGAGCTGGGAATTAAAAAAGTTGAAAGTTTTTAACTACATTTTAATCCAAGTTTAGAGTTATTTGCTTTATTCACGTAACTCTGTACAACTGTAATATTGAAGGGGTTTCTACCCCAATTGGTTTATATTTGTAATTGCTTGCACAATTCACCTGTGAATTTTTTAAATCTAATGTAAATAAACCGCGAAATGGATTTTTCAGTGTTTGATTAATGAAAAAGATACCTCACGAAAAATTCCGCAAACAATTTCGTGGTTTTCTGCCGTTACGATATATAATGCTGAAATGTGATAAATGTGAAGTAAAATCGGGAAATTTTAAATGCGAAGATAAATCACGAAAACTACAGAAAATATCGAGGTTCGTAAAAAAATTGCCTAATTAAAAAAAATATTGCTGGAATAGATTTGTCGCGAGAAATTCCATGGTAACAATGTCTCTTTAAAATGTGTCTTGTAAATTTTGCAATCCTTTTCGCCAAATACACATAAATAATTTTTTACTAAATGAAACAAATTGGTTACCACACGGAAATACCACTAAGGAATATATTGCTTACTTTATCTCAATAAAATTGTATGTATTTGTATTGATGCAAGCACAAAAACCACCAAAAAAATATTTTATAAAATTAAGTAATCCTCTATAATCATTTTTATGATCGATAAGTAAGTAGTTATTTTTAAATATATTTTTATTCCGCACTTATCTTTACTTTAAGCCTTTTTCTATATACACTGAATTGTTGTGGATATCCTTAAAAAATTACCAAAACTCTCTGTCCACTTAAATTGATTATGAATGTTTGTGCTAGAAACCAGACAACCCCTAAATATTGAATGTATCTTTATGCTTATTTACAAAAGCTGTGATATCCTCCCACATTGTCAAAAATACTGAATACACAACTGTATTTCCTAAAATCGTTCCAAAAATAGCAAAAAAAAAGAGAAAAAAACACCACCACCACCCAGTTAGGCTTGCAATAAACGCAATCATTATCCAAACTGTTATCAAATTCATAACAGACCGTGAGCTTTCCTGTCAGAGTGTATGGTTTATTCAAATGAATCGGATTTGCAAACAATTAATCAAAAGCCCGACTCCTGCACACTGTGCGCCATATATAAATCCACACACTGCCGAGAGTGGGATACATTCACTTGTAGTACAATAAACATTGTAAATACGAGCTACACAAAATAATATAGTATACGCGTACCTCACATTCTATACCGAAATTAAATTGTACATACATGAATCAGTTACCACCTATCCATTTGATATGCACAGCAGAGTCGACCCCGCAATGACATCAGTGAGTTTGGGGCTGTATGTTTCCGCCAGGTCCAGGGGTTTTGCGCTACATCCTTTATGCATGATCGTACAACGTTTGCGGGGGGTGTGGGTGAATTTTTCAAACGGAAATTGTTATGCCAAAGCTGTTGAAAGCCTTTCAAACTAACTAGCCAGGATATATAAAATACACATACATGAAATTTTGCACCCCTCCCCCTGCCCGTCCCCAAAGCGCACATATTCGTGCACACGTGTAGTATTCTCGTGTGTATTTTAAGTATATTCTATTTGTTCGTGTGTTTGTAAGTTTCAAGTTTTCTCCATATTTTATACATTATGTTGTTAGGTAGGTACGTTTGTACATAATAGATGTTTGTAGAGGTACAAAATACGAATGGAAGCGCAAGTGTGCAGGAGGACACGTTAAAATAAGCTTTAAAGTGTTGAACGTGCACTACTTAATACGGTGTTTGCTCTAATCTACTTTTTGTGCATTCTGCCTATTTATAAAATTGCATATTTTAACCGAAATGGAATGCATTCTCACGCCTTTATAAAATACAACAAAAAATAAAAATAAAAATTTTAAAAATGATTTCAACCGTGTAGGTATATAAAAAGCAGCCGTTTATTTTTCAGTTTTGTCATTTTGATTTCAGCCGTTTATATATTATATATGTATGTATTACATTCTTTCCTACACAGCCGTTTAACCAGCGCAGGCGATGGGGACACATTGAATTATTGACAATTTCATTTGAGTTGCAATTTGATATGACATTACCTGAAACATGTTAAAATGTTTAAATTGATTTGGTTTTCATTCAATTGTATATTGTATTGTAACTTGAAAACATGACGATAGTAAACTTTATAGTTTGCTAGTCGAACGGACGTGGGTTTTTATTATGGGGGATGGTCGTAATAAAAAGCTTTAAAGCTTACACACGTCACACCTCCTCTAAATTGTAAAAAACGGAATGAAAAATTAAAGCGGTGCCCAATTAAACTACTAAAATCAATTCAGCAATCCCGTTTTGCAATAATTTTTGAGTATTTTTAAAATTGTTTTTTTTTATTTTTAATATGAAAATCTGTAAAAAAAAATTTGTTTTGTGTTTTTTAAATTATTTAAACAAAATAATATTTATATAAAAAAAAAATATCGTACAAATAAGTGTGTACTTTATGTGTCTCTCATGTTCAGATATTTTTCAGATGATTATGTAAATGTGTTCCAGGTCCACCCGTGGAGGTTGGCGTTACAATGTATGTGCTGTCGATCAGTTCGGTTTCCGAAGTTCTTATGGTACATCAAATTAAATCACATTCAAACGAAAATATCTTTTTTTATAAGTTTTTTTGAATTGTTGTTTTCATTTAAAAAATAATTCGAAAACGACTTTAATTTTTCTTGTTGTCTTCCTTTAATTTTAATATTCGGATTAATGTACGAAAACGAACCAAAAAATAAAAAATAATTCCGAAAAAGAAACTTTTTTACAAACGCAAAAACTTTAACAGATCAAAATTCATTTTCATATAAAATTATATTAATTACATATTATTATATACATTAAAACGTTAATTGTAATTTAAATTTGATTGTAATTGTCTTTTCCGTATTTTTATTAAGTATATACGACAATATATTGAATATAATATATATATACCTGTACAAGACCAGTCTCAAGTCACTTTCGCCGGGTACTTAGTGATCAAAATCATCCTAATAAGAGCCGTTCAGATCGCTATCCCCGATGAAAGAGACTACAAAAGCTAAATGACTTGTGACTGGCATTATGTTTGCGTTGTTTATCATTTACCACCACCACCCCCTATTATGTTTTAACATAACCATTTCGCTGCTGTTATTTTATTTTATATGTTTTTTTGGTTGAAATTTGCTCCACCCCCTTGTTTCGTTTATCTTCTTCCATATATTGTATTACATCAGTCAAGCAGTAACTTTCTACTCTTTATTGTAAACGGAAAGATCTTCTTCACATTACTGCGATGGCTGTAATCTATAATGTATTCATCAGTGTGTTTGATTTGAGTGCTGTTTAATTGTGATTTTTCGGCAATTTGATGGTTATTTCAATTTTATTTCGCTTTTTTCACTCTCTTAACTGCATTATACTCTATCCATCTTTCAGCTACATATTAATTATAATATCTCTAATCTCAGTCGTTCATTTACATAAACATTTTATTGTATTGTTTCATTTAAACATTATTATTTTTATGGGTTTCAAGTCTGTAACGTTAACGATGACACATATTTTAAAATGCAACTAGGTGTAATTCTTGTTCAATCTGACAGCATTTAAGTTCATTTCCGATTAAACATTAATACGCTACAACAAGCACATTACATTTCCATTTAGCATTTGAATCCATCTGGCTGAATTTGTTGTGTGTGCGCGCCACAGAATAATATTAATCAGGTCACTGAAGCACATAACTTGTGCAGTTTCATCCATAAACCGCTAAAATGAGTGATATCGCGTCTTCAGCTGCGCCACCCCCACATAAAAACGTGCTGCATAGACGCCCGCCCTTCGCTCTGCATCTCACAATTGACGCCACATTACCATTTTGTTATTTCTATACATGGATGTTGTTGTTTTGTAATTTGTTTCTTTCTTTGTTTTTTTTGCTCGTCCCCAACCCCTTGCTTTGTTTCTCTTCTATTTTATATTTTATTTTATTATGTGCTCCGTATTTTATAGTCGTCTATATCTACCATGCGCCATCGCGGAGCACAAAATTCAGTCACATTGTGAGTGTGTGTTTAGTACTTACTGCCACAACCCCCAATGTGCAACTCAACTACTGCCTAACATATTTTGCTTCATTTGAATGCGGCAAAAATAATTACAAAACGACAAGGGGTTGATGTATTTCTATTGACTTTGCTCCAAATATCTATAGGGATATCTTTATTTTATATCTATTCGTGTTGTATCCAATCGCACGTCCCTTACATCTATATAAACCTATAAACGTTATAAATAAAGGGTGATCCAGTAAGAGCTTCCTTTTTTTTTAATAAATTAATTTGGAAAATCTTTATTTAACTTGATGGTATGGTTCATGACATTTATTTTTAAAGGTAATTTTCTTCAAATTTTGCTAACTCTTAAATGGTTCATTCTGTGGGTCCACTTTTAGGCCACTCTTTCCGGTATTCCGCGGAGTATTTTTGCTTGAAAAGCTTCATCTGTTTCGGGTTTATTGAGAAATTTTACAAAACACCACGGAGAGTAATCCAATGGTCTCGGAACTAACTGAGCACTGGTTTTCACAATATTTAGTAATCGTTGTTAGGGCGTAAAAGACTACTTATTCATGATAAAATGGCAATGAATTCTGAACACAAACAATTTAAAGCCAAGACACATAATAAGCCAATTAAAAAAATTGCCCCCAATTGGATCACCCTATATATAAATACAAATGAAAATATAAACACAAACATTCCACGAACCCCAACCAAACCAATAGCCACCCTCAACCCGCCCAATATGGCATGCGAGAAGCGCGCCACAACTCTACACATAAAGCTTAAACCGCCAATATATCAGCGACAACATTCCGTGTGTGTGCAGAGTCGCGCGATTTGCGTGTATGACCTTATTTGCTTCTTCATTGAGGTTTGCCTCGGTTGCTTTTCAAAATAATGAAAATACGTGCACCACACACACTGCTGCTGATCCCATGGTCTTTTGCTTCATACACATTATAGAAACACAAACACACACATGAGGATGGGGTGAGTGGTTGGGTGGCGCGACCCACTGAATTTTCATTACACAATCACAATCATATCGACGAATTTTGAGTTGATGAGTTTTAAACTCACAAAATAAGTCTCTATGCATAATTATTTTGAATTTTAACTAAGCAAACCTTATAATTAGAGACACAGCGGCAAGTGGTACGGCGCATTGGTTTAAATATGATGGGGCAGAAATAAACAGTGGCAGTGGCAGCAGCAGCAGTGTAGTACAGTGCAGCCATCAGCAAAACGCAAAAAGAAGAGAGCATGAGTTAGAAATTGGCATAGCAATAATTCCCTTTTGTCACGATAAACTTTTGTATAAGCTTTCTGTTTGCTTATACATTTCGTATTTATTTATCTTAAACTTTGCCTTGTGCGCGCTCCGGGATCGCTGTTCTTTCTTCGTCCTTTCTCCACACAGCTATATTACAGTTGTAGCACACTCCGCGCGCGCATTCCGCCGCGATTTCCGCGGATAAACGTATGTAATGTTGTATTTGTTGCGACTTTATGGTAATTGTATCAGCCGCTCTCTGACTTGATTGTCAAATCGCTTTCGCTATTTGCTGCAAAATAAACCAACATATATTTATACACAATTATAATATTGTAGGGGCTACAAATAGGGGTGGGAGTGTGGGTGGTGCACGCATATAAAGCACGCACGCGGCAGAAAACACTGTGACATTAATATTGAGGCGCAACTCTCGCTGGAAATTGTGTTGGAGGTTGAAATTATGTGAAATAAATCGAAAATGTTGCTGCATAACTAACTATAAGCGGATACAGCAAGACCCACCCCATCCTCTCCAAAAAAAAATTGTTTTCTACTTTATGTAAAAGGCATTGGTTACGCTTGGCTGCATAATTTTTTTTTTTTTTTTAGCGATATATGTCAATGAATTCAGATTACCAGTTTCAGCAAATTTATGGAAATATTGTTGAAATTATTATTTATTCAAAGAATAATCAAAATATGAAAACAAGGGGGGGGGCGAAAAAAGTTGATAGAAATGTTAAGAATTTAAATGACAATCTTGATTGGAAAGTTGGCGGAATTAAGTAATTAGAAATTCAACAATAATTATCTGTGAATAATGCATTAAGTGAGATTACTTATTGATCCAATTAACATTGAAGCGCGTACCTTCGTGGGGGGAATTAAACACCACTTTCATGCAATTTCCAACCACAGAGAGATAGGCTTTAATTTTTAATTAACTTATTAATGTTTATTTAATCATAAAGTTGTTTAAATTAATAGAGATGAATAAAAACTGAATGAATTCCTTTAATGTTCTAATAATAAACTGCCCATATTTTCTGTTTAATTTAAACCAGTAATTATAGTTTCAAATGAACAACCCACATTGATTGACAACCCCTTCATTATATTGTTGCCCATAAAATGATAACAACAAATAAATATTAATTTAAATATCACAATTTACAATCTGTTCAAAAAGCGCATTCACTCCACATGTCGCATGCGGACAAACAGTGTGACACACTTTATATGCAGCGACAATTTCCACAAAATCAATACAAACAGCAACACACCGCACAACTAATATGTATGCGGAGAGCTTTAAGCTCCACACGTCATCCTTCCTATTACCATAATTAATATATGCACAGACTAAATATTTCATCAACTTTGTTGCCACTGTCGTCGGGGAATCAGATAATGTCATTGCTGTATGTACTCGCATATAAATCCAAAAATAATAGCACAAAACCTTTATGTGTCACAGCCGTTTTTCACCGCACACACACCACACCACCCCTATCTCACCCTATCTCACCCCTCCCCAAAATCCACATCATCTATTAGAAGTCAAGTCCCACAACATGTCGCCGCATTATGCATCAAGGTCGATTTCGTGGCACAATCTTATAAATACATTCAATTAATGCATTGTTGAGTAACTATTATGACTTTAACCAAAATGTGCGTCTACTTATTATTTAATTAGGAGTGCATTGAGTCATTACTGATGTTTTGAATCAGATGCAGTTTTTTTCACAATTAAAAGCTCAGTGACCTTATTAATAAATAATTGGGAGCATCATTAAGTCGAGGACATTTCATTTAAATTAAAATGAGATACTTTTTGACTTGATTCCAAAAATGGAGAATGAGTATTCCGTTAAATGCACACGTCCAATTATTAAATTCATTTATAATTTACTGTGTCATTTCTGCAGCTATTTTATTTTTTACATGTTTCCATGACTTTTCAGTTCGTAATTATGCCATTTTCAGATATTATACTTATTATGAGTTTAAGTAATGCGTAATGTTGGTGTTGTGGAAAGCTTTTACTGTTAAATGACACATCACAAAAACAAAAAAAAAAAGTATTTAATCAATTACTATGGACTTACAATAACATAAATATATATTGCAATATATGTAACAATGTATTATGTATACCGTATATATTATAGCCTCAAAGCTTCAATGATTTGTTTTCACAATAATTGATTTTTCTCGGTTGTTTGTTTGGTCACAAATTGTGTGTATTTTTCCTATATACCTATAATTTTTATTCATTTTTTTTTTATATTTTTTTTTTTTTTGTTCATTTTGTTGTTGTGTTTTTCGTTGTTTTTATTTCACTATATCATTTCCGTTGTTATATGTTTTCATTGGTTACCGCTTGCGGTCCTTAAAACCACCAACCACTAACTTGTAATCACTTCATCACTAATGGAAAATGGAGGGGTGAAAGCTTGTAAACTGAGGCGCCTAATCTGAAACTGCCACTTTTTTTCGCTTCATTTTTTTTTGTTTTTTTTTTTTTTTGGGGTAACTTTGTTTGTTGTGTTGACCCTTTTATTATATTATTGACGGCACTTTTAATGTCGCCAATTTTTAAGTGTACAAGCACTTATATTGATGCAACAAACACAATTACTGCACACACAAACACAAAGACACCAATATGGATAACGGAATAATATAAGTGTTTGTGTTGGCATATATTCAAAATTGTTGGGGCTGTTATGTCCGGCTGTCACATTCTGTTTGTTTCCGTTGTGTCGGTTGATGCCGAAATGAATCGCGTTCAATGTTACGTATACGTAAAATGCAAATGTACGGGTGTAATAATGATGATAATTCGTGAGCACATAAAATAAATTCCAAAAAAAAAGGACGTGCACAAACATTGTTTGTCGTACATATATTTAAATGAATGAAATGAAAATATGGTTAGAAAACTTGGTTGTGCTTAAATGGTTTGGAGCCACTTTTGACCCAATTTCTGTTTCTGTCATTTGCTGTCATTTTCTATGTTTATTTTGATGTTCATTCTCTTATATAAATTATTATGTGTACATAAACATTGTACACTATACATTAACATTAACATTAACATAAACACTTTATATTTTACATTGGCAAAAACATGAGTGTTTGTGGAAATTTATGAAATTTAACTCTTGTAATTTAGTTGTTGTTCATCTATCTAACTCTCACACATTTGTATTTTAGATGCAATAATTTTCTATGCGACGGTATGGCCCCTCAGTTACAGCTCTCCTTATTTTAATTCTGCCTCCCCATTCACCCCATTCAGCTGTGTAAATAAATTCACTTTAAAATGTGCACACAAATACACTCTTGACTCTGTTGTTGAACATTAACACATTGCATTTCGTTCAATTTGACTGCATCATGCAGCAGTGAGCAGTACGGGTAAAGCTACGAGTACACCACAAGCGAAAACGTGCATGTACATGCACACTGACGTCATTTTGACGTCATTTCGATTCTGCTTGTAGTCCCAAATAGTGCTTGCCGTGTACTCGCCGTATTTGTGACAGGCGCATGTACATGTACACTGCAAAGAGCATGTAAAATAACCAAGTTTGTGCTTGTCGTGTACTCAAGTAATTGGGACACATGCATCATTTTAAAAAATTGTACATGTACATGCATCAGTCACAATACAAGCTCTAGCACAAATCTCTACATCTGCTTGTAAACTCACATGCACACTTTTCTTCTAACTGTTCAAAGTTTTTTGTATCATACGCGCGTGGACGTGAACTCTTTTGCTTTATTATAAAAAAATAATTATAATGAATCTTTGTCATCCAGTCAAAATTTCGAAAAGTTTCAGTTTTTATGACATTTTAATCGCGATTTCCCGTCGTATTTGGAAAGTGATTTGACTTTTTTTTTTTTTGTTTGAATCCTTTTCAATTCCTCTTTCATTTCCACTTTGAATTTTCCGGGAATTTTCCGGATTTTCCCCGTTATTTTTTTTCGTCCTTTTTCGTCCTATTTTTCAAAATCATTTGAATATTTTTATTTGCGTTTGAATCCTTTTCACTTTTTCTATCTTAATTTCGCTTTTCAATTTTCATTTTCCTTTAATTTTCCGAGTTATAACGTAAAACTGTATGTACATGTGTGCTTGTATGCTTGTCGTGTACTCGCGAAGCCGTATAAACGCTTATATTTACTCTGTGCGCATGTGAATTTTCTAGAGAGTTTGCATGTAGTGTACTCACACTATTTGCATGTACAAAACCACAAGCACATAGTTACAAGCATCACGTAGTGCGCATGAAAAATATGCTGATTTTGGGACAAATGTGCATGTCGTGTACTCACTCTATTTTTGGCTTGGGCGCATGCATTGCATACAGAATAAATACGACAGTTTTTCGTGACGTCAGTGTGCATGTACATGCACGTTTTCGCTTGTGGTGTACTCGTAGCATAACTGTGGTTACATGTGGCAATCAAATTGAACGTACATCGGATGTTGTGGTGTACTCTTCTGTGCATATTGTGTCAATCATTTTCATGTTTCATTAAAAAAAAAAAAAAATTCAAAAAAAATTGAGATCATTATCAAAATATTATGTCGAAAAATTATAGTAACAGCGTCAATTGTTACTATAAATGATAATATGCATTATAGATATATATATAATATTGTAGATGAATTAATATTCAACCCTCATACATTTTTTTTTATTAATAAAACTATGAAAATATTATGCAAATATTATGGTAATTAGTATGGTTTATCGATCATTAATTGAAACAAATTATACATGATGTGTACGTGTATATATATATATTTTATATATTTGTATTTTGTATATCTACTGGGCCAAGGACCCCGAGTGGAAACCAAATCAAGGTCAACTAAAAGTCACATCTGGACGTGACCCATTGCCCGCCTGCTGTTCAACTTGATAAAACATATAATGAATATATGTAATAATTTTCATTTTTCACTATTATTTTGTGTAAAACTATATACATATTATTATATATATTATATATATATTCCTTTTATTCTTTTTAATCGGATAATTATTCTTATTTTATTTTTTTGTTTTTTGTAAATTTTAATTATTTCTTTTAAACTATTGTATAACCGTATTGAGTTACATTTTCCATTCAGCTACTTACTTATAAATAGTTAAACAAAAAATAACTGTTTTAACAGAAACAGCAAACTTATAAACTGAATCTGCAATATTAAGTGCAGCCTTTATATACTTACTACTATAAAATACCAAAAGAAAAATCTTTACGCAAATATACTTTAAAACGTACAACGGGCGTTAATCATTTTGCAAACCAATTACGATTATACGACCAAAATACTGATACACTGTATCATATTTATTAGCTACAATAGTTTTGTGTAAACGTTCACAATGACGATTAAATGAAATTGATAAACTTTGCCCCAGACAGAAACAAAGTTCTATCAATTCACACAAGAATCAGAATTTTTTTCATAATAATATTCACCTCCTACCTACCCCAACTACACCCCTGTTACCATATCTTAATACATACAAAAATGTTCAGAACAACAAATAAAAAGAAAACAATTGAAACTTAATTCAATAAACTTTATATATTGAGCTTTCAGTTCGACGCAACGATATCCCTCACCACCCTCTTTCTCACTGCCCCCCTTAAATTCAATAATTTAATATTTGTTTGTATGAGCTCATCCCTTAAAACTATTATAGGTAGTTAAGCTTCATTTCGTTTTAGTAAACAACACAGTTTTGATTTTATTTTATTGTGGACTACCCCCATCCCTTAAATAAAAATATATGATAATATATATATATATAATTTATGATATTATTATCTTAATGTTGTGTGTGTGTATAACGGTGCAAGAAACAGGATAATACAAAGTGATTGCAACCGGATAAATGCATGCAAAAGGAATGTGTCTTAATCCCATTTCCCAAGAACCAAATTAAAAATACCGCACCATACATATTATCATTAATTCCACCATCATAAATTATTATCCACCCCTACTAAATTCCGTAAAACAACCACCCCCACTCCTTACTTACCATTTCACTCTATATGTCTCCAATAAAATTTCAGTGTCTACCATCCACTGTAATCGTTTTGCCTCGTTTGTATTTTCTGTGAATTGAAAGTTTAAACTGTATGTACGGGCATTATAATAATACTTATAGGGAAGGGAGGGTAATAATTTGATCGTTTGGAAAAGCGTGAAACAAACCGACGCGACGCAAGGATAATAACAAGGAAAAAATGGTGAAAAAAAACATTTTATATATGCGGCATAATCGAGAGAGAAAGAAAAGGAAATAGAATGGGTTTAAAGAAAAAAAAAGCCACCGTACTGCATAGCGGTGCACATCCGATCTGTTTCCGCCACGTTCTTTTCTCCCCCATATGTGGAAACATTATAAACAGCTGCACCTATGTACAATATACAGTTTCAAAAGCTCGCTGTAATTCATGCGGAGAGATTGTGTGTTTATAGTGTGTGTGTGGGATTTTTTTTAAATATGCGAAATTTTTTTTGCAACCCCTGAACAATACAAATAGTGAGCTTCCTTTTGCACCCACCCCACAAAATGTGCACACACACTCACGCTCTCCTTCTTTGCATGCGGGTTTCATATAAGTATGTGCAATATAATATACGTTTTATTCGTATTTATGTTTGCGCTTTTTTATTCTGAGCCGACTTTTCCGCCTATGACCATTGTGTGCTTACCGAGCATCGCATATATTGTACGTACACACACTCCGTGCATTATTATATTATGATGCTCGATGGGAAAATTCATCTGCATCCTGGAACAATAAGCTCTGTCTGCCGTTTTTACAATTTAGTGCACTTTCTGAGCTGAAAGTAAAGTGGGATAATCGTAAATCAACACGTAGTTTCCTTTTTCGCTTGTGTGCAGAATATTAAAGGATATGGATATTTAATTTTCCATCTCGCGCACTTTGCACAAAATGGTGTGATAGTTATTATGCTTATATACATCTGTGTGTGTGTGTAATTTCGTGGGTTGATGTTCGTTGTGTAGGGTGGATGCTGTGGATCTTCAGATTTATGGAAAATCTGTTTAATATTTAATTAATACGCGAATGCCAGAAGCGCTGGGATTAAAGTGTATAACAAAATGTAAGTCGCGAATGAAAAGTTATTGTGCGCTTTTCAATGCGATTAAATTTTAATGAAACGCAAAAAAATGTTTGCTCGTCCACAGCAGTGCGCTGCCTTTTTATTTTCCCGCATTCGCCAGTTTTTTTTAAACGGATCGTCACAGATTTATTTATTGTGTAAAATTTAGGACAGTGCTTGATGTAAAATTTGATTAAATAGATTAAAATTTAAACTTTTTTTTAGTACGCCCATTTCTATTTTGGAAGCTTTTACATTTCTTTATGTCAATTTTGGATGCAAAATAAAATTGTAGCAAAAACCATTTCATTCAATTGTTGAAAATAAAACAAAACATAAAATTATTCCATCAATTAAATTTTATGTAAATAAACCGTTGAAAATTTCTAATTAACACCAACAAATCTTTGTTGAAAATAAAATTCAATTACCAATATTATGTAACAGTCCTTATTAACATTAATTCAATCTGCATTCTATGAACGATATTTATTATCCTTTCCACAAACTCAATACCACATTGATATAATATATAATTAATTACTTGGAACTTAGAAGATGTTGTAACTGATAACTTGTTCAATTTAAATCGTAACTTGATCAGCCACAACAAATTCGACAGTTCAACACGAGCACAACCAACCAATTCAACCAATCTTATAACAACTTTGCTTCGAACCGTATCAAAATACTGTTATATAGTGTAAGGGGCAGACTGACGTTCATCCCATATTATATATTATACAATCCGATGTACATATAGTCTTGTAATCGAATTTAATTCAACAATAACGCAGCTTTCAAGTGAACAACGGCGAGCTGAAACCTTTAGCTCAATGCAATTTCTGGGACCATTCCTTTTCGAGTGTGTATACAATGCGCTCGTAAAATAGCTCATGCGGTTATTTTAAGAGTTTTCTTAGATATATAAAGAAAGTATTAAGATCCCCCGGAGTTACGTAACATTGTGTAATTCAATTCAAATTTTATGTTAGCAGAAGGGTCTTCAATATAACTTCAATTTAATTGTGCTTGACCAATAATTTCGAAAGCCAACACACCGTGGAGCAATTGGGTTTCCGCAACAACAACAACAAAATGTAGCATCAAATTATAGGAAATTCGAAAAATAATAAATGTAACTAAAGGATTCACGTCGTTATAAATACAGAACCTTTAAGTGATTGTATGACTTTCAATTAAATAGTATGAAAGGACTTGATCCACTACAATATATTTTAAGTGTAGTAACTGTAAGGATAAAAGCATTTTTTACGAAACTTGTCTTCATATCCGTGTCTCGAGGTTTGAAATTTAAAAGGGACGAACAAAACTTTATAAACTTTGATTAGTTGGTGCGGTTTATAAACGATGTAAGGTGCAATATATAAGTGAAAAGTTTTTGAAACTTGAATTGCGGTTTTAATATAATATATAAGTGTAATGGAAATTGCATTTACGGAGTGGTAATTATTATGTACTCATTTTTCAACCACTTAGAAACCTGCATTGCAAGTTATTTTTATATAAAATGATTTTTAACGATAAGTTTCTTTGTGCAAACTTTAAAATTTTCAACATTTTCTAGAATACATTCAGGCGTTTATTTTACACTATGCATTGCCCTTGAATATATGATTCAACACTTCGATTTAATGAAACATAAAATGTAAATGCTTCCAAAATAGTTTTAAAACTCTTTTCAAACTCCGGATATTTAAAAATATAATTAAGTTCTTAAATGAATTAATTGAAACACCGTTTTTTGGCATCTAAAGCTGTAACCATAAATTTATGGATAATTAACAAAGGCGCATTTATCTTTACACACAAAAAAAGGAATGCCCAACACACACACACACACACACTTACACACAACTAAACACATATCACATCATAAATCAGTCCCATTGAACAATGCAATCCAGTCTAGTCTAGTCTGGTATGGATTTAAATCCATCGTCTTTGTGCAAACCATGATGTATATATAGCTATAATATTATACATAAAAAAAGGCATTCCGGTGGCGAATTGCCAACAAAACGACACCAAACCTATTTGTTTGTCGTCTCTTAGAAATGTCACCCCTAAAATAAATCGCTGTGTGAAAGCTTACCGAAACATATTAAAAGCATAATATAATCCACACTCCCCCACAACCCCCTTTTTAAATGAGTGCAATGCAATCAAAGCGGAAACAATCATTGGTTTAAAATATAATGAAACAACAAAAAAAAAATCTCTTTGTGGTTGTAATCCTGGGAAAAAAAATTTGCAACCCTTCAAAAACAGATCACCGATTAATAAATATATCGCAACGACAAATATTTAAAAGCTGCGGTAAAGCTGAACAATATTATTGCCGCATCGCAATTAAATCAATATAGATTTATGCAGAAACATATTATAATGGATGTGGAGAAACATCAGCATTAACCTTTTTAATACAACAACCATAATACATATCACAAAACATGAATATGCAATGAATTTTCATGTTGAATTGTAATTTTATACATTATAATAATATAATATAAACAACACGTTGTGTACTTTATACAAATAGGGGTTTCATGTTCATGCGATTAACAGAATATGTACATTATTATGGAGGCGCATATTATAGTTTATCCACGATAGGTACACTGCTGCACGTAACATACACCTTCCATCCATCCATCCATCCATCCATCCATCCATATGCATCGTAACTATTATTGTACATAAATGGATGGCAATGGATGGAACACCGCCAATCGAATCCAGCCATGACCGCGTTCTTAAGTTTCCCATATTAATTAGTGTGTGTGGTATTTTCCAATTCAGATACCTGCGCCCCATTTATATAGTTATTTGGGGGGGTGGGGGCGATGGTTTGGGTAACACACACAGTATTGTGGGGTGGAGGACGAAATTGATTGGAGGCATGATATTTAATGAATTAGTGTAACGAAGCAGCACAACTCAACCCATTATACACTATTAGTTTTCCCATCCACAAGGCAAGCACCTTCACTCATCTGTGAGTGTGTGTAGTTACCGTATTTGGTGTAACACACAACTGTATTATAGTTAGACGTAACTAGCTTGCACACACACACACGTTATATGGGTTTCATGTGAAATTTCACTCTGAATTCAACCTCATTATCCCACATGAAAATATATTACGCTATTTGTATTTTATTAAGCTTATTTAAGGGCTGTAAAATGTAAGTTCAATGGTTAGTCTTGTAGAAAAAGGGTTTCCCTTATTATAAGTATGCAGTGAAATGATCGGCTCAGAAATTAAATCACAAAAATTGGACGGACAAAGATGATACAGGGATTATTCTGTTTAAAATCAAAGGTTATTGAAATGGATTTTCGGTTGTCCCCCTTCGTTTTACTATGTAGATCAGAAGATTATTATAGCTGGCCGTACTTATACGTAAACATTTTAAAAGGGGTTGTTTCTTCATCCTTCACAATTTACACATCAAGGCAAATACGATTTAAGTAGTCCTGAATATTATTGAGAGAAGGAAAAAAAATTATTTTTTTATATTGTAACTTTGAAATAATATATTATATTATATTTAAAACCTTCAACCCTCCAAAGGCACTTTTTAAATACTACGTATATATATGTACGTGTATATTATGTGTGTGTGGGCAAATAAAGAAATCACCCAAAAGAAGGTGAATTGTCAACTTGCATGCAACTTTTGCATAAAATTATACGTAAATTATTGAAAAATATATGTTTTCCTCTTTGCAAACGCTATATTATGCAGTTATTTATGTTTCAAATTTTCATATTTACTGAAATAATGACAACATGCACGCTTGTAGGTATTTCAACAAAATAATAACAGTTAAAAACATAAAAGTACCGTTAATATAACGTCGCAACTTTATAACGAAAACATATAAAAAATATGTGTGTGTAAAAAAAAAAAAGGAAAAAAGCACAATCAGGATGTGCATACATTTATGTGTTGAATAATTATATTTCATAAAGTAGTGTAGTTTTGATGATAGCCTAACTTATGTATTTATGATATACACAGAAAATTATTTATGCTTTTTCTATGTTTTCTCTTGTTATTGAATCAGATTTAAAATATATGTTTTTATTCCATTTTCTTCACATTTTTTTACTGTTTCAGTTTTTAATGCTTCAAATTAATTTTTTTTTTGTTCACGTTTTAACAAATTTATGCTTACGTAGTACATGTTTTTTATGTTAACTCTCCCGTCTACTTCAACATAACGTTACAATGTTTTATAGGTTATGTGCAATTAATTTCGTTGGCTTTAATTTTAATTTGATGTAGTCAACTCACTTTAATTAAACGAGTGCAACACGAACAAGAAATTCATGCGTTAATATTGGTAATCCGTGGACATGGTGATTTTCTATTTAAAGAAAATCCTCACACATATCGCCTGCACATTATTATAGAGCGTCGAGATTATGTAGGTCATGCACTTTGCACCGTTTTATCAAGGAATTCCACGCATATTAATGTGATAGAAAACTTTACTGCATACACCGGACACGTCATCATGAAAAAGCGTGTTTGTTGAGGCAATAAATATATTTGTTCAAAAAAAAAAAGCTCGTCTCGCAATAAACCGATCACGGCGCCCATTTTCTTGTTCGTCTGCATAATTAGAAAATTCCATTAATATGAAGAAGCCACACGTATATTAACTGGGACGACTTTTTATTTGAATTTTTATGCAATCACTATTTTAAGTGATTTAAAGGATGTTATTAAATGTCTTTTTAAATTTGTACATAATCTCAAAAATTAAGGTGCGAGGCTTTTTCATGACTAATTGAATTTATGTTTTTTTAAATTTAAATCATTAAATAGATTTTGTTGTTAATGTTATTTAAACAAATTCACACACACTCAATAATATTTTGATTGTTTTTACTTACAATTATTAATAAATTTTGTTTTAAGTAATTTATAAGGAGTAAAAAAATAATCTTTACTAATAATTGTCCTTTTTTCCTGTTTTTTTTTTTTTTGTTTCGTTGTTTCATCCACATTTTTCTAGGATTTTACACTGGATTTTTACTTTCGTCAATTTTGGACCGATCCACGGCTGGCATACACGAAACGGAAGGGCGTCGAGACGTTATCTGTGGGGTCGGAGTTTATAAAAAACATTTGGGTACCTGACACATTTTTCGTGAATGAAAAACAATCATACTTCCACATTGCGACCACAAGCAATGAGTTCATCCGAATTCACCATTCAGGTTCAATCACAAGAAGCATACGGTAAGAATAAACCTTTTTATGATAAGTGACAAGTAATAGAAACAGAAACAGATTTCAATAAATTTGAAACAGGAACAGAAACAACAACAGAATTTATAATTCTGTTGCAACAGAATCTGAGTACAGAAAATCACGTTCTGGTGTTTAACTGCTTCTGCTTTGTGTTCTGCTTCTATTTCTGTTTCTGTTTCTGTTTCAGGTGCTTCAAGGCTTTATCCTAATTTTAAATATTATTTCAACAACTGAATTGATGCTGCACTATTTTAAACTGCAAACTTTGCATTTAAAATAAAATCCATTGATCCTTTTCCTTTTTTAACGTGTTTAAGTGAACCACCCTTTAATCATTTGGCATGTAAAGGAGTGTCGAATCATCATTAAGTAAATGCAGCCACATATAGTGATTGAAAACTGTGCAAATACGTCGAGTCATTTGCGTGAGCTTTTCGGCTTCAGTGGTGTGCTTACATATGTTGATTTGAGTTTAAGTGTAATCTGTGAATCAAAAATCAGATCAAATGGGTGGAATTGTAATTTCTATTCTTCTTTCTCAATGTTGGCTCGTATTTACAAAGCTGCATCAGCTTCATTGCATCAGCAGTTGGTGAATGAAAAAATGGGGAATGGATTAAAGGGAAGAATAAAATTAAACGAAGACAAAAAGGAAAACGCCATTGCCAGCTACAATATACAGCGATCTGTGTTATTTATTCAGCATGTGCAGGATTTGGCACGTACAAGCATAACGTCAGTCCTCTCCACCCAAAATGCAATGTGCACTGTACACTGTGTTGTGCTGGGTGCATACACAATGCAATTTTAAGAGGTGTGCATCATATGTACTAGCAGTGCTAGACAAATACTAACTTTCACAACTGTTAAAAAGCAATCCAAACACTAAAAGCAAAGAGACACTGAAATTCACGACCCAAGATGTAAAATATTATGTATTCTCTTTTGTCAGAATTGTAACAAACAGTTAACATTCGTACGGCTGCACTCTGTGTACAATTTGGCTCGTACATTTGTGTATCGCGTCACCAACACAAATAGAGTGCTTTCGTTGTTGTGTCCACCCAGTTTTCATAAACGTAAAGTTACATTGTTACATATGTGTGGCAAAAAGGGAATTGGTTCAGAAAGGGTTGCAGCTTGGCTGTCACCCCGTGCAGGGCAGTAGTGCTGTTTTTTGTTTAATTGTTTCTCGGTATATAACTGCCGAAAAGTGGACGCATAAAGTCTCTCGTTGTACTGGGAGACATGCTGTTTCCATATATCTAAACTACATCCACCAAGCAAATACATTATTGTTAGCCATGCCATTTTAGAGTTGCCTGTGGGCTTCAATTCACATTGCATTTATCTGTACATGTGTGTTTTCATTTTCGCCTTGATGTTTGTGTTTGGTGTTTTTCTTGTTTAGCTTTTTCTGTATCATTTTTCTTCTCTTTCATTTTTTGTTATTCCTGCTTCTATTTATTTATTTTTTGTTGCTACTTTTTGTGAATGTTGTTGCTATTTCAACTGCGTCAACTTTAACTTTGTTACAATTTTTCTCGATTGTCGCCATTTCGCCGAAACAATGTTGTTGTATGTCCAGCGCCAAAGCATGGAGGCGTTTATAAAGTGTTTGCAATATTCAAATTTATGCAAATTTCCTATATGAATTCTGGGAGACAACTCCGTTTGGAAATTGAGAGCATATTAATGTTTTTCCTCCTTTCACATATTCTTCTTTTTTTTTTTGTGTGTTCACCCCATTGTCGTCGTTGTCGTTGCTCGTCCTCGTGCAGTCCCTTTTTGTCCGTTTTTGCTGTACTACACGTATATATTGTGCAACTTGTGTTGTATACGAAGAACATCCCTTAAATTTTCAGTGTGCGAGCTTTTTGGCCAGGGACACCAATTTCTTTGCAACACTCGCACACACAACCACATACAACATTGTACATGTGCGACGTATGAAGCATATAAAAGCACAGGCTTGGGAATTAAATATCTGAATCTGTATTCAGTCGCCAATGCAGTTCAACTAACCGTTTGACCTAGATTGCTTCAGTTAAAAAAAAATTTCAACATCAATAATTTTTATTCCTTTTTTTTTTTCATTTCTTTTTTTTTTTTTTGCCCAACCTTGTTGTTGTTGTTGTTCTCGCATGTCCTTACATACTGATATGTGTTTCTTGCTACTCGAACTGGCGCTGCCATAAAATTGAATCAACGAAATTTTGTTGTAAGATCAAAGCTTGTTGCCAGCATTTTCTTCTCGCTCTTGTGAAGGAGTTTTCTAATTAATTTTCAAGTACATGTTTGACGAGGCGTGTAGGTGAACACAACTATGTTTCGGTACATATTTCGTAAATTGCTGGTGTGAATACTTTGTAGTGGAAATTTCAGTCTGGAAATTGATAAAGCTAATTTTGTTTAAATATGCATCCCCATTTTCAAGTGAGACTGAATTAAAGTTTTGCATTTTCACTGAACCGCAAGCAGCTCACAACGACTTATTAGGTTCACCACATTGCAGGATTTCAAAGCATTTTTCTTTTAGCATGCTCTTAAATGTTTAGTCTGCTGTTTTAATACGAATCTATTTTAATTCTCACTGAATGAAACTTGCAGTTTGTTCTTTGTCATGAATTTTTTTGGGGTCGTTTAACTTTTTAGTTATTGGCCTTCATTGTTACACTGTTCATTTTAAAATTTTAACAATAACAACCTCACTGATCCATAAAGTCCATCCTTGAATCAAAATCCACAAAAACCTCCCACCTGCCAAAAAAAAATGTGACCACAATTTAACACCGACTTCTTTTTCAGGTTAACAATTACCGCATCATGTCCAATGAATCTGCAATACTTCCCAATGGACCGACAGCTCTGCCACATCGAAATTGAGAGCTGTAAGTATTTTTGCCACTTTAACACATCCAATTGCTTAAACATTTAAATGAAAATACATAAACGTGCCATTAAAAAGAATCACCAATTTAAAAAATTAAATAAAAATATTTTTGTCAAATTTATCGATTGTCGAGAAGAGAAAACAAGTCGCATTTGGTGAATTTTTAACTTATTGCTTCTAGGTTATTAGGCCAACGCGATGTACGCATATAATTATAATTTTAAAAGTGGTAGAATGAAGAGGTTATCATAGGAAAGACAGTACTTTTATACGTGTGAAGTTGTTGACGTAAAACAACTTATTTTATTCAGACTTTTTTTGTGTTATTTTATTAATACTATTTGTTGTATATTTTTAAATATTGCTATAAAAACACTTGTAATTTTTACTCAAGATACACTTTTTTAACCCAAAGCATAAAATAAAATAAATTGTTTTTAGTACATATTTTATTTAACCGCGAGTAAAAACGTTTTAAAAAAGTGTTGTATAAAACTACAAAAAAATAAACACTCACCAAAAATACTATTTAACCCAGAATTTAAAAAATGTTTCTTAAAATGATTGTAATTTTGTTATTACTGAAACGATTTTTAATTTTTTTTTTCTTTTAATATTCATTCAAACCCTTATTTTGTTTATAAAAAAATTAATTTTATCAAAGAAAAAATTATTGGGTGATTTAAACGACTCCTGTTTGTGTTCCCACATTTTTAACAAAATAATAAAAAATACACTCATGCTTTAAATATAATTTATGTGATTAATTTAATTATATTGGTTACGGTTTTTCGGTCGCCTTCTCTCATACAGCAACCGCAGAAGGTTGACTAATTGTAGTCACCCATGGACAGATAATACACAAAACACAATATTTTATGTTGTGTAATGAAGACAAATCGCTAAATATATTTATTCAATAAACAAAACAACAGTACAACGTATAATATGTTGCATTTGTTTATATTAATTAACAAACAGAGCACCTTCTCTTCTATGTTAGTCGGTGATCGATCTCACACAAAAGGCAGTGGAGTTTGTTAGGCACGCAATAATTTACCTGAAACAAAAATAATACCGAAATGTTTAAAAACGAAGCAAAAAACATAGAAACGAATTGTCCGCGAATTTTAAGTGCGTTCACAGTATTGACTTAACATTTTGTTTATTATTTAAATGCGAAAGAGTTCTCAATTTTTTTAAATTATTGGTACATTATTAAGGACTTTCTGACTAAATCATCTCATAAAACAATATACATTGCATTTTATTGCAAGTTGCAACACTTAATTAAATAAATAAAAAATGGAGCTTTAATAATAATAAAAATACAATATAAAAAAAAAAAAAAATTTAATTAATTTAAATTCATTTGTTTGCAGACTAAAGTATTTAAAATTGAATCAATTATATTATAATTAAAACAGTGAAACACACCTTGACGTGATTAACTAACTAAAAAACCGTTATATGTTCTTTGTTTTTCTAAATACTTCTTGGATTATTTTAATAAATCATCTTCAATCGTCATTCAATTAAATTAAACTCATCAATTCATCAGCATGCAATGTCTGTAAATTTATTTTAAACATTTCAATTCCATTTCAACAATCTCAAATTCAAAAAGAAGATCAAAATGAGTACAACAATAATGTCTAAATAGTTGTATTGTCATTTCAATGCTCAACACCACCCACACCCCATTAACACCAGCACCATCCCCTATTATATAGTGCAGCATATTGTCGCCAAAAATGTTCAAGTATCACTATAAACTTAAGCCGTCTTCAACATTGTGCAACAATAAAGTGGCTATGACAAAACAAACAACATTGGGTGTGCAATTTATGATCGAAATGTGGGTGGGGGGGGGGGGGTGCAATATGCAATCATATTGCTCGTATCAACTTAACAATAATAAAATGTACAATGTAGGTGTATGCATAAATACTCCAGAAAATGTAATTTAAGCGATTAGCAAATTATTTCCCATAAAAGCGCCTGCTTTCACCTTGTCACAATTTCATGTTAAAATAATTGAGAGCGAAAAAAAGGCTTCACTGAAACCAGGACATTGCGACAAACACGCAACCCCCACTCTGCGTTTGGCTGTGTATTTAATGTGGGTACATATATGATGGAGCTTCCATCCCCCTCGAACTACCCTCATGTAATATGTGTGTGTATATTTAAATTACAATTCTTTATGTTCTTTTTTAAATTAATATACGGTCCATTTTTTTTTAATATATAGAAGCCGTCTCTTTACGATATGTTATTTCTTACATCACGCAATTCATTGGCCATTATTTATGCTCCTTTTAATATATTTTATTTGCCTTTTTTTGCTATACAGTATGTGGGTTATTTCACAAAATATTATGGCACTATTTAAGCTGAAACATAGAGCCACTAATTTGCATTAAATTGTTAACGGAAAAGGGAAAAACGGTCAATCCAAATATGCATGTACATTGTACAATGACCATACAGAAAGGGAGGCCGTTCCCCCAACCCTTGCAACCTTCTAAATTAGTGTAATTGCAATGAAATTAAAGAAAATGTATAATGGAAAAACAATCTTCTACCCTTCTATGCAGAGTGTACAATTTCGCCTTAAAATGCGACTTCATTTCCATGAAGGAATTCGTCTCACACATAAACTTAAGCTGTACTTTATGACTATGTTTAAAGTTTTAGCTGCATTTTCGTGTAACAGCGTATCTTGTTGTAAGGTATTTTATGGCAAACTTTTGCGCCAATGCAACATTAGTCACGGGGTGCTGCCAACCAACCGTATGCAGAATAAATATATTACATTCATTTTGGAGTGCAACCGCATCAGCCGCATAATAAGCATTTAAATATACATCCTTATTATATTATATAATATAATGCAATAACTAAATACACGTCCTTTATTTGCATGAGTTTAAATGTTAAATACAATGCATATTTAAGCCACATTGGATTGCATAACTTGGAGGCGCGCAGTATAATGTCCTTCCATGCCCCAAAATTAATTTTTAATGTTGTGGCTTTTTTCATTATTGCAATTATAAACTGCGTATAATAAATTTGAGGTGTTTTCCTGCTGTGGTAAACTATATTTGGGGTGTGTTTGTGCTGCATAATCGTTGAAATAATCTGCATTGGACGGATAATATACGAGTCTGGTTACGTTACTGTACAACCGCATGCAAATAAAGTGGATGAAGATTGTTAAATATGAACTACCCTTGTCAATTTGTGGGTCAATTCCCAAAATGGTGGTTAAATTGGAGACGATGTAATGTTGTTTCATTTGCAATTGATTGCGTTGCATCCTGTTGTGCATTGTGCATTCATTTCTGACACACTGTGTTTCTTGTTTTCAATGTTTTATGTTTGCATAAAATTTTAAGATTTGATGAGTTTAAAATAAAGAAATTGGAAGTTAAAAATTGAATGAAATTGAATTCATAATTTACATTTCCGAATTTACTATGTACATTCTGCCAAAATACAATTTCAATTTCCAATAATATTTAATTATAAAGTAGATTTATGCCAATTAATTTTCCCACCGATATTATAAAAAGCAATTCATTTTAATGTCACCATAATTTATTACAACAATTATATAAAATATGCATACGGAGCAGGAAAAATGATTTAATTCTCTGGGTATTTTTCCCCCTCATTGCAAAACTCGCACTGCATTATAAATATGCCGCATCTATTTCAATAATTGCTAATTAAATGGGTCACAATTCAAGTCGAGATTACACAACCAGCAACCTGTTATATTTTGAGAAGGGGAGTCTGGGGGGGGGGGGATAAACACATAACTTCAATATGTATGATTCATCTATGATGCATCGATAAATAAGTGAACATAGCGAGAGAAGAGTAAAGCGTATAAAAATGATGGCAATTTGCTTAAAAGGCTAAGAAAAAAATGGAGGCTGCGGGGAAAAAGATATTCGCCCAAAATATTTGCGGCAACATCCATCAAATATTTATCGCATACACGACGCAGTTTTAGTAATTTGTTTTAAATGAAACACCGCGTTCGTGTGTTATTATGCGCAATTCATTTTGATTAACCCCAGACTGTTGTAAAATATAGAAATGAGCTTTTGAGCGGCCATTTTGTAATGAAAGTATTATATGTGAAAATAAAATGGTTCCGTTTTAGTGATGACTGATTTTTAGTTTTGGTTTTATAAAACAATTAAAAATACTGAATTTGGATTGATGAGGCGATTCTCAAAAAGGACATGTTTACAGTTTAACATACTTTTTCACACTCATTCATTACACAATAAAAATATGTTTTTGTGATGTTTGTGTTGCATGCACTTGGGTGACAAAATATAATTTAATCTTGCCATAATTTCGGTGACTTATTATTATTTCGTAAGTTATTCGAATTATCAAACAGGAGCGTTAATTACATTGTCAACAATTTTTAGTGTTTGTTTAAAAAAAATTGGATTTATTAAAAAAAATTAAGAATTTTTAATCTATTGAATTTTAATTTGACTACTAACATTTTTTTAAATACAATTTTAGGAATTACAAAATTATTTGCATTATTTTTAATTTATTTTAACCCTTTTAACGTTTCAATAAATTACTTTATATAAATACATAAAATCAAAAGTACACGCTCTAAGCATTTGCGAAAAAATTAAATTCACAAAATCTTGAGTTTATTGCACATTTATAGAATTTTATTTTTATCTCGTAAATTTTCTCTTCATAAGTATGACATGGGAAGTCTAAATGAACTTTTAAAAAATGCCTTACTGTACCTTTAGTTATACCAAATTAAAAATTGCACACTCATACAATCATACAGCATTCATACAACAAGTAAAATGTGAAAGTTAAACATAATGTACCAATTCAATAGACGCACCCTGTAATCAAAAATTTACAAATTTAAGAAAAAGGTTAGTTCAATTGACATAAGAAACCGTAACACGAATGAAAAGCCAGCAAAGTATGCACCGTTACGAGCGTTAAAAGTACCGGGGAAAATCTTTCGGCATATCGACATTTTGTTTTGCAATACGTTTTGATAAACTCTTCCGGTGCACATAAAAATGAGTTTCGCTTCTTTTTTTTAAAGAACTGCAAAGTGAGATCACATTAATATTCAGTTTTGCCAAACATTTTCATGTAAAGCAAACACCATACATGTAATTTAATATTTAGGTAAAGCTTTTCATGTTTAGGTACTTGATATTTAATGTATAATATGTGCATAACTAGTACATCGTTTTTTATGATTCGGTAATGGTGCAAAATGGCGAACACACACACGTTGCACTAGCTGGCAAAATACCAATTGACTTGCATATAAATGTAAATTCAAAGGTGCAACCTTTTTCAGTCAGTTTCAGCTATTTCAGTGCCTTTTCAGCACATTCTTTTCGTCTATTTTTATTCTATTAGAAAAATACTGCCATAAATAAGCACAAACTAAACCGCGCACTAAATGTTTGCTACAATACAGTTAAATATAAATAATGAAGAACAGAGGCGCGTTTTTTTTTTTGTATTTTGAATTGATTTTAATTTATTTTGTTTGAAAAATTAAAAAAAAGTCTGTGAACCATCGCACTTAACAAACGCGGGCATATACAATTTTAAAACTATAAAAAAAATTAATATTAAAAAAGCACAATATGCTCGTGGATGACAATATTTTGTTTAATGTGGTGAATGACGGCATTTTGTGTATTGTTATGGCTCTGGAGTCGGTTACACAATGCAAGATATCCGGTACTTCTGGAAAGACGGGCTTAGTAGTGTCGGAATGAGCAACGAAGTTGAACTTCCACAATTTCGAGTATTGGGACACAGGCAGAGGGCGACCGAAATTAACCTTACCACAGGTACCCACCCCCACCCCCTCAAAATACGACTCACAATCTAAACACTTTTATTCAATTTTTAATTTTTTTTTTTTTGTTTCAATAGAATCCAACAAATAAACAAAAACAACTAAACATTAAATAAACAACTTTCAAATATTTAATTTATATAATTCTACAATGACTTTCTTTATGACCCTCTTTAAATAATCCTAATTTAAATAATTCTTTTTTAATTTTAAAACCTCCCCTTCAATATAAATCTACTCTAACTATGTGCTTTCTCCTTTCTACCCTATTTGGCGTAACAACTTCTATGTACTCTGAAATTCATCAACGGCTATATACAACTATATATTATGTTATAAAATATAGCGTACGAACAACATAAACTTACAAAAACATAATATTAACTACATACATCTTTTACCTGTAATGCATATTTAATAAACATGAAATGAGATCGAAAAAGAGAAGAAAGCAAAGCGTTCCCATCTTGCCAAACATTTCAAGCAAATCAGCAAGAAATCCTCATCCCCCCCACCCTTATATGCTTGCATATTATATCTATGTACAAGTGTATGCCATTCCCGGGACCATCTCCCGCGTCGCAAACGCATTAATTTGTTTAACAAAATTAGTTTATTTTACTCTTCTTCAAATACAAAAGATCTCATTGGCATGTGACCCATTCCAATGTAACTATGTATATGTAAAAAATATACATTTCCGTCTCAGACACACACTTTTCCTCTCATGCAATGCCACCCACCGGTCCACTGTGACCGACCACCACCCAAAATTTCACACTTTCGGTTTTTATGTTGTTTTATTTTTTTTTCCCCATTTATTTTTTTTTTGTGTGTTTTTAAATGTGTGTGCCACCTGCTTTAACAAAGTTGTACATTATTTGAAGCACGCACACTCACAGGATATAATACATTTGGTCACCCGCATTGGCCTTGACGTTCGTCCCATTACATAAAGGTATCCCGCAGTTCCTTTTTTTTTACATTTTCCAGTTTTTTTTTTTTTGTGAATTTTTTTTTTTTTTACCTTTCGCTTATGCAATGTACTTCCAAAACCATCCGACAAATTTGTGATGTGAGCTTTTACCATTATACATCCCCCCCCCCTCCATTTATATACATTTTTACATGCATATGTTTTTCCATGCAAAATGATATCACCTGGCAATCCCCGCCAATTCCCGTCGACAGCCATCACACGTCGCTAATGGTAACGCCAAATGTATCTAATACAACTAACTGTAATACAGGACTATGGTATAAAATGTATTCAGTGCAATTGTACGCCACACCTTTACATGATAAAGAAACAACCTTTATATACTTAAACACTCTTCGGCATACCTATAATATAAATGTGAATACATTTCAGCATGGTGCATATAAAAACATTATATATATAGGGTATAGGCATTATTATCCTTATACACAACCCTTCTGAAAGCGAATTGCCAAAGCCTAACGAGATTCTCATGCAAAATGTGGAAAAACGGGGCAAAGGTCATAGGTCTTTTGTGTGTACATAATAATGCTACAAGAGATTATGACGGGGATGGAGAAACTGTTTTCTTTTTCTTTTTTTTATTACTAACTATTATTATTATTGTTCGCTCCTTGCAATTTTACCCCCAACGCTGTTTTCCTGTTTTTCCGGAGTTGTGTGTTTTTTTTTTTTTTTTTGTAACTTCTTTTTCCATCCTTTTTTTTTTTTTTGTTATTCCTCTCACATGTTACTAAAATTCGCCGCACGTTTCTTGTGCCCACAAATGTTGGTGCAGCATATGTATATTTTGTACAAGTGTGTGTGTGTGTGCGGAATGGGTTAATGGTAAAAGCGGATAAAGTTCGGTGGCGTCATGTAGCTAGAAGTGCATATGTTCATTGCGATCGGGTTTTTCAAATTTTAATTAATTTTTAATCAAATTAACTTTGGAAAATTGCTTTGTGGCAGGCAGGCGTACTACTGCAGTTAGCGCTATCGTGCAGTTTTACTTTTCCAATATGCTCTAACTGCTTATAATTGGTGTCAGAAATTGAGTGCAACTTTAATTAAAAATATAAAAAATTGCGTTATTTAATTACATTGCTAAAGGTGATTTTGTGCTGCAATCAAATATTTGTTTTTTAATTCAATTTGAACTTAATGGAGTGTAAATTGATGCAATAAAATCTTCACTATTGATGATTACATGTTTGTGAAATTATTTTCTAAAGTAATAAAAAATTAAAGTTGCTTAAAACATTCTTAAGTCTTTAAATTAAATTGCAGTACAATTACCAATAGCAAACATTGAAGTTTGATGATTTAAAGCCACGCCAAATTATTTTAATTTTTGTAAATCCAAATTTATTTTTTTTATTCCCTTGCATAAATCCTTTATAAATAAACTTCCATTTGCGGATTCCTTAAAGCAAGTTCATCCTTCCTTTTTTTTTAAATCCACACAGCAAAAATTAAAACTCTCAAAGTTAAGCCGCTCGGCATAAAATGATAAAATGTTAAAATGCATTTAAATGTATGTTATTACACAAATGTTTAAACTAACTCACATTCACACAACAATTCTCAATGTATTTGTGTCCTTGATGTGCTTAAAAAAATTACACAAACTTAACCGTCTAAGAAACAAAATTACCTAATACACACCTACTCTACATAATCTAATTACTTAATAAATGTTTATTTCTTTAAACACACATTTTAACTAACAACATATATCAACTTATTACACTACAACATGTATTATAAATACATCCTGAATACAAAAACTAAATAAATGAGTTTTTGAGTACCTGAACGTTTTTATTCTGTTTATCCTTTCAACTAAAATTTATATTTTTGATGAGTTTTTTGGGAACAAACAAAATAACACCGGAAGCAATTTTATTATTAGTTATTTATATTATTTATTTAGTTAACAACAAAATTTGGGTGTAATGTAGATAAAAGCTAAATAAAAATTCAAACACGTGAACCTCATATATGACAAGGAGCAACTTTTTTTACTGATAAAAAAGGACAATCATTTTTTTTCGTGTTACTATGCATTATAAATGCGTTTTATTTGATAAATAATATAGTTTAAGTGAAATACCAAGTACGGAATAACCAACCTACTACTGTAATACGACAGTAGGGCATTTAACATCAATATTTTTATTTTTTATTTATTTTTATATTTAATAATTGTTTTGTTATTAAGATTAAGAATATTTTAATTATACTTATTTTATGTGTATAAATAAAACTGGGAATCGGAAGCAGCAATTAATTGTTACAGTATCAATAATTTATTATTAATGTATTTAATAATAATAATACAAGTTATGTACATTAAATATTAATGTTAGATCTAATGATATATTACGTTAAACAAGCTCGTGCTTTATTGAAAGTTAGTTGCAATAGAACATAAAAACTTATGAGTTCGTGAAGAAAATTTGATTATTAATTATATGGCCTTATTGTAAGTTAAACAAAAAACTGATGTTTGATTATTTTATTAACAGAAGTGAATAGTGATACCATTGAAAACATTGAACATATTTAATGTTCCCATACCGTTGGACTTTAAATATAATAAAGTTTAATGTCAATATAAATTATACGTTTATGCAATATTCAAGCATATTCCATCGAGAATAGGCAGGGAAAAATCAAAAATTGTGGTTTAATACAAATTGTTGGAGCAACTTTTTTTTTAAATAAATTTTAGTTGGTGGAAACATTTTTTTTTTTAATTGTTATGCTAATATTTTGTTAATTCCTTTTAAATAAAAGTCATTATGTTGAGCCACTTTATTCCACAGTTTATCTGAAGGCTCAGGAAAAACAAATAAAATTATAATTATATTAAAGTATTAAAAAATTGAGAATGACATCTTTTGAAAAAAGTTATTTTAAAATCCCTTCTTTAAGAAATCGATTATTGAGTCACCATAATTAATTTTAAATCCTTTAATATTAAAATATTTGCCTACATGTACGCCCTTTCAAAAAAGCTTTGGTGAATCCTCATAATTTAATGTACGCGTGATTTGTAAAAAAAATACTTTTCAAAACCTTTATTTTTAATGAGCTTTTATGAATACATTAAGAGATGCTTTAATTCTGCTTTATATATATTTTAATATTTTTATTTTGTGTTATTTAAATTAAAATTCCATAAAACTGATTTGCATTACAACAAAGTTAAAAAATATATGAAAATAAATAAGTGCAGTGTAAGTAAATTTATGAAAATAAAATTGTAAATATTAAATGATTCAAAAAAAATCAAATAATTATTCAATAATTGCAACCTTTGCAAAATTATAATTAATTTATTGAAAATTCTGGCCATAAATTTAATTTAATTTTTTGTGTCCTCTTTCCATACTTTTGAAATTGATGCAACCCCCCGTCATAATATTGCATAACCAAACTACAACAAAATTCTCTCAATCGGCAATCAATTAAATATAATAAACATACAACTTAATTGGTTTAATAATGATTTAAAATTAAATGCGTTTAAATAAAACATTATATTACATAATTGGAAATGTGGAAAAATATTATTATGTGATAATTATTTTGGATTAAAATGTACAATCATTTAAATTCGAGATGATAAATTATTTATTATTGGTGTTGACGAACAATATTTGATCAACAAATATACTTAAAATATACAAATGAAATGAACTAATTATATTATAAACAATAATAACATTAAAGTCGGATACACGATGAGAGATATACGATATAAATGGAACGAAGGCCCCAATTCCGTTGGTGTCTCAAGTGAGGTATCACTGCCCCAATTTAAGGTTTTGGGACATCGTCAGAGGGCTATGGAAATCAGTCTTACCACAGGTACCTGTAGACGGTCACCGAATATCATTTCTTTCGTTTATAACCAATTTTCAAATTCATAACTATATTACAAATATAATTAATTATTATTCCTTATATTATAGTCTGTTATATACGTTTTAATTATTTCTTAATTTTTATATTCAAATACCTTTCATCATTTCATGTTTCATCTCTCTCAATATCATCTTGTATGTAACTTTACTTTTATAGTTAAATACAATTTTGTTGGTTGTTCCATTTTTGTTTAATGAAATTTCATTCAAACGCTGTAATATTATACATTTAATTAGATGTACATTTTGTTGGTATTCGTTCAATTGAATTTAATAAATTAAGTTAGTTGCATTCATTTTGATTCGTAGCAAATCATGCATCTAGTTATTTCAATTATTTGGCAAGGGAGACTTGTTTACTTTTGTTATTCAATTTAATGTAGTTAATTAGATTTAGAGTAAATATTGGTAAATTTTAATATTACTTTATTAGATTGTCTTTTAGAATTGAATTCAATAAAACTATTTTAATTAAATCGGAAGTTAATTAAAATACAAAAGGAATTTGATAAAGAGAACACTCATTAAAGGATGAATAAACACTTTATAAAAATATTGAGAAGAGCCTTTCTTATTAAAGTAGATGGTTGCATTTTCACATTAGTTACCATTGAATTGAATTAACAAGACACACTTACAATTATATTTTATAATTGCAAACTCACAATAAATTATTTAAGTAGGTATAATAAATTCTCTATAGTAAGTAGACATGAGTACCAAGTAGGTAATTATATTATTGAACTGAAGATTCCTTTATTCAATTAGCTATTTGCAGGAATATCCTTTCAACTTAAGTATCTGCATACATGCATGCATGTGCTGTACAAATACCAAGTCCTCGAATTAGTTGGAAACAAAATTTTATTTCATTTGGCATCCACATAGTAATGAAAGTTTGCATACAAAAAGTTTTGCGAATGAAAAAGCGCACATGAAAATATACTAACTGCAAGCGATGGAAATGGAAATTGTGCTGCATTAAAAAAAAGTCTTTTGAATGTGTATTATAATTATGCTGAATTGCTGCAGTTGAGTGCAATGCAAATGAATTAATTAGGGTTATGCGAATTATATGAATCATTCCGTTTGAATATTCGCAAACTGCAAACTAATAAAGAGGGAAAATAGCTGCTTGCCGACATCCGTTCATTATGTGACATTTTAAAGTAAATTAACGCTGAATTAAGGTGCAAATCTTATTTTATTTAGCTTCCTTTTGATATTTTATTAACGTGGAAATGGTAAAGTTTGACAAAAAGGATTTAATTGTTGAACAAATATGAATTTTTTAATATTCTTCAGCACTTAATTATATTCCTTCATCAAATTTAATTGGAATAAATAATTATGGGGTGTAATTTATTTCTTCCTTAAATTTCAATTAAAATGTCCCTTTAATTAAATAGTGGGTAACTTCATTATTCTATAATTCCATTATTAGAATAACAATAGTTATGTAAGTTATTTTAATTTAAGGCATGCTTCATTTTTGTTTCCGAAATTCTAGTAATTATAATTAAAAAAGGACACATCTGGTTCATTTAAATAATTTCATATTATTTTATTTAAAACAAATTGTTGTTGTAATTATTATGACGGCTTTATTATGCATCAACCCGTTACTCAATTATTTTAATGCGTGTTTTAGAAATATATTTGTAGTATTGTGTTTTGCTTTTCTCATATCGCACAGTTATTTTACATAAATAAGTTTCAATAAAATTTTATACCAAATTATAGTTGTTATAATATTTCTGCTAAACCATTAATTACTGTAGTGCACCCATTTTGTTTTTGTTTTTTTGATTAAATGTTATTTTACCGTTATTCCATTCATTTTGTAAATAATTATTATAACGAAAAAAAAGTAAACAAAAAAACGTATTCAACCCTTTTAACACAAACTGACGCAACCCACAAAATATAAATGCACTTTGGAGACAATAAAATCCTCATTCCTCCCCAGTGAGTAATGAACATCCTTCCATCCATACATTCTAACACACATACATAACGATATCAATGTGTTTCACTTTATTTAGATGAAGTGAATTCGTCCATACTTTTTTTTTTGTAATTTTTCCAAGACTCCGTTCAGCCACAACAACAACAAAACCATCCCCCATGTAAAAAAATTCACATCCCTAAAAACATTTGTTTTACATATTGTGAAACGAATTGAACACACAAAAAATACACACACTCACTTACTTACACACACACAACACAATCATACCTCGAAAACTAATTTGTTAGTGGAACATGAAAAAATGAACAAAATGGAAGCATAACACAATACACACATTTTTCTAATTAAATTCGTGTTTGCCTTGAAGTAAAAACATTTTTCTCAATTAAAATTTGAATGTTGTGTTTAAATAAATGCGGAAAGAAAAAAAGTATTCACAAAAGCATAAACCAATTTCTTGTGGTCTCGTGTTGTTCCATTTCGTTTATTAAATTACTTGCATAAATAATTTTAAATTTATTGTTAGAAAGATCATTGTTTTAATTTACCAAAAAAAATTTTTTTATTTTTTTTTGACAATTTAATTGTCCAAAGTTTTTTGTTTCCATTCCCTCTAAAACCATAAGTTAATTAAATACATTCATTTATTCTCCATCTTTCTCAATATAATTCTGTTTTCTGTCTCTCCACCCATATCCATACAATTTTCTACATCTTCTTTTCCATAAACATTTGTGTTGGTTTTTATTCATTTTATTTTGACTAATTTTTTTGTTGTTTAAACCTTAATTAAATATGTGTTGTGAAAAATTGACATATGACAACCATTCAGCACAATATGCCAATAATATATCCCGATACAATTTTAGGAAACTACTCACGTCTAGCGTGCGAGATCCAGTTCGTCCGATCGATGGGCTACTATTTAATCCAGATCTATATTCCGTCTGGATTGATTGTGATCATATCGTGGGTGTCCTTCTGGTTGAACCGGAATGCGACACCTGCTCGTGTTGCGCTCGGTGTCACCACTGTATTGACGATGACCACACTGATGTCGTCAACGAACGCTGCACTACCGAAAATATCCTATGTAAAGTCTATCGACGTTTATCTTGGCACATGCTTCGTGATGGTCTTTGCCAGTCTACTCGGTAAACTACCCAAAAACAAAAAAAAAACAAACGCAATCTAATTGTTTCGATGTTTCGTGTTTTCTTCACACAATTTACATTCATATCGTATTGTTTTCATTATTATTTGTATTCATTCATTTTAAATGTTGTTTTATTAATGTGACTGTCTGTTTAACTTAACTTCTTTGTTTCATTCATAATATAATAACTACATGATATACCCGAAACGTAGCATAATATTAATTTACATTTAATTTTAATTTTTTTTTTTTAATTAAGAAGAAGCATATATTCTGTACTCTTGAGTCTTGATGTTGTCGTATAATCGTTGTTATGTTATTATTGTGATTATCATTTCATTTTGGGGACATTGACAGCTCGTTATATACGTTTGCATTAAGCTTTTTATACTCTCTCTGTCATTTTTCAGGTGATAAACTTTTAAGCTTTTTTAAATGCTGTTTTTCAAATTGTTTTTTTAATTTGTCATTTTGTTTATGATGCTTCTTTTTTGAGTGCACTTTGAGAGCTAAAGGTCTACGCCAATTAACGTTAAACGCATATTATTTATCAAGTTAACAATTTTGATGCAACACTCATCGTTCTATTGTATAATATATAAAGAGGCATTTTAAAATGGGCAATAATATAATATTATCCTGCCAACACTTTGTTGATACACAAAATGGGCGGAACATTATGTAATGAGGAGTCACGTTAGAGTAACTTAATTAAATAACTTCTAAAGTCAAATTATTATGTCCTGATTAAATTTTACTTACAGTAAAAATAAATAAAAGCATTTTAAAACGATAATAATTTTTTCAAACATTTTCATAAAAAACAATGAGACACAAAATATTATGTCGCGCACAACAATTGTTTGTATCAACGTGCACATCTTAATACCTTAATATCCTAATCATAAAATATGAAACGTCAAAAAGATTCGCAAAGTTTTTTTTTTCTTATTACCATGCAGACGATTTTTTTTTCGGCCTTGATTCTCACGAAGGATAGGAGACGTGTCGCTTCTGCTTCTTTTGCTGTTGACATTTTGTGTGGTCGGATTGACAGCCAAAAAAAATTAAATCTATAATAATATAGTTGGTCGTGCTACTGATCATATGTGGATCGGACATAGCGACCCTGTAACAAAAGCGTGAACTCTGTTTTGATGTGTTCCCTTTTACAGCACTGATTACGGACGGACAAAATGACACAATAGCTAAAAGAAGCGCGTTTTCTTGAATAATTTTGCGGATGCTTTTGATGACAGCCGAACACATTGAATTTTTTAACAGTGGTTTTTTTGTATTTAACTCGATTCTATTCCTCAAAAATGTCTTTTTATAGTTAGTATGTGCCTTCATCAACGATACATACAAAGGACTATTATAAGGAAATGAAGAACCTGTGTCAACAATTTTTCTTCCTCTTTTTTTTCTGTTGGTTTTTGTGTCGCAAAAAAGTGTTATTTTCTATTGTTTTTTGGCTAGAGATACACCGTTGTTGTAAAATGATAAATATTTAGCTTTTTGTGCAAATGGCATCAGCAGAAATGAATGTGTGGAAAAAAGTAAACTCATTTTGAGTGATGCCACTTTCACATGTTAGCCTCATATTTAAACCTCCCCACCACCCCCCATTAAAACATGTCATGTATTGTATTGTAATATTAATTTTTGCACAGACCTTTTTACTCTCATAAGTATCCGTTTGTCTACACGTACTGTAAAAGCCCTCTATATTGATTTTGTTTATTTCTATGATGAGCAAAAGACAGCTAAAAAGTATGTAAAGAAGCGCACAAGAAAAACACTTCACAAAGCTTTCGAGTGGCTCCTTTAATTTCATCTTCGTATTCGTTTTTTGTTGCTGCCATTATTAGCCTTTTTTGTGTTGAAACATTCAGAAGACAACGGTTATAATGTACTCAGTGCCATACTCCACAACTTATGATTGATATCTGTACTCGTTTCAAATGTACATACATATATAATTTTTCCAACGCACAAAGAGCACGCGACTCAGCACTCACGACTTACATGCGAGCATATTAAATCCTCGTATTTATCACGAATTGAAATGCCGCAGTGTAATTTCTCCACTTATATATTATATGGGTGTCATGTCGTCTAGATATAGCTACGTATATTTTTTATTGTATTTTGCTGTAGTCATATAATAATAGTGTGTTGTGTGTATGTTTTGGGAAATATTTCACGAAAAAAAAAAAATTCAGTCATTGTTGTGTGGGCATAAAAATTGTATTAACATTAATCTATTCCGTTTTGTGTTCCTCGTTCAAATGATAACAACAAATTATAGAATACGCAACGGTAGGCTATATGGCAAAAAGGATACAGATGCGTAAGCAACGCTTTATGGCAATCCAAAAGATTGCTTCGGAAAAGAAGCTGCAGGTGGAGGGACAACGGGAAGCGGCTGCGGCTGGGGGCGGCGGTGGAGGCGGCGGCGGCGGCAGCGGCAGCGGTCCTGGCATGGGAGGCGGCGGCGGTGGTGGTGGCGTCATCGTGGGAGGGGATCACGGTCATGGGCATGGTCATGGCCACAGCCATGGTCATCCTCATGCACCCAAACAAACAGTGAGTAGCCGCCCAGCTGGTGGCTTTTCAAACATCCACCCAAATGTTGGATCGCGCGGTTGCTCGATAGTGGGACCCTTGTTCCAGGAGGTGCGGTTTAAGGTGAACGACCCCAAGGCACACTCGAAAGGTGGCACTTTGGAGAATACGATCAATGGCGGGCGTGGCGGCGGCGGCGGCCCTGGTGGTGGCGCTGGTGGCGGCGGCGGCGGAGGCGGCGGCGGTCCTGGACCGGACGAAGAGGCCGGTAGCGCACCGGCACCTCCACTTATACATCCTGGAAAGGTATGTCTTTTTTTAAATATCTTATTATTAAAATATTACGTATTTTGCAAGGGTCCTAAAAATGCATCAAACGGAGTTATTGTAATTAAAAGGATTCAAAAAAGGACTTCCCTCTTTTAAATTAAGGACCCTAGCTTTTTTTGAAATTTCTGCATTTTATGTGCAATAATATTTTGTGCAAAATATTCATCAACATGCTTTGGTGTTTTCCGTTAATTGCAGGATATAAATAAACTACTGGGTATTACACCTTCGGATATCGACAAATATTCGCGTATTGTGTTCCCGGTCTGCTTCGTGTGCTTCAACCTCATGTACTGGATTATATATCTGCATGTTAGTGATGTGGTGGCCGACGATCTAGTGCTTCTGGAAGAAGAAAAGTAGAAGGCCCGAGGGACCTCAAACAACATTTTACTACTGATTACTCACTTTATTTTTGCCATTGTGTATTAATTGCATATATCATATATGTATTTATACATTTAACGTTGTTACATTCGTTGTTATCATTGCGCATATTTTCCCCGGTTGTGTTTCAACGAACCAGAATTCAATTCGATGTCTTGTGTTTTTTTCTATAATAACTATAAAACCCGAGAGAGAAAGAGAATCCACAAGCGAGTCCGTATTTCTCGCGAACATCCCGATGCGTTTTCGTTTGTTCGACATTGTCTATTAGCTAGTTATATATTATTACATTATATATTTAACATATATACGATATTACTGCATGAGTTAATAACATATTGAATGCAAAAAAAAAAAAAAACTTAACTAAACAATTATTACTTTAACGCTGTTATACTTTGATACGTTGTTTAGGATGACATATTTTTTATTGTATAATAATTAATTAATTAACTTTTTCGTTTTTATATACCTTATGGCTATGTATAACTTGGACGCATATCTTAATTGCATCTACTAACTAATTAACTAACTAACTAACTAACTAACTAGCTAACTATATATTGAAGAAGATTGTTTTTTTACTGAATAATTTTGTAAATTTAAAAATAACACATTCTAACGTAAATCAGTTGTGCTTTTTTAGTTGTACAATTGAAACTTTTTGAGTCAGTCTTGAGAATTTGTATCATTTAATTATATACATAGCTTGTATTTGAATAATGAAATTATATTCACACACAAAAAAAAAATTAAAATTGAAAATGACTGAACTAATAATTAATTCTTATCGAAAAACTAAACAATTATATTAAGATCACAATGATATGGGCCTCATCACTCACTATAGCTACTCCAAGTAGTGGAGGGAGAGAATGATGGCTGGATTCAAAAATGAATAAAAAATTCGGTTCAATTTCCGTGATTGGACCAGCTCAATTCACCTGTAGACACCCCATATCAAGTCAATGGGGTGTCGATTATATCAAAAGTATTTTGAGTTGGTGTTCAATTAATGGAATATTGTATACTTATTATAATATATATTGTATTAACCTAATTGTTTAACGCAAATTGAAAGTGACTGACGCTGTCGCAATTAAATTCAAAACAATTTTCGTGTTCACTTTAAAACCAATTACACTTTTAATACCATTTTAAACAAATAATGTAAACAAAATGATAATAATGGTAAAAAAGCATCTAAACTATTCGTAATATTAAAACAATTTAAATTTAAATGCTTGCAATATGAATTATATATATATTTAAACTTATACTTAAATAGACTTTTTTGATTGTGCGTATTTTTATTATTATATAAAACTAAATAGTTGAATAATATTTTATCAGTTTTAATTTTTATTACAATTCAGCTTTTGCCTCATTTTTTTAACATTAAGACCACTTTTTTAAATAAATCAATAAACAATTAATTTCCAATACAGTGAGATTTTGTTATTTTATTATTGACAAAACAATTTTGCAAATATTAAATTTTCTCAGCTCTTATTGAAATCGTTTTTATTTTATCTCAACGTGCTTCCATTAAAAAATTGAAAAAAAAAATTAAATTCCAATGATTTCGAATTGATAACAAACACTTTGTTTATTTTATTGTTTGTAGACTACTTCTTGAAATACATCCTCCTCTGTTTACTTGTCATAACGCTCTGTAAAACGCTTTGCATGTGAAGACTTCGTAAAAAGTTTTCCACTTTGACCACACAACTTGAAAGTCTTCAAGTGTTCAGCAATTGAAGAGCAATATATAAAATCTCGAATCTGATGTTTAAAGTTCAACAGTTGTTGACACAAAATATGAATAAACACTGATGTCCTACATTTCAATTATTCGTCTTCCATTGCATCTACATAGTATGCATTTTGCATTTAAACCACCCCCATTTTTCTCAACCCTCCCCCCCATGATTATTGCAGCTATATAATATATTTTGTCGTAGTTTATGATTTTCATTTTAATTCTACTGAATGTTATTTAGTTTTGTGTTTTTGGAATGCAATTATTTAGATTAAATCTGTACATGTTTAAATTATGTGTCCTTATTAATTTGGCATCGGGGTGATAGCTACTAATATCCGTGACTGTATAGACAAAAATGTGTTCAAGCCTTCATATGATGATTCAAAATGGATTTCAATGTAATTTTTATAACATCGTTGAATGATGATATGAAAGCGGCAAATGCATACAACTCTGTATTATAAAAGAAGCAATTAACAAAAATGAAATAAAAATAAAGTTAAAGAAATTAAAACACTGAGGACCAACGGCTAACTGCTAGTCCGACAAGCAGGACACATTAGGTCCAAGGCGCACCAAAAATTCTCATGCGACTTGACGAGATATGATTATTCGTGATGATGGAACACTGTCCAGCTTCCGTAAGCCTTCAATTTATAAAAAAAAAAATCAATATAAATTTCAACGATATCATCAGTGGCCGCCAAAGTGATATGCCACAACAACAAAAAAAAACGTTCAAAAATATAAGTAGATCTGTGTGAGAGAAAGAAAAAGAAAAAGAAAGGGAGAGTGAAAGAGTAAAAATGCCGCCAGCACATCACATCAGATGCGAAAACGCCTATTTATGTAAAATGATCAACACTGTTCTGAGCACAATAACTTGTAACAAGTGCTTCAAGGATGGAGTCCGCGGAAATCGTGACGCCACACTGCAAGGATCGCAGAACATTTATATATGCACCACACAACACACATCTTCAACACAAACGTAGCTTATAATTTTTAAAACCTAATTGTAAAGCAATTAATTTATATTTAACATGATTGCACTGGTGTGCACTGTATTTCTTATGGTTAATGTTTTTTCAAGAACATGGTGCACATTGGTCGACCATTATTTTAGTGAAGAAAGGATACATAATATATATAGATAATATGTTTATATAAGACAGATATTTATATGTTAATGAATTACTGCGTAAACATTTAACAAAAAAAAAAAACAAAATATTTAAAAAAATAAAACATGAAACTTAGTACGTTTAAAGGTACCTATTATAAAAAGGAAATCCAAGTTTATACTTAAAAACATAAAAACAAATTAAAAGTCATCATATTACCTTATTCAAAGGCAAGATAATTTTTTACCTTTTTCACAGCACATAACAGACAATTTTGACGTTTCGATAATTCGTGTGACATTTAATAATTAACGACAAAAAAAAATTACAAAAAAAAAAATATGGAAATTAAAAATTATTGTTATCGAAGCCAAATATAAAAAAATAAAACAACATAACCCCTTAAAAAAATGATTCTATCACTTGCACATGCACTCACATTCAACTCACGCACTCATCCCTTTTATGAAAAAAAAAAAAAAAATACAAATGTAATGATACGAAATTTAATGTATTTATATACAGTTATATATGCTTCTTAATGACACACATACTCTTTACATTTCACAACGTAAATGAATCCAAACGTTACAATTCAAAACAACGTTTTTCGGAAAAACTTTTTCCATTCATCCAATTCAAACTTATATACCCACACACCGTACTGATTAGTTTTCTTTACGAAACTAATTCATGAATGTTATCAACTCAATAGTGAGACTTGGTTCAACATCATTTTAATAATCGCTTTTAAAATACATAATTGAAAATGAATAAAACAAAATAATATCTCAAACACTTTCCCCCCCCTCCCCCCCCCACACACACACATTTAACACAAAACACGCCCACACAAACATATTGACACAAAAACACTCAACCCCACATTAATAAGTTATTAGGGATATATACATACATATTTAGTGAATTAATCATAGACACAGTAATAATAATAATACAACCAAAATTAAAGTAATAGGACAACTAAATAATTAAACAAATAAAATCAGTTAAATAAATTGGATATTGCAATTAATAATTTAATGGACAATTAATTGATGAGAGAAAATGACATTATCGTATTATAACATATATAACTCAAATTGAGATAAGCTGTCATTTAATAATTATTGTGTAAAATAAGTTATATCAAATATAATTATTTAAAAATACATTCTGTGAGACGCAACTACACGTAATAGTCGCAAAAAAAAAATAGCAAGGCGTCAAAAAATTTAAATTATTAAGTACATTGTGTGACGAGCGATTGCAATATGATGGTAAAAAAAAAAAAATTAAAAACACTCAACAAAAAAAGCACTCGAAAAAATGCGCCAGAATAAAAACAAACAATAATTACTACGGATATGAAGCGCTATAACGTACTCGTACATAATTTTAATAATAAAAATGCGGGACAAGGACTTTACTACATATTACTGAAACTGAATCAAAGAAATGATAAATTACAAGTACTTGAGGAATTAAATTATTTAATTGTGTTTAAATAGGAAGAAAACTTACCGCATAAAAGCCGATGAAAGATAAAAAAAAGGAAAATATTAAAAAGCAATATCTCGATTTTTTATATTAAAATAAAAACAATTGAATATAAAAACCCAAAAAAAAAAAACAAGTATGAGTAAAAATTTTTAATAATATATAATTAAATTAAATTAAAAGAGTAGGGCAAAGAGTTTAAAAGCAAATATTTGTGTAACAACACTACTCGATAACTAATAACTGATAATTTTTTATAAGACAACATTTAAATTGAACAAAACCACATAAATTATTTATATGATGAAGTATATAGATTGCACTTATAATATTACGTAGGGTATAATGACGTAATTGAAAAGGATTCTGGATTTCCTTTTTGACTAATTAATTATATTTAACATTAATTGACACACAACTAGTCCTTAAGACGTGTCAACACAATTGACGAGTAACAAAATTTGATATAAAAGAAAATTATAAAAAAAACAACCTCCTAGCAATTAAATAAGGAAAAAAAAACACTTACTATACACATATTATATTTATAACTTAATTCAATATAATTAATTAAATGAAGAAGAAGTAAAAAAAAAAACAACCAAGGTAATATTAATTAGATGCGCTGCGGAGAAATCGACGAGTACGTGCTGCACTTTTTGGGGTGATGGAATTGAAACATTTCCAGGTTTGTGCTGTTTCTTTTTTTTTTACTAACAATAAATTTAAACTGTATCGTAGTCAGTTGTATTCGAAGTGCAGCATTTATCATGAAAAATATGCAAAAACTCACGGCCTTTAATTGGGCGCGTATTCGTCATTTGTTCGCAAGCCATCGAACACGAAATTCTAAACTAAACAAAAGGTGAATAGAAAATAGATCAACTAATAACAAAATAAAATAAAAAACAGATATATATACAATAATATATATTATATACATTAAAATAATGAATTAAATGATTAAATTAAGAAAATGAAATGCAGAAAATTTAAGAAAGTAAAATTGTAGATATGTCGAAATAGTAAAATTTTACAAGAAACATAAATATATTTAAAGCAAAATTACGAGAAAACGGTGAAAATGGTCATGTAAAATTAATGCATTTAAATTACAGAATTCAGCAAAAACCAAAATCTCTACCAAATACACAAACACAAAACACACACGACAAACACACAAAAATACATAACAAAAACACATTAAACCAATCCAATTAATTGTATAGAAAATGATCAAATTACAAAAACGATTGTTTGATTCAAACAAAACAATTTGATGGAATTTTACTTTTTAATAAAAAAAATTGATACAAAAAAAAAATCAAAAAAACATTATTACAAGGGAAAATAAAAAGAAATCTCCTCTCAGAAAATGTAGATCAACAAAGAAGGAAAACTGCAAAATTATTTAATAGTAAATGATTTTTAAGTGTTATTCATCAAGTCCCGGCTATTTTCATTTAAAAATAATAATTATCAGTACCTACATATTATATAAATATATAAATAATTAAAACGGAAAAATAATTAAATTGAACTCAAAAAAAGTACTCAAACAAAGCAAATCAAACACTAAATATTTGTCCATATAAGAGAAAAAAAAACGATAACAAAATGAATAATAAACGTGTAAATACATACATAGACAAACCATGCACACATTATAAAATATATATAGCATTTACTACAAATTAAGGAAAACAATTATTTTAAAATTAGTTGTTTAATTACATAACTACAACATAGAGAAAAATAATAATATTTTAAAACGCGGTTATTTTTTTGCACACAATTATTGATTTAACATTTTTTTATAAAATATATATGATATTGAGTAAAAACCCCTTTATTCTCCACAAACAATTATATTACGCAGAATATTTGTCATTTAAATGACAACGAAAATTTAATTTCCTTAAAATTGAGAGCAATAATATATGATAATTGCTCATTAAATTTTTGGGAAAACTGTAATGTGTGGTTACATTTCAATACAAAATATCATTTCCTCTATTAACACAACTAATAAAAAAACGTATTCAAGCAAATGAATCAAATTTTCAATTTAAGCTTTATTTAGCTTTCACACAAAAATTAATTAAACTATATATATATTGGCACATACATACGCGCGAATATTACACACACAAGGCATATATGTATACACAGTTGTATAACCAAACTTAATATGTTAGAAATTCAAGGAAATAAACGAAATCACAATAATAAAAATATTTAAAACCAAAAAAACATTTCGACTGTAATTCGAGTCATTTTACATGCAGGAGTAAAAGCCTCCCCCTAAAGCTAATAATTCAATTAAATATCATTCAAACTGAAGGGGCTAAACAATTCCGTAAGACAAAGCGTTTCCAAAGCTCACAGTCCTACACTACAACTATTTAAGTGACACTATCAACTCGAATTACTTTTAAAGTAATCACAGTAATTGTTCACCATAATATTGAAATTGTATTGCCATTTTTATCAACCATCCACAACGGCACAATTTACTCCTGCGTGTGTGTTCATTTAAGCCACCCTCGTTAAATTTTCCCCGTTCTCTTTAGTTTCCGTTTTGTGCAAAATGCAGCAAAACACATATACAGACTGTGGTAATATTTTTCAAAGTTAATAGGTTTTTTTATTGAATTTTTTGATTTTATATAAAAGATGAATTAAATGAGAATAAGCAAATCTAAAACTAATTCAACTTGGTTTCATAAAGGGATTTAGAAGCAAAATATAAAATGAATAAAAATAATGACAAAAATCACAAAAAAAAAACGTAATCCTAAACCCCCCTTTAAATATAAATATTATAATTCAGAGTTTAATTTTCTTTTTGTAAAATTTAAAAGAAATTAGTGAGAAAAGAGTAATAAAAAAAAATGAAATCTATATATAAAATACGAAGCAGTCAATTTCTTTTTTCTGAGATAAAAAAAAATATTTAGACCGACGTAAAATGGGATGTAAGGAAATAAAAAATAAATAAAATAATTATGGGGAAAAAAGATACTTACCTAAATATTATAAAAAGACAAGGAACCGTGAATCCCGTTCTTTTCTAAGCGAAAATAGTACATTTAATGAGATAAAAAAAACACACACAACCACATAATAAACAAAATTAATTCCAAGAATAAAAATTAAGATTAATTCTGCACCAAAAAAAAAAAAAAAACATTTTATAAATGAGACGATGCCTTTAGTTTCTCGAATTTTCTTAAGATACAAAGAAGCATACTGTTCTTTCGACGATTTAATAAGAAAGAAGAACATTACTAAATCAATTAAAACAAAAAAAAACAAGTAAACAAATAAATAATTAATTAAAAAATTGTAGTTGAAACCAATTGCTCAAGTTGCCAATCTAGATTGCATTGGTTATTGGTTTATTTACAGTTAACTATACGTTAATTTGACCATTCAGCAAACGGTATGCCACTTTCAAATTGATTTCTGCCTTATTACATAATTCCGTTAAGTTTATAATTATTATTAACATTGCGTGCACTTGGTACGCAACATATAGTCAAATCTACAGCTGTAGCGTTTAGTTAGTTCAGGGCGCCCACTCATACTGGGTACGGATGCTCTCTGCGTGCGTGTGTGTTTAAACGTTTTCATAACGTACATTTTCACCATGCCAGAGTCTTCCACGACCTCCTCATAATAGCAGTATTATTGTAATAATATATGTCTTTAAAAGCAAAACAAAACAACATCAAAACCAAACACACACATTAAAACAAAACTGCTGTACTGTCCAAGGTGGGCGGGCGCCTCACACAACCCTTATCTATATAATGTACTCTATATTATAATTATAAATTAAATTTAAAGAAAAGAAAACCGTTAGTTCATTATGTTATTATGTGATATTTATTGTATTGTTAAAGGACGACTTGTTTAAAAAATATTAAAGAACTATTGAATTTTTGTTGATTTATTCACACGTCTTGCGTTTCCTATCTTTTTATAAACATTTCTCGTTAATGAGGCAATTGATTACAAATGTTTGATTGTTAATGAGAACTACAGATGATAAAGAAAAAAAAATGATATAATTGATATGTATATTTAAATGACTATTTAATATTTAAACAATTTAACAAAAACTGAGATGGTTAGACTAATCAATAAAAAAAATTCAAACGAAATTAAATTGTCTTTTTATTTTATTAAAATTACTTGCTTTGTGTGTTTTATTTTCAGCATTTTCAGACGGAAAATTAATTCGGAAGTGTTCAGATATTTATTTTCTCCATCTATGCAGTTAGGTAGGTTGATTTTTATAAAAGCTTTTCGACGGATTGTTTAGTAATAAATAATCACTGGTAAGTAAAGTCGAAATTAAATGTTTTGCCACCATCGTGGGAAAAGCGACATGATATTTTATGCTCCAAGAAATCTAAGTTGAATGAAAGTCGTTTATTAATAGAAAAATAAATGCTATTCAAAAAGAAAAGTTAAAATACCATTAACAGATAAGCCTACTATAATAATGAAGTTCTTACTTTTTTCGGGAAAAATTATTTTTATGTGTTATGAGCTTTAAAAGCTCACTCAATCATGAAAAATAAGATATGATTTTGTAAAGCATTTAAAGGTCATACAATTGTAACTGTTTTTAGTTTTAAAAGCATAAAAAAGAAACAAATTTAATTAAAAAGACTTAAGTAAGCCAGTATTTTTTTCAATTTATTTCTCCCTTTTTAGATAAATCAAACAAAAAAATTAAACAAAACTACAACTATAATCCAAATTGGATACAGATTCGCCTAGTCGCTCCTGAGCTATTAAAAAATACAGCCGACGCCTATCAGTACTGTCCAAAAACTAAAGGCTCGAGAATTAAATATGGACGCCATTTTCATATAAACAAATTCGCAAAGATGACGTCAAACTTTCAAAATAATCTCTTTCCATAAATTTTTCTGAAAGATGACGTCAAACTGCACATTTGTCAAGCAGACCGTTACTTTTTTGATCATGCTGTTCGACAACAAAATAAAAATAGTTTGGTACGATCCAGCTTCATTCAAAATACAAATAAATTTCATCAATCAATCATTTATTGTAAGTCAATTTTAATTATAATATTTGTTAAGTGCATCTGTCTTAATTAAATTTATTAATTTGACCTACAAAAGAGTGTATGTGCAAATATACATTATATATAAACATTACTCCCATCTACAAATAGTCACGCAATAAAAAATATTTATATTTATTTCTTCCATAGAATTTTTACCTGATTTGTAATTTTTTTTTTTCATCTCACACTAGGTATGTTATTAAACTTTTTTCAATGTATAATTTAATTTTTTTCTATTTCTAAATTTGTGTCTAAATATTTCCAATAGAATTTGGGAATGCCACTGCATACTTATTAGTCTACAATAATAATTTTAATTGTTTTCGCAATAACTCTGTTTTAAATACAACAACAATTAGTTATCAATACTAAAGTATGATTTGCTTAAACCTATTACAAACAATTCTGTTAAAATTACTACAAATTTACATCTCAAAAAATTTATTTCGCTAAATGATTATCAGTAGTTATTTAAATAATTATTTCTATGACTTACAAATAATAATAGATTATAATTGGTCGATTAACTTAACCATTAATTTGAATAATTGAACACTCTATAGTTTTAATACCAATAAATATTCAAATGTCTTGCATATATTAAATTTTATGTATTTACAAATTACAATAAATCAATTTGTTTATTTACAAAAAATGTTGAAGTTGCGAGTGTTTAGTTTCTCTGTTTGAAAAAAGAGTTGGCACATTCACACTTTTTAATATGGTTTATTTTTGTTATATAGTTTTTTAATTTATTATTTTGTATGGCTGCCATTCCGACATTTAATTTATTTCTGCTGCCATTAATTTTAGAATATAATTTATTTATGTTAACAATAATCCTGGATTCCTAAGTAGAACTGCACTCAATTTGATTTGCTCTGATTTACTAATTATTTGATTACATATTCATCATTTGCATTTCTACAAATTTAACTTTGAGTTTATTTTACAATTAATTTCATAAGTCTGTAAGAAATATTGACCATTTATCTAGTTGTGCGTCATCTGAATAACAATAAGTTTCTATTGAAATAAAATTGAGATTAAGAATTAAAAGTTGTAGGTCCTCATTGAATTTATTTCTGAGGGGGTAAAGAATTCAATGAATTTAATTTTTTGTGAAAAATTTGATATCAAATATTTGTTTTGTAATGAATTGTGTTGTAAGAAAAAAAATTGTCTACAAAAATAAATGTAGTTGTTAACATTAGTAAAAGTTTTTCACATTGTTGAAGATTTAAAACAAATTACAGTTTCTAAAACAATTTTTTAAAGGGTACTTTTTGGAAGAATTAGTTGCCACTTTCACATTACCAAAAGTTTTATACAATTGGAAGCAAATGTGTTAAATATTTATTATATAATCACACACATTTTACAAAATTTAGCTATTTTAAATAAATATTGTTAAATTTAACACCAATTAAATGATATAAAACAAAGTAAAAAAATTTCACAATATTTATTAATTATTTTAGAATTTAGATTTTATTTAAACAATTATGTATATATAATTGTATTTATTTTATCATAAATTATCGTACACGCTTTTAGAATTATTTTTCAAGAACACGGGCACATATTTATCTTACATGTTATTTTATTAAATTATAAACAACAGCACTATTTTCGTCTTATACATACAATAGTTAATTTTATTTAAATGTTATATTATAATATAAGCTCCTAATAACAAATACTATTTAATTTAATAAAAAAAAACTCTTATTACTAAATATTTTCAGTCGAACAATATTCTTCGATACAATTAATTTATATTATATGACTGGAGTATAATTCAGTTGCAATTTATTATTACGACAAATGTTTTAATTAGTGGTGAAGCTACATCAAAAAAAAATCTGTTAAAGTTGGATTATTTCTAATAATAATAATGAATCATTATACAAGACGTGTTTCTAATAAAATTGTCGTAATGATTTGTTTGCACAAATATCATATTCATCTAATAGAATTGAACTATTTTTTATTCTCAAACATATTTCATATGCTGTATGAATTTTAAAGAGTTATTGTAATGAACCCATATCAAAGGAGCATATTATGTAAATTATTTGATGTCCTTCAAGCGATAATCGCATTAATAAATAATACAAAACGCCACATGGAATGTTCATGGAGGTCCTAATTAATTGACCACCCGCCCGTTATTACAATATAACACCAATTTTACACTAGGTTAGGTTTGTGTTCAATTGCCATTGGATTGCAAATATGATAAACGGACAGTTGTAAAAAAATTCATAAGTTAGTGCTTCCTTTTTTTCAGGAGTTTCAGGCAAATTAAATAAAATGCCAAAAAATATTGGCAAACCTTTTGAAGTGTATGGAATTTGTTTTTGTGGGCAAACAAAAATTAAGAGTAAGTAGGGTTGTACTGAAAGAAAAAGTCTTGTACACAAACAGAAAATATTTTTGTTTGTTTTTTTTTTCTTAAAAAAATGAATCACTTTTTAATTAATAATTATTAAAAATTATTTACAAAATGTTTAAATATATATTAACAAGAAATACGAAAATAAAGAGTGTAAATTCTTTATAAGTCGTCTGGGTTGCTGTAGATTAGGCGCTACTGACGGGCGCCATCCGGTAGAATGCATTATTTCCTTTCACTGGAAGTGGATGTGCTTCTGTGTTGAATACCCATTCATCAAGAGGTAAAAGAGAATCGTCAGAGAATAGCAGATATAAATACTACAAATATAAAGAAAAATGCAATTAGTTATTATTGTTATTCAGTTTAAAGAATTAAATATGTCAAATTGATATATTTGTTCTTTTAACTTTTAAGTAAGATGTCCTTTATTTTCACTCAAATTCATTGTTTTATTAGTAAATAATAAATACATGTCGTTGCAAAATAAATTACTCTAATTAGTCATTAGAAAACACACATTTTGACAAAGAATAATGAATAAAATAAAGTTAAATGGTGTTTCGATTATAAATGATAACTCATAGATATTTGGAATACCATTTGAAATGAATAATGTACGTTAAAAGCCTGAAGGATGGCTCAATTAAATTGGCATAAATTGGTAACATTATAGCTGACAAATGGGCAGCACCCTCCAAAGCTAACGACCATCCTATTTCAACGTCTATCCACGACCGCGACGATAGCATTTTACATCTTTGTAATAGCTCATTAATCAACACAAAACAAACAAATTCATTTATCTTTAAAATGTTAAACAAAAGAATTACGGTGTGGGGTAAGCTTAGTCAAATTTAAAGCAATTCATTAACTATTTATTAGCTTTAATACAAATGTTATTTAAATAAATGTTTAAAAGTTAAATAATTAAATTGTGTTTAGAAGTCAAATGAATTCGTAGTGTTTTCCAATTCAATTTCTACTTTCATTGTATGTACATATGTGGTTCGTGTTTGTCTGAATACGAAACCACAACTAAATTATGTGAATAATCAATAAACAACTAAATTGCAACGTGTTCTGTTCATGGCTGATGTGGAGTTTCATTGATTTATGTTCAATAAATAAAACACGAGTTCTATTATTGTACAGTAACCGGAATAAATTTGAACTTTTGTGAAAAAAACACAATTCTAGTTGAAAATGTTGTACCGTTACGAAATTATCTTAATTTGCAATGAATCATTAAAGTTAATTGCAATTATTTAGGGCTTAATGTCTAATTTAATAAAATTAAGTATAAAAAATCTAAAAAAAAAGTAACCTACCTTAAGTGTCTCAGCAAGGAAGAAACTCTGTTGGACATCGTCCTTTTGTGGATCCTCCATGTAAACATTCTTCACACCACAATACCCATTCGGTGTGCGGCAATGTTTCTCAAGCGCCTCCACAGCCTCCCATCCCCAATCCCGATACTTTTGCTCGTGCGTCAATCGCCACAACACGAAGTAACTTTCAAATGTTTCCGGCCGCAGGATATAATATTTCTCCTGTGCCTTTAACGCTTTCGCCTCAACGGCCTCTGTAAATCTGTACAAAAAAAAACACAAACACACACACACAAGAAAGAGAAAAACAAAAATGATTAAATAAACGCTCAACACAATGTAATGAAATGCTACTCCAATTCCTACCGGAATGCCTCTGGTCCAAGTTTGGTGGCAGTTTGCGCATAACTCTCATGGCACGTATTGGTAATACCCTTACCAATGTCCATATACCGATTGGTGTATTGATTTTGATAGGTAGCCGCCCCTAATGCAAACAGCCCACCCGAGAAACACGCCAAATGATCCATCTTGTGCTCGAGCCGATCAAATTTCATGTCGGACGCATACGTCAAACCATTGGGACTGGTGCGAATCATGTGCTGCACGATAGCCTGCATTGCCTCGTCATACATTTGTCGAGCGTCCTCATCGCTCTGACCCGATTGAATCCATGCTTTCAGTAAATATTCATAAAAACTGTCGCCGAGTGCACCCAACGACATGTGTTGTTGGCCCCACTTGCCCGTCTTTGGATTCAAATAATTTGGATACAATCCCTTTGGCTTTTCAATCTCTTTCAAAATTTGTCGAATATTTTGCACACGCTCTTTGTACTGGGGATTGCCGGTGATGTCGCTGAGATAGGCAAACTCCAAGTGCAGTGTGCCAAATTCCGACAGAATACTGCTGCCACCACTGGCCCAACCGTAATTTTTGCCAACACCGGTGCGCGTATTGACCAATGCCATGGGAATGCCTGTGGGCGTTTGGAATGCTGGCATCAACTTATCGGCGACATATTGCGCTTTGTCCTTGTACAGTGTGTCACCGGTGAAGGCGTACAGTGTTAAAAAGCCACCAACAAAACGAATATTCGTTTCAAATACTGACAAATCAGCCGACTGTATTTTAAAGGGATGATTTTGTATTAAAATTTATTGATTATTTGTCTAATAATAAACAAGTACTTACAACATTGTCAAATGAAAATCGTCTCGCCACCCAGTCGCGTCCCTCGTCATACTCTCGTGTGAGGCCCATCAAGTAAAGAGTGTCCAAACCATCCACAATGGTGGCACCCAAGTCATACGACCCAAAAATACTGCCGGGATGCGCTCGTTTGCTGAGCGGCCGCAACTCATTTTTGCCCCATGCATACAACTTGTAATTATCCCAGGCATGCAACATCATCTGAAACAAGACAACAATGATAATCGATAAGCAACTTTATAGTAATGGGCAATGCAACCAACGACAAAACTCTCGCATACATTAATTACATTTTGCACATATCATTTTAATATATCAATGAGGGGGGACGGAGCAGGCACACACATTGCCGCTGGTCCATGTGGATCAGATTAAACGTAATATTGGAACATTAAATTCTCAATTAATAAGATGCGGTTTGCAAAAGATCGGACTGGAGAGATTTGTGAGTATGGTGCCACAACCACACAATGGCTACAATTTATGACACAACATGAATTATAAACGACATAATATTAGCCGCCTCTTCCTCCTGGGTTGAATGGGGCTGTATACCTTATACCTGCACATTTATTTTATTCCATCGCGATAACTTCAATGGAATACGAATATTCCCAAAGCTGATTACATGCGATTCCCTTTCAACCCGCCCCCCTGCGTTCACATTATGCACACAACAAACAACGACAAACAACTTATTTTGCGTGATTGTCTTTTGGTCCGCACGTTTGACGCTTAAAAGATATGCCCGTGCCACACTGTATGGCATAAAGAGTCACTTGTTGTCGTCCCTTATGGATGAGAGACGCGCAAATTCAAGACTCATGAGTGTAGTTATATGTACAGATGGGCGACGCGACGTGCATTGATTTGGAATACATCTCTTTTACATTTTGCAGCATCAGGAGGAGAACGAGGAGGAGGAGGATGCACAAACGCGATGGCATGATAATGGAAACAGCAGCAACTATATGGATGCTGTAGATGAATGAATATTTGCGCGTCGGGTTAATATACATGCAGTTCTATCTTGCACGGTCATACATGAGATGTCTGTACGGTGAACTTCAAGCGACTCCCGACCAAGAATCAATTAGATTTGCAGAGATAAGCAAAGCGTACATATTATGTATGTGGTAGGTATTGAGAATTATTAAGTGCACGGCGGAATGCACATTTTCTCAATGATGGTCAGTGAACTGTGCACTACCTGTTTGCTGAATTAGCGGATTATTAGCTCGTATGTTATAGTTATGTAGTTTTAAGTGAATTGGAATTTATTGTGGAGCTGCAAGTGTCTGAGGTATGAATAGAAAATGCAAATTAAGCGATCATTTTATACAAAAGAAGTGCAACTCAGTTAGGCACATAATTATGCCATTGTGTGAAGTTAATGAGATTTGTGAGATTAAATCAAATTCATTTTAAGTTTAAAGCATGAAGTTTGGCCTCAAATATGACGGAAATATTATTCTAGCTTGGCCCGTGGGAAATGAGTCAGAACTTTTGAAAATAACGGATTCCAACATTCTTAAGGTTGTTTCTAAAAGCATTGGAAGTTCCATAAGGTAAATACGATGAGTGATTTTTATTAAACCATCATCATATTCTTTTTTTAAATTAAACGAAAATCGCAATTAAATATTTAAATTTTATGACTATTTATATTTTAACCGCTTTGTTTGCAATCAAAGTCACGATTAAGGCTTTAAAATTATTGATTTCAAAAAGCTCTTAATGTAAAATTAAATATTGTCAATAAATGTTAAATATTGTCAATAACTTTAAAAATAAATTAAAAAAGTTGAGGAGATCAAATTCGTTAATTTTTAAAGTCGCTAAAATGTTTTCATTCTGTGTATGAGTAATCGTAATTGAGTGGAGAGACCTTACGACGGGGTGTTCAATATTTCGACTTTATAAACAAATATGTAAGTTGAAATAAATGTGAATTGAAACATATTTTCGTTCAAAAACAATGAACTAAATACTGGAAAAGAAAAATAGCTGACGCTTACGCTGCAACAATTAAATGCAAATGACTGCATAAATTAATTCATTAAGCGAAACCATTTGTCTGTCATCAATTGTGCACAATAAATCAATATTTTTGTAATGCACACGAGTGCACTTAAAACAATTTTACCTCTTTAACTTTATCTCTCCGTTTGAAGTCCACTTGTGACTCATTTCGGTCGACCGGTGCAAATCGCCGTGGTAACGATTCCTGTGACCGTGCCACACGTTGAATGTCTTCAGGACTACTACTACCACTGTCATCATACAAATGGCGCCATTCAAACCCCTCCACTGGCACTTTGTTGTAAATATTTCGCGGATGATTTCCATAGAGTTGATCACTCTGATCATTGTGATCAATTGATAAGCGCTTATCGCGTGCTGTTAACGTGACGCCTGTTAAGGCCACCAATGTCATTGCTGACAGCATTCCCGCAAGCAGCGTCGGCATATTGTTAAATGTTTATAATTATTGCTGCGGACACCTCGAAATGAGTAACAAATAAACAAAAATCACGCGTTTAAAACTAAATATAAATAGTAACGCCAAAAAGTCGCCGGGGTTATTTCAACAAGTGAGATAACCAATCCCAAAACGACCTGTTTATAGAATCAACTAGTTTCGAATTAATATTGTTCACGCAAAATTTCAATCGGATGATTCGTGTCGGTACGCTTTATTGAGTTAATCTTTAATCTTTGTTCGTAATTATTTTTGTGGCCTTATACAACTTGAATTGGCGCGTCTATCAAATATTAATAATGGTGGGCGTTGCGTAAATTCAATCTACAATAGGGCACACACCGGCTATCGTGGTCTGACTAATTGTGCAATTTAATATGCCAACCTAATTCATCTGATATTGTGGTTTAATGAATTAATAAATTCAATTGCAATTAGTGATGTCAGATGCACATGCCACGCGTTCTATATTATTTAACATTCACTCAATTGAATGGATGAGTGTATAGCGACTACAGCCAATTAAATATTTCACAAACGTTTGCAATAACACACGCACTCGCACTGCAGTCTATTTCAATTGAACTTTTTGTAAATTCAAAAGCCTTTAAGCCACTTGAAAATTGTCGCAAATTTAGCGCGATGATAATTATAACTGCGGCAATTGTAGATTAATGCACACACCGTTTGTCGGTTATTATTAAGGTTTAAATGAGTAACCAATACGTCTACCAAAGTTGGTTGCCCTCTCACGACTGCCGGTGCAAATTGCCAAGCGACTTAAATGTTTTAAAAGGCGCGCCTGACATCAAAGCTGGCTTCCATTGTGCGCCGCTCGCGTCTCTATTCATCTTCCTTTTTATTTTGTTGTTGCCTCACTTGATGCAACAAAAAAGCTTCTCCCCTTGCATGTATTTGTGAAAAATGAAAGCGTAAACGATTCTCCTTATCAGTAATTAGCATTTTTGCTTCATTTTGCTCGCCCCACATTCAGATATGATTGTTAATGTAATGCTCTACTTGTTGTAATCTTCATTCCTATATATACTATAACCACATATTATATAATGTTTGTATAAATAAATGGATTGAAAGCATAAAAAAGGCTCGATAAAAGAATGCACATAAAGGTATTATGTATTTTGCATGTGCAAACCAGTCACAAAGTATACTTAAAACATGATTATGTGCGCGTCCATCGGCATGGAGAGTGATTCGCGTACGTATTTTATTACTCCTGAGCTTACCTCCGGCCCTGTCCTCCCTTTTATACATAAACACAAGAGCATTATTGCTGTGGCATTATGCTATGGTACGTTGCCTTTGGTATTGTCCCAATAAGAGGCTTGCGGAAGGTAATCCGATGTCATTCAAGGCAATGGACATGACTTTATGTTTTATGTTGCTGACTACTTCAGCATGTCGTGTATACAAATACATAGAAGCCACACTACAGTGCGTGGCATAAATTATTTTATAAATACATAAAAAAAAAATTAAGGGTCATTAGGTGAAGGTTGTTGAGTAAAAACAAACATGTCTTTTAGCATTATTTTTCCACATAGAAATAAATGCACTTGTTTGTCAACATTTTTTGCTTGTAATAAAATGCAAATTATTTACATAATTTAAAAGAAAGTGAGTTCGAAGAATTATTCTGAAAAAAGGGAAACACGTCATAATAATCCGTTTTATGATTTCATTAATTTGAATATTACAGTGACGTTGAGAAACTGCGTTCACCTTTTTATGCAAAACACTTTAAATTTCATTTGGTTGCTTGCATTTTTATTATGCATTCAATCAATAAATTTAAATCGCGCATTCATAAAATTGATTGAGTAATTCTGAATACATTTTTCATTTCAAATCGATTGCATTCAAATGTACAAGATTGATGGGATGTTGAGTGTAAAAAATTCTTGCAATTTATTATTGACATTCATGATGTCAGTTATTATAAACGATTTAATCTCAATTTAAATATGTTTTAATGATGTTTGAAACTAAAATGTTTAAACTTTATTTATTTATATTCAAAATATAAAAATTGAACGGTCCGTGCATGAGAGTGTTTGGGACTGTATCACGATAAAACTGTAAATGAGATCACTAAGAAAACTGCGGAAAAAACCGCGGTTCATAAAAAAGTTTACGAATTCCAAAATAAATTGCAAGGATCAATTTTAGTGTCCGACTAGTAAAAAAAACAGATCTCGAAAAATTTGGCGATTTCGCACGATAATGTTTTATGATGAAAAATCTCGAAAAAAATATAAAATATTGTTTCCAAGCAAAGCACGAGTTTCTCCGCTGGTTCAAAATAAAATTCTCAAAAAAGTTTTATTTACAGTTCTGCTCGCACTTAAATACTTTCTCTGTATCATGAAAGTATAAACAAGATAATTATATCTTCTCAGAACAATGAGAAGACTATTATGACAAAATGATACAATATATTATTATTTATTGTACTTTTGTAAAGTGCACAGAAGTGTGCGGATGCAAATATATGATGAAATAACTTTAATTAAAAGTTATTATTAGTATCATTTATGATACAAAAGTGCAGCTGCAAATATTGCTGATAAACCTAAATATGCTTCCCACAAACGCCGTAAAATCAGTGATTTTTATTATATTGTTAAACTCAATTGCGAACTTACAACGTGCTGAACATGCATCCTGTCATAGCTGAAACCCAACATCAGTGATAACGCTGCAGAGAAATATCCAATATCAATCCACAAAAGTAAATTGTCGACAAAACAAATCGTTAAAACGAATTCCCTAGTTGATCCGACTATAAGCGTGTTTAAGAGTTTCGGTTTCAACCAAGCATAATTCTAAGAACTGCAATGTCTCCCAACTGTATAAGTAATTCTCAAAGAAGTTAGAATGGCAACGTGTCAGCATAAAAAACCTCATAAAAACTAAGCAGTCAACATGTCACAGAAATTACCGGAGTTGAGCGTTTCGGTTTTGCGGTAATTACAATATCTCCACAAAGAAAATGCATAAATCTTGGCAAATTCCATGGCACAACAGAGGGAGAAAACGCTAAGAAAACCCATATTCCAAAGTCACTTCACTAATAGCCACTTGCATAATGGAATGTCACATATTATATAAAAAGAGCAAAAGGAGCACTCTTAACTAAATACACAAAAAAAGATTTTTGTCAACTTAATTTATGTTAAATACTTTTAGATAGTAAAACTTTGAGTTTCAAATCATTTAGGATGGTTAATAAATGGTTGCGTGCGTTCTAATGACACTTTCACAATCGATGTAATCTTGTTTCATGGCAATACATTGTTGTTGTTTGAAAAGAATTTTCAAGACATTGTCACTGCAGATACGCAACATTACTTTGTGCGATTTACGTCAATAAACGCGGTTTCACAATATATGCATGTCCCAGTTATATTTATTAGCATGATTTTGAAGATTTTATCACCGCAATGGCAAACGATTTGAAATGGTGTGACGAAATCATACAGTGTTACGTTGTTGTCGTCGCACTGCCAGTTGTAACACAATGCTCGTCTCATTCTAGAATACGCAAACGTTTCAGAGGGGTTGGCGCAAAAAGCATCACCACAAATCATAGCAGTTGTTCCCATCAACTACAATGTCTGCACACATCATCTACGTGAAGTAAGTAACTATTTAGGTCTTGAAATTCTTTCCGTTGAAAGTGATTGAAAAAATCGCAAAAAATTCTAAGCACGTGCAAAATTTGGAGCTATGACAACAATTTTGGGCCACTTTTGAATAACGCTCGCCCATTATTTATAATACACGAATGTTGTAACATGATTGCTGTTTGTGTGGCATTACCTAGTTCATTGCACCATGTTTTTATAAGATTTTTAGAACATTTTAAAGTTGATAATTTAATGTAAAAAAAAACAGACAAATTTATTTAATAGATGAGCTTTTCCTTATATTTTTTCAAGACAAATGTGAAAGCAAAAGAGAATCATTAATATGCATAAAGATGAAATGGCGCAATCACTTAAAGACATGATTGATTGATTCGATCAAGTATTATACCTGTGGGAGGTGGATTAAATTAAGTTGGAGCGAATAACATATTTTCTATAAGAGGAATTAGATAATGTTATGGTTTATTTAAAGTTTTATAATTGTGAAGACGAATTAAATGTAAAAAAAAATTGCAACAACATTTGACCTTAAAGAATCAGGATTTGAATAAAATGCTAACATTGTTTCCTTTTCACTAAAACATGTTTTTAAATGTCCGCTCAATTTAAAGTAATTATTTAAAAGTTAAATAAAATTTCATGAAGCCAAATCCACAATACTAACAATTACTATTTAGTACTTATGCTAGAAAATCTTATCAAAACCACAAAAGAATTATAATCAACAAAAATTAATAATAAAAATAAATATTTGAATGCACCCTAAACAATTGTTGATGGGTACAAAAAAATAAAATAAAACATCCTAAGAAAATTGTAATGAAATTTAATCTTTAGCCGATGGCATGAATTTGCAACGAGCCGGCCTCAGTGCACTTCCATTAAATGTGGAGCCGAAGCTACGACTTCTTGCGAGAATATGCAGTTTACAAATTTGTGAAATTGTCCGTGACGCTGTTGAAGGAGCACATTATCACATGCCTCTCAGCCTCTAAACAGTGCGCACAAAATTCCTATAATTTGCAATAGTGCAGCCCACAAACACTCCACCGCATGCACCAAACGTGATGCATCCACACAACCATCTATATAATATTGAAGTTTAGTGCAAGAAATGCAATGCTTTCCTTGCACTCACTTCCCGCGCAACACCACCACCAACCAAAGTAACAAAAATGAATATCGCGCTAGAGATAAGTTAAAAGTCGTTGTGTTATTTGTGTGTAAAGACTGTTGTAGCTGCAAGAGTTATCTACCCAATCTATGCTCATTGAACGAGGTCTCCTTGGGTTCGTGCAATTTAAAACACTTCTTCCGACAAGCAAAAGATTGTCGATCAGAAGCCGGCACACGGTTCGCTCCCGATATAAAATATTGTACACATATTATTATAGCAAAGGGGGTCTGAAGGGTCGGGTCTGCAACCATGTTTGTGATGTGCTCGCCTATTCCAAAGCGTTGTTTGGTAAACAAAAGGGTAGACTATAAAACAAAACGCGTTTATTTAATTTATTTTATTTTTTCGCGAAAAGAAATGTATGTACTCGCCAAACTGCGGCAGTCTTTAACCTCGGGGAAGTAAATTTATTACACTTAATGAGCTACAAAGGGAGCAACAATTTATGAGCCGTATCAGGACATACAACCGCTACAGCATAAACCATCTGTGCGCAATTTTATGCTGCATTCAATCCCAACTTTTATCGTGTTAGGCGAAAAATATTATACAAAACTATGTATGCACTTCACAATATAATATAAGTTATACTTCAATCAGCGCGGAGTCTCACTTTACATCTTACAGTGTGTGTACTGTATACTTAGTACTCGTATATTACATCCCGAACCGGAGATTCGTCTGCCTTATATTCCCCATGAAATGACTTCCTCTTAAGTATACAGAGCTGAAGATGCTCATAGAAATTGTTGATGCATCTTTAGCAGGGCATAAGTGCCTGTATGATGAATATAATGCGAGTTCATACATTAGCAGCGTAATGGAATTCTGTTTGCAATATCTGGAAGTGAAATCTGATTTAAATTGCTTAATGCAACTGGTGTAAGAAGCAGACTTATGTAGTTACAATAAACGTCTTGACAAAATGCATGTAAGTATCCAAGATATTGTCCAAGATAAGCGAAAAAAGAAACTACATCGCAGGGAAAGCGAGGTGAATTATTACGCCTTCCGGTACAAAATACATTGTAGGCAGACCGAGGTTTGAATCATTTTCAGATTTTGACCTTGAAATGTTTTGCAAAGTCTCTTTTTAAAAGTTGAAAAAAAAACGGCTTCTCATATATAAATAGTGTGACCTTGAATTTGATACATGAGATCAAAAATTTATGCAAATCCGTCCAGTAGTTTCCGTGGAATTTCCTGGACATTCGAACCTTAACACATTTTTTTTTCTTGACCACTTTTTGGACTCAAGAGTTGTCAAAACGTTTTTCTGCATTTTTAACTTTTTTTCGGAAAAGTTTACGAATGAAAGAATATATTACAACCATACTGGGTCGAAATAAATATAAAACATTAATAATTTAATTTTATAATTTGATCTTTAAGACGAACTCAAGGCAAACGACTGTCTGATCGTAAAATGGTACAAAAAATTAAAATTTAATTATCATTCATTAATAACTGTAAACATATGCCAAAAATATCAATTCTAATATATTGCATTATGTGTTCTTAATTATTATTCTTTATGCTAACAAAATGTTAAACCAAAATGTACAAAGTTAGTTTCATCATGTCCGCAGCATCTTGATTGGCACGTGATAACTGCAGGAGTTGAATTAACTGTATATACGCAAGCAAGTGTGTTGTGGCAGGAAATGAAATAAGTTCATCTCTCTACATAGTTAAGTAAGCATCAGTCAATTGCAAAATTGATTGATTACATTTATTCTCATAATATTGATTGATTTGTGCGTCCTTTCATACGTTTTGGTTTGCAATCTGTATTCATATTACAATATTTTTACATAAATATTATTTGCATTTCCATTTTCAATGTATTTCTTATCAAACCCTTAAGGTTGGAAACATATTTGGCTACAGTTTGTCAATTTTTAATTGAATATTTGGAGAAACTTTAAAAATAATAATAACATTCTTGAAATGTAATTTTTCCAAATATTTGCAATATCATCTTAAGATAAAGACAAAATTTTTCTTTATTTGGATTAAGATATCAGTTACAATAGAAACATTAATATTTGATAAAAAAAAAGTTCTTATAAACTTTGTATTTCCAATTAAAGGAAAATTAATAATTCAATTGTACCGTAATACCAAAGACATGTCGTTTCTTATATGTTTTAAATTACTGATTTTAATTACTACATTTAATGTCATTTATTTATTTATTTCATTGAAACATCCCAAAATGTAATGACACCTTATTAACGACCTTAAGTTTACAATTACGTACAGTAATTGTTTTTTATAACAAGCTACTTATTTTTTAAATTACTGAGCTATTATCTTATTTATAGGAGATCGCACATTTCAATGACAGCGAAATCATTTTCAATTAAAATTAAAGAATGGCAGGGAGAACCACTCGAGACATTTCGTAGGATGAAATAAAAAAATCTGAAAGTACATTCTCAAGTCGAAAAGAATTTCAAATGAACTATTTTTAAATATTTGTTTAACCTTACGCATAGGAATTTAAGCTTAATTTTTTTTTCCCATGAATCACAAGATGTAATAAAATTTCGTGGACCTTTTTTCTGAAAAATTTGCAAAATTCTCTGTGCAAAGTGTGTTTTCATCATTTTACATTTTTAATTTAATATTTTATTTTATAAACATATTTTAATGAGCTTTTAAATGAATAAATAATTAATTGCATGTACAAGATAGTATAGTTACAGTGTTACTAACTTGACAAATGGATTAACGAATACAATTTTTTAAACTTCAAAAGAAATTTTTATTTTAAATTATATAATGCATTTTTCAAAGAAAAAAGTAAGTTTTGAAAACCTTAGTACACTCCAGCATCATAGTCATGCTGGAAAAAAACATTTTATCACATGTGTATTCATTGAATCACTGATGACTCGTAGATAATACAAATGCAACTAAAATTTTATGTCTAAATTAAAGCTTTAAGTTAAAAGCTGGAAATTTGTCTCACTCGTTTTCGCGTAATTGTAAATAATAAAATAAAAATTGCATTCCGGCACCATGACATGTCTATACGAGCATAGCGTGAGCCCCCAAAGCGTGAAGTTTGTTCAACGACACAGTCCAGTGCGGCGTGACAAACAAAACATAGTACCAATGTGCGACAATGAAACACTAAAAAAAGACACACGAGCACCCGTATAAATATATCACCCAACTCCCATTATATTTTACAGACACGAAAGGCCTCCGGAGAGCATGGACATATAGCAATGAAGTTGTGGGCGCGTTTTGCTGTAAAGTTCCATCACTGATAGTGAAATTTGTGAGCTTTCGAGCTCATTCACCAATTACTCTTGCTAATTGCTACGTGTTTCACGATTATTCAATGGGCGTCAATGCGACGCCATCCATAGCATTTGTAGAAGTGTCCAACATCTCTTTAAACTATGTGCGCGTTGATTAATGAAATTTAGAGCATTTTCTTAAAGTTGAAAATTTTTCAGTAACGTAGCATCTTTAACATACACCTTCGTACAATAAATTAAATAAATTACAGGGTTTTCGTAATGAATTACTAATTATATACCACAAACCAGAAGATGGGATGTAATAAACTTTGATTTACATTTTTCATTTTACGCAAACAACTCTAAAGGGATTTTCATTCAAATTCGTTTTTATTTTACAAAATATTGTTGTACCTTATGGTAAAGCTTGAATTAGTTATGAAACATTCAGGAACGGACGTTTTCAAAAAAGTTTAGAATTTAACATGTTGATCTAAAATTAGATTTCCGACTGCTGTGCACAACAGGAAACAATATGTGTTGTGAAGGGTAGGGTAGGGTACACGTCGATTTAATGATAAAGTAATGAAAATTATGATGAAAAGCAACATGCAACAAAGAGCAACAACAACAGATGATGAAGCATTGAGGGCAGTTAAATTGCGGTGAGCAATTTTATTGGTGCACCACAAGTATAATAGAATAGATTGTGGCGCCATGAAGCTTTCTGCAATAATTCATAAAGTTCATTCATTTGTGGAAATGGGAGAAACTGAATTTGCAGGTTAATTACATTTTTACTATAAGCAGTTAAGCAAACTATGTTGCTACTTCTGTTTTTATTGGCTATAGAATAGAAAAACCCATGGAGTGTAAGGTATGACGGACAGTTTATTCGTTTCATATTATGACGTCACCGAGCAGAAACTGCTGTCCAAAGAAATTTGTGACATAAATATTTTTTTAAAACAATTACGAATCGAAATAATGTTATGATCCTTATTCATGGAAACGAAGTGAAATACTTTTAAAGTGACAGCTGAGAGTTTAGATTCCTTACCAATGACGTGGCAAGCTAAAAAAAATGGCTGCCGCATTTAATTATCCAACAGAGCTTTATTTTTTGGATCATGGTAAAAACCATAACAAAAACGAAAAGTCATAAGTATGATTTGTGATTGATTTACGAATTAGGTTATTCCGGATACAAGATATTAAAAGCTTATAATATGCTTATATTTATTTTATTTAATAATACGCTGATTATAAATACGAGTATTTATGTGTAAATAAGTGTGAAGTGACATGATAATAATTACCATAATCGGCCTTAATTGTAATCTCGTTTTATCATTACGATTATTATTGACTTAATTCACCTAATTTGTAGTTAATGATAAGATATTATTTAGCAATGGATAAAATCACCGAATTGTTCTATTATAATAACAATAATTAATGTCAATAAATTAATTATTAAATAATGAAAATAATACGAGTTATTGAAATGATTCGTTTTTTTGTTTGCCTTCATTTTCTTTAAATGAAAACATAATTTAGGTGCTTACTGCATACAACTATTTCAACACAGTAACACGAGAAGGCGACAAATTATAGACACACATGCAGATTAAATTTAATTACTAGTTTCCGGCCCATTCACGCAATCTGCATGTAAATGTAAGGGATTACAGCTTCACAAAAAAATGTCTATTACAGCAAAGAGTATGTAAAAACTTTTAATGATATATTTGCATCCTGACTTCATATTGGCGAAAGCTCTTCCGAAATTTTAATTAAACGCGCCACGAATAAATATTTTAGATGACAATTGCATAACTTTTGCTGCACTGCGGAACTCCTTCCGTACATAATTACACAATAATAATTTATACGTTACATTTTATATATTTATCTCAACAGGAAGCCTAACATTAATCATTAGCTTAATGAAAATTAATTTTAGGTCCACGCCAGCAAAAATTATCGCAACAACTTTTTTTTATTATTTAGTTAATTTGAAAAAAAAATTGAAAAGAAACATAAGTAACTCATGTTTTTGATAACTGTTAAAATTTAAGTACGTCGTGGCACAAAAAATACCAATTATTAATCTAAATTTAGCTGATAAGACAAACAAGTGGTTGACTTGGTTATTTGCAGCTTTTCTTGAAGCACGGGAATATAAAAAAAAAAAACATGAAATTCCGTCAAGCTTCATTGGGGTGCTGCTCAATTTTTCGCAATCGCAAAAATATTCCACGCAATCACATTACACCCCACCTTTACCCCACTCCAATTACGTCATAACTCGTGTATGATTTGTGCGGGTGATATTAATGACGTGTCTTGAGTCCTTGATGTTAAACAGACAATGTGCTGTCGCATGTCTGCGTTTTCTACATACATACACATGTACGACGTACGTGGAATTTTACAGCTGCTTTCTGCGCACACAAATAGATTTGGGTGGTTGGTTTTTTTTGCAATGTTTCACAGAACAATTAAAGGTGATGTTTTTGTCCATGTGCAGGAGAATGCACGAGAGCATGTTCCATTGAATGATCACATAAAGACTGGGCTGCCCTTTATGCTTTCCAACTGCAGTGGGTTGACATGCATGCACTCCAAACGCATTTAAATGGTTTAAAAAACATAATACGGGTACATTGTGTAGTTACCAAAAGGTGCACAGACTTAATTCGTGTATTGGGTGAGTTGTGCATTCAACGAAAAGAGCTTATGAGCTTCAATATAAAATTCAATTCACGTACATTGGTAAAACAGCCATTGAAAAAATGTCCAACCGAAAAAGAGGAAATTCTCATGCGTTGTTCAGTTTGGAATCAATTATGTGGAGGTACCTATTATACAGAATAACTGTAATTACAATTTTAACTAACGGACAACAGTAGTTGTGTTCTATTGAGATCTCATTTAGTTTATTTTGAAGTTATATATGCAATATTTATTAATAAATTGGCCGTAAGTGGCGCTTAAAAATAATTAATCATTTAGTCAAGCAATTATCCATAATTTGGGTCTCTAGAATTGGAACGGGAATTTTACTTTGCCTACATAACTAGTTTTAATTGCATTTAACGTGTTGAGATTTTAATAGAATGCAACTATAGTTATAACGCAATTGAATGTTCCCTATGTACAACGTTCATGGACGAAAAAACAATTAATTTTCAACCGCTAGTCTCAAAGAATTTTACATGCATGAAATTTGATGAAAAGCAATGAAAACGTCCAAAGACAATCCGACAATTGAAGTCGTGGCAAGAATAATGTAGCTGTAATTTTGTTGACCCAAAATAAACCCTTTTTTACATTGTTCACCATTTTCTAAACGAAATAAATATTCAAATACGTACAGTTAGTGAGTACACAAATATAAAGCCTTCAAAATTTGTTTGTCAACAACATCATTACCAAAGCCAAATTGATATAAGTGAAACGAATGTCTGCGTAACAGACAAACATTTAATATTGCAGTCAAGCAAACTAACCGTTAGAATATGTTCGAGGATTTTTAAATGGAAAAACAACATTATTTAGGATTTATTGTTAAAAGGTCCTGCAAAACAACCTTTAATCCTTTTCGGTGATTACGACGTATTAAATTAACCCAAATTGACTAATCCTAAAAGTAAATTTATTAACAAAAAAGGTACTCCAGTGTGTGAGTGTGAATGTTTGAATTTCAAGAGACCAAAACCATCATCAATAATTGTCCTAGCCCTAACAAAGGATGTGCCCTAATTTTACATATAAATAACAAAAACACTACAACGCCAGCGAGACAAAAACCGAGATTTGAGAGGGAAGATAAAATAAAGTAGGACTTTTTCAAAAGAAAATTTGCTAATTGCCATCCATTAGTTGGGTTTTTTGTTACAAGGACCCACTTTCAAATTCCTGACGTTCACACAATACAAGCTATATGTTACATTACGACATTGCATATTAATTGTCAAAATACATAAAATTCCATCATTAAACCTAATGGAGGGAACCATAGTACAGCCATGTTAGTACTGGTAATGAAACCCATTAACTATAGTCCTTGCTGGAGGGTATTAAATACCCCAAAAAGCAGTTGGCACCAACAAAAAAAAAATCAATAAAATTAGTCCTATCGGATTACAACAAGTGACATAAAAATATATTAATATTACAAGGGCGCAAATTGTTACAATGCAAAAAGCTCAGCGAGAGTAGTATAACTACGGGCGCACTTGAATTGAAGCCCAAATTCTTATCACAACTTAATCCCTTGCAAAGTGAACATTTTCCTGCAAATGAAATTTCATGCCTCGTGGAATCACATAAACACGAAATGAACGCGTGTGTCGGGTAAGTAGGAACATACACATACTTTGCATAGTTAGTTTGCAAGGGATTGTAGCTCATGTTTGCATATGAAAAGGCGATCGAAGATGTAGTGCTTTGTAGGCCCGGGGGTGCGGCTGTCATGCTTATAAACGGCAACAATATTTTTCCATATGCGAGTTTAGACACAATAGAATGGCAACAGCCAGAGAAAATTAAATTACATATTATATACGGAAAAGCACGTTGGAAAAATACAACGATCATCGTATGTAGAAAATTTTGAGCGCTGCCTGCACATATCCGAGTCTTTAATAAATGAATAGAATGCACACAATGGAATGCTACAATGCTTCCTTTACTGCATACATATATTTGTGCAGTGTGAAGTTGTACGATTATGCTGGAAGTTCAAGGCAGACATTCGACTGAAGAGAACGGAAGCCCTTTCGTGAGGTTTGTATACTTTGTGAATTGTGGGGCGCTAAGCAACGAGATTTTGGTGTATAATATGCTACATTTCACAATTCGCACAGTTTATAAGTAGTTTTGTGCACGATGCACACGAAAATTGCAAACATACACGTATGTTAGTTGAAATTCTTTTCAATTTGAATGCAACCGTGTGAAACACGAATAACGATGGGTTAAGGTTGCTGAAAACCATTGCGGATTGTATTTTCAAAACTAGAAAGCCATACAAAACTAAATGCACATAAGCTTTGTGATAGCGCGCAAGTTGCAACTAGTCAGCGTCTCTAATAGGCCACAGCCTTGGCATCAATAAATGTATAACATAAAGACAAGACACATAAATCACAATCCTTCAAAATGAATCCATTTAATTGCCATTTTCTTCTTTTAATATGATTATTAAGTTGATGCACCAATTGTCATTGCAGCGTGAATGCACTACACCGTCTATAGCAGACGACACGAAAATTTAATTTCGACAAATCAGTTAGACACTGTGCAACCAAGCAATCATCGTGAATTCAACCCCGAGGACAAAAAGTGAATGCAATTTAAGACTATACCTAATTTATTTAAACTCCACCACAGGTACAGTTAAGTAGGATTTAAATTAAACACAAAATGCATTACAACAAAATACAAATCACTACACATTGTTGTTACATACAACGTCACATGCATTCAGGTTTAATGATATGCAATTGTAAGCTCCAATGTTCATCAAACAAGTACCTACGTAATATGCTCTTACTCATGCTGCTGAAACACGTGTGTTGAACAATTGAAATGAATATACTCCGCGAATTACATGAATGAATATGAATAGTTAATATCTGGTTCTGCAGTCATGGGCAGTGTTGTGCTTTTGATATTTATAGACCGCTTTGTATAGTCACCAGACATACAAGTTTAGCATTGTCATGATGCTTGTTTGTTACGAGGTCCCACGTAATAAACAAACAAGTGATTGATATTTGAATACATTCAGATTTAATAAATGCAAATTTTTAAATGAACAAATTTTACTCTAAATGTTTTGCGTCAAACAACTTAAACGGTTATAAAGGACAATAATTTTGCAACAATGGTTAATTCATTAATAATTCATTAGCCTGAATTTAGATTAAATTTAACTCAAGTATTTCAAATTTCTCAGAATAAAAGTGTATAACTTAAGGCGTTTTTCTTTACTGAACAATTTTGCATCATTTCATTTTTACACTTGAGTGTAACGTGCAATTACTATTAATTAAGGAATTATTTTGCCTCCGACTTACGAGTATAAGCCAACGCAACGTATTCTTAATCCTTTTTTAAATCCATTCATCGAATACTTACAAGCAATTAATTCATTTCATTACTTGTTAAATAACACGCTTTATTTGTCACCAATTAAGTCAATTGTATGTCATTACAGAAGACCACGTCGACAATAATAATGTTTTCCTTTATTTACACCAAAATGCGTTAAATGACCACGAAAAAATATTGTCTTATCAGACAATAGAATCAATGACAATAATTAACAACAAAACATTGTCTTATAACACGCGAGAAATTAAACAACAAAAGGACTCTTGCGTAACAAGGGAGACGTAATTGATATATGGGAAATGGATGGGCACTCAATTTGTTAAGATTGTCATCAATCGTTTTACACAATCGTGCATGTGTTGTAGTTTAATCAATACTAATTCCTTTTTAAGTAGTTTCACTAGCTCCCTTAAGTAGAAAATCATGATTAAAAAAGGTTTAACTCACATTTAAAAATGACTATCATCAGGACATGATTTATTTTTTTTTTTTTTTCAATTTAAACAAAATGAACAAAATTAAACCCATTTGTATTAACTTGATTATGTGCGTCAATGACTTTGTTGAGCCGTCAATAAACATGTATCATAAGTGAGTGTATACACGTAGTTACATTAATGTGGCGAAACAACTCACAACTGACAAACAAAACAGGATGCAATGCCGGGGTATTCATTTTATGTTCACAATCATGCGTATTCAAGGAATGCACTCAATGCAGAAACATCAAACAATGCACTCAACGCAACGATACACAATAAATAGTTCGTCGTGGGTCGTCCGCACTCTATATATAGGACAAATTGGCGGCAATAATTAGCCACCGTCAACGCATGATGTGTCCCAAGCAAAAAATATATAAAAAAAACACAGCAAATTGTGGCAGCTGGAATGCAATCGCATTTTTGTGGGTTGTTTGGATCAAATTCCGTGTGTATGCAATGCAATTACATTGTGTCTGGATTTTAGACTGTAATTGGTTTGAAATCGACACAACCACTTTTCTCAGTAATGTGAATTGTGTGCGGATGCGGGATGCTTGTTACTTGGTAACAATACAGATCAAATTTTAAATGTGACGACTGACGAGTACAATGTAGGTTCAGTTTACACACATACGAAAAATTAGTTTTTGGAAGAGCGGGTTTTTTACCTTATCGAGATGAATAGGAATATGTGTTTGACAAAAAAAAAGCATGACAGGAATCGTATCGAAAAAAAAGCTTAAGTTTGTAAGGGGAAAAAATTATTTTTGACCTTGAAATTTTGAGGTTTAGTATAAAAATTACTTTTAAAAAATGCCCTAAAATCGTATAGCTACAATCGTATCAAGTTCTATTCCTGTCACAAAAGTCTGCACCAGACCTAGCGGTTGTGCTCCAAAAAAAAACCTAAAATAAAAAAAAACCCACGACAGGGTTAACTGTTTTCATCTAGGCAAATAACATTTTAATTTATAATTAAAATAATAATACTTAAACACATTTAACGAGCTACTGACGCACGTAACAAATTACCATAATAATTATAAAACACACATGTGTAATTAATTATTGAAATTAATGAACATGCTGCACTAATTTAATTCATTCGTTTTGTTTAATCAAATGCAAACCCAACAGACAAATTGTCCCAACAACAACCCACAATATGTTAAATGTTAAACGTAAACCAATTAAATGTTAATTTGCGACAAAATGCACTTAAGAGTTTTAACCTAAAACAAAATAAGATAAGCCCCAAATTGATTGATAACGATGACCACCCCATGTGACCTTGCAGACAATATTTATTAACGCTACCATTCACACAACCCATATGTGTTGTGGCCGTTTTTTCTGCTCGCCTAAAAATTCGCTATCGGCATCCCATAAAAAAACGGGTTCATTGAGATTTAAGCGTTGTCATTAAATGGCGTCCGAAAATCCATTAAAGTGCTGACGAACTATACATTGTTGTATATTTAGTTGGGTGAAAAAAAAAATGTTATCATGCATTGGTTTTTATGTGCTCAAACTGAAATTCGCATCCAAATATAATATTTATTGATGTGTTTGGGATGAGTGAGGCCGGAGGGTAGAAATATATATGCGTTAAATATAGCCGGCGGCGCGGGTGGCTGCTCAGTGTGCTCATGAACCATGATTTTATTTGTGCGTGCACTTGTAAATGATTTCGATTCAGAGTGATATGGATGCGACATTAAAGCCCATTATTTGCGACAGTCGTCATTATGGGTAATGATATGAGTGGGCGGTTTTGATGGAAACAATTGCGTGCCATCAAGATTATCTGTAACCATCAGTGTGTGAATGGCATTGGCCATCAGGGACTGTATCTGTGGTTTCAGAAGGAAATTTGTGTGGTTGGTGAGGTCAGTTGTTTGTGAATATTTAATATTTAAATGATACTTCATTTAGATATTATTTAGATAACTTCATTAAAAAAGCAAATAATAAATGTAATTTTAATTGCACGAAAAAAATTTATTAAAATTGATTTGTTAAAGTTTAAATTTAAGTAATTCTGAAACGAGTATCGTTTTTTTATGAAATAAAGTATTCAACAAAAATAATTTCAAGGTCAAACAAATACGTCCAAATCTCAATTTTAAAAAAGTTTATGAAAATCACACATTTTAATTGTAAAATGTGTCACGACTCACAAATTACGAACTCACGAGCTAATATACGCATTTTCAATTTAGAAAAAATAAACAGGAGAATATAGATTCTTGCGATAAAAACTTTTGCCGAAAAAATTGTACTGATGCCACCTTGAAAATGTTGCAAAAATTTTCAAGGTCAAAATTTCAAAATATTTCAAGATCTCACATTCCAAAAAAAACAGACAAAATATTAAATATTGAAGAAATGAAATGCATTTAATTAATTAATGTAAAATTTCAAGGTCACACTATATCTCAGAAATCATAAATATTTTAGAACATTATGGTCGCAATAAACTCAGACCTCGCTCTCCCTGCGACGCAGTTTTTATTTGCAAATCAGATGTAATTTTTTGAGTGTTGTTACTCTCCCTGCCACACAATCATTTTAATGAACAATTTCAATACTAAGTAGTTTAATTATCTATTTTATCAACTTTGAAGTACAACTATTAAAATTACTGAAATGGGTCAACCGGTTAATTGTCCACGTTTATCTTTATTACATAATGAAAAAATTGAGGTCAGATGACATAATAAAATGTTCGTAAATAGAATTGTTAAATTTTTAATTCTAATTCATTTTATTAATACTATAAATAGCATTAAAAATTTAACAACTCTTTTTAATTAGTGCAACAAATTACCTACATAAAAAACATTATTCACAAATGAATATACCTAGTTGAATTTAAAACGCAGAATCATTCAAAAAAATAGAATCGAGATGACTTTGTGTAACGTCAGTTGAAATGAATTCGTAAATATCAGTTTAGAAAAGTCAATATTGAATTAAGACCTCCTACACATATACGAGCAGTTTATATCCAGCACAACGCAGTTCTTCAATCATTCTTTAAACAAATACGATTTGTGGAAATTGTGGAGCCATTACCATACAGTAAAAGAAAACACTCAGCACTCTTCAACCGCATACAGATTCAATTATTATTTAAACTAGCTGGTTGGTTATGTGTACATAAGAAACTCAAAATGTACAGAAAGCAAATGAACAATTTAATGAGATTACATTTTAAATCAATGTGACTTAAATTTTTACAATATAAAATCTTTAAAAAAAACATTTTGCGTTCGTAGTTAATTTAATATAAATACATTTTATATACAAAAAAAATAATTGCCCTTACGTTCAACATGACGAATTGATAAAAAAAAGCACAACAAAAAAATGTTGTTTGCATTGAGTACAATACTTTCACGCAATGCTGAATAAAACGCGTATCAAATTGAACCAACAATTAAACGGAGCGACTAACCGAGCAAATTTAACAGTAATATAAGAAAATATCAACATTAACCAGCTGTATAGCGGCCGACTGAGTAATGTGGACAAAGACCTTAATCAAATCAACAAAATAATTAGATTAACCACGCCTTCATCTATTGATTACTGTGATGGCAGTTGGGATCAATTATGGGTCGCAACCACAACATGCATCATTGTCCCATCAATTCCAAATGAAGGTGCAATTACGAGTGCAGGTACATGCTGCAAGTACGTCATTGCATGAATCGAGCGATATGTCACACCAACAAATTGAATCAATGCGGCAATTTAATATATTGATGTTGGTGTTATGTAAAGTCAATTCGTTCTCACATTGTGATGTGGAAGTTGGCGCTTCTTCAACGTCACCCACAATCACCACATAATTAATTAAGAACATAAAAATAGGTAGGTCCCATTGTTTGAATTTTGGATGTGAATGAACCGAGCGTGCTCACATCATTAAGCTAAATGGATGACATTGTGTATTTAAATAGTAAGTAAGTAAGTGTGGTTTAAAGTCGTGGAGAACTGATGATACTCAGTGTGGAAACATCGCCACCAAATGGAATAAATTACCGTTAGCAGACCTGGATGCAAATTAACAACAGTCGCCGCTTTGGTCGTTGCTTTTCATTTAATATACCATAGCGATTTTATGCTGCAGAATTTCAATTTCTCCTCTCACCGAAGTATCATTGTGTTAAGTGTATCGGAATTAGTGTGGCTGTGTTTAACAGCGCACTGTTTTAAAGAGTTAACGGCATTATATTACTTCTATTCAATAAACCACACAATTGATACGGCTTTCTCACCATATCATTAATTGTTCCACTGTTATCTTGCGGCTGACGGTATCAATAACTAGCAATCTCCTTAAATATTTGTTTATCAATTTTTAAGACATAAAATATTAGGCCACGCAGGCTACTACAGCCTTCAACGTTGACACAAGTGTTTCATAGCGAATTGTTGCAACAACAACAATAATAAAAAACTGTGACACATCACACAATTCTCATTAATATGCCAGGCAGTGCCATTAAGAATGCCCCTAACACTATTACACAAATAATTTGACTTACCTCTTTAACTTTGTCCCGTCTCAATCTAGTCGTTGCATCAGGATCCTCACCATTAGGAAAGGTGAGGGCACCAATCGTCGTTGTAACTGGTTTGCCATCAGTCTCGGCGGCTGGCGCATGCATAACGGGCGCCTCCTCAACACGCTCCTGCAAATCGGTCTCCGGTTTCTCAATAAACTCCCCAAATTCTTCACGAATTTTCGCTTGCAATTTCTCACGATCATCCACCACATGACGATCCTCATCGTCGCTGTGATGCGCATGATGCACGGGCGGTGCGGGTATAAAAATTTCAGGACCCGCTTGCTGGAATTGCTTGTACACGGCGCGCACACCGTCCGTGCCAAAATTGTCGGGCAAATAGAAAATGCCGCCGAAACACACAAAGCCCAACGTGAGCAACACCATCAGGATGAGGCATTTTTCACGCGAACGAAATGAGCGACGCTGAAATATGGAGGCGGAGGAGGCTGTCGAGGATTGGGTGCCCGTCAACCGTGTGTATGTCGGCAGCATTTTGGTATTGTAGCTTTTAGGCTAGGGAGGCGTTTTGTGGGCTGTTTGAGGGGGGTGTTTTACTCTTCGTTTTTCTTTTCTTTTGCTATTTAGCTCGTTTTGGATTCTGTTTTATTTACACACGGTTTTTATGTGGGGCACCACCGGGACGACGACGGTGCACACACGCGATTTTAGGGCGACGTTTTGCCTTTCAGCGCGGTTGGACTGTCGCGATAGTTGCGGAAATTTCCAATAAATCACAATTGACACCAAATGCTTCGTCTCGTTGTTATGTGTTTTTCTAGTATTGTGTTGCAACATATAAAAAAGAAAACACTCTCAATCACTATTCCGTATTTTGCCACACGTCTTTCGTTTTCATTTTGTCACTCTTTACTGAATGCAGGGCTGCCAGTTTATTTCTTAGCTCTTTTTTGACTTTACTCTTTTGTTTTGTTTTCTTCTTTGCAGATGTGATTTTTGACAGCGCAGTGATGCAAATAAAAAATTGTTTAATTAATTTTTTTAATTTAAAATTCGCAACAAAATAAATTAAGAGCTCATTCCATATGCAAAATTTGTTAACTTTTTATTTTGTTTCGTATTGTGTTTTCAAACCTTCATTGTAGATTATTTCAACAAATTTTGAATATTAACAATCTTTTTGTAAGTTCAGGATTTTTCCTACAAAAGTTGTTAGTTCTCGTAAAATAAAAATACTGGAAAGAATTATCATTAAGTCAATAGAAAACTGTGTCTTTCAAATTTATTGTTCGACTTATGAGTTATAACTTATAAGGCGCGTGTCGATCGGCAAGCGGTTTAAAATAAAAAGTTAAAATTTTTTCAGCATTTTCTTCTAAACTGATAAGTTGCGATTTATTAAAATCGTTTGAAAAAATTTAAATACATACTCACAAATTTATTTCATTAACCGGTTGAAATTCAAGTGAAAATTAATTTTTGGTAGGACTGAAAATGCGTATTACAAGTTAGTACGCAGCCAAAATTCAGAAAAAAATTATTGACAAACTTCAAACAAAATTAATTTGATGAACAATATACATATCATATTGTGCTGTGGAAATGTATGGCATTTTCTTGGGACACTATATCCAAGACAAAAACCTACCACAATTATTTTATAATAAGACATTTTTATATTCAGAAAAGAAAATATAATACAGATCCTTGTGGTTATTCCTCTTCAGCCTTGATTCTGGCCACTCTTTGAAGACATTTCACAGCGGCAGTGTGGATTTTTGGATCAACTTTGTCTATAAGTAATAACAGTTAAAAATAAGAGAAGAACTAGTAAAGCCCTTTTAAATAATGATCATACAAATCTTATGAGCACCCTTTACTGGAAATCGAATGGGCAACTCCTCTGGATCCGAACAAATGAACACATATGGGCTTTCAGATTCCCCATCGGGATATTCATTTCTATAATCCTCCTGTGGCAAACAATCAGTCACGGAAACATACCCCAACAGACATCCCGATGGATATTGCGTCGGAAATTTTATATTCTCATTATTGTACAAAGTCCTGTAAAACTGCTCCATTGTTTTAACTTCTTCCAAATCAACGGGCTTTGCTGTTGCAGCAATCCACAAACGTCCACGATGAGTTGTGTACCATGTACGACCCTCATGTTTTTTAATTCCAGCCACCAACAGGGATGCCCATGGTTGATGCATGGACATGCAATTTTTCATGTCGGATATTTCCAGCAATCCTTTGTCTTGGACGCGATTATATTGATTTAAGTTAGGCTTTTCTTGAGTATCGAACATTGATTGGACAAAGGATGGATCGAACTGTTAAATAAACAAATATTTGCTTAATCAAAACGATTGCAATAGGCAAAACACATTTTTCAACTCACCACAGGAACAGGCCCATCTAAATCCGGATGGACATCATCAAAAATCTCCATATTTTTGTCATCAATTATCTTTCTACCCTTCTTATCATACTTAGTGTTAGCTGCACCACTCTGTGCAATTTTTGCAATTTCCATCAACACATCATCATTGTAGAAATCTTCGGGCTCATCCACAACTTCACGTCCCACAAAATCAAATTTCATTTGTCGCTGCATACGACCAGCGTGTTTGCGCTCATGCAACTCACTCTCCAACTTAGACAATTTCTTACGCTCTGCATCTGACAACCACACCGAAGTTGTTGTAAAATAATCCGACTCGTCATCAATGACCGTTGTGCGTGCCTCGCTAGTGCGATCAAACTCCAGCAATCGATTACGTTGCGCCAACGCCTCTTCCCATCCCTTGGGACGTTGCTGCTCCATGAGAGCGCGCTTTAAATTGCTCCCCTTTTTTGATTGTGACTCAATCATTTTTTGCTCCTCCTCAGAGCACACCAAATTGCCACAAAACAGACATGGTCCACTGCCTTCCTGTTCGCACACAATGCGGCCGCATTGGCTGCAATTGTAGATCAATTTGTGCTTGCCGGCTTGACAGTCACAGTGATGGCGACCCTTGAGCAGCACCACCTCTTGATCGTAGAAGTTTCTGTTGCGTGATTTGCGAGATTTGGTTGAAGGTTCTGCTGGTGGGGAATCTTCTTTTGCTTGCTTCGCTTTTTGCTCTTTCTTCTTTTTGTAGGCATTTTGTGGTTCTGGCTTAACGTCAAGCAGATGACTGTTTTTGCCTAAAAGAAATGTTTTGAGTGATGCGGGGTATGTGGGAGCGATATTTATAAGAATAATTTACTTAAAATTCGATGGACAATTTCATCAAGAGCTGATTGATGAGCTGGCTTATTAAGATCCAGTTTTGATGCGAATATGTCCTTAATTTCGTCGGCATTTGTTAGCGACAAGGCGTAGCTAAAAAAAAAATTAATTTGTATTATTTGTGAAGCAATTTTAGTGTATTTTAATTTTACTCCAAAATTTCCTTCGGAAGGGGTTCCCTATTGAGTGGACGCAAATATTCCTTCAGCCACTTTTCCATAATTTTAACTGTTTTCACACAATAATTGTTTTAAAATAAATTTTAATTCTTAAAACAGGTACAAGTTTTTGTTTTCAAGATATGACGAAATCGCAACAACCAACAGCTGTGTTTGACACGTCCTAACAAATTAAAGCTTTATATAAAGTTCAACCTCATATATATATATTAATTTTCTTTGATTGGGAATTCTTCTTTCTTAACAAATATTAAAATAAAAGGATAAATTAGCTAATTTTAACTAAACTGAAAATACCTAACAACCTTAAGAAAAAACAAGATTTTTTTGTGATTTCTTTTCACAAAACTGTGATTAATTAACCAAATTCCGGCTGGCATATTCATTAATAACTATTCGAGACAATTCATGAGCTTGCAGTTGTATGCATTTTAAACTTACTTTTGGATTTCCCATTGAAATTTTTAATTCAAATCGGTTATAAATTATAATAGATAAGATGACAAAAATAAGTAAAATCTGTAGCAAATAGTAATTATTTCCACATTTTCTTGGAGGAAGGCAACTCAAGAGCCAATTATTTTTGATTAAATGCTAAGTCATGAAAACTTTTCAAGCATTTCAATATTTTTAAAATTAACTGCACATCGATAACGCGGATATTAAATGTATGTCATTCTTTTTAAAAGCATTCTTCAGTTGCAACTGATAACTCAAATCAGTTAACTTTTAATTTGCGTCATGTGTTTAAGTCTTTACTCTTCAAAAAAGAGTTAAATATTATTGGTTTAAGCAATGTTTGTAAGTGTGCGTACATGAACGTTTAAAGTGTAAACAAAAAACATACATAGAAATTTGGAAAAAAAAGATATGTACAACAAAATGATAGGACTTTGAATTATCGCAAAAAAATATGACCAATGGTAAACACGCCCGTATCACTGAACGCAACAAAACATGAATAACAACAAACCCATACAGTTATTCGACTTAAATTTACGTAATTACTGCGATATGTACAGAAATAAAAATATTATGGTTGAACAACTCCTCAATTTTCATTCAATTCCAGTTTGCTGCATGACACGCAACAAGTGGCATCGATAATCGACATGTATACATCTGAGTTATGTACTGAAGAATCGGATTTAATTCAGCAGGAATTTAAACGCCTTAAAGGTATTTACTAAATTTTAAGTAATTAAACTAAGTACTTCTAATACTTTTCAAATTCCCACTTTATTCGAAGATTGCCACTACCTGGATCACGCAGGAGCCACACTTTACTCCGAGAAGCAACTTCAATCGTCATATAAACAATTGACATCCAATCTATTTTGCAATCCACACACAAGCAAAACCACTGAAGATCTCATTGACCAAGTACGCTACAAGGTACTGTCCCACTTCCACACAACTTACGATGATTATGCGGTAGTTTTTGTGTCGGGTGTCACTGCGGCTTTAAAAACTGTGGCAGAAACCTTTCAATTCAACGGTGGTGGATTTTTCCACACCCGAGACAACCACACATCAGTGCTTGGGATGCGTGAAGTGGTACAAACTGATGACATTCAATGTGTGAATGACCTGAGGGAGTATGAGCCGTCCATTATTGGAAACAATTTAATTGTGTTTCCAGCCCAATCCAACTTCTGTGGCTACAAGTATCCCATTGTGGAGTTGGTACATAAATTGCAAACGCAATATTCAACATTTGTGTGTCTCGATGCGGCCAGTTATTGCTCAACAAGTGACTTAGATTTAACGAAATGCCCAGCCGATTTTGTGACTGTGTCATTTTATAAGATGTTTGGCTATCCCACGGGATTGGGAGCATTGTTAGTGAGTAGACGGGGACAAGACTTTTTGCAGAAGCAATATTATGGTGGCGGTACAGTTAAGATTGCAATGTCTGGATTGAATTTTCATCGGAAACGTGATGTTTTTCATGAACGCTTTGAAGACGGCACCACACCATTTTTGTTAATTATTTCACTCCTAAGTGGGTTTCAAATTGTTACAGAATTGTTGCCTGAAAAATGTGGCAATTCAATGAATCGGATTTCAAGGCATGTATTTAATTTGGTGAAATACTTAACGGATTCAATGAATGACTTGGTGTATCCAAATGGAAGCAGAGTAATTGTTCTTTATGAACATTCTGCATTTAAGTCGTCAGACGTCCAGGGTGGAATTGTTAACTTTAATGTTTTACATCCTGATGGTTCTTTTGTGGGATATGCCGAGGTAATGATTTTTCTGAAGCATTTCTAACATTTTTTAAAAGTTTAATTCAATTCCAGATAGCCCACATGGCAAGCATCCACAATATTTATTTACGAACTGGATGCTTCTGCAATCCCGGAGCATGTCAACAGCATTTGCAACTCACTGACGCTGAGGTGCGTCGCCATTTTTCAGCCGGACACATTTGTGGTGACACCAATGATTTAGTGAATGGAATACCCACTGGCAGTGTCAGAGTCTCATTTGGATATATGTCACGAAAAGAAGACGCTGATGCACTTCTTCAAATGATAAAATCGTGTTACTTGCAGAAATCGGTTCCTCATTCAATCGAAACTGCCGAAACAATCAATTTGGAATCAAATGATATACAAACTCGCGTAATTTTGAAACAAATTTGTGTGTATCCACTTAAATCGTGTGCCCCAATTAAAGTGACTACTAAGTGGCCCCTATGCAGTACTGGTTTAAAGTATGACCGCAACTGGATGATTGTGCAAGCCAATGGAATGGCAATGAGCCAAAGAGTTAGCACAAAACTCTGTTGCATTCAACCAAAAATCAACTTCAGTAAAAATGTAATGCTTTTGCAATATCCTGGATTAATTTCAATTGAAATCGATTTAGAAACTGATGTGGATGAAGACACACGACGCTTAACATCTTCCGTTTGTCATACGAAAGTTTGCAGTGATCGCATAGTGGGGATCGATTGTGGTGATGATGTAGCTGATTGGCTAGAAAAGGCACTTGGCATCTCTGGCCTTAGACTTATTAATATGGCAGCTAAAAGAACGACAAAAGACAAATTGAATGAAATTTCATTAACAAATCAATCACAATTTCTCCTAATAAATTCGGCTTCAGTGCGATGGTTGGCTGAAAAAGTTGAGGACTGGGATGATGTGACACATTGGTCTGACAATCTGCTGGAACCCATTGTTGATCGATTTCGTGGCAATGTAATTGTGGAATCATCCAATCATTTGGAGGAACGTGATTGGCAACGCATTTCAATTGGAGATGTGACATTTCGAATGGATGGTTTGTGTGCTCGTTGCCAGATGATTTGCATTGATCAACATACTGGAGAACGCACCACAGAGCCACTACGCACTATTGCCAGGGAATTTAAAGGGAAAATGATGTTTGGGGTTTATTTCACACTTGAGAACTTAAGTCAATTTATTGATTGTAATAGTGACGTAATTGTAGGATCTTTGAATGACAAAAATAGTGATTCCACTCTTTAGCAGCACTGTGCAGATTTGTTATTGAATTACACACTCGGCTTTAGGCATTTCAGAAATATTTCGCATCACTGGTTTTCCTTCTGATGCATCTTTTGCTTTTGCGGCAACAATATGCTTGTTTGGGAAGCCTGATTCGGATAATTTGGAAAAGACCATTGTATTGTTGATTCGAACTTCAAAAGCACCTGTAATTGTTACTATTGTAGAAATTAGATTAAATAAAATAAAATGTGATGAATCAAAAAAACAGAACCTTTCCGTCCTTTGTGACATCTCACTTGAGCATCTGGGACGCGCGTTTTAATAATTTTAGACAACTCCTCGCATTCCCTTCTAAATTCCCCGCACAGCCCACTTTAAAGTATTGTTATAAGGAATTATGTTATGTTTTTGTATTTTTTGTCTTTCAAGAGCACTCTAAGATCTTACCAATACTCCACATCAACTTTGACACTCATTTCCAAATAGAGATTATTTTTCTTTAACGCAATCAGGAAAGAGATCCTTATAACTATAATTAATTGGCTGTTAAGTGTATTGACATTTTTCAATCATTTAAGTTTTTGTTTTTATTTTGGGATTTAAAAATTTCACTTTGGTATTTCACGTACCACAGATACGTACAATGATGTTTGGGGTTTAGTTCACACATGAGAACTTAAGTCAATTTATTGATTTCTAATTGAATGATGTAATTATGTAGGATCATTGGATAACAAAAATAATGGGACTACTTTTTGTGTAGATTTGTTATTGAATAACACAATCAGTAATAGGCATTTCAGAAACATTTCGCTCCACTGGTTTTCCTTGCGATGCATCCTTCGCTATTGCGGCAACATCGTTTTTGTCTGGGTAGGCTAATCGGGATAATTTGGAGTGAACCAATATCTCGTTAATTCGAACTTCAAAAGAACCTAAAATTTTTGTTATTGTAAAAATTACAAAACTGATTAAAATAAAATTCGGTGATGTAAAAAAAATTAACCTTTTCGTCCTTCGTGGCATACAACCTCGGCATCTGGGACACATTTTTTAACAGCTATGGACAACTCCTCGCATTCCGATTTAGTACCACAAATCCCACTTAAAGAGTTTAATTAACAAGGAATTATGTAAATTAATGTTTTCTTAATCTTTAAAGAGGTTTTAAAAATCTTACCAATACTCCACATCAACTTTGACACTCATTTTCAAATAAAGATTATTTTTTTAATAAGCAGTCAGGATATCCTAATCCCTTATATCAACTATATTAACTATTCATTTTTGAATTATTTGAGTATTTGTTTTTATTTTAAAATTCAAAAATTGTATTTTGATATTTTATTTTTAAAAAAAATTTAATATATGTATAATTAGAGTTATATATTTATATAATATGTGAATGTGGAATTTATATATATATTACATAATTTAAATTACAATAAAATATATATGTGTGAATATTGAGATATCCACGACGATTTTTTTCTCAGATTTTTTTATGTATAGTGTTGTTAAAAAAACGAATAATTTAAACGAAATCGAAAATTTTCAGTTTTTAAATTAAAAATTAAATTAATTATTAATTAATAAAATTAACAAACACAGGTCGTGAACGAACCTAATACTCGTTCAACACAATGTTACTCACAAATCTGTAAGATTTCATGAAATCAGAGCGGTTGTAAAAAATTTTTTTTAAACTTAATGGGCTCTCACCGTCCCAACAATTATCGTAAAATAGTTTTCATAATTTTTGAGAAGTGCTCTAACTGGTTGAAAAAAATATCAATATTATTTTATGAAAATTATTATGGTCGCTCACGATTAAAATAAAAATATTTGTTTCATTGTCCAATCAAAGCGTCTGTCAAAAAAATTGAAAATTATTGGCTTCGTGAATTATTATAAACGCACAATATTTAATTTTTTATGAAACTCATATAAACTCGCATAAAAAAGAATTTAAGCTAAAAGCTATAAAATAGAATACAAAAAAAAACATTTTTATTTATTTATTATATATTTTTTATAATCAATTAAAATTACAGGCTCGTCGTGCTTTGGCGCGCTATGCTCTTGTAATCTTTACATAAGTCGGCCCTCAACTGTGACACTATCCATATTGCCGAATCATGCACAGATCCTGGGTACCTTGCATTTGCGTATGTAACTTCTAAATTTGCGTTGCATACTACCAACGTATTCAGGCTATGAAATTTTTTTCTGTTCAGGAACGACATTCCATTCTGCTCAATAGGAGGTGCAGCTATTGCTATATGGCATCCGCCTATTACTCATGAACCAGTTGGTGTTTGGTATGAACCATGGCCATAAAAATGTAGAGTCGTCAAAAATTTTATATAAAATGGAATGCTGAAAGCTGTTGAAAAAGGTTCCAGGTAGGAAATCAGGTTGCATGCACTTTGTTTCTCCAGCCGAAAATTCTTTGTAAACTGCGATGTTGGTAAACTGAATTTCAGTCATTTGTATCACTCAAACGCTGCACCTCATTTCGATGTTGACTACTATTTAGTGGAAAATGTATTTAATTAAAAGTGAAATAACTTTATTGAAGGTCTTCAATTACTTACAGTTCGTCTTCTTCCATTAAAAAAAAGAACATTTCGAACTATTTTTATTTTATTTTAAAACCACAAAAGTATTTTAATGCACGCACAAAAGACGAAACATTAAATAAAAATCGGATCTGTCAAATTGTGGTGAGAAAAAAATACAAAAAACGCGTGAAAGACTTTTCTGTCAGGTGAAGGTGAATGAATAATCGCAGAATACCACATTCTTTCAGTATTCCTTCACTATCTATAAAATATAGTAGTGAAAGAAAAGTGAAAGAAGATATATATATATGAGAATCGGGCCTAACATTAAAAAATCACACATTTATTTGAATTAAAATTAATGAGTAGGATTAAATAATAAAGAAATACTCATAAAATTAATAATTTTTGAAAATGTCAGCTTTTGAAAGTTAATTAGTTTTAGCGTAATTTAAAAAAGAGAGAAAATTTAAAAAGAGAGATGTTATCGAAATGGTGAATAGAAAAATACTATAAGGATTTTACTCACTTCATAAATATTATAATATCAGCAGGATCAACTTCCCCTGTACATCGAGTCTAGAGAAGCTTTCAAGTATACGCATAGATATAAGCGCAAGCTGCAAACATGTGAAGAACTCCTGTACAATTGTGTTTGATAAGAAATTTAGATAATAAGCTGTAAGCTCGTATGGTTTATTATTTAAAAATTAAATGAAAGGAAATTAATTTTTTTCAATGCAATGTTTTATAGATTAATATAATTAATAACAATTGCCTCGAAAATTAATATTTTCTAAATTTTTAAAATTCAACATTTAATTTGCTCAATGCAACAGAGAAGAAACAATTTCAAGGACATTTTGTGTATAATTATTACAGTTATGATAAAATATAAATACGCACGCCAATTTATTGCAGTCGCTCCATTGATAAATTCTTATCCATTGTACTTGGCCGAAATTAATTAAAGGCCAATATTAGCATTTTATACCTGCATGCATTATAATTCATCAACAAATTTATAAAAACACAAAGCACTTGTTGTCTTATCACAAAGTTGTTATTTCTTTCTTTTAACTATAATATTATATTGTTATATTTAGCAATGTATCAGCTACCGCGCATGCTTGTTATGGGCAAATTGTGGGTGAAGCTTTCAAGCATGACCAAGCTTTGATGTAGGGGCATTTTGTAGAATGTACTTCGAAGTGTGATGTATATACATATTATGTACGAGTACGGTGTACCTCTGATTTGATTCTTTGCTTCAGTTGTTCAACAAGAACTGACAGAGCAACAAGTGAGAGGTTTCAAGTTTGTGATATTTTGATGATATTTTGCACAAAGGGTTATTAGAAAAGCATTTAAAATTGAATAAATTGAATTTATTTGCACAAAAAAAGTGAATTTTATAAAAAATTTCAGTGATATTTCAATAATAAAAAACATTTATAATATTTTCTAAGCAAAAAGTGAAAAATTATGTGATTAAAAGTATAAGAATTCGAGAAACAAAAATATTTGTAGGTACAACGAATTTACTCACCCACCCTTAAGAATGATATGATAATCTTCTCATTATACAAACACAAAACAATTGTATTATGCTTTCTACATTCACGCAAAACTTTTCTTTGATCCTTGTGCTACAACATTCCTCTGTGCATTGTTTCCATTTTGCACTGACCGCAACATTGCTATTCCTCCCTTTCAATATCAATGCGATGCGTGACGACAAAGTTCACTCGGCTGGCAAATGCGTGCCATACAAAATAGCGCGCATTCTTTGCCAATTAAATTGATCATGGTGTTGTGTAAAAAGCAGCAATACAGCCTTTCTATATATGTACGCGCAAGGATAACCAGCACATCATCCCTTATTCGCATTAATATGCAGGATGAGTTTCACGGAATATACGTCCACATTATAGGCACGTTTTGATGATTCGCAGCCGGTAGAAAAAGGAAATTTAATTTAAAAGCAATTCAATAATCGTTCATCGATCTGAATAACATTATGTTTAAAAAAAAAATCCAAAAAAAAAAACACTTTTTGATATTAACGTAATTTTTTGAAGATTTTACGATAGAATTTTTTATTTTTTTTCTAATTTGCGTACTGTAATTTTAATTGCATTGATGAAATATAAATTTGAAATAATTATACTCATTTAAGTAGATAAATCTTGAACAATAGAATCGTGATTTCGGGAGAAAATCGTCCTCCCTTTATTGCAATATAATAAAACATGTAAACAACAATCGCATATGTAGTCCTTGTTTGTGCAAATAACATAGCCTTTGGCTTTCAACAAACAGGAGACTGGAGAAGTAATACTCATTTTCATTTGTTTGTGAGTTCATGCCCGTAGCAGTCGTTATTAAAGTCATTAGACCACACTATCCGCACATGGGGGATGCCATTTAATCTCTTTAGTGGTGTGTCATTAAACGGCAATTAGGTTTATATTGGTTTATATCAAAGACACAAACAGACTAAAACACTATAAAATGTGTTAAATATTTATCAGTTGCCAATTGAATTGAATTTTTGGAACGATTTGACAAATTAATCAAATTTTTTTTTATTATTAATACGAAACAAACACGTTTGTAATAAATTCTTACATTCGCAAATTTTTTCGGAAAACAAATTAATGATTCAAAAATACGTTTTGACACCCAACGAGTTTAAACAAGTGGTCTAGAAAAAATGTGCAAATTTTGACGTCATGTATAAAATAATTTATGCCTAATTTATTATTTTTTTATTACAATTCTTATCTGTGAAACAAAATTCTTTCACATATTGACAGTGCTTTCTTATATAAAAAACTTTGCCAAACATGTCAAGGTCAAAATCGGAAAATTCAAGATCAGTTTTTTGTATCTTAGAAACCTTGGATTTTTTTTTAAATCCAGCTAAACATTTCAAGGTCATACTAATGATATCTATGAAACAATCCTTTTATTTAACCTTTTGCTCTTCAAGTTTACAACATCATTAGTCTCTAATAAATTCACAACAACAGTTCTGCTTAAGATATATTTTGTATCATTTCTTATTAAATTTACACCTCGCTCTCCCTACAATGCAGTTTTCTTTTCACAATATGTACTTATTTAAAAACAAAAAAAATCTTAAATGATCCTTTTCTTAAAACCCACGCAACATTAAATATTGAGTATTTCTTAAAACGTGTTTAAAATAATGCTAATCCAAGTTTAAAAATATAATTAAAAATTGCAATTATTAAATTGAAAAAGTTATAATTAGTATAACCGTTAAGATATTCGCAAAATCATCAATTAAAAAGTAGGACAAAACAATATTGAGCCATCGCATCGGAAGGAATCAAAAGTTTTTGATGAAACTTGTGCTATGCTTGCGTATTTTTATTTACAAACAAATACTTCGCAGATATTCTATTTAATTTCCTGTGTTCATAAAACGCACCTGGTGGAAAGTACGCTATTATTTATAGGCCACAACAACAAAACGATCATTACGTAAGCGCTTTTCTTTTGCAAATTACATTAAAAGTCAGTAAAGGCAAATTCAAATATTGACATAATGAATACCTATGTACTTATTCAAGTATTACATTATTGTACATAATGTTCCTTCGGCTCCGAAGACAGCTTTATATAGCCCATACTTTATTTAAGGAAGTCGTACTGATTCTTTCAATCTTCGTTTTATTTAATTTCTTAATTGAGATTAAAGTCCATTTATTGGTTTTCACACAATTTCACGAGTCAGTAATTATTGATTTATTTTATCTACTACTGTTTTAATTAAAAGCAATAAACGATTTAATTTGAGCATGATTAATAAATTTAACCTTCATTAAAACATATTCTCATTAATTATTAATGCCGCCAATTAAATTTGTATTCCAATAACACGTCTACTTAAAATGATGTGACTTTGAAAATTAAATTCAAACGCAGTAATCTACTTACGTAAATTAATAATATCGGTCCCTTAAAATTTAATTGAAACAACTTTATAACTCGTAAGCTTAAACTCCTTTTCATTCATGTGCAATATTATGCATTCTCACTAATTAGTGGTAAATTTAACAGGAAGCAATGGTTGGGGAATTATGTAGAGGTGAAAACAAATTAACTGCTCTAATAATTTGTAATTCGTTAGAAAGATAATTTAATTCATTTAAAGCTTATAATAATTGTTAATGCAATTTATTAACGCCATATTTGTGCAACTGCAAAATAGTACACATTCAATTAGGATTTTAGGAATATGGAACAGAAACCAGGAGGAATTTCATTGACTCGCAAAATGTTTTCTATCTTAAAAAAGGTCTAATTATCAAATTATTATGGTCCAAAGTCGAGTGAAGCGCTATACTATTTCAAATATTAAACATTGTAATGAATTGTTGACAAAACTTAAATTCATTATAATTTTCTTGATGACAATATTTAAATCCTATTTTCTTGTTAATAGAAAAACTCATGATATGATAGTTTCGAGCAAAATAATAATATGTCTTTTGAAATAAATAAAATCTCCGACAAACCTGAGTGTTTTTGAAATTTAATTTAAAATGTCAATCTACCTGTGCGTCTTTTCTTTCCATTTAAGTTGCAAATAAAATTTTAAAATTGAGTTCAATATTTTAGTATAATATGCTCTGAAATCTGATGAAAGTGATGTTTTATACGTACAGCCATGCAAACCAATTCAATTTGTGCCACCTTAATTTTTAATTACAAGGAAACTGTTTAAACATGTTATAATTAAGAACTTCCTTTACAATAATATAGGCTAGAAGTTTTTGTTTTAAGAGTATCTATTGTATTTAATAAATAAGTGAATAAATTTAAGTACATGCAAGTTGAAAAAAAGATAATGTATACGCAATATTAATTTTATTCAGCCGTCATGGAAAATATTAATAATACATATTTCGTTTCTCAAAATAAAATAAAAACATATCGTTTGTGGATTACATGTTGTATTGTCTGCAGAATTTTTGAATATTTAGCAATGAAATGATGCAATGAAATTTTGATGTATTCGCATTACAGCCACTCTTTTTTATCATTTTTCGTATCAATACTTAAAAATCAATAATAAAAAGTGTATCGCAGGGAGAGAGGGGTGTGAATTTATATACGACTGTTGCTTTATAACAATTATATAAAACTTTACTGAGATATGGAAAAGTTAACCTTAATTTTTTAAATTTTGACCATTAATTTTTGTCTAAATTTTGGTCCTTTTATTGAAATTAACAATAACGTAGAACATCATAATACCCTAATAAAATTGTCTTAAATATTAAGCGTTTTAGAGATAGAAAAAGTTGACCTGATTTTGCGATTGTGAAATTAACAAGTTTGGCAAAATTTTCTCGATTTGTTCATCCGTGTAGGGTTGGAAATGTTTGGTTTCTTTGTCCACCTGCTTCTTGCCAAAGGGATCACATTTAGGGATAAAAGGTAAATGCAGTTTTACTTAAAATGCCTTTACGGATAATTGTTGTGAAAATGATAAGAATCGGCGAAACCGTTTTTGAGCTCTGTATTTTTTTCTGTAATATTTTACATGAAAATTACATAGAAATCGGTCAAATAGTTTCTGAGATATGGCGATGGCTAGTGTAGGGAGCGGGAGTACAGTGGTGTCAAGAGGTGTCAAAACGAGTTTATGCATCACTAACTGTGTTTTCCGACACGACCTACGACCTTGGAGTCGTATATAAATTTAAAAATCCGTGTTAAATAATTAATTTTTCCAGTTATAAAAAACCCACGAAATTTTTTATTGAACCACCAAATATTTATGTATGAAATTCCAATACGTATACCCACTGTGAACTATCACCTCATTTGCAGTATATTATGATCATTTGACACGCACGTCGCACAACCCTCAAGTGCATTTGATTCCCAAAATAAATACAACCCAAACAAAACAAGAACACCCTCGAAATGATAAATTCAAGCTTTGTCTGGCAGTTGGCACGCACATTGCCGCACATTAAAGAAACAGGAAAGGAACGTACATAGCTAGAATAACATATATTATATGAATTACATTTTATTTGTCGTATACAGTGGCGGGAATTTCTTTATCTGGCGCTCGTCGTCTCATGGCGTTCATTTCAATTACCGTTTTACCTTCTTTACACGTGCGGCAAAAAGTGTCGACAATTTGCCATGACGATTTCTCAGTTGTGCACTGTTCCACCTGTTGTCACCAATCACAATGGAATTTAATTTAAAAATATGTGCGGTGTGTAGCTGTTTGCGGAATTGTTTAGCAGCTCACAATTGCAAGCTTGCAATTTATTTCTCAAACGGAAATAACAAAGGGGTGGCAGTTGCGTGAATTAGCGTTACAGTTGGATGTATGGTGACTATAATAAATATTATTAGGGACGTAGAATTTAAAACTGAATGGTTTAATTGTGAATTGAATTAAGTTCCTTTGAAAATAATAAAATCTACATTAAAAAGGATTTTCATTACTTTAAGTTAATTTGAAATTCTATCATTAATGTCCTTTTTTACCATCAAAAAAGGCTACAACAATCTACAATATATATTTAGATAAGATTATTGAAAGTACAAACATTTTATTAAATTAGAATTCAAAACATTGCATCATAACAGTGGCTGACTGACAAGGAAATTCCATTCAGTGCGGCACAATATTTTTATTTCAAATATAAATCTCCACATGAACAATATTAAATCGGATTAAAATAAAATCGTGTGTGTACGAAACCCACCCACACCCAAATTGGCATTCCATTAACTGATCCTGCATCATCCTTTATACCTTTAAATACACGCATGCAATGAGCAATCCCATCACATCGCTCACACACGCTGAAGGGTTATTTTCAGTGTTACTGGATACACCAAAAGGGATGAAAGCTTCACAAAACAAAATAAACAAGCATAAATATCGACATGTTGTCATATGTACGAGAATATCCCTGAGAAAATAAGCTTGAGTGGAAATATAATGTACATGTTGGTATAATACAAGGGAAAAGGGACGACGAAATGCGGGCATGTATTTAACGGTAACAACAAAAAATACTCGCATGTGATTATTATGCTTGTACACGAATGTAAAGCTTATTTGTAACTGGAGTCAAAGTATTTTTGTAATTTGTTACACAAATCAAATATCCTTTTCAGAACATTCTCGGAAATACATATTTTTGTTCTCGCATGGTCCATTAAAAAGACGAGATGTTTTTATGATAACTTCAATCTTCAGATTATTCATGTGAGCTCATAAAAGGGTGAAACAAACAGAAAAAAAAATTCTACTGCGGAAAGATTGATTAATGTACATGACCAGAGATTCGTAAAAGGTGTTGCGAGAAATAAGATGAAATGTTTCCTTGAGCACCATTTTTCTATTAACATAAAGACTTATTTCAGTAATAGTTTTAATTAATTACGGTCCATCTAAACAGAACTTTAAAGAATTAATTACTTAATTTATTTTATTTAAATAATTAAATCTTTGATGCAAAAATGAGACGGAAAATGTGTTCGTCCGCATTCATGTTTTATGAAATTAAATAACACTGCTTTTCAAGGTAACATAAAAACATCCCTTGTTTCCCATAGGATTTCATCCCCCACAAACAAAATACAATTCAAATTCCAGAAAATATGTAAAATTACAAATTTAAATAAAGGGGATTTTGATTTCAAATATTTTACCGAATTTTTGAAGCAAATTTTATTGTGAAAAGCATGAGCTGTATTACGAGTTGTGATTAGGTTTTCCCGAGAAATTTAATTATCGAGAAATTCTTAATATTTAATAGAAATTAATATGAATGTAATTAAATTATTGCTTATATTTCCTAGAAACGAAGATGGCAATGCTCGAATATGACTTCCTGATAAAATTTTTGGCTTTAGGAGACTCCGGAGTAGGAAAAACCAGCATACTCTATCAATACACGGATGGGGTTTTCCATTCTCGATTTATTTCTACAGTGGGCATTGACTTTCGGGAAAAACGTGTGGTAAATATTTATTTTAGTCAAGTAATAATAATTATGAAATTTATGTTATCAGCTGTTTAAGTAATTATTAATCTTGAGAGTTAATTTAAAGACATTAAATCGATTTTTTAAATGTTAAAAAACAGATATATCGTTCAAATGGCCGCAACAGTCGAGTTCATCTACAATTATGGGACACAGCGGGTCAAGAACGGTAAATTTCATCACAGTCTTCTCACTTTACAAATTATCCATTAAAAATATTTATAGATTTCGAAGCCTCACCACAGCATTCTATCGCGATGCAATGGGATTCCTGTTAATTTTCGACTTGACCAACGAAAAGTCCTTTCTTGACATCAGCGACTGGATTGGCCAACTGAAAGTGCACGCTTATTGCGAACAACCCGACATAATATTGTGCGGCAACAAAAGTGATCTCACCCACCTACGTGTAGTGAGTGAGGAGCGTGCCCGAACTGTGGCGGAACGCTTTGAATTGCCATACATTGAGATCAGTGCTGCTACGGGTCAAAATATCCGAATTGCTGTGGAAATATTGTTGGATCGTGTGATGACACGCATTGATGAGGCAGCCGCTAGTGCTGTGCTGCCTGGAAGGCGTGGACGTCCCAAGGAACTGGGCTCCGTGGTTGATTTGAATCCACCGAAACCGCCAAGAACGGGATTGCCACCGCAACCGAGTAGAAAATGTTCCTGTTAAAAACAATTTGTGTGTGTTAATTAATTATTATGTGTGTCAGTTGACGCAATGGTGTTTTAAAGATGTGTGTGCTTAGACTTTAAGTATTATTAGTGGATAATATGTAAGATAACTGAATGTTTCTTTTTGTTAATTAGTTCTAATGTTGCAACTTGGAACTGTAAATAAATAAAGGGTTATTTATTAGCGCGTTTGAGATTACATTTTTGGCTTTTTTTACGATGGTGACTCAGTGCGCAATTGGTTGGAGTGAGATGCAAAACTTTGTTATCAAGAATTGTGCAGGTATTATTCGTTTTGATAACATACCTGCAATTGGCGTGATAACAACACCAAGACCGTACAAATTGTAATTTAGCGGTTCAGTTGCTTTTCTTGACTTTAGTAATACTAACGTGACAATTATTGAATAAAAAGCATGTCATAAAATACAATATTGTTTAAAAGTTAATGGTTTGAGTCGATTCAACTTGTTTTTACAAATTTGTGAAATTGTCTAGTTCAGTTAGTGTTAATATGGATAAAAGACATAACGCTGATTATTCGAATCAAACGTCTTGCTATTTTTGTAGCGAATGGCACGACAATAAAAATATAAAAGTAAGTTGAAATGAGAAATATTGTGCAATTTAAAATGTGCTTCAGTTTCCAATTATAAGTTCTTGAATATCAGTGATAAAATAAAAGAAAAAATCAAATGGTTTCTTTAAAAAAAATTTTTTTGAATAATTCTTTTGCAATGTCAATAATCAATTAAAAATAATCATAAAAATGGCACATTTTAATAAAATTCATTAATATCGAAATGGCAATATACCATATTTTTGTGAACAGATAAAAATCGGTTTACCACCTTCTTCTTATCAGCTCGCAATTAGTTAATTCAGTAAACAATTTTTTTTATTTATAATGCGGGTTACCTTTTTTTATCAATTTCGTTACGCTCTCACTTACTTTCTCACATTTAAATACATCGCGGCGCCATTATCACAACAAACTGTATTAAATTATGTTGCAATTTACAATCAAAACAGTCTCACCTGACTCACTGTGGCAACATACTTGATAAATGTCCCACAGACGGATGTGTCGCCTACATCCAGCGGAAGGAGCTTGCAACCCATCTCAAATGTTGTCCGCCAAAAGCACAGTCAACGGCCAAACACAACGGTAACAGTGCTATTGATTTGACTGTAATCCTGGATGATGTGGCAGCCCTTCGAAAAACGCTGAACGAGGAGATTCGCCAGCGATTGCATTTGATCACGGATGTGGGAACGCTGCGTCGACGTAATCAAGTGTCTGATGAGTGGACACAAAAAGTGGGAGATGTTTTGGCTGTGCTGAAGAAGTGTGTCAATGAAGAGACGGAAAGCAGATGCACTGATGTTAAGAAATGTCGTGAAGATATTGAGAAACTTGCTCAGCAAATTGATGTGAGTATTTGTTTTTTTTACGAGTCATAAAAGTCAGAATTTTCAATTTGCAAAAAAATGTTCAATTATTATAAATTGTTCTTGCAAAAAATCCTCAATATTGTCACAAGATAACAATCTCAATTACGAATTTCCCAATCAATAAGGTTTAGCTGTCATGGATTAACTGAAATTAACTTTCATTCCAATTTAGGGATTTGACGACTGGCGCTCCCAATTAAACACACGTCTAAATCGATCCGACTCCACAACTGGAATCGACGATAACGTTCGGGCGCATGTTGAAGTACTTTTGAGTGACAACAAAATAACAGCCAAAAAGGTGGTACGACTTGAAGCAGAAGTTTCTCATTTACAAAAGTCTATAAAGAACCACGAGATCCAATCACAGCAACAATCACCCGAAAGCAAGCAAAGTTTAATCGAGTTGAGTGCAAAGATTGCCAAAATCGATTTCGAGGTAAAAGGAATGAAATCAATCGTCATGGAAACCGAGGATAAATGTGACAAAGTGGAGAAATCGGTGGCTGAGTGGAAACGAGAGGCTGCACAAACGCGACAATCCCTCGCCGACCTCGAAGCTCATCTCAAGTGCCAGCAACGCATGGAGGCAATCGCCAACACACGTGGTCACCTCATTTGGCGCATTACCGATTACAAGGCCAAACTGCTTGATGCCATGGAAAATGACACCATACTTAAGAGTCCGCTGTTTTGCAATCGGATTTATGGATACACGTTGCGTTTGGATGTGCGATTGAATGGGGTTGGCACTTGGCGCAATCGGAATATAAATGCATGTTTGACTGCAGTCGCTGGGGAATATGATTCATTGTTGCCGTGGCCATGTAAACTGGAGGCTGAAATAATTTTAAAAGATCAACCACATCCGTATGATGCTGAGGTGGCGAAGGATGTCGGCAAAAGTATGGTCGCCCGCAGAGTTTCTAATGCGGACGATGATCACAGTCAGTATATTTATATTCCGCATAAAGTTGTCAATTCTCGAAGTTATATTTGTAAGGATGCGATCATCTTTGAGGTTCGATTGTATAAAATTACTGCAAATACAAGTGCAGTTAATACAAATGCAGCTGCTACAAAAAGTGTGCCACAAAAGACACCGTCTAGTGCAAGGAGTTCTCAAATTAGTGCAGTTTAATGTTGAATTGTTTTGTTGAATGTAAATAAATTTTTTAACATTTTAATTAATATAATTTTATTTGTTTTATTTTCACATTTTAAATTGATCACAATTCCTTTTAGATCTCATACTCATCTATTTATAATTATAATATAATTTCAAACCGATGTATGTAATTAAGTAAATATACATACACAGTAAATAACGATTTATCTGCATCGTGTCCTTTTTCCTTAATAGTACGAATTTTATATTTTCATAAAATTAATTTTTCTCTGAACAGAATTAATGCATTTTCTGCGGATTATTTATTATTTGTGCAATTAATTTAATTCGGTAAATAAATAAATTACGTTTTTCTGTAATAGAAACTTTGACAATAAATAATTTAAAAAAAAACGGTAAACCGAGCAATATTGATTTTTGTCATGTAAATTTATCGCAAAAAATGTTTTGTGGTGGATAAAATGATACACGGTGGGTGGGGAGGGTTTTACATTTAATTAAAACTGTATGTAAGTTCATTGTTCCTTTTTCTATTATATTTACAATATAAATTTAATATGATTATAATCCTACTTTAAAAAGCATTTTTCATTTTTGATAAAACTTGTTTGTCAATGTCCTTTGAGGTTTAATTTTAGTTGATGGCCTTCTGCTTCCATTACCATTTAAATTTCATGTTTACCACATTTTGGTACTATACATTATTTTCGGTAAATTTAATTACTTTTAATGATGCATTATTTATTTATTTTTAAGAATGCAAAAATGATGTGGTTTGAAATTTTTTTTTTTTTTTTATTTAAATGTAGGAACTATAAGCGTGTTAATTAAATTACAGAATATAAATGTTTGTGATTATAATAGTTTTAATTTTAAATTGCATTACTTAAAGGCTTAAGCATCAAAATGACATTGTAAAAAAACATTATTCAAACTCTTAAATAAGAAAAACATCAAAACTTTTCTATGCACTTGGATTGAATGGTTTATTCTTATAAAGTTTTTACATTGCATTTTGATTGATCATTCTGTAAATCGAAATAAAACTTTTTCAACTCCTTGTTGTGGTGTCTTTGTTATAAATTCTTGAACAGCATCATTTACGGAATTTATGAAATGGAGAGAAAACATAACGCTCATCTTGAGTTACAAGTTACGATAGTCTCAATTCCATATAGTTATGGATAATGAATTATGTGAAAAATTTATGAAAAAATTCTAAAAATAAAAAAGGACACACTTTTTATTCAAAAAATTAAATTTATGTAATTTAAATATGAATATATTTGCAATTAATTTTATATTTACTACTGCAATATTACAGATGATTTTAAGTAAATGATTTTGTAAGTTAATTACAATAAAGATATGGATAAGTAGTTTATTTTGATTGTTTGTTATAGTTTGTACAATAAAATTCGATTTAAAAGCGCTAGATTAATAAGCGACTTTGAAATATTTCAAGTTACAACTCACAATATGCTTGAAGTAAATACAAACTATGAAAGCTTTAAAGAATTCTTTTATCTAATAAGCTAATAAGAGTGTATAATAATAAAATTTTATTTTATGTTTGATTTATAAATCCTCTATAGCAAGATTATCCTTTGTGCAATAAATTATGATTTATTTAGTACTCATATTCCATCGAAATTCTATAATATTTTTTATTTTAAACAACGTGCTCATCTACAGAAACATTATTTAAATCTATTTGTGTTTAGGATTACTGTTATATGCAAACTTATTACATTTAAATCTGTACAGCAGTATGATCCTTAATAATCCTAACATTAATCATAAGGTTTTGAATGTGTTTTGGCGTTTTTGTGACAACATTTTGTTTCCATGTTAATACTAAATCTAAATCCCGATTTCCGGTTGGTTCCTTTTTTCATGTAAATATCATTCGCGACATCTGTACGATTCTCCTTTTTGTTGGCTTAAATTTAATTTTAAACTTAATGCAAAATCAACTAAAACATTTTGAAAATAAATCCCTTAAGCGCCCATCATTTTCTTAACAGTGTATCCTGGTATAGAGTAGAAGAACAGTAGGAGCATAATTGCAATTGCAATAAATATAAGAGCCTTTAATATGGCCCACTTGTAGTTGTGCCAAACAATGTAGCGGATGGACTTGAGCGGATTTACAAACCACATAAAAGAGGCATCGGGTCGGCTGTAAAAAATGGGATAAAAAACAATTATTTAGACATAATTTGAAAACAAAATGAAAATTCTTTCATACTTTGGCTTTTCTAATGGATCCGGTTCACTTCTACCATGCCCAGCGGGCGTCTGTTCGGCCTCCTCTTTTGTAAGCAGATGAATTTCCGCTTCAACTTTTCCGGTCAACTCCATTTCGTCATTTTCCTTTTTAATGTAAAACGGCCACCATCCTCGCACCCTTTTCTGCTTGAATATATTCACTGTAGGCACATTGTCCGTTTTCAACATATCGAGGGTGCAAAGTTTTGATGACTTTGCACCACGTGGAAATCGATTCAAATTCAACGATATTGCACCGAGAAAATCATCCGCAGAAAAGTGATCCGCATCCCACACTTGCAGTTCAAGGCGTGCTGGTATTTTCACTTCAGTTTCATCCCAACTGAACAAGGATTCCCGTCGCGACAAAACTATTCTTTCCTCGGCAGCCAAATACTCAAATGGATAGATGAAGCGCCAATTGAAATTGCCTTCTCCGGTTAGAGAGCGATAGTGAATATCAGTTTGCTGAATATCTTGTGGTCCCTTAAGCCAACCCTTGACGTAAATGTCAGACATTTTCTCTCCAGTAAAGAATGCATCATCTTCGAGGACGACATCGTCTGTGTTCCAAATGACGACGCGTAGTTCATACGATTTGGGCTTTCTTGGTGATATGTCCACCGCTGGACCTGGTAATGGCATGTCCATTGGAAACATGTCGACCCACATTTCTAATTTGCCCTGCTCAATGCCAGGTTTGTCGGGATTGTAAAGAGGACGTGTTTCAATGTGTTCGGGAACGATCTGTTAGAATATTTTAGAAAAGTTTTGGGAATAAATTCTGTATTAAATTACCTTGCAACCAACCCTAGGAATCTCATCCCAACGATGAAGAACCGCTAAAGCAAGATGCTCATCCCTATTCCGACAAGTTGATGGGCCATTCCACATGATTACTTGCTCCTCAGTAAATGTCATGCAATATCGACCCATAAGGACACGATCCTGAAAATAATGCGGACTCTCCAACTTGTTTTCCTTGCAAAGGCGTGATAGGATTTGCGTTGGCTTCATGGGGTCTCGCCATCTATTGTATCCACAACTGGAACACAATTTGAGTGGTTAATAAATAATTTAAAGTGATCCTTATTTAAAAAATAAATCTTACTCATCATATTTAAAAGACAGACCACAAGTCGCCCGATGCTTGCTGTAAAATCGATTCTCTAAATCAATTCTCGTCTCCCCAATCAAATCATCTGACCCCACAAGATCCCAGTCAAATATTTGCACAGTCAACATGGAGTCTTGGGGAAATGTGGCTTCAATTTCAAAGCATTTACCAAACACTGGGTTCAGCTGTTTGCTCACATAATTGTCCTTATCCGAGACTCTTTTGTTGCCTAATTGTAAAACCACATAGGGATCAGCTTTACCATTCAAATCCATCGGATGCAAATCAGTGCCCTTGACTATGTAAACTCTGACCAAAACGTGAATGGGATCATTTGTTGGCAAAGTTGGTGCAAATGCTGGCTCCAAACCCTTAGGAACGGGAATGCTGTACACTTTTATTGCACCCTTAAAGAAACCCACAATTCTGTTCTCGTCCTCTTGCGAATCGCCAGTTTTCTTTCCTCGATACAGTGGAAATGACAAGAGCCACTCTTTGAAATTATTATATTCTAGTTGCAGTTCAAGTTCACTGGAATAAATGTGGCATAGAACTGTTGTGGAATTTTTAGGTTCTGACTTAATTCTTGAATGTTTCGGACTAAAGCGTTGCACAAGTTTTGCTCCTTTGACAGTCAACTTTGAGCGCTCGGCATTTGGCAATGGTAAAAAGCGACCAACAGTCTTTTCTTTCGCAGCATCTTCAATCAACTTCTCGTAGGACATAAAGTATTTTGTCCACCAATCCTTGCTGTTTTCATCATCATCGTCATTCTCCATTTCGTAGGTGTCTTCTGAAGGATTTCGTTGTGGATGTTGTTGCTTTCTTTTGAGTGGAGATCTTTTTACACTGAAGAGAGAATACTAATTTAACGAAAATTCCCAATTTTGGTGAACAAAAAGTACTTACACCTTTCCAACACATGCTGCTCCATAGAGCGTCAAATTTTCACAAGAAGACGCCTTCGCCACGCTTTGATCATTATGCCCATTCGCTGTTGGTGTTATTGCTTCTTCATTTTTTTGTGGAGCCGCCAGCACAATTTGTCCCCCTGGATTACTTTGCAATTTTCCAGCCGTTGAGTCTTCCTTCAATCTGTGCATGTACTTGTGGATTGATGTAATCTGATGAGTTCCCACTAGAGTATACCGACCAAATGACCGACAATCAACGCAACGAACGGTGATCGGTGGTGCATACGTTTCCTCAACAGGAAGTTCCAAATCAAAGTACTTGAGCATATTTGGAAAATTAGGATTACGTTTAGCATTCTGTATAATGCTTGAGCTTAAAATTTTCCCCGAGCACTCAACATCAATGCGTGGCTTATCCACGGACATAAAATGTACACGCTTAAGATCACGAAGACCCCAAAAGAGTACTTCAATTCGAAACCGTGACAAATTGGGGCGAACATCTTTGGGCACCGGCAAAATTGTGTGATTCATTGCAATGGAGCGCTCATGTCTCACTTCGGGTTGAATGAATTTGGGTTCTGTCAGTTTGGGCAAGTTCTCAGATCCAATTTCGAGTAACTCAAATGCTGCCAGCAATTCTCCAGCGTTGTCTGTGCCACGAATAATATCAAACCAAGCCAAACACGGTGTTGTATAATTATTTTCTTTTAATTTGACTTTCGGTTTGGCAACAGCTCGTCCAATAAACTCTGACTTTCCCACTTTATCTTGGTCATAAATTTCGACCACAATATTTGGTGGGTCTCGTTTAATTTCATCCTTGGCCCCATACACCAGAACTTCATCAAATACTAAAAGTTCGTCCCAAGTAGGACTTAGTGTCTCCTCAATGACTTGAGTAGTTTTAGAGAACTCTGTTATAAAAACAGTTGCATAGGGATCCGAGAGTCCGGATGCATCAGAACCAATCAAAGAACGCGCTTGGTAAATGTGGGCGCGTAATTGAAACACATGCTTTTCCACATAGTGAATTTCTGATGGGGCTAATGCTCCGGGACGTTCGGCATTTCGAAGCTCTTGTGACATGTCATATCCATTGGGAAGTCCTGCAAAGAAGTGTCGCTTGTGGCCTACGAGTCCCAGCCATATGTAGACCGACAGTTTAGCTTGTACCAACCAACCGGCTGGGCCTAGTGCTTGTTTACCAGGCAGTCGCAAAAACACTGTTTGAATTTTTCCGCAAAATATTCCACTTTCTTCGTCGACTGTGGAAAATATGAGGTCGCGTGCAGATATTCGATGATAGGCGACACGTTTTCCATTAGTAATCAGCCAAATGAATATATCGGGGAGTGCATGTTGGGGCTGTCGAGCAAAAATAATTGGTTTTAATTTGAACATAAATTACTACTGCAATAAATTTACATCATCGATTAGGAATTTTAATCGTTGCAGATATGTTTGGGCAGTTTTGTAACGTTCCTTCATGGAGCTTTTGGTTACAAGGGCACGCAGGTTCCTGGACATGTTTCCAATTGATTCCTATAATACAATAAATTTAAAGCATATTCAATAATGTAAGGAATTTAAGTAGTTACCAACTCCCGTTGACACAACTTCATGCGTTCCTTGTCCAATTTCGTCTTTCCAGTAGCTGCCCCAGTTAATACTGGTTTTGTTATTGATAAATATTTACAACATGACGTTGCCACCTCTTCCAATGTGCTACGAAGCTTGACTTCAGCCGCTGGATCCTCATTTTCTAGTAAAATATCCGTTTCCACTAATCCAATGTCCTGTAAAATGTAGAAACACAAATTAATTAAACGTGAAGACTATATGTTTAAGAAACTGTTTCATCAAACCATTTTCTCCGTAATTTTAGCAATCATATTGGAATTATACATTCGTCTCCTTAAATCCGGAAACACGGATCTCACATCCATGCATGGCTTATAATCCCAATAGGGCAGATAATAATGCGTCTTATCGTGACTAATTGGCTTACAAGCACTCGTTGTACTGCTGTACGATGATACATCGACAGAAGTCAACTCCTCCTCATCACTTAAATTATTCGTATTGGATTCGTTGTGTCCATCCAAACTGTTTCCAGCATTTCCCATACTCAATTCGAAGTACACTGGACGATCGCTTAATTTTTTCTCCAACATTGACGCCTCCATTATGGTGGAAAATAAAAAGAACTCCTCATTCTTAGAATACGATGACTCCGAAATGGGGTAAGTTGCTTCCAATTCCACTTTCTTTTCACCACCAGTCAACTCAACATTATCAGTAATTTCGGTACGGATTGCAATCAGAAGACGTGCACGATAGCTAATGCCTTCACCTAAGCCAGTATTAAGGGTTGAGTGTGCGTCAAGGAGACTGTAATCTCGTGTTGATCCGTACAAGTGGATGAAAGATGGACCGAATGCTGGCAGAAATCCTTTTTCACCGTCATTAGAAATTTGCTTTAAATCAATGTAATGCGTCCCAATGATGGACGGCTTTACCGGATCAGCATCACGTAATTGGACCTGTTTAATAAATTCAATTTTATTTCATGATTTTTTTATTTAAAGCTCAAAAGTTTAACCTTTATTCTTTGACATAGGGGAGGAAACATTTCTGTAAAAATTAGCTCTTCATTCCAAACTGGTGAATAGGCATTCTTCTTGACAGTTGTTTTACCCTTAACAAGTAAATTTAATTAATTTACAAATTTATCTTTCAATTTAATACAAGAAAAGCTTACAGTCAACCCTGCAAATGACACCTGAACGTATGGACTGACTAAATCCTTTAATTCCCCAGTAAATGCTCTTTTTACATTCGCCATTAGGGACGAATTCATGCGTGGCAATCCGTCTGCACGATAAATTTTCACGACGAATTTTGCACGTTGTCGTTCAATTGGTACACCATCTGGCAGCAAAAGATTTCTGCAGCAATTAATAAATGTTTTTACGTTACTCATTCATTTTTACCCAAATGTCCTTTTTGGTATAACACAAAAATAAATTACACCAACTCACGCTTCAATATCATCCGGATCCTTTTCGGACTTTTGTGGCACTTTCACCGTGTCACCCTTTCCAATGATGCCAATATCACATTTCAGATATCCTTTTGGACCACTGATAAAGTCATCAGGATCCGTCAGTAATGCCCATTTGTGGTAGAATTGGTGGTCTTTAAATGAATGCATTCAATTGAGTGTTGTTTTTTGTTTTTTTTTTTGGTTGTTCATTTTATGAGTGAAATTTGCTCGCAAGATTAAATGTAGCAATAAAATATGACAAAGTTTTTCGTGATTATAAAAAGTTAATTCATATATGAGTTGTGGTTTCTTTCAGAAAAGTATGGATGTGTGACCAAAAATGGAGAAGTAAAAGATCGAAAATGCGAATGTTAGAAAAGAGTAAAAACTGTAAATAATATCGTATAATTATAATAAATACAATGTATGAATAAATGAACAGACAAAAACTCAATATGATAAATGGTATAGATTAAGTGCTTTTGTTAATTTGATTAAATTGAGGAAAACACAATAGAGTCGGAAAAACACGCAATGAGTTAAGCACACGGATAAACAGGCACAGCATTAACAAAATGCATGACATCATAATATTTATGTAATAATAATTAATGCATGCAAAGCCAGGATAAACACATTACAGTTTTAGTTATAATTAACAATGCACAAGCTTTAAGCTTTAATAAATCATTACAAGATATAATTATGGGTTAATGAACTTGTGATTTGCAGGAAAATTCGCAAGAGGATTTAAATAATTAATAAGTCCTCATAAAAATACTTTAATTATGAAATTTAAAACAATAATTTCGCTGGTTTTAAGCTGCTTCTGAAAAAAATTCCCCTCCCCAACCGGTTCATATATTTGAAACGGTTTAATGGTTCGTGTCTAAGATATGTTGACAAATTTTATTTTATGATTTTTATTTGATTTGCATTGAATTGCTTTCTGTTGGTAAATACATTTTTTTGTTAAATAATTCTGGATGATGAATATAAACATAAATAATAGTCACGAAAACGTCACATATTCAAATATGTAAACCACTCCCACGTATTTACACATGAAATGTGGTTATGCAATGTACTCTGCTGCCAGAGGTTGACATAATGAAATCACTGCAATTCACATCCCTTGCATATTATGTCACATGTCCCCACATCATCATTCCCTTTGCATTCTCAATCTCTGCAAAATAACACACGTTGGAAAGCAAATATTTGAACAGCTTCTCAGAAGCTTTATGAATCCCACGTTATAGCAATTCAAATTCCATTCAAAAACAAATGAAGTACATCCCAAATTCCATCCCTTCCATCCAAATACGGTGTTCAAATAATTGGACTTTTATATTTTTAACCCTGATGCACATTTTTTGAAGAAATGCTGAGATTGTATTATGAATATCTTGTGGATGCATACTTGTCCCAATTTCTTTGCGCATTGCATTTTTGTTGCAATTTAATTTCGCATAAATGTATCCAATTTTGTTCAGCTACACTCAGAAACAGTTTTTAAAATTTAATCATTCACAGGAGTGCACTTATGTGTATGGAATCATAACGCACTCCTTTGGTACCAATTTATAACACGATGCATGCAACCATATTGATAGGGTTCATCTTAAATAAAGCTTCAAGACGTTACATGACTTATCGAAGTGCTGAATGATTGCAATCCATGAATATTTGAAGAATTATTGGAGTAAGCTGTTACTACCGTATGAACGTTTTGGATTGAATGTTTCCCAAAGGAATTTCAAAGGTTATAGATCGTTCATTTGGAGATAGAAATATGTACTGCATTCAATGTAGTCTCAAGGATAATCACAAATGGATCACTACATTATATGATATTTGTGACTTATGGGAATGTCGATTATATTGAGAGGTCCTCAGAGATTGTGTTGATTGTAATAAATGTGATAGAGTGGATTGATTATTTTTCTATTTATATTTGTACACTGAGATAACAAATCCACCTTAAATCCACATTAAAGTTCATAATTTGATGTGACCACGTATCGATTTCAGGTCAATGGGGAAATATTTTAACTCAAAGTGGATCCACATTGATAATTTAAATGGGAATTTATGCGTAATCTATTTTATAATTATGTATTGAAGTTCCCACTTAAATTTATATGAAGCCACATATATTTAAGATGTTGTTGATAAAAGTTTCCATTAAAAAAATTGGTATTTTGCATACAAACATTTATTTTGTGTTTAATTATTTGTTTTTTATTTAGTTTATTTTAAATTTCATTTTTTTATTGTGTATTTTTATTATGTTTAATTTATTAATAATTCTATTAAAGGCATTACAATTTTTTAAATTTTACGTAATAATCTTTTTTTAAACCACCGTGGCCGTCATTCCACATAATATTCCACCACGATATTTCCACTTTATAATGATATTGAAATATATTGGTATAAGTGGGCTTGATTTCTCTCAGTGTACATAATTGAATAATGTTCCATTTTTTAAACGCTAATGCATCACAAAAAATGTATAATTCAAATCATTTTGTCAGAAATAATTTATTTCCCGCATCAAATAATCAAAAAGCCGTTGACAACTGAGATCCATATCAAAAGCACATGACGAAAGGTTGCCAAATATCTATCATTCTGTTTACAACCTACTTAGAAGCGCCTTATTTATTTAAGGATATTTGAATTTCCGAAAAGTCACGTACTCCCACAACATAATGTGGCTTTCAAGAGAAACCATCAAGCCTGCGGCAGACTGCATTAATCTCAACAAAAAGGTAGGTCATTGACTTTTATGGTGAAATATATTCAAACTGTAAACATAAAATTTTTCTTGCAATGAATTTTTAAACAAACTACACATCAATTATTTTCTAAACGCAATTTATGTACAAAGCTTTAAGCACATTAATTAATCAGAGCAGGCAATTAATTTTGAATTAAAATAAATATAATATTAAACAGAAATGATTTAAATGCTTAAATAAAGGAAATGAGAAGGTGTAAAAGCACAAATAATAATGAAAATATAAAAACAAAGAGTTACCTTTCTGATTCCATACAGTAGCAACATCCAACTTAAATGAGCCAATCATTTTATTTGGCAGCAGAACATTTCTACTTAGCATCACCTTAATTTACGAGTACATAATATACAGTCACAGAGTGCGTGTTTTAGCGGCCCAATTCATAACAATTAGAAGAACATATACATAAACAAACAAAAGTAATAAGTTTAAAAGAAAATAAAGTATGTATACTTAATAAATATAATATGTTGGTGTTGTTGTTGTTATTGTTGTTTTTTGGGGTTTTTGTTAAACATAAACAGAGACTGGGTCTTTGTCAATATGCAGTATAATACATAAGTAATGTATGTGTTTGTATATTTTGCATGGAAGCCATTGTTTTGTGTTTAGAGCTTTTCTTAAGTTATGTGGGGAGTTTGAAAAATTTGCAAAGACAACTTTTATTAAGGAAACAAGAGTATTTTATTACAACACGATGTTTAGGAGCTGTTGAAATTTGTATTCTAAACGAAATTCTCTTTAAAGTTTAAAGGAGTAGCTTTGGATGAAAATTCTTTAATGAATGTAATTCTATCACTGAACTAGGGGTTTGGTAATAAATTTAAAAGCAGGATTGTCAGTTTTCTTCCTTTTAATTTGTTGTTATTTTGTTTTCTGATTTTTGCCGCGATAAAAAAATCTTTTTACAGATTCATTGTTCATCAAAATTGTAATTTAAATTTTATTAAATATAATCCAAAAATTACTTCTTTTTTCAATCTAAATAATTTCTAGTAAGGAAAAAAAATTTTTTTTTACACTACTACAAATTAAATTAAAGTCGATTGAATCCCACAAAAGGAAATACATTCTAGTTATTAAATGGCAAAAGCAGAAAAATGTCAACTATGCCAACATACAATGAATGCTTTACCATACCGGAAACGATTACCATTCCTATTCACATTTATGTGCACAAATCGTTGTAGGACAAATTGATTTTTGCCCAAGGAAATGTAATTTCTGTAGCTACAGCAATTGCAACAATTGTCTATTGTTACAATTGTGCTGAATGCTGATCATTGCAGCTTTATATTAAGTTATAAAAGGTAATCCAGTAAGAGCTCCCCGATGTTTTTTTTTTTAATAAAGTTTTATGTATTGATGAAAGTCTTTATCTGAATTAATAATTTGGTTCATTTAATATTTAAAGATAATTTCCTTCAATGCCCAAAGTATGTTTGCTTCTAAAGCTTCAACCGTTTCGGGTTTCCACAATTAGTAAACGTTGAAATACAAACGTTATTGTTGACAAATAAAAACTGTCAAAATAACCGTATTGGAACACCCTTTGTAATGATAACAATTGCTTTAGGTTTAAGAAAACTGTATTGAATTACATATTTCCTATTTTATTAAGATCAATATGAAATTAGGTAACATGTTATTGTAATAGACTACAGAGTAATGATTAAAAGACTAAGTGAATTGTTTGACGAAAGATTTTAATTTTAAATTCCTAATAAGATGAATGCTTTTGAAGTGCGTTTTCAACACCATCCGATGTAATATTTCATCGAATAGGTATGTTAATTAATACAAACGGTATTGTTTTTAATATCAAAACGTAAAGCATTAAAATCACTTAAAAAACAATGACACCTAGATCCGTAAAATTATATTAGAACATAAAACAGTTCACCATGAAATTACACACATCCAGAATGCAGTGAATTATTATGTCGCAATTCACGCTATTTTACGACCACCCTGGTCATGTGTGTATTGTGTAATTGTGTAATGAACTAATAGGATTTGTGTAATGGAAAATTCCCTTTTATTACTATTGCCCTTTATATTGTAAAAGCCATAACAGTTTTTGAAATACAAATCAATAAAAATGTTACGAATTAGTTGTTATAAGTGAGGTTGATTCTCATAATTGTTTTATGAAAGACATTATTCCCACTTAATGGACTGTATGATTTTTACGATGTGTCCCAATTGAATTAAGTTTTATTGTTTATGTATTTAATTTATATTTTTTAAAACCAAGTAAATTTTTTATAGCTTCCACGCATACAAAATATTCCCATTAAAGCTTTGAGAATGATCCTGGGAATTTAAAATGTGTTTTGATTACAAAATTTCAGTCTTTTCCTCATTTTTCATCCAAATCTAAATATTTGCATATTTAAAATTAATGTAACTGACATTAAACCGTCATAATACATTCTGCTCAAAACAAATCCTTTTAAACTCAAAGTCAAACGCATTTCAAAAATATTCAGCATCACATGAGCTTACTTGCCAATTTAAAGGCAAAATTTGTTACCGCCTCATTTTAGCCGCTGTGCTGTATCCTAGTTAGACATTTGAGGTATACATTTTCATTTGCTGTACATGAGGCTCAAAATTGGGCAAACATTTCGTGCATAACCCCCCTGAGCAATAAACATAACGTCACGAGTTTATGAGTGTTTTGTAATTTTCATTCGTGTGCTTTTAATTAAACTTATTTTGCATGCGTTTTTGGAACGCAATTTTCAACCCTTCATTTGATTATTATCATTGCCGGCGTAAAGGCATTGTGTGTGGGGCTCAAAGATGTGGTACACCACCACTTTCATCATGCACAAATTTTTGATGCCACATCCTTGGTGACGAATTATGAAAGCGTCAATAGCTGACTTATTACAAAGAAGCAGGATCCTTTTAATAAAATTAAAATAATTATGTTAGAAGGGCCTTGCGGTTGATTTCGTCATTTATGTAAAATACATTTATTGAACTCCAAAGGTAATCTATTTTACGCACGTATTTGTCAACATTGTAGAAGTAACATAGGCACATTTTAAACGCGATATTGAAACGCAAAACCCGCGAAAAAAACGCGGTTCGTGAAAATTTTGACGAATTCTAAAAATGATTGAGTGAATCGATTTGACAATTAATTCAATTTTGTAAATATTTATCACCTTTAGAATGGATATTTATTATTATTTAAAGCACAGAAATAAACCGCTAACAACGAGTAAAAACTGCAGTTCGTGAATAGATTTCAAAACAACAAATTGTGTCCGAGCAACGCACGGGTATATAAATAAAATTAGTGTAAGTGTTTGAAATATTATTTATATGTGTTTATACAAATTATTTAACGACATTAAAATAAATGAATAAATCAGATTTCTTAACATGATAATTTTAATTATTAATTACAAAACAGATATTAAATTTGTAACTGAACATATCTTTTAATTAGTCTAATGCGCACAACATCTTTGTTAACAATAAATTGAAAGACATTCTGATGAAGAATAGATTAGATTATATAGAAGTTTGAATTAATTAATTAATTAAAATGAAGTAGCAGAGTTAACAAATATTTTGGGGGAGATGAAAAAAATTTGAATAATATTTGTTCATGTTCAAAATAAGTACCGGGTGCATCGTAAACGGTCTTTAAATCGATCTTAAAGGAGCCAACTACAGTGCCCGAGCGCAAAAATTTCCGTGAGTGTATCACCTGGGAAAATTGTTGCAATTATTTTTTAAAGAACATTTTTGATGTTTTTTTTTTTTTGTTTAAAAAATATAAAGTGCGTGATTTGGAAGTGTATCGTTATTTTATTATTTGTTTTATTTTTTAAAGATTTTTTTTTTGGTAGATTTTTTTTGAACCACGTTTTAAATTAAATTTACTTCATTTTAAAAACAATTATGCGGATTATTGTTCGTTGAATACAATAAGTTTAATTTAAAAAAAGTAAAAAATTGAGGTACTTACAGACAGTGTTATTATTTTGTCGAAAAGCATAATTGGTGGCATGTGAAAATCGAACACAAAATACTGAAAATACAAAGAGAATTTTTTTTATTTTATTTGATCCACTAAAATATTTGTGTTGCAATTGTATTCCCATCTAATATTTATTTTTCAAGTTATAAAAATAATAACGCACAAAAAAGCCCAACGTCGTCCCCACTCAAAATACCATATGCATTATTTTTGTTATCTCACCATTTCATCGAGCTCACACAAAAAATATAAATGCCATGAAACACCCTTGAGTATGAATATTTAATGCCATTACTAACCTCATTGTAATACGGACAATTGGTGCTCTCCTTTACGCTGGTGTACTTTTTCTGGTCGCCCACTTGAATACACACAACCGGATCCATGTTAAGGCCAGGCAATTGTCGCGCCTCGATCACAGTAACGCACACCTGAAAATCTTGTGATCTCAAGTGGTCATTCAAACGTGCCACCGCCGCTGATGTTGTCGGTCGTAATCGCTTCCCTTGCGCCGTCACCATCACATCGGGCTCGTCTTCATCGAGAGCCATTTCGTTGTCCTCACTCGATGCCACCGACAACATGCTGCCACTTTGTGAGATGTCATCACCGTGATGTCCAGCGGATGTTCTCTGTGCTGCCGCTGCCTCATTGTCACTAATGAGTGACCGACGTTCATCTTCGGTGCTGCTGTCACGTGACTGTTGTCCATGATGCTTTTGTCGTCCGATTTTCATGAAGCGTCGCACTGCACGTAATGTGACTTTTTTTTCTGGCTGCTGTTCACCTGATGTTGCTTGACCACCACCACCACCACTGCCACCCTTGGAGCCACCAACCATTTGTGCTGTGACGCGTCGCAATAAATGACGCTTCTTGTGATGTGCTGTCGTCTCGGCCTCTAGATTAAAATGACATTACGATGGGTGAGGGAATTTATTGCAACCATTTAAAATTGAATTGGGGTGGTAGATTTTACGTGCTGCATTCAGAGTGATGTATTGACACTTACCATGGCATAGACTTTTTTCGAGGTTCGCTATATTTTGTTCAATGTCCAGCAACATTTGTTGGTCTTCGTCAAGGGAGTGGGACTGCTGTTGCTGTATTGAATTAACCACGTTTGTTGGCTCGAAATTGCCGGACTCATCATCAGGGGATGTGTAGGAGACTTCAAACATTACTGTCACCTGTAAATTTATTGATTACTAGCGGAGGAACCCGTGCGCTGCTCGGACATAACATGTTTTCTAAAAGCGTTTTTAGTAATCACTTATATTCTTTAATATCAAAAATAATTGATAAAAGAATGTCTATTTTTCGAGAAAAATTTAGCAACTTTATTTATTTATTACTTTCGTTTATGAAACTTCCGCATTGGATGTAAAAAAAATTTTTGCTATAAAACCGTAATGATGGAAAACCACACGCACATTGCTCCACACACTCGAATTTTTTGGCGAGGTGTTTTTTATAGGATCGTATCAATTTTTATATATAAGACGAACTTCACTATCGGTAAAAATCGCGGAATTATTTGCTGATTTTTTCGTGATGTGAATTTTGCTAAATGAATACTGACTAATTGATTTCCCCCATTAATTTTTAGGAAAATTAAACTATTTCGCGAATCGCGCTTTTTTTCGCGATTTGGTGGCGATCCCATTTACGGTTTTAGCCTGTTTGATTCCTACACCAACACGGCCGTTTATGTATATATGTAGTTGCACGGAAAATTTTCTCGGATTTTAATGCGACATGTCTTCTATTAATTGAACACTGACAAATCGATTAGTGCAATCATTTTTGCTAAAAGTCATCTTTTGCGCGAACCGCGATTTTTTTTTGCAGTTTTCGCGGTTTATTTTCGCTTCGAAAATACGCCTCTATTACTTCTACAATGTTGGCAAATATATGTGTCAAATTTCTTAGCGATCATGATGTCCGTTTTAGCGTGATTGAAATGTCTATCCACACGGTCGTTTAGGAATGTACTTATATTGTATAATAGATAGTTCCGCAGAAAATCGCAGATTTTTTCGCGACATGGCTTTTATTAATTTAATGCACACAAATCGATTCCCGCAACCATTTTTGGTAAAAGTAATTTTTTTCGCGAACCGGCGTTTTTTTCGAGGTTTTAGCGGTTTATTTTTGCGTTGTAAAAATGCCTATGTTACTTCTTGGATGTTGGCAAACACGTGTGCAAAATGTTGTGGCGATTCCATTGTCGGTTTTGGCGTAATTGAAAGGTATACCCACACTTTCGTTTAGGAATATTTAAAATTGATAGTCCCGCGGAAAATCGCGGAAAATTTCAAGGATTTTTTCGCGACATGGTTTTTATTAATTAAATGCTCACAAATCGATTCCCGTAATCATTTTTGGTAAAAGCCAATTTTTTCGCAAACCGCGATTTTTTTCGCGGTTTTCGCGGTTTATTTTCGCGGTACAAATACCCCTATATTACTTCTACAATGTTGACAAACAGGTGTGCAAAATGTTGTGGCGATCCCATTGTCGGTTTTGTAGTAATACCCACACGGTCGTTTAGGAATATATAAAATAGATAGCCCCGCGGAAAATCGCGGAAAATTTCGTGGATTTTCTCGCGTTATGTTTTTTTTATTAACTGACTACTGACAAACCGATTACAGTAATCATTTTTGGTAAAAGACAATTTTTTCGCGAACCGCGATTTTTTTCGCGGTTTTCGCGGTTTATATTCGCGTTGAAAATATGCCTATTTTACTTTCAGAAAGTTGGCAAATGCGTGTGTAAAATTTCGTGGCGATCCCATTTTCAGTTTTGGCGTGATTGCGTGACATACATACATACATACATACATGGTCGTTTAGAAATTTATATATTAGATTTTTGGAATTTCGGAAATGCTCCACATACTTGTAACAGAGTTTCAATGTTTACCCGAGCTAAATAAATATTTATTAGTAATGCAAACAGTAAAACTAAAGAAAAAAAATTAAGAAAATATTATGAAACATGAACAAAAATCCTTGAAAGTACAGAAACATATTTTTTTTAAATATCTAGTTAATTTTCAGACATTCATTCTTTTAAAAAATATAAACTTTACTGCGCTTTTCACCTTTCATAAACTTAAGTTTGGAAAGAATAATGCGATTACATAGAATAATGAAAAATGTAACAAAGGTAATAATTTATGTTTCTTCAAAATGTAAACTAATTTATTGTAAGAGCGCAAAGAATGGAGCGAATCATCATTATGAAATTTGTGAGCAGAATCTTTTTTTTTCAGTAACGACGTGATATGAATGCAGCGCATAAAAGTTTTTAAAACTCAAGGAAAACAAACACACACATATTTGGAAATTGATAAAAGAAAAAAGTCCATTGCGATAGAAAACTTAAATTAGTTTAATTTAAAACAAAAATCTTTATGTTGCAATTTATATTTAGTAGAGCCGTTCTATTAAGATCTCATTTAGTTTACTTTTATATTCTATATTTAATGCAGTAAAAAAATAAATCTCGCTTACTTCTACTGTTTAATTATTTTGTATATTTGTTACGCTATTGGCCGCAAGTGGCGCTGATTTTAACTGAATGAATTGTATTTTGTGGATTTTGCCAACAAATAATGCAGCCTTACGAATTGATTGCTTAAAATGAGCGCCAAATCTTGTCGACTAGAGAATGTATCTCTTTTTAAAATGTAATCCAAATATTAATCTACTGCAATGAACTAATGAGATCTCAATAGAACGCAACTACTGTTTTTTTAATTTTTTTTTTTATTGAAAAATGTCACCTGAAACCCTTTAAAGAACTTCATCCTTTCATCCTTTCATTTACATTTATTAACTATTTTAATTTGTTAAGGAACTGTGCTCTTTGATTAAAATTCAAATGTCAAAATGAGTTGTAAACGTTATAGCTTTTAATTCACTTCTACGTTAATAACCATTATATAGTTCAAAGAATTATAACATAAATGCGATAGCAAAACTTTTAATTGAAATTCCCCTTACCTCAATTGGTTTATTATTGAGATCCACCAATTTGTCTTCCACTGTGAGTCGCCCCATTGAAATTAATCCTGTAAATAAACAATTGAAAAAGCATATTTCTCCATAATACAGTATTTAGGTGAACACAAAGATATCAAATCTCAAATAAAACTCTTCTCTGCTGTTTAAAATAAAATCATCAAAACTCTGCTCAAATAAATACCCCACATAATATTTATTTATGCTTATCCAAGGTATTCCAGTCGTCACAGGTTCAATGCATCACCAACCAAAAGCCTTATGTTCATTGTTTCATTTCTTTTTGGTGGATAAACATTTTTTAAGAGTTATAGATATGTGTATACGAGCATATTCCCCCACGAGCTTTCGAAATCGCAATATTAATGGCACATTTGCCCTACATAGAATTTTACACCACCACCGTTTCGAGATGATACCATCGTAAAACAGCTGCACATTCATGGACCAACAACAAAAACACCATGAACCATCCGACGTTCATAAATTAATAATACATTTATGTACACGAAGTATCCCAGGTAAGCAGTTTATTGTAGATTGTACACGACTGCAAGTGCTTCTACGTTTTCACTATACAGCCCAATTACTGCGGCCAAATTAATTTATTATCAATCTACAAGGCAATCTGACTGACAAAACAATCCAATTCGCTTACCGACGTCATTCAATTTGGTCGTCAAGCATAAATTTGCATGCAGGCAAGATAACGGTCATGTGCAATGTGCATAGTTATAGCAGCAATACTTGTTAGAATGGAAATTGGCTGCAAGAAAGGATAGTGCTTTCTGAATAACGATATAGACAGACTACTCGTGCAATTGATCTAACGAGCTGTGTCATTTCCATTTCGATGTCAACCACGTTACAGGATATTTGTAATATATATGAGTAGTTAACGCAACTTCAGCCCCCTTTTCTAATGGAATGGAGCTTTTATTGGCGTTTGTGTTTTGGCTTCAACAAACTCGTGAATATATTATTTTTTCTACGCTTGGCTTATATTTGGTGAGAGGAGAAACATGTCAACTGCGACAATGGCTAAAAAAGTCGCGCGAATCGTGTCGCTTGCAATGACAGTCATGAAAATTTGCGGTCGTTCGCGACTTATTTTTCTGATCATGTTCGCTTCTTACGTGCTGGGTAAACAAAGTACTGGGAATTGTTAATGGTGTGTACGCATTTTGCATTAATACTGTAACAACTAACAATACCATTATGTTTAATGAAATGCAATTTCAGCACTTTTTGAGACTACCTTTACTATTTATTTGTTGTTTTTCTGTAATTTGTAATTATGGTAATTGGCAAAGTAACCAGAGTTAATTAACTAATATTTCTTAAAGCTGTTGAAATTGTCTGGAAGCTTATTAGTAGAGGGCAACTTCTTTGAAAATTAATACTTAAGTGAGAGAAGTGTTGAAAATAGTAAAATGCGTACATTTTCAAATGTGTCAAATTATTAAAATTCTATTTTCCTAATCCTAATTAACCTTGAATGCCCTTGAAAAATAAAAAAATTTTATTTTAATGTTCCTAGTAATCGTAGTGAAATTGAAATTAAATTTTCTGGGAGAAATTAATTTTAAATTATTTATTATGTGCATAACTGAAACGCATTATTCCAATTTTAAATATTAAATTACTTTATTAAACGGAAATTGTGAGAAATATAACTAAAGGTGATAAATTAAACTAGCGGAATAATACAATAGATATACGAGAATACACTAACAAAACATTGCAAAATGCACCTACAGGAGTCTGCAGCTCATTTTGAAACATGTAAAACTTTTCCCAAACTCGGTCTGTTCATATTTTAACTTTAAACCTTTAACAAATTGTTTCTATAGTCCTTAAGCAAGGACAAACTTTAATTTAAGTTACTTCAAGTTCAGCTGCATTATTCAAGATCTTAATCAAAATTTAAGTTTTCTTGCAATCATTTCCAAGAAATTAATTCTAATTAAACCATCTTTTACATTGTTTCCATTGCATTGTAAAATACATTCCCTACATCCTAAATTGGGCAATTTTGGCACTCAGCCATTTTAGCGCTATGTTATTTTAGGACGAAGATGTTTTGGAATTGAAAACCACCTTTTCCATGTTAATTTTTTTTCTGACAAGGGTGTTCGCATGTGAGATGCTCGTATATTTGTTTTATTTTTTGTTGATCCAAAATGTTAGAAAAAAGGACGTACCCTTCTGTTTGTTGTCATTTTATCGCTTTTACACTTTCTGTTTTTCCTTGTGCCGCATTTGCAAAACACTGCGCTTATGTATACAATTTTAGGGAGGAGAGAGAAAGCTTGAGTGTTTATGGATCAGGTTAGTGTGGACGGAAGTCTACTTCGTTTATGTGCAATAGAAAATGAAGCAGATGCTTAGGTTAATTGCATGTACGCCCCTTATCCATTATTTATAAGGATTTACGGTGTGGTGTTTTAAATGAAGCTGTTGTTTGAATAACAAATCGAATATGCCATCCTTGCAAACGTTATCTATTGGATAATTCGTTTGATTTTTATAATTGCAGTGAATTAAAACAGATTTAATTTTAATTTAATACATTAAATTTGGAACTCGATTCTGCATTCAATTAAGTAGAATATGTTTTGATTCATTTTCAAATTAATGGTACAAATAATTAAATTTTTGTTATGAAAACATTTTCTTGTGTTTGTCTTCTTTTTTTTTGCAATTATAAAATAATTTTTATGATCACATTACTTAATAATTGAAACATGAATCATTGATCTGTAGGCAAATAAAATAAAACATATTTAAAAATTACCTTGCATGAGCATAACATATTTTCCAACGACTTTACTGCTGGCAGAAATTGTGCCACGGGATGTTGATGAACTGGCCTGCGCGCTGCGTCCCGTTTTCAGGAGTATTTTTGTCGTCTGTGACCGCAATTCAACGATGACGCTTTCTTCAGGCGTTGCGGCCCTCGCCAACGGCCATATAAAGGACTGTAAAAAAGCACACAATTTTTTTCTCAATAAATATTCAACAAAATACTATACTTGGGCCCAATTTTCAATATTGATTTTGCTTTCGTCACTTGTTTCACATACAAGTTTTATGAGGAATATAATTATTAAGTATTTCTACTAAAAATAGCACCAGTGTGTGCACAATAAAATAACGAACGTAATAACAAACACGCGTGATAGCGTGAGAGGAGACGAATCATTGCTTTTACATTAAATGTGAGGTTCCGTACCAGCATTTTTATGTAAAAAAAAAAAACAGAAAAAAAAATTGAAACGCATTAAAATAATATTTTCGAATTAAAGGAGTAAAGGACGCTGCACGAATGTGAGTTATGGTTAAAGTCGCGTGTCGAGGACACACATCCAATATATTTGTAAATGCAATTTAACGACGCCTTTAATACCTGGTTAACGTCAACAATGTTGGTGCTCGTGCTCAGTTCGTTGGTGGAGTGTGCGACGCCTGTAAAATACATAAAACAAAATGATCATTTATCAACGAAAACACATTTTGCAGCATATTATCAAACTATTATGCACCTAAAAATTTATATAACAATATTCTTTTATAAATTATGTGACCAAAACTCGTAACTTTAAAATTAATTCCTTTTTAAACTGTTTTTTTAGTATTTAATAAAGGTTTATCTTTCTACTTCGTCGTTGTTAGTGTTACATTTTGTGTCATGATGATAATTCATATTTTCATAAAACGCAACGCATAAATGCCATATCAGCAAGCATTCAGCAACAGGTATTTCCGATTTCCATAAACAAGGGTGCTCAATTCTAGCTTCTATGATTTTGACTCCCCCTTCTCAATTCAGAATGTCTCGTTTCTTTTGATTTCCGTTTTCACTTCAGGGCTCAGGATTTATTGTACACTTTATGTGTTGAAGTGGAAAATTGGACACTTTATTCTGCCCTATTCGCATATGTGAACAAAATAGAAACAATGTTCTCTCTTTTCTTTCTTATTTAACTTGGTAAAATGGTTCAATTCCTAAACCTGATAATTTATTAACAAATTAATTTTAATGCTGCTTGAAACTGAACAAAGTCTATTTAATTAATATAGATTTAAAAGTTTCCCACCCCAATTACGAGAAATGAATAGTTCCATTGTTTATACTTATAAATACTAAACTTTGTGGTAATAACTGTGGTACAATTTGCAACCCTTACAGACTATATAATCACTTAGGAAGATCAACTTCCACAAAAAAAGCTCGAAAACTCGTTCTTTACTTCCACATAAAATTCATAACCCTAAATTGGAATTTGATTCGAAATGTTCCTGTGAAATGATTTTTACGATCGTAATAATTTATGCATGACATGTTGCCATAAAAACAACTATGCCTGAAGTACATGTTGATGTGTCCCAATATCCATTCTTATCTGCAGCATACGCAAGGATAATTTATAATTCACATAATCTTTGCACAATGAAGTAAGTATTATGTTGTGATTTATGCATGCGGTTTTCTTTTCTGTGTTCATATTTCAATAATAGAAAAAGTTGTGTGACAGGGAAAGCTACATGAAATTGAATATTTTTTGCTTAATAACTCTAAAATTTAAGATTAAATATATTTAATTTCTGATTATGAGAAACTAAAAATTTGACCTGTAAAATAGAGGTATGAGACAATTTTACATTTTTTAGATATAAATTTTTTTTTTCTTGAAGTCACTTAATGCCGTAAGACGACATCTATAGACGATACTTCTATAATCTGTATACTATACTCAGTAAAAATATGAATGCAATGTCTTTTTTCTCGTAATCTACGCAGAACACAGATATACTCGTAAAAGGATTTATAAGAAAGAAGACAACAAGATAAGTTTACTTTTGTACACAAAGTACATAAAGTAGTTAAGTCAGATGCTCCTGAATTTATAAGCACTTTATATTTAGAAGGACAGTCACTTATATACTGCTTTATTTTGCTTTGGGATTTGCATAGAATTGAAGCATCCGAACGGTGTAGATTCTGAAATGTGTATTTTAAATTGGAATTTTATAAAATTACATTGCACAGGAATATTAAAGATTTGAAGTTGTAATGACGCTTGGGAGAAAAGTGTTCTCATTATTCTTGTGTAATCTTAAAAGTTAAAAACAACAATTAATCCGCAAGAAATTTATTATCAAAATCGTTTTGGTTATTTAGAAATTTATTTCTTTAGAAATGCACGAACCATTTTACAAGGGTTGGTAATTAATTTTATTTATGTTTACTAAATGAAAGAACATCTTAGAAGGAGTTAACTCTATATACACACTAAGTAGTATTTATGTCTTGACCATCATCGGATAATTTTTCAAAGCTTTAATGCGAAACATTTAATTAAAAGCGACTTTTTAATGATGTTTTAACAAGAAGGAATTAGTGGAATTAGTATTTCAGTGGGGATTTAAATTATTACGTACAACACATTAGTTTTTACTAAAAGCTTAACATTTTCTTAAATGGAAAGCAATGACAAGTTAGTCTGTAATTTTAGAATTTACTTTCATTCATTAAATAATTAAATTAAATCGTTTAATTACACATTTGTCTATCTCAAAGGATTACTCAATGATTTAATTTACACAAGCAAGAAGCCCTCTAATATTTATTACATGAAACAAACAGAAAATGTACTACCAAAATTCACATGAAACATTGCTGCGACCTACTTTTAAAATTATACAGCTCGTGCACGTTTCAGTTGAATTGCACAATTTCCATCACATTACCTGCAGTATGTTTTGTAAAATCCCTGAATTCAACCACAAACTGCTGAAAGCATAAATAACTTAATTATGTGTGACTCTTTGAGCCATTAAGATTAAAACTATTGCACTTGCTCAAAAGAATTTCGTCACTCACTAGATTTGAGAGGAAACAACAAATTATAGAGTAAAAGGTAAACATTGCTGAAACAAATAAATTGAAATGTAATTGTGACTAAAAGCTTAAAAGTAAAAGATTAAAGGAATGCTCTCCAATTAACGTTAAACGGAAATGTCGATGAGCATATTTTGTATGTACAGATTTTAGAGGAAACTTAAAATTTCTATTTAACATGAACGTGTATTTTCTGTAAAAACTAAATAGTCAGTCGTGAAAATGGGGGTAGCTTTTTTCGTTCACTATCACAATTATTACATTGTTTATTATTTCATTTTCCATTAATTAAATGGTAATTACTAATTTGTGGCATAAATTGAAATATTAACTTTTTCTTTGATAAATGTTTTATAAACGATGAAAATTTATTGTTGGTATCCTTAAAAGTAAAGTCTTTATAAGTTCATTAAACTCACAAAAAAAGTTTGGTTCAGTGGTCATGCTTTTTAATTTAAGCTTTTGAAACAACAACACAATTTGCAACATTTATTTTACAATAATCTACTCCTTGTGTGTATTCATTGTGTGGGAAGTTTTACAATCAAAAGGAAAGAAAATTGTAACAGACAAGGGTTCGTTAAAAAAGTTGTTCCCTAAATGTCTTTTCAAACCACATAAATAAATACTGTAGGCAAGGTTAATTATCTTTCAATTTGTATCATCCAAATAACCAATAAATCCATCAAGTAACAAACATTTTGAGCTCTATAAAAACTCCACAACAATACAAAAACATTTAATGTGGTTTCAATTTTCTGCTACAAAACCATTGCAGAAGAACCTATTTCATACGACTTCTGAAGTTCTTTGTGACAGATGTGCTCCACATTAGACAATTCCCGTCAGTCAAAGTCCCTCCATTTGAAACACGAAAATATACTCGAATATGTCAACCTCCGCACACGTGCATGACACTCGTAAAGGGACGTACACCAAGGACAAGTGCATACAACTTGTGGCTTCAATTCATTTGCATATTGTAGTCTTCGTAAAACTTTTAAATGTCTGCCATAGTAAAAGCTTAAGACATTTTATAGCACCGTAAAGTGCGAAATCAAACAACATGTTGCATAGGAGCGCAAACTCTGGGGCTTTTTCTTCTTTTAGATTACTTATAAATAAGCTATTAGTTGGTTGTGTGATTTAAAGTGGCAACCTATTTAATTTTTTAGCACGGAACACCTTTCTAGAATTTACATTCAAAAAGAGTTCTGTAAATAGTACACTTTTGTGTGGATTTTGTTTTATTTTCAGGACATCGATACCCTTAATGCTTCTTTAATGCTTTCCCATGAGGAAAATAGAAAAACCTTTCTCAAAATTAATGACCTATGTAGTTAGTAAAGTTTCGTAGGTTTTTCTGTGGCGAAGAGGATTTTTTTTTTATTCCAATTGTAAAAAATCAAGAGAAATTATATGAACTCTAATAATCGAAATCAATCTTTTTCGACAGATAAACAGAATAAATTTCTTATTAAAAATCTTATAGACTTAATGATTTAAATTTTAAAGTTGCTACAATCATTAAATTGACCTCCCCCTTTACCAGTGCCATTCTTTCAAAGTAAATTAAGTTACTAAAAGGAACATAAATGTACAAAACCCCCATAATGTTAAAGCCACTCATTCTTTAAAGATAACATTGCCATTATCCATCCCCACTTTATTGATTAGCGCACCCAAATAATATTTACACAAACCTCAAGTCATATGGGCCCTCTCATTACATTGCGAACATTCCAATAAGTCAACTAAAGTATTTCATAGTCTCGGAATCACATGCCTATCACAGATGCAAATATTGAAAGAGAAGGGGTATTATGTCAATATCTACGTATTGTATGCATACTTACAGACTTACACACTGATTGGGCAAAGAAGGGTGGAGGCCTAATTTGACGAAAATTGGATTACGGCCGGAAATTGGATTAATATCGATCTCATCCTTGATTATGTGGGCGTAATGGTTTGGAAATAATTGATTTGCATACACGTTGAAACAAGTAACCACACGTACTAATTACAAAGGTTAAAATATAACCTTTTGGACGATATTAATTTGGGGGGCTTTTTTAATAATTTATACAATCATGTCTTTAATTTAACTAATGTAATGAAATATTTTGTTTAAGTTTATACAATCGTCGCGTTAAATTGTGCAGGTCAAAATATATCTTTTATCGATTATTGTCATAAAGGTTAGGACGAACATTTAATTACAATTTGATACTTTAGGCTTTAAAAAAATATTTATTTCATTTTGGTTTTAAATGCGTTTCAAATTATTTTACAATAAGTACTCAATTATAATGCTGAAATTGAAAATTACCAAAGCAAACATAACTTAAGTTATTAAAAAGAGATGAGACGTTTTTTTATATTGACAATGTCTTTACATAAATTTTTTATTTTCGATGAATAATTTAATTAAAACAGCCCAGAGATTATTTAAAAATTATTGTTATTCCAATATTGTAAATTTTTAACGAATTGCTCAAGGTTTAACTATTCCGATAAAATGTAAAAGTAATTTTAATTTTAATCGACATTAAACAAACCACTGAAACCACTGAACCGTCATTAAAATAAATTCCATAAAGTATAAACTGTTGAGCAGAAATTCACCACAAAACCACAGAATTGCTAAAATTAATTATCAATTTTCAATTTTCTATACACGATGAGAGGAAACACTTTAGTGCCATGGTAAATATTAAACAATGGGCGGGTTTCAAAAATTCCGTATGACGATATTAAGCAATTATGATTTAAACTGTAACAAAATATGTGGAATGGCTCTCGTTCATTTTTTATGGTTTTAGTACGATTATCGTTGCATTAAATTTATATTAAAAATCAATGAAGAATGTTTAAAAAAGTAAATACTTAAATATTTGGAATAACTACTTGTAAAATATGAAACAAGGAAACTTTTTTAAATTTCTCCTGTAGAGTAGGATCATATTTTACACGACTTATTTATTATTATAAATATTATGTATAACAAGTCACAACTATTTCTATTTTACTATTAAAATGGTTGTAAAATGTGTAATTACCAAGTTTAATCTAAAGAAAATTATTATTACGAATTAATTCATAAAGTTTATAAAAAAACTGTTTCAAATAATTTTATTCTGTACTCGCAAGAATGTAAACGAAGTTTTGACAGAATTTTAAAAAATAATTTGTCTATTTAAACGTTTAATAAAAAATATATTCCTTCAGATCCTCGCAATTTATAATGAAGAATAGGGGTTGGATCTAAATACATAAAAACGGTTTGAAAAAATTCCATTTGAAAAGAATTTTTTTTCTACTTTAAAGCACAAAGAAATATTTCAACGCCCAAAGGCAACATTTTTCTTTCAAAAATTTTCAACCAAATTAAATGAATGCTTTACCTCTTTACGAAAATAATTTGTTCAATATATGTATTTAAAATTGCAATGAAATATGTATTTACAAATGTTAAATTAAAGCAACTAAGTAAAAGGGAAAAAATGTAATTTAAAGAGTTTAAAGTTTATGAAAACAAACCAAATAGAAAAGTCTTTGATACAGGTTAAAATATATAAGTATGGAACCGAAATGAATTATTCGAAATGCATTTATTCTCCCAAGCGGCAAGGTCTTATTCGAACTAAATGTTTTCTTGTTAAATTACATATTTAAGTATGTAATACAGATTAATGACTATGTCGATTAGTTGTACGAATTACGATTTAGTTAATCCTCTCTTTGCTAAGAATCTTAAAAGGATGTTAATTTTTTTTCTAGACGAATAAATATTTCTTGAGTCAACAAGAAAGCAGTTAAGTTAACTAAATATATTTGTTTGCACTTTTGTGGCAATGTTCAAGAAGCATTCAAATACCATCTCAATTGGGTTGAAAGGTGATGAACTTCTTTATACAATAATATTTGATCTCACAGCAGATTTAATCTTCTTAAATCGAAAACTGTAACATGCAGCTTTTTGCCTCACAATGAGTAATAAAGATCAAAGCAAGCAGATTTTGTGAAAAGGGTTAACGTTTTATACATCCTTGGTTAACATATAACATTTCAAAGTGCTCACTTGTTCTTTTATACAAGGAAACATTTTACATCGGCGTTATTTGAATGCTTGTTATTTTTTCCCTTTTATAAATTGTTTTTGTTGTGAGAAAAATGTGTTAAAAAGGGAGCACCTATACAATGGTATTTTGCAACCCCTAAAAAGCCGTATTATTTATGAAAGGTGTTTTTTTATTCTTTACTTATTCCATTTTTTAAGCAAAAAAATCATTGAGGATGTATAATCAAAATATACTTCCTTTAGTATGACATCATTTAAGCTCAATATAATATTTTGCGTAAAAGGGTAAACTTAGAGCTTTTAGTAAACCAAAACTTTTGCACTATAATCTTATCTGTATCAAAACGAATTGCCCGCATATATTTTCATCATCATGATTTACGACCATTTTCGCAGGAAATGAAATTCCCCACCCGTATTTATGCGCGAAAGCTTTACTTTTATGTTAAATAATAAAAATAGAAAAATTGTGAAACTTATATAATGCACTTACCCCTGAATTCCACTCGTCCGATGAGATTGGATTTCGGCTTTGGCAGCCGAAATTGAATAATTCTTACTGTCAGTGACATTTTCTCTTAAAACAAATTTAGAAACCACCAAAACTTTTTCAATTATTGGCGTATAAAAATACACCAACGTTAAATATTCATAATCACAAAGCACTTAATTATTTTCGAGTGATCATTTTATTAATTTATGATTTAAAAAACACACTTATTTTCACACAACAGTTTAAGCATTAACACGACTAAACTCCAGTGAATCGACCGGATAAACTGATTACACACACTACTGGTGATGATGTGGCCGCCTGATGCCTCCAAAATGTATGCGTTGTTTATGTATGATTAACCGCAAACTGTTGAAATTTCTGAAAATGAACAAGGAAATTAAATGTAAATTATGTGGTTTTCTAAATTTGAATTGTGTTCATTTATTTAATTTAGTTTATGAAGGAAACCACTGTGTTGGGTCTGATAATGCCTAAATAGAAATTGCACCCATATTTCTCGTCACTTGTATTATATGGAAAGTGGAAAACTAAATAATATGTCTCGTTTATGGAAATGGCGGAATGTTCACTCACCAAAATATGCCATTTTTATGAAATTAAATTCGACGTAATGCATTCAAATTGCTCAATTTTTGTGGATGGAATTTTCATAAGGACGACAAGACTTATGTTTAGAAGGAGGAGTGAGGTTTGGGCTCTAGAAATTAAGCATGGAATGAAAATATGAAACCACAAGACGTCTACACTTCAAGTATGAAAGCTGTATTAAAGCTTGAAGCATTTATAATAATAAAATTAGCATTTTGATTTAATTACACTGCGTATTTTATTTAAGATGTGATATGATCAATTATTTTCGCCAGCAGTGCGTTTTCTGTGTTTTCTTTTGCTTTGCTTGCAAAATGTTTGGATTTGATTGTGTATTTGATTTTAATTAACTTAATCTCTTTCTACAATTTCTTTTCAACAAATTTCTCTGCATCATTGAAGATGTTTTATTAAAGATTTGCTTTCTTTTTGTGTAAATATTCAGCTTTTAAAGCATCCCTTGTCTTCGGCACCCTGTATCAACATTTAAAGCGACTAGCCATCATGAATGCTCTCTACCTTCATGTTAAGTAGTTGGATTAGATTGTTTTTGTAGATGGTGTAATATATTCGAATTGCTATTTATTCTCGCACATTTAAAGTAAAAAGAATCCGCACACTGATGACTGAATATTTTGACGACATGTTTAATTTCTCGCACTGTTGAGTTCTTGTCAATTTCTTGATTTGTTTTTAGCTGTGCGTTTTCATATTATGAGGTGATCTAAAATGTGTGTTCTATTTCAATTCCCTCTTATTTACATCTTTTTGGTTTCAAATATCTCGAGTAGAGATTTTTGTTCATTTTTTTTTTTTTGATGAATATTTTTATGCGCCATTGTAAACTCACTTAAATAAATTACATCTCCGTTACACAAGGATTCACGTTTTTGTACTTTAACAAACTGTTTGTACACGTCAAGTGTTTTTAAATTTGGAATACATATTTTTGATAAAAGAATGAATAGTTTAATTACAAATAGTAGTCAAAAATATGTAATCTAATGTTATGAAATATTTTATAATTAATTTTATGTACTCACTTAACTGTTATGAGAATAAATATAAATACGAAAGGGTAATAAAAGATATGACTTTAAACTTAGTCACTGAAATTTAAGACGGTAAAAACTCACACCCCTCCTCAATTCTATCTCTAATAACGGTAACACGACACATGTAATATGCCAAATAATTGTTTACTTAATACGGTAAAAACACATAAAAGTAAGATAAGGACTAAGGTATCCTGAGCGTATTATATTGAATAACAAAAAGGGACTACTCTAAATTTCTCCATCACAAACACTTAATGTGTATACGTTGAAAAAAAGGACAAGAAGTTCTTGACAACCATATTCTTCAAACGACTGATTCAACATATCTCCCATTAAAACGGAAGGAATGTGAAAAAACATTATGATGGACTTTTCGTCGCAATTATATGGGATGTCCTTGTACAATGTACATACTTGTAAGCTGTACTGTATTTTACACAGCCCTATAGGCTACAGAGCTACAAAATTATGAAGATGCACGAATACGTTGAATACAAAAAATACTTCTTTAATTTTGTTGAAGAAAATTAAATGTTTTTCGTAGTTTAAATTGTGGTTTGTATGTTTGATATGACAAATTTTAATGAACATTTTAAGGACTCTTTGAGGCGTTATACATAGATTCTTGCATTACGATTTTTTTTATAAAAAAAGTTGACGATACAGAAACACGTTTTGATACCCTTTAGTACAAAAAAGTGATATAAAAAAATTTTGTCTTGTACGCCGTACTCTTTCGTCATAATTCCGAAACTGCTTCTCTGATATCCATAAAATTATTATTTAAAATATTAAAGAAAAAATGTGACATAATTTTTAATTTGTTCAAAGTTAGATGCTTCCATGTCAAGTTATTATCAAAAATATTGCTCCCATACAAAGAGATCAAAAACGGCTCTATCGAATATTTTCACTTTAACAAAGTTTACAATTAAATGTTTTATGAATACCTCAGATAAAAAAAAACCTACACAATATGAAAAAAATGCGTTCAGATTTGTAGCTTTTAATAAAAATAAAAAATTTGCAGAAATTCAAGGTCATACTTTAAATATCTTAAAAACCTTAAATATCTCTGAATTTTTTTTACACATTATTACAGCTTTTATAAAGACAAGACATCTCCGAAAAATTCATGGTCAAAAATTTAAAACTCAACGCCTGAGTGTCATAATGAAAATAATTCAAAAACTGTTTGTTTTAGGACATTAACAATTGAAAAAAATTTAAAGATCAAAATTTTAAAAATTCAAGGTCATGTTTTACACGTCCCAGTAAAAAAAATTTAAATGAAGCTTATCTGCAACCGGAAATAAATTCACGCCTCTCTCTCCCTGCGATGTAGTTTTTATAAAGGAAATTTTAAATGCGAGACAAAAATCAGAAAACATGAAAACGCAGTGAAGATAAATTTTTAATGACATCACCAAACAAGATTCCCAGTGTCAATGCCCTAACTGCGAACCTAAGCCACTACATCCTCAAGGGTAATAAAATATTTAAGACACCGTGTTAAAGCGTTAGCTGTTTTCAGCTTACAAATAATTTATTAAGCAATTTTTCAGCTTTTTGTCTTTAGTCAAAGAAAAAAAAATCTGTGGTAAGGAAATAATAAGAAAATGTGATTTGTAAATTAAATTTCACATACAAAAAAGAATCAATAAAGTTCTGACGTATTAGAAATATTTTACATAAAGTCGTCAAAAGAAATTTATAGTAGATCGACAAAATTGCATTTTAATTTCTTGCATTTTAGGAATTTTAATAAGGGTCCTTTTTAACAATTTCAGAGCCAGAAAAATTTTGTCGCAAAAAATGTCAACAACCAATTTCCGATTTCCCCGTTTTAATTTAAGCGTGCAAAACGGTAATTAGCAATTACCAAACAGGGACTGAAGAAAACATTGACACAGCGTGCCGAAATGAAATTCCACGAATAATTGAAATTATAAGGAAAATGTAATGCTGTTAAACGAAATGTGATGTTAAAATTAGACAAAAATGTTACGCCTCAATGTCTCCTGAGTATAATTGTGCACCATATACAATGAAGACAATCTCTGTGCTTACCCACGACCGACAGTGCTTAGTAAACCATTATTATAAGCTGTGTATTTTATACCTTTACCGCATGTAGTGAAAATACTTTCATAAGCTGATGAAAATCGATAATATTTTGGATTATATTCTATTATTAGCCATACGGGAATAGAGCTCTGTTATTGGCTTTGTTTTGAAACTTAACGCCGCTCCATATGCATTAAAATGAACTGCATTTATTACATAATCCCCAAAGATTTTATTTCAGACATAAAATTGATCCAAATATCGAAAATAATTATTAATAACTAATAAGAAATAAACCTGAATACGTGCGGGATAACACTGCAATGTTATAAATATTCGATATGTTATATTAAATCGATGTGTGTCCAAAAATTACAGTCCTTTTACTGGCGCTATGCACAGAAATATGTTTTATTTTTTAAAGCCGTTTGGGGATTTGTCACATTATGTTGGTATTTTCGTGCCAAATTTGTTGTGTATACAAACAAATTTCATGTCCCTATGCGGATATGCGTGACAAACATGTCAGCTAGCAGCATAATATGTTGTAGTTATACATAATATGCGCATACAATATATGAATGTGAAGCTTTACGCCATATTATTTAGATAACACGTCATGTCATTCAACAAATGATAGATAGTGGAAATTGGAGAGATTAGTGTTACACGTGTTTTATCCTTTACGATCCTTGACGGCAGCATTTTGATATGATGGGGGTTAAGTGTCCTGTAACACAGTCATTTGAACTTCGCAAGGGATTGTTTTATAAAGTGATTCATATTTTATGAAATAAAAGTATTTTAAGGTACATTGGCATTTTATGAAGATTTTTTAAAGTAGAAGAAGGTATTTTATTTTAAAGAATTTTTTAAAGAATTTCTAACTCCTTAAGATATTGAATTTAAATTGTTTTTACTTTAATTTTGATTTTCATGGAAAACTTTTTCTCATGTTCAAAATGAAACAAAAATCATGGTTTATGAAGCGGTGCGCCTTCAACATCACATCCAAAAAGTCAGTTTAAATCATGGGAGGTTAGGACTGTATATCAAGTAAGTAAAAAAGAATAAAGTATAAAGAGGAAAGCATTCATGTGTAACATATAAACATTCGTCCTTCTACATGAAAAGTAAATGCAGGACACACATTGCGTGTTACAATTCGAACACATACCAACTGAAGGGTAAAATGATCAAAGCTGTATGAAAATACGAAGCCTTAAGAGTCTATTTGGCAGCACTCATATGAATACATTTGTGAGATGTCTACTCATATTTGCATGATTTGAACACTTTGCACGTAATGTTTGAAAGATAAATGGAAAAAGTGAGTGAATGAATAGATTGATTGAAAATGAATGGATTTTGACTGAAACTTTTTAAGGATTGATATGAATGAGAATGTTGAACTTGGTCGAGGTTTTGGCCTTTACTGTGACATTCATAATAATTTCCTTTTTTCGGTGTGAATGCCAAAGGGTGCTTGTGTCCCCGAATCGCTGCATCAAAATAATGTTTTCAGTGTCCGGTTGTCGTGCCCGGAGCGCAGTTTCAACTCTGGGTTGTAACCGCGAATGTGCTAACATCCGGTCAGAGCCTACCCTGTTACCTTCACCCCGAAAATGTGACATATTTATAAAAAATGTTAAAATTTTATTTAAAGACTTTAAAATAATTAAAGTTGCAAAATGTAATTAAAGTTTTAGCATTTCAATGCGTGACTTTATACAAAACCAAAGACTTTATAATGTTTCATTGTTTCAAAACTTATGACTTTGTTGAAAATTTTAAAGTCAAATTGCAACAGATTCGTGAATAAATTTAAATTTTTTATGTCCCTCATATCTACATGAAATATGGCAATGTGTGTCACATAATATGTCTCCACACTTAATTTTCGTGCTACAAACGTAAAAACTGTCAAAAAAAGCATCGAAACATTTTAATATTCATCATTTTAAGGGCTCGCATTCCCAGACAGCTCTGCGTCACACAAAAATACATTTCGCAAATCCACCCCAATGTATTGCCCATTTGCCCATTTGGGATTTCATTTTTGGCGTTGCGTTCATTTCACAGTTTTTTGGTAAACACATTTCCATTCCAGTTGAATACATTCTTCGAAACGGACTCTGCATCCACCGATTCGGGCATAAATGCATGCGGCTTAAATAAACTTGATCGTACATGCTTGCGTGTAAATCATTGATGAGAAAGAAAATATGTGAATGAGAAATCGCGCCAACCATAACATCAAGTACAAGTCCGTTCTGCTGCAAAAACACACACAAAGAAAAATCTGCAGCATTGGTGGCATTAATAATTTAACAATTTTGTGAACCCTCCCACACCCCCCTCCTGCATGAAGTGTTATACTGCTAAATAATTGTGCAAGTGCCCGGCTAAGTTTTTTTGTTGCCTTTTATGAAATGGATTTGTTCCCTTGGGGTCGGCGTTTTGTAACAGAAAAAATTGCCGCAGGCGCTTTTGCAATTGAAATTGTCCAACTTTTATGGCCAACAATCCCTGGGTGTATATTTTCTTAAAAGTTTAAAGTATTTGTGTTTATGTGGGATGGACTATTTTAGGAACCAAATTACGAATGGTTTTGAGTTGTTTCATTTACTTGTTTATGATTGTTATGTGTGGCTCATTTTGGTCATAGTTAGGAAATTTAATTTTTTCATTATTTACATAAAGATCAGGATGTAACAATATATTTTTAATGACTTGTCATATTTCTAGTAACAAATTTGAAGATTGTTAAATTTACATATTTTAAAATAAGTATTTTTTGATAAAAAATTGTGAACTTTTCAGAACTTTTGTCAAAATTAAAAGAAAAGCAATTATTCGCCTAAGGGTTTTGCAAATTAACATTGTTGCTCATTTTACTTGCCATATCTTTGTTATAGTCTCCACAACAAAGAATTGAAAATGTTGACTGCGTTATACTCCATAATTGCGTGAAGGAAGCCTATAACAATGGACTGTAAAGCTCGGCCGTTGTAAAAGATAATGGGTAGAGATAATTGGGTGTTGAATAGAGTTTTTTTTTAATCCTTTGGCTTACAACAAGAACTTAAATATAGTTATAAGCGATTTTATTTTAATTGAAGTGCACTTCCTTTAATTATTTCAACTCTACTTTGTATGAATAAAACAATGAATTCAACTTAATTTTTCGTTCCTCAATTTTTTTTAAATTTTTAAATTCTTTATAAATTTTGGCTTCTATTAATTTTATGGAAACCATTTAAATTATTAGGACGATCTGATAATAAATATGTTTTTTTAAATTTAAGTTCATTTTATTTACCACAATTAGTGTTAGTATTCAGAAGATTTTTAAGACCAAAAGCTTCAGGACATTAGAAATTTAAACCCAATATTCCCAATTAATTTTGTTTTGTTTCCACTTAAGTTATATAACATATATTCCAAAAACACTTTTTTTTCTTAGAATCCCATAAATTTAATATCAATGCCGTCACATTAATTCGAATTGCCTAACAATAACATTGTCATTTATTAGGTTATTACAAGAGAAACGTTTATAAATCAATCACACTTCAATGAAATGAGTTGAAATTTGATGCGGCAATCATTCTTGAAACACGACCAGTATTGCATGACTTCGATTTACGATTTAATTTCTGCTTCTGTCGCTGAAATGTTTTTGATAGATGTTGATATAATTGGAGCAAATGGTCAATTGGCTGAAATAATATTGCCACAGAGAATAAAATCCAGACGATAATATTTTTTTACAGCACACAGATTTATTAACTTTTTGGTTCATTTAACATGTCATGAATTGGGAAAAATCGTTTTTTTTCAAAATAATGCAAGTTTAATAACTTAATAAGTTGTTATTTATAAATTTTGAAATAAATTGTTTAGAAATATTGAATTACTAATTTGAAAATTATATATTAGAATGTTTAAGAAATTTCCATAACTTCAATTTAAATATAAAAATAAAATTGTCATGCAATAATGCTGATGGCATACAAAAAGAATTTCAAAGTTGTTTAAAAGTTTTGATTATTCTCGAAGTATAAAAATATCATTAAAGAGAACATTTTGCAGAACAACCCATCAACATGCGTTATCGTTTTTTGTTCAATCCTTATTCAAAAGTGTTATCTTATACATAAATAATAAATTATTTATTCCCCGCAATTTCTAAATTGTTTCTTAATATTTTGAATATATTCATTTATGTGACAAATCTCGGCAAGCATCAAAATTGAATGGGTATTCAAGAAAAATGATTAAAAATAAGCTCGAGAAAAGTACAGCGTCTTTCTGCGATAATGGTAAATAATAAATGTTTGACATCTATCTAGTAAAAATATGATAATTACAAAAACGCGAAAATAAACCATGGAATGCTCTCAAAAAATGTAACTTATTACTTCCGAGCACGGGTTTCCTAACTAGAATATTATTTATAATTTTCTTAGATGCTCTACAAATTGAAATCAATATAACTGAAATCCTATATTGATAGGATAAATACATTAAAAGTTGAAAGCTCTATTTCTGGTATGAAATCAATATTATAACTTATTATTCATGTGGACCAAAATAAAATTTTATCGATTTATAAAAACATTATTTTATAATATTTCATTCAGTACAAAAAAAAAAAGAAATCCTAAAATTAATTACCGGGTTGATATAAAATTTCAAATACAATTGATACGAGGATATAGAGTTCACTTGAAGATTTTCATCCCCTAACTTATCTCACTAACTGTTTTGACTCCCCAAAAAGCTTTTAACCAATTGCCAAACATTAAATCTATAATTTAAAGAACACACAACTGAAACAAATTAAATGTATGCTCTACAAGTTTAGCAAGTTGGACAGAATTTAGAAATCTAATTACTACTGAGCGTACAAGACAAAAGTATCCCATCAAAACTTTAAGTGAGGGTTGTGAAAAACAAACACATAAGACGCAACAATCCCACCCTTTCAAATTACATGTTGTTATTGCGTTACACCTTTTCCCATATGTGAAGCATTTCAACATTGGTGAGCATAGCACACCGTGGGTATTGTGTAATGTGTCTGTTCAATTATTCAGGCCAATTATTGTAAACCATTTTACGTAGTCGGAGGATGTTTACGCTCAACGAAACTAGTGTTTGTGCAGGATACACTTTGAAATGGACACTTTAGTGTATAAAATCATAAATGTTCCGGCAACAGCTTTCATTTCCTTTATCCTTGCTTGTACATTTGTATTTCAATGCGTGTGTAGTGTTGTCATTTAGTTCTCGCATCATTGCAAATACTGCTAGGATTGAGGAAATGTGCGAGTGATGAAAATGAAAATATTTTGCGATCAAAACAACCGCAGGATACAGCATTAGATTGGTTGTGAATTAAACTACACACATGCAATTTACCAGAATAAATGATAGGATATTGCGTAGTTCTGTTAATGGTTAAATATTTGATACGGTTTTAAAATATGCAGAAGAAGAAGAACATTCGTTGAAGCACTAAATAACTTAATATTGCCTTTAAAGTCGAAAGGATATCATTAATCTTAAGAAATGGTTATCTGATGGAAATGCGCTGGGTTTTATTGACTTTTCGCGATTCTCATACTCATATGTGGGGCTTATGTGCAGATGCACGCTCTCATAAATTTGATTATTTATCGCATTCACCAGGTAAATAAGGACATAGTATTGATTATTGAACGTGTTTCGAATTTTAATAGCATTTACGCGTATTGGAATTTGAAACATTCGAGCATAGGCATCTGCTTGAAATTTATGTGTTATGAAGGATAGGATTTTGAAGCTATACTGTGAGAATGCGCGATTGAAACAATAAGATTCTTTGGCTTTAAATTTATGATGTGAGTTTTTTATTGGAATAACGCTATAAAGCTTTTCTGAATAGGATTTTTTTATGTTTTAACGCCCAAATAAATATTTTAAAAATACTGTGCTGTTATCATAGCCTACTTTGAATTTGCAATTTTGGAATAGAATTTTAAAAAACAAATGAAAATTGATTTGAAACAGATGAGCCCATTTTCGGATAGAATTTAAACAGTTTCAGACTATATTGGTGTTGTGTTGAGAAAAATAGGAGAATAATAAAACTAAAGAAAAATTCTAAGGACAAAAGCAATCATAACAAAAATTGCTGATATTTTTTAAAAATTTAATAATCACAATTGCGATGGAAAACAATGAAGAAAATGCCAACCAGCTAATGGAGGATGCCAAAAAAAAATTAACTTCCTACCGAGGCTTCTTTACATCATTATTGGTTGGCGACACTTGCAACAATGAGGATGCAGCGGAATGCTATGAAAGAGCTGGCAACATGTTCAAAATTATAAAACACTGGTCCCAAGCGGGTAAGGCATTTTTTGAGGCTGCCGAATTGTCATATCTCCATGACGCGGCCACCTATTATGTGACTGCTGCCAATTGCTTTAAGAAGACAGACACAACTGAGGCTATTAATTGCTTTTTAAAAGCCATTGAGAAATACACGGAATTGGGACGCTACACTATGGTCGCCAAGTATTATCAATCCGTTGCTGAATTGTACGACAATGAAATTAATGATATGGGACAGGCACTGCAATACTACGAAAAGGCAGCCGATTTCTATAATATGGATGATTCCACCAGATTGGCCAGCAATTGCATGCTTAAGGTGGCACAGTATGCTGCACAGCTGGAGGATTATGAGAAGGCGATTCAAATTTATGAAGAGGTGGCTGGCACTTGCTTAAATATTCCAATATTGATGTACAGTGTCAGGGAGTATTTTTTTAAAGCCGCCCTATGTCATCTTTGTGTGGATCTATTGAATGCACAGCAGGCACTTGTAAGGTATTTGCAAAGGTATCCCGCATTTGAGGATTCAAGGGAATACAAGCTGGTGAAAGTATTGTGCGAGCACTTGAACGAACAAAACATGGAGGGTTTTACAAACAGCGTGGCAGAGTATGACAAAATCTCCAAATTCGATAATTGGTGCACCACAATTCTGCTCAGAATTAAAAGGGGAGCTAACACACATCTTGATTTGAAATAAATTTCTTTTTCCCCTTTTATCGTTTGTGTGGATTTTATCACAGAAATAATTTTGTTTTAAATCAACAATGTGGTATTAGAATTGATAGGAAAATGAATGTAATTTAAACGCAATTTACAATAAAACAATTTCAAAATAAAAATACAACTAACCAACTTATTAATGTAATTAAAATGCTAAATAATTTAAAATGTTTGGAAAGATTTTAAAACAAGTAATTATTATCCTCCTAGTCCTAAAATCTGAGACTTTAAATTCTTTTGAAGTCCAATATTAAAATCACCCCCACATTAATATGTAATTTAATAATTAAATTAGGTACATTAATTTTATTTGTCGCTACGATTTACGATTCAAGTTTTTCTAATTCACACTCCACAATTTTAATCCCAAACCCACTCTAACGAAAGTATAATCAAACAAATTTTAATTATTCATTGAATTATTGAGCGGAAAATTGAAGTTCATTAACTAATCTTCATGTTTATTTGGGCGGACTCCATGCGACTGGAAAAACTTGAAAATATAATTTCGTAAGAAGGATATAATGAGGTTCTATGTTATGTGAAAAATTTTGGAACGACATCTTGAAATTCATAATTAATTCTAAAATTGGATATTGTAGGTTTTGGCATATTTAAAAAAAAAAAGTGTTTAAGGACGCGGGAAATTGTATATTCAAAAACAGCCCTTAATCTTGAATTAAAGTTATTTTAAAAATGTAATAAGTCATTAAAATAAATTGTACAATAATAGAATTCCTAAATTTTCTTTTCAGATGTATTAAATACTTATTTTGAACGACATGGCCGATGAATTGTAAATAAATTCAAAATTCGCATATTAAATTACTCATATGTGCATAAATCAAACATTGTCGAATCCCTAAAAGCTTCATATTTCTGTTGATTCAGAAATAATATTGAAATAAATCCATAAAATCATCGCGGATATGAACTGAAACAAACAAACAAACAACACAATATATGAAACATAAATTATATTGAAGGAAATTGCTTTGGATAATGTGAAGAAAGAAAATTCCGAATAAAGGAGAACAACAAAATGAACGAAATTTCTATAAAAGCAATAAAAGGGGATGAACTTAAGCGTGACAAAAGTACTGAAATGAACTCAGCATATAATTTGATGTTCAATATTTTCAGTTAAATGTATGTCTGTTTATATAAAGGGTAGTATCCAGTTACTGAATACTTTGAAAACAAACTCGAAAAGAATATGAATTGAAATGATATTGAGAGCTTTTAAAAACAGGAAGCTCTTTCACAGCGGAACTGTTCATCTAGATCAGGTTAAATAAATAGCGCAATCACTTTGGTGCATTCATACAGCCATCACGTTATTGATAAAACTATATAAACTGGAAATTTCTGATGAAATTGAAATTGAAGAGTATGTATTTAAATGTGAATTCATTGAGTGCACACTGCACATGAATGTTATGAGCATCAAATTGAAAAATTATCATCACAAAAATCATGAAAAGTGGCTCAATTTAGAGTGGTAAATTAGCATTTAAATATATTTTAAAATCCACGCTGATGAAAGATTATTTTCATCACAAAAAATCCCACCCCCTCAATTCGGAATCAAAACGTGATTCTAATTTCGAAACAAATTTTTAAATCAACATACATTTTTCCTAACTATAATGAGCTCATAATCCTTCCTATTAAGTCTTTAAATAGTCGCAATTTTCACCCCAGTTTTCCACCCCACAAAGCACGTGACAAAATAATTTGTGTGCAAAAGTCTAATTATATAACAGTTTGGATCTGCTCATTTCCGCACACAATTTTACTCGGTCGATCTTTTTTTTCTGCTTTCCTTTTTAAATGATTCAACATAATGAAAATAACCACCCCTTTTTAAAAGCACGATACATTTTCATAGAAAAAAATAATTGACATATTGCAAACACACTAATTGTATTAAAAAGGGTGTTTGGCTTAATATTTTATGCACCACTATTGGCCACTTGTTGTTGGGTCAGCAAGAATGTTTAGTGCAGACGCATACGGTGTGTTTGGGGTGTGAGAAATGGTTGGAAGTTTGCCAAATGGGGGTTTCATTCATGTGGCTTGGGATTTACTTGTGTAAAATATTGTCTTATCTATTTAAAAAAGCTTTTAACTTTTTTGAAGAATTATTTTTTTAAATATTTTAGAAGTGAATGAACCTTAAGCTTTTTTTCTTGCTTATCCAATATTGGTATAAATGCAAATTAAATCACTGCAGAAATAGCCAAAAGTACTAACGTCCAGAGTTAATACATTTACTTTAGAAAAGGATGAATGTTCATGACACGTTTTTGAACATAATATGTAGAATGTGTCTTCAATTAAATAAAACCCTTGGGGAATTTTCGAAAGCAATGTTTATTTTGCAGCTGCTGTTTCCAAAGCATATTATTATAGGATTTAGAAGTACAACAGTTCATGCTGCAGCATTCTAAATTTATTATTCTTGTTATTTCAATCTAAAATAAATTTAACATTGTAGAAATGTTACATCACATAAAAACTAAATATTTTAAAGCATTTATTATATTTTAAAAAAATTCATTTCGCAAAGTTTTATAAATTAAAGTGAAAAATTTCCAAAAAGGACAATATTCGTGAATAAATTAACAGATGTCATATTTTAGGGTAACTTGTATTTCAGTTATGTGTAATATTTTCAATCTTTTTCACTTGAATTTTTAAATCAGGTCCTTGGTTCCAAGGTTTTTAGCCACATTTTATTTTATAATAAACCATTTTTTAAATCTAGACGTGATGTTTTAGAATGTAAATAAAAATGTGAATTCTTTGTTATAGGCGTAGGATTTAAGACATTGTTCATTATAATGAAATTTCGCAGGGATTACGATTCGAGAGTCCGTCAATTTAAGTTCCTGAACTTAAGGTATTTTCTTGAGTTCGTTTAAACATTCTTAAAAATTTATCTTAATTCCTTTTATTACTTTAAGGACATTCTTTTGTATATAAGTCATGGAAGTTTGTGTAAATATGCGTAATTTCTTTGAAAATATGTGATAAATATTATCTAATTCTAATTAGCTTGCAAATTATTGGCTTTTAAATTTAATTTATGCATTAAAAAAAGTTAAAGATTTTTTTTAAATAATTACAAAAGCAATAAATATTTAACTAATATTTAAAGCACTTTAAATATTTCAGAATATACAAAAATTAATTACCCTAAATATTTCCAACCGCCAGCAATAATATTGACTTACAGCCTTGTGCCCGCATTGCCCTTTGGGTGTTTGTTAATGATTTTGTGCTCATTGGTTGCACAGGGTTACGCTCGTTCAGCTATATTAATTAGCCATATCACAAAATATGTTACGCTGTGTAAAGTTAGTTAGACATGGTGTTCACTGCGTCATAAAGTATATAATTAATTATTATACATTTACGAATATTCAGTAAAATTCTTCCATTTGAGTTAATGCACCATCAAAATGTAATTAAAGAGCACTAAACTTATAACTTATTAGAAGATATATTCTATTACAACAACGAGCGAAGGGAATGCTTTGTCATTTTGCACGCGAGATGGCTACCAAGCAACACGTCTTGCAACTTGTACACTATTCTTAAAGATGTGTGTGTTTATGTGCTCGTTAATTTTTAATGATGAAATTATAAATGGTAATGTGATTCCACAAGGAAAGGAGATTTAATCATTAAACAGAGCTTTTTATAACAACATGTCCCTTATATAGTATCATAACCAAAACTTGTAAGGATTCCTGTACTGATCTTGATTATAATAATTATTCAAAACTTCGTATTGAATTTATACGTTTGAGATATTTAAACTAATTCTAAAGACCGTTATGAATACAATAATAAATCCAAACTGTGAAGGATTCAACTGGATATTTTCAAAGTGTTACTGGGGTTTACATTAATTGTTATGCTAAGTCCACAAATATACCCGCACTATTTTAATGAATAGTCGTAATTGGCCTACGGCTTACAAGCACGATGATAACATAACTTGTTATTGCAAGGATTGCACAAAATTTACATTCCCCATAAATTAGAATATAAAACCAACGAACCACAACTGAATAACGCAATGGCATTCACATATAGTAATATAAATTGAGTGTAGACTGTAGTCCTTGACACTAATAAAACATCCTTTCGCAATGTTATTCTTCTTATACCTACTTGTCATCAAAATGTTAATGAGAATAAAAAAATCTGTGTGTGAGACTCTTAATGAATGTGTGCATTTTCCAAGGATAATATGTTTTTTTTTAATTATGCAGTTACGTTCAGGATTCACACTAAACACATTTCCGCAACAATTTAATTGTAAACTTGCATGCATTTAAATTAAAAGTTAATGAATTATCCACCACACATGAGATGAAAATGTAGTTCCCTAAAATCCCGTTACATTAATGTTACATTCAAACTTCCCCGTTACAAAATCGGTGCTACTTTACAAGAATTCGCTTTTAAAGCTCATTTCAGGACTATATTATTATAGGAACAGTATTTCAAATTCCCACAAATTGTTTTCTTTCCAACAATGTACACACCCATGTCCTTATAAATGATTAAAACAAGTTTCGGGGTAAATTAAATATTAAAGCTCACTCTTACGAATTTGTTTACTAAAATATTCATTGTAAAGCCGACTTGAAAGATGAAAATACATAGGAAAAACAAAAAAAAATCACGCTGCAAACTGTTATGGTAATAAAACTTGTAATTTAAGACTTGTGCCTTGTTGCCTTTGAAGAAATTTTGCGATCCTGTTGCGTTATTCCAATATTTGAACACAAACTCAAACAATATTTGCAAATACTGCGAAAATTGGGATTCTTTGATATTGTCACACAAACATATTTTATTCCATACGACTATATGTGTTTAAACAAAACTTATTAGCCAATTATTTATGCACACATTTGCATGGAAACAAGCAAACATTAGCATACTATAATTCAACACCCTTAAACGAATTTAAAAGGGTTGAGATCACAGGGTTTTCCTTTTTATGCAAATTTATCGATTGAATAAATTTATTTAAATGGCATTTTATTACTATTAAAGACGCACCACCATAAAAATCTTTAAATCTCTTTTAAACTACTTCGTCCTTTTTATGTTTTTTTAAATATTTAGTATAGCTTTAATGTTCATTGTTACCAGATTTGCAAATTAATTGACCAACTGGAAGTGTAGTGGAAGAGAAAAGGCAATTCTATAAACGGTGTAATTTAAATTAATAATTTCAGTAACGTGGGCATATTTAAATCGCGAAAGTGAACGGCGATAATCTCGAAAAAAATTGGAGTTCGTGAAAATTTTTATTAATTACAAAAATTATCAAAATGAGCCAGAAATGTTCACCGAAATTTTATGTTTAAAAAAGACATAATTCAGCATTTAAAAAAAACATGTTGTCCCCGAGCAACGCACGGGTTTCTCTGCTAGTAAGGTAAAATTGAGGACAAACATTTTAAATTTCCAAAGCATTTTTTTCACAATTATTTTTAAATTATCCTGATGTGTGTGTGCACAAAATATAACGTCCCGTGCATTCGGTTTTTAGATTTTCTTCCTTAATTTGGAACACGGTTTTGCACTAAAAGCTCCCCTTTAGGGACATACCTTCAACCTTGTAACGTTAAGCCCTTTAAACATCTATGCGTATACTTTCTGAAGCACGTCATGTCGTCAGTACCTGTAGGTACAAAGTATTATAAACTTGAACACACGTCATGTTCCAAGATGATATGCATAATAAAACATAAATACTTAAATAATATGTAGGAGGTCTATAAGCATGAGTGTATCACCCCAATCAGCTTAAAACCAACCCCATTAAGTGTTAAAAATATTTCAACAAAAATGCTTTCACCGTCTCACGTTTCGTGTGATATGATTTTCAAAGCACGATTTTCATTTATGTTTTCAAAAGTTGACACAAACCCGACAATCACGAACAACACCCCCAAGAAAAAACGAATTCACTCCCCGTAACCAGACTACATAATGTTAATTATATAAAGTACTTCATAAAGACGAAGAAAAAATCACAAATTCTTATTCACACAAAATTGTGTGACGAGTCAAAGATAAACTATGCGCTTCATATTTATTTAAAAAGCACGACAATTTAATATTAAGCTTTAACGTGAATAGTTATTTAGCTGGACAAAAGAAAAGAACGTGATGGCTCATGGCGTGTTTAATACTTCATTATAAAGCTCACTCATTATATTTTTATAACTCACAATCTTTCTTTATTTGATTGCATGATTTTTAAGGATTTCAAACTGCTGCATTAATTTCATGTTGCAACACGAGCGTGCACCCCGCATTAGTGGCGTTCGTTTCATTTCAAATTAATGCCTGAATCGTATGAACATGTTCACTTAATTGAAACCAACTTTTTGCTTTTACTTTTTATGCAAATTTCAACCCTTAAAATATTCTGTTTATGAAAGTTGAGTTACTTTAATAATTTAACTGATATTTGTTTGAGTAATATTTCATCTGGATATTAAGGAGAAAGTAGAATTAATATTATTTAGAATATCAAAAGGATTTGCGGAGTTATTCAGAAATGCACGTTGAAATTTAGTTAGTAAATTGATATTCTTGAAATAAATAATTTATGAAGTGATTTATATGCAATCCTTTATTTTAATATCCTTTACCAATGAAATTTTTGCTAAATATAGTTGGCAATCCCTTAAATTTAAATCACAATCAAACTTATTGCGTTAGACAAATTTATTCATGAAAAACTGAATAGCTGTTAATTAGCTCATGGATGTCCTTTTTCAAAAACATCATCCCCCACATAAAGCCCATACATAATAAATGAATGGAACCGATCCATTATTGAAATAGAAAGCGCACACTGAACAGGTGAACACAACAACGCAAGAAAAATATTTCATCAACTGATGAGGCGGTCCAATAATAATAATCTAGGTCAATAGCAACACACGGCACACCACAGCAGCAACAACCCCAAATGGGACCTACATAACTCCTGTATACAATGTACATACCATGTGTACGTTCTGCATAAATGTTTTATACACTCGGTTGGTACTTCAATTCAGCATCCGTTCCCTTTGTGACGTCAAATGCGCTGGTAAATACAATTTCAAGTGCAAACTATACACCGTGACACACAAAATATGCAATTTTATGTAACTAGGTAATTTTATTTGTTTTTTAAATTATTTATTTAATTTTTTTTTTTTTGAATTTTTTTAAAGTAGCACTTTTTTATTATTTTAATTTTTATCACACAATTTTTTAAATATTTAATTCATAAATTCACATACAATAGGACAAGTCACAGTGTTGAAAATTATGAAGGAGCAAATAAAGGATATCCGTCTGCACTCCTGTAACGTTCGCTCAAGACTACTCGCAATTCGGCGCGCCTTGTTCACACTAAGCTATAAAATGTTCGTGGAGCGGAAGGTATTTGTACCGGAGCAACAGAAAAGACGCTTTTTGGGTGCTTTTTAAATTATGTAGGTGCACAAATTATTACTCTGCCACATTATACGAAGCGTCAGCGACCTTACAGTCCTTAGCACACATTTATATTCGATGTTTAACAGTAAAATATGAAATAGTCAGAGAGAGCTTTCATTGTTTTGTTTGGAGCGAGCTTTTGATAATGTTTGAAATGTGCGCTCGCGCTGTAGTGCAATACCTTCGTCGGTTAACTGCACAATGCACAGTGTGTAAAAACGTGTGGAATATTGGAAGGGTAATAACAACTTGTTGCTTTGATTTTATGAATAAGAATGTTTTATGTGAACAGCATCCTTATAAATATATATTATTGAAATATCAAGGACACATTTGTAGTACATGATTTAATTGAAACAGCTTAATACCAATCGATTAAACCATAAAAATTTATGATTTCAATTTAAAATATAAAATTATTCTTAATCCTTTTGGCCTTTAAGTCATATTATTCCTAGCAATTTTTATCAAGATTGACTTAAACTAAAAGTGTAATTATCCTGCAGTTATCAGAGCATCAAAATGCTTCGGTTTTAGGTTTTAAGGACCCACAACACCATTCATGGAATAAAGTCGATTGGTTAGAAGCAATTTATTTGACATGCCTTGCACAATAGTTTAAACCGGTCCTTGATCCTTGGCATTCTCACTAGGAATTATTATTTATTAGGCCATTCGTTTCACGAGTCTGGAAGAAATATTTCTTGTTCTGTAATTTTTGTGCAATAAAAAAATAATTTTGATAGTTAGATTTGATTTTTCATTTATTTACTTTTAATTATCTTAATATTAAATTGTATTTCATTTACAACTAATAATGTTTTTTATCCAATTGGTCAACAAAATTGTAATAAATTATAAAACATTTCACAATAATATTTACATAGTAAATATTTAAAATTAAACAACTCAGATAATGCTCAAATGTATTGAACGATTCATTATTTTCTGAAACTTTTTCTTTTCATACGCCGTTCGAGCCTCCATCGGTGTCGGAAAACAAACTCTTGCATCCCCAGTCGGCGTACCATCATCGTTGTACCGCCTAACAATTTGATGCTGTTGAATCTTAAACTCAGAAAAGAATTCAGTGATCTCATTCATGCCCGCTTTGTAGGGTACATTCTGCATGTCAAGAACACAACCGGGTGGACCACTGGGACCGCTTGGACCACTGGGACCACTTGAACCACCAGTCGAACCAGCCGTGTTGTTTGCCATATTTTGTGGCAAATTGTTAGCCATAACTCCATTGGTGCCCATCATACCACGATTACCATTAAACATATTATTCATGCTGCCGTTAATGCTTCCAACTCCTAAATTGTTGTTAGGGAAATTTCCCGCAGAGCGTCCACCATTCATTCCACGCTGCTGCTGCTGTTGTTGCATATTTTGGGGTCCTTGGAAATTGCCTCTGTTCATCATTCCCATCATTGCATTACCACCATTTGGATTGTTGCGTCCATTTTGATTATTCGGCATATTGTTGCCAGAATTCTGATTGAAATTCATGCCATTCACATTGCCAAAATCATTCATTCGCATCGCTTGGTTTCCATTCATTCCCATATTGTTTTGCTGTTGCATCATCATCTGTTGCTGCATATTTCCACCATTCATACCATTGTTGAAGCCACCATTCATCATTTGTTGTTGCTGCTGTTGTTGCAGCTGTTGTTGCTGTTGCTGAAGACTGGAGATGATTTCTTGAATCAGTTTGCGTGAAATTAGAGCGATGCGGACTGCGCGCTTACCCATCGGACGATTGTGGTTGCCCAATGCTTTTTGGGCATCGTCAAAACTGTGAAATTCACAAAAGCATTCTCCGGAAAAAAGACCTTGTGGGGTTGGGATGAAGTAAATACTCTTCGGCTTTACATTGACAGACTCAAAGAAAGTGTTGATATCATTTTCATTAATGTTGAACTCAAGATTAGTTAATTTTACACAGTCAGAACGTTCATCGGGGCGTTGACGCGCCAATCTGGGATCACTGGGACGGCTGAAACGTGAAACACGCTCTTTTTTGGGACGATCAGAATCTGATGCTGAGCCACTACTTGAAACTTGCTGTGACTGCTGTTGGTTGGTCTGTGCAGTGTTATTACCGGTGTTTTCATTGTCATAACTGTTTTTTCTAGATAATCGTGGGTCCTGTGATGAATACGATTGCATGTTCCTCATATTTTGTGCACGATTGTCTTGATCTGAGATTGGTGAACCCATCTTAGGTGATTGCCGATCAATAGGTTCTGGTTCATGTTCTTCTATTTGGTTTTCACGATTATATTCTTCAACAGCATCTTCAAAATCTTCCTTTGAGCAAGCTGATACGTAGACAGCTCGATGAGCAATCATATGAGTACCGGTCTCATTAAGAGCAGCCAATGCGTCTTCAGGGCGATAAAATTTCGCAAAAGCTTGATGTTGCTTTTTAGAATCTTTTGTTTTTGTCATAACAATGTGCATCAATGTGTAATTAGAAAACATTTTCATGATATCCTGCTCTTTGGAAAATGAAGGAACATTACGAATGACCAACGTAACAAACGGCTTATTAACTTCCACATCTTTCTTTGGCGCAATGTCATGGTCCGTCTCTACAATCATAACATCGTCATTGCTGTTTTCCTCACTGTCGCGATCACGGCGTCTATCGCGCTCACGATTGCGATCAGTTCTATCATTGCGATCGCGATCATGATCACGACTGCGCTCTCTCTCCCGATCCCGATCATAGTCAAACCGACCCGCATTCTTTGGTTTGAAATTATCTACAGCTGTTGCAAATTCTTTGTCATCAACGCCTTCAATACGAACAATTTTACCACGAATAGCCTTTTTGTTATGCGACAATGCCGCAGTTCTGGCACTATTCTGCACAAATGTGACATATGCAACACCACTACGTTGTCCGCGTTCGTCATTAATCATTTTAATACCACTGTTGGCGATATGAAGTCCAGTAAAAAAGCGCCTTATCTCACTGTATCCGGTAACTGAATCTAAATTAGACACCTTAATACTGTGCGAAAGACCAGTTTGATTGTAAGGTGAAAAAGCCAACTGATGTGCAACAGAAGAATTATTGTCATGGTTGTTGTTATAAAATGCATCCATGGATCCACTATTTTCATTCATCATATTATTTGGTTTGCTGAACTCATTCAAATTGTTACCCAATGGTGGAGGATTAGCAAATAGTGATGGTATTCCGGATGTGTTTGGCATCTGTCCCATCTGTGGCATTGTCTGATAGTTTGTTTTTGGAATGACATTCGCTAAATGTGCGGCGAGACCAATTGCATTTGGTACCACCTCCCAAATTGATTGTTTTTTCATTTCAGATTGACTCTGTGGTGAATTACCCTTTGAGAATCGTGAAATTCGATCTTTGCGATCATTGTTGTTCATGGGACGTTTATCTTTATGCTCGAAACTACGCTCCCGGCTGCGACTACGATCACGACTGCGATGGCTGCGATCACGGCGCTTGTTGTTGCGATCGCGACTGCGACTGCGACTACGTTCACGTCGTCGACGGTTACGATCACGTGACGAAGAACGAGATCTTCTACTTCGATCCGCTGATTTGGAGCGTGAACTTGACCGAGAACTAGACCGTGATGAATGACGATCACGTCGGCGTGGGTCCTCTGAATAACGTTGACGATCAGGTAGGGCAGAAGTATTTACGGATGAATACTGGCCATTTGGAAGTGGTTTCTGTTGTTGTTGCTGGGTGTACATTTGGCGGGCCATTGCACTTTGAAGCGTTGCAGTTGTCATGATTGGTGGCAATGGATGAACGACTTGCTGCACAAGTGGGAGTTGCGTCAATGGTTGTGGTTTTTTATTTAGGACATTTTGAGCCATTATTTGTGGAATCGGTGAAACCTTAGCGGGTGGTGCTACAACAGGCTTTTCAACGACTGGCGATGGAGTGGTAACAGCTGCAGCTGGTGTTGATGTGTATTGCATAAATGAAAGGCTGGTTTGACGAGCTGTTTCGATAACTTTTTGCATTTCAGCTCGAGACGATAGTAATAATTGAACTTGAGTTTCCTTTAGTTTACTACCAGTTTTCATCATAGCCTGGCGGGCATCCTCATCGGTACTGTTTAAAATACAAAAAATATATTATTAATGTTTTGCTTATGCAGAACTTTAAATTTTTTATAAAGCTGTGACAATATTGAGTTGTAATAATTGCCTTTTGTTATGTCCATTAAATTATATTTCAGGCTCAACTTAATTTCTAATATGAATCCCATCGTTTAATTAAATTAAATTAACATTTAATAACACCTCTTAGAGTTATCAGTAATGGGTATAAGTTTAAGTGGGCAATCTTGTTAAAAATCTCAAATAACATCAAAATTTATTCAATTAAACACAGTTAAGTTGTGCGACTCTGAAGATCCGCATTTCGAAAAAGCTTTTAATCGGATTACACATAAATTACGCCTATATAATATGTTTAAGATGTTAGGTGACAGGCATAAAAAACTATTACTCGCATGCAACTCTAAAACTACTCAAGGTTAGCAATCCCATAGCACATTATTGCGTTTTAAGATTCACTTTCTTTTAAATCTTGTTGTTGCCTGCACGCTTTTAGTAAAATACTAACATTACAAATCAAATGTCAACGACCAAGCGCGGCCGACCAGTTTTCCTTATCAAATAAAATCGAGAGCCAAATGCAGCGAGCGCCATTCCTTAAGATGCATCTCGGCGTAATACAAAAGTAATCTGTAACTGGCTGCAGTTGTTATGCTAAAAACGTTTCCCATGCAAAATTTATGGCAACAAAACATAAAAAAATGCAATGCATACAATGCGATAGCCTTAGATGGTCTAGCTATTATTGACTCATTAGCGAGTTGCAACAATAGAAAGTGATTATGATACACATATGATTAAAAATAATCCATTTTCAGTGACTGGTTAATTACAACTCATTTATCACTACTTAAATAGTAATTGAATAATTCTTTGTTGGTGATAAATTATTTACCTGAACGCAATAAATGCATCTCCCATTTCGCCGCCTACGATGTGTACACCCCCATCCGGAATGGACAGGCCTTGGAAGAAATTTCTTATGTCCAAGGCGTTCGCCGACCATGGCAGATTCTGTAGGCGAATAATTACACTCATATTGGAGATCTTTAGGACAACAAAATCACGTTTTTGTGTGAATTGCTGGATTCACGAACTGCTTGCAGACACGTTTCCTTCTATAAACAAATAGACAATAAAACCAGTTCTAAATGAGGAAGTCTTTCAACATTTCTTATATATTTAATTTTACTGTAAACAGCCATTGGTAATTTCGATGAAATTTATGCATCTTGCAAATAAGTGTGTGTGATTTATCCATCTATTATAGTTTTAACTTTAATGTTTATTTTTCAATTAAAAAAAAACCTACTTAAATCTAAACAGAGATCAAAATAGAGTTCCTGGCGCATTTTGACAATCAATTCTAAAAATAGTAGTGCATTGACTCTTTTTACACTCTTTCCTTAAATCCTTTTAAATTAGGTGTCTAATATTTTAATATTCCTGGAAAATATATTCTCAAACACATAAGCACTCTTTTCTGAAAGTTTTCCTAAAACTTAGGATCGATGTCGCATCGAGTATGTGAAGATTTGTTTTTCTTTACCTTTAAATCAAGGACATGAATTTCCAAACAAAACAACAAACAATATTGTCAACCACCAAATTCTTTCATTTTTTTTAAACTAAAAATATTAAACTTATATTGGTTTTAAAATAATATATTTATTTTTATTTTCATAAGATGAATAGCTGAAAAAGTAAAAATTCACTTCCTTGAAAACTAGCACTGACAGAAGACAAATCTAAAGCCTAACGCTTACCTTTATAAAAAAAATTCAAAATACGAAACAACTAACTAAACAGAGAACGGAACTTATTACATATAACCAAATATGACTCAATATATTTTTTTAAATTTGTCAACTAATTTAGGAGAACTAACTACGAGACTTGTTAGCAGTCCGCTTGTTCAAAATGTAATGAAGTTCAAAAGTAACTTCCAAAATAATGTTTGCCATTCCCCAATTTAAAGTTTACGCCCTTATTTTACGGCAACAAAGCAGGTAAATTTAAAGGGACATAATAAAAAAAGTACGTCCTTTGTACAACCAAGTAATGTATCAAGGATCATGAATCACGATCACCCACACGTTTGACATATTGTAACTATGTGTAAAAAGTAATAAAAGAAGAGAAGGTACGATTGTAAAATAAGGGAGCATAACTGTTATGGCCTACACTCATTATTTATTACTTTGTTTTGAAGAAAATTAAAATAACGTTTGCGTGAAAGAAAGAATGGTTTGACTAACACCATGTAAGAACAAAAACATTCTATACCTTTTCGTGGAATCTGTGTTGATTTACGTAATTGACTTTTGATTAAAACAGTGATGAAAAAAGGGTAAGACTACAGGAATAAGGGCTCAATAAAAATCCCTTCTACAAACGAGTTTTTCTAGGATATGTAAACTAATTAATTAATAACTAATTAAAAGACAAATATTAAAATGTAAGGAATACTAAAGTAGAAAGATAATTAGAAATTATTCTAAAATACTCATGTGTCTACTTAAGATTATTTTTGAAAAAAAAAAAAAAAGAGTATGGAGAAAACAAAAAGGATCTATAACTCACATAGCTCAAATTAAAAAAAAAATCAAATTATGAAAATTATTGTCCTGAAGAGTCCAAAAAGCAATTTAAAAAAAGTTTTGGTTTTAAGTTTTCGTTTGTACGGATAATACTGAATTCAAGCTTTACAAATTTTTTTCTAGACCACATTTTGGGACTAATAATGTCAAAATATGTTTCTGTATCGTATTGGTCAAATTACCACCAAAAACAATTTAAAATAGCATTTATAAACAAATTACCAATAGAGTCCTTTTTTATAATCACAAAACTATAAAACCTATTAGCTTAAAGGTTTTATGTTGAGCGCAAAATTGCAAATCTTGCAGAGATCAAAAAAAAATAAACTTGTAAAATTTTAGTTCACAAAAGTAATTTTTCAAGGTCATAATACAAATGAATTGGATCATATACACAAATAATTCATTTCTCTGCGATGTCTTTTCATAGATCACGCGATCAATGAATATCTTCTTGAGCTGGAGATCTCACATCATTGTCAATGTGCCAACACATAAAAACAATTTTTTTAAAACATTCATACAAACCATGTTCGTACATATTTTGAATTCATTATTAATTATTTATCAACACTTATGATCAATTTGCTTAGTTACTTTTCTTAACACCCACTGGGAAAAACGTAATATTTACAGTGATGGCAAAACGTGCAAAAATGTATACAGTTTTGCCAAGAAATTGTTGGATATTTGCATTTCAAATATTTATCCGTTTTCTTTAATTGTAGCGAAACTAAAAACATTTAATTTAATTCCAGATATGAAATACAATGGATAGTAATTACTTAATTACCAATTATAGTAGTATTTTAAAACAAATCCTTTATAAGTATTATTAATGTACAGAAAAAAAATACTGATTAACTGAAATAATTACAAAAAATTACATTAGGAGAAATTCACAAAGCACCAGTTAATCAATGTGCAGATGCAACGATTTGAATTACACTTCATCACGTGCAACTATTTTTATTAAATAAATAATATAAATTATTTTTCTGCTAAATTTTCAGCAAAAAAATCAAACAAACAAGTGCGCCTCAAATCAATCCAACAATATTAATGAGTATAAATTTGTTACATGACACTTGATTCAAGATCAATGCATTTATTCCTGCATTCAGTAGCAGCGATCTCACCTAATCTTCACAGCAAAAAAATAAAAATACATTTCTGCGCACATTTCCACAATTAACATTGTTCCATTGCTGAATGAGCCTAAAGTCTGCATAGTGAAACTAAAAGGAATACGTTTATCCTGTTATCCTGTCCGCGACTAGTTTTTCTTGCGATATACAAAACATTCTCAGTCCAAACTAAAGTGCTTCCCACAGCTAAGACAGTCTCGACTCTCGTGCATCAACCGTTAATCTTAAAAGTGTGCCCCCGCCACAACAAAAAATATAAAAAATTGCGGCGATCACACGTGCAGTGCAATAACTTGATTCATAAATGACCGCAATCATGCAGACGATATATAAATAAAGCGGGAGGGAGTTGAGGATTTTTCTTATTATAAAAACCGAATTCAACTAATTTTTACTTCATTCCACAATAGTTGAGTGAATAGAAAACATTTAATGGTGATTTAATCCGAGACAATGAGACTGATTGTGAGTTTCTTTTTTAAAAAATTACTTATTGTTATTTTGTGCAGTTGCATCTCTATGGAATAATGTGTTTAATTTGTGTGATATATTTTGTGTTTGTTTGCAGATAATTTCAATAATTGGAGTTCTTGTGCACATCTCACAGGCCTACGAACAGTCTGACCACCGTCCACACAGATTACGGACGCGATACCACAAACGATCGACGCATAAACGTGGCGTCTATGTTGGTGATCTCAGTTTTAGTTATGCCGCAACAGATGTCGGATCCATTAATGGTTCTCATGTGAAGACTCTTACTGTGATTAAGAATTTGGCATTGCCCAAACAGGAAAAGAACAACTATCACAATGAGGCGCACAGTGCGGAATGGGTTAAAGATCATTTTAAACATGATATACCAACAATTCCGGAGTTTCCTGATTTTCCTTCATTTGGATTTGACGAGCCACAAAAGGTCGAAGAAAAATCGCCATCCACCGAGATCGTGCCAAAAAAGGACATCGAAATAGTGCCTGAATCAAAAGCTGTTCAGGCTGGCGAAGAAGCGGTGAATGAAGCAAAAATTGAGAGTGCCCCAATGGCAAATGAAGAAAAATTAATAACAATAGAAGCCAAGGACAGTTTGCCAGCGCTAAAAACTGAAAAACCGCAGGCTGAAGCACTTCATGGGCGTCGGCCACAAGAAGCATCAGACGATGTTGAATATGTTCAATCAACGGATGACAATATAAAATCCAAATCGCAAAAATACTCACAAGTGGCTGCGGCATTGCATCGTCCATTTGATAATGATGAATTTTCTGATTACGCAATGCACAATGTGCGACATCTTAATGACCCATCGCCCAAAAAGAAGGTCAATAACATTCATGCTAGTTCTAGATACGAACAAACTCAAGATTATACAAGAATCCAAAAAACTTCGTCCAAATCCCACAACAATCCACCCAATCGGGAGGAATTTCGCGAAGATCCAGTGGAACTTGTTCCCTTGAATGTAGATTCCAAGCACAGGCATAAAACCAACTCAAAACATACTCACCCACGGATTGAATCCGAACAAGAATATCGTGGACGGTATGAGTCACCTGTTGATGAGCCTAAAGATAAGCCACGCAATCCCAAACACGAGGATTACGAACCGAACGAAGGTTATCACAGCACACACGAATCGCTGAGTTCCTCAGAACAAGAGTATCAAAATAAATACGGAGAACATAATGAATTCCGTGCCAAATATCAAGTTAACGAACAACCAAAATATTCAGACAAAATCAACAACAATCCATTCAACCCAATCCCATCGACCACTCAACAACCCTACAAAGCCCCAAAATTATCCCAACCATTTAAGCCATTCATTCCCTCACAACCACTCCCATCCAAAACAAATATTCAACTGGAATCTTATCAGCGAGCCCAACCCATATCCAGCACAACGCAAAAACCATATCTTGCACCAAACGTAAAAACCACCTATCAAATACAGACACGATTTGAATACGTTAACTCGAAGCCGCCGGGTGCCAAAGTTAAGCCCACCAAAAACAGCCAGCGACCCTATTTGGCACCGAGTCTCAACTTCCAGCCGCGTCCATCATCCAGCACAAGCACCACACAAAAACCGCCCAACAGCAATGATAATCGACAGACGCAATATTTAGCGCCCGGTAGCCTCAAAGTTCCCAAGCAAGTGCTGCGAAATCAGCGGCCCTTATTCACTTATGACCCCAACACACCATTCCTCAATACGCAACGAAGCCCTGTCCAATTTCCAGTCACATAAAGTGTTTCTATCTATTCTTGTCATTAATAATTATTGTTTATGCATTTTTGTTTGTAAATTAGGGCTTCAAGATACTCATTTCAAATATTTTAATTCAGTATTTATATTTTATAAATTATAAATATTTCAATGGTGCTCCTACAGGTGGTAACCGACTACTTAATTATATGTTAAGTTTATTTTATAACTTTTTCTTAAATATGTAATACAGAAAACCAATTACACCTTTTGATTGTACAAAATGGCAATTTAATAATAATATTGCTTTTGTTTTACAACAGTCGTTTTTCTTCGATGGGATGAAGCATTAAGAAAGGTTTCACTTTTTTTATTTGAAAATAATAAATTCCTGACAGTATTTAAGAAGATACATTTCTGAAAATAGGAACTTAGTAAATATTTTTGACCCCTCGGACTCTTGAACATATGTACATAAAAGTCACGTCAATCGACTACTGGACGGATAAATGTAAACGAAATTTAAAGATGTTGTGAGAAATTGAATAAGTATACAGAATTTTCCATTTGAAATGAAATATTGTTTTCAGAATTTCCTAAAAAACTGATACTATAAAACCACAAAAAATATATTACAAAAATTAAAAATTAAATATTACATCGTCCCAACAATTTTTAAAATTTTTGACATGCACTCTGATTGGTCGAAAAAAAAATTAATTAATAAAAATATAATGCCCCAGGCATCTGAATTTTGATATTTGTGTTTTTTTTTTACAGTTGGAAACGTCAAGGTTTTGACATATGCAATTATGTACTGTATTCATAATTATATGGTACAATACAAATTTAGCAAATATATATTCATTTAAACAAGTAAATTTAAATTAAATTTTAACAAGAACAATATTGAAAATGTCTGCAAAACAACCAATTGATCAAAAAAAAATAAAAATATTTTATCAAAATTAATGTTCACTCACGATTAAATATCATGACCAATCAGAGGGCTTGTTAAAAATTATGAAAATTATTGCCCTCGTGAAGACGCTTGAATATTGTTGTAGAAAAAGTTTTACAAATTTTTTCAAGGTGTTACAGGTTCCGAATTCTAAAGCAATAAATTTCTGGCAAACTCTGAAACCGATATTGTAAGGAACCCGACTATGATATCAACTTCAGATAAAATAAAACGTGCGCAAACATGATTTCTTTACTCTTGATCTACGTTATTTTATTCAGGATGATTATATTATCCTTCCTCCTTATCCATCTGTTAGAAATTATGGTATCACGACAGGTTGCATCCGCATTAATACATTTGATCTGTTATACAAGTACATATCATATTAATTCTTTCGCAGAGAATCGAAATTGTAAAACCAAATTACCAAGTAATTTGAAATTGAGTTCATAAATTAGGATTTAAACTACATTTAAGAAAAAGCACAATTTAAATAAATGAGCCTTTCGAAGGATAATTAAATTGATTATAAATGTTTAAATTTAATAAAACATTTAAAAGCGAGTTTTATATGCTGCACTATTAATGAATTAAATCTCATTTTTTAAGCAAAAGGAATGTCTGACGAACGTCTTTCCTTCTTAAGACGTTATAAGTTCTTAATGTTTTTTAAATAGTAATCTTTACTTGGTCCTTAAATAAATAAACAAGCGTCTCTCATGTGTGGTTCTCACTCAATGGGCATTCACTTTATCCAATCCAAATCTTAATACAAGACCTGCAAATTCTTCCAAGTCCTTATTTTCATTGTCTACTCAATCTCTGAAGCCAGTCGTAATGAAAATATTTCTTATGTTGAAGATATCAGCCATAAATGAATTCCATAAAATGCATAACTTGTTTTGCCTTTTTCACACCTACGTATATAATTACTTAAAAGTGTCATGTCTCTTAATGTTTTATCACTAATGCAGGAAGTTTATAATTATTTTTTAAACTATTGGCAAACTTACGATTGCATAAACATTAAGCGGCAGTTAACGTTCTACTTTCACTTATAATTTGTTTGCTTAATTTTTGCAATCCCATAAAACACAAAACTGGATTCTGGTCCGTTTATCTGCAACGTTCCGGAAGTTAAACTTAAAGATTTCATTATTAAAAACATTTGTACATAACATATTTAATACCGAAATTAAATATTAGAACAATAATTTTGAGAAATTATACAAAACAAAATATTAAGGTTATTATGATCATAAAATTGAAAAAATTAAAACTGAAATCACCACGAATGATTGGTTTTAAGAAGATGACAAGCACAACAGAAGTTTTTTTTTTTTTTTGTTACTTTAATCAGTTGATGTCCTTACAGCTGCTACTGAAAATTTATCTCCAAAAATCTTCCTTACAATCTCATTATGTAACTGCATTTAATTGACTTATTGTCTACATGTGCTTGGATGTTTGTAGGTAAATAAGGAATTAAATTTTTTCAAATATTATTAATCGAACTTTAACCTTATTATGATTAGTTGTACAAATTAGATAACAATAAATCAAAGATTAAGATGATTGGTAGAAACCATTTCCTTAATTAAATTAGTTGCCATATATTATAGGATTTCTATCTTTTATCAAACAAAGAAATGAGTCCAAATGCGATTGAACACAAAAGCCAAGATTTGCAATTACAATTGACTAAAACACTAGAAATTTTTTTTGGAGGTACTTGGATTTTCTCTTTGAAAAGCAGCCAAATTTATATGAAAAGAAATTGAGAAATGTTTAGATATGTTTATCATTAAAATATTTAGATTCGATTCAGGACCATTTTTTCATGTTTCTTCCGAAATAATCTGCCTTTTTTCTTCACATTGATGATTTATTTACTGACATTTTTATTGAAAACACATCATTTAGGATCACTTAAAATCCTTCGCATTGTAAACTAATGCAGCGTGTTAGAAAAAAATCACTTTCAAAAAAAAAACCTTGAAACGTTGACAAATAATTTATTGCAGAATGAACTTTGTTACTGAACGGTAGGAAAATAATTTTTGAGTTAATTACACCATACAGGAATTGAAATGAAGGAAGGATTACTTCACTGGATCATTCCTTCGAGGAAAAATCCTGAAAGAAAGGCGAAAAGTCCGAAATCGAATCAATTAACAAACCAAAAAAAGTCAGTCAAAAGAATCTTAAAAATAAATTGTCTTTATAACAGTGAAATACATTTGAGGCTTAAAAAATTCATTAGAGAGAAACTTCGAAGATCCCTATTTAAAATAAAATTAAAAGAAATGCTAAACAGTTTCTAATCCAACTATCCAATCCCCACAATTTTTACCTATGATCCTAAGAAATTAACAAATTCCAAATGACACACATGTAATTGTATTACAAAAATGAAGCCGTATTTTCTCTATTACTTAAGTCTTTGGCAACAACTAACAAGTATGGACTATCGCTGTAAATAAAATAAATGTTATGCTTGTGAGATTTTTGTGTTGTATGGTAATAATAAGCCTTTTGTTAATGCACATTGCAGTTACGATGCATGTATGTACACTTAAGTAACTTTCTTAAAAATATGTCGTTCTAGCAATGCCTGTGAAATTAAAAAAATCATTGATTTCAAATCAAAATAAAATGTTTACCATACCTTCAGAAGGAACATTTTTATTAATTTCTTTAAAAACGATTCACCACTATTCTAGTAACACATTCAAAATGTTATAAAATAATAAAATAATTCAGCATAATAAACGTCTCTAATTCAAACCCTTTTGCAGCAAAATAGTCAACACTTATAATATTAAAAATTAATTGTAAAAAATGTATTATTGTTCTCCTTATGCTGCACAATCATTGGCCATGTTGATTATTGACCTCATCTGTTTTGCCTCAAACGCTTAAAATTATCTTATTTTAAAACAACACACATGCAGAGTCCCCAATGTATTAAAAATTGTCGCTCTAAAATGTTGTATGTATGTCTTATATCTGAATGAAACTTAAAGTGGACTGAAAACGTTGCGAATTAGCAAATATGTAATTATAATTGACTACGCATACGCATATATGCGCGATACCTTGAATGTCGCCACATAAATCCGCCATTTTGAAACTTCCACGAAAAAAAAATTTCTTAATTCTTCTTAAAAATAAGCAACAGCATTCAACTCACTTTTTCCTGATGAATTTAATCAAGTTCCTTTTGGAGAATTATTTCAACACACATTTATTTGCAGATGGATAATTTAAACACTTTATTTGTAGATTTTCATGATCTTTTCAGCATGGAGAGGGGTAGAGAAGGCGCATCAATGTGCGACGTAACACTTACCGTGTTCCTTATTTCCGCTAATAAATTCCCTTCAATGTATTTCAATCTTCACTAAATGCACCTTATATATAATTTTAAAGGACTCCCAACAAATCCAAGAAAATGTTTTTTAATTTTAGTAGTATTTATTTAAATAATTCTTTATTTTTTTCTTTTAACAATTTCAATATGCGACTGTTCTCTTTGTATTATAGTTCAATAATAGTATTGTGAAAATTTTCTAAACATAAAGACTAGAGTCTAGAGTGCTTGTTGACTGTAGTACTAGATTTAGGGAGCGCTCATAAATGTTCTACATTTACAATTCTCATGAAAATCAGTTTTCATTGAAACATTTCAAGTTTTAAATTTCCTTCGAAGATATTTGACCTTTCTTCTGTATTTTTTTAGTTTTTATCTGATAAATCTTCTTTTGTAGACTACTTTTAAGAATTTTCAGCTAATACTTGAAGAATGTGAATTTTAAGAAGGAATTATAAACACCATTGAGGAATTTTCAAAAAAATATTTAATTTTTAAAGATTTTTTAGGTATCTACAAAGTTTGTGTAGTTTTCATTGAAGAGTTCCCAGTTTTCTCAGAAGTATGCGTCAGCCCTCAACCGATTTTAAACTTTTTTTTTGCAGAATTGTAAACTTAGTTTTAAGAATTCCCAATATTTATTGACAAATTCTGCTTTCTCTAAACGATTTGAAATTTCTATTAAAGAATTTTCAGTTCAGTTGTTGATCTCTCAAATATTTCAATGTAAGGCGAAACAAAAAGGCAAATAAAACACTTAACTTAAATTAGGTGATTCAAAAATTCAAAATTATTCCCAAAATTCAGGATTTTTTTCTAAAATTCATATATTTGAGCTTAATGCAATTAACTTAATGTTCACATTGTAAGGTTTATATTGTTTTAGAGCTTTCTCGTTGTAGAATAGTCTTTCACAAAGTTTGTTCACGTTTTGAGGTGTTTACTGTTTAGAGGTCTTTGGTTTAGAGTATACTCGTTTTCGTTACACTTTTTAAACAGAGTCATAAAAGTAATACATATTAGGTAAAAAAGAATTGTATATTATTTGGTTTAATTGTTAAGGACAGGTTATCGTTTTAAAACTAAATATTAATTTTATTTTTACAAACATTTCAATTTAACTCTAACTAATTAAAGCACACGCCACAAAAATTCAATTTATTAACATATTCTTAACATAGTTAGTATTTAACCAATCAAAAATACATTTATGTTTTGGTTATTCGGATGCACAGACTTTAACGGGCTTGCGAAGACTCCTTCGTGTTATTTCCATTTTTTTGGGATTTGATTCACATTCCTTTTCGTGAAATCTTCGCTGCAGTAATGTAATTGAGGTATTGCAGTAACGACAAGAATATTTCTTCAGATTTGTGTGAGTTGGGATGTCTATGGTGTGAGTATTGATGTGGTCCAATAAATCAAGTGCGCTTGCAAACGATTGCTCACAAAAGGTACATTTTTCTTTATGACTCTCCGTATGGGAACGACGATTAGTCTGTAACAAATATAACTTTAAATACCTTCATATTCCTGTTGAAACTACAAAATTAACTTACTATCCGTACGTCTTTATCACAAACTTCACAACGGTACATGGGCGGATGATACTTTTTGCGGTGTTTTTTCAAACCATCGTGTTGAACCATTTTATCGCAAATGGGACATTTTATCGTCGGTGAGTGAGAATATTTAATGTGTGCGTCTAAACCCCTGACAATGTATAGTTTTCCACAATATGGACACACACCTTTGGTATGGGTTTTTGTGTGGAAGGTGAAGGCACATTTGTTTAAGGTATCGTACACGCATTCATTACACGAAAACATTTGTAAGTCTGTTGTGAGTTCGGAATTATTTGAATCCCATCGTGAGTAATGTTCCTGTGGGATAAAACATGAAATGTGATTAATTTTGAGGAATTTCTTTGTGATATTAATGTAAAAGTTAGCCTACATTTTTTTCCTGTCGACCGTTAAGTACTCTGTTGCATTCCAAGCAATTGGTTTTATTTTCATCATAAATTTCGTCTGTTACATCTAACTGCCATTCAAAACTGTCATCGTTTTGAATGGGATCTAGCGTTTCAAACCAATTGTCTTCGATTAAAGGAATCGAAATATCAGTTTCTTCTTCTGAAAGACCAGCCACTTCACTTGAAAAAATTCCAGTTACCTCTGATAGATGTAAAACTTTGTCTGGAACATCTGTAGGTTCCACTGAAACGCTGACAGTATTCCCGATAATTTTTAAAATCTGTTCTGATTCTACATTTTTTGCTTCTTCTGGGTTTGTTTGTTGTTTTGTTGCATTTTCAGCTTTCTTTAAAAGTATTGTAATTTCGTCTAAAGAACTTACAGTTACCATTGAAGCATTTTCGCTGTCGTCAGAAAAATAATCATTTTCCGATGATATCGCCAAGAACTTTTCAGCTTCAACTAAAGTTTTTATAGTTTTAATAGAAGAATTCTCAATTTTATCGGAAGGATTAACACTTTGCATTGCATAACTTTCAGCTTCCTGCAAAGGATTTCCAATTTCCACGAAAGGATTGCCAATGTCATTAAAATAATTTTCAATGTTCATTGAAGAATTTGCAGCTTTCTCCATGGGATCTTCAATTTCCATTGGAGAATTTTTACTTTTATTTGAAAGATCTTCGGTGTGGGTTGAAAAATGTTCTGCTTCTTCCAACGGATTCCTAATTTTTATTGGAGAACTTTCAGTTTCCTTTAAAGGATCACTAGCATTAATTGAAGGATTTTTAGCTTCCTCCAAAGAATTTTCAGCTCCCTTCAAAGAATTTTCAATTTCCATTGAAGAATTTTTACTTTTATTCAAAAGATTTTCAGTTTTTGTTGAAAAATTTCCAGCTTCTTCCAGCGAATTCAAAATTTTTATTGGAGAACTTTCAGTTTCGTTTGAAGGATCACCAGCCTTAATTGGAGAATTTCCAGCTTCCCCCAAATGTTTCAAAATTTCCATTGAAGAATTATTAGCATCAGAATCCTCGATAGGATTTTCATATTCTTCTGAAGAACAACTTGCTTTCTTCAACTTTTCCACACTTTTTGTTGAAGAATCGTTAGGCCTCTCTGGAAGATGTGTAGTTTCTTCGGCATTATTTTCATATTCTTCTGAAGAATGTTGGGCTTCCTCTGAAAAAATTGAATTTTCATCTGAAACATATTCTTCTGAAGAATATTGAAATTCCTCCGTAAGACTTTCAACATCTTCCAAAGAATCAGCCATGGTCTCAGTTTCGTTTGCTGGTTTTTTGGCAGCATCCAATAAAACCGAGTAGTCAAACATTTCTTCATCGCTAGAAATGGAGTCGTCAGTTGATTTTTCGGAAACCATATCAATTTCCGCATTGCTTTCGATAATTTCTGAAATGAACTCTTCATTTCTATTTGGGCCATCCATTAGCTCATTGTTCTCATCACCATCAAATGAAGGACACATCCCATTTGCTTCAGTCAATTTTTTAATCAGTTCATTTTCAATTTGTGAATTGTCAGACTCGTTCTTTTGCAAAATCTTGGTCACAATCTCTTGAGCACTCTCCGTAGTTTCCACATTTTTGTAAATGCATCCCGTTTCAACACGCTTCATTTCATAATCGACGTTCTTAAATTCATACACATCATAATCCATGCTGCACTCTCCACTGCAGTCAGTGTCATCAACCATTTGCATTGGCAGAATATTGGTTGTAATGTCAAAACAAGTATTCGGTCCATTATTGAGCATCCACTTCTTGTAGACATCGTTGCTGAGGTTGCATTGGGTGCGAAATCCGACAAATGCCTCACATGTTTCGTAACAGTCCATGCACAGCTCCAACGGCATTTGGTCGGATAGAATGCGTGACCCCATCCTCATATACATAACTTCGATTCCAGTTAGATTGCGGTACAATTGGCGCACAGGTTCCTCTTTCAGTGAACGGTGAGGCTCGGTATTAAATATATTTCTCATACATCCTCGACACGAAAACATTGTGTACAAAACAAACAAACAATATGTATGAATGCAACAACCAATTGTTGATAATATTGATAACAACTAAACCTTGTTAGGCGTCTGAGGACGCGCGAACTGCTATAGCAGCTATAGTAGTTAAAATTATAACCTCAAAATGATGCGTTTTACATTTTTTCTTTTTCATACCTACATTATATATATGTATGTTTGTATTATGAGATATATATACTTTCTTTTAGTAATATGTATTTTATAAATAAATTAACAGAACCTTGACAAAAAAAGGAATTTTGAATGATTTTAATTGTTGTTTACCTTTTTTTTAAAACAAAAACATGATTTGATATTTCCAAAAAAGTAATTTTCTTGACTTTAGGAGAATTAGGATGACTTTTAAGAAAGTCTTAATGGTAACCATTTCGAATTCGTTTCGCCTTAATAAAAAAAACATGTTAACGTTTGCATTTTAAAATCAATTTATACCAAAGAGCACCAAAAAAGTTAAAAAATCAATTAAAACCTTCTTTTTTATATTTAATAATATTATTGGTTTATTTAGTTTTTTACATTTATGATTATATAACATTTATTTATGATATTGCCAACGATGAAAATGAAATAAAATTACTAATTATTAGGATACTTGACGCCGATCCCTACACGCGGCGGTGCAGCTAAATGCAACTGGCCCGCATCATCAGACACACTAACGCCATGGCCACCATCACTAAAGAAGTTTTCATCATTAGCCTTTGGAACAGCCAATTTCATCTCCTCGCAATCATTGATCACACACCCACATCGTGGACACTGCACATTTGGTCCACCAACCAACTGCGGTTGCTTAAAACACTCCTCGTGCACGGCATGACCACAAGGCCCAAATACCACCACATCCTGTTGTTTGTGGCGCAAATGCATTCGACACACAACACACTTAATTGATTTCACATGAATGGCACGAGCGGCTTCCTTTCTCTCCTTGGCCAATCGCTGGTGCAAATCATTGCCGAAAATGCGAGATGTTGTCTCCAACAGCATGGTCTCATATTTGGAGTTGGACAACATGCTGACCAGCAAATGTTTGATGTCGCCAAAATTGCTGGAACCCGAAGTTGTCAACACTAATTGCACTAATTTGGCGGGCTCTACATGGGCGCTTGCCGCATGCAAAATATTTCGTGTAATCGATGTTAGATCGGAACGTGCCAGAACAATTTCAAGCAACGGAAACCACAACCCAATACGTTGTTCTTCGGTCAAAAATGGTGATGCTCGTGCGCACAGTGCGGACACATTCAAGGCTGACTCCTCGCAAACGCTCTCTTCAGCCTCCTTCAGAATTTCCATGGACAATTGGAAGGCAGATTGGAAATCTTGTTGACGCTCGTACAAATATATTGCTGCCTCATTCATGTGATGGCGTCGCACAATTTCTAGGGCATTCTCAATCTTGTATTGGTGGTCAGCACATGACAGAAATGATTTAACCTGATCCGGTTGGTATTGACATAGTAAATCTAAGTAGATGTCCAGATATTCCGACTGAACGCATTGGGCACCACCGATTCTTAACAACTCAGCTATAAATCGATACTGATGATAGGGCTCGTCATCTGTAAGCTTCAGGAATTGATGGATATTATCGCAATAGTGATCAAGTGCGACTTTGGACATGGCCACATGATCAAGCACGACCAATTGCTTTATGTTTTTAATGACTTGTGGCAGAATTTTACGAGTGCCAATCAGTGCATACCTGTGAATGTATGCAAAAACATCCACCTGGCGACGTTTATCGCTCATTTTGAGAAAGCATTCAACAATCATTCCAAAATCCCCCAAACTCTCGTACAAATGAATAAGAACGCCAAAACATTTGGTGGCACTAGTTAATTGGATTAATTCGGAAGCGTCAATGTGTGTCAAAAGATTGGCATGTAGCAGTTCCAGCCAAATTTTTTCCCGATCATCAACTTCATCACAATTACTGCCATCCGCAGACTTAAGGAATGTCAGTAAGCACTCCAGGGAGCTGTCCACAGAGTCTTTTGGCAAATTTCGTATTGCCAGTTGTTGTGCCAAAAATTGATAGAAAAACGCAATGTTTGGCCAACTCTCGTCCACATCCTGTACGATTATTTCCTGCAAAATGTTTACAATACGTTGACGTTGCTGAAGGCCCAAATCACCTTGAAACTCTGATTCCTGGAATGCCAACGCCAACACATTCATTGTCTCGCGCATATCAAAATGTAGCAAACGCCTCAAATACGGATAGGACTTTTCATTATCAGGCGCATCCCTTGAATGGATTGAGGTCAACAATCGCCACACCTCGTGTTTTACAATAACCACCAACTCCGGTTCAATTTCCCCTACTGTAGGGTAACGACGTCCTGCCAAACAACAGGAAATGAACACAAGCAGTGTGTTGCCCAAGGCGCGACGCGATTTCATCACATCAATTGGTAACCTCGGATTACAACCACCAGTCTGTAATTTGGCACCACCAATCAAAGATGCCGTCTCACTAAATGCATCCAATTCTGAGGAGAATGAACTTGCCTCCAAATCTACAGATTCGTTATTACGATCCTGATCAATAAGCGGTATCAATTCAATGAGAGGCATTGTGAAGTCATTGAGAACGCTGGTGCTTAAATGAATTTGAGCCAAAAACAAATTTTTCTCTTTTACCACACTCATTGCCTGATGCAAATCCAAGCAACGCCAATCCAACTTCAACAAAAGTGACTCCAGCGTTTGCGTTGAATGCGTTCGCCAAAATGTGCACAACTCTTGAGCCACATGAGGAGCCACCATTACCACATTACCGTCCACAATGTATTTTGTAAGAATTTTAAGAAATTCATCTGGTCGCTTAAGGCGTTCCCAAATGTCGTTCCACAATAAATCCATGGAGTCTACTTCAATGAGACATGGCACAATGGAATCAAGCGCAACTTCAGGCGTTCGTGTCGTCTCTTGCAAGTAATCTTCAACAAATTGAATAATGCGACGCCGAGCAATGTCCTTGTTCTTCGTGGAACGGAAACCGTCCAGTGCTAAATGACAAGCATCCGTCCATCGATGGCGTTGCGACAAATGAGTAATGCGATCAGACCACGGACGCACAGAGATTGTATGCAAACTGCGGGCACCCATAACGTAAAGATGGCGCTGTGACGCCGCCACTGAATTGTAGCAGGCGTGTGTGGCTGAAAGTGCCAATGCTGGAGATACATTCCCACCGGTGGCGAGTGCTTTGAATTCGGCGGAATTGTAGACAAGGCCGGCAGAGACAATGTCAATGCATTCGAGTTCGCGACTAGAGCGGACATCCATTAGATGAAGCATTTCAGATTGATCAAGTAATGCCAATGATTTGGGACCAAGCCAATGGATTGCCAGTAAGTTGTAGCCCAATTGGATGTGACGGAGAGTGAGTAGTGTTATTTTTCCTGAGGAATTCATGTGAACCTAAAACAATAAATTGATTGGTTTTAATTGTAAATAATGTCCCAAAACTCAAAACTTACTTGATGAAAATGCAACTGCATGCCACGAGCAGAGGCCAGTACCGGATCAATCGATCGACTTGTGTCAGCCGCTTGTATAAGCACCATATGCCACGACAAAAGGGGCATCATATCCGCCGGGCCAACCATTGGATGAAATCGAATTACACGCAAACGTGGTCGCACCATGACTACAAAAAATTTCGACAATGTAGCCAACGCCACAAGGCAGTAATTGTGCAACGGATGTGACGTTTCATCGACACTGGTGCTGTACATGAGCGGCTCCATGGCACAGACTTCACCACGTGCGCCGCTAAACAAACAACGTGACTCACATCCACGAATGCCCAGGCGTCGTGTGAAATTCAGCGACCACATGGACCCACCGGAATCGGTGCACAATGCAAAAGCCGGTCGATTGGTCCATCGCAAATTCAACACCGCCGTATTTGGTGTTATTGCATCAGGCAACGATCGAATGACATTACCCGTAGACGTGTCTATCATGATAATGTGATTGCGGGCGAACCCTGCCAACAATCGTGTACTGTCAGGATTGAACGCTAACGCAGACACACTACCCTGTGTGGTGAACTCCTTGCAACACCACCGCAGCGTTTGCGTCAAATCGAATGCCAAAATGAAACCATGCGAGGTTCCAATCGCAATCATGCCGCTCAATGCCATTGACGACGCCAGACCCGCGTGTATGCGATCCGCTGCAGATGCTATTTGTGCTGAAACACCTTGCATTACGCAGTGACGCAATATCGAACCGATTACGCCCCCTTCGTCAGTACCACCACCACCACCAGCACAACTACCACCACATGAAGCTGCTGCTGTGGCATTGGTTGATGTTGATGGCGCAATAGAGGGTGTGGGTGTGGCGGCCGCTGATCGTTCGTTGCCCATGCCAAAAAAGTCCTCGGAGCCGATATCAGAGTCGAGTTCACTCAGCACCGTCTCCAATGATGGCATAAAATCAACAGCCGGTATTGAGTATTCGGCGTCATCGATCTTTGTTGCATATTATCATATACACGCACACACACAAACACAGAGAGTTTAATTAGTTTTTTTTTGTTCAGCTTTTAAACAATGTGGATAACGGTAAAAATTGATAAAACAAAAACCTGATCATCGAAATCTAATTGGAGTGATTCGGCTAGCAGGCTGTCATTGGATCCACGGTCAGATTCGAGCAGCGACTGCAACGAAGGCGCCTTCAAGCTGTCCATCTTCACTTGTTTTTGCCCACTGTAATTTATGCTGCTAAACAAATTGATTTTGGTCCATGATTATTTCGTTTTTTTTTTCTTTTCGTTTAACTTTATCACTGCAGCGAGTAACAATTTGGTTCAATTAAAATTACTCTGAATTTTTGGCTTCAATTTTTTGCACAATTCTTTCTTTTGATGATTATAAATAAAAAAGAGAAGTGTCAAAGAGAAGACGTTTTGGCTTTTGACATTTACTTTTCAGCGTCGTCTATTTTTAAATACCCATAAGGGATCGTCCATAAAATACGTAACACTTCAGGAAGGAGTATCCAAATTTCTCTGTTTTAAAAGAAATGATTTTTCCACTATCAATACCCATTCACTAAACTGGCGAACAACTGAAATGTTCCAAAGCGAATGATCCTAAATTTCAACCCCTTTTTGTGCTTAATTCTTTAGAATTAAAAGACTTCTTTTGCCCATCGTTATAGGGAAATTTGATTAGTACACGTGCAATAATTGTTGACTTTATTTCGCACGCTAAGTGATGTTAAAATAAAAAGCAGTCAATTTTCTATTTTTGGATAGTTTTCTCTGAAAACCTACAAATGTAATAAAAGTAATTAGCAATTGCCTTATTGGACGCCAACTTTTATTAAAGAAAACAATATCGACAGAAAATTGTTTTGCTAAAATTTTTATTCAACTTGTGACAGCTGATGAATGATGGGCGCCCCTTAGGAAATAGAACGGCGCCACAATCAACTGTAAAAACAGTCCAATTTAAATATCCCACATAATTTATTCGAAAAAATCCAATTTACAGCTTGGTCATTTTGTTTTAATTTCTGCATTAGCAAAGTTTTGACATCGCAGTCAAAATGTCAAAAATAAAAAATATCAAAGTTGTTTCTTGAATATAATTTTTTCTGTATTATTTTGCAACTATAAAACCATAAATATTCCGACAATAATATTTTCCCCCTAAAACAAATCAATTTCCGTATTTTGTTATGCTTTTTTAATTGATTGCTACAAAATTCTCCCAACACTATGAATAAGCAATATCGTGAAATTTTCACATAGTGGAAAATCAAAATAATAAAAAAAAACCTCGCAATTATTACCTAATTAGAAACAGTTGCAACAAAAATATTCCAAAATTGAGTCGGAGGAGGAACAAGACACGATGAGCGGCAGCCACAAGACGTGCATCGATTGTCAGCTGGAACTGGACCAGAAGCGGGTGGCACCCATCGAGTACGAAAGTGAGGTTATTGTGGTGACCAAGGTGAACAGGCAACCCGCCGCCCTCCACCACTATATGGCTGTGCACAAGAATCACACAAACATGAACAAGGCGTCGTTTATTAAACAATGTAAGTAGCTTATTAGGAATGTGAAGATGGATTTTTCGGTTCCCTCGCATTTGTCAATTAAATTTCAGTCTGTTAAATCAAAGGTCGCTTTAATATGTAAAATATCGATTGATGCATTTTATCGATTGCATTCCGATGCATTGAAAAATTATCTTTATTTTACAGTAATTGTTTGTTGTTGTAGGTGATGAGCTGCGCGAAGCTCTAGTGTATGTGATTCAGAAAAATCGGGGCTGCGCTCCGAATGATATTGTGATTGGGTTTCATGTGGATGGGCCGCACTACCATTTCATGATGGAGGCGTGTGCGCCAATTTCCAAAATTGATCTGAACAAACGATACGTGAACTATCCCAATGCCAGGTGGTTTGTGTCGGCCGAATTCTCAGCGGAACAATACTTCGACAAGCAGTTGGCGAATCGCAATGGCAGCGACGGCAGCAGTACGTAGTTCTAATTCTCTTCCTTTTTTTTCTACTTATGTTAATTTACAATAATAAATAATTTATTGAAATTGTTAATGAATGCAAACTTTTGTACATTGTGAACGGAGTTCGATCCAGTCTACCAATTGCACCAGTTAAGTTTTGCATTTTATGTCGTGTTATGATTGGACGTGCAGTGTGAGGAATGATGATTGAGGGCTGCTGACTGTTTATAGTGGTCTCCCCGCGCCCGTCGCAGTGGAATTAATTAATATATTTTTAAATATGTCGTGTGCGATCAAATGGCATATATATATTTTAGAAAATTCTCTTTTCGCTGATCTCAAAATATATATTATATAAACAAATTTAATTAATTATAATATATAGCAATTGTTTATTGCGTATTTTGAACAATTTAGCACTTTATTGATTCAAGTATTTAAATTCATTTAAACCTATAGAATGTCCTTGGTTAACATAAATTGCAATAAATTTTGGTTGTTTGAAATATTGGCGGATGTTACGATGTGATACCAACAACATGACGACTTATTACGTAATAGATCCATCAGGGTTTATTTTAGAAGCTTATTATTTCTGGTTATTAGCAGCTAGATCAATGAGGCTACTCAGTGAAAATATCTATTTCTTATGGCAGTGCTGAGCTTACAAACTTATAAAGTTTAGATTTTTTCCAACTGTACAGCAGCGACATGTAATTCTATTGTTGATGGGAATGCCGACTCTAATAGGATTAATTTATAATTTTGATGGCTTAATGAAATCAATGTTAAAATATTGTTAAATATTAAACTATACATTAAAAAATCTATTTTGAACATTAGAAATTATGTAACACCATTAAAAATTCCAAATTTAAAGCGTAGTGCATTCGATCAAATTAATATAGTCCGTAATTTTTATTATAATCTCAAATTATTTTTTTATTTTTTTTAAACCGACGTACTAACTATGTTTTAAAACGGCGCACCAACCAAACAACTTAGTATGATAAATAATGAGGTGATGGAATTTAAAATTAACATGAGAACTGCATATTGAGCAGCTCTTGAAAATTAGTCAACCTTATTTTAGCTAATTTAAAAACTAAAATCTTTACGTTTGACCTTCAGTAATGTGGTCATAATTATTCATTAAAAGTATTTTAAATTTTTTTTGGGTTTGTGTATTAATGCCCGAAACTGCTCCTCCTTTTCATTTAAAAACAGTTGGTTCGCATTTTTTTGTGATGAAGTTGCATTCTGTTCTCCGATTTGTAAATTTTTTTTTTTTAAATTGCGATAATTCTTAATAATAATAATAAATACGTAATAAGGTCACATCTTAAAAAGGCGATTCCCAAATTATGGTCATGAAAAAACACATATTTGTCGACTTCAATTAAAAAATAATAATTAAGTCAGCGCATTAGGAAATGCGTTTAAAAAGCGCTTTTCTACTTTGTTTTCAGTTTGGCGCCGCACGTGATTTTGACAGTTAAGTTACGAATTTTGCGATAAAAAGGCAAAACATTTTTCAGTGCTTTAAGTTCAACGGAATTTTCCAGTTTGAAAACAAAACAAAGTGCCTTTAATAAAATATAAAAAGTTCCTTGAGCTACCCCCAACATTGGCTCACTCCACAGCACCACCCACCTTTTACAATTCCCACACATGAACGCCATAATCTCGCTGTGTCATTTTTGCGACCTTTGTGGTCCATCGCAAATTTTCTGCACACAAACACTGCGCGACACAAAAGTCAAGGACTACATAAACATGAAAGACAACACCCCACCAGGATTGCATCAACCGCCACGCAACTGCAATGACTGCAACTCCGTGGGGCGACGTCAAATCCTCGTCAGTCATGATCCCAACAGTAGCGCCTCATTTCTGAGCACACAATCCCCCATATTTGGTGAAGCTGTGGCACTGGTGAAGCATGCGGCAATGCGAAGTCTCAGCAGTGAGGTGAGCTACAAACAGAATGGGGGTTTTGTGTTCTTTGGCGATGCGATGCGTGCCCATGTGCTGAGTCACACCTTTGAGATTCACGACTCACAGGCGCGTGGTTTTTCGAAACTATTTTCCATTGTGGTGCTGATGAAGGACAAAATGTTTTTGCTTAATATACAACCATTTTTGGCAGAGTGTTTGGTGAACATATCCAAAGAGTTGCAACAATTGGCCAAGGGCATTTATGACACAGAGCAAGCAAAATGTTCGGAGCGTGCGCTTCGCATACAAACGGGACAAACAAGTACAAAAGCGTCGCGCTCCCTTATGGAGTTGACGGGTGATCCGCACATTTTTGGCGTCTTGCATTCGCATTTTGCGTGGATTCTGTTGGCTGGTGCAAGATGCCTGACTGAGAGTAATTTAAATTTAATGCCCCTGCTAACACGAAAGATGAAAATGAGTTTGCTGGATGGTAAAGTGGATGAAAATGATGATGACGATGATGATGATGCGTTAACTTTGCGTAATATGAAGATTATTCTGAATTCAAGCTTTTTGCCACTTTGCTTCTGTGCCATTGCTGGAATACAAATTATTTTGAGGGGACGAGAAAATTTGACCAGACCAATTGCACGAGGATTGAGAGTGTTGTTCCCAGAACCAATGTTTCACAAAGTTAGTAAATTCAATTTGCAGAGATACGAATCAGAGCCACGCATTGCTACAATGAAATTGGAGATTTTGGTGCCAGAACCATCAGCACATATTTTTCGATTGGATTTTGTGAAACAAAATGACTTTTCTGTAAAATGGCTGGGTGCTGTTCCAGAGAAATGTATTAGTTTAAATAATATCCAATCACCGATTTTGTACATTAATGTGTTTTTCATCTTGCAGGTCCTGACCTTCTCATTAAAGTAATGAAAGCGCTTGAGGAAAAACTCCTGGATGAGAATGTCCTGCTCAAACATGTTACCGTCCTAATTGAAGAATGGAAAAAGTAAGAACCGTCACACGAAAATCATTCAGAAAATAATTAATTTCACTTTATAGCAAAGTGCTTTGCATGCAGAAGATTCGACCTCACACAGAACTGACTAAAATTAAGAAGATTCTCGGCGTACAACAACAGGATCAGCAGCTAGTCAACTATTGGACCAAATTTTTATAAAACGTTAACCAATAAAAATAACAATCTCAATATTGCTTACTGTTAAGAAACTGCATTTTTCTTTTTCACTGTTAATTTCATTTTATTGGATGAGAAATTCATTCAAAACACATTTTTTTTACACTGTTTCAAAGTGAAAAACAAAGAAAAAGAAAACGCTTGCTCCATCCTCCTGTAGCGTGCGTCCCCTCTTACTTCTTGTAACCGCATGAGCGCCTGCGACCGCGCGCCCTTTCAAACTTACGTCCCTTGGAGCGCACATATGGTCGTGTGTGCGAGTGTGGCACACCCGGTGCCAAACCAAAGTGTTTGTTGGCCTCGCGTGCAGTACGCTTGCCTTGCATCAACAAAGTGTGTCGGCCAGTTGGTGCACGCAGCGCCAATTGATCGAATGTCAAGATCTCACCGCCAGCAGCCAGGATGCGTGCGCGAGCCTTGTCAGTCACTTTGAGGGCGCACAACGACAATTTGGGGATCTCCAAAATGCGCTTGTCGTCGGTGACAGTGCCGACCACCACAGCGGTTGTCTTCTCATCGGTGCGATTCTTCATCAGCCGAGAGACGCGTTGAAGTGACATCGGTGGTCGATTAGTCCGCGCCATAAATAGGCGCCGCAACACAATGCGATTAAACTTCTTGTAGGTGCGACGGTGCAAGAAGCGGTACAGCTTTACCAATAGACGCAGGTAGACATCCTGCGATTTGGGTTCGGTGCGGCGCACCTTCCGATCGTACTTGTGACAAATGTCAATACCCTGCAAATTGAAACGAACATTTAAGTAATTAGTTGTAAATTTGCACAAAACTTCATTCGCTGATTAATTGGCAACATCAGGCTGGATTTTTCATTGATATTAACAATTATTTCAGTACGATGATTATGAATTATTATTTTTTAAATTATTATTTATTAGGAACACAAAAACTTCGATGCTTACCATTTTGGTAGCCGGATATAGAAGAAAGTGAAGTTGTGTGCGAATCGACGATGTCAAAATCAATGTGACACTTGGACGAAGGCTGCAAGTGTACTAGATTATTGTCCTAGATTTTTTTTCTTTGAATTTTGTACACAATCTTCAGTTGTCTTTACAAATACATCCTGTCCATTATTTTAAAAAAAAATTTAAAAAAATTAATTTTAATCATATTGTATTAAAGGATTTCAGGATTTAAACTGGTTAATTGAATTCACAATTTTAAAATAATATAAAAGAAACGTTTTCCATTTTTCATCGAAAATACTTTGAGATAGATTAATTATTTTTTTAGAGTTTGTTTGAAACGCATTTTAAAGACGAAATAATTGCAGGAAAATACACGGAATTGAAATAACAATTTAAAAAATCTAATATTCAAATAAAAATGAATTTAAAATAATTAAATTAATCATTGCAGTGGCTCAATCGTTCTAATACATTTTGCAAAAATAAAAAATATATAAAAATAACGGCAGACATATATAAATTCCACATAATGCTCAAAAATATATAAAAACATGAGAATTCCAAAATAAAATACATAAAATTCCAATGAAAAACCAACATCTTCATATAATGGGACCAGTAGAGCATATTAAAAAATTTGTCTTCGCAACAAAACCCTCGAACACGAGTGCTGAGCCTGAAGAAAAAGTCGAAATCCTCATTCCAGAAGTAAGCAATCACTTCCACAATTGTCTCAAAATTGCTACTTAACTAAATACAATAACACAATTACAAACATTTGTCGCAGCTTCTCATTTCTGGCTACTCGTTTTACACCTGGCCGTGTGCACCGATACTCGCTTGGTTTTTGTGGGACCGACGTCACGTAATTGCGTCAAAGCGTATATTAGAACTCGGTGCTGGTACATCATTGCCCGGCATATTAGCAGCGAAGTGTGGCGCCCAAGTGATCCTTAGTGACAACAGTACATTACCACGCACACTCACACACATTGAGCGTTGTTGCAATCTCAACAAATTGGTACCGGGCAAGGATATCGAAGTAATTGGTATCAGTTGGGGTGTTCTGTTGAGTAACATTACAAATTTAAATCCGATCGATTTGATCATATCGTCTGATTGTTTTTACGATCCGTCTGTGTTTGAAGATATTTTGGTGACTGTGAGTTATCTTCTGGAACAAAATCCTAGTGCTCGATTCATTTTTACATATCAGGAACGCAGTACTGATTGGACATTGGAGGCGCTGCTTGAGAAGTGGGAACTACGAGCACGACACATTAATCTTGATCCTGTGGGACAAAGTTCTGGCGTGGATTTGACAGATTTGATGTTGGATCATACAATCCATTTAATTGAGGTTACACTTAAATAAATATAACGGGAAGTAAATTTTGAGTAAACTTCGAAAACATGGCTTCAGCACAAGGCGCGTTCCGCAGTGTGGCACAAAAACTCTTTGTCGGAAATTTACCGTGGACTGTTGGTAATTTGGAGTTGAAAATGTATTTTTCAAAATTCGGTCACGTTTCCACGGCCAGCGTTGTTTATGACAAAAATTGTGGCCTTTCCAAAGGATACGGCTTTGTCATTTACAGTACAAAAGATGGATTTAACAGTGCGGCAACTAAACAGCACGACCTGGAGGGCAGACAGTTGCAAGTTCAACCAGCAAATAATTAGAACGAAATGAATGTTTTTTGCAATGTAGTTATGTATTTACAAAAATAAATTTTATTTTAGATTGTTAGTTTAAATTACATATTAATTGATTGGTTTGTTGTTAAAAATTATTGATCCTTTGTCGTTTCAGTGCCAGCTTTAGTGGGTTTAAAATCTATGAAACAGATTTTTAAAAAAAAGAAAAAGAAATCGAGCAATGCGACCCCAAATATAAAAGTGCAGGAGTTCTGCCTGTCAACGGGTGAATACTAAATTGTTATAATAGATTCAAAGGGAATCGCTGAAGTCAATCAATTTCGTTAAAGTTCAAGCCTTGCATTGTCCTCTTCAACTTTTCAACCCAACCTTATAGAATTAGACCCAATTATGTTTTCCATAATCTTGATGATTCATTGTAATACTTTCCTCGAAGTTTCAGTTGATAGAAAGCAATCGTGATTTTAAAAACTTAGGTGGAGTTAAATTAATAACTTTAAACTAAAAACTTATTTATTTTGATTTTTTTTATTCTTTTTTATGCAAAAGTGTTTTTTTTTATTCATTCCGCAACACAATGGGTAAAACTAGAACGATTTTCCATATAACATAAATAAATTGTCCAGAGAAGAGAAAATACATTTTTTCTAGAAAAAGAAAACACATCTATCCGTAATTCGAAATAAACAAATAAAGTCAACATTAAAACTGCAAAAATGGGTTTATAGTAAAAAAAATTAACTTTTCTTAAAAAATATATTAACCGATATGTTTTAATTGCTACAAACAATAAAGTTATAATAAAATTTAAAGTCACAAAAAAGGTTAACTGTAGGGCAACTAACGTATTATATTTACCCGTGTAAATTTTTGCATTTTATGATCGAATATAGTAGGGTTGTTTAATTGAAAAGAATCGATACAAAAGTTGCAGTAGACTTTGAAAAAATAAGCTTGTTTATATAAAAGTAAAGTGTCATTGAGATAATCATAAAAATAATCCTAAAATAGAAAATTCAAATTATCCTGTAAAAAAAACAATAACAAATCAGAAAACCTTGCATCATACTTATCCATTATACATTTTCATACCCTATACGTTTATGCGCGCACGAGGGTTGCATTCCAATTTCCTCGGCAATACGGTATAAATCCAGAATGTACAGATATTCTGAATATTATGCTAGCTGGTAGCATAGTAAAATATTCTCGTACGCATATATCCACTGGCCACTGCAATTTGGAAGAACATTGAACAATTTCACATCAAAATTTACATATACTTCACGAGAAAAGTGCGCCGCTAATTTTACGACACATTCTGTCGTACAAACATTCAGTATCGCTTCTCGGCCTAAAGGCTAAGATCAAAGTGTAGTATCTGTTCTTATCAGCTTAACATCTGATAGCTCTCCCATAGGGGGACAACAAATGTTAAACTGATTTTTGGAAATCGACGGAGTGCTAGGGGCTTGCTCCACCTCTGTCACGGGTTGGCCCGGTATTGCAGTACCGCCGGGATCGGCCCACTTAAATAAATGGTAAAGCAAAAATTAACGCGACACGAGGTACAAAGAATCTTAAAGCTTTGTACCTAGTTGACTTAATTATTCAAACACCCAGCAGTGCCTGGAAATTGTTACCTCATTAATGTGTGGTACCAAAATCTTTGTATCTGGCTGAACAAAACAAATCAATTTTTCAAATTGAAATCGCAAGGCGCCAGCGAGTGTTACCGTGAATGTTACACGTAAACCACATATGGGCATCCGCTGACCGCTATGGCATATCACATATGAACAGAATCGTTCGGAATTTCTCCTCCTTCGGGACAAAGCAATATTAACTAACGCTTAAATATGTTTCGCAATCACATTATGGGGACAAAAAAACGAAGGTCAAACGCAGAACAAACCTTTATGATTTCTTATTCTTGTGCATTATTAGTCACTTTATGCAGGTTGTTGAATATATCCTGTGAAAGGATCAAATGCGCAAGAATTGGTAGAAGTTACAAATATGGTCAATTTCATTTGTGCAAAGCTACTGGATTCCAAATACGGACAATCTAAACCTTTTTTAGTCGTTATAACAAATTTTCAAGATTCAAAGTTATGAGCAGTTTTATAAATGTGGGCTTATATCCTCAGACTACTTTAAATATTGCATGACCGTCGGTCGATAATCATAAATAAAAAAAGAATAAAGTTAATTGGTAAATACATTTATTTATTCAAAACAAATAATAACAAATCAAGGACTCCTCATCAACTGCATTTTTATGCATCAATTCCCATTTGTTCATCAAACTCTTCCTCTGTAATCTTTTTCTTCTTCCATTTCTTCAAAAGTTTTATATCATTCGCCAACTCCTGAATATCATCATCTGTAAACGCGGCTTTCTTGCGCTTCATCTTCTTCCCCGCCTCACCTTCAGAATCCTTTTTCAACTTCAATTTAGCCTTTCTGTCAGCTTTCTTCAATTTCTTTTCCTCCTTTCGTTGTTTAGACAATTCCCAAGCCTCAGTCTTCTTTTGGAATTTCTTTTTACCCCCAGGCCACTGACCAGTTTGTTCAAATTCCTTTAACTTCACTAAACGTTGCTGTTCTCGCTGCTTATCCTTGTAGACAATTTTATTAAAATCAATTTCCATTTTGGGTGCCACAAAGTCGGACACATTTCCATTAGTCACCTCGGGCATACGTGGCAGTTTTAAGAGCCCATAGCTGGTAGCAACCTGACCAAGGTTCAAATCTTTCACCCTCAACAACAAACTACATTCGTGCTTACTGTAGGCTTGAACGTGTGACACAAAAGCCTTGTTGGCTTTATCAAAAGTATCTCGATCCGAAATTTGAAGCTGATGCAATCGATTGTTGGTGTCATTCAAATTCGGTAAATTTTCCAACACCATTGGCTTCAGTGCAACCTTTTGATTGCGTTGCAAAAAATCAACGTACGCATCTTCCGTTGGCAGCAACAAAATAAGAGCATTGCCTGATTGTCCTTGCCGTGCAGTGCGTCCAACGCGATGCACAAACGACGAAGCGTTCGAGGGTGGATCCCATTGCAGAACCCAATCCATTTCCGGCACATCCACACCACGCGCCATCACGTCTGTGCACAGCAGCAAAATGTCAGAGGACTCCCTGAATTGCGACAGTATTTTAGTGCGTTTGTTTTTCATTTTGCCATGAATTGAAAGGACTTTTTTGTTCTTAACAAAATATGGCAACACTTTGGACCAGTACTCAACACAAGCACAAGTTGGAAAGAAAAGCATTGCCTTGGAAAATTCTGTATTTTGTAGAAAAGCTAACAGTGTTTGAAATTTTGTCTCCGGCTCAATAATTGCGTAGAAGTTCTCCAACAAAATTGGTGTGCTAGTGCTGGCCTTCTCTTTGACACTCACCACCACTGGATTGCGGAGGCCAGCTCGCATCAAATCGCTTACTTCTTTTGTTTGGGTAGCAGAAAAAAGACCGGTACGACGCTGTCGTGGTAAATACCGCAAAATTGAGTTTACAGAATTGGCAAATCCCAAGTCCAACAAACGATCAGCTTCGTCAAGTATTAGAATTTCAAGACTTTTAACACGCCCCGGCATATTTAAGTCACCCTTACGTTCCAACAAATCTTCCAGACGACCAGGTGTACAAATTAGAATTGTTGCTGCATTTCGCTTCAAATAGTCCACTTCTTCTTCCACGGAATTGCCACCGACAATAAGTTTTTGTGTAAATTGAATGTCTTCATGTTGCAGAAATTTGTCCAAGACATCTCTGGTTTGGACGGCTAACTCTCGTGTGGGTGAGATGATGATTGCTCCGATTTCGTTTGATTTCCATGGTGTTGTTTTGTGGTGGCGCAACAAAATCTCAATCATTGGCACAACAAAGGAGAGCGTTTTGCCGGATCCAGTAACTGCTTCGGCGGCAACATCTTTGCAGGACATCAGGAGTGGGATTGTGGCCGCCTAATTGTTGAATATTATGTTTACAAATAAATTTTGAAATATAAAATTGAAATGACTAACCTGCACTGGTGTCATCTTTGTGAAGCCAAACTCGTTGATGACATCCAGCACTGCTGGACTTAACGGCTTTGTTAGTTCAGTCCAATTTTGTTTGGACATTTTGAACAGGCTGTATTACACTTTATTTTTAAATAAAAGAATTTTTTTACATTTCAGTTTACACAAAATTATTTGGCTTCAACCCTCGTGGCTCTGTTTTGACTTTTTGCGTTCAATTTGACATATGTTATGTGCCGCGAATTTTGAACGAAAGTAGTTTACTAGCATTCGTTAAGTTTGGCAGCTAGTACAATTCATTTACAAAAAATCAAACAAATCGATAAAATTCATCAAGTACAAATGCATTCTTCTACTACACAAGAAAAATAAAATCAAAAATATAAAAAAAAATTATTTGACATGCAGAAAGACTGCACTTTTGCGGTATTTTGTTTACAATAAAAATATTTAATTAATTGAGCTTTGAAAATGCCACCAAAACCCAAATTTGCGGAAGGAGAACGAGTGTTGTGTTTTCACGGACCCCTAATTTACGAGGCAAAGGCGATAAGAATTAACAAAGTCACAGACAAAAGTATAAGATATTTAATACACTACGCGGGTTGGAACAAGAACTGGGATGAATGGGTACCCGAGAATCGTGTCCTTAAATACAACGATGCAAATGTGCAACGCCAAAAGGAAGTAAGCAAATCCCACGCAAACGTGGCCAAAAATCATAAAAAAGGTCCCCCAAAATCCAAGAAAAACGACGTTTTGGGCAGCAGCAGTAGCAGCAGCAGCGGTGGCGGCGGTGACTCACGTGATCCCACCCCGACCAAAGAGGCAGCCACCACAACAGCACCAGCAGGTGCAACCGCCACATCATCACGCAGCCGTAGTACCGCTGCGAAAGCGACACCAACTGAGACAACAACGTTGGACAACGACACATCCAACACCAATCACCAACAATCCACACAACCGTCGCAGCAGTTGCAAGTGAGCGAGATGCCACGCAAAAAACGGTATCGTGGCGATGCCAGCATTGAAACGGCCGATGAGTATCTGTCAAAGATTGAGGTGAAAATTAAGATGCCCGAGGAATTGAAGCCATGGCTTGTGGATGATTGGGAGGCCATCAACAAACAACACAAAGTCATTGAGTTGCCGGCCAAGCCGACCGTGCAAGAGATCGTTGACGCGTACGTGCTGTACAAAAAGACCAACAAAACACTATCCAAGGAGATGGCCATCAATGATGTGGGCAGCGGCCTCATCGAGTATTTCAATGTTATGCTGGGCACACAGCTGTTGTACAAGTTTGAACGGCCGCAATACATTGACGTGCTGGCGCAGCATCCACGCACCAGCATGGTGAATTTGTACGGGGCGTTCCATCTGTTGCGGCTGTTTGTTAAATTGGGCTCAGCATTGGCATTTTCATCGCTGGATGAGAAATCTGTGCAATTGTTGTTAATCCATTTGAATGATTTCCTCAAGTATCTCGTCAAGAATGGCACGCTTTTTAACATGCAACAGTTTGTGAGTGTCACCCCGGAGTATCTTCGTCGCGTTGAGCAGTTTAACAATTAGGATGGACAATCAGGCGCAAGATAACACAACAAAAACATTAAAATCAACCTTTCTATTCATACGTCATAGTTTTTAATTACTATTATCCTTAACACACACTTATGTTACATGTTACCTCTCATGTGTAATTAAAAAAAAATGAACAAAATATGAAATGCATGTTTACGTCCAATTTCCCACGAATGTAAAATCAAGTGCAAAGCCTCTTCCATGACTCGTCTCCTTTCTTGTTGCATAGGAATTGCGAGGGCACAACCACGTGCTATTTGTATTATTCTATCATTTATGTGCTGTATCGAAGAGATCATTCCAGAATAAAGGCGTCAACATCTTCGTGCATAAATATTTTTAATTATCCTTTTTTTCTCCAATAGGTAATCGGTATAAATTTGTGTTGTCGTTGATATTAAAGTATAAACAAAATTAACATAAAATAATTCGCGTGCTTCATGTAAAAACTTATTTAAATAATAAATACATTATAGAAAATTTAAATTAAACTTATTTTTTACTCAAACTTTTAATTTTTTTAAATTTGAATATTTTTCAATTACAGTTTATGAAGAAAGATTGTTTTCCTGTGTAGGACTCCAATTAGCGCTTTAGTGAAGTTTTATTGTCACGCATCCAATAGCGTCCACTAACGGATCGTTGGACGCCTGGCTGACAGATCGTTAAGGTCCTTGAGGTCCAATGGTTTTCCTTACAATGCTGCAAATAATTGTTTAGAACAGCAGTGATTATCAAATTAAGGAAATGAGGTAAGTTATAGCACGTACTTACTAATTATTATTCTCTGGCTATAGGTTTAAAACTCTAAGCAGGCAGCAGCAAGATGCAGTTGCGAATGCTCATAAATGTGACGAAACGGAAGCGTAACCAGCTTCTTTTCGGACATTTTCAATATTTTGTATAGTGGAACAAGAGCTCTGTTGGAACAAGCAATGCTCGCAATTGAGTGTGGTCCCGTACCCATATTCAGATCCTATATCGGTATGTTTTTGATAATAGAAATGAGATAAAAAATAAAACAAACAAAGGAACACAATTTCTTAATTTTTGAGGAAAAGTGCAGTGAAATAAGATTCATCTTCCGATGGCAATAAATGGCATGGATATCCGCTTTTAAGATATTTTTTGGAGTGGTTTGGAATATTTTTGTTTTCAACATTTGTACTTTTCACGATTTTGGATTTGTACCATTTATTTTTAAACTCCCTTTGATTTAATATTCACGATTTTACTATATTTACATGTTTTTCATTCCTAGTTAATTGAATTTTTCCAAAGTTTTGTGGCAAAAATAAAAATTTAATTAAACTGAAAATTATTTGTGAACACTTAACATAAAATAAATTATTTTCTAAAAATATAAAATATTATTTTGAATTTCGCGTTACATTGAAACATTTCACAATTTTTGGGTGCGTACTGAAAAGGCGTACACGCTCAAACGTCAACACGTCCACGAGGGTAATACTGCACTGATAATTGATAAACTGAATAACAATTTAGAACAAAAACTAACACAAAATGACTTTTAAGATTTGACATTTTGACAGTTTGAAAAATTTCTCCAGCCCAGCCGCAAGCATATCTCGCGTAATGTGTGGAAACGGGAAAAATATACTTGGAAAATTTTTGTTTGTGTAACGCGTACATATTGGAAAATACAGCCCTATACAATCATTTTCCACCAAGTTTATTGATTTTTTTTATTACATATGCGTGTGATTACCATTTGGCATTAGCAAATAAATTGCAAAAAGTTTGCTTGCCCTCACAGTTGTGATAAAGTGTTGTAAGAGTCGTTCGATAAACAAATTTGAACAGCGTTTACAATTATAAGGGAATTTTGTGGCATATCGTTACCGCATTAAAGACGTGTAAGATAAAAGATTTGATTTTTGTAAGTGCTTTCAAAGAAAAGGAAACATATTATCAATTCAAAATGTTCCAAACCAAATTCTTCCAATTTGTTTAAAGTGATAATTCGCGATTTTTGTGACGTCGAATTGTTTTATTTATTTTAATTTCTAGATGAAAGTGGTTTTATTGATAAATTCTATTTTTTTTTCGCGAAATTCTAAAAAAGGAAATTTCTTAAAGTGCATCACAACTGAAAAAGTTTTTCTAATTGAATTAAAAAAAGTCACAAAATTATTTAATTATATTGAATTGATAATAATTGTCAAGACTTCTTAAGAATCAATATAGAAAGTGCCTTAATACTAAATTTAATTTCTTCTAGTGCATTAAAAAAGTACACCTGTGTTGCTGTTGTTCTTTCAATTAAACAACAATAGGAAATTAAGAAACACACTCACACTTCGAACGACATCTATAAAAAGTAGCAGAAACACAACAAATGGCTGATTTAAGACGCAGAAAAGCGGGTGATGGGGCCGCTGGTGAGGGTGATATGCTGGCGGCGTCACAAAATGATGCAGACGCACACCACGGTGATTCGGCTACAGCTGATTCCTCTGACCACGTATGTTTTCTCCGCTTGGTTCCTATATTATTGCTCATTTAAATTCTATAGCTAGGTATAGTACCGAAATTGTTTGCTCTACATTTCTAAAATTATCCGATTAATAGGTTGGCATGTACGCCATAATATGCAGATGTAGGCTTAATTGCTACAACGATGATTGTTGCATCGTCTTGGTTCGCTTTATCCGTATATAAGATCGTGTGCATGAGTGGCGACGGATGTATGGGATTTGAGTCAAGTGCGATTTAAGTATAGGATATCTTAGTCGCATTGTATAAAATAGAAAGAAAGAAAGATAATCACACTAATTAGTTTGTAATCGGTTTGCTATGGCGCCAAATTAGGGGAATTATCAATTTAAGCTTGTTACTTACTTTGTCTACAAACTGTGATCATTTGCAAGCGCAATTTGGCTGTAGTCAAAAGAAATACTAAGATTAAAGAGTAGAGAACGTTGCAATTTCTCTTTTGTAAATTCTAATTGCCATAAATTCTTTCAAAAAGATAAAACGAAAAGAATACCCAAAATTCTCAGCTGATTTACATCTCAAAATTTAATTTGGCCACAATCCACTTGTTTAACTTGGTTGAAATTGTTTACGTTTCGAAACTGCGGTATCAAAAACTGGTCAGTGGTCACCTACCTACCTTGTTCGGCTTGATCATACATAATAAACGTCGCTTAGGTGATTGACCTTTGGGGAATGGAATTTGGGTATTTTTGTGTATATGATTTGATAATTTCTGTTCATTTAACTGATTACTGATTGTCGATTTAATTCACATACGATTTTCTTGATTTAGGCGTTTTGCTGGGATGGTCTTTTTAATTTGAACCATACTAGATGTGTAATGAAATGCAAATTTTACTATAATTTCAGTCCTAATTGTATTTAAATAATACATATTTGTTAAATACTTAAACATAAAGGAGAAAAGTTCATGTCTTTTAATTTGGGAGTCTTAAGAGTTACTTTAAAACACAACTATCTGAATATGAAGCTAAATTGTCGAACATAGAAATACTTAGAGAATGGTTTAGTTTTATGTTTACGTAAAAAAAGAAGTTGTTATTCGTGTCTAGATGCAATCAATCCGTTCAAAGAGAATCTCAAGGGACTATAGCTTATATAGATGGTAATACAAAATGTTAAATTATGCATTTGAAAAAATAAGTCAATAGTTTCTAGATAAGTAAAAACGTTTGGCTTTGATAACTTTTACAAAATTCTTTTTCTATTACATCGACAAATATTATTTTCTTTGTGTTCAAAATAATATTCTTTTTGAATTACATATTATTTAAGAACGGAGTTTTTATTTAAAGGTCACGTTATTGAAATAAAATTTTGACTGTTTTTGCATCCAAGTAAAATTAAATTTACAGAATTCTCTCTCATCCATATTTGATAACAAAATCTCTTAATTCTTAAATATTGTTATATTTTCCATTTTTACTTGACAGAAAGGAAAAAATTAGCAAAAACTCATAACGAAAACACAAAAAAAAATCAAGTCAACAAAATAAAAAAAAGCTTGGAAAAAAATTATTAATTGGTTATAAAACTTATAATGATTAAAGAATTGTGTGGCGTATGGCACGTACTCGTATTTGTGCTGTTATCTGATCCGTCTATGAATCTAAGAATTATAGATTTCTCAATTAATGTCGCACTATTTCAATGGTACGTTGTGTTGATGCACTCATGACTAAAGTCTCAAATTCAAAAAAATATTTAGAGTATTCGAATAATAATATCTGCAACAACACAGATAACAATTTAAAAATATTTTAATTGTCATTGTAAATTAAAGCTGATCTATTTATGGAATTTGTTTGCATTTAAACCAAAGATCTAAGCTTTGTGATTATGGAATACTAAACAAAATTTGTTTAAATTTAAAAAAAGCTCTAACACGTTCCTAAAATTCCTTTGTCGATACTTTGTAGAATCGTGCATACAAACATTTTTTTCTGCCGGCTATTTCTGATATTCATACAAATTTCAATGTCTCAGTGAGGATGTTCATAGTTCAACTATAAAAAATAAGTAAAAAAAAAAAATTGAGAAGCCAAAAATAATCGTCGTTGTCACACAGTGTCGTACCGTGACCCTTGACGTCCGTTCGTCGCTTGTGCATAATCTAAACATAAACGCCATCGCCATGTATGCTTTTAAACTTAAAATACAAACAGTTTTCATGAGGAAGCCCCATTAATTAAAATCTGAATCAATGAATGACTTGGCGATAACTAAACTAAATCGCGGTCGGTCTAAGTCGCGCCAGACCATGCGTTATTATGTTAATTGTTATTATTATTTTCAGTGCAATGTTGGCCGCGTATTTGTAATCGATATTTTTACAGTAACTTTTGTTGCTTAGTTTGATTAAGATTAAGTTAGCTGTGTGAAATGACGACGCCTCGTCCCATTGGTCAATAAACACGTGTTGTGTTTCTCAATTGGTGGGATTGTTTGTTTTCAGATTGGATGATTTTTTTTATTTTGATTGATTGCTGAAATTACGTTGCTTAATTTGTAACTCAATATGGATGGGAATTTGTGCAATAAAAATAGAAAATAAAGAATAGATTAGTTATTCCGTCAGTTAAGGTGGTTTTGATCCATTTGATTTGTGTGTGTTTTTGAGCCTAAACAATTTAATACGGAAAATCATTTAAAAATTTACACTAGAGGGAACTGATAACAGTCTACGTTATTTATTATGAATTATAATCCTGGGGTCGAGCATTTAATCATTTTCTAATCTTTGAATTTAAACACTTGAGTCATAAGTTTGTAATTCTTGAATATGGTTACGCCACAAGGTGCATTTTAAATTTGTCATCAGAAATTAAAATATGCTTTTAAAATTATTTTAATGCAAATTGTTTGGGCTAATCCTGATTTTTGTTTACTAACTAAATACACTTAAATTTACAGATTGATTCAGAGGAAGAGAAGCTGCCTGAAGATAAATACGTGAAGGAGTTATCAAAAACACTTCCCCAAGGAACTGACAAAACTCCTGAAGTACTGAAAAGTGCAGTACAGGGACTTCCAGATAAGTAAGTATTTAATTTATTGAATCCACCATTAATTACCATAATGCACTTTGTTATTCATTTATCAAGGTCACTCGGCTTATTTCTCCATTACATTTATGAATGACCACAATGTACCATACAGACAATGCAACATTATTTTGCAACAAAACAAGTTGCTACCTCACTTAATTACAGTGCAATCTCATGCCAGTTGGCACGTCATATCAAAGCTGTAATTGCATGCAATTGGTCATTAATGTTTACAAAAGCAGAACCTTAACCCATTGCCTGCAGTTTTATTACACGTTATTCTGATTACATACTTTAATTATTAATAAAATGTCATCTTTATGATGAATTTTGTGGTGGCATTTAATTTTTTTTTAGCCCATGGTAATTTTTATTTTTAAAATTTCTCCAAATTGGGCATCATCGTTACATGACACAATTTCACACGTTTTTAATATTAACGAGATCAAGGGAGTGTCGATAGCGGCCGAATCAGTAACCTTTAATTGGTCTTTGCAGATTGTCGTCTAGTCTATAAAAATGTAGTATTTACATTGCGTGCAATTGATTTATTTTAATTGAAATCAATTGTAGAATGTTGAAAATCAATCAAGAACGATTAAGATTTTCTCATTGTGCGTGTGTGTTCAAACATTTAAACCAACTATAGCTGTTAAAGATTTTTAAAAAGATATGCTGCTTTTGGTTGATCAATCAATTTCTACAGAATTAATTAAAATCAAAAATATGGTGAAAATCGTCGTACAAATTTTAATTTCGTTTTTCCATTTTCTAGATGGCGCAATTGGGTGATTCGCGGCATTTTCACAGTCATCATGATGGCTGGATTTGCCCTCATCATCTATGGTGGACCATTGGCTCTTATGATTACGGTAATTGTATTTTATTAACTCCTAGAATAAGATTGCATTTATTTTACACACACGCAATTCTAAATTATGATGTGCTTCGTAGTTATTGCGCAAAGTAGTTGCTTGTCGATGCTTTGCGTGTCAATTGGCGCCAATTATTTATAGATAACAATAGAACTTAAATGCAAATGGAGTGAAAAATTGTTTTTAATTGTTATTAATCTTGATTGTTGAGGATAACAGACCAGACTCGAGAATATTATCACCTATCAGTAGACTGTAGTATTTTTATTAGGTGTAAAATCTTTAAATTGGTTCAATACGCTCTTTGTCCTAGTATGGGGTGACTTCCACTGAGATAACAAACATAACGTATGAGAGATATCACAATGAAAAATTTCATTATTGTAGTATGTGTGCTAATTCGTTGGTGGACATATGTGGAAAGATAATTTTAAGTAGATGTGAAGTTAAAAATGAATAAAAGGAAGTCACATTAAAAACGGGGTGATTTTTAATAAAATGTTTTTTGGGTAACAATAGCCTACTTCGGAATATTGTCCCTTCGGTGTTTTGGCTGCCATTCAACATTGCATAATATCTAAAATCACATTTAAATAAATCAAAACGAAAAAACATTTGCTCGCTAGTTGTATTAAGTAGAAACGTTGTCAACCTTTAAAATTTAGTTTAATTCATTTTTTTTGCTTTTCAATTTCTGTGCATTTTACGAGTACCTTTACTTACACAACGACTAAAAGTTTAAGGTTAATTTATGATGCACTTTAATTTCCCTTACATTGCTGTAGTCAATTAATGCTCGTTTATACTTTTATGCACTTAAGAGGTTACGCTCCAATTGCGTTTCTTCCACGAATTAAATTACGTTTCGTTTACGTTTTCTTTTTCTTTTTGTGTTTTTATGCACATGAAGCATACATGTTACGACATTTTGGAATTGTATGAGTTTGAGCTTAGTGCAAAAATCGATTATTCAACTCCCACAGCAACCGTGCTTTTATGTTATTCACTTTCGTGTTGCTGAGTATTGTCTGACGATTGACAGGCTTCCACAATCGATGGAAATTGCATTAAATTTAGCATATTGAACATAAATGTAAATCAAATCATGAATGTAGTCATAAAAGCGTCATAAAGTTGTTGAGGATATATTTAAAAATAAATATAAAAAATATTGCTTAAATATTTGCGCAGCGAAACAACGCAATTATTGTTTCCTATGCAAATATGTATGTCCAGTCAATAAAGTGTCAAATTGTGTCATCCAATGATTTTGGAAAGGATATGCGATAAAATTATTTATGTATTCTCTGTTGTTACAAGCGTAACAACATTAATGACATATATAGGGGCGTGTAGTTTGATTGAGTTAATGTTTTTTTATAAAATATCTCCATTCTGCAAATTCTTTTGTTTTTCATTTAGAACGATATCACATAGTTCAAGGACAAACGAGTTGCATTTAATAGCACCTCAATAATAACAATAAACATTTGATTACAGTCATTTATTCGTTTAAAATGCAATTTCCGTTATAAATCATAAAAGTTTAATTAGCTAAAGGCATTTTGATGAACTTATGAGTTGAAATAAAATTAATAAATAATTTAAATTAAATAAAACATTATTTTTATTTACAGACTCTTCTTGTTCAAGTGAAATGCTTCGAGGAAATTATTTCAATTGGATACTCGGTATACCGCATTCACGGATTACCGTGGTTCCGCAGTTTATCCTGGTACTTCTTGTTGACTTCCAATTACTTTTTCTACGGAGAAAATTTGGTTGACTATTTTGGTGTGGTTATAAATCGTGTTGTAAGTTGCTATAAACCAATATACATAATTAAAGAATCCTTTTTCTAATTAATTTTATGTTGCAGGAATACCTTCGCATTCTCGTTAAGTACCATCGTTTCCTATCATTCTGCATGTACTGTATTGGTTTCGTGTGGTTCGTCCTCTCGCTGGTCAAGAAGTACTACATGAAACAATTCAGTTTGTTTGCTTGGACTCATGTCGCCCTGTTGATCGTAGTCACCCAGAGCTATCTTATTATCCAAAACATTTTCGAGGGACTCATTTGGTTCATTGTGCCCGTCTCAATGATAGTCTGTAATGATGTAATGGCCTACATGTTTGGATTCTTTTTTGGCAAAACACCACTCATTCAATTAAGTCCCAAGAAAACTTGGGAGGGTTTCATTGGTGGTGGTTTTGCCACCGTTGTGTTTGGATTGGTGTTCTCCGCTTTTCTGTGTCAATTCCAGTACTTTGTGTGTCCCATTGAGTATTCGGAGAACTTGGGACGCATGACAATGGAATGTGAGCCATCATTTTTGTTCCAACCACAACAGTATACAGTACCGGTGCTGAATCAAAAGTCGATTACATTAACAATGTATCCGTTTATGTTGCACTCGTTGTCGTTGAGTGTGTTCAGCTCGGTGATTGGACCATTTGGTGGATTCTTTGCGTCCGGATTTAAGCGGGCATTCAAAATTAAGGACTTTGGTGATGTTATTCCTGGACATGGTGGCATTATGGATCGTTTTGACTGTCAATTCTTGATGGCCACTTTTGTCAATGTCTACATTTCCAGCTTCATTCGTATGGCATCGCCCACCAAATTGCTGACACAGGTATTCAGTTTGAAGCCGGAACAACAATTGCAGCTGTTCAACTCGTTGAGGGATCACCTCGAACAGAGGAATATACTCAATTAAATTAATTTCATTATATTATGTCGCTTATATTATTGTTAATTCGTAACATAGGTTTGATTGAGATAATGTTGACTTTATTTAATTTAAAATTAATTTAATTTTTAAACGATTTGCCAAATACACAAGCTGTTAAAAATTGCGGTTTGTTATAGTGAGCGGTGTTGTGCATAAACGTTTCATAATTTTGTGTACAATTAATAATCTTGTAGATGAAGGAAAGTGGGTGGTACAGTTTTTGCTAAAGTTTTGGAAATGTGTACTCGGTATACCTAAATTGTTTATTGGCGTCGTATTATATTGTGGATTTGACGAAATGGCGATTAATATGTTTACCCGCCATTTTTTAAAAATATTTTCATATATACTAGATTTCGAGGAAGATCGGGTTTATATTGTATTGTGTATTTTAGAAAAATTTCTAGTCTATTTTTAAAATCAAGATAAACACTAAAACTCTTATCTCGTAAAATATTGACAAATTCTACTAACAATTGCATTCCAGAAATATAGTTTTTTGGTAAATGAGAAAAGAATTGAATTGTGGTTTTGAGGCAGATTAGGCCTTTTATGTGCGTTTGTGACCAAGCAAATAATGTTTACAAAAAGAAAAAGAAACAGGAATTAAAAAAAAAAATTAAATTTCAAAACATTAATATACACATTCATACACATATTTAGTGTAAATTTTAGACAGTGCGTGTTTTAGTGGAATTACCCCCATAGCAACCAAAATTATTAAAAAAACGTAATATGTATTCTATAATTGTGTAAATTATAATTTAAAAGGAGAAATTCTTTAAAATGTTAAGTAAATTATATATTAGCTGGTTGTCATGGATTCAGAAACATTAATAACAAAAATCAACTCGATGTTGTAGTAACACACCCTTAATTGTTGTTGTTGTTGTTCGCCACTTAATTGTATAAGAATAAACTGTGCAATTTAACAGATCCTTAAATATGTGTACCCCCCCTGTTAGCAATCATATTCACATGAGTGTGGTGTATGTATTTATGTATAGATGCGGTGTTTTTTATGTTGATTAATGTATTTCTTTTTTGTTGTGTTTTTATTATAATAATTATTATTTTTTGTTATTTTTTCTTATTTCAACACAAATAAGGCAATGTGACTTTATTAGTTCCGAAATTCATTGCTCGAATAATGCATTTAATTTAATTAATTATATACATACATAAACATACATGTAAACAATAAACTATATTTTAAATGAGATAAGAAAGCTTTGCTTCACCTTAATTGTAATTAAATTGTTCATTAGTTATATACATATTTAGTTGTCTTTTTCTTTTAAATTTTATATTTAATGTGGTTCATTATTTTTTAAGTATATTATACAATTATGTTTTCAGGTTGTTTTTAAATTGGCAAGTCATATTTTGATGGAATAGATGCATTATGAAATATTATGTGCAATAAATGAACCAATTTTATCCTATCAAAATGGATTGCAAACTATGAAATTTACAATGTACCTTGATATTAATACAATTACATATTGTACAAATGTGCATCTAAACTACAATTTTTGCAAAGTTCAATAAATCAAAAATTTAGTAAACATTTTATCATTGAATTGCTTTCCGTCATCCAATTTGTGTTTTTCTAATTTCATTGATTCATCCCGCTGTAGAGCAAATGAATATTAATTATTATTTGGTTAGAAAATAAATTTATTGATTGTTGATGTATTTTATTAAATTTATCTACAGAATAAAATATTAATAAACAAAGTCTATACATACAAATATTACTAATAATGATACATAAATATTAATTTGAAAACAACTTGTAATTGTATTACATGAATACAGATACGTTCTATCTTCTGAATGTCTTCTAATGGATAAATAAAAATTATAAAATACAAACATTACTGTACGTTGTCTTTGTAATTTACTTTTTTTAGTGTGATAATTTAATTTATTTATTATTTAATATTTGTTGTCGAATAATGTTAAGAAAACGTAAATTTTATAACAGTCTCAAGAATTATTATTTAAAAAAAACAGAATAGTTCACAATCTTATTTTTTATAAGGAACAAAGGTGTTATCTGTTTTTTTATAAAATTTAAAAACAGCTGGAGCAATTTTGACCGAATTTAAATTTACTTTCAATATTATAAACAAAAATAGCTGCAAAGTATTTTTTTTTAAATTTTTATTGAAAACCACTCAACATGAAATTATTGCCAAAAAGTCTTTAAATAACGTAACTGTTTAAGATCATTATTTTTTCATTCAACCTTCTAATTTTCAAAGGTTAAAAATTATGATTTTAGATTTTGTTTTGATTGTGTTTTGAAAACATTTTCGTATTTTTTGCAATGCAGTTTTATTTAATTAATTTTAATAATACATTATTAAACAATTAGAGTAAGGCAATGCCTTAGTTGAAAGGCAAAAAATTAATTTTTCCACACCAAATTAGGATTATTTTAAAAAGTTCTTTGGAAATAAATCTTTTATCCCTGCTTTCTCAACATATCTCGCTGCTTTTCCTTAAAGTCCATTGAATGTGAAAATATCTTAATTATAATAAAAATTTAAATTTAAACCACCAAACGTACCAACAACTAAAAAACAGACAGACTTCAATCAACTCACACAATATAAATCATTCATTTGCAAATTTTGCAAATTCTTCCAATTGTATTTTTATCACGTCTTCTCATTCACAGATTGGGTTAGCAGATATCGCGCCAAAATTCCAAATTGAAATGGGAAATCTTTTGACTTGGAACACAAAAAAAGAGAGCATAAACAAATTGCACACTGCGCGTATGCCAAACTAATAAAGTAAATACCTATAGAGTAAGTTGACATCCGTTCACAAATTCTGCACACATTGTGGGTACCTTTTGTCATTATTCAATTTGTTTGTCCTACCAATATAATATGGAGACGCATGTGATTGCTTTTTGTTGGCGCTTAAATTTTGGAATTTCCGTGAGCGGAAAACATGTGTCCGTTTTAAATGGCACGTTTGTTTGAGCAAATTTTTTAAAGACCACATATTTGGAAAATGCAGCAAATGAAATTCAAAGCAAATTATGCTCATTTTTTCCTAATTAAGAGTGTATCCGAGCTTTGTGGAAGGTGTGGGGTATTTCGAACTTCTTCCACTCATTTCTAAGTAATGCAGAATGTGAATGTGTTTTAAAAGTAGGAGTGTAAGTTGGTGTAGGTACTGTTGATTTAGTTATTTGGACTTTCGCGCTTCAGTAATTTGCAAATTCTCACGAGCGGCATTATGACAATAACTGATTGAGAGTTACGGCAACTGCTAATTGAAGATGTGCTTGCAACGACTTAGGATCTGTATATTTGAAGTCATTATTCATGGTGTGCTGAAGACATGGGAAAACAAATTATATCAATAGTTTGTTTGATATAAAATTAACAGAATGATACATTTTTGTGACTTTAATTTCAGTATTGTGATCTGTGAAGATGCCAGCCACGCCAATGGAAAATGCAAAATGTACGAAAGAAAGTCAAAAAATGTACTTTCTTGATGAGGATAAAACCGCTTTATGTTTATTGAGGTCAAACTGTTTTTATTTGAATTAATCATCATTGAATTTTGTTTCAGGCGACTTTTGTGTTTAAACCAAATTCGGCTTTAGGCCTATGCGGCATTAACGCACAAAACATAATTATTGTGGATGTTTTATTTCCGTGGATAATTACTTAATCACATCGGAAACCAACAAACTATTCATACACGAAGAAATTCTCACCTAAAGTGACAAAGATGATGGATTAGTTAATTTGTGACTTAAGGCGTCTTATTGTGGTCAGCATTTGCATACACTCGTACACAAACTATATAGCAACGCTTAGGCTGCATCCTCTTTCATGCACACAATTAGATTAAAGAAGGGAATAGAAAGATTTTTATAGATTCAAAGAAATAACGCACACATAACAGATGAGGTCAAAATTAAAAGGCGGAAAATAAAACACCTTGAGGCGGTTGGAAAAGAAACTGTAATTATTTAAAATAAAAATATTATATACATTGAATTTGAAAAGAAAACTGTTCATTTTCAATTCAAGTGAATGGGAATTCAAATGCACAGTGGTGTGTGCCATTGTAATTTCTAATGATCTAGAAATATTGAAAAGTCCAAGGCGTTACTGAGGCGATGTCGTGTGTAATTATCTTTTTCGATGTCTTGTGATTCTTTATATTATTTAAGAGACATTGGATTCCCATATTTATTTTATTTTTATTCATAAAAGATGGCACTTTCTCCTTCTTTCATCACATTAGTCATTTCTTACGCATATAACAAAATTTAATGTCAAATGTTAAAGTGTCAGTTTAATTTGCATAAACTGAAATGTACTGAATGAAGGCTATCAGAAGATTTTACTGAATTGTGTAATGCCTTTTAAATCCAATGGGATTCAGATTAAAAATATATTTTTTCAGCAGATTTTTGTTTCACAGTTTTAATCCAAATATCCGATTAAATGATATTGTGGTAAAAATATTATTGTATAATATCTGAATTTAATTTCAAGTGCAAAAATGGCAAATAGTTGAAATCTCATTTAGTTTAGTTTGAGTTTATATGCAATGCAACAACAAAATAAACATTGCTACGGTTTTCTCATTCGGAATATTTACTACTCTATTGGCCGCAAGTGGCGCTGAAAAATAATTAATCATTTAGACAACCATAATTTGGGCCTACAGAGGGCTTAACTTATTTTAATTGCCTTTAACGCCTTTCTATGATAACTATTTAAGATTTAAACTAAACAAATTGACTTGGTTTATGTTGCAGTACCCCGAATTTATTCCTTAAAAAAAGCGCCACCTCTTGTCGACTGGACAAAGTATTTCTGTTTAAAATCTAAACCAAATACCGTTCAATTGAAATAAACTAAATGATATCTCAATAGAAAGCAACATAAAAATGTGCATAAAAATCACAACAGTTTAAGAATGATTTAAAAATTAAAATATTGAAAAAAATAACATAAATTCCATAAATTTTATTTGGCGAAAACAAGGAAAAATAATTTACTAAATTTTATAAATTTACAGCAATTTAAACGTAATATAAAAATGCCAGCTTTAATAATTTAATCATTTGGTTTTTATTAAAATTAATACATAAAATGACATTAAACTAAAATAAAATTTTAACAGCTTAATAAAATTAAAATTTTAAAATAATTTAACATAACAACATTAAGTATCGGCAATAAAAATCATATCAAATAACATTATTGCAAACACGAAATTCGATTTCAACTTTAAAGCTACGTTATTGATTATTTAAGCTTTAAAATTTCATTATCGTTGTCATAAAACAAAATCTCCACCCAAAATCAGCAATCACTTAAAGCACCATTAAACAAACGGTGACAAATTAACACTTGAGCACATTGTTGCATTGTGGTCAGTATTTTGAGTTTGTGCATAAATTTTCGGTTGCCCATTGATTATCTTTTGCTGTCTAAAGATCATCGAAAAGCTTCAAAATAATCTTTATGTGTACAAAAAAGAGTACAAAGAAGATCTTATTGAAGTTGTAGTAAATACAAACACTTGAGTTGAGTCGAGAGGTTATTATTCAGTCAATTGAATTACGACTTCAGTCAACCCATTGAAAAGAAAGTGAAGTTAGCATGCGCTGCCAGCTTGTTACTCCATTTTAATATACTTTGTATTTGAGATTAGGCTTCCGGTTCCCATGAATATGTAATTCGTTAAATTACAGCACAATTTACATTTTATTAAGTTATTTAGAAGAGATACATTTGATAGCTTTGTTCCCTTAACTTTAAATTGCAATGTCTGCATAATACGGTTGTGTGTAAAGCTGCTTGAAAATAAGTGGACAGATTGCATCCATCTCGTTAATTTGAGAGCATTGCATATTACATGTTGCACTTGACGTGGTAAAAAGTGAAGAACTTTTAATAACATTTTATATTGCATTCGGTGTAACATTTCAATGAAGATGCTCGCGGATTTTTAGTTAGTCTTTTATAAAATCAATGAGAGAGCAAGAGCGTAAAAAATAAAAAGTCTCAATGAAGCGAATATAGGAGCTATATGGAAAACAGAAAAAATTGTTAAGAGCTTATAGGGTGCTTGAGCTCGTGCGCCTTTTTCTTGTATGCTCAAAAAACTCACCTATTAATCCGAAGCGATACCACTCAGTCAGTCAGTTAGTGAGCGCTCGACGGTCACCACAGAGGTTCATTTATATTTTTCTTGCGATCCGTGGTGCAGTAAATTAATTTACTTCGTATTGTGTGTGCTTTTAAGTGCAAATTACATAAAAGTAAATTTAAAATATTTAATAAAATTATTTGGTGTTGAAAATTTTTCAAAATATTTTTATAATTTATGTGATTTGAACAAAAAAAAAATTAAAGTGTTGTGGTGCCATTAAACAATTAAAAATTAAATCTGGAGAATAATTAAAAATTTATTGATGAAAAACAATTGTTAAGTCGTTATAATAAAATTAAAATTTTTGTGATTAAAGAATTTTCTTTCACTTAAAATTTAATTTGGAAATTACTAAGAATGATGAAAAATATATTAAAATTGCGCTCAAGTTTAAAATCTACGATACGATTTTGAATTTATTGTGATTTATTTGATTTACCAATTTTTTTTTAGTTTTATTTAAAAATTGAAATAAATAAACTCTAAATTTTTATTTTAAAATTGTTCGTCACCATTAAAAATTACTCTTGCTGCAATTGAATGCGTTATAATAAAGTTTGATGCCAAAATTGATATTGTATTTTTGTTGCGCTTTATCATTTCGGTTACATCATTGTCTGTATTTTCGCCGATTTGAATTTCGATATGCATAAAAGAGATCTTTAAGAGCGATACAACAGTAAAAACCTAAGACTTGTCAATTTTTCATAACGCTCGTGATGCGATTTACTTCATATTTCCCACATTTTTCAATGACTAATAAAATTTTAAAGTGATGATTATTTTTTATTAATTTTGTCTTATGAGTTACTTATAATAAAAAAGTCATTTGTCATATTGATTTTGTTCAAAATCATTGGTTATGAACTTAAAATAAAAGTTAAATTAAAAATTATAAAAGAATTGAATTCCTTTTTTTTCGAGTTCATTAAGTTTGATTATAGTATAGTGAAGTATGACAGTGATACAATAAATCAACTGTTTAAAACTTCCATTTCCTGTTTAAAATATTTTGTAAATAATTTTTACAAAATTTGTTTAACTAGTTAGCAGCCAATTTAATCATTAATTCTGCATACACTAATTAACATACAAATTTTAAGATGTTCCCACATGATAATATCAGTTATTAAAGTTGTATAATAAAAGGAAGTTACGCTAACACAAACCGAATTAATAATAATTGCAAACAAGCCAAGTAAAAATAATTATCAAGTCATTAAAAAAATAAGTAAGTAGCTAAGTTGTAACCGGCAACAAATGTTGTTATCTTAACTGTAGAGTTATTCTCATAATTATAGAAAGTCCATCATAAGACAAAATATTTTTAATAAATAAGTTCTAACTTCTATTTATTAGTTTAAATAAAAAATCAAAAAAACAAAATGAAGCTTCCATTCAAAAAAGTTTCTATTTTTTAAAAACCACCACACCAATACGTTGCTCATCATGTTTTTGGTCATATTGTATGTGTATGCATTTTGTGCAGCTTTTGCACTAGTGTGTTGGAAAGAAATGTTATAAAGAAGACAAAAAATCACTCTCACAAAAATATATTAAACTTCGTGACCGACATTTAAGTGCGCTCATGAGACACCGCGGAATGGCCAAGAAGGCACACGGGGATGACGATCACGGTCACACACTTTTACCAATACTTTTTCGATTGTCTAAAAATTATAGACAAAGTTGCAATTTAAAATACGTATCGGGATATATTTCAAAGAGCATCGACTCTTTTGAAGATATCAATAAAAATGTGGCAGTAAAGTTTATAAAACAGTCCAGAGACAGGAAATGCCTCTTGTGTACGGGCGGCATTTCAACAGAAAAAATGTCGTGAGTGCAGTCTGCAGAGTGGCTGCCAATTCGTGATCAAACACACAGTAAAGACCTTGTTTTAAATTGCACAAAAAAAATTGTTAAAAGCGCGCTTTCTGCGAATTTTTCATTGTTTAAATTTTAAAATGTTAATGAAACGGTATTTCATTGAGGGAAATACTTTATGCAAATAGTGGCATAGAAAATAATTAATTTCACTTCAATCAATGAAATGCATTAAAGCTACTATCTATAAATTATTTTAATTTATGTAATTTTAAAAGAAATTGTGATTTATATCGTTACTTAGTAAAACTTAATTAAACGTTACTGTGGTGTGAATTAATTACTGTCATTACCTCACGATTACCTGGCGCAATAATAATTAATGAAACGTAAAATGCAGTGTTGGTTTAGCGCGTACTGACTGACAAGAAACAATTCACATTAATTTGAGGCCATTCAATTAAATGAATGATTATTTTCCTAATAGACAATTATTTATTGTTTTCCTATTTCAATGATTTGAAACAATTCAGAGCAATTCCATGACAGGTGTGTTTCATTGTATTTATGTGTTATAAAATCTGCAGTATAATATTTGTGTTTCTTAGAAAATTTGAAGGCTATAAAAACGGTGTTGATTGGCAGTTTATGGCAAAAACTATAAAATACAGTAATAATTTAAAGAAAACGGGATTTTTGTGGTGGCTTTCATTAAACGACAAAATATGCGTTATTTATGGACAGTGTCCGCCTACACACATTTGCCATAAATGGAATTTTCCTGTTGCATTGCTGGTGAATATTGTGTCCTTGTTAATATTAATTTGACACAACTTAAAGGTATTTTGTTCCGTTAAGATGTGACCATTAAAGAATAAGGAATAGGATTTTGGTTCAAAATATTTAATTTTAATTTTTAATATTTGATTGTGTTTTTAGAACTGTTAAAAAAATTTAAGTTTGTGAACATGATGGTTTTACTCAGATTTACAAGTTGCTTGTCATCTTAATCTACTGCAATAATTATTTCCTATTTCCTTTCAAAATTAAGCAAAATATAGATAATATTGATACTTTTTTGAAAAAATGTTTGGAAAACTAAAATGCTGACCTTAAAATTTTATTAGTTATACTTGAATGTTGTTTAAATTCTTCATAAGCGTTTTACAGTAAAAAAGGACTTACCATTGCTTAACTAATGATGATTTTCGAAACGCAATCATTTTTTTTGATTTACATATCTGCAAAACAAGATTCTGCATGATATCAGATTTTTTTAAAAAACATTTAAGCGCAAAACTTATGTGTTTCTAATATTTTTGTTGGTTGTTGGTACACACTAAAAATGTGGTAATAACTACTTGCATGTGCTCATCTCTGTAATAAAACATGATGATTGTGTTTGTTTCTTCAATTAAAATTCATTGTACACTCATAAATAAGACAAACAATTTGATTTCTCAATTTACATTCAAGAAGAAAGTAAATATTAAAGTTACACAAACATGGACTTAAGCCAATTGACATGGTTTTAAATTACGCAATAATTCACTGTGGTTCTAAACCATTTCTTGTTGTTTATGTTGTTTGAATGTTTCGATATCAGACGACCTTGTTAAATGTCGTTAGACCTAATATTCATTCATCGAACCAAAAAACGTGGCGCCATTTAATTTAATCGTATTTCGATTTTTATGTTTTAAATTTGATTGATAGATTCAATTTTGAGTTAATTTAAATTACCAAATACCAATTAAATTCAAATGAATATCTAGTTGTTCTTTTTGCATCACAGCAAATGTTAAACCTTTAATATTATGAAATCGATGAAAGATTGAAGCGACGAACTTTTTCCGGGTAGCAACGAAACAGCCTACGGGCCTATATAGCTGGTGTCGTTTTATTTTCATTAGGTCATTAAATTTGCTATCAAACGCACCTAATAGTCGACTTTTTGTGACGCAATCATTTATGTGACAAATGTGGCATTAAAATTTCAAAGTTCAATAAAATAAATGCGTTTTGTTTGCTGTTATGAAAAAGGACGAATTGTTTAAAAATTTAACAAATAATTTTTTTACTATATTTTTGAAGAATTTTTTAAGTTCAAATAAAAATAAATGTGAGTAAAAGAATTGCAAAAATTTGTTTGATTAGACGAAGCGAAATGAGTTTTAGCCATTCATCACAATGCCACACATTCTGATGATGTCGATTCAAACATAAATCAAAAAATACCAAGTGAAAATGAAAAGCTCTCGCACACAATGGTTAGCGCAGTCATAAGATGCACGAAGAAGGTGTAAAAAAAACAACGAAGAACCAAAAAAAGAGGGTGGGAAGGGAGGTACAATGTGTAGAGGAAAAAAAAAACATCGCGCACACTATATGAATAACATCATATTTAAAATGTGCTTAAAAGATAAGAAAGCAAAGACGGGGGGACGGAAAAATATTGTCAAATAAAAAGTGAAACACGAAGGCACAAAAATGAAGAAGACATCCGCGTCCAAATAGAGATGAAGACTAAAATTTGAAATTCGAACAAAACCACCATGCGTCCAACGCGATGACGATTACAATACACTGGGCGCGCATGGTGTTCATTATTGTCGATGTATACAACAAAATTTGAGCCTATACATGAATGTGTGTGCATCGTGATTCCAAAAAATAAATATTCTTCTTCTTCACCATTTTTATATACCGTTAAAGATGCTTTCACCGTATACAATAAAGTGTGTGCGGACGAGACACATTATACTGAAAAGCCATCAAACTAAACAGCGGCGCGTCTCACAAAATTAGCGACGTGCAAATAGATGCGGCAGTGCTATAGCTGGTTGTTTCAGAGTATGACAATATTTTTTGTTTAAAAAAAATCTCTTTAACGGTTGTAATTGTGAATGTACAAAAAACATTGTTAAGTGCGTTACCAGATAATATACGCAACGTGTGGGGGGCTCACGACGCACGTGCATCAAGCACGCATTGCACAACTTAAGGGTATAGTGGGAGGCAAAAGCTTTTCAAAATTACACACAAAAATACTCTCCGCTTTTAAGTTATATGTGCGTTTAATTAATTCCACACACGTTTTGCGTATACAGTGACAGCAAAACATCACATCAATTTGTTGGTTCACTAAAAAGTGACTCTTTTTATTACTTTTGTCGCGGTGAAATTAAAGTGTCGAACAACAACAACAACAATAATAATAAAATAAAGGAGGAACGAAAAAAAATTGTACTCATATGGATTTTCAAGAGAAAATAGAAAACTAATTGCGTGAGTCAATTGCTTTATTTTTTTATGCATTTTCGTTTTTATTGGCCGTTCAATTTTCTTCCCACTGTGTTGCTCTGTTTTCTGTAATGCGGCATCTTCAATGCGTCTCAATGTGTACATAATATTAGGCTTTTTGTTGGATTACCTTTATTTTTGATATTACTACATGTTTTTCCCTCTCATTTTAGGAAAAAAAATTGTTATAAAAAAAATTCGCATGAAAATTACGAAAAATAAATAAAATAAACAAAATGAGCTTGTCGCGATCATTTTCATCTCTTCCTCATTCCATTGGACTTTAATGAGTGTGTGAGACGCAAATGCACCAAAGATTATTAAGTGACAAAGATAAGGGACATTTAAGTGATATATTTAGAATGAAACAGTCATAAGAAAATAATCAATAAAACGTGTAAGAAAACAAAAACAAAGTGAAAAAATAAAAAGTAAAAAGATTTTAACAGTTGTGACAATAAAAATGTCACATTTTCATCCTCACCATCTTTCGCGCCTCATAGTGCTTCTCTTTTTTATGGTAAGACAAGTTCTGCACGACATAGCTCAGTCAGCTGCAGTGTTATAGTAAAAAAATATTGATAAATGTAGTGTAAAGCGTGCCCCTTTATATATTTGTATATAATTTTGTAGTTAATCGATCCAGCAAGATTGTCACCACAATGCGGTCTTTATGGTGCTCCACCGTGCCAGTTTTTGCCGGCGCCACCGGGTAGTACTCCCGCCTGCGCATACCCTGGCCGCACCTTTTGTGACCATGTGCCGCATTATCCTACGTAAGTTCAATCTATTCATAATGATTAAAAAAAAAAACATTTTTTTTTTAGAAATTTTAACGGTAATCAATTTTAGTGGCCAATTTTATTTTGTGAGTGTTTTTTTTCAAACATCATCGCTTTGTTTGTAATTGAATTGTCTGCGCCTATCGTTAAGTTCAAAAATAAAAATAAAAAAGATTGATGAAAGACTCAAGCGACGAACATAATTTGCTTACTAAATCGTGAGATTTTGGCACAAAATGTAAAAGCTGTACATATTTGGCATACCTTTTGATTTGTTTTTTTATTGCATGATAAGTACGGTTTTATTTGGCAAATGTGCGCTTCTCCATAGCACGAGGGGTTTTTCCGGATTATTGAATTGTTACTCACGTCACATATGTGATAGATACCGCATTAATTTGATTTATTTCTGAGAAATGAAATTTGAAAGTAGATTAACTGAAAAGCGCATCTTCGAAACACATTGTCGGATTAAAACTTAAAATCTAGAAAGTATTGAGCTTATTTAGTGAGCTGGTAGCATACTTTAGACTTTAGACAATAATTCATCATATATATTTAAGTACATAGTTAAATTGCTGGAAAGTCAAAACCTTATGATCCACATTTTCTAATGATACATGTCTCCATTTTGAATGCACGGAATTTCCAAAAAATTGAATTAGTTACCATTTCAATTAATGTGATGCGAGCAATAACACGCGATGTGCTGGGAAATTTATGAAAAACAAAAAACAGAATAAAAACTTCCTTGTAAGTAGCTGAAAATGGTTAAAAGTTTAAATCATGTAATTATCGTGAACATTACAAAAAACGAATGAAGTAGAAATTGACGCCTTAAGGAATACAGTTACGTGGTAATGATTACCAATTAGGCTACTTTTTGGTATCAAGAGGTGGTACTTATCGTTTCTCAAGCAATTGCCTTTTTTCCCAATTTAATTTCTTCATTTCGTCTTTTAAAATATAGAAGAAGCTTTCCAATGAGTTTACTTGTATGTTATTGATTTAAAAGCCGAATTGTCAAACTAAATATGGACATTCAAAATGTTGAATTTGATTAATTGCTTAGAAAGTTGTTTTCATATGAAGTCTAATTTTAATTGAATGTTGTTATTTTGATGGTAAATAAATTTTGAGTGGAACTTGACTCCTTTATTAACAACAAAACAATATCTTAATGGAAATGTCAATTCAAATTTATTTTACATTTCAAAATCAGGTTTTCACCACAAAATTAGGAAAATTTTAATTATTCTTAAAACTGCAATTTGTTGCGAATATTTGCAGTTCTTGATTTATAATCTCAAGATTAACTCCATTTAGTTTTAATTCTTCAAATGTGATGTTACAAAAAATAATCGGATAAAATTTAAAAGGTCTATATTTAAAATTCTGTTTTGATATTTTGGATCTTTGTTTAAGAAAAACTGCTTCTAGAGATTAAATAAATTTAGTTTCATATTAAGTGCAAATTTTTGATCTTTAAAGTGAGAACATATTTTAATAAATTAAACGCCATGCAATTAATAGTTTTGATAAAAAATTAAAGTATGTTCAGATCTTGTCCCAACGACTTCATATTATACAAGAATCCAGAAATTATTTAAATTCAAATGTTTGACATTTAAAAGAGTATAAAATTTGCGTTAAGACACAAAATTGCACTTAAATTAAAAAATACATGGAATTTACCCAAATATCAGTCGAAAAGAAAAAGAAAACTAGATAAACGTGCACAATTTTTTTTTACTCGGTAACATACACAGAAACAACAAAATTCCAACATTTAACATAATGTTTTGATTGGAAATTCCCATCAATTATTTAATCAGGTTCATTAAATAAAACAAACACAAAATCTATAGATAAAGCTAATAAATAGGACAAGTAATGCTTATGTATAAAAAATGCCGGCAATTTTGACAATTTTATTAAATGATGCCCCATCTATTGCCATTTTGAAATGTTTGTTTTTATTTGCAGAATCTCAACAGGTTTCATAATATTCTTCTAAAGCAATGAAATTGTCTCATTAATTTATATCGAAGCAACAAAATATGAGACATTATTTAAAACGTGCAGGTTCACAGCCAGACATAAATGCAAGTGCCATATTAATTATTTAAAAAAAAAGTATTTCCATTTTCTATCGCACACCAAAGCGCGCCCATTGAATTGGATCAGATAAATTGAAAAAGAAACGCGTCTTTTTTTTTTGAGTGACCTTCAACCACATGACGGAACTTTCCCTTTTACCATTTCAATTCGCATCATCCGAATTTCCGTGGTGGTGGATGTCGGGTGCTCTTATATTTGAGATACCTCTTGATATGTCTTCATAATGTTAAGTGTGTTGTTTGATTGTCATCTGGCGCGATCGCGATTTGCGGTGTGGTTGAATTATATATTGAGGAGAGTTTGATGTTCAACCTTGAATTCGATTCGAATGCGTGCGCAGCATTTTGAGTTGGGATTTTTATGAGAATTAGCGCATTGTAATTGAGCAAGTCCATTGTCAATTATGACAGTGCATAACATTATCTGCTTCATACAAATATGGTGTTGATTTTTTGTATTTGAATCAAGACGGTGTTTAATTTTATTTAATTGTTTAATTTAATTATACTTTTGAACAGAAAAAATAAAACAATAAGATCATATTGTTTAAATTAAAAAAAAATCTTTTAACAATGAACTACGATGATAAAGCTCAATTTATAATTGACATGATATTTCTTAATCTACGCCCAAAAATGTAATTATGGTTGCTACACTGTTTCATAGAAAAATGTTTGATTGCCATAAACAAAGCTTGTTGAATAAGTACTTTTTTGTAAAAATCCTTTTTTTCTTCAATCGCTGTTTATTTGTTTTTTTAAATTTTGGAGAAGATTAATCATATTATTACAAATCCGTTTAAAATTCCACATATTAAACAAACATTATAAAAGCATGAAAAGTAATTTAAAAAATTGTAGCTAGTGAAATCAAGCAAAACGCAATTGTACCTTCAATTGGCCATGAAACACCTGTTAATAAAATAACTTATTATCCCACGCAGCGTTTTGTCAAATCTAAATCCTTAAGCATTAAATCAATTATATAGGAATATAAAATATACAAAAAAAATTAATTAAATTCAATAACATGACAATAGTTGCACGGAACACTGGTTGAAGCACAAAATCAAACATGCAGAACCACCAGGCGACAGCACAAGAAGTGAACTGAATAAATCTAATATTAGCCTTGACAAAATTCAAATTGAACCGTATATATTCAAAAGAATTCATGAATTAATTCCCGTTTATTGTTTACATGAAAGTTAAGACTTGCTAAATCTTGAACAATAAATTGTTGTAACTCTGTCAATGACAATATAAAATTCAAGACCATTTTGAACAAGAGCAATCACGTGTTTTCTGAAACATTTGCAAAACCTGTAAATATAAGATTACAATTTAAAATAAATGTACCAACTATTTTAATTGTTACAACTTCTTATAATTTAAAATACAACGAATTACACATTTTCCTTCACAAAAGCTTCTTGTTAAAACATCGACACTTTACATGAAAGACTCAGACGACGAACATTTAATTCGTGATAAATGCCAACGATTATTGTTACTGAAAGATGTGTGTAAATCCGAAAAAGGTAAAAAGGCGACACACTTCTACACACCATTCGACTTAAAATGAGGCAGCGAGCAATTTTTGCAACGACTTGTTATGTGATGCATATTTTGTTTAACAAAATTTTTACCACTGACAATAAGTAAGTTGTTTAATTCACAACGCAATTAGTGGCTAAGATGATTCAATATTGTAGTAGGGCATTGCCTTTATGCTTAATTTTATTGGAGTAAACGTGAGATGCTTTAATTTAACCGACGATGCAATTAAATGGAAAAATGTGCAATGCAGTTTTAATTGAAGCCGGTTGAGGATCAATTAAATTTCTTTTATTGTTTGCTTGAAAATAAAAATGGCACAAGGCTTAAGATTGATGCTCTTTCAGTTGAAATTACAAGTAAAATTGTAGCTACTGTTTTGTTGGTGTTAATTATTCATTTCGCCGAATTGACTTTAAAAGTGAGGCGTTATATTTTTCTTAAGTCAATAATAATTAAGTACATATACGATTGAGTGCATAAAATGAACTTTAATGTTACTTATATTTCTTCAGAATAATGTCATAACAATTACTGCAATGTTGCTATTAAGTAATGGGGCTTAGTCATTGATTATCATAAAAATAGACAATCAAAAACACATTTAAATCCCTTATTGTGGCGGGTACATTCAAATTGATTGAACAATCAAAGAACACAACACTTACAAATTGACTTAAAACACGCAGACATTCCCTCAAAAGTCTTAACAGTTTATCAATACGTGTTATGAATGTGCGAAAACAAATTTACATATCCATATCATAACACAATATATGCGTGTAACCATTTGGATGAAACATTTACGTAACTGAGAAAATATTCATTATACGCACATAAAGACAAGCGAAAGTGAAGTTGAGTAAGAAAAACCGTGCACACATTTTTCGTTGTTGTTGTGTGTTGGATGTGAGAAGTCTGCGCTCGATTGTCGAAGAATCAAAAGACCCGCAAAATACTTAGGATAGCAGATAAAAGGCAAATAACAAATAGAAACGATCAAATATACTAGTGGGAAACAAATTAAGTGTGTATCTTCGGATTGTGAGTATAGTTACATCAATGAGCATCATTCGAAGATGCTGCAAGATTTGCGGTGCAGCTATTGCCTTGTTATCTCGATCTTTATGTGAATCACATTTACTTGTATTTTTAATTACTTTCTAAATTTATAAAATGAAAATTGATGAATCAGGGAAACAGGTTGATTTATTGACTCAGATTATAGTTTTAATGATAAATATAAAGATCCTGTGTTTAATTTGATGTGACATACTTATAATTTAAAAACCGATGAATAAAAAACACATTGCATCTGTTAAAGCATAAAAGCTTTCTTATATTTTTTAAAGTTGATTGCTTTAAAACTATTTTCTTATTAATTATTGTGGTTCTCATTAAGTGTTAATTATCTCAATGTCTACCTTCCGGTAAAGAAATCAGATACATATTTTAATTTTTTAAATAGTTAGAGCACGAGTTTGTGAATTTTTCTTTAGTCATTTAAAAATGGTTCAATTTTTTTTTACTTTGCACTTTTGGTTTATGAAAGACACAATTTGGGTGCAGCCTTTTCAGACACACGCAAAAACCAGGAAATTTTATTTTCTTTAAGACAAATTAAAGACAATTAACTATTTCCTTGATACAATTTAAAACGAATTCTATTTGTGACAATTGATTGACTTGATATAAACCACTTCCGGATCCGAGTATTTTCATGGATTTCTGTATGATTTTATTTACACAATGTCTCGTGCCATTGTCTTTAATTGTTATAAGACAATAATTGTACAGAATTTTGAAGGACGATTTCAATTATTGTTGTAAACTGTTTTCTAATGTGGCCTTTTGTAATAATTGATCAATGAATTATTTTGTTGGATTAAACAAAGTAAAAATCATGCATGTTTTGGTTTAAGTCTAAAAACTATATAAAGTTGTTAGTTAATAAATCTGTGTTAAAGTTCACAAAAAATTATGTAAGTAAAAAATAATAATTCTTTTGTGAGTGCACATGCTGATTATTTGCAGTCAGCAATAGTATAATAGAATTGTTAACAAGTGACCTGTGGCATCTTGTAAACAACTTGTTAAACATTCACATCAACGAATATTAACTACACTTGCATGAATTTTTGTAAGCACATTGTGATGCATTGTTTTTTTTCTGATCATTTATAATATCTTTTCATTTATTTTTTTAAAGTGTTTCGTGTTATTGACAGTTACTCAATTGCATAGTTTATGCTGTCAAAATAATAATAATAAATAATAAAATACTGGATATGTTACTAATAATTCTAAAAAAAAATATTTTAAAAGAAGTTTTTACATTTAAGGAACAAAACGCTAATAAATATGCAATTGAATGCATGTAGGCGTTTTTTCGTTATTATTTTAACAAAGTTAACAGTAATTATGAATAAAATCTTGGGTAAAATAACGTGTCATGGAAACTTTTGAATTTAAAAATGACTTAAAAATTATACAATAATCATTATCATATAAATTAACGAAATATTAAATTATGGTAAATGGATGCATACTCATTATGTGCATACAGATGTACAAGAGCTCACAGGTCACAGCCCAGTCAACACAAATAACAAAAAAAACACCACGAACGCTTATAATGTACAATGTAAGTCAAGGTTGCGGCAGTTGAAAATCGCAGTAATTTTTTTCTCAATCAGTTTCTCTTACAACTCCCCTTCTGATAAATACACCACGCGAGAGTATTACATCTGAAGACACGTATCACGATCATGAATGAGAATAAACAAGCACGAAGAATTTAGTAATTCAATGATGATTAACACATAATAAAAGCAAGCACAAAGAAGATACGCATAACTGAAATAAAGTGAAAAAAAAAATGAAACATGCCAAAATCTGTTGTATACAAGAAGTGGTGGAAGATGATGAAGCAATTGGCATACAGTATGGAATTTTCCCGGCCGATTCGTGTTTTTGTTTCAAGCATGCGCCAACGAAAGACAATTGAATTGAATTTAGGCGAGGGCTGATGACACGACTGCAGTAGTTGAAAAATGCGGAAGAAGTTCAGTTCAAGACTGATACTGTGCTTGCAGTGTGATGGTTAGAAATAGAATGGGAAAAACCTAAATAGTTTTATTTTTTGTTGAACGATTTGTCACACCTACACAATTCTGTTAATAGCACATTTTAGCAGACTGTAATTTTTTTTGCAAGCATTCTTTGTAATATTAAGATGGAGCGTGTCCAGGAAGTAAATATTTAAATTTGATAATATGGTAAATTAAAATGCTGTTAAAGAACTGTGATCTGATGAGTAATCTATTAGAGGGAGTAATGAAATTAACAGCAATTAAACTGTCGTTATTTGCGTCCTATTAAGTTCTCATTTAGTTTATTTCAACAGAACGATATTTTGTTTATATTTTAAACGGAAATACTTTATTTAATCGACAATAAGTGGCGACTGGCGCTTATTTTAATTATGTTAATTATTAGTCATGCCCACTTTCGGTAAATAGAGTAATAAATATACCGAAAGAGTAAACCTTTTACATAGCAAAGCAAATTACAAAATAAACTAAATGAGATCTCAATAGAACGCAACTGTTATAATTTTAATTTGAAAAAAAATTTAAATTCAATTCTAATTGAAACCATTTTCCATCACATTTTAATTAACAGACACGTGATAAAACATCTCCTTCAAAAATATGACATAAAAAGTCTTCTAACTGACGAAACGGGCGAAGAGTTCAACTCGCTCAGCTACCGCAATCCTGTAACAGTGTCACAAGTATACGGACCACCACCACCACCACCTCCGCCCCAACAACACCAACCCTACGGTCCACAACCCCAATCCCACAATGAGGGATACAAATATCCAGCACCAAGTTATAACAAACAACAACAATACAATAGCAACAATTTGAATGGCCTGTATCAGGAATCATATGGACCCGAGCCAATTTACATTCCCAGACCGCAATCGTATCAGCATAATCCATACTCCCAGCAAAATAAACCACACAACCAACATTCACAACGTGGTGGCTACAACTACTATCAACCACAGCAACAAGTTACCCACTACAATCCAGGAGAATGGCTGAAACGATACACCAGAGATTTAAGTAGGATGCCGGTTTTTTCCGATACGGACGCAACTGAGGAGGAGGACACCCTTGATGAGGCATCCCCGCTTGCGTCCAGTGATACATCGTCAGCAGTGACCATGGAACAAGTGTTTGATGTCAATATCAATGGCACAAAGAATCGACACAAGCGACAGACTCCGGGTAGGGAGACGTTGTGTCAAGTTAGGACGGAGTATATCACACCACAAGCGGCGTTGAATAGTAAAGGTGGGTAACAATTTTAATGATTAATTTGATGCATTATTTCAATTGTTTAAAAATTGTAGGAAATTGGATGTATTTGGTGAACAAAGTCGAGACGGCAAGGCAATTGGTGAAGGCTGAGACGTGCACGTAAGTTTATTTTTTATTTCAAAACCTTACAACAGATCGTAAGGGCAAGGTTTTGGTCTCCACTAATGTAAATGTGTCTTTACTAAAAATCCCAGTGTAATTTAAAAAAGTTCGTTAAATTTTGTTTTAATTTTTAAAGCTTTTTAAAATGCGCATTTAAAATAAAGCACCTGAACAATTTAGGTCCTTCATTCAATTGATCTTTTACCAAGAAAAAAAAGTAACTTAAATCAAATGGTGTCCTCTTGAACCAATATTTTGTAAAGGGGAAAAAGCATCCCCTAATAACATTCATTTTTCAATTTCCAATCAATCATACGATTGATTTGCCTTGCAACGAAGGGGTGCTGTAAAAGCCCACAAAAAAATTATGCATTATCAAATCACAGCGGAATTGGATTTTCCTAAATTCATTGAAAAGCAATTTTTAACCCTTCATCTTTTTATCGCCATCCCCTGACTGTGTCACACTCCACACCGTCCCTAAGCAGCAATATTCAGGCCCTGTACAAAAGTGCGTGTACACGCACTTGTGCTGCACAATTGCAAATTGCTGTGTATGGCAAGTCTTCCGGGAAGGATTCACGGAAAATAGGGGATGTCGAGATACACGTCGCATGTTGTGCAATAAAGAAATTCCCCGCGTGAGTTTGTGGAATCGTTTTGCAATACACTGCGTGTACTTGTTTGTATATTAAATAAATGTAGGGATCGCAATACCAAGAATACAATTATATAAAAGAGGGCGCGAAGTCACCCCAACCCCAATTCCACAGAAAAAATGCCACCACTCTTGGCAAAGCACTATTTAGTTTAACACACCATTCAAATGAGCCATCAACTGATTAGGGTAGGACGACGACGACGACATTGCAGCAACCTGACTAGCACAACAAAGTTGTGTTGTATACATGATCCATGTAATGTGTGTATTGGAATGTTTTCTGCATCCTCATTCCTGGCATCTTTTGGAGGGACACACCCAACAAAATAGTGCACATATTCCCCTTTCGATATATTTTATTATAGTACTCATTGTCGACTGTCGTCATCTCTTCCTTTTTTTTATATTACTCCGATTTTGGCTTTTTGTATGATTTTACATTATGCAAAGCAATTGTTGTGCCACCCTCTCCCTTTTTGCGTATTGTTTTGCCCATTTTTGGTCTATTCAATTTGCTACAAGGGGGTTCCAGCAGTTTATCCACAATATTTAAGGTAATTTTTTTTTCTTTGTTTTGCGTACATGTTTAGTATCAAGTGGTTAAGTCGGTTAATTGGTATTTAACTGCGGCACGTGGATGCGTGTATTTTGTATAAAGTGAAACGTTTGATGGGATTGGGAATGGAAGCCCCCTCGCCATATCACACCCCTATATTGCGTAACACCATTTGTTTATTAAATTGACTTAAAACAATGGACAATGAATATCTGCATTACACATATCTACTAGTTAGTGCAGGGCATTTGATTACGAATTGTTGACTCATTTCAATTTTCATTTGTATCAATTACAGATCGTCAGTGTGCGCTAATTTGTGTCAACTGCCAAATGGTTACAACTCCAGATGTGAGCAGAAATATGTGCAAAAACGATTGGTTGCACTCGAGGGAACAGGACAACGACTTTACACAGACACTTTTTGGTTTCCCAGCTGTTGTGTTTGCACTCTCTCAAATCAATAAAAAATTCATTTTCACTTGAAATTGCACTCTAAAATTCTCATGTAAATTAAAAAGAAAATATGATAATAAATTTTAAATATTTAAATTTAGGACAACATTTTTGTATTGTGTTGAAAATTTATTTATTTCAAATCCGTTACTATTTAATTTAAAAATAAGCACTGGTTGTAGAATTATGTTTTGAAACAATCAATAACAGTATTTATTATTTAATTAAAACACCAAAAAGTATGCTATAGCAGCAATGCAGGCGTTTTAAATTTTTTAAATATTGTATTGGCATTGAATTTTACTGAATTTACATTTTAAACGCACTTTTCCAATTTAAATAATGACAAAATAAGATAAAAAAAAATGTATTTTATGAAAAAGGATCATATTCTGAAAAATAAAATTGAACAAATTTCGATAAACAACAAATATTCCATTTATCAACCACGCATTGTTAACATCCTTCATTCCTAATTTATTGTATAATATTCCATTACAATTACAAAATAAGGACAGAGCAATTGATTATTAATTTAAAGCCAACGTCGTGTACATATTGCGGCATCTCCCGCGTGGATTTCGCCGTTCTTAATTGCGTATCAAATTTAATTGACTTGGATTGCAATTAAATTATTTTCTCCTGCGTGCACGCGCGTATCCTCATTTCCTGATGTCAAGTCGGCCAGATAGAATAAAATTAAGCATTGGCGTAATATGAAAAAGAAGAAAAGGCAAAAATCTCAGCAACAGATGTCTCATCAAATTGGAGTGTTTTTTTGTTCGCTTTTATTTTTTTCATTTCATTTCAGACACAAGTAACTACTTACTCGTGTGTAGTTGGAACTGCTACGACATAACTGTATGATGATCATGATATTATATGGCAGAAAAATTAGGCGCACACACCGGGCAAAATGATCCACGTCATAAAGGAAACATTAAATATCATCAAATCCTAAGCCAGACATCACACATCGCCTTACTTCTTGCATTGGTTCATAAAATGTGCAGGGGGACGACGAATTGGGGAAAAGAACTTAACTTTTTAAAAGTCACGCATTGATGGGTCGCTAACTGAAAAACTGAAATTAAATGGATTGAGTGAAATATGTGGCACGTGTCCTTTTCAGTTAAAAGAAAAATCTCCGTTTAAAAAGTATAAAGAATATCATTTTGTAGATATTTGAAAATTGAAAAGATAAACCCTCGAATTGCAAATGAAAAGTATATAGTGGCACACTTTTTAAAGGATGCAGCAGCAGCAGCAGTAGTTGTACGTCCCTTTAAAATCGAAACACACAAAATCAAACTGTCATTGTGAAGTTGTGTTTGTTTTTGAGGGTTTTTAAAACAGAAAATTGGATTTTGAAAAATGAATCGATCGTATTTTTTTTTGTAAAGGAAAAGTTGCCTGCAGGCGATCATCATCATCATCACCACTGTCACTATCAACAGTTCCATATACCAAAAAGGATATTCAACATGGATGTAAATACTGCATTTGGCAGACAACTGCTGCTGCAGTTGATTTGGTAATTGTCCTTTGAACTGACAACGTAAAGTTTGTATCAAAATGTATGGAGAAATCGCATTCAGTCTTTTCTCAGGTAACACAACTCGTGTGTAAGTAACTATATAAATCGCATTATTTTTTCACATTTTCTTTAATCTTTGCTAATATTGCAACAATGAAAATACATGCGAAGCAGCGACTTATTGTGTTAGTGTTTACAATTTAAACTTTACGGAAATTTGTATTAAGGATCCTTCAAGGATATACATAACTACATATAATGCAAAATTTGAAGCAGCTGACTGAGGCAGAAGGCACTAGACAGACGGCACAATTTCAACATGATCCTTTGGAAAAGGTGCGAAGCGGTAGGTAGATCGATTTGGCGTAACGAGTGCACTCATACACATATACAGGACACATTTTAAGGATGTCTGCATAAATATATAAAGAATTGAATTGAACTTTTGTCATCCCTTTCAGCATTTGTTTATGCAAAAGGTTTTAATTTTATAATTTATGCAGCATCCAGAAGTGGTTGGTCTGGATTCAATGAGCAATAGTGATTTTAAGGGGATGTAAATTGTATTAAATAACTACATTTAGGTGTGTGTACATAAAAACAATGTATTGAACTCTCATCGGTTCCGTTTTCTCACGAACCTAATTCAGCACTTTATTATTTACTAGTAGGTACTCGCATTTAATCCCTGACTCATTTCAATTACTTTGTATTGCAGCGTTTTCACTAATCTGCTTGTATATAGACTCATAATTTGTAAATACATTGTTGTAGAAATATACTAAAAATACAGTCATTGCTCTTCCATATTTGGTCATGGAAAACTCCAACATTTTCATTCCTGTTGAATGATGATTATACGGGATTTTTTTGTTTTTCATATTTAAAAAATATGTGCCTGAGTCATACATAGTTCAAGGATGAAATCATTTTCTTAATTCAATTTATTTCATGATTTGTCATTCATAATTTGTCTAACATATTTTACTATTTCAATGAAACAAAATAAATATTAATCAAAAATAGTTGTAAAATTATTGCTTAACCTGATTAAAAGTCATAACTCGTAACCATCCCGTTAAAATCCTGTTTAACAAATTTAAAAAGGACACTCTTATCCAAAAAAATAAGGTTTACCAACAAACCGTAAAATAATAAATTTAAGGATGTGTTTTGTTAAATACATTCATTGTGGGCGGATGTTGAATCCTAAATTTTGATCCCGTTAAAATTTTGCAGACTACGCAGGTAATCCTTATTTAATTGAACAGGATATGTGCCCAAAATGCTCCTTTTTTGTTTATATTTACTGAAACCCGTTTTAATAGTGTTTTCATTAAAATAAGGAAAAATTTTAAAATTTTTTTATTTTTTTTTTAAATTTAAATTTTTTTTTTATGCAATTGTTTTTAATTGATTTCTGTAAAATTTATTGTTTTTAAATGTGAATTCTTGAACATTATTATTTTTTATGGATTATGTTTCAAAAGGGTGACTTACAAATATTTATTTTATGTTATTATAATAATTTAAGAATTTATTTATTAGATTATTTTTTTTAATTTGCAATTTATGGAGAAAAAAACTGTAGACACACTACACTTTTAAATCATCATTTAAGCAGAGTTAAACTTGTTGAAAAAATGGGTGTTTATTGATTAGGGGTGCCTAGAGTTTAAGGGTAGTTTAACAGTTTACAGTTTTAAAAGTTGTAAGAAAAACACAATAATAGTGGATTAAACAATAAAACTTAAATAATTCAACAAATTTGCCAGCAGCCATGAGCAATATATTTAATGTGCATTAATAAATAAAATAAGCATAATTGAAATTACATGGTTTTTCAATCACCCTAACAGAATATTTAATAAATTTAATATTTTATTCATCAAAATTTGTGCTGCTTGTAACTTTAATTATATTGCTCAAACATTTTTCATATATTTTAATTTAAATAACATTACACATATTAATCCAATACAAGAATAATAAGCCCAAGAGAACGTTATGTACTACTTCAGGACTCGCAGGGTTGGTTTTTATATTATGTTAACATAATACCAAGGTGTCTCAACATTACATTCTGCATACATTGGTGTGCAACATTAGTGTGTGTGCATGTTTTTATAACATAACCTATATGGTTTATATGCAATCGTGCATGTGTGATGGCCTTTTGATATTAACAACAAAATAGAAATACAAAAAGTCCCATGTTTTCGAACTGAACATCTGCTCTAGCTTGTGCGTGCAACAACAAACTGCACATTTTGAATTTCGATATGAACCGCATGCATGAACTCAAAACTGTACGGTATACGTTACTTGGTCATGCTCCTTAATGTTGGCCTTATAAAATATTGTAATTTATAACTATAACCGAGTATGAGGAATATAGGTGTATTGAATATTCACATGCCATATTTTAATTTGAATTTGTTGACTATTGTTTAGGGCTTTTTATAGACCATAAATCATGTTAGGTGTTATACTCGTGTGTGTAAGTGCAAGGATTTTGAGTTGTGATGACTGACATACATTTTTGAATAAAAGTTTGTGAAATTGTTTAAAGGAGTACTTTCAGTTGAACCCATTGTTTAATGTAAGAGAAAATTCAAGGGTTTGGAAATGAATCAGGTTTTAGGTGGTTTTGCTGAACACGAACCTATTAAATTACAACCTTAATATTAAAGTTCATTGCATAATTTAATTTTTAATAGGTTTATAAATTTTGTCAAAGAAATTAAATCCACTTAAATATGTGTGTTCAACATTTAATTTCATTAATTAAGATATTATTTAAGTAAGTAACACTTCTACAACATTATCTACATCTATTTACAATAAAATTCACATTAAGGGTTTCTATATTTAATTCAAAACAATATTTATATTAATAAAATAAAAACCTATGTATCAACTGCAGGCTTTGTTTATTTATAATACGCCGTACACAATCGTACACTTTTCTATGTGAAAGGTAAATAAATATCTTTCGTTGTTAGTCTTTATTATAAAAATGCATATTATTATATTTCTTCCAGCTGCATTTCATTATAATGTAATATTATATTTCGTTGCTATAAATACTTTGTACAAAAAATTACATGAGAATGTATAACAATTAATTTTCAAGAAAGAGTATTATTAATAAATAAATTTAATATGTTATTTGAAATATTTTGAAAACATTGTCTTTAAGGACAATTCAATAATGGGAAATAACTTTTTTACGAAGACATCCTTAAATATTAAAAAAAAAATGTTTTACAGAATTGTAGCTGAGCCTCTCAAAAGTTTAAATTTTTAAAAAAGAAACAGCTAATTAAGTTAGTGGACTTTAAAAAATCTCTTTATATTGGAAACATAAAAATTACAAACACTTTGTTAGTTTTTACATTCAAATTACATTTTTATAATATTTACGGAATCAATGACAAAATTGGGATCAAATTTAAATCGAAAAAAAAAATTTAAAGTTGTAAATATTAAAATCAATTAAATCAACTGGTACCTAAAATATAAACATTACTAAAATTTAAATAACAAAATATTTTAAATATGTACTTCTTTATCACATTTCGTGGTTTATTTATTTAAATTACATCTTTTGACAATTTTAATTTTAATTTTCCCCAAAATAAATAAAAACTCAATTATTTTAACATTTATCCGAATAATAAAAAAACATTTAAAAACATTTTTAATTAATACTTTCAACGAACCCTCACTTATTCAAATAATAATCTTTAAAAAACTAAATAAACTCGTTTACACAATTCGTTGGTTCAACTAATTAGACAAGAAGTATAAATTTAAGATGCGATGCGAAAATCAAAGAAAGTTCATTTGCATTTTAAGTCCTACATGCAATAATGCACCACTTTTTCCTTTCATTCCCATCCTCTTAATGTTCATTTACCCTAAAGATTTTTCTTTTAAGAAGAAATGTACTGTGTGAGGTGGTTTGCTTATCTGCAGAGTTTTAAAATGTGTACACAACGAATATATAATATTATGGTGAACAAATGCACGTATATACGAATATGTGCGGTACACTTATATTGCGTTATATAAAAAGGGTTGTTTGAATGAGCCATGATAGGTCACTGCACTTTGCTGATGGCGCTTCTTCCTTTTGTTAGAAGCTCCCCATTGTTCCATTGCACAGTTCCTTTGAGTTTTAACTGAATGGCATTTTATTTGATTTGATAAATAATTATTTTTCAATATTTTATGTTTGGAAAATAGAGGAAATAATTAATTAAGAATTTGAAAAAATTAATAAATGCGTCTAAATTGCGTGAATATTAATTTATTTTTCAGATGGTAAAAGTTCGTAGGGAAATAAAAGAATGAAAGGTTTTCGAATTTATTTTGTTAAAAATATGGAAACAAAAATGAATTTTAAATATTCAATTTCATCAAATTCTTTTATTTTAAGTAATGAGAACCCTTCTATCAATTCCCAAGTTTATGTTAAACAAAATGTCCCAATTATATCAAAAACAATCATCTGTATTAAATATGAGTCACACACGAGCATGTATTCCACAGTGTCGACGATTTTGATGACGACGCGACGCTCCATATAAATTGGTAATTCAGTCGACGCACTAAATCTACGTATCACTCGTCTAATATAACGAAGTATGGACGCCAAAATGTTGCCAGTTCAATTTCAGTGCATGAATTGAAAGGATATGGTGAACTCACAATACACATGAACACAAATTAAGTTCAGCATTTGTACTTTTCATACAACTATAATTCGATGTGATTGTACTTTGTTGTAACTGAATATTGTTGTAGTCTCATTTGTAAAAATTCTGAACGAACATTTACGAAAAATAATCGGTACAATATCTGATTGGTTGGTTTACGGAGCCAGAGAATTTTTAATAATTGTAATAATATTCGTATATTGCGCTTATTGGAGTTCTAGATTAATAATATGCATGAAGAGTGAGGATATTATGTTGCACGACGACTGCTGACTGAGGACTGAGGAGTAAAGAATGATCATGTTGGTGTGTAGCATAAATACTCCGCGAGAACATTCAGACTAAATACAGACGCATAATTATGCTAACGTGTTCTTTGTATAGTTAGCATAAATTGCAGCATACACATTTATGTATAATTTAGGCTGTACATATTTTGCTCTCTCATTTATTCCAACATCTGTTTGCTTTGTTAAGGCCTCATTATCTTTTGTACCGTTTGTCGGGTACCTCCATGTGAAATTATTAAGGATTATGAATCCAGGTAAAGGTAAAAGGACAAAAAGGCTTTAGTATTTTTTAATTACTTAAGTTTTCTACTTAATTTTTAGTTTAACAGATAAATTTATAATTTACAAAAACACATAATTTTTGGAGAGCGTTTTTCTCACGTTTTTTTGAGGTTATGTTACTTTTTTCGAACTGTTTTCAAGATACTTATTATATTTGTCGGATTAACGTAGTATAAATTAAGCCATTGTTATTTTAATATATTACTTATTCAATTGAAAAATTAAAAAGTGTCCTTCGTGTACGGAATCCTACCTTTAATTCCATAAATTCAGAAATTTAAATCTTTTATACCATAGTTTTGCTGCACTAAAACTCAGTTCAGTTTTAATTCAAATTTTATATTTTCTCTAAACCAAAAAAAAAAAGGATTCATTTAAAAATATAATCAATTATTTAATTTAAAGAGTAAATAATCAAATTTGCTAAAACCCATTTAAAAATTTACAATCCACCATGGAATGCTCTCACACACACGGCCGATTTGGTGCAATGTCAAGCATTAATTTACTATCAAGCTGAACTGAACCATTCCTTTCTCATTCTTGCACCAGCTGCCACTCGAGTTTCGTAACTAATTTCAATCAAAAGAACCGCAGCCGGTTAAGAAGAACGCTGCGAAGTCTGAACGTAGTAATTCGTATTTCGTACCTATATGTGATGGTACATCCAAGCACACATGGATCGCACGTCGAAACGCGTCGCCTCGCACATACATACATTATACATACATTTATGAAGTTCCTTTCAGCCCAAAATATTATGCTCTATCCAGATTCGTGAACCTACAGCTAAACTCCATATTATATTAAGTATAGTTGTCTCGATCTGGTGGTGCAAGCATGCGCCCTGGCAAAAACCATTTGTGTGAGCGGTAATACCCAAACATAATGCTCCGTTTCCATAACATAAAATACACGGAGCGCATATGCCCGATGTGCGACATTTGTTGGGGAGTTCTGTATGCCGAAAAACTGAAAGTCGAGTTTAGTTGTTGTGTGTCTTTCGTCCACTGAAAAAGTGTCATTATTTACATTATCATATTATTCTTGTATATTCGTTAAATTATAAACATTATAAACCAAATGCATTAACGTATATTATATTCCCCCCGTCGATTTCGGTTCAGTGTTTTAACGAACAATTTTTTAACTAAATTATTTTTAACAACAGCTTTTGATGTGTTAATCCACACTCTTATTTAATTTGGAAAAAAGTAGTGAAAACAAAGTTTTAAAAAAAGAAAAGAATAAAAATAAAAGTTTTTGCATTCGAAATAAAATTGTGCAAAAAGTGCAACATGTAAAAAACAAAACTCAAAAATATATTAGTGTGTTTGACATTGTGTATTTGATGACATGGAAAAAAGGAATACAAGGACTTACACATTTTAAGGAGAACTGAAAGGTATAACACACAAAATTTTGAGAATAATAGTTAAAGGATTCTTTGTTTAAATGAAATGTGCGCCGTTATAATGTGTAAGGATGCATAAAACTGCCGCGTAAAAAAGGGAATTTAATGTTTAAAAAGACTGCAGTTTTAAACATTTCCGTTGAATTTATTTTTAAGCGATTTCCTTAAATACATAAAACAATTTGTGAATGAATTATTTAAGCGAATTCATGTTTAAGTATCTCCATTCAAAAGTTCAGGGAAATTATAAGAGAAATTGCGCGTCATATTACACAATTATTAAGTCGCAATTTATTCAAAACACTCAAACATTGCAGGGTGCTATTATTCTCAATCACATTACACATTGCGATTAAAGCTTTCAGCATTTGTGAACAATTCACGCAAACTTAAAAGCACTACCATCCGTGGAATAATTGAGATTCTTCACGTACATGACGGCGCTGAGTCATCAACGCCATTGTCAAATTAACAAATAAAATATATAGTTTAATTCAATACAAAGATTGCCAGACTGAAGACGCTGTAGCATTTATTATGTATAGAGTGAATTAAACGCTCTTCGAGAATGACGGAGCACTTGTGCGAATTAAACATCAGGAGCGCATAAAGGAAGTGCTGCTTTCAATTGAGAAAGGAGAAAATGTAACAAAAAACAATTTCTAATTAGAAAGAATCACAACGCACGACGTCAATGAACACGTCAAGTCAGCAGAAAAGTTTACTCCGGAGAAGCATTTCATCACGATATTAAAAAAATGTGAATGATCTAAATTGGCGAAAAAGAACGCTATAAGCAATAAAACGAAAATTCGTGGAAGGATGGCTGGGTAACAATTCAACTCAGACTCGGAGCACACAAACTAAATGATAAAAAAAAATCAATTTCAATGTTTCATTGTTGAACAGAAAAGCAAGCTTTTAAAAATGATATCGTAAATTTTTTTTGTATTACTTAATGTGGTCGATATTTTCATATTATCTTGTGAATAGAAACATTATCATATTTCTTAATTTTATAATCCAATAGAAACAATTTTCATGTTCCGAAAGAGCACAAATTATATGTGAGACAAAAGACGCGCAATTTTTCGGATCATTCCTCTTTCTCAATTTAAGAAGCGCCAAAATACGTGCGAAGAAAATAACAATAAACAGAGCATGAAATAAAGTGTGTTTGCGCCAATTATTTTCGCATCTGGATGTTATGGTATAAATTGTGAAGCACTGCTTTCTCAGAACATAAATGACAATCCTTATTGAATTTATCATAAATTTTTCAATGTGTTTAATTTTCTAAATGAAAAAGAAATCCTTTAAAAACTCAAGCTTTTTTGCAACAAAAATTGGCCTACTAAGAATTTTGTTTTGTTTTTAAATACAATTTAAAATAGATTAAAAATACCTCAGTTTTGATCACACACAACACTCAGTTGTTTAAAGAAGCTTAAAGGAACTCTTGTCATTCAAGTAAATTTGCACAACAAAACACCAACTTTAATATTCAACTCAAACTAATAATAAATACTCGATAAAGCTATTAAAATTTACAGTTTAAAATGTTTCATTTAAAAAATATGCGTGTATTTGAACAGTTCCTTTTGATAAAAGCGATGCTAAACTTTCTATTTACTACCCCCTACACAAAACATTTTATAAGACCGACGTCGAAAAATCCATTAGGGACGCAATGATGCTAATCATGTTATAGTTGCTCGTACTTGTAAGTTGTGACTAAAACTAACTTCATTTTTTTTTCATTTCAAAAGGAAATAGAAACTCTCTGTTTATTATTTAAGTTCATCATGAAACATAAAGCTTTAAATTTATAAATCACATTTAAATTAGAATGAAATTTAAAAACCAAATGAATGATTGGTTACAAAAAAATGTAAATCATAACAATTTTCTATTTTATCTTGCCTCAATCAAAACATCATTGTCGCCATTATTTTCCTGTTGCAAAAACGTACACCTATTCGTCCTTTAAGCATGAGACTACACGACTTATCGAATGAAATTTCCATTTCTGCAGGATACAAATATATTATACTTAGTAGGTGGTTTTTGCAGCTAAAGCCAAACGAGGCGATAAACACGAGAAAAAAAATACCAATCATCAGGAAATATATGTATTATACGATTCAAAGGAAGAAATTCAACTTCTTTACTTGCCAGTATCCAGCAAAGGAAAATGTAAAAAAAAGAAAATGTACCACAAGACGAAAAAGACGACGACGTCGTATTTCCAATATAATAATAATTTTCCTTTCTTCCGCATATTTTCTCGATCTCAATGTGCTAAAGTGAGTGAACGAGGCCCTTTCAATTGAGCAGGAGCAAAATGAGTGCGTTGCGTTGGGTGGTATAATATGGGGGTCAGCCACTGAACCTAATGTGTAACCTTTCCTTAAAAACTGAATTTATACAGCCAACGCCAAAGTATATAATGTAAAGTAAGTTGTAGAATCAGAAGTTGTACAACACATCGCATTTAGACATCGTTATAATACAAATAATATAATAAATAAATATATAAAGGAAAATGGCACGTTGTCCGTAGTTACGAGAGCAAGAACCTTATACAACATAGCGTATTTGTATTTATATGGGCCGCATGTATTTGTCGGCAAACGTTTCCGTAAGAAATTTGCTGCATTGAAAGAATAAGGAAACGTGTGTACACGGCGCGAGAAGGACTACAATCATGCAGACGGTTGTAAGCTTTTAAACGTGCCAGAGATGTACGCGTATAAACATAAAGTGCCCAAAAAATTTGTACATCCGGATTCGCACACACTGCAACAACACAATGAATGCGCATTGTGCCGCGTGGGTGTATTGAAACACACATTGAGGAAAAGCCGAAGGAAAATACGGAAGAAAAACACATCAAATTTAGAAGCAAAGTTCAAGTTCACTCAGCCAAAGACCGAAATATGTATGCGACGCACCCGGCATATCAGGCATGTGGGTGGTTTTTGGAAAATGTGCGATTGTGGCGACTCAATTTATTGGTGTGTTTGTGTGCTCACGTTAAGTTATGCTTGTGTGCATTGAAAGCTGCAAATGTATGGTGAAAAGACGCGCGCACTCTTTGCCTATATTTATTACTGCAGCAGTTTACGATACCAAAAATATATACAATCTGACTAAATATAGATGTATACAATTGTGCTGCTAACAAACAACATCGAATTGCATAAAGACAAAACACATTTCCTTTAATACTTTGTAAAAATAAATATCTCATTTGGAAATACATAAGAACTGAAAATAGAAAGCTCGCAAGGAGTGTAGTGAAAGCACAACAAAAATACGTCGAGTAAACAAGAAATGTGCGAGGAAAAGCGCCAACAAAATATTTTGCTGTAGAAAGATTCCTTTTTAAATGTGTGTGCGTATTTGTATGTATTAAGGAGTAAACAAATTTGATGTTGTCGAGGGGGTGGCATGAATGGCTGGCAGATTGTACGATTCGTATACATAATAATGTCTATTCACTCAATCGGTGTTACTGGCTGATGATTTTGTTGTGTGTCAAAAAGGGAAAGTGGGTGGCAAAGGCTCATAAGGATTGTCTCACACATTTTTCTTGTCTTTATACATTTGTGTGCGTTAAATAACTTTGATTAGGTTGTTACTTTTGGCGCGAATTTCTCCACATTGTGTGCACAATATGCGACCTGCTGATCACAAGGATTTGCAATCCGCACATTTGATTCCTTTTTTGCATACGCACTTGAAACTAAGCTGGATTTATGTCGTCCTTATTGTGGATTTATTATAAAAAAATTGGTAAATTTCAATTTTATTTCAAAAGAGAATTTGCAATTTAAAAAAGATTTTCAAAAATATTTAATTGTCATATTTTTTGTTTATCTTTATAAGGATGAAATATATTTATAATATCCTTGTTCGTATTATGAAACTATGAAAAATTTATGTGTTTATCCTTAAGGATTAATATTCAAACAACATCCTCGTGTTATGAAACTATGTAAATCACTAAAACAATAAAAGTCTCATCAAATTCAAATGACAAAATGTTGCAATAAAATTCCACGTTCCACAAAATGAATCGCAATAAAATGTCCTTGTATAAAACGTTAAGTATAGGAATGTCAAACAAAAGCGGTTGACAGTAATTTACCGCTATATATGTAGAAAAATGTTTTGTTCAGGCCAACAAAAATCAATCTAAAGTCCATTCGCTGCCGCTTCAAGTACCATTCAAATAGACGTTGATGATGATGTCCTTTTTCTATGCTTATACGTCGTGGATATAAAAGAAATGCGCGTTGTCGTTAAAATAACTAGCACAGCCACCCGACAAAGATGGCGCAGATATAATGACAATTTAATGGGCGATAATAAGCGTTATGAAGTAAAATTGGGAGCGGAAAAAAAGGACACCAATATATAAAAAAAAAGTTTGTGAAATGCGCCTCGTCAGCGTTGTCACCAGTGTCCAAAAATGATGATGATGATGGTGTTATACTTGTGAAAAGTTAAATTTCATGAGGTTATTCTTAAAATTCAAAATATCAGCATTTTAAGGATAATACAAAAAGGGCAGTTGGAACAAAACAATTTTTCCATTCCACCAATTAGTAATAATTAGTATATTGTAAATTGTTGCAACAGTTGCTGCATTTTCTATGCATATTTAACGCAAGTAGTCTTGTTAAAAAATACATAATAACTCTAAATGAAGTTATTCATTTTTTAAAGATAAAAATGTACACAATAGTGCAACACTAATCCACATATTAGCATTCGAAAATATGCTCCATCACATGGATGTTATAAAAAACGTATTATAAAAATGGATTTTGTAATGAAGAATATAAACTATAATGTATAAAGGTACTGGCGCATAACAATCGACCGGCTGATGGTTTTGAAAATGCAGAAAATGCATGAAGAATAAAAGGGAAAAAAAGTGCAGCTGCCTTGCGAGTCGCGCTGGCCTTTCTTGTCCTCGTTCTTCAGCTGAACTGCTGCTGAGTGCTGCTGCTGTTGCTGCTTTTGTGTAATATTATGTTTGCATTTTATTTATGTGAATCCCTAAGTTTCAACTATACCAAACTAAATTGAACGTCTGCAGCGATGTTGTCAATTTTAATTTGACTGTTTAGTTTTGGAAATTTAAAGGATCTCTATTTTAAATTAAATTTTTACCACAAAAGTTTTCTGCTATTTTTATAAATTTAAGGATTAAAGGACCAAATTTCAATTGAGTCCTTTCGTTTCATTTTTCTTATTTGTGTATTTTTCCTGCACACAAGTTTTTTTTTCGTCTAAAAATTGATAAGGATGACGATTCAGGAAAAGTAAAAGAATTTATATTTCAATTTTCCAAACGTCTTCGACGACTACTCCCAGTTCTACTTGCAATATTCGTCAACGTGTACCTATAACGCAAAATTGTATAAAGTAAAAATAAAAATTGTATACACAAAATTGTGAAGAAGATTGGTTTTTATCACGAAAAAAAAAACCTCCTTGGTATAAGAAAACTGAATGAAGAGAAAATTGTGCTGAGGAAAAATAAATTGGGTGGTGGTGACTGCGAGTTCCCATATTTTGTAGACTGTGTTTTTCGAGTAATGTATAAAGATGAGCGTAAGTGCAAAGCAACAACAGTTTATGTACCTTCCCTTTGGCACGAAAAAAACACAAAAACACCAAATTTTGTACACGGAAGAAACTTTTCTCGATCATAATATACAGCTTGTGTATAAAGGCGATGAGGAAGTCAACGCGAAGCACGTCGGTGTGTCTGCAAAAAATGTATTTAAAAAAAAGCCCTAGCAGCAACACAATCCTGAAGTGCCAGTATTTCCTATATGTGTTAACAAAAAAAGTATTCGTACAGCAATATTTCTTTTCCTTTAAGCAGCTCCAACTTTATATACACACAAAATCAAACTGGAAAAGTCAAAAAGGGTGGTCGGGGTGTTAGAAGTTGTATATCCACACCCCCACAACCTTTTTTTTCCCCGTTTTAAATTTTTGCTTCCCTTCGCTGGATGTGCAAGACGAGTATGAAAACGGGTAAAAAAAAAAAGCAGCCGAGAATGAGAAGATGACAAAATGTGTATACAGAAAAGATACGAAAATAAGATATAGAATATGAGGCAAAAATTTTGCGAGAACGACATCGTCGACGACATATAAGATAAAATAAAATTGAAGGTGCCATCATCTCAATTTACATTCAGCCGCGTGCTTTTCATATATTCTTTCAATTTTTCGCTTGCAGATAATAAAAATATATCTATATATGGTGAAAATAGAAAAGAAACGTGCGTAGATTGAAAAAAGCAATTCACATTTACACAATTTTCTTCTTCTTACTTATAATAATTTTGCACGCAGTTTTTTTTTCTGTGTTGTGTCAAACACTTTGCATGTAGTTTGCTGAAATACACGCGTTTTTTTTTCGATTTCACGAATCCGCGAAAGGATATGCGACCTTATATTCATTCTTTTGTCAGCTTCATACGTGGGGAATGAATTCATCTTCTTGACTCTTGGGTAGGCGTTTTATTTTCGGAATGCGTGCCACACTAACTTCATAAAATTTAGTTCACTGAATATTTTTACTATGTACAATTGCAATGTAAATAAAAACATCTTTTTTATTTTTAAAATATTTAAATTAAAATATTAAAAGAGAATTGCAATAATTTGCAAGATGAAATCTTTAAAAATTGAATTGTGAAATAATATTGTCAATCAACTCTTATGTAACGGTGCTATCAACAATAATAATGACAATATTAACTGTTTTGATTTTTGTAAAATGAAAAAATGATGACGAATTAAAAACTAAATAAATTATGAATTAATATTGTCAATCAATTCTTATGTAAGAGGGTTGTTATCAATATTATTGACAATATTTACTGTTTTGATCAAGGAAACAGCATAAATAATTAATTACAAATACTAGTAGTATCTAAATACATAATTGTTTCATATAACTGTATTTATTTCATTGTCCTTAATTTGACATAAAGTCCTTTTGTACATTTGTGTTCGTATAATATGTAAATACATCAGCGTATATGCATTCCAAGTTGAATAATAAATTTTCTACACATTTTAATTAAAAGCTCTGTACTACAGTCGACTATACTAGTGAGTGGTAGAAAAATTTAAATTAAACTGGAAGCAAAATAAATGCGAATGGAAAAATGGTGTTGAAAAAGAAAATGATTATTAAAGGCAAAAAAAGGAAGTGGAAAAGGCAGAAAAGAAAAACTGTACCATTAAAAATATATATTTATATACGAAACCAGATGACGTTTCCATCCAGCATATCCCAGAGAGCTCCCATCTACGTACCAAATTATGTGTTCCAATGATCCTATTTTTTTTTTTTTTATAAAATATACGTATAGTGTTATACGACGCGGCGGATGGCGCAAAATAAAGTATGCGTAACTTTCTGGTACAGCGAAACGGCAAACGCACTGGCAAGGGAAATATTGAAGCGAAATGAAAGTGGATGTGAAAAACCACCGCCACCACCACCCGCCAGAGCACACAAACCGAAACTATACAATATATATGTATGTGCACATCATATGTACAGGCACTAGATCTCATACATCTGTGCATGCGAACACGCGCCTATGTGCACATATACAAAATGTGTGCACCTATGTATGTACATTTATGTACCAGAAAATCATTCAACCATCATCAGGGTTGCTTGGCAACGCATTTGGAGGATACACGAGGACGAAGTCAGTGGTACGCTTTCAGGCTAACCGGCAACAGTGGCAACAAGGCGAACTCGCATTGCTGTTTATATTTATTTGTACACACAACATCATTTTGTGCAGCAAATTATTTAAGTGAAAACAGCACAGTTACAAAACATTTTAGTGCAGACTGCAGAGCGTGGTACGCGTAATATGTGGCCAATTTGTGAAATACATACGTACAACGTGTGCACGGTTTTATAATATTTTGTTTTGCTTGACGACGATTATTAAATATTGAACACTTTTTTATGCTGCACAATGCACTTTAATTTCCGCGCAATTCAACAGCATAATGTAAGAAGGAATTATAACGATTTCAGCATAATGTGTAATAACGGACACGGAAGAACCAACAACGAATGACATACATTGATTGTACGGTATAGGGTTGCCTTGCACCTTGTGTTTTCAGTTACCGTGTTTAATTGCGCTTATGTGCTCTTTTGTGTTTCAATTAAATGTTGCTGCTCAGCTTAAAGTGAATTAAAGTGCTTGAGTGTGCAATGTGCACGTTTATTCATTAAAATTTTAAGTTTGTGTTTGTTTTTTTGGTTTTAAATAAAGCCCTTCAATTTTTTTTAGGAATTTTGCTTTAAAATAATAAAGTAGTTTATTAATAGATTATTTTAAAACTGTTTTACTAATCCAATAAATTTTCTTTTATGTTCTAGATGTCAGAAAAACAATCTTCGGTTAAGCTAAAACATCCCAAATCAACTAGAGGAACATTTTACCAAAGCAATTTATTTAATTAAAATATTTATTCATTAAGTTTATTAATATTCAACTGAATCAACTACATAGCTTATAAGAGTGAACAACAACAAGAAACATACAAAGTAAACCGATATACGAATTTTAACTGATTGTGTTTTTATCCAGAAAATTAATTTTTGTAACAAAAAATATAGTGTAACATAAAAAAAAAGTACAAATCAACAAAACAAAAAAAGAAACAAAACAAAAATCTAACATAATAATAAAAAGCCGAATTAAATTTATAAAAAAGTTATTTAAACAAAAAAAGGTTAAAAATACATACAAAGTCTGATACGAAACCAAATAAAATATCTAGGATCTAAAAAGGAAAACAAACATAATAATTTAACGAAATGAAAATTCCATCTTGACAATAAAAGGAGACGCAAAATTAAATAACAAAATCAACCAAGCAGCACAAAATTAAACTGTTTTAAAGTCGCAGTATTAATCATTAAAATAAAACAAATTAAACAAAATATATTAAACAAAATAATAATTAATTAAAATAAAACAACAAAACGCAACTCAAGTGTCCGAGAATTCACAGTACAAAAAATTAACCTAAAATTTTAAAACAAATGTAATAGTGTTAAAACGAATTGTGTTCAAAAAGCATAAAAAAAACATACAAAATACAAATTTAAAAAGTTTCTTTAATGAAAAAATTGTGCCCGTTTCAACAAAACAACAAAAAATATTTATAAAATTTATATTTATGCGTAGATTATTACAAAACAAATATTTATATATTTATTAACAAATTAATAATTTATTGCAAAAGGAAAAAAAACGAAGGAAAAAAAATTCTTTTGAAAAAAGTTACCTTAAACCAAAAAAACAAAAATTATTAAATTTAAAAATCATTTAAAACTATTATAATACAAATATTTTTCGATACCAAGTTTAACAAAAAAATATATAAAAATTAATCAAACTGTGACTAGTGTGTATACCAAAAAAAAAGTAACGACAAACAGTGAATGTAATTAGAAATAGCTTAATGTTTTTAATTGCGAATAACATAAACAGTTAAACGAGTGACTATTATTCAGTGTAGCAATTTGTGTAAAAGAACCTCTGCAATCCAGCAAGATAAGTGTAGTTTCGTGTAAACCAAATCTGTGGAAGATTATTATTTTTACCACTAAACCACACCTAAACTGACTTACGTTAAGTCAAGTTAGTACCTTTAATCCTGTGTATACGAAAACGAAAACGAAAAAATCCAAACACCAAAGTTAATTGTGTCATACTAAAAACAATGATTGTGTTGTGTTGGCGTATGCCGGTGCTGTTATGGCGCCAATGATGATGATGATGATGCGCACAAGTCAAGGCGACCCAACGAACTCATCGTCTGTCACAACGACCACAAACACCCCCACGAACGGTGATCACAATTTGCTCAGCCACGCACATGCCCTCCGTGTGCCCGCACATTCAGCCGTTAACACAGACGGCAATAGCTTACAATCGTACACCACATTCACGACAGGCGGCGAACTAGTGGACCAGTGGGACTACTACGACTCTCGGCCTAGCAGTGGCGATCAAACACGCCTCACCAACGGCATCACCGATCACGACGACGCAAACAGCGGCGCTGGCGGCGGTGACGATGGCAATGATGTAAATCATCACAATAGCAATCACTCGAATAACAATTATACACGTCCTTGGGAGATGGAGACCAAGGACAAGGGCGGCGGCGGTGGCTTTGAGCCATTCTCCAAGTTGCCCTCATTCCAGAGTCAATTTCACAGTTACTCGGATCCGGCGCTAGTGCCGGAGCCGAGTCAACCGCAACCAGTGCCAGTGCCGGTGTCACCCAGTTCGGCGGTCTCACCATCGAATGGCAACCTCACCCAGCTGACACCCATCAACACGCTGCAATCGGGTCTCACCCAATTGCAACCGGGCACCAGTTTTCACACGCTGACCGCTGTGAACACGGCGCGCACCTATCCATTGGTGCCGGCGCCCATACAGGCGCGTGATATACCCACAATACAACAGCAATATATTGACGAGCGTCACATTCAATTGTATCAGCCGACGACACTGGGCTTCCAGCATCAGAATGTTGTGACAGTGATAAAAAATGAGCCCATGTACGAGATGAAGAATGGCGGTCATGAGTTGCATCACACCAATTTCCACAATCCAATGGAGAACAATGGATACAATGCGATGACGCCGGCTACCACCACCATGATCATGAAGGTGGAGAAGGTGGAGTCACCGTCGCGGCACTCCATGACAACGTCGACGCCACGCGTTAAAAAGGAGCGTCGGAAAATTCGTGCTAGTTCACTGGAATCAAGTGCGGAGTCTGATGCCAGCGCCATGGAGATTGGGGAATCGGGTCAGGTGGCGGCTGTTTCAAGTACGGCCAGCTTTAAGAGTCCGATGAGCTCCATGGGAATGGGGGATGACAATGATAGTATGACAGACAAACAAGTGAGTGAAAAGGTTAATATGAATTTTTTATTTTATTATTTAAATTATTTTTTTTTTTTGCAAACATAATTTTTTATTTTTTTGATACATAAAAGAGTACACAAAATAGGGACTTCCTAATTAATTACACACTAAAAATAATTATTGTTACAGACCAAAAAGAAGCGAAAGCGTTGCGGTGAATGCATCGGCTGTCAAAAGAAAGACAATTGCGGTGATTGTGCACCGTGCCGCAACGACAAAAGTCATCAAATTTGCAAACAGCGTCGATGCGAAAAGCTAACGGACAAAAAGGTAAGTGCGCCACATCAAAACTTAATATGCTCACGCACACACACACACACGTTTAAAAAAGTGTACGGTATAAAAAAGAGGCGTCGAATTACGCTTGCACACCTTTCGTGTGGAAATTCATTAATCTTATCGATAAATAACAACTAAATTGACAGCGTGATAAGATAAGGAATTGCGGGTGGATGGTTTGTTGTTTTTCTACATAACCATTTTTTATTATAACTTCTTTGCGCCACACACACGTTCTTCTTTGCGCAGGTTGTGCCCATATTGATGAATCCGGAACAGAGGAACTCATTGATTTCAATAACGAAAGCTGTTAACTTGCCGATATTGAGTTGAATTAAAAATTTTAATCTGGTAAAATAAATATAGTTACACAAAGGTAGTACTCGTGTAGATGTGTGTGAGAATATAATTTAATAGAGACAGTTGCAATAGGGCTTCCCGTTCCATTAAAGCTGTTCCGCACCAACCAGATGTTTCTAAAATTTAGATACTATTGTACTTCTAATTCAAGTACAGACAAACACATTGCTCATGTAACACGTTAATATTATGTGTGTCCGTTGAAGGGAAAATAGAAATATAATTCGCATCTACAATTTTATAAAATATTGTAAATCGGTCCACAGACAAAGCGCAACGCCGATTGCGCAAGGAAACAAAACTGACAATTTTGCGCGCAGACACAATGCGCTTTGTTCCCATGCGCTTCATCATCAATTCGATGGGATATTGATTTTGGTGATTTTGTTTTATTGTGTGCACGGAAAGGAAGTTGCAGCATCCGATGTCGAGATTGTAATGATGGGAAGATTTCATTGTTTCCTTGAGACGTGACAATTGTCCTGTGCATTTTCATAATTCTTTACAGTCCTTAAATTTGTATTATTTAATGAAATATGAACCGTTATATTAGGATCTAAATGTTGGGACCTTCTTACGAGTACTCACGGTTCGTTCATTTTCAATAAAACACGTGAATGTTAATGTTAAAATGTTGAGATTTGTCATCAATAATAATTTTATCAGTGGGAGGAGTTGTCGAAGTGATGATTCGATCCACTTTCCTGCTCTCCGTTTCTTTGAATGAATATTCGGAAGCCTTTTCTCCTGGGTAAACATCAAATTTAAAAAAAATAAAAAAAATAAAGTTGATCGTTGTCACAGCCATATCTGATGTACTGACAGCAATATCATTTCACGACAAACGTGTGCTTGTTCTTCGTGCGTTCACCGCTTTATGGGATGGTGTCAAATTACACCAATTTCCGCTTTTTAGTTTATTTATTAGTTGCCCACTGGTGCTGGTTCTTTTTTTTTTAGTTGCTCTTACTTACTTATTCTGGTTCTCATGCTCCATTTTTTTTAATACGCGTTCAGACCAATCAATAAAAGTTGGTAGCTAACGCTTTGCTTCAGTTTTTAGAACTTGAAAATATGCGTAGTTGTTTTATACTTTAAATAATTATAATCCCTATATCAGATTTATACAGAATTTACAATCGTTAGTTATTTTTATTTTGTATATTTTTAAAGAATCATATTTATTTTACGTAAAATATTTTTTTCAATCATCCCCCTACATCATTAGAGATGCATTTTTTCATCCCCCATTTTCCTTATCTCACTCTACATTTCATTATGAGCTCAATTACCTCTTTAAATTGTGATTGTAACGTCTTCAACAAGCACATCTCACATTTGACTTTAATCATCAAAAAAGAAAAGTAAAAAATAAATAAAAAATGCAAAGAAAAAAAATTCTAATTCCTTTCCATTACCATAATTATTCGATTTTGTTTTAATTCTTGTTTTCGTTATCTCGATTTTTCGCGCAGTAAATATTTTCCCAACCAACTCTGCGTCTCAGTGGTTTAGGTTTACGATAGGGAAGGAGTAACGAAACCCAAACCACCACCGATTTCGTTTCAAAGCACAAATCTTCCAACTTTTTGAACGCACATATATTTCTACACCAATATGCGTCCTGTCTATACGCTATGTAGGAAGTCTGCGTATTTATATCGGAATAAGCGAAAAAGACAAAATGGTTTCCTTATAGGAAAATGTATATTTTCATTCGGTCAAAGAAGGAACCAAATTCGAATTAAAGAGCCCACAAGAAAGGGGAGTAGAAGCGGAAAAATTATGCATGGACGACGCGGAATGGGGTGGGAATGTTTTGCACTGAAATTGTGTGGACAAAAAAAAACACACGCACACACAGTGAGAGTGAGAAAAAGGAAAAACCACTCCGTCGTTTGGGTAATCAATTTTATTTTTCATTTTCATCTCATTTTTTGCGTTTTCTTTTTTAATTTTAATTTTAATTAAGGCGACGACGTCGGTTGGTACATTTAAAAAAAAAAACAAAAAAAAAATTACGAAAATAAAGAAGGAAAAGTGGAAAAGAATATAACGACGACGCTTTGATGGTACATACATAGTTAATAAGTATATAATGGTGCAGTGTGTACAATTTAAAGGAATAGGTTTTTTGCTATACATATTTATGTTTTGTGTATGGTGATGTTGGTTTCATTCTTGGGAAGCCAAAAAATTATGAAATAAAGTAAATTATGTAAATTTCATTTAATGAGATTTTCTTTCTCATCTTTTTAGTGATTTATAATTCTGATCTGATTACGTGCGTGGTGTTTCTGTTTAGTGTAATGTCAATAACGTAGAAAAAGGACGAATGAAACTATAGAAAATATAACAGAATATTCAAAAGCAACTCAAAAAAAATTGTTTAGGATAATAAATTAAATAATTAATAGTTAACATGATTATTATAAAGCAATTAGTCAGCATTAAAACAATCATTGCGTATCCCAGCTGCCTTTCCCAAAATTAAAACGGTTTGACTGACTAGTAATAATATGAAAAACGCATCAGGAAAAAAACGTTCAATTCCAAGGGACCAGATGTCCAATCAACACATGCATTTAAAATTAAAATCAGGATAAGCACAACCATAGCATAATTCATTTCGGCTGCATGCCAGCTCAACATTTGTTGCGATATTGTTTCCAGCCCGCTGAGATCATGATACATCGAACAAAATACACAGGATTGATTCTCATCTGACATCCCAAATCTCGTAATGATGTTAGTTACGTTGAATTTCACGTACATTGGCATGAATAAAACGAATGTCCTGGATCTAGGCTCTTTAACATTAACATTTGGGCACAAAAACAACTGTGTGCGAGTGCGTAACGCACTATTTCGATTACAAACATGTACGTATGACGCGTGGAATAAAATGCGGGGAATAAACATGCACACACATCCACATAATGTGTCAACAAAATGAAAAACGATATATAGATGGCAATGGGAAAATGGAAAACACGGGATATAACGAAAAGCAAGAAAGGAAAAAAAAGCATTAAAAACGGTTCAAATGTAATTCCTGATGTTATATTACTCCGTATCCATGTGTATGGCTGCACGTTAAATTCTGTTTAGAGTTTGTGCATCAAATGAATGGGAACACATAAGGAAAAAAAGGACAAGGGAATAATGCGTGATCCCGACAGATGTGCAACTTTTATCCAAACATACATATACAGGCATGCAATGTAGTTTCATACACGTTTGTGTTCTTTTAATTTTGTTACGAGTCCTTTTGTGCACATGAGATAAGGACAGACAATCAAATTTATATTCTATGTGCAGAACCTTTGTTAAGCTAGGTCCAATATCATTGTAATAGAAATGTATGTGCATGCAGCAACGTTGAGTGTGCGTGTGTATTTAATTGTGTCTGGATGCAGTTGATTAATTTATAGAAAATTTTAAAATTAGACAACGAAATTGGTAAATTAATTGGTTCCCCAGAGAAATGAATGCGCTGGAGTATTGGGTAATGAAAATTGACAGTCAGACTAAAATTCAAAGACATAATTAATTTCATCGGATAATTTATGTTGTCACATGCGACTTATTATTAGTAGTCGCGTTTTATTGAGATCTCATTCAATTTGTTTTGGAATTTTATAATGCAACAACAAAATAACCCTGGCTATTTACTAAGGTTTACTCATTCGGTATATTTACTACACTATTGGCCGCAAGTGGCGCTGAAAAATTTCGTGAAGTAATTATCCATAATTGGGGTCTATAGGGTTGGTGCAATTAGAACGCGAATTTTAATTTGATTTTATGTTCGTTTATTTATTTTTTAAACTAAATGAAATGTTCTTTGTGTTATGTTGTCAACAGTTGATGCAGAATTTGTAATTTAGTCATTAAAATAAGCGCCACCTCTTGTAGACTAGATAAACTATCTCTGTTTAGTATTTAAACCAAATATCGTTCTATTGAAGAAAATTAAATGAGATCTCAATAGAACGCGACTAATGTACGATTGAATAATATTCGTTTTGTTTAGAATTTTATATTTAATTAATTAAATTACTGTACTTACAAATAAATTCAATTTAAAATATAAAAAAACATCTCGCTGTAAATAATATCTCGAAAACGTTTAATTACATTCTGCTCTTTGAACTTCCGGCGCTTAACCTTCACAACTCGTCACATTATTCCATTCACTTCATACAACTTCTGCACTTTGTCGTTGCGCCAAATCGTTGCGTGTTCTCTTCACATCCACATCAATGTGTGTGGACACTGTGGAGCTGCTTCATTAAGGCTTCAGCTGTGACTAACAGCTCAATCAAAGCGCAAAATAAAAATTTACATGACGTGCATATTCATTTTATATTGTGCAGTAGATTCATGTTAAGTATGGCGGCAAAAATAAATCGCGCGCGCTTTCAAATGGTAATAATAATTTGGTGCAGAGTAATATACGTCACAATAAATACGATGCGATTAAGCTGGCAATCTCTCAGAACGGACGTAAAACAAGTCCAAACAATTTTTAACTAATTTCTTGTTTATGTGTGTTGTGATGATTTCGTGTTGTTGATTTTTTTTTGTTTTTTTTTTTTTTGTTCACTCCGCGCACATTGTGATCATTTTACATGCATCTCCTTTCATTTCAATTCAATTATTTGTTTTTATTATTTTTTTTTTGATTCTCCCTTTTGTTTTAATGTAGAAGCGCTTAAACACGCTGATCTGTTGGTTTCGTTTTTTGTTGTTCCATCGCGAACGCATGGATTCAGATGAGAGTTAAAATTTTTAGTGCTGCTCAGCGCGCCGGTTATAATATTATGTAGAATTGGTTATGGCGAGCACAGCGCTTATTGTTCTGGGCTGTTAATGCGGACAATTGTTTGCAGCAATTTTTAAATCTAGACAATTAGGCGCGATTTAAGTGTAGAAAACAGAAAACCGCATCATCATAAACGACTGAGATTTTTTTTTGTAATGCTTGTGTTTTGATGATTCTCATAAAAACGGGCAACAATGTTTGACTTATGTTAATTCAAAATTAGTTGATACTTCATTATCAATTTATCACCACATTTAAGTTATAAAGTCACTTAGTGGATTACATTTAAAAATACATAACGCTTAATTTAAATTTCTCCTAGCAGTTCATTAAACCATCAAATAATGCAGTTTGTTTCAATGCAACCATTCATCTTTCATTAAGCACTTAATACACATTTATACTCATTGCGTCAAGCGCATTCAAAATGACTTCTTTTTAAAGAGAAGGTTTTACAAGCATCCCCTAAGAAGCAGCAGAAAGGTGCACTGAACTCTTATACGCCTTCCATATTTATATGTGAATAGAAAGACGCTTATTAGAATCGTCAATTAGGTCGTATGCGAAGCGTAAAGAATCAACCACTTAAAACATTGATATTTATCCCCTTACACGCGGGAAATAAAGACTATGGTACAAAATCAACAATCGCATACTTAAAGTAGGTACTAAACTCGTGTACCTACAAAAACAAAGCGGCGCAGTTTCTTTTTTTTTTGTAAAGCGCACGCTTTTTTCATTGAGGGTGGGTTTAAGGAAAGTGCGCCACATTGAATCAACAATATGGCTGTGTGTTTTATGCATCGAAGAAAGGGGGAGAATTGAACAACGAAAAATGTTGAAAGTTGAGCTTTTGGTTCAATGACCCACAAAAGAGATGGAGAGGATGGCTTTGTTGTGCCTCTCTTATTTAAATAGACGTGCTTTATACTTTTTTGTAATCTATATTTTGTATAGGTACAGTCTTAGTCTTAATTTGTTTGGTGTATTTAGTTGAGATGCCTGCATTTGATATTCTTATATATTGTACAAGTATATTCTCCTTTTGTGTAATAAGATGAAAAACAATAACAAGAGACAAATCAAACGGAATAAAACTCGCATACAAATGAAGGGATACACATTTCCTTTGAAAATGGGGCTTCTACTTCTTTTTAAAAATGAGTGTGTGTGTTTTTAAATGCATATAGTCGTGTAGTTAAACCGTTTTAACTGCATTTTTATTATGTAAAAACTCATAGTATTTGATTTGTCCTAATTAAACAGTTTTTTCAGCTTCAGGAAACACTGAGCACTTAATGAAGTTCTTCTTTATTTAATGGTCCCATTCATCATATTTCATCAATTTTTATGAGTTGAAGTGTATCATATTTGCACATTAATTGCTTCCCGTTTTTTACTACATTCCACTCAGCGCAGGGTAAATAATATTTACCTTAAAATTTTATTTGTATTTCTGTTGTAAATTCAGGATGAAAGCTGTTATTAAAAACTGTATTGAAAACCAAAAACTAATAATGAAAATAAAGCACATCTGTGCAGACTAAGTCAATAAGATGCACGCCAACAAACCAAATAAAGAGAAAATTAGAAATGTTCATTAAAAACATGTTTTCCACGGTTTTTATCGTCTCAGTATTTTTCTTTTTAATCTGACATCTGGCGTGTTGCGCACATCGTGTGTAAATTGTAATTAAGGACGAAGAAAAAACGGTTTTTATTTTAAATATTTCAATATTTTAGATGACCTTTCAAAATAAATGTGTAGTGTTCAATATTTCATTACAAAATTACTTAAACTAAAAAATAAAATAATATTAAATTAAAATATAAAAATTTCTTCCTGTCAAAGGATATAAAAAAATATATTAATGTATACCAATTGAAATATCCGTGCATGTGTGTTTTGAATTATATTTGTTGGAAGTAACAAAAGCATATTTTTATTGCGAAAACCGCGAAAAAAATCGCTGTTCGTGAAAAAATTGACCAATTATTTAATGAATACGGGAATGACACTGTTCGATTAGTAAAAACCACCTCGCTAAATAAAACTTTTTTTGTTGAACTTATGGTCAATCTAAACTTAAATTAAAATAATTTTTTTTGAGATTAACGTGACCTTAATTAATATTAATTAAATTATCCTTTATCTTAAATAATCTTACACTATTATTACATTTTTTAAATATCTAACTCCCACATCACAATTATAAAAATACTCCCCTTCTATTTGCCAATGTCCTAATCGCTGTTTGCAATCCTTATCACTTTTCTTTTATCTTAACATGCATTATAAGTTTTTAAAGATCGAGAATAATCTTAAACCCCTTCTGATAAAAAGATGTTTTAATTTTTATGCCTACAAGAGTATGAAACAAACTGCTGCATTTTACTTGCAGTTTTATGCATGCTCTACTGCACAGTGTAGTTATAAAGGTTCTGCATAATTAGCCATTTTGATAAATGTACGAGAATAATTATATACATAAAGAATGTGTACCATAAACATTCAACTAAAAAACGCATTTTACACTCTTGTATTTTAATCAGGCACAATTTTGCAATTCCTGCGCCTACCTATAATACGTATAGTAACAGCAAAAGCAAATAAGGAAGTCTAGTTTCCCTCTTGTGTGTCATAATATTGCGTAAACGCAACACAATTTTTATTCACCTCCTTAATAATATGGCATGCACTCAAAAAGACCTAGTTTGCTGCCAACTGCAGTACAAAATTACCGCATTGGATTTTCCGCATATTACGCCGTACAATGTATGTTTTGTATATGCGCATCAAAAATGCACTTTGCATCCCCCATGTTAGCATATTATTAGTATGCATGTCATGTTGTGTATAAATTCAACGCACTGGGAGGGTTACTCAAAGAGAAGAATTCAGTGCAAAAAATAATTGCACGCACGCATAATGCGTGTGTGTGCACTGTGTACTCGTATTATGTGTTTTTGATGTCGCAGTGCACGCCTAAAGCCTCCTCGCATGCTTTTTCACTACCTAGATATAACTTATAAGCCTTTCAAGTGCAAAAAAAAATCCACTTGTCATTTTTCTTATTATTTTACATTTTCTTATCGAGAAATATTAACGCAATTTTATAAGATGGTGACACATTCAAGATAACTATACACACATGCTTTACTCATTCTTGAGGGAATTCGCTTTTGTTAAAGCTCCTTTGCACAAGTCGTAACTTATTCATGTGCGAGGACATACACATAAACATTCAGTACAGTCGGGGCGTGCGTCGCGTCGCGGCACATAAAATGATGATGTTGTGGGGGAGTGATACATGTGATGCAATCAGGCGGCATGGCATGTACTAACTAAAACACACACAATACCCTAAGACTATGTTGAGTACACTCACCTAGGTCGTTTCGCAAATCTTCTTTATCCATATTAAAGAGTTTCCATACCCTGCACCATTGCGAATGCTGCAGTGTATACGATTTCTATTATCTCAACCCCAATACGAATAAAGTGTGTAAGGGGGTTCGCAGCTACAAAGTACGAGCATATTTTGCAAACTTATGTTGGGGTGAAGAGTCTTCTCCTCAATTGCTTTTGTAAATATACAGAAACTTAGATGTGATTGTATTTCTGTATTTAGGAATAATTGTTAAAAATGGCACAAAAAATGGCATGAAAAATGGCACATAAAAAAAAATTGCACAAAAGTTGTACAATTCAATTTGTGGCGCATTACACTTAAGTCGTGTTTATTTATTAAAATGCTTCACTTCTTTAAAAGTTGATTGCAATTATTAAATGGTCAAATTATCATTAATTTCCGTGCTGCAGTCAAATTCGCAAAAGAAAATTAAGTACCTCATTTACAAACGTATTAAAGCAAATTTCTGCAAATTCAGCATTAAATGCTTTTGTTTTCATAACAACTGAATAAAATGGCGTACACATTTTCGCTCAATAATAAATTTGTTTTATAGAAGCCATTAAGTATTCTTTATACACATCCAATTGTGGGCTGTGTGTGCGTAACTATGTACAATATAAATATAAGAAACGGAACAACCCCATATACAATATGCAGCCAGCAAAAAAATAAAAATAAAATGAGCGAAAAGACAACGCAAAATGAGGAAATAAAAAAGGAATTAAAATAAAATGAAGTAAAAATGAAGAAGAAAAACAGGACACACCGGAATTTGGTGCGGCTTCTTCCCATTCTTCTCATCCGTTATCGGGGTGCTTCATTGCCTTGTGAAACGAATATATACGCACGCAATGTAATATTATAATGCTTTTTACATAGCCGGCTTAATGTGCAAAGAAAATGGTTGAAATTAAATTGTAAAAAGAAATTATAAAAAAAAGAAAAAAAAGAAAAAAAAGTACAAGAACAAATATTATAAACATTCGCGGAAAGAGACCGCAAAAATGTGTGATGTGTATTTTGTATGATATTTGTGTGTGGCATAAAAGGGGGTGCAAAAGCCAAGTCGGTACACAGACACAATGCAAAATCAATAAAATGCAATTTTTCTTCATCAAGCATGTCCTGGCTGTTACAATATATGCGGTTCAGTGCTGTTTTCATTTGGAATTTATTTGCCGTTTCATTCTGGTAACCTCATTTGTCGCCTGCCCGCCTTGTGTATCTTTTCTGTCTTTGTTTATACATTTTCAAAATGGAAACTGCATTCGTTTTTTTTGTACCCTGCTTTCCATTTTGATGATTTTCTTCTGCACACTCACATTATATGTACATTTATGTAGCTGCATGCGTTTATTTATGTAGAGTGTTGTGTGCAGAATTAATATATTGGTTAGATGCACATGTGTAAAAACTAAGGGGGGGTTGAAATCATCAGTATAAATTGTATACACCGGGACATTGTGTATAAGGACGAATAGAGTATAATTTACACGCACATTGCTTATGTGGTTTATCAGGGTTTTGAACCGCAAGTGGGTCAATGTTTTTCTGTAGTTAATTAAAAACTCAAGTGGGTCTAAATGAAAAATATTAAATTTAGGATAGAATTATTAATTAAAAACAAACTTGCAGAAAAAAAGGATATAAAATTTTTTAAATCAAAAATGATTAAGAAATGTCATTTTAAATATTAAACTAAAAGTTAAATTAAAATAACGTTTATAATTTAATTAATTTAAATATTTTGTTATCCCTTAAAATAAAGCTCTCTCGAATGTTAAGTCAGTTAACATTACTAAGAGCATTCGATAAAATTTTCCGGTTTTACCGGTACAAAAACCTGATACTAATTTATAAAATGCAGATTGCAGCAATAAATTATTGTAGGTTCCTCTACGTACACATTTCCAGCAACGTACACATAAATACAATAACGCCATTTCTAAATTTTCCTTTTGCACGTCGCCACACATATATTCCCTGCGTTCATATTGAGTTTCACTCCGCGTGTACAAAACTTCGTACTTTGCCCTTCTGCAACATTTTCCATGGTGTACGACGTCCCAATGCTGCCGATCATCCATCCCTGTTGTACACGCTTATCCTGCAGATTCATGGTGAAAATTCGTCCTTTTCCATCGCTGTAAAATGCGAATGAGTCACACACACAATTTTATCGATTTTTCCTGTGCGCTTTTCCCGTTTTATTCCATACACTTTATTTTTTTTCGTGTTTTTCCTCTCCATCTCCTCCAAAATGTGTGTACACTGTTTTCCTTTGGCGCGCGTTTAATACGTCGTCGTATGTATGCGGGGCATTCGCCTTCATCGTCGTCATCATCATCCAATGAAAATGATGACTAAAAGATTAGGCGGAATGGGGTGTAATTCAAATAAATAAACGTGACGATGTAACACACGCATTCAGAGAAACGGCGTAGTTTCCGGAAATGATGATCTGGAAACGCATATTATATCCGTGTATGTGGCAATGTGGGAGATGCAAGCAGTTGCGACAACACATTCATGATGGGGGTAGTGGGTGGTTATGGGGGGTTGTAACTTGTAGGTGCTGCAGAGTGTGCTACGCGTGTGTTTTTTTGTACGAGAAAAAGTTTCGGCCTCATGATACAAAAAATTGTTAGCAAAATTTGAGGAAATCGAAAAACGTTGCTCGCTTTTAAACTTGTATTTTCGTTTATTCAGCTGTCTTTGATTTTATTAAGTTGTGCACGAACTTTATTTTAAATACATATAAGTATGTATGTATTTCCTCGTACTATGGAAAAACTTTTTTTTCTTGCAGAAGGCGAGCGTAAAAAGATGAAAATTGTGTGTACAGCGAAAATATACGAATATATAGACATAGAAAGAGCAAATTTGGCGCCATTTTCTTTTTGTCTTTCATTTTTCAATTCTGCTTCTTCTTCTTTTTTTTGGTGCTTTGTGTTTTGTTTTATTTATCACACAATTTTCATCTACTTTAAGAGCTTTTCCTAAAATTTTTCACATCTTTTGCTTTTGTTTCGAAGTGGTTTATCTCTGATTTTTCACTTTTGTGTATAGTTTGAAAGCAATGAAGGAAAGTTTCCGTTGCTGTTGTTGGTTGAAGCCACGTGCGCTTTTGTTGTTGGCTTTTGTATAATGGAAGAAAATATAAAGAATGGTGGTGTCAGAAAATTTATTAAAAATTCAGCACAATTTGATTTATTTGTTGGAGATAGGAACAATGAAGAAGGACATTTATAATTATCTAAAAAAATCTATATAAAAATATTCAGCAGGATAATTTATTAAGTGAGCCACACAATAGGGATGCAGTACAAGTTTTTTCGAGTCCCTTTAATAATTTTGGTGCAACTTAATTAAAACAAAGTGTGACTTACTATTTAAATTAAAATTATTCAGATAAGGAACTACACGTATAGGATATAAAATTGAAGAGACTATTGTTAAGAAAGTTCGGAGATAAAAAAGGGATTAAATGTACCAATTTAATTATCTTGGATATTTCACATCAACCCTTAAAAAAAGCATGTTTTGCAAAGGCGACATTATTATTCTCTTTATAGTTTCTTTTTCTTTGTACTTATTCAAGGAATCTCTTTTAGCTTTTATTTATCGTTTTCTTTCCTGGTAATATGGATGGTATTAATTTCCTGGAAAGCTTTTAAGGGGTGAATCGTCGATTCAGAATACAAAACAGGAAATTTAGAACACAAATTTATTTAATTGCATCATCAAAATGTCAGAGGTAATTGCTTTATCAACTAAAATGCGTAAATGCGGTCAAAATATGGCAACATGGTCAAATTTCGATATCCAATTTGAATACCGTTAATAAAATATGTGTGAGTACATTAAAAAAAACAATTTAATTGCATAAATTATTTGTATCCATTCTAGTTATTTATCTGATTTAAACAGAATTGTACGCATATAAACTGGAATTTAATTTAATTCGTTCTTTGACATTCCCGCATCGTTGCCATTTTTATTATATCCCATTTTCCCGTTATGTCATATTTACTCGTTCATATTATATACTGACGTATTATGTCTTTAAATTTGAGTTCATTTTATACGATTGCTACACACAAAACGAAGAGAACGAAAAAATGAAGGCAACAAAAAAAAAATCAACCCCCAGAAAAAGAAATTTAATCATCTTTGAGTCTTTTAATTCCATTTTTCTTCATTTTATTTTTAACTCTCTTCACCGCATCATCCAATTAGAAGTTTTGCGGTAGATCAAGTGGATTGCACAACGCGATGAAACGATATTCTGTTTTGAAACGTTGTCCTTAAAAAAATATGCGATGAGTGTACTAATAATATAAGAGAACAAACACGATATTGTGGTGGAATACACTACCCGTGATGAGTGGGATTGGTTATGTTGAAGAAAGTGCTTTTGTAAAGTCAAGAATGAGCTTAATTGTGCATCCTGTATATTGCATTTGTATTTCTACGTACCCTTGACTTAAGACCTGGCTTTTTATGCACATTTTCATACATTCAGGCGGTTCATCTTTAATGCAAATTGCTTACTAATAGATGAGAGGTGCATAATATGCATAAATAAATCCTTTTTTTTATAGGGACAAAGAAACTTAGCACCACAAGAAGGTTTTATGAATAAAAAGCATGGCGGTTATAATCACTCATAAAGCTGAGTTTAGCAAACACAATGAACTCTTCAGTCAAAATATGTAAAAGTTGGGAATTCGCTTCATCCTAATTTAATTAAATTCATCACAAAACTAATTCATCAAGTGAGTTGTATTCTAATGAGATCGCTTCATAAAATATATAATAATGCAATAATTCTGCACTTATATAAAAGTTTTATATTATATTTAGTCCCATATAAATAAAACCACAACAGAAAAGTCACGAAATGTTGTGCATGAATATAAAAGAGGGTTGAAATTGTGAGTGTATTTGTGTTTTTATAATATTTATGTGCACGTTTGATATGCTCCAATACAAATGCACCAAATCACATTTTACACATAAACAGCTAACGGAAAAGAATTGAAAAATAATATGAACGAGGGGTTGAAACGCACTGATGCATAGAAAAAGCTGTAATGAAACTATATATGCTGCATTTATATTCGAGTACAGTTGTGCGAAAAAATAGGGAGAAATAATACAATAATTTTTACAGCCATATATGCATTCGTTTATGTACATTTTGCTAGGTGCAAGGATGGTTGGAAAAATATACCGTGCTTCCCAATAATGAGATTAAATAATACAAGTTTCTTCGTATGAGACTACTAATTGTATGGGTTGTTTTCAAGGGGGGTTGAATGAGAATTTATTAGCATAATTTGATAATAAATTAAAAATTTGGAGCAGCTTTATAGTTGTTTTTAACATTTCCAGTTTCAAATGTTTTTATAAAAAAGGACATAGGAATATTTTAAACATACTTTAACTCAAAAAAAATCCATAAAGTCTTTAATTTTAATACTCACGCATGCACAGCGATGCATTACTGTGCACAACGATGCATTACTGTGTGTGCACATCAAGTAACCTATTTGTTCTCTCCATATTCGTCCTACTTATTAGCAACCCTTCAACAAATTTGAACTGCGGCAAAAGCTGTACTTACTGCACGTGCTTTTGCCTTTAACACCTTATTTTGCAACCTTCCCCCCACACACAGCAAGCACACACATTGCGCACAAACTCGCATTGACACTGTTATGAAGCGATGCATAAAAAAGCATTCTCATTTTCCGCAGCAAAACCGCAATTCACCTTGCACTTTGCAATAAGCCTTTCAAAGTAAATTGAAAAAGGTAAAAGCATAATATTATGTACCTTTTATGCATCCCCGCAAAATTGTAGGGCACAATGCATGCATTTTACCCTTGCAGTAATAGTGCACGATGCACTTGGTCTACTGGAAATTTTTTTATTATTTTTTTCACCTCTCAGTTTTATGTTTAAAATGCCCCACATCTGAGTGGAAAAATGCGTGAAGTTGCATTTTCATGTTGATTTTATCCATTGCACTTTGTACTGCACACATTTTCTGTAATATAGAAAAATATCCCTTCCAATTCACTTGATGTTGTTAATGTTAAACACGCATTTTCACATTTAGTCAATTCAGTGTTCATAATAAATAAAAGGAAACGCTAGCATATTTATACATAAAATCTGTGTACATAAAATAAATGGGAAATCCTTTGACATAAACATCCCTAGTCGATAAATTATTCTGCCCTAAAATTTCCACTGACCTTGAACTTGTTATTCCATATAAACATATAACAATGGTTTTCAACCGCAAAATAGCTTTGCACAATAATAATAATAAGTGGGTGGTTTGTGCTGTATTCTACATCCTTCGAAATTGTCTCACCATTCGTGTATGTCTGCTTATAATACATAATGTGGGGGATGATGATAATACGCGCACATGTACAAGGTGTAAGGGCTAAACACACTCGTCTCCCCGGTTATAACATTGAAATAATGTACAAATTCGAGGGATGAACCTGCCACAACGTAAACAACAAAATCATCAGTAAAAACATCCCTTAAATTTGAACAGAATGAGTGACAAGTGAGTACAAAGTCTGTGGGTCGCCTCGTGAAAATGAGGTTGGTAATATAATATTACAACCCCTCTGCACAATTGTACTTACAGCATGCAAAAAGGGCTCCCAAAGTCGCAATCCATGTTACACATACAATTCAATTTGTTAAGGGGGGAGGGATGTTTATATGTAAAATGTTGGTTGTTTAAAACGGAAAATTAGAGTGTCGCCCTTTGTGTGAAAATGTGGGGGCGGATTAAGTTTAAGACAGAGGGTGAATAACTGGAGAGTTGTACGTCAAATATGTAAAGCTCCCTTTCAATGGAACACACAGTTTAATTATGATATTATTGGCCTAGTGAACATTGAGTTCAGTAGGATTGGTTTTAAATAATATGTTTAGCTTTCAATTATTTTAAGAACAAGTTTTATTTTATTTTGTGAAAACCTTTTACTTATTTTTAATTCAATAAATTTAATTTAATAAAATTTTAAATTTCCTTCAATAATAAAGTTAGTGAAATAGCTTTTATTTACTCTGAAAAGCTTTAAAAAAACACCAATAAGTATGTAATTGCAGCCATTCAGGCAATTTACTTATTTTTTAATTCAATAAATTAAATTTAATAAATTTCTTTATAATTTCAACGGATTATTATTTAAAAATAGTTGAATTACCTGACCTAAAATGCTTTTCCTTAAAAAAAAAAACCGCCAAAAAGTATAATTTTGCAGCCATTCAGGCGATTAGGGACTTAAAACAAAAATTAGTTGCTGTTGACAAATCTATACCAATAAAAAACAATCCCACACAATAAATTCTAATCAATTGATAAACATTTAAGATAAAACAAGGTGTCAACGTTACCGCAAAAAGGAGCAACAGGACCCAACTCGAACCACACCAATCCCCAAGTGCATGTTGTGATGTCTGCGTGTATTCGATGTAATAAAAATAGACTGCGTGCCTTTTGCTCCAAAAATGTGTCTACTACTTACATGCGTTAACCCGGAAAGGGATGCAGACACCACCCGCCATCAATGATGATGAGCAAAAGGCCAGACATTTTGTCACTTTCACTGTCATCATGCGTCTTTCTAACCTTATACTTGATGACGATCGTAAAATTGAGGCACACAAAATCCACCCTCTCACACAATTCACACACACCCTTAGTTAATAAACATGCGTTTGTATAAATGTATGTAGGTGTATGTGCAATCTATGTATATAATCCAAATAACACACAATACAACCCTCCCCCTCTGACCCTCCCACCGCAAGGACACAACATATACAAATTTTTGGGGTTCTTTTCTTTTGAAAGTGTATTGTGTGTCTCGTCTATGTCTTATGCTTTTATAAATGTGTATCGTTGCTCTTCATCGCATTCATCCATTTACCGGCGCTTGAGGCCACCCACTCACCCATCACCACCAACAGTGCAGAGTCACATAGAGCACAGCAGCTATAGCACACGCGGGACGTCATATTATCATCCATGCGTCTCAGACCTCGATTCTTATACGTCTTATTTTGCCGGCATTTTTGGTTGGCATAAATAAAAATGCTTTTTTTTTCTCGGGTGGGTCGATTCAATTGTAAATATATTAACATTCACGGTGGTACTCTAACTATAACATGACGATCATCATCTCCCCTGTGGCAGCAACAGCATCACCATCATCATCATCATCATGGCAAGAGCCACATCGCGCCACGAAATGAATTGTTGTGTTGTGCGTGTTTTGGGTTGATGTTGCCATCATTGTTGTTGTTGATTGTGTGTTTATTGTTTAGCGGGCGTCTCGATTTGACTTGAGATAAACACACCGCCACATTATACATACATCTAAAGGGATAACATTGGGGTTTTTCCCCCTAAAAATATTTATTTATATTGCTCCCACCCACCCTGTTTGTTGTGTAGCCTCGACATTGTATACATTTCTCACAATTGCTCTTGTAGGTCTCGTCCCCAACATTTTTTTTATCATTGTAGGTTTTGGCCCCCCCTTATCTAAATATATATAATCATATTGTGTCTGTGTTGGGCCCCCCTTGGGCATACGCAACTGGATATCTCTCCCCACCGAAATGCCTTATATCGTTAAGTATCGTTCTCATTCATTTCACTTTCATTCATTCATTCATTTTGATGTGTGTATACATTTCATTTGCTTTGGGTGTTGCTACAACACGGGTGCGTTTTTGGGTTTTGTTGTTCAACGTGCTGTGGTGCTCCACGTTGTGCTGTTGTGCTGTTGCTTATATGGCCGCCGTCTACTATACTACGTGTGTTTCATGTGGCGATGATGTCTTTTTTTTGTGTGGGGGGGCTCGTGCCATGTCTACCTCCAGCTGTACGCAGTGAGCCTAACACAACGGTTACTGTAAGCTGTGTATGAGTGCCGTAAAACATGTTTTTCACGTGATGTTCACCCCAAAATGGAGGGCGACGGGGTGTGTGGTGCGGCACACACATTTGATGCAAACATAATTCACTGTGCCGGCGCTTCCACGTCTATTTTTCGACCGTCTTTATTCATACTTTCTCTCTGTTTACAAATAAACAAATAACAAGTCACCTACAGAAATTGTGTGCGCGATTTCTGCGCGTTGTTTAATGTTTACGTTTGGACTTATTTGGGTGTGCGGGTGGGATTGCATGCATGCGCGCGTAATTTGCAAGAGTGAAATGTCCACCTCCCCCGTTATGTACTGCTGTATAGCATAAAACAAACGGTGTGATGGTTGTTTTCTCACATGGCAACGTGAAAATTATAATACCTGCTTATGCCTTCTGGGGGTCACAATGTTGTGCTTCTGCTGCCTTTGCTTCGTTAGGATTGGCGCCACTCTGTGTGTACAGTAATACACCACCTACACGATATTCAACGTGTTAAGTGATGTGTCATTGAATTCAAGTCACGAGACTGCGGATTGGAACGGAGCAACTCTGTTGGTCAAGGTCAAGGGGTGGTAATGAATTTGAATTGGTGAATTCATGTGGAATGTTGTGGGAGGGTTGTGAAAGCCCTTTTGTGATGTGGTTTATTATTGTAACCTATTTTGTTTAAATGAATTGCTTTAATTTAAATTAAGTATTTTACTTTAATTCATTAAAATATTTGTTGTTTTTTTACAATTTTATAAAAACAATTTTGTCATGGTTACAATTCAACAAATATTAGCCTTGTTCCGTTGTGATCTCATTTAATTTCATAATAAACTAAATAAAATCTCAATAGAACGCAACTAATAAGTTCAAAACTTCAAAACTCCAAATCGTTAAAATCGTAACAAGTCTACAACCTTGAAATTTAAATATAGAACAACTGTAAATTTCTCATAGGCTTTCATAATTGTGTAGTGATGAAAGACACAAAGAACTAGGCCAACACTTAACGCAACTGTACCACAGTATCGATGGCACATATTTTCCCAAACCGTTTTAATATCTAGTTTACTGTCACATCTTTTAGTATTTCGGAAGCACATCGCGCCACTCCGCGCTATAAATAAATCACAATTATACTACGCGTAGTTGTACATTGTGTGTATAATATGGTGAACATGTCGCCGCTCCAGAGAAATACTCAAAAACAAAAACGGAAAAACATAATAATTTATAAACGCGCAATGTCTTGACACAGACACTGTAAACGTTTTCTTCCTCTTTTCCTTTTGACAACATCTTCAAACTTTACTCGCATACGTAAACGTTATAATGTACATTTCTCTGTATTAAAGGCGCGCAATGAACACCACGAACAGGCGTGTGCGCTTCTCTCATCTTTGTTTTCCTCCATCTCGAAAATTATAAACATCACACATGTGGTTGCACGTATATTTTTGTTTTCTTCCCTTTTACACTTTCCTTACAAAAATCAACGGCCGTGAAAATAAGTACAAATGTGCATTCGGTTGCATTCGATTGACAAACTCACATAATGTTCTAGGCTTTACATGCTATAGTTTTACTGGTTGGATAAAACTGTAATTATTATGTGCAGTCTTCGCCATATTTCTTTAATAAATTTAATAAAATGTTGAAATAAAGAAAAGCATGATGATTAAGCACCAGGAGCATAAGCGCATCCCAGCTCAACGACATAACAGCAGCAGCAGCAGCAGCAGGCTTGTGTCACCGGAAATGCGCCTTATAGCCTGCGGCTGAGATCGTGTGGTTGTTTTTCAGTCACAGAGACTTCTTCTACGTCTACATCATTGTATTTGTTTTATTTATCCACAATTTGTTTTAATTTATCGAGAAGGAGGATATGGCACATAAGGTTCTTTTTTTCCCACTCATTTTGTGATGGCTTCCTTTTTCGTGGCTGCGGTCCTAATCTGGGGAAGTGACGTGTTTTTTTTATGTGTTCCCAGCTAATTAGAGTGTAGCCTCTTTACATTTTTTTTATATAAATGTTGTCAACAACTGTTGTTTAAGTTTTACTGTTTTTGGGGTCCTAATAAAAGAAAATTCTTTTTTCTTTTTTTTTTGGAAAAATAGTATCAAGGGCTGCCATTTAATTTAATTAAGCTTATAAATTTTTTAAGGTTTTCTAATAAACAAATTTAAGTTAAAGCTAATTTGAAATTTGGTGAAATCCTAAATTTATGACTTTCTGCCCTTTAGAAACACAATTTTTTTAACATTTTTTCATTAAGGGTAACAATAACTAAAATGTTTAAATGAAATGAACGCATTTGTAAAATTTCCTGTATGCCAATGACCCCAACTTCAAAACAACAAAAAGGTGTACATTTCACATTAAAATGTATGACGTGCTTATTAAGTTGCCACTATCACCCTGTGCCGTCATGCAGCTTGCGCCTTATTTGGACGTGAAAACTCATTTTCTTTAAAATGTTTTCATGTTGAAACGTATATTCCTGTACAATATACACATTTAAGTATTAACACATTGAATGGCGGTGGAAATGTCACAGCTGTCGTGACGCATTTAACGTTATAATATTCCTTATTTGGGTATGTTTTTTTACGCTTTTCATTGATTTCAATTTTTCTACGCAATTCATATACACAAAGTTACTAATGCATGAGTTTAAAGTTTGAATTTATTTAATTTTTAAACACATCAATGAATATTAAGAAAGGTTTGTCTGCTTTTAAGGTTTTTAATTCAAATTAAAGTTTTAATTTTGTTCCGTTTTTAAAATAAAATTAAATCTATTTTCATTAAATTAAAAGTTATTTTAATAATAACAAGTGCAATTTAAATTGTTTTGTGAGCACTTCATGGTGAGTACTTTGTGCAATGAAAGCTCACGACTTTGTTCTTATTGCAAAAACTACCCTCATCAACTTAAAATGCAGCCAATGAAAATATGGTTGTAACTGGGAATTTATGGGTTTGTGTCTTAGATGAATTTTTGACGAAAATAAAATCCCACTGAAAGTATTTTCTTCCAGCAGCATTTTGCGCCATCTACTCACATTCCTTAAAACTATCCTTAAATTTGTCTTCACTATTTCTTTCGTACAAAAAATTACAAGAACTGTTGTGTGATTAAAGAAAAGCCCTAGATATTTTAATATTTAAATAAAAAATAAATATTTTATAACAATGTTTTTTATTTACTTTGCAGATTTATGGTGCTGATGGCAGTATAATTCGTGGTGTATCGAGACGTGGAAGGGGCAAAGGACGTGGTGGTGGGGTAAGTCTCAAAATGTGTAATTAATTTCCTAACATATACAAAATTATGTACGTATTATGATGCCGTCATTGAAATTGGGAAAACCAAGTTTTTCAATCAATTTTGTTGTGTATAAGCGAAACAAAATTGTAAATGAAAAAAAAAGGAAATTAATTTGATTTTTGCAAGAGTAGCAAAATATTACATGGCGAAAATTGCTTCGGGATTCTCACCCCTCCCAGATGTGTGTGTGTGTACTTTTATAAATAACGAGCGGCAGGGGTCGTGATATTTTTAAACTTTTAATTGTTTTATACATTTTGTGTTGAGCTTTTCTTGAACTTTTATTTGTTGTGCGTGTTTGTATTCCTCTTTGGGGATTTAAATGCTGCAATAAAAATGTATTTTTGTGATTTTTGTGGTGCGTCTTCATATTAATTAATAACGTAAACTTAAATCTATATTGATTTGCAACTACATTTTGTTTGCACAATATTGGCAGCGTTCCATTGAGGTTTAATTTCATTTATTTCAATAAAACGATATTTTAATTGTATACTCAACTGTTTTCTCTAGTTGACAAGAGGTGGTGCTTTTCAAAGGAATTAATTCAAAGGCTGCATTACTTGTTAGCAATATAAACAAAATACATTTTATTTAGGTAAAACCATAAATTGTTAAATGCAATTAAAGCTATTGTACCAACCGTAGAGATCCAAATTATGGATAATTACTTAAATTAATGATTATATATTTTTCAGCGCCACTTGCGGCGAATAGAGTAATAAATATGCAGAATGAGTAAACCTTTACAAGAGTTTTTTAGTAGTTGCATTGGCCATTGCATTTTTAAAATTTCAAAATAAATTAAATGACATTTCAATAGAACGCTACTATTATAAGTTTTAAGTTGATCCAACAATTCTGTCTTGATTTATTTTTAAAGCCTACATGACTCTATATAATATATCACAGGACTCTGTAATATTACACAATTTAAATTTCACTTTCAATTGATTGACCATAAACCCCAACACAAATAAATTTGATACGCAACACTAAAATGCAATCACTTTATTTACCACAAATATCCCTATCAAACTGCGTAATAGTTAACCCACTTTCACATCGCAAATTTACTACTTTTATTTGCATCGCGGCATTCCCGACATTCAAATGCACAATTTTTTTATTTTCGCACAAAACTGCATACACCGCAATTTAATCCATTCATTTCATGTGTGTTTTTTTTTTTGTTATTCACCCCTTGCCACAATTCAATGGCAATTCCAGGCCACGCGACAATCCGACAAAATATTAAAATGTGCGAGGGCGGCAACACATAACACGTATGCAGCATATAAAATATATGGTCTGTCGACTGGCACAACACGCCAAATATCGCCCCCCCCCCCCTCCCACACTCCACATGCAGTCATTTTATCATTGCATTCAACATTCCGGAATGCATACACCAAAATGCATGTACTACAACATTGTGTGTGGAATGGAGAGATGCGAACGCGATTTTACCCAAACACCTGTTTGTCAAATTACACGCGCCACGCGCGACTGCATATCCACACGAATTCAACATTCACAGAATCGCATCACATTCGCATTTCGCACCCTGCAATATTGTTGTGTGTTCTTTGATTCCTACTATTTCTTTTTTTTTTGCATTTCATTTTTGTTGTGCTGTGTTTACAACACTGCACGGTGTTGTACTCGCGTTGCACATATGTGTACGTGTGCAATATGCATGCGATATGTCTGGTGCAAATGCTATTGCAAAAATGCATTCATAAAACAAATTCTACAGCACCAACTTGACCCCGTTTTTGGCCTTGACAGTTGCAGTAAAAAATGAATGCGCCGGCTTTACACATACATTTTTTTTCCCACATTCTTTTTATCCTTTTGATGGTGTCTGCGTGTATCAGGTTTTTATGATTATATTATTAAAATGAGTGCATTTAAAGGGTGATCCAATTGGAGGTAATTTTTTTAACGCGGCGTTATTTTGACAGTTCTTATGTCTTCCTTATATGATGTTTGTGTTCAGTATTTAATTGATATTTCATCATGAATTGACTTACGCCTGAACAATGTTTACTAGTAATTGTGGAAACCTATTTACAAACCCAGTTCCGAGTAAACAATTGTTATAAAGCTCCTATGGAGGTCTTTTGGAGCTAATATTACGAGGAAATTCTTTTAAGTGGCCACCAAGATCTTGTAATTTTACACAATTAGATTACTTTCTGTGGGGATTTCTTCCGATCTGTTGTTTACGTAGGTAACCCAGAAACGGCTGAAGCTTTAAAAGCAAACACAACCCTTGCTATTTCCGGAATACCGGCCAATATTCTTTAAAAGTGGTCTAAAATTTGACCGAATCAATAAACCATTTGACATTTCAAAGTTAGTCATGGGCAACATTTTAAGAAAACAATTTTTAAAAGTTAAATGGCATAATTCATAAACCAAACTATTGATTTAAATAATTTTCCTCAATACATTGATTTGTTTAAAATTTTATTAAAGAAAAAATATCAGGAAGCTCTTTTTGGACCACCCCTTATATGTGCAATGATTCCCATTCACTTTCCCTGAATTCTGCCACACCATTCATAAAGCACGTCGCATTTCTATATATGTATATAGAATAATGCGGTCTGATACCACATGTTTATAAGTGAAAACGGAATGGCATCACAATGGATACTTTCATTACCACCCTCCCATTCAAGTTGTGTAACTGCAGTACAAGGAAAGAATATTTTACAGCATTAGGAAGACAATGCGACCTTGTCCCAATAAATTCCCACATATTCCTTAAGTGCGGATTTCCTTTGGCAATTCATGCCAACACCAAATCCTGTTCAAAATACATAACTGCGTATAATGTAGGTCATGCTGAAAAAGAAGATGTTGCGTACAAAGTCGAGGGTTAAACAACAAAGCAACAACACAATAGGACACACAGTAGACATCTTGTAGACGTTACATTTAAACAAATGAGATATTTGGGAGGGATTGTGGGTGTGCTATTTAGAAGTAAGGAATGAGTTCATGTTTATTCACACACCAGTTACATATATTCGAAGACATGGAGAAAGTGAGATCAACATCATCTTAGATAAACGTACACAATATTGTGCCCTCACCCACCCAATGTTATTGGATGTTTACAAACACATTCAACAACATCATCTTGCAGCCGAATCATATCCTTGTACTTAAGGCGTACGTCTAGTATGGGGGGAGGGGGGTTGGTGCAGACAGGCCACCCCATTTTCTCGACTGTAAACATAAGTACGGATGTCTATACAAACATATTATACGTACACCACAAGCTCAAATGGTTCAACACATTTGATACAAGGAATTCTCGCATGTGTGGCAAATCCCCACCCACTTTCACTTTTCCTCTACTTATTCCGCAAGACCAGACAACACAAATCATCAAAGCACCGAATTGAACATCAACCCGGGGTGGGTGGGCATGGCATGGCGGCAGCAAATATCGCATCAGCTCCAGATCATCTACCCCCCAATTCCTCACCCCACCCAACTTCGGTATCATTTACCACACATATTACACCCGCATATATAAAAGGATGTGTGCTTGTATATCCTTTATTATCCATATGTTTCATGTCTGATCTGTTTTATGTCAGGGGATAGACGCAAGGATTCAAAAAGAGGAATAGAAGACAAAAAAATGTATAAAAACTGAACAACACCAACAACGGAAACATAAACGTCTTAAAGAGTCTCTCCAGAATGAAATGCCGGTATTTTAAGCAGCGCACAACTTTGACAAGGCAACTCAACACACTACACCCTCGCATCCCTCCCCCCACAACTCGTTCCATTGCTGAAACCCATGCTGAAACACACGAAACACTAAGCGGCTGGGTGTGTAGAATTCTTATAACGTTTCTTTTTTTGTGCCACATTGGATGACGCTTGTTCAATCCTCTGCGGGTGTGGAGATGATTGTGCCAAAGCAACAATAACAAGTGGCTCACGACAAAAATAAGAATACATAGCTATGTATAAGAAAATGGGGAAGTAAAAAAAACGGAAAACTTTTATTTCGTTTTGATGATCTGGATCAGTGAATCAGTGCTTATGGGTGATTGGGATGGTTGTACGACAAGCGGTAGTAGTATTTTTGTGTGGATTGTTGTAAGGGGGTGAGGGTGAAATGTTAGGTGCAAAGAGAGGTTTCAGTGCGGGTGCCAATGTCAAGGGAAGGAAGTGCTTTATAGTACTTAAATGTATATTGGAATGAATGAAAAGACAATACACACAACGATGAATGGGTAAAAGTGACTGAGTCGACACAATAATGTTGAATGGTGTTGTAAGAAGAAAAAATAAAGGACATTGAAGTCCCCGCAGACGGTCTCGAGTCTCGTCCCTTCACAGTTTTTTTTTTCCTTTCCCATTTTGAGATCTATATGTTTTTGATGCCATGCCGCCTCAATCCACATGGTCATGTTGTTGTTATTGTTGTTGGTTGGTTGCAGACTTTTTGCAAAAACCTATTGTACGAAGGGGGTGAAATTCCAGTGGAGTTTATTTTTTGATATGATGGGTTGGAATTTCGGTAGACATAAAGTCTCTCATGTAGAATGTGATGTGAAAAGGGGTGGGAGGGGTGCAAAAAAGGGTACATTGACCTGGTTTAATATTTGTGTGATGTCGTAGACGTGAAAAGGGATTAAAGACGCTGATGCCTATCTGTTAGGTGAACCACCCGAAAAGTGACCATGACCCTTTGTGAATTTTGGTGTGTCACTTTTTTGTTCAATAATACAAACAAACAACTGATTTAAGGGTCATGGTCATGATCAATTGAAGTTTGATTTCAATGTGGATTTAATTTATTCATGAATTTTTGCTGTAAAAAGTTTTTAAGTGCACTCGTTTAAACTTCTTTCATCATTTCTATTTCTAACATGCAATGTGGATGCAAAACAGTTTTTAGAAAATAGTATTTATAGAAGTAAATAAATAATAAATTGAAATAAAAAAAAATCAAGCTCAAGGACTGCAATTAAAACTATTTATTTACTTACAAGTATGCATACATTCTCGCACTTTGAGTGGTTTATGTGAAATACCACAGTACGTGTAAACGCAAAAACACTGCATGCATGTGAATGATTTTCAACGACAGCATCGGGTGAGGGGTGGCGCACCCTACTTTCCTAGGTCATTGACTCACATTTTCTAGAACGCCCGACGCTTTTTGCCATCAACTAACGCAAAGGGAATCGATGATTGGGTTTATAAATATGTGTACACTGCAAAGAAGTGTAACTCTATAATGGAAAATAACTTTATTCGCTTAAAGAAAATGCATTCGCTTTTTCCTTTTGCTTTTGCACATAAAAATTAAGCGTAAATAAATTTAAAAAATAAATATTAACAGTTATATTACTTAGAAATAGCAGTGTTCCTTTGAGATCTCATTTAGTTTATTTTGAAATTTGATGTGCAATGCAACAACAAAATAAATCTTGCTTTGCAAATGTTTATTCATTCGGTTTAATTATTACTCTATTGGCCGCAAGGGGCGCTGACTAATAATTAATTCAGTCAAGACATCATCCATATTTTGGTACAATTGGATCGGGAATTTTACTTTGCCTTGTAATGTCAAATATTTATTTATTTATTAATTTAACTAAATGAATTGTACTTTGTTTATGTTGCCAACAAGTAATGCAGCTTTCTAAAATTATTCCTCGAAAAGCGACACCTTTTGCCGACTAGAAAAAGTATCATTCATTGAAATAAACTAAATGCGATCTCAATAGAACGCAACGAATATATCATGGCAAAGTAAAAAATTAACGCTGAAATAAAGCTTCAAAGGAAAATTTCCAATTTATAATGTGATTTTGCAATCTCGTGATTTTCCATTTTAATTTTTTTACTTTTTTTTTTCATAATTATTTTTGCTTATGCTTTGTGCATAATATAAAGTTCACCCACGCACAACATATATTATGTATCAACACATAAATTTTACTAACCCACACACACACACATTGCACATAATATAAATATATAACTGCAGATATTTCATGCACACACATATGCGGAGACTCGAGTGCTCAATACATGAAGCAAAAAGCTCTTTCGCCATGCATAAGTTAGATCCCACAGGAAATTGGGGGATGATGTGATTTGCAGGATTGGTTAGGTACATGCGGGTAGTCGGCAGTGCTCGTATGTGTGTTGAAAAATAAATGTACAACACGTATAATAGTGGAAGGTGTACACGCGCGCCCCCACTTACACCCCCACCCCCTTAAAGCGTGGTGTACTGCATAATATTATTATGCTGTTGCAGTGGTGCGAGGCTAAGTGCAAAAGCATAGCATCAGATGCCGCTAAATGTTTGAAGGGTATATGCTTTTGTGCGCTAGAATTTACAAAATTTAAATAATTAATCATATAATTTTTGTTAATATGAAAATGCTTTTAACGAACAATGTGGTTGACATTCCAGGGGTGTGAGTTATTTAGGAGTTGTTGCGATGTTCCCTTATTTTTATTTATTTCGCCCCCCGCATATTTATTGTGCAGTGTGTGTTGAGGTATTTTATAATATTTCGCAAAAACAATGTGTAAAGTGGAATATACACATTAATATAATAAATATTAAGCTGAAGGAACTTTGTGTAATATCCTTTTATGCAGCAAGGATTGGTGGTTGTGTTTCCGATGAAGCTTGCAGGATGTGCAGAATTTTACATTTATGCATATTTAACCACGTACATACATAACTATGAAAGCAGCTTCCATATTTGTCGTCTGCACAGTCAGGACAACTTGTGTTTTATGTAGCTTTATTTATGTGTGTCCCTTCCAACAATTTCGTTCATCAACTGTGTATAAATACCACACACAAAATGTTCGCAAATTTTCTTCTGAATTCTTCTTCGTCTTGTTATTCGTTCAATTTAAATTGCAATGCCCGTCACATACACGACCATCAGTCTTATATACAATATTATAACTTTATTGCTATAGCCTAAAACGTATCCTGCCACACACACACACACCGAAACACTCACACAATCGCACACATAAATAAATATTATTAAAGGATCCGTAGGGTGAAAGTTGAAAGCGCGTCTCGTATTGATTTTCTGCGCAATAGAAATTCGCGTCGCGCAACTTTCTTCCTTTTTGCGTACACACACACTTTTCCATTCTTCTTATTCTCATTCTTCCCTTGCATAGAGTGTACAATGTACATTGCGGGGCAATGGCGGAGGCAGGAGGGTGGAAATGGTTGGGCATTTTCTATTGCAAGGGGGTGGTGTGTGCATTTTACGCCACACAATCGCATATTCCACCTTTTACGTACAACATTTTTGGCTTAAAAGTGTTCTCAATGTATGTGTCGTGATGTGCCCCACTGTGGAATATTGTTTTGCTTTGTCTTACTCCCTTAATTTTGGGTATTGTCATCTTGCTTTTCAGCTGGTGGTAATGATATTATGGGGCGATGGTTATGCGTACGTTTCTCCGAAATTTCTTCTTGACGTCCTTTTTGGTGCTCACTTTCTGGCCATACATATCCTTATAAATGTAGTTTTGTATGAATATGTATCGTGGTTGAGGTGTATTGTAGTCGTACATACATAAATACATTTTGTGAATGCAAGGAAATGGAGGGTGGGTCTGTGCCCATCCAATTTTGAGGAAGATTGCAAAACAAAATAAACACCACAATTCGACGAACACTCCGTCACATTTTCTCTTGGTGATTGCGAGTGGGTGGGCGTTGAATAAATGTGTGGAATGGGTGGGAAAAAGGGATTGGTGTGAGAATGAAAAGGACGCATATTATATTGTTCCGTTTTTTCTGTACTCAGCTGTATTGTGAGACTCGCTTCCGGGGTGTTGTATTGCTGATCCTCCATATTTTTCGTCGCCGAAACCCTTTTTGATTGTTTTACAGTGTGTCGTTTTTTTTATTCATTTGGCAGGAATTTGAGTCCTTTTTTTACTTTGCACGTTTACATTTCGTAAAAATAACATGCCCTCAAGCGTTGAGGGATTTTGAATATTTTTTTAAATGAGTGTTTTTTTTTGTTGCGTGGAATTTTGTGACTTTGTTTTTGTTTATGTCTACGTTTGGAACATAAAGGCTATTTTTATTTTTGATTGATGGTTTTTAAACGTAGCTATACGTCACAAACCATAAATAATTTGCAGACTATTAAATTTAAAGTAATTATTATTAAATAGACAATGAATTGAAATGAAAAAATGTTAGAAAAATTTCATTTCAATTCAAAAAAAAAATCAAAAGAATTGCACATAAATTAAATAATTATGGAAAATTAAAGATTACTAGAATTTTATGCGATATAATATATCGAAGGATGCCAAAGCATGTGATAGAATAAATATATGGCTGAGAAAGGAAAAGTATTTCCAAACGGAAAAATAAAATTCAGAGAGAACGATCAAAAACACCAGACAGGATAATATCTTTAATTTGATACTGAGTAATTGCGGGTACATGATGACGAAGGAAAGAGGTGAACGTGAGCCGCGGCGCAATGCAATTCCCTTTTGCAATTCACTGCATAGCAATCCACCACAACGATATATTTACCACGACCAATTTTTGTATTTTTTTTTTTTTGTTATTTTGCATCGTCCCGTCAATGGCTGATTGCATTTAATGACTGTAATAATGATTGTTTATATCTCATGCGCGTTCCCTTTGCTATTTAATTACGCTTTTAAGCCAATTTCAGCTGCATGTAAAGACTCATTTATTGGGGCGTTGCATTTTAATATGCGTTTTTAATTTTAACCGTCTTATGTAATGTGTTTTGTTGTTGTTGTTGCGAAATTCTTCACAGTTTGCACTTTGAATGCTTGAATGTGTGACAATGTTGCAGAGATTTATGGGCGTTTTAATAATTTTTTATGTAATGCATTTACCTGAACATTAAAACAACCCACGGTTGAGTGTTTGTAACATAATTGTTGCGATAATTGCAAAAAGGGACATGTCATTATTTTAAATGTGAAATATTTAAACATAATTTACATTTTTTATTGAAACTATTTATGATGTGTAGTTGGACCAATTTATGTTATAGAAAAAGAATGTCGACATTGTAATTCTCAAAAATCCTTTCTTAATTCAATAATATTTCATTTTGGACATAATTTTTTATGCTGCAGCCTAGGGCTGCAGTATTGTGATAAACGACGATGTCCAAAGCAACTTTGCAATTTAAATTTTAAATATTTCAATGTTTCTGTTTTGGTATAAAACATTTTCAATGTCATCGATTTACCTTTTTCTCTTTTAAAAAAATAAAAATTGGTTGGCATTTTTTGAAAATTCTGCTTATTTTCTGAATGCACAAACAATAACAAAATGAAGAAGAAATATTTTTAAACAAAGGAAAACGTGGCCTTTTGTTCTTCTATTTTTATTCTTTTATCCATTCATTTACCTCTTGTCCACGTATTATCTTCATTTTCTGAATGTTATTCGCATAAATTTAAGAGATTCCTTTTGTTCGGCATTCATTTATTTTCAGTTAGTTTAGATTCGTTTTTCGTGCTGTGCTTTTGTCCCTCTGTGCCGACAGAACAATATAATTTCCCTTTTATATATACGCCTATTTTTTTATTGTTATTTTTTTCTTAATGTAGTTACCACTTACCAATGTATTTAAGAAACAAAAAAAAAGATTGTTTCATAAATTTAATATTAATTGAGATTTAAACTTTTTTTTAAATGTAATTTCTATCAAGGTTTGATTTTTGAAAGTGCACACTTTCCTTTATCAAACTGCAATAAAATGCAGATCTTTAAAATAAATTCAGTTTGAGTAAAATCAAAATATGCAGTTTTTTTTAAATGCGACATTGTTCAATGCTTTTGTTTTATGCAATTTTGGAGCATATTGTTTTTACTTAAAACACACACACAAAATTGAAAATCGTGCAGAATGCATAAAAATGGGATGCAAGCGGCATGTTTTAAAGACATGCATAATAATATTAAATTAAATACAAAACCAAAATATGTATTATAAAGAAATTGCAAAAGCAATATAACCAACCTTTATTAAAATTGCTGTGGGAGTATATGAATAATTTTTCGTTTATTTTCCATCGTAATTTTAATTGTTTTGAAAAAATATTCCTTCACTGCCCTGCTGCATTCACGTTCCCTTTTAACATTACAATATTATATGGCTATTTTTATTACTCCATTCCAAATACAACCATCTATAATTTATTCCTTAAAGAATATAATGCATGCCAACATATACAAGAGAGAGAGGAATAAGAAAAAAAGACTCGTTCATTCTCCACCAGTACGAAATAATAATTACACCTTGTTTTCTTCCTAAATGCATGGGGAATAAAGCTTAAAACTAAAAACAGAAAAAAAACACACAACAAAATTGTATGCAGACTCTGAATGGAGAAGAGAACAAATTGGAAAAGCAAAAGTATACAATATAATGTAAAGAACAACGCGAAGGACGCCATAAAGTAGAAATCTGCTAAAAACATGAGAGAACAAGCAAAGCACACACAGAACAAGAGGGAACAAGGAGGGAATAAAAAAACAAGCAACGAGATGCATAAAAAATTGCATCCCATTCATTTTCATTTGAAACTCTTTTTTTTTCTTTTTTTTTTCGTTTTTATCTATACTTTTGCAAATTATAATTTATTTTCTCTGGAGTTCATGAGAGTTTTCGCGAATATGCACGTGTGCACGGCCATAAATATGCAATGTGGTACTGAGTGGTTGGCAGGCTGGCTGGCTGGCTGGCTGACTGACTCTGATGCTTGAGCTTCACGTGTATTTGTGCATTTTCCCTGAAATAAAAACACGATCTGATTTAATCAGTTCAACTCTTTAATGTAATGAGTTTAATTAAAAATTGGAACCAGTAATTAATTGAAAGCTTTTGATAAGTGCAGCTTAAAGTAAACTGAAGGTCATTGCTTTTAATTGAATAATGAATTAAAGATTAAAATCATTTCCTGTTAAAATTCAATTTAAATTATTGCACTCATTGAATGTATAATAGTTTACAAAGATATTAAGCAACTGAAAACATTTTTAATTAAAACTAAATTGATCTTATAAAACCTTAAAGCATTTACGAATATTTTTCATAAAATACGTAAATGCAAAATCCCCAACATTTAATACTCTTTATCCGTCATAATTAGATTTCATTCATAAATTTAAGGATTGCCTAAGCTTTTCATGTTTGCTCAATTTCTTTCTCATTACACAGTAGCATAAAATCTCTGCAAAAGTTTGCACTCCATTCCCCCATTCACAGTCACACACATTCGTTTTATTTTAATATTAATAAAATGATGTATGGTTGTGCAATATATGCACATACAAATATATCCTTTAATGCATGGCATAGCAGAAGAATAAAAACAACAACCAAAAAAAAAAAACAGTACAAACACCAAGGTCCTGCGCACAACTGCAGCAATTTCTTTTGAATCTCTCGTTGAAAATGTGCAAGTACTAACTAAACATACACGTACGAATATATATTTTTATAGTTGAGGGGGTGTGAGTTACTTTGGGCGATGTACACACTTATGTGTGTTGCAAGCATGAGGGGGTGGTTGCAGTAAAAAAAAATAAAAATAATGAGAAAAAAAAGAGGAAAAAAGAAAGAAGAGAAAGAAGGGAAAACAAATTAAATTCGCAAACGACTAGATGGGAAAAACGAACATAAAATTGAAAGTAAATTCCGCGGATGGAATTTTTTGTTCTTCATCCCTATATATAACAGGGATTTTTCTTTTTCTCATTTTTTTTTTGCTGCTACAGCTACAGCTACACATCCTCCTCATCGTCCCTACTACTGCAGTCGTCTCTCGCGCATCCTCGAGATTTGAAAAATGTTCTCTTATTTTGCAATTTACATGTGCTGATTCTGACGTGTTTTTCTCGTGTGTGAGTTTTACAATATACGATGAACATTTTTAATTTGCTTCCCCCTTTTTTGATGTATTTGCTTACTTTAGAATCCACTCCCCCCACGCACCTTTAATAAAAAAAGAGCTTTTCTCGCGCAATCTATTTGAAAAATACTGAGAATTAACTTGTACGTGGCGATGTAATTTGTTTTTATTCATGTTTTCCAAGCCACACCAATTTTGTTTAACAATATAATTGAGCTAAATAAGCAATAGAATATATAAAATGTTAATTGTTTATTTAAATTAATTATGGAAGCTTATAAAATTGGATAAAATTGTTGTAATTATACAAAATGTGTTATTATTGTTTTGATTACAATTTTTAATTGAATATATTGGCATTTAGGTAGAAATTTGATGCATTAATCCTTGCTTCGTTTCCAATTAAATCTTAATTACACTGACATCAAATATTGCTCAAATTCATCAAATTGTGACCGGGCATTTTCCTTGTACCGGTATGTTGATATTTTACTCGAGAAACTCGCCCGGTACCTTACTCAAGTATTGAGAGGGGGTTGCTGAAACTTCCCTCATGCAAAGCCGGCCCGCGATTGCCTGCCTTGCACACACATTTTCAAAATATACGTGCTGTGTAGTGTTTTTGCAAGCTCCTCGCTGGATGCGTGTTTTTTGTGTTTGTGAGTAAGTGTGTGTGTGTGCAAGTTCTAACATAAACAGAAAATACCAACCTAAAAAGCAAATATCTGTACGTATAAAACGAAAACCCTCTGTTGGCTCGAAAAATCAATATCTCTCCAGACATGGGATAGCCTTTTTCCTATGTTGCCTTTGCGGTTCTGTGCTTTCGTTGGTACATCGTCGTACACAAGTACTCGTACTCAACTTGCACGGGTTTACATATACACCTTAGCTATGCTCTCGTACTTATATTGTGTGCAGAATAATAGCTGTACATCGCTGCATTGCTCCTTGTACCCCCATCTCAATTAATGTGAATATGCGGGATGGTAGCTAGTGCTCGCCAATTTTTTTTTTGTTTTCTTTGTTGTTTCGAGAACCCCATGTAGCCACATATGTCCATGATTGGTTGAGGATAATCATGCGTCAAGACCATCCACAACTGTATGTACAACATTTTTGACAAATTGCTTGAATTTTAAACTTGGTGATTAATTGTTTTGGTTATTAAAATTGTGTGCACATTTTAAGGATAAACTTAACAGAAAGCCGCATGTGGTTTAAAAATTGCGACACATGTGGAGGAATGGAAAGGTTGCCAAATTTTCTTGGATAGAACCTTTTTTGTTATTTAATAAATATTTTTTATTATTTTATTTTATTTTTTGATTAAAAATCTTAAGAAAAAACAAGTTTCTAGCGTTCTATTGAGATCTCATTTAGTTTATTTCAATAAAACGATATTTGGTTTATTTTAAACATAGATACTTTCTCTAGTCGACGAAAGGTGGCGCTCTTTTAAAAGGAATAAATGAATTTAAGGAATTCAAAAGGCTGCGTCACTTGTTGGTAACATAAATAAAGTATATTTCATTTAGCTTAAATCATTATTAGTCGACGCAAGTCGTTAAATTCAATTATAACTAATCAGAAACTAAAATCTAAATTTCAATCGCACCAACCCAAATTATGGTTAGTTACTTGGCTAAATGATTAATAATTTTTCAGCGCCACTTGCGGCCAATAGAGGAGTAACTATAACGAATGAGTAAACCTCAGTTAATTTCAAGATTAATTTTACAATTTTAAAATAAATTAAATGAGATCCGCATGAGAACGCCATTATTGAGAATCGATTAAAAGGCACAAATAGTGGAAGAAAAACACTTAAAACATTTAAAAAAAACTCAAAAATCTTTGCAAAATATAAAATTTTAACAAGTTACCTTAACTAACGTGCAAATAATTGCATTGTAAAATACGCCTTCAGTGAAACCAATTTTAAGAACAAGGTTAAAATACTTATCGTGCAACTACTAAAATTTGGGTAATAAAATAAAAACGCAATTCGACGTGCCTGTCACTTCATCAGTCTCACCTCCAACTATCGTCCAACAAAACCCTCAGTACAGTTCCCAAGCCCGTACAGCCATAATTCATCTTGTCCAGTCAGCTTCCACTGCCCTTATTCCTTGTCCATTGTACATAGACGTCTCCGGTCTCCACACATTATATTGAGATGTGCTGTAGCAACGTGTGCTATATTGCAGCAATGGCATTATACACACCTATCCCCCACAAAATATATACGTATACGAGCAAGTTAAAGTTGGCGGGTGCATGCATGTGTATGCGCGCGGCCTCAACCATTTGCCAACTCCGCCAAGCCAAGGGAATGGCGCGCTTGTCTGGCTGGCCAATTAAACTGTGCTGTTCCTCACGTCTCACTTTGCAGCTCCTCACCTTTTTTTTTATCTCTGCGTGTACATTTTTATATACATACACTTATTCTCAAAAGTTGCGTTTCTTCTTATTATTATTTTTGTTTTCAATTTATTCTTAACGATTTTGTTGTGTAGTGAGTTTCAATTTTTTTATTTTTTTTTTACCCATTTTATTTGTATGTAGTTACTCTGGAGATGGTGGAAAAAAAACGCAAACACAAAATTAAAAAAAACAACATCAACTACGGTGTATTTATTTATTTATTTATTTATTTATGTGGATGTATGTGTTTTGGTCTTACTTCGCAATTAAAGCAGCGAAGGAATTTTTAATTAAAGAATTTTCTCCTTTTGCCAAGCGCAGTTTTTCTTGAGGTTTTGTGCTGTTTTGATAAATTAATTGCTAATAAAAGCAGATATAGCATTAAGGAGGAAAGAGATTGAAGGAGGCTTTTAATGAAGGTGATGGTCATAATGGGTGCTGCTGCTGCGGTGGTAATAAATGATATTTTGAAATTAGTTTTTCATTTAATTACCATTTTAGTTGGTTTTATTTATATATTGTACCAAAACCGAGTTGGTATTGCCTCCATTTTAAATATTTACACAAACTTAAACGAATTTAATTATATTTGCATAGATTATATTTTGAACTACATCAAAAGAGCTTACTATGTGTGTAGGTGTGTGTGCATAATATGCATGAGCTTGATTGGAGTAAACAATAAAACTTTAATTGCTTCTGAATTATGTATTTGTCAGTTAGGAATTATTGTTTCAAGTTTCATCCAATTAAACTTCATTCTCGATGCGTACAGCATGAACAAATTCGTGGAAAATCAACAAAGAGCAAGTACGTTTGCACTTGATTGCACAAAATAACACAGAAGAGAGCGATAATTTAGAAAATTGAAAACGGGTAATAAATCATTCACACAACTTAGACATTTTAATTTTATAAGTCGCCTTTGCCAATTCTTAAAAACAATTTAAGATTAATTATTGTTTAATTAGGATTTGCCTAAAATATCGTTTTAAAATACTAAACTTAATTAAACACTGTGAATCATAGAGTTGATGACACATAAACCCACCCCAAGACAAATGGCGACGCTTTCCTTTTTTACTTAATCTCAAACTGCATACTTTGTCCTATTTTTCTATTACATATTAACTATTTTTCTTCGGTTACTAAAATTCCTTGTGGCTTCTATTCTCTTGATGTAAGAGTTAATGCACCGCATAAAATGTCTCTCTTCACTAAAGTCATCTTTTATTATAAAATACTTTTACATTTCCCATTGTAGTTCTTACTCCTTTCTATTTGAGTGCAACGTTCCATTTTTAAAAACTCTCATTTCACGAATTGTTCCAATCTCCTGCTACGTTGCCCGATTTACTTCAATTTATCTAGATCTTGCGCACCCTTGGGGGTGGAAAATTGATTGTAATATCACAATCGCTCGTACATTCATATTTTAAATCGAAAGGATGCGGTAGGCAATACGAGTTTTTATAAAATAGTTATGCAAAGAAAATCATATAAATATGTAGATAGATAAGTGGATGAGAAGGATTATCTATCAATACATAACGTGAATAAAAATTTTCTGCTCAATATCCTTGAGCAATACTAATTGTTTTCTTTTCACTTTCTTGACTTTTATGTAACTACCACGGTATTGCTTCCAATTGAAGGTCATTAAGCCATTTAAACTTATGTATTTACATAAGCTTTACACTTTTTTTTCTTTGACTCAATTCATTTCATTGAAAAGTCTCTATAGTTGTAAAAAGAAAATACGTATTTGTTGAAAAACATCGATCCTTATTGTGTTATATTTAGGCGACTTGAACTATGTATTGTACATTGAGTTTTAATACGCAATTCGTGCAAAACTCATACCTACATTTTAAGAAAATTGGGTTTGGGGTGGTTTTGCATTTTAAGCTTGTGTGTTATAACTATGTAGTGGTTGTGCTGCTACGTTTCCCTGGTAGATTGTGGAAAAAGGACGAGATATTCAAGCGACGTGCAGAATAAACATTATGTACATGTATACATGGTGAAAAATAGAGAAACATGGAGGGGAAAATACATATTATCGATCGTCCCGTTTCGGAATTTTCCAAGAGTCCGCAAATTAATTACGCTTCGCGTTCTATTTTGGAAAGGGAGTTGTTTTTTGTATTTTTTTTTATTGATTTTTATGGTTAGCTGTGTGTTGCATATTTTGTAATTAAATTTAATAATAATTATTTTATTATTAATTTTATATTAAAATTGAATATAATAAAAAATAGTTTAAAAAAATTAAAAATTATGATAGCTTTTTTAAAAATAAATAGAATCTTATTAATAAAAATTGTCTTACTTATTCCTTTAAGGAATAAGCAATTAAATGCTACTTATATTTAGAACCTTATCTTATAATAATTGTTGGAATACCAATTCCTAAGTTGTATTGTATATTTCTAAAAATAAAATAAACTTCCTTTTGTTGTCCTTTAATTTTATTTAATTTTAATACATACTTTACCACTCTAAACATGCACATTTCTAACACAAACGAAGCATACATGAACACGACGTACTACTACCCAAAGTGGAAAAGCACAATCGCGAAATATGCCGAAAAAGGAACCTTAACTATACGGGAAAAGTGGAAATGTCTACGTACTTTATCCACAGCACACGTACAAACACAAAGACATATCCTAATGAATGTCGGCGTGGAAATGCGCTGGCGCAAAAAAGCTCACTGTCACATACATTGTGTGTACATGTGCCGTTATATTTATCCTTGCAATTGCCTTTTCTGATGGTCGTCGGAAAAGTCCGCACCACGTTTCTATCCCTCTCTTTGCAACATTTCTTATCGGCCTGCAGTGTACTGCCCTGTGAGTGTATCCTTTATTATATCGCCATATTATCCATGCGAGTTGTACAGGCAAAATGCATGAGATGTCAGATGCGACGAGGTATGTCCTCATGTCCTATCCTATAATACGTCGCCCTGTACACAATTTGTTCTCTTATATTATGCGACGTCGCGCGGCACGCCACTGCGCTGTATGCGTATACCCTTTTTGCAGTGGTGGCATTTATAAGCGTTGCGTCGCGTCGCACCGCCGTGCATATACACTTTGCAAGCTCTAGGCTCTTTTGTGGGTGGTGGGATGCCGGGAGGAGGGTGTGTAATTTTGTAATATGCGCTCGTTCTTTGAGCTGTTTGCGGGCCATTTGTTTTTGTTACCCCCTTTATCGGTGTGTTCTCTCTTATGCCCTTTTCTATTCCCAAAATTTTCATGTTCTCTATACGATGAATGCGTGCTGCATTGGTATGTCGTACACGGAAAATTCTGTATGCACATACATGGGGGTACAAAATGTATACTAACCTGCGGCCACGCTTTGATGCAATCATTTATTTGTAGTAGTGTAGTGTAGTGTAAGCGCCTTTGCTATTTTTGCTGGCTTTTCTTGCCAGTGTATGTACTTTAGGTTTATTCTGCGAATAGTGCGAGTGGACCACCGGCACAGGGCACTGTCTTCTTGTATATTTTTAGATGCAGATGATGTGTGGCAGAAATCTGCATATATTTGTTGCGAGTGTGCTCAATTTCAGAATAAAATAGGCGCTATTTCGGTTCTATCTCAACTTTGTGTTTCTTCCCCTGCCCCGTCTCATTTCTCATGTTAATTAATTGTGGAAAAGAGAAAGCTGCTATTTATAGGAAAGGAAGACAATACATGCATGCATACGTATCATGACACTCGGGGGGTGATTTTTGCATATTTTGTGTAGACGTACAACTTCTCTGTACATAAGCTCTCCTGAAAACTTCCTGTCTTTATCCAAATTCTCTTTCGGTACTTTCTTCGTCGCACCACTTGTTTTGCTCATTTTTTCGGCAATTTCAAATTCTAAGCACACGTTGCACACACACACACACTGTGCAGCCCTCGCCTTCCTCCTTAGTCCTTGCCCTCCTTGGTTCTGCATACCATCTCGATGTATGAGAATCCTAGCTGTTTTTGGGGTATATCACGCTATTATAAGTCTCGTGTGTGGTTGCGTCTCTGTACATATACGTCACAATATATTATTGTATTTCGGTGTTGTTGCCCGCGTGTTGGTAGTACTAGTGTGTGCACATAATGTATAATATATACGTACAGCTTTGTTCCCTTATTCTTCGTGATTCGCTTTTGCTCACTGCGTTCTCGACCTCCCCGCGTACACAATCCACCCGCGGCTGGTTGCGCGTCGCGCCGCCCGTGTCTCTATATCTTCTTCGTCATCATCATTTTCGCTTCGAAATTTTCGTCTCAGACTCAGTTCACTGGTAGTAGTAGTTCAAGGTGCTTGAGACTGACTGGTCATACAACACAGCAAAGTAAAGTTTCAGTGCAAACACGATACAAAACGCGATACAAAAGAAGCTTTAAGTGTTTTTTTTCCCACTCTTGTTCTATTTTCATTCATTTTTTTTAAACGGAAATATCGTAAAATAATTGGTGTGAGTGTAAAGCGTGTGGTAAATCTAAAATTATTATTGCAATAATAATTATAATACCTAACAAAATAAATAATAATCAAAAAAAAAAATTGGCCGTTATTTTGTTATTAAATGTGCAAACAAAATAATAAAATATTCATGTATAGGAAATGAAAGTAAAAGTTTAAAATTGAAAAAATCAAGTGAAAGTGTTTGTTGCATTAAATACGTTGTGCATATAAACGCCAAATGCATTTAAACTGCAACCGTTTGCTCAAATAGAATTCATTAATTTTTGTGCAATCATATCTTTAACCAAAGCGCTTCAATGAGATGTGAATCTTATAAAATATTCAATGTTCTGAGAAGAAATAAAATACAAGACAATACACATTTAATTAGGAGAAAAAAAACAAACTATTTTTAAGAATATAAAAAAAAATTGTGTTTCTGACGACTGGTGTGTTAATTCTTGGAATATCACTGCAGCGATTCTAGATCTTCAACATCATCCCGATAATTACACATTATCTGATTGTGGTGTCTATTAACTTAATTATGTTTTGTGAATCTTCCAACTATCAATGAAAATACAAGCAAAATAAAATACATAGTCGGGAGAATTAAAATAAATTAGAGATTAAATTAAGTGAGGGAATTAAGTTGTATTTCCCGATTTCAAATGCAAATTAAAATTGTACCAAAACCAATTTTTTTAAAACAATGTGCTATTTGTGATTTATTTTTCATAAAAACTTATTGAAATGAAAAACGTTTAATTTATAAAGAAATAATTAATATTTGTTGCAATTCCTTATATTTGTAATAATAAGGAAGTGTTAGTTAACTGAGTTAAGAGTGCAGTTAGTTTTCAAAACTAACAAAAAAGGATTTAAAATTAAGGTGATTTTTTAAAATTTGTTTCAATTAATATTTTTGTTTAAATTAAAATCTTTTTAAATTTAATTTAAAGTAGCGGAACCTTTTTTGAAATATTTTAAATTATTTTAAATACGTTTTAAAACTTTAATAAATTAGCAACTTAAAATTACTGCTCCCACAACAAAAAATCCCATGCAGCAGTTTTGCCTTTATGTGCATTAAATTGCATCTGGTACCGACATCTATTCTTAAGTACAATTTATGACTAATTTCCAGCCATGTGGCCGCATTAACATAAGTAAAAAACATTTTAATGAGCTGATTTCCTTTAAATGCAAACGCGTACAAGAAATAAAAACAAAAATGTAATCAAAGTGAAAAACCAAAAGCAATAAAAGGTTTCCATATACGACGCGTATTCCCGCACACGATGACGATTCCACCATCTCAGTACGCGTCTCGCCCTACAGTCGTCTATTGCCATACAGACCATTTTACCATCGTCATAAAACATTTTTAGTATTTTGCACACAGATGTGTCTAAATGAAGTATTGTAGTTACTACACACCGTGCCTGCGATTTCATGGAAAATTAAAATAAAATGTTGGCGAAGGCTCAATTCGCTTCGAAAACTAATTTGCTACGCCCATTACAATGTTGCGCTTTACGTTTTTTCGTTTTATGTTAAATAATCCCCCACCGCAGTCGCAGTTTGTTTGCAAAAAAATCAGCAATTTAGAGGTCACATGCAATTAAGCAAATAGATTTGGTTTATTAAATAAATTAATCACAATAATTTTGGATTAAATGCGAAGCGTTTATTTCGTGACGAATTTATTTGTGTGTTGGAAATTAATTCGATGTGGTTTAACGAGTGTATAACAACCGATTTTGTAAAAGCTTTTAAGCATCTTAAAATTAATTGTTAATTGACTTTCAACAATGTTATAATCGAGAGTTTAATGTTTGTTTAAATATTGAATGGAATTAATTTAATAATCCTTAAATTTTTTTGTTAAAAAAAATGAAATCCAAACATCTCAAAGATCTTAACAGAGCTAATGTGGAAGATACTTTTTGCACAAAATATAAAAAAATCTTTAGTTTGTCAAGTCTTTTGCTGTTCTTAAAAGATTTAAACTTTTTGTTTCCCTCTAAATGCTGCGAGTACCTTAATAAAGTTGTAATTGAATTCTTCTTCCTCACTACATTGTAATTCAAATTCAATTTTTATGCTACGCATCCTTTTTATTGTATGTCAATGCGACATTTCCTGTTTTAATCGTGCACCAACTATAACCATTTTCCGCATTACACTCGTACATAAAGCAATCAATTTTTTATGTATTTATGTAAATATGTTCCACTTCCAAATAATGCTAAAAGTTTCCCTGCATCGAGTTATTTTTCTGCAAAATATATTTTCACATCATTCAGAATGTAAGAATTCTTTCAGTTTGGGAGTTAAAGTTCTTGTTGTGCCTTCTTGTTCTTAACTCCACGACCTAAACATAAAAACGATTTATTATTATTTCCAAACATAACTCGTGCAGCAAAAACATCATGATTCTGCTATTTCCTTTAAATTATTTAATGATGCGAGACTGCCGAGAAAACAAGGGAATGACAATATCTGAAAACCCTAAATGACAAACCTAATCTATTGTAAAGAACAGCGTATAGAAATAAGCACAATAAAAGAGCAGAATTCATTTATTTTTTTTATTTTTGCTTATTTATAATTATTATAAACGAATTCTAAATTAAACCTTGAATTCCGATTATTCATTTTTATAATAATTAAAGCTAAAAAAAATAATAATTAATGACACAAATAAATCCACTTTATATGCAAATTTAACGAATCCTTAACAATTTGGGAGCCATGACTACGAGACACACAACAAATCACAATAATTGAGCATTTCTTAAAATACATTGCCCCGTTGCAGTTATGTGTGCCTCGGCAACAAAGCAAAATATTTGTGTGTAAAATACAGCAAACATAATAAGGCGATGCAGAAAAAAGCTTTTTCAATATTTGCGCTAATATAATATCCGCTGCCGCTGGTATTGCACATTTCTTCGAACAAACAACAATTAACGATAAACCAGTTTGTGTGTTTAAAGTTATTTTCGGCGAGTCGCAACCAAACCAATCCTCCAACTTCAATTCAACCCGTCCAACATTCTTATCTTAATGTGCTTTTCTGTTCAGTATTTTTTTTCTTATTTCGTTGTTGCCGTAAGACTTAATGCACTGATGTGTGCGCCTCGCACTTTATATTTATTTAATTTTTTAATCGCCTAAAAATAATAATCAACACTCTTAAATTAGTTGTTCTTTCCTTTTAATGTGCGACTTTATATAGCCGCTGCTGCAACTTATTCTTATTTCGTTGCATTTTAATGTGTGTTGGTGTGTGCAGCAATTTTGTTGATGCAATTTTAACTCGCTGTTTCGGTTGTGTGTTTTGTGTGTGTGTTTTTTTTAGTATTTTTTTTTATATTATTCTCTCGTTGTATATGTATTTTGCAATTAACCCGCCAGACGATATTTATCACTTTTGTTTAGTCGTTTTTCTTCTCAAAGTTGTCTGTTATATATTTGGTTTGCCTCTCTGCGCCTATATTATGTATGAATGTTCGGTGTGTGCTTTCGTTGCAGTTTTGTTGTTTTTTTTGTTGTTGTTGTTGTTGTGCATTCTTCTTTTCAATTTTTATTTCTGCTCGCTTTCATGTTTCTTTTATCATCTTCATCCTTTCGCCGTTTGCAAGATGAATTCAATGCCTTTTCAATGTTTTTATTTTTTATTTTTTCCCTCCCCTTCTTCTTCGTGTTGCGTCTTTTAATTCATCGCTGGAAAAAAAATCAACAAAAAAAAAGAAGAAAAGATTTGTATTCAGTTTATTCCTTCATTGTTGGAGGCACATTCTTCTTCATCACTTTTATTTCGTGTGTGTATTTCTTCAGTTTTTTAGCGTCTGGGATTTTGTGAATTTTGAGTACGCGGCAACGTCCATAAAATAAATAATTGCATCCAAACCGCATAGTGATTTCGATTTCATTTTTGAAATTGCATTCCTAATTATGCTCTGATGACATGTTTATGAGTGCACATTGTGTGCGACTATAATTTGGCTGCAAAATTAAATTATGACACTCAAATTTTGTGATTTAATTTTTTATTCTTATTTTAAAATTGTTGATGTTGATTTAAAAAACAAATAAAAAATAGTTAATGCATTTTCGCCAAAATAAAATAAAAACTGCATACATAATTAGAAAAGCAGCATTGATTAAAACTTAATGCAGCGTGTCACGGAGCGCGCGACGATTTCACACACGCGTGATTTATGCATTTTCCTGATGCACATCTGTGCGTGAAAGTCGTTTGAAATTTTACAATATTTTACGGGCACACAATCTTGTAAATGCATCACACATGTTGAGGATTAAAAACCTTCGTGTAAACTCATTGCACGTAGATTATAATTAGATAGATTTCTAATAATTAATTGCCCCCCAACCCCTCTCACATGTTTCATTTTAATCTATGACGTAAAGATCTTTTTATATAAAACGTTAAGCATTCGAGTGCATCTTCAACATGGTACCATATTGCTCATTAGCGACAAACTATTAATACATTGCGAACATGTGTATAATTTATGTAGACGGTTATTTAAAATGCGAACTCAACTGCAACTGCAGTTTGCATAAAACATATTACTGTTGTGAAGACTGTATTAAAAATCCGCGTGCGTCTTTTACAACGTTTAAACTTTAGAGTGTTTTGCTATGCTTTACCACCAAACTACATAGTAGCAATATTCGTAAAGGGTGTTTTTTTAAACGTGATAAAATTTACAAAAGTGTTAACTGTCAAACGAGCTGTCACACTGCACTCACATTTTTGACATTTATGATCAGGATTTTTGGATAATTTAAATAAATGGAGTCGGGCTTAAACAACGCTAAAAATTATCTAAATTTAATTTGAAAATCAGGCGTCGATTCGCGTAACTTAAAGACGACTTCGTGATTTTTATGATGATAATAATCGACCATCTGAGGAAGCTATCAAATTGTGAATAGATTAGCATTGTTCAAGAGTATGTCTCTCTCTCCATTATGACTTGCCAGAGCCTATACTGATCATAAACGTCAAAAAATGAGGGCAGTTTGACATCTCGTTTGACATTTAACTCTTTTGTAAGTTCTATCGCGCCTAAAAAAACACCCTTTATATGCAATTTATGTGCAATGTACACAGCTATTCACAAAAAAAAATCGTGGAAATTATAATAAATGCGACGTTAATTACATTTTCTTCATATATAAGTTATTTATGCTTCTATATGTATATTAAATGCACACTCACAATATTATCAACGTTATGCTGCCGCACCGCGCGTTGCGTTGGCCGCTTCCTTCCTTCCGCGATGCTGTTTTCTCATTTCGGTTAAATTATCTTTTTGTGTTTTGTATTTGCACAAAATATGTACAATATAAATGGCCATATATAAATTAAGCGCCATAAATTCTCATTTGCCCGCACGCCATTTCTCTTGTGCAGCTTTTTTGTTGCTGCTGCTGTTGTTATTGTTGTTTTGCACTTTTTTTTTGCCTTACCCTCTATGTACATTATGTATTAAGGTATATTGTGTTGCCGTAATATCTCAGCTTTATACATATGCGGCGAGTACACCAACTACCCACCCACCCGCCATGTAATGTAATTTGAAATGTCGTTCTTTAACGGGTTTTCTTTCAGTGCTGCTTCCAGTGTTTGGGTTAAATTGAGCGAGATGTACTTTCAATATTTATATGCAAAAGTGTTTTTTGTGTGTGTGTATATTTTTATACTCAAAATTCAAAACCGAATTATTATATAATTTTCTTCAACATGAAAGATTTAACCAAAAACTCACAGTAAGAAGGTGGGGAGAGGAGGGGGGGGGGGAAGTGAAAATCGCATCGGTATATAATATATGAGCAGTGAAAATAAGCACACAAAAACACAAAACGAGATTTCCGCGTCATGACTCAAGATCTGGAAGTTATTTGCGCTCATTTGTTTTCTTCAAGTCTTTTAAAATTGGCTATAAATTTTCAGCATAACTTACTATAAGTAATGTTTTATGTATATTAAAAAAGCGTGCATGTATTTGTACATCATAACATGAATATTTTACAAGGCGAGTTGTTAACGTAATAGCCTCTCGCATACACAAATTGACGGGGGTGGATTTTTTTTAAGTCCATTTTTCATTACAATTTTACGTCAAACATAATTTTCCACGCATTTATTACATTCGTCCAATTATAACGAAAATACATTTTTACATTATTTATTTATTACATTTTTTAATAATTTTAATTTTTTCCCACCTCCTTTACAGACAAGTTTTCGTGGACGCAAAGCAGCTGGAGCCGCGGCCGCAGCAGCAGCAGCAGCAGCATCCCAATTAAATCCGGTGATATCGCCGCGACCCCAACAACCCACATCCAACACAACATCCATTAGTCCAGCACCGGCCGCTGTACCGGCCCATCCGTCCCCAAATACGGCGGCAACAACCACTACAACGTCCACCGTATCGAATCACAACGGCGGCGGACAAGGTACCATACTGTCTGTGCAACAGCAGCAATTGTCCGGTGTCGCATTGTCCAACAATCAAACAATGAAGGATCAACTGCAACAGCCAATGGTGAGTGCAATCAGATTATTTTTTATGAACGTAGTTTCGCCTTATGCTACATTCGTGTTGTACAATCAAATATATTTGGATTTTTGTTTATTTATTGATGTGCTTTTAATAAATAGGATGAAATTCATTTCAAGCCAAAACCTTTACAAAATTCCGAAGGGACAAAATCTGAACAACCTAAAATCAGAACGGGCCGAAATTCTGTTGATCCAAAATAACGTTAGTCACAATCCCAACTCCGAGCACTCAATACGTCAACTAAAATCCCAACAATCCGAAAAGCCAACTCCGAAAATCCCGATCGTCAAATTTCAAATGCTATTTTAAATAGTCCTTAATTTTGCTCAAATTTTCCCATTATCTTAATTTTACTTTCCGTAATAACCTTCTATACAAATTATTACAAAACTTAAAGAAAACAAATGAATAAAATCGTTGAAGTCGTTCTCAACTTATTGCATGGTCAAGGGAAATAGAGATTCACTTCTTAATACATAGATTTACATAGAATATTCTTTACGCTTATTATTATTAACTACACCACAATTTAATGGGCTCCATTTTATGGGGAAGGGCTTCCTTCTTCTGATCCCAAGTGCAACCCATTAAAAAATGACCAGAAGATTGTTTATATTTTATTCTGTGTAGACATGAGCTTAGCGCCTAATTGAGAAGCATCAGCGTAACTCGGAGGTGAAGGTTAAATGCTTTTCATGTTTTATGTTGTTTACTGAGAATTTAAATTTACAACACTGGATTTGCTTATTTGTACAAGCGAAATATGTTTACTTAAGTGGGATTGGATTTGCTTTTTACTTATGTTGGGATAAACGATTAAACTTTTGTTTTCAATTTTTTGTGATTAAGTAGAATTGTTATTAGTTGTTCAGTTGCATTAAAATGATGCTATTTAATATTAAAAATTATTAAGATAACAATTATAACTTCCAAGTTTTAAACAATTTAATTAGTAATGAAAATAATTACGAAAAGTTTAAACGATTTGAAATTAAAAATAATTCCTCTCTTTAAGGGATGATATAAATTATAAAAAAAAACTTTTTTGCATAAATATTTTCTCAAACCCAATCATAAAAGCTTCTTGTCGTCCCTCGTTTATTGCATTACTTTATTTTCTATCAACAATTTACCTTCACTCTGAAGTAAATTGGCAATTTCATCTTTTCTGTTTTGATTAGGTTTCCTCCACGTTCGTACCCACTCCCCCTCCCAACCTAAACCCCATCCACCCATACCCATCACACAACATGTACTTACAACAACTAAGTATGTTCCGCCTATGTACTTGAGAACGAATACACGCGCATACATTTTCATTTTATGTATAATTTGTAAAGCTTTTCTCATTTTCTTTTGCGCAAATACATTTACAAATACATGCCCAAATTTCAATACATAATGTATAATATAATATAATAAATATACGTACATACTAAATAAGAGACAGAAACAGAGAAAAAAAAATAAGAAGAAAAAAAAAACTGCAAAATATAAGTACAGAATAGATAGAAGGGAAAATTTGAAAAGTTTTTTTTTCCCCAACTCCGCAACTGAGAAACTAACCAGATGAATGAGAACATAAACGGAGAAGGGGTAGAAGTTGGTTAAATGCTTAGGGGTTGGGGGGTTGGTTGCCAGTGGGTTGAGTAAGTTTACGTATAATATGGATGGAAGGGGTTGCACCAAACGAAAACAAGTAGACAAAATTGAGCGAAAAGTTGTGAGCTTTTGCTTGCATAAGGAAATTATAACCAAATATTTTATTTTCATTAAAATGACAACGTATATATGCGAATATGTATTTAATCTGTGTTTGCATCCACCCCATCTCTTGTCGCACCACGAAAACCCATTTTTGTGGTGATGGGGTTGAAATTCTCATTAGGAAAAGATCAACATTATTAAACATGTGACAAAGAAACAGTTCACGCCGGAGTGGCCACTAAAGGTGCACCATAAATGGCGATGACCTGTAGCGATTATCATTCTATGCTCATATTTACTTTATTTATGTGCTTTCACGAGTTTATTAACGTTTATTAAGATTTTCTTGCTATTTACGAGTACATGCAATATGCAGTTTCAGTTTGAAATTATTATGAATATTGCAATTACTCGTTATATTGTTTTGTACTCGAAGTTTACGTACGTAGTAATTAAGTTAAAGCAGAAATTTAAATATGAATTACAGGATTTTGAAGTGGTTAGAATTTGGTTGGGTGGAATTAATTTTGCAAATGCGATATAACTTTTCGGTCGGGCATTGGAAAATTGTTTTTGTTTTCCAGCTAAATTACTGCAAATAGTTTAAACGCTTTTTGTAACTTTTTATATTACTTTTTATTGCTTTTATAAGTTCTTAAAGTTTTCCATTTCAGGTTGTTTGTTCTCTATAATTCGTTTTATTATTAATTTTGCTCACACACATTTATTGCATATCCTTCATCGTTTCTCTTCCATTTATTCCACCACAATTCTGCGAAACATTAAAATACTTAAATGGGGTTAAAGATTATAAAGTTGCACAACATTTGCAATAAATATAAATCATTCGGATGAATAGCATATGCATGGGGTCAAAATAAATTCGCAATAACTGTCGCTTTTTTTTGTTATTTATGGCGTCATAATTTTTATTTATGAGGAGTTAGGACTCACATTTAATTGAACAAAGAATGTTATTTTCTGATCCAATTTCTCCACATTTTTTAATTTATTTTGAAAGCGAAAAACAATTTTTATTTTTACATTTATAAATTATACAACTAAAAAATAATTTTTTATATAAATGGTGATCCAATAAGAGCTTTCTGATGTTTTAAAAATTAAAAATAAAACACATAATAGCAAATGATTTGAGGAAATGTTTTATTTAAATTGAAGTAATCCAATGCAATCTTGCAAATCTCAAGACCAATAAAGAGGATCTCGTCTTGAGATCTCGTCCTTCAATGAAGCGATTGTTTCGTTATCTGTATGGCAAGTAGCGGCATTCTATTGAAACCATAAGTCAGCTACCTCGATAACTCGAATATTTGGAAACAAAAATTCATTGATCATTGCCCTGTAGGGAGCTCCTTAAGAGCTCTATAACAATTTCTAACTGTAAACTGGTTTTGGAAATAGGTTTCCACAATTCTTAGTAAGCGTGGTTCAGGTGCATTATTCTATTCATTATTCTATTGTAAAAATTACCTCCAATTGGATCACCCTTTATTTAAAAAAAACGTTTCCAAGTTCCTTTTTTTTAATCGTACGCAAAATATGATATGCAACTAAATTCTTCCACCACATAAATAAAAAGTGGAAATTTTTAAGTACATTTCTCGCATAAAACACACAACCTAGGGGTGTAATTTTCTCTTTTTAAAAGCAAAATGCAATAAATCGAAGCTGTCAAGCACCATTATTTAGCAACCCCACTGTTAAAATTAATAACAAACTTTGTTTAGAATGAATTTAGCAAATGAATGAGCTGAAAAAGTCGCACAACAAAAAGTAAAACTCAGCGTATACATCACATAGTGCCCCATGTGCATGCATGAGCGTGTATGTGAGTGTACGTGCGACGAATGGGCGTTTGAGGGTAGCGCACCACCCAAAAGCACCGGGTTTGGGGGGGAAAAATGGGTATAGGAAAATTTCATTAAGAATGAATGAGCCAGAGGAGCCATTTTTATCGTTTTAATGGAGGCCACAGTGGGTTGGGTTTGGGGTGGATGGTGTGTTTAACAACAAAGTGAGAGGAGGCAAAGCATACACACACACAGTATATAATACGGGGTATGATGAATAAAGGAGAAGAACAAGAAATGAGATCCATAAATAATGGCCACCCAACCCCACAATACCCATTTTGCAGTAAAGCACCCGTTCTCTTTTTCAGCGTCGGCTCCAATTCCCGTTACCGCGTTGCTCACCTCCCAACACCCATCGCGTACCCAGCGTTCGTGTGCAGCAATCGAGCTTTTCAAAATGGAAAATTCACTACGTCTTCTTTTTGTGCTTTAAATTCATTGAAACAGCTTTAAAATTCGCTTTACTGTATTATGGTCTAAAATGCAACTAAAAACGCCGAAGCCCGAATGTTTTTCAGTGAATTCTTTTTAGTGTTTGAGTTGAAAATCTCCCTCACCTTTGTGGGGGTTTTGTGCTATACGTAATTCGTCGTTAATTTTGTGTTTGCGTGGTGGTAAAAAACAGTAAACAAGAATACATAATAATAAGATGAAATAAATTAAAAACAATAAAACTGGGGAATACGATGGTTGTAAAATGCTGTAAAAAATATGTTGCGCTGTCTATTTTCTTTCATTTTATTGCCGTGGCTTCTTTTTTTACTGTTTCGTTATTTTTATTATACATCCATGCCCTTGCTGGCGTTATCCCTTTTTGATTGCATTGTTTACGGATTCTCATTCCTTTTATTTAATTGTTTTCGTCGCCTCTGTTTAATGAAATTACAAAATACTCATCCAAACAATTTTTATATTTTATTTTCACACAGGCGCCCATGGCGTTCTATCCGACTGCGGCGACTGCATGGCAGACAACCGCCGATCCATCACAAGGCTGGCAAAATCATCAATTCATTCAGCAGTTGCCAGCACCACAACCCACACAGGTAACAGCCACCACCACCATTGATTTTCAACCACAGCCACAGGGCTACACCTATCAGCCCAACGGTTACGTACAAACGGTGGCAGCCGGCTTTGATCCCAGCTACGGTCGCACATATGCCACACCAGTGCAACGCTATGAATTCCAGGCGGCATCCAATCAATTCAATCATGCCGCCGCACATCCACACCATCAGGTATCACTGCAAAGTGTAAGCTTTGCACCCACCGTAACGTATGCCGGACAAATGACGACCGGACCATCACCAGTCGTGTTGTCCGCATCGACGCCACTCAGCGAACTCAGCAAGCACACAACAATCGTGCACGGTGGCGGACATTCGGGTGGATTGGGCGCACCAGGTAGTGGCCAATCTACGCCGACGATGTCGGGAAACGAAATGCCTGGATATCCGCGGGTGAACAGCGTACCGCCGCGCTCACTCAATTGTAACGGATATTCAGGCGATTATGGCGGCCAACATCAGCAGCAGCAGCAGCAACAACAACATCAACAACAACAACAACAACAGCAGCAGCAGCAGCAATCGACATCAACAACGACAACAACTTCTACCAACACAACTACTGCATCGGTGCAACAAAATAATAGCAACAACCAAGTGCCACAATCGCCAAATAGTCGTAGCAATATGACGACACCAAACAATGGAATAATGCAAATGCAGCAGCAATCGCCCAGTAATAATAACAATAATTTCATGCAACCGTACTCACCAAGCCACAATCAAAATAACAACACAATTATGCAACATCATCACAGTCTGAACCATTTAAATCATATGCAACAGCATCAGCAGCAGCAGCAACAACAGCAGCAACAGCAACAACAACAGCAACAACAGCAACAGCAACAGTTGCATCAAGAGTGGTCAGCATGGAGTAACAATACTCAACAGCAAGACATCTTCAATCAATCGGATCGTGTTAATTTAAATACGCGATTGAAAACAATGATCTTGAGTAAAGAACAACAATCAGCCGGTCAGCAGCAAGGCATTGTTTTGCAACAGCAACAGCAGCATCAACAACAGCAACAAGTTGCACAACAATCCGCCCAACAACAGACCGGTCATTTTTTATCGTATAGCCACCATCTCCGAGATTTGAGCGGTCCAACGTCAATGGGGTCGTCCACAACTTGCTCAACACCCACCACTGCTTCTTCATCATCCTTTACCTCCACCTCATCGTCGCCTTTATCTTCAAATGCATCAAATGGCGGTGCTGGTGGTGGTGGTGGTGGTGTTGGTTTGAACACCAACAGCAGTGGCAGTGGTACTTTACCAACGCATGCAGCAACGAACGACCCGACGGGATGCTCAACATCACTACCAAGTGGTCCACCTCAGCAACATCAGCAAAATTTGACTACACCATCGGCCAGCGCCAACTCACATGCCTATGAGCGTGTGAGTGGTGGCATCGACACAAGTAGTCATCAGCAACAGATGAGTGGATCAATGGCAATCGGAGATGGTGGCGAACACATGTGGCGGCCACCACTATCTATGTCTGACAACAATAGTGGTGGTTTCCACCCAAATCAATCAAACAAAATGGCAAGTGAAAAAAATAGTTTAAGCGATCCGGGGGGCGGCAACACAACAACGCCCCACCGACCACCATCATCTTCTTCTGGGGGTCACACACAGCACAAAACAAAAACAACCGACAGTATTAAAGTGGAAAAGAACACAACCACACCCGCTTCCAACTATTATCATCATCTTCCAACAGCGTCGTCTGCGTACAATAACAATACCAATTCAAATTACAACAACAGCCTATTGTATCCACCCGCCAGCTCAGGTTCTGGCACCAACACTTCCTCATCATCCATGTATGACATGAACAGTACGACAGATCCCTACAATATGACACCAAATTTCGGTGTATCACCACGCGTTAAGCAGGAGCCTATTTTTACAACATCTTCTTCCTCATCATCCTCAACGACGCCACCAACCACAACGACGAGTACGGCCCCCGCAAATGGCACGGCACCCATAAAAATGGAGGGCTACGAAAAGAATTACCAAAACTTTATTAATTATGCTGATTTCTGCCAGCAAAAGGAACACATGCTGCCGGAATGCACAGCGCAGCCGCCACAATCACAGAGTGATTATCCCACGTACTTTGGTACGCCACCCGTAAACTCATATCAGCAACAACCATCCGCATCCCAAACCAATTTTTACTATGGCCAACCCAACAGTATGTTTAACAGTCAGAGCAGCAGTTATCCGCCGTCCGCGGCGAGTTTGGTGGACATTAAACCGGATATGTCACTGTTGACAAACTACGAGAAAGAGATTCCGGTGCACACCTATCCCAAGCCGCCGCATCCCCTGCAAAAGGAAGCGGTGCCGTCGTTTGAGCCCAAGCACATGGGTGGTTTTCCATTTTTGGGTGAGGGTGGGCCGGCGCCAGTTCGTGATCCCATTGGATTCTCCTGTTGCAGACAGGGTAGCACTCGAGTTCCGACAGCGGAACATCTCAAAGATGGTACGTGTACAATTGGTTTGCAAACAAAAGACGAGGCCGTAATTGAGGAGGAGGATGAGGGTGTGAAAGAGGAAGGAAAAACAGTGGAAAAACTTCAACCCATTGTCATTAAAACAGAGATGATGGAGGACATGGAAGAGGGTGAAATGTTTCATCCGACAGCGCCCACATTTATCGATCGAACCGAGAAGGGTCACAAGCCGGAAGTTCCGGATTGCGATTGTTTTCCGGCCGATAAAAATCCTCCGGAGCCTGGCAGTTATTATACGCATTTAGGTAAGTAATTTTGTTGAAAAATAATCAATTTCATTTCACTAATTTGTTTTGATTGTATTTATTTTTTTCATCAATTAGGTTCGGCCGCTTCTTTAGCTGACCTTCGCAGTGACATGGAAAATCGTATCGGTGTTAGTGGACGACAATTGCGCATTGAGAAGGTGTTGTACACCGGGAAGGAGGGCAAAACCGGTCAAGGGTGCCCGCTTGCGAAATGGGTCATTAGGCGTGTTGATCCGGATGAAAAAATCTTGTGTGTGGTGAAACGACGACAGGGGCATCGGTAAGCTGGTCGGGTTATCTTTATCCTTTAATTTTCTTTACTATTTTCCATTCTGTTTGATTTTAGTTTTTGTGCTTTATTTTTGTAAATACTAGAAGAGCTTTATAATTGGGAGCCACCCTAATCGGTGAATTCTCAAAGCCAACACACTTAAAGATTGTGAAGAAAATCTCTAGAGACTAAATCAGCTTTAATGTAATCGCTGTGGAAAAGATAGGAAAATGAGTTAAACTTTTTTCTGTTGTGCTCTGACTTGTGTTTCAACTGGTTTCAACGGTTAAAGTTGGAGAAGTGGTTGCGGTGGTTAAAATGGAACTCAGAGCAACAATTTATTGCACAGCACTTTAGTTTTAATTCCGTTTCCTATCATTTACCGACATTGAAATAGTTTTGTTAGTTTACGTAAATTGTAGAAAAAGCGCATGCAGTAATTTATATAATTTCATTCGGAACTACTTAAGTGTTTAGGACGTATACATAAGTTTAAAATTCTATTTTCATTTGGCATTTAATTCTGCTTCATAAAAAAAAGCAATCCAAAATTATTTTATTTATTCTGTTCTCAATTTTCTTCATTTAATTTTTCAATTTAAATCTTCATTTCCTTGAATTCATTCTAATTAACAATTTCTTTCGTTTTTTGCATATATTTTTCTTAAGAAAACAAATGTATGTGTTGTAATTTAAATATTTCCCTGAAAAAAAAATAGATGCAAGGCGTCCTTTATTGTGGTGTGCATCGTGGCATGGGATGGCCTGCCCCGACACGAAGCTGATACTGCATATAAATTGCTAATTCATAAGCTAAATAAATTTGGCCTGCCAACCACGCGACGCTGTGCCACTAATGAGAATCGCACTTGTGCGTGCCAAGGTAACTTTCTCATCCAGCTGGTTCTTCGCAATTTATAAAAACAAACAAATTCGTACTATTTTAAGAAAAAAATTAAAAATCAGTTTTCATCCCAAATTTTTGACAAAGTCAATGAAAAATAAAAAATTGTTGAAGCACCACTGTAAAAATGTTCAAATAATTAAGTAAACTTTACATATTTAGCTGTATATTTTTGGTAGTTTGTTTTTGTAAATATTTTCTTTTGAAAATTTCATGAATTTCTAAATTTTTATTTTATATTGTAGTTTGTTGTAAAAAAGTCGATCCTAAAGTCATTAACAAAAATACTAATTTTATTTTATTTTATAAAAAAACAGGGCTTGATCCTGAGACATGCGGAGCCTCATACTCATTCGGCTGCTCGTGGTCAATGTACTACAATGGCTGCAAATATGCACGCTCCAAGACTGTGCGCAAATTTCGTCTATCCGTTAAGAATGAAGAAAGTGAAATTGAGGATCACATGAGCTATCTGGCCACAATGCTAAGTCCATTGTACTTAAATGTAGCTCCAAAAGCGTTTGACAATCAATGCAAATACGAGAATGAAGCTCCAGATTGCCGGTTGGGTCTTAAGCCGGGGAAACCATTTTCCGGAGTTACAGCGTGTCTTGATTTTTGTGCTCATGCCCATCGTGACTTGCACAATATGCAGGATGGCTGCACGGTGCAAGTGGCATTAACACGTTCCAGGCATCCATCTGCATTGGGTCCCCTAGAGGATGAGCAGTTGCATATTTTACCACTGTACGTGATGGATACAACGGATGAGTTTGGTAGTACTGAGGCGCAAACTGAGAAAAATAAAACCAGATCGGTGGAGGCGTTAACCAAGTGAGTATGAAATTTGATTTAAAAAAATCAATTTTATACTTTTAAAAATAAATTCTTTAAAGAAACATGTTTTTACAACAATTTTTTCAATCTCATTTTACTAGATTTCCATGTGAGGTTCGTGTCCGATCAACTCCTTTACAACCTTGTCGAAGGCATGGCAAAAAACGAAATGGAAAGGATGATGAATTGGAACCACCACAACCACCACCAACACCAACTCCATCACCATCACCAAATCCCCCGCCAACAAATAAAAAGAGTGACTCAAAATCATCAAAAAGCAGCAGCGGTAGTTCCACCAAATCAAAAGCAACACCGACAACAAACTCAACGCCTTCACCACGCTCCCAAACACCGGTCACCAACCAACCGAGTCCTTGTGCAGCCAATGGCACCAACAGCGCATTCTCAACGCCACCCAACAATCCAAATGTCATGAACTCAAACTCAAGTCTTATGAATATGGCATCCATGATTGATAATTTTACGGACGCCCAATTGCAGTCCAACCAAATCTCCAGCACAGTTCTTGACTCCCCGTACTCATATGATTATCAAACTGGCGCCTACATTGACAATCGCTCATACTACCATCATCATCATGCGCAACAACAACAGCAACAACAGCAGCAGCAACTTCAGCAACAACAACAGCAACAACAATTGCAACAACAGTCACAGCACCAGCAGCAACCACAACAGCAACAGCAAACGCAGCAACCGCAACAACATCAAACTCAGTCACATCATCAGACAACTCAAGAACACCATCACACACCTCACCCGTTGACGCAGCCCCAACCGGTTGTACCACCACAACATCAACCGGCTTTGACACAACCTCAGCAGCAACAACAATTGCCATCGCTTCCTCAACAACCTTTGCATACGCCGCAGTATGCAGCGCACAACGCACAATGGGGCTTAGAATACGGTGCTTATGGTGCTGAACGTGATTACGTCAAAAGTCGAAGTGGTAGTGAAGAAAATCCCGATTCCACGACACTCGTCTCTACGGGCCATCACAATACCACCTCTGCTTTCAGTCCAAACGATTTGTTGCACCATCCAAATGAACACGGTGGATTCCTTAAACCAAAGCCACCCGAATATCATCATCCATACTACCACAATCCAGCTGCATTCTATCATCATCATCCTGGTGCACCGGTACCGCCGCCACCTCCTCATGCAGCTTCTTATAATCCGTACGATACTTACAATCAAATGGATTACTACAATAATGATAAGCTTCGTTACAATTATTATCACCATCACCAGGGGTATGGTCCACCGCCAACAGCAGCCCCTCCATATCATCAAATGTATCAACCACCTCCACAAAATTACATGAACATGGGCAACTTCCAGTTCAATCAAAATTTGCATCACAATCAGCCGCCACCGTCAATTTTCGGTGGTGGCCCACCCATGTCCATGTCAATGGGATCGCCACAGAACTCAATGACACCGGCACCACCTCCGCCCCAAAAACCACCAGAGCCAAAATCGGAACCGATCGGTGAAGTGACCGAAGTCAATGATAACGTGGAGTGCTTTGAGGACTCACAAATGGGAGGCGTTGCAATAGCCCTCGGTCACGGAGCTGTTTTAATTGAGTGTGCCAAACATGAAATGCATGCCACAAGCGCTGTGCGTCATCCCAATCGTTTATCACCCACCCGCATAGCGCTCATCTTTTATCAGCACCGCAATTTGAATCGTACGCGTCATGGCATTGATGAGTGGGAGGAGAAAATGCGACTACGCAAGCAGGGTGTCCACATTGAGACTGAGACACAAATTCGGAAGCGCGAGAAAAAGGCAGCCAAGGCGGCTGAAAATGAGAAGAAGGCTAATGAGGCGGAAATTGCCAAACGAAATGCAGCAGCTGCTGGTGAAAATAAGGATAGTGATAATGCTGCTGCGACGGCGGCTGATGATATTAAAAAGACAGACCCGGCTAGTGATGGCACATCTAATGAGCTGATGAAGCACTGTACATTGACGACCACCTCTTGGACGACCCTGTTCCCAATGCATCCATGCGTTGTGACTGGTCCCTACCAGGAGGGTAATAATCAAGCACTTGGTTCGGCGCCACCACCACCACCGCCCCCACCCAAATCATCAACACCGTTGCCCAATGCAGAGTTGACAACGTTATTGCAGCAGGATTGTTTATCAACTGGAGGAACTGCCAATCAACAGCATATGCAGTTGCAGCAACACCATCAGCAACAACATCAACAAAAAATGCAGCACAATCTCTCTCAGCAACAGCAACAAACGCATCCACATCCGACTAGCGTTTAAAAAATTTCGAGCCAAAGAGAATCTCGTCTGTCGTTTTATTTTAAAATAATAATTGTCGTTAAAATAGAAAGTACAAAAGAGTTAACAAATTTCCAAAATATTGTTGAAAAAGGAATGAAATTTAAAGGAACTAACTAATTGTAGTTATTAACATAAAGTCTAAAATATGAAGAAGATGAGAAAGAAGAAGAATTGGAGGCCATGGATTAAACAAAAATTAATCTTGAATTGCTCAAGATGATCTTGCCATTTTTATCTCTTGCCATTTGTTTTGATTGATTTTCCTGTAAATATTTTATAATTTTTTATTTATCTAATCTTAAAAGGAGCGACAAAACGAAATGCCTGTTTTCTTAACTAATTATTTCGTACCATTAATCTTACACAAAAAAAAAACATTCCCCAATGTAGTGTTTTTGCTTGCTTAATTTACCAAGTTCGTTTCCAAAAAAAATATAAAAAATTAAGAAAACAAAAAAAAGAAGAAAATTTTACAACAAAAAAAAATAACGGAAGAAAGAAAACCATTTCGCCATAAATTATTAAATTATATTTTTGTATGACAAGAAATTGAATAAAGAAAAAATATTTAAACATTTTTAATTATTATAATGAAAGACATTAAATTATAGTTTCAAAATACATTAAGAATTAAAAAAAAGGGAAGAAGTAAAACGTAAAAAATACTCATTAAGTTTTTAAAACGAAAAAAATATCAAACCGCCAAAAAATGAAACTTAAAAATTGAAGAATATGAAACCATTTAAAGAAGCGCCATATTTATCCTTGTTTTCTGTTCTAACTGAAAATTAAATGCTGAAATTTTACTATATATTACAATTATATTATTATTATTGAATTTTTTTTCAAGAATATCATTATTTCTTGTATTTTTTCCATTTGATTAATTAATAAGTCTGGATTTACAATTAAGTCAAAATGAAAATTTAAATTTAAATTATAATGATCGACTTATAAACTTACTAAAAAAAAAGACACTATATAAGAAGAAAAATTCCAAACAATTATTTAATAAAGAGTCGGTATAAGTCAAAAATCAACATGAATAATTAATTAATTAATGAAGCAAAAAATACAGTAATTAATTGATTAATTTTATAAATATTAAAATCGAATTAAGGAGTAAGTTATATGAAACTTATTGATAAATTGATTAATTGTTAAGAAAATGAAGTATTATAACGGTAATTACTAATTACAAACAAAACAAACAAAAAAAAAAAGTAACATATTTTTCAAACATTTATTTTCCACATTAATTTGCCATTTAAATTATTTATTTATTTTTCGCAATAACATTTAGCTGTCATTTCTATTGTAATTGGGCGAATTTAATTCTACAAAAAAATTCTCAACGTTTGCACGGAATGGTCAAACATTTGTGCGGGTTGCAACAAATTTAATTACAATAAAAATGACATCCATTTTAAAATTAAATCATTCAAAATTTAGTTAATTATTTAATTTAATTAATGAATATTAAAAAAAAACAGAAAAAAATTACGAATCCCATCGGAACATTTACATTAATTAATTATTATATTTTTAATAACGTATGTATTATTAAATCTACAACTTACATATTAAGTATTTATTAAAAATTATTGATTATTTATTGATATTTGATGAATAGCTGGATTTTGTCAATCCATTACTTTTCTTTATTTGTTTGGTTAACGCTATATAATTATTTAAAACATGTAATGGAAATTTATAAGCAATATAATTATTTTTAATTTGATGAATTCTGCACTATTACCGCAATTATCAGTTACGATTTTTATTTTTAATAAATTTACGAATTATATTATATATATAAAAAAAAGAAGCAAATAAAAATTGTGATGCCAAAAAAAAAGAAGTTTTAAAGCGATCTAGTGCAAGCGTTAACACAAAAAAATTATAAAGAAAGAATAGTAACAAATTAAATTACAAAAAAAGGCAATCATTCAAAAGTCTATATTATAATTTCCTTCATCAACTTATTATCTATTTGGATTAAAAATGAATAAATAGAGTGTACAATAATTAAGAGAAAAAAAAATAAAACAAAACAAAAACTATAATCATATCTAAAATGTAACAAAGACGAACATTTCGATTTCTTTTAAATCGCGATTAAACTCGTTTTCCCAGTGAAGCATTTATGATAAGAAAAGTGCGGCCGAGTCGTTAAATCGATGGCGGTATAATTTACTATTTTGGACGGCCTTGTAACTAAAGAAGGCATCATTTTCTCCAATTTACTACTTTACACAATGTGGCCCGATAAATATATAGTGTTTTATTGTCGGTTCAATCCGTGCGTTTGGATTGTGCAACAAATTGTAAATATACGATGAAAGAAAAAACCAGCAAAATTATTTAATTGACATAATAATTTATTCAGCGCATAATAATTTATTTATTTATAATTGTATTGTATTTAAAAACAAAATATGTACTATGTTTTATTCACCACATAATGTTACATGCATTTTCATTTTCTGTTTGTTTGAAATAAAAATACTATACATAATTAAAGCAAAAAAAAAACATGGAATATTTTTTTTTTTTTTTGGAATGAAAATTAATAAAGAAAAGAAGAAACAAAATCTTTGATTTGAGTTTTCTTTTCAATTTTATTAATTTAATAATATAATCATTTATTTATTTTTATTTCAGTCCATAATCAAGTGTTCTTTAGATAAGAGGAATAACATGTCCTTGTGAGGAAGAGAATTTCCATTGTACATCGTATCATTTTAATTAGTGATCTTTCTCATACATAAAACAAAATCAGTTCACTTTATAAGAATGAACTATTTTAATTAAAAGGTTTAGTTAATGGGTTTTAACTTTTTATTCTTAAAGTTTCAGGATTTTAGGATTTTAACAACATTTATAACAAATAGGATTCTTAAAAGTAACGGAATAATAAAATATATACATCTGCAGATTTATATAAATAATTTGTGATTTTTTAAAAGGTTTATGTCTAAGATGAATTGCCGGTTTAATTATACAGTTTCTTAAAGTATGTTTGCGGTTATTTCTTGTTATGACTAGCGTTGTCTTTAAGTATTTTGTGTAAGAACTTATTTTGTCTTCAAATCTTTGACTAAGTGCTCCGATTTAAGGTGTACTTTATTAAAACTTTGTCAGGATCGACTCCAGGTCAGGATTAAATTCGTGCGCCTTTATAATATTCAGGGCTAAATGATTCCGTGGTAAAATATCTTTAGGACATTATACGTTGCAGTAAAATGACGTCAGGTAATAAGTAGTACGATATTTCGGAGGGGAAATGAGGATGCAAATTCATCCAGTAATTTCTCATTAATCGTCTGGACGTGCATACTTACATTTTCTTCGCAGATCTTTGCGTCATTTCGTGTTTCTTCGCCATTTTTGAAAATAAAATTCGAATTTCATTATTCCTCTATGTCGTAAAAAATAATTGAAATAAATAGCTATTAGTCGATTGCCTGAAAATATTGGTTTCATTCCGTTATATATTGTTTAAAATATTCAAGAAAAACAAAATACATTTGTATTCGCTTTTTAACAAATTATCATTTATTTAAATATTTTTTATACTTTTTTAAATCGTTTTGTCAACATTTTTTTGTTCATTTTCATTTTACAAGTATATTTTTCTTTCACAATTAATAACTTTTCGTTCAAACACAATTAATTTGTATACATAATAATAATTAATTAATTACATAATAGTATAGTTCTTAAGTGTATCACTAAATGATGTATTTGTTTCCACTTATTCATTCCGTTATATATCGTTGGGGCCACTCTCAGTCGGAGCCACCGCTTTATCATTTACCAATTATATTATGTAGGTATGTAGAGATATAATGTATTTAACAATTTCTAAAAGGGTTCTCAATTCATTGTTGTTCAATATCACCATTTGCCGGATATTGAAAACAGGAAACGGATAAAAGATGAGGAGGGATGGTTTCTACACAACTGTACTATATTATTAGTATAGTTTAAGTAATTTAAATGTCGGCTTTTGTAGTTGGTGTGCGTGTGAGATAGAAATAGTGAGTTGCATTTGACTAATTATATTACTTTAAATTTATTTATTATCACCGTTTAAATGTGATTTAAACATTTTAAACGAATCTATTTAAGTTAAATTTATTTTTCAAAAAATTGTACATCATTGATTTAATTACTATTTATATTTGATGTTATTTACATTTTACATTTGCTATTAGGGTGGATTTATTTGTATTTTGTTGTGATTACACCGCAGTTTCAATCAATGTAGTTGCCATATTAAATGCAGCTATATTTAGGGGTGGGAGAAATGTAGGTTGGATATGGATGGAAAGCTTTCTTAAGTGATTTTGTGTGAATTTTTCTATTTAATTGGTACATTTTGAATAACATTCATGGCCCATGGGGATGAACTACAAGATAGACGGAGATATAGTGAGGTGGCTTTTAAAATTTGTTTTTTTTTTATGTATTTACAGTTAATTATTTTTAAATTATTTTTTAAAATCGCATAAAAATGTAATTAATTTGAAATTCTAACATTTACACCACATGATTAACTTTGCATTTTGACTTACGCACTATCACTCACTTTATATTTATGTTTTTTTACTTTAAATTATTTTATTCTACTTAGTTATGATGGTTTTAACTTTTACATAAGTTACACATAATTTGTGATTGTAGGAAAAACGTATATCTTTACGAATTAATAAGTTGATCGAATTAAAAGTAATTAGAGTGTCGTACAATAATTTTATAATAAATCGTGTCAATATTTAAATATAAATAAAATTGCATTACTTTTACTTGGTGGCCATGCATTTAAGAAGCACAAACTATCTATCTATGTCATTTAATTAATTTTCACTTACATTAAAACTTACGTTATAACTTCATAAACATTTATACATTATTTAGAATACGAGAAAGATGATTGCTTGTACTGAAACGAGTGTGTGCTTTAAATCCTTAAATAATTGCATCAACCACCAGGTAATTCAATATGAAAATACATGCATTCAACTCAGTTTGACATGTTGTAAGCGAGAATTTGAAATATCAATCATAAAATTGAAATCGAATCTAATTATGTAAAAAAACGTTTGAAACCGACATCAAAGCTTTTTAGAAAATAACGCGATCACTATTTTAAAATTTGTTTGTTAATAATGTCAACCCTTTAATTTTTTACCGAATTAATTATAATTTATTAGACTTTGACACGATTCTAAGCTAGACATTATGAAACATTTAAGCAAGAATTTAATAAGAATACGATTTGCTGTAAGTAACAAAAAACTGTGCTATAAATAAACAGAAATACCATAATTAACTACATATTTATGTGTTATATGTTTTTATGCAAATCACTCTTCACTGATAAAATTTTATATTTTTTTTGAAGACTTTACTTTAGAATTAATTTTTTATTTGAACACATGGTGTTTGTTAAATCAAGAAAATTTATGCGTTGTTGGGTGATTTTTTATTTTCAGATGGTCCTTTTGCTAACAACGAATTGAAAGCTCAATTTTAATTGTTTAATTAAACAATTTTACTGTATTCTTTTGGGTGGCCACTCGACCTTATTGAATTTAACATATTTGATGAAAAATAATCGTTTGTTTTCTTCGAAGTGGACAAACCTCTTTATTATTCATATTTAGAATTTAGTTACATAATATTTTCTTATTCATGTTAAATTATTTGTGTAGGCCCTCCCCCCCAAAACAACGCAATCAATTTTCATTTGATTCGTTCAACGAATGGCAGCCAATTGTTTGAAAAATGTCAACATGTTCCAACGAATTGATTAACAATTTGAATTTAAAATTATAGCATTTACATTACAAAATGAAATACATACACGATAGAGACAAAAAATGTTTACAACGACGAGTAACAACAGACAAATTTCACGATTAAAATTATAAACAATATTTTATATAAATTAAATTTTTGTGCTTATTAAAAACTTTTACGTTAATACAGCAAAATCTCTAGCAGCAAGAATTCAACAACAGATTATTTATAAGAAAATGAATTTCTTGTCATAATTGTGCAATTTTGAAACAACAAACCAAATTTTAATTTTCTACCAATCGAGACTTTACTGTATGTACTTAAAAATTTATTTTATATTATTTCTTAAATACTTGTCAAAATTTCCGAAATTATTATTTTGTTATTTTTGTACGCACCACCACACGCATTTTCATAATTTCCACACTCAACCAAAACAGTGCAGCTGCCCACATTTGAATGCTGCTCTCCCTCTTGCTGTGTGTTATACTCTGCACCATTTTAACATTTGCGGTTGTTGTTAGCACGGCTGCTTGTTTTGCTGTGCTGCTGGTCGGAGCGCCTTGGGCGACCACTCTTGCTGCTCTGCACCTCACGCACTTTATTGATACGCTCAATTGCACTGCGACACATTGACTTCCTCTTTTGATGGCTCTGATGGAGAACGAATTTTTTATTATAAATAAATCTGCACGCTTTTTTTTTGTGATCATCACACAAACCTTTTGGGCATTCTTAAACAGCATTTCCTGTCTCGACTGCTGGTTGTTCATGCGATCAATACGATGATCGCGCATATTGCGAGCGACCTATAGACAAAAGAATTTATGTTAATTTTTTGGTTTAATTTTGCCTTTTTTTAAATTATTTACATTTTGGATGCGCTCCGATGCAGTGGTTGTGGCTGGCTCCAAGTCCAACACAACAATGTCGTCATCGACATTAATTTGCGATGTATTGCGAATACTGTGGTAAACTGACATGCTGGGGTGCTCTATGAGGAGATCCTCGAATGGGGAGTGCTCCATGTTTATTGGTCCCGTTGAGGTGAAACATGGTGGTGGTGTCACGAACCACGACTCTTCCATGGTGGAGGGGTAAGTTGTGTTGACGGCATGCAACAGTACTGGTGTGTAGCAGCTGTTGACATCAAATGATTCGTCGTCTTCGTCGTCATCGTGATCGATGATCTCGACATCGTTCTGGTGATCATCAGGCTTTCTGCGGGTGCGGTTGTTACCAGACGATGTTGGGGCTCGTTTTATCTCAACAAATGGTAACTCTTCTTCAGAGTCAGTGCGGGGAAGACTACCTTCTTCGTCTGTGTTAAAAATGTTATTACAAAATTATTGTTTATTTTAACATAATGTGGGTATTGACGGAAAGAAAGATATTTTTTTCAAACTAATGAGGTGAGGAAATAATAAATGTAACTGTATACCCGTACCGTCTTTCTCGCGTTCAACCAACAGCCAATCGTCGTCTTCGTCACACGCGGTTGTTCTCAAGTCTAAAGTTTCAAAAACGTCAGCGTCGGCAGGGCTGGCGACTTGTTCTTTCACCTCTTTTTGGTTACTATTTGGATTGTTATTACTAGTGTTGCTTCGATTCGATGAGTTTCCAAGTAGATAAGAGGCCAACGAATTGAACATTATACAGACGAAGTACCGCTTTTCTTATTGCTGTTCCTTTACTTTTTTGTATTGGTGGCTTTTTTTTTTTGTTATATTTTATTTTCTACAAGTTTGTTAAACTTTTCTTTGGTATATTTTTGTGTATTTTCGTTACGACTCTTTTCCGTTGCTTCCGTCTTCCCTCTTTAAAGATTGGGCTTTTTGAGATCAACAAATTTTTTCTTTGTTTTCTGTGTTATTTGTATCTTAAAGTGTTGCTCTTGCTTGTTTTTATGTTTCTTTCTATACAAAGTGTTTCAGTCTTAAATTGTTATCTCTCTTATTATTATTATGAATTGAAAATAAATGTAATTCTCCCGTTATAGAGTTGTGTGAAGCAGGAGAAGCGTGAAGTACAGGTGATAAGTTCAACTGATGTAAAATTTGTATCGAAATAGTGTAATGTTTCTCTTTTATATTTAACAGCCGTCAATCAGGTTCCTGAAACAATGAAAAATAGTAAATCGTTAGTTTATGATACAAAAGCGATTTGCATTAAAAATTCAATTTAAATGAAATTGACTTTCTATGTATAATGCGATATAGAAATTGTAGAAATTGCAACAAATTTAAGTGTGGTAATCAAGACGCAGTGCCACATGCATTTATAAATAGAAGTATGCACAAGAGAGAGTCCATTTCCAGCCAATATTTTGAGTGCAACTACACCTAAATTAGTTTTGTTCGTGAGGTACAATGATCAAAATAATTATGGTGTTGGGCTGAGCATATTGTGTGTAGTCTTTGCTACGAGTAAGCACATCAATGATAGATAATGTATGGTACAAAAAAAAAACAAGCAAAACAATGAGCCAGCGGAACAGCATAATTTTCATATTTGCCCAACTGCGAGCTTAATATGGGCACATTGTATTGTAGTCCATATTTTTGTAGGCTTTTATCAAATAAAGAAGACCGCCCAAAAGTGAATTGTTATGTTACATGCGTGTTTGTATTCAACTTTATGGGCGTATGTACAGTTTTAACTTAATTATCCAGCGAGGTGATTGCACTTTTGTATAAATATAAAAATTTAGTGCAAACTTTGCAAGTGTAATCGCTATAAAATTGGGTAGACAAACACATTGCTTAAAATTTGTGTTGCGTTGATAAAAGCCATTGTCAACTTTCTTGTTTTGCAATACAAATTCCGAATCAGCTGGCAGGCCGATTAATTAGCAGACGGGCAAACATGAACAGGGAACATATGTGAACACTATTAAGTAAACGTTGCGTCGTCATGTATCATGTATTTAAAGACTACATGATAACTATGGCGTGTTCGGAGCGTGATAAAATGAATAGACCGCATGATATTAAGAATCAAAGAAATTTGAATTTTTTTCACATAAACAATAATTAAACTAAAGTTACTCAGTTAAATTTTAATCCATATTTAATTTTTAAACAACGCAATAATGCATTTTACTTTTATTTTCCATTGATGAAAATAAAATTTATGTCGCTTTATTTTTATCACTTAATTTAAGTTATAAAAACCTTAGTTAATTGAAACAACATTTATTATTTGATTATGTAAACTCCATTGTTAAATTAAAAAGCAATTGAAAATGTTTTTAATTAAAATTTAAATGCATGGATATTGAAGATAAAATCATTTTTGTAGACAATACAAAAGTTTTGTAATTTTTTTGTTCCACTCAAAGATAAGCATCATTATGTAATGGATCACATATTGTGGCCTTGTTAAACGCCCACAAAATAACATTTACTGTACGACTGCCACTGATTTGAACAAGTTCAATGTTATATCGTTTATTTATAATTTTAGTTTAGCGGTAGGGAGGGCCACGCAACAATTTATGTACGATTGCAATTAAATTTTATTATGGAATTAATTCCGAATGGAATAACTGACTTTAAAAATAATAGCACAATTTATGGTCAAAATCGTTTGGGGCCGTTTAGAGCTCTTAAACAAGCTAAACAGATTTTCTTTCAATAACTTGGCATCTTAAAGTAATATAAATATAAAATTTTGATTAGAGCTCAAAAACGACTTCAAAGATTTGTATTTATAAAAATTATCTAGTTTCGGAGCTCTATAGATGACCATTAAGAATATTACAAAAATAAGTAATGGCAGTTAATGCCAATGAGTTCTATAAATATTTGAATTACCATTTATTTCCCTAACAGTGACATTTCAAGCAATATCGACGTAATGAAAATTATAAAAATCGAAGAAAAATCACGTTTCATTTTCTATATTTGACATTTATCGTCAACGTACACATTTTCCATTTTCTTTTGAATTCCACAAACTCGTGTTACAATTCCACAAACATTATTTAATTATACAAACATTGACATATTCATGCACGCGCATTTCGCTGACATTTATGTACATCACCTGCACTATATGGCTAATTGATTTTTAATTATTTTGCAAGGAGAAATAGTCTCAAGACTAATATGGTCGAGTAAACGTTCAGTGGACGTATTACGCTTGCACAATGCATGACAAGCGTAAAACAAACTTGCGTCATTTGTCTCCATTTATTGTAAATGCTTAACTAGTTAAATAAAACAATTGCAGTAATTCATTGCAAATTTATACAAATTTGTGCAATCATTTGAATTTGTGTGCATAAAATATTAATTTGCTTTTGTAGACATTAGAATGTAGATTTCAATGTTTTTTTGTGTGCCAATGAACATTTAGATGGGTTTAATTTATGCTTTTATTCAATTTAAGTAATGACAAATATTTTATTAATATCAATAATATTATTTAAAACATGAATATTACTTTAAACCGATTACAGTTTTCCTTTTTATTTAATAAATTATTATGTATTAAAAAGTATTTTCATTACAAAAGCCCATTTAAGTTAAATTCCAGCTTCAAATTTATTTAAATGACTTAACGTCTAAAACACGACACAAAGAAATTGAGTTAAAAATACGAAAAAAGCGTCTCAATTCATTTTAATTAATTAAATTTACGCACAATTAAACAAAAAATCAACACGCTTATTTTCATCATCCATTTCTTTTTTTAAATTGCGTAAAAATTCAAGAATTATGTTGCGAGTTTAATTATACGCACAAGTTTACCACTGAAATGCCAACCTACAATTTATTGAAGACAATAAACCACAGACTTGTGTATTATAAGATCGCAATTTATTTTGTGCGAAAATGTGAAGCTCCCAGAGCATGCGAAAATCACATGTCTCGTAGTGCGCATTTTTATTACTTACTCATACATTTTATGAACGTACTTTACACTCCAATCGAAACACATTTCAGATTTGAGCTTAATTTAACTAAAATAAACAAAGATTTTGCATATTTTGTGTAATCATTATAAATAATTGATGGTATTATGAGTAATGACTGGACTTTATTTGTTTCATATGTTATAAATAAAAGATTTGACACAATTTCGCAATGAGATAACAATTAAATAAATCAAGCTTTATTAAACTATAACCCGTATAAATTAATAAATGTCAAGACCGCCTTTAAAAAAAGGCTTGATGTCAATCATTACAATTTTTTTTTCAACAATCAAAATAAGGAAACAAATAAAAATTTTAAAAAATCAATAAATTACTTCCCAAAAGCACAATAAAGCTCGAAATGAAGCAATTTAAATACTTTAAAATGCATATTAAGCGAGCTTTAAACGCCAGAGGCACATCAATTCCAATTTGGCATTCCACCCACATTTGGCACGTATGGAATTCGTCCCATAATATGCACTGCATTAAATTACATTCGCATTGTTAACCTTGGCCAACACAAAATGATGCAGAAGCATGAAAAATAATGCACGCGCAAAATGTTCCAGGCGAAAGTGACAAAGTGATGTGTATAACAATAGTATTAAGTGCTATTTATTTAAGACGCTTTATGCCTTCTTACTTTAGTTACGCGCGTGGATTTTGTAATACGTCGTTTCTTTATTATGCATGAGTGGAAAAAAATATAACAACAAAGCACACACAATATTCAATAAATAACAATTCCGTCTGAGTTCATTTTCTACATTGGGTGTAGAATATTTTATCTGCATCTTTTCAAGTCTATATAGAATAATAATTAGAAATAATAGAACAATGGATAGAAAAATAAATGCACAATATATTTGTAGTCACTGACAATCATTATTTCTATATAATGAAACTGTTAGAATTATTATTGCTTTGTCTGGACTGCGTTAAAAAAAAAAACCACACACACTATTGCAGCTATTTTATTCTAATTCATTATACATAAAATTTAGACTATACAGGCAATCAAACACAGCCACGTTCCGCGTGAGCACAAAAGCGCGAGCGGGTTGAAAGACTTCTCCAATAAATGTGGGTCACTCGCAATTAGAGACATATGCGCGGCACTAATAGTTAATTGTCATGTTAATCATGAACATAATGCCAATGTGATATGGAACTTTTATAAAACGATGATTAAGCTATGATAAAAGCTCGAGTTATTAATTATTTCTGTACGCATAAAACATTGCGGGCACATCAAATGAAAAAGGGATGGTTCGAAGTTAGCGCAACAAATTGCAATATGCAATGAAGCTACTTGCATAAATATCAATTACTGCAATTTTCCCATGTATTTTGTAAATAATTTAATATGTAACATATATTCAGAGTAAATAAATAAAAGCGCTTATGTAATGTGAAGGCGCATGCATTTTGTGGAACTACATATTTTATATTATAGTGTTTGAATGTGAATTGTACATCAGTTTGTAGGAAAAATTGAAAGGGTGTTTTTTTAAGCGCGAGATAGAATTTACAAAAATATTTATAAAGTAAATTTGGAAAATTTGTTAGCGTTGTTCAAGCGTAAGTCTATCTATGATGATTTATCAGAGAAAACTGATCAAATGTGTCAAAAATTGAGGGCAGTATAACAGCACGTTTGACAGTTAACGCTTTTGTAAATTCTGCCACACTTAAAAAAACACCCTTTAGTTTGTTCTCGTTTAAACATATTTACTCCATCGGAATAATAAATAAGCAATTTAAAATGTCATTATACAATGCAGTGCATGTTTGGATCAACTGGAACGGTTTTATTTAAGCCCTGATTTAAACAAAGAAAACGTGATTTTGTCCATGTGCAAAACTGATTTGATTTAATAGAGCTTTTTGTTTGTTTTTTTTTTACAGCGGAAATTTATTGTTGTTTCTTTTAAGTAGCTAAATAAAAATGTTGGTGCATAACCAATTTATGCAAAGGTAACAAACTATTTAAAATTATATAAATAGCAATAAACTGGAAAGTTCATAATAAATACTTTTTAACTTTGTACTGAAAATGGTTATTTTATTAACACAGCTATTAAAGAAATTAATCACTATGAAGTTTTATTGATTTTTTTTAAATTATTTGCACACATTTAACTTGACTATATTTTCATGTTGCATTTAATTTAATTAAATGTTGCATTTAAATTGAGAATTTTCTATACTCATTTGATCTGTAATTAAATATTTAATTACATTACTCACAAATTGTTACGCTCTGATGTTTTATTATGTTTTTAAAGAAATTTCACAATTATTACTTAAGGTCAACTCAACAGCAACTAACCAAATATTTAAAATATTTACTTCAAATGCATAACTAAATTTTCCTTGACCACTACCTACTTATGTGCACGCTATTTTACAACTGATGAATTTCGCTGCAAATGCACATTTCATGCGCGATCTTGACTTTGGGATTGCCTAATAATGTTTAATTTTGCTATTGTGACGACTACAGAGCTCGGTGTGACGACTAACAAGTAACTCAGCGCATTTTGTGGTTTCAGGCAATCTTTTTACTGAAATTTCACAATTTTGTGTAAGTTAACTACAATGAAGGTGACGCTAAGAGCTCGATTAAATTTATGGAAAAAAAGAAACCAACAAAAATGACTCAAGATAAATAATTAATCAAACGATGTAGATTATTTTAAAACGTTAAAACGTTTGTTTGTATAATAGAGAAGAAAGATAAATTATGGTATACACAAACTTGCGAAATTATTAATTAGTTTCCACTAATCTTCATCCCTCCCCCTCTTAAAAAAATTATGCTAACTAGTTTAAGCTATCATTACGAAATTTTACTAAAGTGCACTTTTAATATTCAGCAATTTTGCCAGAAGCGAGTGTACATTATAATTTTTTGTTTAAGTTTAAAATTTTAACACGAAATTCCCCCAATTTAATAAAGGTGACTTGCTCAACTGGTCAATGCCAAAAACGAATCTAGGAGGGGAAATGAGGGTGAATTAGCTGTACAGTGCCCACTGGGGCGTAAGTCTAAAGTCTAAACTTCAAAACTGTTTAAAACACAAATAAAGCAAATAAAGCGATACTGCAAGTTATGGAATACGAATGTCATTCAAGGAGGTTTTTTTTTTCAAGTTGAACTAAGGCGAGTGAGCGTGTGTTTGCACAGCTCAAATTGAAATGCAGCAATTTTGTAGTTTAATATGGAGAAAACCACTTAAATAACTTGAACATTAAATTAACTCATAAATTGCAAAAGATTAGGAGCAGCTGTGTGTTTTTTTGTTTCAGGACAAGTTAAGTGGGGAAATTAATTTAAAATTGTTAAATTATATTTTGGTGCCTATTTTAAATAATTTTTAATTAATATATAAATTTTGTGATGTTGGTTTTTTTTATTTAAAAAAATATGATATGGATTAAATATTTGTCAAACGATTTATTTTTACAAAAACAAAGTTAAAATTATTGGTTTTAAATATTGTTTAAGAACCTCATTATTTGGAAAAACAAATTTATTTGTCATGTTATCTCACATTTTAAATAATTCTAAAAAAGGTTTTCAAAAAATTCAAGTTCACAAAAAAGAGTTTGTAAACAATAAATCGCAAAATATTTAATCAGCCACTTTTCAATTTAATCTTAAGCAAAAATAAAAACAGTGCAGATAAATAAACATGATTAAACATCGACTTAAAGCACAACGGATGCACTTAAAGTGCATTATGTGGTTTTTGTTATCAGCAAAAAAACAGGCGAAAATTTTTTATAAATAACAATACGTGTGGTAATCAATTAAATGGTCATAATAAGTCCATTGAACTTAGATTTGTGTTGTACAAAACAACTGTTTTCTGTTAAAAATATTTTCACTTATTCGTTCATTTCTTTCAAGTAATAAAATACGTGTTTTGATCATTACAAAAAATGCCTTTGTCGTTTGTTTACACAAATTTGGTCAGACTCAATTCAGAAAAAATGTAAACAAAATTCAGCTGATGAAATGAAAATAATATAAAATATGTATAACTTAAATCTTCAATGTGTTTAAATAAAACATTTCGTTACGAAGAAAACAGAAAGCAAAAGTAGCTGTAGGAGTGTGTTCAGAGAAAGCATTTTTGTGTATACAAAATAAAGCTCCGCACCAATCACGTGCTTGACACACAAGAGCTCCCAAGTATTCGCTGCCTTTTTTCTTTCAGATATGCTTCTTAGTTCTTAGCAGATGAAACATATTAAAGGCATTTGAGTTGGATTAAATCCAAGAAATAAAATCGCCTAGTAGACGAAATTAAAAACAATTTCACCTACACAATCTTCATTTTTGAGTGTATACAACATACTGAAAACTTATACAAAATTTTCAATCTATACAATTACGTGATTTCGATATACGTACTAATTGAACGCCAATTAAAAAGCTCACCGAAATTGTGTTACGTATTTTCAATGGCACTTCTTTTATGGAAATTTTATTTTATTTATGTTTCCTCAAAGTTTTTAATGAAAATTTCAGTGATGGACAATCATACAACGTGTGTTGACGTAGTGGTTTGTGGATTATTGGCCAAGAGGCAGAAGATGAAGCGTTTTGTTATTTTAATGAAATTATCGAAGCAACGGAATTCTTGGCACAATGCCCAACATAAGTTACATAAATCCATAACAGAGTGAGTTGACACTGAACTCTTTTCTGCGAAGGAAGATTTTTCAATATTTTGTTTTGATTTTGTGTGTGAACTTTATGAGAATTGAGAAAGTCATGGACTAAGACGCAAATTCAAATAAAAATACAGCTGTAGCCTACGTCAATGCGCGTGGATGATAAAAAACAGCGTCATTATTGTAAAGGCAGTGTCGGATGGTGCCAAGCTCTAAGTTGAGGTAATTTCAGAAAATGAAAAACCTGTAGGTTTGTGGAAGTTTAACGTGGTACGAAAGCACACGACTCAATTTATTACTGCATTTAATATTAATTTGAACAATAAATAAAAGATTCATCCATGCTGCACTTTAAAATATGAGCTTTAATCACAAATTTTAGATTTATTTTTACAATTACCGTGCAGGCAATTATTGTTTTATTTTATTATTTTTATCATTTTATCATTTTATTGAATTGATATAAGTAAAAAAGTTGTGGTTAATCCCAGTATTACAATATCTTCACTGAAATTTTCAGTTTAATCTAAAAGCTTTGCATAATCGCGAAAAATAAAAGAATAAAGTTAATGGAATAAACCCAAAAATAAAAAATTCACAGTCGAACAAAAATTTAAATGCGCAATTTAAACTGATTCGTGTGCTACACATCTACACGATCTATTTTTAAAAACCAAATTATTTTCATTACCTCACCTTTTTTTGCAAAAAAAAAAAAAAAAAATTTATCATCGTTAAAATTCATTGCAAATCGCTGCAAATTGAAACAATACTAGAAAAGTTATGTCCCAAAATGTGTGTGGGAGTTGGAATAAAATTTACATAAGTATTGGATAATTTTTGCATGCCAAGTTGAAGTGATTGCATCGGATATTGTGTCACTTACACAAGCTGAAGATCAAGGCAAAATCGCATACATAATGCAATGTGCTACATATAGAGAGTTGTGTGCATTGACATACGTGAAACTTTATTACGCCTCGCATACAATTGATGTATGTGCAAACACAATTAAGCCACCTCTGTGCTAAAATTAGAAGGTTAAGGTCACAAAAATGTAGATCTAGCGAGCTTTTGATTCAATTGATGTATGCACAAGCACGAGAGCCATTGCAAATTCATTTAAAAACAGTTTGCAAAAGCCTGCGGAACATGTCAACATAATAATATGCTCTTGATCTTACGGCAAAATGCATTGATTAAATTTGCTGATAATTGACTCAGTTAATTAGGGAACATAACTCAATAAATTTAAAAGTAAAAGCACATCGCAGTAATAATAATTAAAAGCACAACTGCGCCTTAAAATTGGTTCAATGCGCAAAAATGCAGTAATTTAAAGCAATTTTGAAGTGTTATTTTAATAAAAACAAATAAATAGTTTGAATGCATTTTGAATGCATTCCTCAAGTTGTATAAACAAAATTACATAACAAAATAAAGATTCTTCATTTTAATATTAAAATACGTCTGTATTTGGGTTAAACAAACGCAATAGCGGCCATAATGAGTAATAATGTAATGAATATAAACAACACGAAAATGAATGCAATCGCAAAAAATAATACCAAAGACAAAACAACAAAAAAAATATTGCACGACAAAATTACTGAACTTGACCTTGAACGTAATCGCGCTCAATTATTGTAATTAATTTATGCGACTTGTCTGGCTCGTGAGATCATAATACCTAAATAATTACGCGTATCTTGATAAAGGTGTCTGGGAACAGGCTTTTTGTTGTACTTTATTAATTTTGTGTTTCGTTATTATTATTTTTTTCATAAAGTTTCTTCGTATTTGCGGTCAGACAGGATGAGTGCAAAAAATATAATGCACAAAACGAGCGATGACGTGCACTTTAAGACAATAAAAAAACATTGATTTGCCATCGGCGATAGGCTATCGATCTCAAGCCGTAAAACCTGTATACTGGAGAGCTCGTGCTTTGTCTCGATGGGCAATTACAGAGCGATGTCGTTTTCAATTTTTGCTTTATGCTTAAAGTTTAAACTACAGACTATAGTTCAAGTAGATAATTGTTTCGCAATAATCAGAGTGTAAAAACTGCAGTCTTGTAACAATATAAATATGAAACTACGTTATTAAACTCGTAGTTGTATTGATTATTCAAAGTGCAAAAAGACGAAATCGCACGTAATATAAACAGCTGCTAAGCGTGATAACGACGCATTTTCAACTGCCTTTGTTTGAATTAACACAACATAAAGATTGTGGGGAATTTGTAAAAAAAAAATTCAATATTTAAAAAAACAACTTATCAGCAGAGTAAACGTGTGTAGAATTTTTCCAGACAAAATAAACAAATATGTAACTAGCTAATTATTTACTATTCAGGCCATTAAGTTAACTATCTAATCTGTAAATGTACTTAATCATGTTCGGTCGTTCATATTGACACAGGTATGCAATTAGGTTTTTAGAGTAAGTACCTATTTTTTAAGTTAATGTGGGCGCATTAAATATTTATGTCAGTGTTCTTGAACAAAAAATGCAATCGTGTTTTGTAATGTTGCTCCAGTTTGTTGATAAAATGTGCACTAATTTAATTGATATAAAATACATAAAATATAAGTGCATTAAATTGCGAGCAAAGTTTTAATATAAACAACTGAAAATCGTTAAATAAATAAAATGAAAATCATGACAACGTCCTTGATTTGCATAAAAGTTTCAATAATAAATTACTATAATAATTTAAATCGGTGTAATTATTATGAACAAATAATAATTTATAATGACAATAAAAAAATTACACAAAATGTTTCGTGCACACTTGAAAAATTGAAAAAGTAATTGAATTTGAACAATAACAAAAAAAGCTCAAATCGCACAGGAAGCAGATTTTTTTACATCACTGGCAAACTCTGTACAGCAAAACAAGGAACAAAGGATATTCCTGTGAATTATGTTTTAACGTCGTACAGTGGTGTGCAATATAGCAATTCATGATTGTGTGCGCATTCATTTTACACATCCACTTAAATTGCCAACCAAATTACTTCATAACATGTATTGCGGAATTGAAGGGAAATCCATTTCCTTTTTAACATAAGTACATTTACTGTGGCAGCACAACCACATAGGTACAATTGTGCCAGGACACTTGGTTACATTACATTAAGGCTTGAGGTTGAATGAGGGTGGGTAACATGCAAAAGAAAGTACATATATTGTAAGAGATAAATCAATACGCAAACCAAGGTTTCTCCAGGATATTCGCACACACAAGGCAAATAACCTTCTATTGCGTGTAGTTCACACAAAAATTCACACACACATTTACTTTGAATAAAGTGAATCATGCGCAAATCGTATTAATTATTGAATGAGCGTCAGCGTCCTTTTTATTACAGAGAGAAACTGATTTTGTAACAGTCAGTGACACCAGAATTTTTTTTTAAATTTTGTATTTTATTATTTTATTTGTTTAAATTATGAATACTTAAAATAAATTAATCTTTTATAAATTTATTGACTCAATTGGTTTAATTTTTGCACCTCCAAAAAAAGGCTTTCAATTTTTGTGACTAAAATACAGTTTTAATTTTTTTTTAAATGATGAAATTTTTATTGACGTTACAACTTTAAAAACTAATTAACCTTGACGAAATGTGTCAATATATTTTATTTTAATTTGAAAACAAATAAATGTGTCATCAAACTAACTATTACTGTGTCCAATTAATAAAAAAGCACTTAATAACAAAAGTTGCAGCCTAATAATAGTTAGAAAAGCGTCGCAATATTTTTTTAATTTATGTATTTGACAACTAACAACAGCACAACTTTTATGACTTCCATCTGATCTCACCGTGTCCGAAAATTTTCAATGACTTTAAGCACACATCATCATTTTGCACGGTGTAAATATAGAATTGGTCGATGGTTGCCAAAATATACGGAACCGAAATGAACTAAACGAGAAGCACTTTAATAATAAAATTACGAAAAAAAAGATGAAGTCATAAAGTGTATGAATTTACAATGTAAATAATTCATTCACTTGCATAATACCAAATGAATTTAAGACAATTGCAATTTGTCCTTGCAACAATAATTAGTACATTAATTGTACAAAGTATAAATGCACTTAATTGCACATTGGACGCATACAAATTTACATAATAAACTTGTTACACAAATTGGGCGAGTCATTAACTAATTAAATGATGACGAACTTTTGCACTTTTGATCGCAATCCCTTAATTATATGATCTCTTACAATAGATAGGCAGCTTGTTAATAAGCTTTTGCAAGGCCTAATAATTGAATTCGACCTTGAAATATGCAACATTTGTGTTGCAGATTTATTTTGTTTGACAAATGCATTCACTTTTAGTGTAGTTGCATTTTATTCTGCAACACAGATTATTGATTTATGCAAATACTCGCACACACGAACGTCGAACACACTTCAATCACAAAGAGAATTTTTTTGCTACATGAATTAATTATCTAACAATCGTCAGCTGCTTAAGTTTTATTGTTTGAAAAAATAAAATTTTTCGCACTGCAAAAGTATTGAAACTTTTTTTTTTCAAGTTAAGTACATTACGGGGTGTAAGAAAAAAAGTTTAACAAATTTTATTTACAGTTGAAAAAGTTTTCAAAATTATTACCTTTGTTGTTTCACACGAATTTTTCTTTTCCTACTTTATGTACTTTATGTGTGTGTGTGTTTTTTGTTTAATTTTTAATTTATTTTTAAATTAAAATTTAAGTTATCAATCACAGTCAATTTTAGTATATTATACAAATTTAGCGAAATTATTTATTAATTATTATTTGTTAAAAGCACTGCCTAACAGTTTATTAGCCTGCTATATTTAATTTAAATCTCGAGCTTTTTATTTTATTATAGTTATTATTTTAAGAAAATAATAATGCTTAATAAGAATATATTTTATTTAAATTGGATTTAATGTACTTCACACTGTGTGCTCTCAAAATATTAAATATATAGTCAGCTGAATATGGGGCTTTTGCTCGAACTCACTGGCTGTACTCTGTGCACTGTTTTCCGTTTGTACAACAATTTTTGGTTGAACTACAAAACAGTAGAGCTCTTTTTTCTTACACACGGGAGGCGCTCTTACATATATATATAAGTATAAAATATAAATGCAGAGTTGGACGTTGTACTGCGACTATAAACACTCTCAAGTCTCAGCTGACTGACGCGAGGAGTTTGTGTTCAATTTTCCCCTTTTGGGCCAGCCATTTTTAAGCGTTGTTTGTACACACAACAAATACACACAGCTCCCCGTTCGGATACAAGAGACGTGGGGGCACCCCGTTCATTTATTTTGTGTATATGCGGATGGAGCACGTAATACCCAGCACTATAATGCGCGAGTTTTATTTATTTATTTACCAATTGCACATATAAAACATATGGGGACATGATAAAGAGAATCCATCGAGTACGTTAAAACTTATAAACAGCGCGCAGCTTTTAATGCGCATCCACATCACTGCGAGAGCTTTCGTGGTATGCGCACTGCGCTGTGTAAAAGAGCAAGAGCAAGAGTTGCGAAGGTATATAAAGCTTTTTTAAATGTATAATTTTATGAAACTACATGCATGTATGCCATTGCCCGCGATGTTTTGGTGAAAATGTTTTATTATGTGTTATTGTTTTGTTTTTGTTTTCTGTGTGCCAGCAGCTGAGTTGAAAAACATATAAATAACACAATTTGCTTGCATATTATATCGCGCGACTACGTAATGTTAAGTGTAATTGTGTGGGGGACACAGCTCGCGAGATGATAAATTATTATAAACTACACATACCATCATACGGTCATGGATAGCCAACCTAAATTTTTGTTTGTAAATATTGTGGAAATTTAAATTTGCAGGGGGCATTGAAGATCAGTCGCCCGTAGTCGTTCATTGTTCCACATTTCCGTTTGATGTTAATTAGGGCCACAGGACGTTAAAATATAATTGTTGCTTTGTAATGATGATTTTTAATCTACTAAAGTTGTAATTTTGAGACATTCCAACAATTGAAGTGTATTTTAAATTAAGTAAACACATTTTTAAAATTAATTATTACTTTCTTTTTTATTTGGAAATTTTTTTTTGAATTGTGTTGCCTTATTTAGAAGAGAAATGAACTTCATAATGTTTAAATACATTAAAAGAATTATAATACTGTAACTCTGAATAAACATTTTTTTAACTTAAAATAGTTTACGAGCCAAAATGCATTCGTCAACCTAATGTGCTTTACCCCACGGTTTGTCCCACTGCATTTATTTAAGCATCAATTTACAGTCAATTATAATGATCAAATATACTCAGATTGCAAAATGTTTTACATTATTATAGGTGGAATTGGAATAATGTACACAATAAACTCTTATGACAAGACGAATCACGAACGAATGACCTTTCTAATTTGTCTATGTATGAACATTTAAAGTTCATCAGCTGCACTGCACGTTCGGTTATGTGCTCACCGCAAGATTTCATGTAATTTATAACTACATACTTACAATACATAAGTAATATAATTTTTTCAACAAACATCAGCTGGTACACACGAACAAAAAGCACGACTTAAATGCACATAAAGTAACCGAATCTCACTGCGATCTTTTCGTTTAAAGACTTTTTAACACATATCAACAATATACTCGTATATACATATTAAAAATTTAAATTCAGTTCATGCTTCATAGTCCATTAAAATGGTGTACCTATATAAGATTTCACAATGCGTATGCTTTTTTGTATTGTGTAAAAACTGTGAAGGGTTTCCATTCTTGAAAGATTCAGCATTGGCCCTTGACCAGTCACGCCTTTTTTTTGTGTTTTCTTGTGAGACTATGGAATACTCTACAAGTTGATACGCATTTTATATACAACCAAATTTTCACATTGATTTCGGTTTTAAATTGACGTGATGAACTTTTTGTTTTTTAACCAAATAATGAATAATTAACGTACAATGGTCATTACGGCTTTCCACACTTTCTACAAGTGCGCTAGATATTTTTATAGTTGATCAACCCTGACTTTTTTGTGTCGAATTTTGAAATTTTTGAATTTATACTAACACAAATGTAAATTTATGTGAATTTAATCTACTACAATGAAATTTTCGGGGTAGTTGACTGATTGATTAACTATTTCATGAACTATTTTAACCTTTGACAAATAAATTTATGAACATTCTTAAATTATGTTGAATAATCTACACATTGCCACACATAACGGATGTTCTGCAACGTACAAGATGTTTATTAAAATACACTTTAGAAAAAAATTGCATTGTCACCCTGTAGGTCAAAAATTATCAGGCACTTAGAACTTCTTGGGACTAAATTTGGATGTTTTAAAGGAACATCTTTTATACAATAATTAACTTCACAAAATTATAATATAACTGGTTTTAGTCTTCTATATATTTCTTAATTGAATAACAAAAAGTACAAAATATTAATTAGACATCCCTGCCTTGATGTTTTTCAAGGTTTAATAATTTTTTTTAGAGCTTTTGGTCAGATTTTGAACGTCTTATTTTTACAATACCGCAATTCCCACGAATTTTAAAAAGTCAAGAGATTAAAATAAGGCATTTAAGTTTTAAAAATACCCTTAAATTATGCATCTCACCAACATGCGGTTTAACTTATCCACACATAATATGCAATTACGTCTTTATTTAAGTGCGACGCGAGACTTGTCGTTATGTTCAAGCTGATTTAATTGAAAAGCGCATTAACAAGAATACTCCTCATGATTGCATTGCGTATCCGTTCTTATTTTGACGCATAAAAGTCTTCTTTTATATGTCGTGTATGCGTCGCGTCGCAACAAAAGCAAATCTCGCATTTGTTGTGTTCCCCCCATATAATCAACCTACTCTACTGCATATAATTGTTCCTGCGATGTTGCAGACTGGCGACTGGAGGACTCTCAGTCTTCGTCTCCACTTGTTCACAGACCTTCTTCACAATTGTTTTCTAATGAGAATGGGAACATGTTCAGACAAGTTCAAATTTCAAAAACAAAAGGAAAATCCTTTATATATATATATATATATATATAAGGTACTCAGTAGTCAGTATACTCACATATGACTGTGACGTCGTTGTATAAAAAATATAAACACGCGAATGCAATGCATAAAAATATCGCAAAATATATAAAATATGTATTCAAGTAAGAGAGTATATTGTGAAACACAAAAAAGAAATCCAACGACAAACGCGATTTTATTCCACTCTGCTTTTACACAGCTTTTAACAAACGTTCTTTGGTCGTCCGCCGTCGAGAACAAAGAACTTTGTCTGAATTTCGCTGTTATTGTACGCATAAACACCCCACATAACACCATATTATCATATTATGTTGTATGTGCTGTAGTTCAATTTGCATACGCAGTTTCTTTGTATGCATTTTTTAAAATTCTTTTTCACCTACCTACATAAATTATTGTATGTAAAATAATTGTGCAACATAAATACAGTAGCTGTGAAATACACCACGTCAATCATAGCTACTATTTTGTAAGCATGCGTGCAATTAGAAAATTCTCAGGAGTGTTGAAATAGCTCCTTGTGAATTGTTCAGCAAGAGGGTGGTTTTTATTTTTATTATAGAAACTTGATTACAGGTGCATTGAAATGATAAAAATGTTATTAAATGAACGAACCACCTTGTAATAATATTAAAGGATGTACAAATTTTTTTTTTTTAGAGTAAAAATGAAGCAAAATCCCAAAGGATCATTTTAACTTATGGGTTCAAACATTATTATTATATTTAAAGGATTGATGACCTTGAAATATTTTCTAAAATTTTGCAGTCCGATTGACGAATTTACCCAAACAATAAAACGTTATAAATAGTAAATACGAAAATTAGGTTTGAAATGGCTTTTATAAAGAATTATTATTATTATTATCATTATCTTTTTATTAGTTTAAACTTAAATCGGTGTACATTTTCCAAGATTTCTTTTTCTATGTTCAATGTTTATTTTATGGATTATGTTTACAATAAAAAACGATTTGAAAAATACCATTTTTTACCTTTTTTTTAAGAGGAAAAAAGGCACAAAAAAGTCGTAATTTTTATTACAGTTTAAGTAAAAAAAACAAACTAAAACACCCTGTTTGAACAACAAAAATGAACCCGCTATATTCCCGAAATCCTGTGCATTGAACAGGGGAGCTCGTTGGAACAGGGACTATGCGCAAAATATGTGTATCATGTATTATACAAAGGAACACAGTGTGACGTGGCCCAATCCTGAATACATTTTCAAATACGCATCCCTTTTTTTCCTACATAATACCACATTAAACCATTACCTGCTATCTGCTACGATAAATATCATCAGTAAAAAAAGGCATTCAAAGTCAAATATAGCAGGATTGTATTGAATTAAACAACTATTGTACGGTATATATTACACAAATAACAGAGGTATATGAATGTGTGTGACGGACTTTATCCTCCTAGCTAGTTACCTATCACCAGATTCTGATAATATGCAAAGAATATAAACAGAATCACACATTCATTTGAAAAAATAAGTGTGTTATGTGATTTACACTTTACAGTTAATACTACTTGAATTTAATACACAAAGCGCGTTGAGACAAATATAGACACTTTGGTGCCTCTTTTATGTACACAATTTATTCACGGATTCAAATATTGACAATATATAGTGAATATATAGGTACTCCCACTATATTGTTGCTTTAAGTTAATTATCTCCTTTGTGAAAGAATATTTAAATAACTAATGAATATAATGCATTGATTAATCAACACATTTTAATCACTATTAATTTAATTAAGTACAGTTAAAGCTACAACAGATTCATATAAAATATGTAGTTAAAACGGCAATGAATTGTGAATCAATTGAATATAGGAGACAATCATCACCCATACATATTGGACGTACAGGGTGACGTGCATGAAAAACAATTTTGTACTTAAATGATTGTAAAATCCAATGATACATGAACATTAAGAACAATGATCGCTTTATGTAACTTTACAAATTCTATTTACGTTTGTGTTACACAATTCTTGATTCTATATGTGTGCATGTTGGAGTTTGATTAAATTATGCTGTAATACCGTAATGCGCGCAATGTGTAATATTAATTATGATTGTATGTGTTTCGTAACACAATGACTTCTTTAATGTGTTGGTTCAATTATAATATAAATATGGTCGATACATTGAATGAGGACATAATGTTTTCATACTGAAAATGTGTGCGTGAAATGCGTATCTTGTCGATATTCTACACATATTTATTTGCTGCGCATTTTTTGATTACATATCGTGTACAACAATGACCAGATGATTTTTCAACCCACTCATACATACACAATATATGCACAAACGCACTGATGTTTACTATTTATGTTGTTCAAAAAAAAAAAAAAAAATGAAAAAACACATTTTATTTCATCACAGATAAATGAATTGTTTTGAATTAAAACATTTATGCTTTCATTTCCGTTGCAAGGAATTATATAAATGCTTTTCTTTTATGTAGGTCCATAAAGAAATTAACCAAAATATCATCGCTCACACTGCATAAAACATAATATAAACTGCGCACAATGTTTTTTCAGACAAAGAACTTTTTGAGTATCATTTAAAATTATTTTCACTTACCTCTTAATTTTAAATGTTATGTTTATTGTTTTCAATGCACGTTTTCTATTTGCACAATTTCAATTTGTTAAAAATACTTAAATAGTTTTTTTTTGTCTTTATTATTATAATTACTACATCCACTGTTTTTCTTTACAACAAATTAAATGTTTATTAATTACACTTATAATATCTAAATAAATCACTTGGACGATGTGATGTGCTCGTTTTTCTGCTGTGTACTGACTAACTGACTACAAAATGCCACTTCTGTCTATAACGCTGGTCTATTATGTTGTGTTTTGGTGTTTGCGTCGAATTTGGTTTTCTATTATAAAATGTTTTCTTTTATTGAACTTTGTGCGTCAGCCTGAATAATATGTTTATTCCGATTTAAGGGGTCCTCGCTATCTATGTGTGAGTGTTTTGTGTTATGATCACACCAATCGACATTCGACATCACTTAACACTTTGTGATTGTGTCGTGTGTGTGTGGAGCTCTTTTCCCCTTTAATGCGTAGAAACTTCACACACACAAACTACCATCCATACGTAACAAATTTGGGACTTGGGTTATTTTTAAGATGATATGCCTTTGTTTTGATAAGGTGCTGGGCTATTAACCTGTATGTGCTTTATGGTGTTTACGTTTTTGTACTGAGTTTTCAGTTTTGTTTTATTTAAGCAGCAAGTAAAATACCCACTAACACCACAAAAGAGTTTCTATAATATTGTTGAAATGTAATACGAATATTAAAGAAAAGTATGATGAAATTTGTAGAGTAGTTTCTTGATAACATTATTTGCTTAATATGTTATTAAAAAATAATGTTTGTAGATGAAACGGATGTTACTTAACCTTAATGTTTAACATTACTTAATAATTATTTGGAATATAATATTAAAGGATCGATTAACGGTAATTTTCGAATGAAAAACATTCGTTTTAGTGTTAAAAACTGAGTGTGTTACGGGAAGCTACAATAATTTCAAAGAAAATTTTTAGAAATACTAAAGGTTTTTGAATTAATTGTACTCGTAGTATGTCTCTAAATTTCCACATTGTGACCTTGATATATTTGGCAAGGATTTTTTATACTTTAATAAACCGTTAATTGTAAGGTTTCTTTTTTATAACCTAAGAAAAATCTTGAAATGTGAATGGTTGACGAATTTATTTTATAGTTTATTGCAATCAGAATATTTTCCTTTGTAAAAGATATTGAATTTCCTTAGAAATAATGATTTTTAAATACTGCTTTATTTTATTTTTTGAACTCCATATTGTTTTAGCTCAATGGTTTTAGCCTACAGAATATTTTCTGTGACGTCTAGGCTAAATAAGTAAAAATTAGTTTTCCTTGAAATTAAAAATCTGCAAATTAACTTATTTAAATAAATTTTTAAACATTTTAAATTAACTTAAATAAAAATAATTATTCCATATTTACAAGAAACAGAACAATATTTTATTTGTTACCACACTATTTTCCGGAAATAGCTTCACTCAACAAATTCCTTCAGTAACAGAAATCAAGTGCAGTTTAATCGGATCATCCCGTCATGTAACATATTATACTTTTAATACCTATAAAGATATTTGTTTACAACGTGTGTCGTGTGCTTTATTGTGAACGTAGGAGTTTATTTTTATTTTTAATAAGTACGTGATAGTTGAGACGCATCATCACATAATATTGGCTTTAAAATGTCAACGTATTTATTTATGTATTTTAATCGACGGTTGTTTTCTTTTATTTTCCCTCGTGCGTCGTTGTTTATTTAAAATTTATTTTTAATTCTTTAAATTTGATTAAATAATACGAATATAGAATTTAAATTTTGCTAATAAAATTTTTATATTTAATTAAATTAAAACAACAATGAAACAAAGTTCCTAATTGTTTAATAATTTTTCATTTTTATTTGATCAAGTAGAAAAAATTACAGATTTTCTTTTTGTTTATATAATTACAATAATAATTAATAATAATTTTCACAATTTTTCAATTATACATAATAAAAACAATAAAAAGTTGAATTAATTAATAATAACAATAATCATTTTCACTTGCTTCACTAAGTTTTTTGTTTCATCTAATTTGCGAATTAAATCAATCAATTGAATCATGTTTAATAAATCAACAATAAAATTATTTATCAAATGTAATAAAAATATTTTCCAAAGAGTGGATTTTTTTTTGATGAGTTTTTTTTTTTGTTTTCTTATTCGGCGATTCGTGTGGCGCTGTGTTTTTGTGTTTTCACTTAAAAGAAAGACATACATAATAATATTATGGTAAAAAGCGAATTTTGAACCGAGGCTAGGCTGTTGAAATGTCTTAAAAGTGGAAGACACACGTTTTGTCAGATAAAATGCTGAACTGCACACAGAATGGCTGAAGCAAAGTTTGTTTGTTTATGTTACACAACATTGTTCCTCGTTCAATCAATTTTTTCGTTTTTTTTTTGTTTTATTGTTGTTTTAATCTTTTCATCATTTAAATAGTTTCTGTTTTCTATTCATTTAATTCAGTTGTCTCGTTTTAATTTCATTATTTTATTTATAGTTTTTATCGCTAAGCATTACACTAAAACATTTTTGTTGTTTTAATTCTCTCAATAAATCTCCTCATCCTTTTAATTCATCGACTAACTGTACAAAGCGTTTTTTTATTTTATTTATTAATAATTAATTATTATGTTTTTTGTCTCTTTCTAATACATTAAATTTGTTTTGTTAGAGTTGTTTGTTTCTTAATTGTTTGCCACTTAATGGATAAAAGAATTGTTTTTTTTTGCCTTAATCATCAATTACAATGCAAGTAGCATTCTCGTTTTTTTTGAGTTACAACACTAATTATTATTATTTTTTAATTATTGTTTAATTATTTGCTTATCTTCAATAATATTACAGTGAAACTAAAATATACATAATATGTATAAGCCGAAACGTAATTTTGTATTTTTTTCTTAAATGGGATCAAAACGGCTTATACAACTTTTTTGCTTTCATTTTGTGTATTATTCAGCTTCGTCTGATACAAAGTTTTAATTTTATTGAATTATTTTTCTTTCTTTTTTGATTTTTCATAATAAGTCAATTTGGTTGTTTTTCCTCAGTTTATTTATTGGTTCTAAATTGTCATGACATCGCATTTAAAGAATGTTACTGACATTATAAATGAATTAATGTCAATACGATATGTTAATGGAAGCTACAAATTAAATATTGAAATTAAAAATCATTATTCAGCTATTTTAAATAATAATAAATAAATAGAAAATCAAGCATAATTGTGATAAAGGCAGTACTTATTATATTTTTTAAATAAATTAAGCTCTCATAAAAAGTATACGCATTTCTAAATTCGAATTTTATAAAATTGAGTAGCTTAATGCAATGTCAGAACCAATTAATTGAGGATGGAAACACCACATATGGAAAAATTGGCGCAATTTCAATAATAAACTTCAATTATCTGACCTAATTCAACAGTTATTTGTTAAATGTACTAAACTTCTTTGACCTGCAAAGCGTCAGAAGAAATGTGAGCCTTCATTCCATTGTATTCTTTTATCTTTATTATTATTAAAATTAAATAAAAATAATTATTTACAAACAAACTTTCAAATTTCTCAAGCAATTCAGGTGATGATTTTTTAATATTTTGTTGTTTCTAAATTACTGATGGTTTATACAATTGTTTTTGAATTTTTACGTCCACTTTATTTAATTTAATTTTTAAACATGCTTTTTAAAACCGTAAAATTGTTTTTCTTTTGTGTTTTATATTAAATATATAATATTCTTAATCTGCATAATTTTTTAAACATTTTCATTAACTTTTATTTTGTTTTGATGCTCTAGGAAGAGGACAAGTTTCTCGTTTCATTTGATGTTAAAGCACATTTCAATGAAAATTAGTAATTACAGTAGTTTGGTAATTTTAATACTAAAAATTGTTTTTTATATTAAAAGCCTCGAATGTAGCAAAAGGTACTGTCAATGTATTTCCTTAAAACAGATGAGTTAATTTAAAATAAGCGCTTTTATTGCAATGAATTTTAATTTTTACAAACAAATGACTTGTGCTTATACATACATAATAGGTATAATATATTTAAAATGAAATAGTTGACATCTGACTGGAGGTGTGTTTCGTAAAATTTGCATTAAAACATTGAGAAACAAGAAACCCGTCCTCTCTACAGTTGAGAGTGCTTAAAATGTAAAATGGAAACACATTCTATTAACAGTTGTCGTATAGGAGAGGTTGGCAAAGAGAAGAACATTTTCTCTACAAACAATTTTCGAGTTGAAAGTTCGTTAAAAAGATATGTACAATTTAAAACTTAATAATTAAATAATACGGAATCGTCCGACTGCCAGAAACCAGTTTATTACAATAAACCTGACCCTAACAAGACGAGCACAATGTTACATTTACAATATAATTTATGGAATTTGTTCTAAATCTCGTGCTTTAGTCACAATTTCGTTGAAACGAAATAAGAATAAATTATGCATTAAAATATGACAATATTGACAAGATAACTGGAAATATTGTTGCCACATACTGAATGATCAATACACAACAATATTGTCAATGCAATATTGACAAATAGTTAAACAGAACATAAAAGAAAATATAAAATTTTAATTGAAACGAAAGACAAGTTTAAGGAAGGGTAAAATGCAAACAGAAAATACGAATATGTAGATGCACAATATTTAGGTAACATTTCTAAATAACGTCAACAGGTCTATCACAGCAGTTCGCTTCGTGAATATAATCATCAGTTTGCATGTCACTGACGATATTGTTGCAGTTGGTGAAGATGATTGATGAAGTCCGAGACCGTCAGTGTCAACAATAAAATTCATAGCAGCTGTTGAGTTCATCAGCATCAGCAGCGACCGACAAATTGCGTTCATCCATTGCAATTGTCATGGCCTGTGGAATCTGTAGACAAGTTAAAAATACAATTATATTGACAAACCAATATCACAACCAATCTTCACTGATCCATAATTATCCAACACACAAACCTTGTTAGATGCCGACTGCCCTCGTGTACAGCCATCTCAGAGCTTTTAAACTCGTTCAGCTCCTTGCGTATGGCCGCCTTATCCTTAGGCGTAAGTCGTGTCCACGGCTTATCCGCTCGCCTATCATAATCATGCGCCTGTGTCACCTCAATGTAATCATTGAATCGTATAATTTTTTTCTCCTTCAACTCCTCCACGGTGGGTCGAAAGCTGAGCTTTCGCAACAAATACCGCTTCTTCTCCTCCTTCTGTTTTTTCTCTTCCGCAGGAGATTGAGCTGCTCCATTTTTTAAAGACAAAATAAATGTATCAATGGTCGTTGGGGTTTATTTCAAATTATAACTTACTTTTTAATATATTTCGTTCCACCAGCTCTTCAGCGGTGGGCCGCATCGATAGGCGTCTTATGAGACGTGCACCAATTGCCTCCTTTGACTCGCGCATCTCATTATCTGATTGCTGATGCAAAATATTGCGATTGATAAGCTCCTGCTTGTCAGGACGCATCGCCAGTTTCAGTGAAAGGCTCTCCTTGCGTGCGATTTTCGCCTGTCTATCGGGATCATCGTCACGATACAGAATGGGACCGTCACTTTGGTCGCTGTCGTTGTCCTCGCGGATGACGTATGGCCTCGTGTTCTCTTTGTTTTCCATGGTGCATGGTAAATTGATGCCAAATCGGACAGGTCGATTGCTGAAGTGGAGGAATTTTTCAACATTTTAATTTCAATTTCTATGTATTTTGTTTAAAATGATAAGTACGAGCAGTGTGTGTTTAAAAAAAATTGAGTTTTTATACAGTTCAAGAAACAATTATCCAATTAATGCGTAGAAAATTTGAATTAACACGTGTGGAAAAAGTCTTGATGCAAAGTTATTAACATACACATAATTTATTTTACACCATGATTACTTAAATGAGACAGAATTAAGAAGAAATAATAAATTAGGAACTCGGCAATAAATGTTGCCAAATGATTTGACTAAATCCTCAACAAGTTAAGTCAAGTGTGTTATTTACACCCAACATCACCCCCAACAACGCGGCACACACATTCCATCCACATCCATGAATAAACACTCAGTTGAATCAGCGAATTAATTAAATATTTATAAGACGGCAAACGGTAACTAAGTTGTTTCACGTAACACAATGTGTGAATGTCGTTTCAATCAAAACGAAACTCCATCATTAGGGATTTCCTCAGCCACGAATTGGATTCGTTTGTGTTTCAATGTTTTCCTTTATTTTTACATTTTTCTTGAGACAAATACACTTTTTTTGTATTCCAACAAATAAGTGAGGCACATGAAATGATTGTGACCTTTTAATGGCATACACGACGCAGTTTAATGGTATTGCCGTAATCCTCTAGCCTAGACTGTATAGCGTCGTCGTTCAAACTCCAAAAAGCGACAATTTTGCTTCGCATCGAAAAAGAATTGGAACGCAATGAGTGAGCATTTCTTCACGAAAATTCACCATGCCCCACCCTCGCCCAAAAAAAAAAAAAAATACCCATACAAGGAACATGACACAGCCAATCCAATTTCGAATAAAGGCATTCAAGTGAAAATGTGTATTATTGTTTATGAACTGTTAAGACTTGATTTGAGTTTAAAGATGTGATTTGTAGTCAAGTCGTTAAAAGAAAATACATTTTTGAACATGTCGTGGGGTTAAAAGTAAATGGTACCAGTACAATTCAAGTGTGTGATAAAATTTTGTTGTTTTTCCAAAAATGAAATGCATTAACATCAGGGAAGCAAGGGAGCCTATAATATTCTGGAGTATGTGGGCGTTCACTGGATTGGTTGTTAAATTTCATTGCTTCTCTCGAAGATGGGCCTTTATTCAATTCGTTGTTACGATGTTCATTTATAACTTGATAGGTGAATTTCAATCGATAAATTGCAACAATTATTGCAATACATTTAATTAATTAAAAAATAATGGGGAAAAAGGACATATAAAAGGATACAAAATTCTGCATGATAAACTTTAATGAGAAATAAAATAACAAAAAACGCAACTCCTTATTAAAATGAAATCTGAATCCTGATTCGTGCTACAGCCCAATTTTAAAATAATATTCCTTTGGATTTAAGGATTTTCGTGCAAATGCTTTTTGAACAAAAAAATAATTACGAACAAAAAAAAGAAAAGAAATGCTAAACGAAAATGTTGTGTGAGTAAAATTAGAAACAAACCATGACATGCGACAATAACAAAAGTTTTACAGTGACATTTTAATTATGAGAGCCAACATTACCATATTCTAACCCTTGGTCGAAGGATGGGCCTATATTTGAAAAATGGAAAGAAAACGGGAATCATTTTTAGTAAGAACAAATATTTTAACAATGTTGGCGGCAAGGGTTTCACAATGAGGAAATTGCTACGTGCTTCTTGGATTATGCAGCAAGGAATTTGTCCTTATTATTTATCTATGGCGAATTAATATTCAAAAACACTAAAATACATTGGGAGGATAAATATGCTGTAAATGTCCTGTTATAATAGCACTACAACTTTCAGGCAATTAATTTTATAAAAAAATTATTCTGCAAAAATTTTCACTTTAAATTCCTTTGAAATAATCCTTCTTCTTATAAATAGAAATGCAACCACAAAACATTTTGCATAATTTAAAAAAAAGAACACTCACTTGAGCGATCCCGAATTATCATGTCGCACCACTAACGGCCGATTAAGATGATCCTGTGTGGGTGTGCCGGGATTCTTTTTCAGCGCTGACTTCTTTGGCACAGCACTAAAGCTTGGCTCCTTGGCTGGTATCTCCTCAATGCGACACGTATCAATGTTGGGATTTGGCTGTGACATTGAGTACATGTATTCCTCTTCCGAGTCCAATTCATCCTGATCAGGATCATCATTATCTAGTCACAAAAAAACAATTTAAATTGAATTAAAATCAAATACAAATCAAAAATTGCTTGTTTTTAAATTACCATCATAATCATAATCGGTATAATCCAATTGGCCACCCATCATGTTACTGCCTGACGATTGTACACCTGGACCATGCGGTCGGCCAGCAATCATTGTTGGACTCGGCGTCGAAAACATTGGCGGCGGTGGGATTGGTCCAATCTCCGACAGCGGTATTGGCGGCTCTGGTAGTTCAGACAATAGAATGTGTCCCGGCAAATGATGGTGTTGGTCACTGGATTGGGGTGGTGGTGTGCTTCCTGGTGGGCCACCTTCGTCTGAGGGAGAGACAATACACATTTTACACATTTGTTACAGAAATAAATTAAGTAATTAATCAACAACCAACTTACAATGATCACCACGGAAACAAATCACCCGACGTGATATTTTATTTTGTCCGCTAACGAGGGAATTGGGCCGATCCAGTTTCGGCGTCTCGTTGCCATGATTACCTCCACCGCCGGGTGGCGGCAGCAATGATCCCTGGTGATGCAATTGATCGCTGTTCGACGACAGTGCACCATTGCCTCCTGCTGCCGATTGAACATCAGTCTTGTCTTTTCTCGGTTCTGTAAATAAAAAATGAGAGCAACAATTGAATTATGTTTGGTAAATGTGACAAATCAATTTGAAATTGAATGAATATATTGTAAGTTCGTGATGATAAACCAGCTACACCTGTCGATATGCCATAATAATATTAATAATAATGTTGTGACAATGATTGGAATAATGCAATTTCCCAGCTCTCTCTCTACACAACGAAATTTCATTATTTAAATAAGTTATGTTACATTAACATGCTATGTGAGTATTTTCACTACGCTATTTCCTTTCAAAATTATTGTCGGCAAAATTTCTATATTTATCTTGTTGCCGGTTTTAATATTAAACACGTATGAATAAAGTGCCCTTATTGTGAATATGGCCACGCTCGTCTATGGGGATGCATAAGAATAATGCGAAGGATTCAGCGCATCCACACAACGCGAGAAGATGAACAGCAACAATAAAACTGTGAATGAAAATTTACAATCCTCCCCTCGATTATAATAGAACATAATAATAATATAAAACATTATGAATAACAATAATTGAAACCTTGCGTTGAATGGATGAGCGATATTGCACACTGCTGCACACCATCCCATCCCACACGACATGTGTTGGCTTCAATTAAATTATACATTACGTTAGGTAAATAATTCCCAGGATAAATTGCAGATGACGTCAGCACACCGCCCATAACGTACGATCATAATGTTTTTCATTCATAACCAGCATAAAGGAAAGCGAAGTGTGCGTCGCGTCATCATACAACAAAACGAGAACAGGTACACTGACGCTGTGTGAAAATACACTATAAGTACAACCCAACAAGCTTTCTCCAAAAGTATTATAAAGGAGAGCAAGGACCCACAAGGTGGATAAATTATTTAGTCGTAATGTTATAAATACACACGGGGTGCTGCTGTAAAGTAAAAAAAAGCACTGGTGCTCAAGTAACAACCCTCTCGGCATCCAGCATATTGTTGTTGGCTGTGTTGCCCATTCATTCAACACTATGGGTGAAACTGAAGACGACTGAGTCTTGTGAATTGAATAAAGGATGCTGCTGCTGCTGCTACTGCTGTAATACGCCCAAACACACAACAGCAGCACAGGTATAAATGACGTCAGTGAAGCTTGGAAGCTTTCTTAAAGTTAACAGGGTGAGTTCAGTGTTGTTTTTTTTATTTTAAATCTTTTGGATGTAAAGGATAAACATCTAGATGTAGTATAAAATGTAACCCATCCATGTATTTCCGAAACATGATATTCCTTGAAAGTGGAAAGTGAATGAGTGGCCAAGTAATAAGACTTGAGGTACACGATAAAAGATGGGTGGGAGGTGTTGTCATGTTCATGGGTAAATCTCCGTTGTCAAAATGAAGTGGTGGAATTGAATAAGTTGGTGTGGTGAGCACATCTCTTGTGGATGGGCACACACAATTTTGCATTATTGCCACGAGCAGTGTTGCGGGGGCGTTCGTTGTTGGGTCTACATTTTCTTTAAAGTTTTGTGCAAAAAAAAGAAGAAAAATATTCCCAAAATAAACAAACAACGTTCACGGTGGTTAAAGGCAATAAGGATGGTGGAAGCGGATGCAAACGCCATTGGGATTTAACGGTATTATTTTCAATTTTGTACATAATATTCTTGCCACCAATTTTTTTTATGCTCCTTTTTGTGCTTATTGCCGTTATTTTTTTATTGTTTTAATATATATTTTTTTGTGTTTTTTTTTCGAACCCGCAATATTTGGTTGCGTGTTGGAGTCGGTTGACTTAAGAAAACACGAGAGAACTTTCTGCACACAATGCTGTTGTTTGCTTTAGTGGCGAGAGAAGGCGGATTGCGTGCTATATCTCCAAATCATCAGGTTATTTAGTTTTAATTTTCTTTATGAATGTTTTTCTCGACCTTTCCCATTTTGTGTCCTTTACAACAAGAGCACCATTTTGCTTGCTCGTCCCAGTCGGTTCCGTGCGATGCGACACACAGCAGCAACAACAATTCACATAGCATATTATAGCGCACACACTTTTGGGAGTTGTTCATTTTGACATGTCCTTTGGCTCTTATCCTTAATCATATTCTACTTCTATCAAGTGATATGCAATTTCCCTTTATATGCTGTCACACAAGTGTAGGAAACTCATGTTGAAATATATTAAATCCATATAGAATTGACGAACGGTTTTATATTTTTATGGAAATGTATGTTTTTGCTAAAAATGTCTTGTGTGCGCCCAAAATTATGGGATAATAACTTTGTCTGATGTATAAAGAATTTGAGATTGGTTTGACATGCAAAGAAAGCGTATACACATTAAATCGACAGGCAAGAAGAAAAGAATATTTAACAAAAAAAAAATGGATATAAAAAGGATTGAATTCATTGAACCGCTGGAATATATCATAAGATCGATTTATTATACTTGCTTTTCATAAAAATACTGCGCAACATGATGATAGGTTCACTCTCAAAATATTTATTTACATTATAATTAAAGTGGTAAGAGATGGGAAGGCAAATTGTGTCCACAAAATCCACAAACAAACTCCGCCGAATTCATTCAGGAATTTTTTTTCCCTCTCAATAATTTTTTTATTTTTTGATTTGCCAGCATATTTCTATACACAACGTCATAACTGCTCATAACATTCCATTTATTTACATGCACACACATTTTAAAAATAAGCCACCCATAAAAAAATGTATGTTTTATTTATAAACTACACACGACGATTTTGTTTGTGCGTGCGCGTCGCTATAGACAGTATTTTTATGAAAGGGGTTTTTTGCTTAAATTCCCATATTTTATTTTCTATAATACATCGTGAATCCGTAATTCCAATTTTATTCCACTCGGTTGTTTGTTTAGCTACAACGACGACAACGAGTATTATGAATATTTTGTTTCATTTAGTAAAAAAATATGTAATACATTTTTGTTAACATGCGTGACGCTTTCAAATTATGATGCGTCCTTTCTGTATGAATTAAGAAAGCCAAGGCGGCGAAATATTTCCACTTGCCTGTTAAAAATTATTCATCATTTCATTACACTAATGACGAATTACAGGAAAACATGTTATAAAAATAAACAAGATGTTTTTTAAAGACAACAGTTTAGTGACAGTGGGTGGTAATTTACTACTAACACCCACCACAAATTGTTCACATTATTTTTAAGCAAAAAAAAAAACGAATTTGTTTTATAAAGATTTAACGACACAAAAGCAAGCATGAAAGTCCTTCACAAAAACTCATTTTATATCAACAAGAGTTTTCACCAATCGATCAGAATCTCACGCCCATTCAAACAAAGGAATAAAAAAAACACACAACATTTGGTGACACCTTTTGCTGGCGCTTCGTCGTCAACAGGTGGAAGACTTTTCATTTTTTCTGAGGTCTCTTTATACAACATAATATTATGTATTATACTCTTCAGTCTTCATACTCCCACGTTTAGTTATTCAAAAAAAGTTTGCGCTTCACCACATTGCACAAACGAGATAATTCGTCAAATAAGATCATCTTGATACAGCAGCAAAAGCAAAGTGGGATGAAGTGGAAAGGAATGTCACAAATACAGAGAAAAAGCTCCCCTGACGTGACGACACAAGATAATATGTACGTTTTGTTGGGAAAAGTGGTGGAAAAAATGGATGTAATAAAAAGATGAAAAGTATGACAACGTTTTTTTTTGTTCCACAAGGAGCTTGAAGTGGTTGCTTTTCTATTTGTTTAAGCTTCTGTTTTATCTTATTTAGTGTTGCAGTGAAAGTAGAGTCTGGGGAGAATGATATGATGTGCTGTTCTGCTTCACAGATCATTATATAAATTAATTTAATGAGCTTTCAAGGGGGTGGTGGAGATGGGGGAATTAAGTGGACAAGAGTCTCGGAAATAAACTACACTTGACGCAAAAGAACAACGCGCAGTGAACCATAAGTTATAAACCATAAAGAATGAAAGTACTCGAGACTTGTATTTATGTGGTTAATAAGGTGAAGATAAAATTGTTATGGAAATCATTCAAATGTGCAGCAGTTTGAAGCCTAATTTTTAATCTCATTAAGTTCGGATTAAAATGGAAACACATTTTTAAATAAATATGAATCTTCAACATAAATATTGAGTTAAATTTAGAATTAAATTAAATCAAATAAATTCCAGATAAAACGTTCAATATTGGATTTAATTTAAATGAACGCGATTAAAGTTTGTATACAAAACAAGTTGTTCCGACAAATTTAATCTCAATTTGTTGCTCCGTTTGGCATACTCCCAACAAGCATAAGAGCACAATCAAAGTAGCAAAATAGCATCAACAACAACAATACAATAAAATAAACGTTGTCGTTTAATTTCAAATATAATTAAATTGTACAACAAGACAGCTTACACCTAATTCAAACATTAAATCAAGGCAATGACGCAACACGACGCTCCATTCATCCCCTTTTTTCAACTGCTTTGAAATATATTTTCCGAAATTGGCATTTCATGCAAACGTAAGACTTCTTTTTTTATTATTAAGGACTGTCAACGCTGAAAAGAAGTTTAAAGAAGTTGGATTGAATTCACAAAAAATATAAAAAACCTACTAATCCTCAGAGATTTTTTTTTATTCAAAAAAAAAAAAAGTTCACGTCACAAAATTCTTTCATTTATGGTTGAGCGTAAATACCCGAAATGGATTATCTTGCATAAATCAGCATATTTAAAATTTTTGGGGTAAAAATTTACAAATTCTTCATTATTCGCTTGGATTTAAAGATTTCGTCAACAAACAATCACCAAATTATTTTAAAATTGGAAAATAATCAGTTCTGAATAATTTCTCCTTGCTGAATTCAACATGTTCTAATGTTATGCTAATCAAGGATGTACACCCAACGTGTGACTGACTACCCACCCCTATTCAAGCCAATCGGAACCAAAAACAAAAAGAATTCACTAAATAAAATATCAATCTACATGAATAATAAATCTTTCAGCATCCTGCTACAGCCGGCTTCACTCACGACTTAAATGCAAGTGTACATAGTTAATTCGTTTTCAAGGAGATGCTTCACAGGCATCGGGAGCCAAAGACATTTTACTTTGCAAACTTTCCTAATTAAAAATGTATCTGTTTGAAGCCATACATGTCTACTATATGGTAAGAGAAGTTGCCCCTACTTGTGCAAAGTATTGCATGCAATGTGGCGCGTGTATTGAGGAACAAACTTCAACTCATGTAATATGTAAAAGAATTTCCATTTCCATCGTTTTTTACGAATGCGGAATTCCTCAAACGATGTGAAACGCATATAATCTGAATGTGAGAAATCAAATTAAAATTTAAATAAACAACAAAGTAGCGCCGAGATTCTCGTTTTTGGTTGGGGGTGAAATCACATAAAATAATTTTCAAAGTCGTCTGCAGCATTGACGTCAAGTGTTTGTTCCGGTTCAGCACAACATCGTCAATAAATGCGTACATTTAACGAGGATATTGCAAAAAAGTAAGCTTAAAAAAAAGAAGGATAATTTAGCAAAAAATAAATAAATCTGCAAACATGTTTCATTCACATCTCGCACAAAATCTGATTGATGGACTTCAAAAGCTTTCAAATAAATTGTACCAAAAATGAATTGACGCTCAACAGAATCAACAAAATATTGGGAAACACCCACTGCTATGTATGGTATGTAGTTCCAATTTCCTGTTTTATTTGTGGACATAAAGATACACATTTTGATCCACAAAAAAAAAAAACAAGAAAACACCAACAATAATAAATAAAGAAACCACCACCTGCCAAACATCATCCACACATGTTTATGTTTGACGCTAATTGATCAATTTCAATGGAAAATCCAAATAAACGAGCGTGATTGAATGAATGAATGCGAAAATCGAAATCGGGGATGGAGATAGTGCATTGGTTCAGTGTGGTCAGTTAATTTTGTGCTCCTGTGATTAACCGGATTCAGAATGAATGGTGCACGCTATGCTTGGAATGTGAATTCAAAAATAGACAGATGGTTTTGCTTATATACATGAACACATTTGCATGCGATTTTGTTTTGAATTAAAATTTTTGGCTAAATGAATGACACAGGAACTTTTTTCTAAATTAAAAAGTCACCTTTTTTGAAAGCGGCTTAATTTTTTTTGTTGCACAATTTATAATGAGCTTTTAAAAAACGAAATGCATTTTATATGAATGTAAATTGTTACATAACGAAAAAAAAATTGCATAACTTAAGGGGTACTTTCAAAAATGAATGGTACAAAGCAAAAATAAGGTCAAAATTATTATTTTTTAATTGTTAAAAATTGCATTTGTTTTTGCAGTTTGTTTTTGTTCTTTAAATATGTACTCATATGTTTTTGGACCTTAAGAGATGTGACCTTGAAACAAAACTAATAAAGTGGGAATGAATAATTTTAAACACGATGTCAAAATTTTATGCAAATCCGTCAAGCAAATTCCGAGAAATCTTGCGAAAATTCAAAAAACTGAACGCATTTTTTCTAGACCATTTTTTTGGACTCAAGGGGTGTCAAAACGTGGTTCTGCATCATAATTTTTTTTCGAAAATGTTTGCGAATATAAGAATCTATTACAACCATAATAAATCGTAATAAATTTAAAAACATTGCATAATTTCGGGGCATTTTTAAAATAAACAGTAAAAAATTTAAATAAAACATTCTCTACTATGTACATACAAATAAGCTTAATTTTAAATAAATGATTTCATTAGTTGTACTTCAAAAGGCGGCCATGATCTTCAACATTGCAGAATAATGTTGGCTCACCTTTTTGGAATTCCGCCAACGCTAATTTGAAAAAGTGCCACTCAACTGGACGTTTGAGTGTGTAGCAACGTAGCACGCGATACAACGATACACTTCATCATAAATTTGGCAAACAATTTTACTATCTCATAAGAATTTACACAACGCTATGCTCCTTCCTGCTTTGAAACATCCATAGTGTTATAATATGTTGTATCGAGGTGAACGCAAAAGCTTATCTTTGAATTTCACTAAATTAAATATTAAGCCTGAAAAATTCCACCCAGACACATTCCATATACAAACTTGTTTATCTGTAAGTTGCGTTGAAACACCCAATTATTATCTATTTTGGCCATGTTGCTGATGCTGCCTTGACGCTATCTCCATCACCACCACCACCCAAATGACGCCTGGCCCAAAAACTGCTTCAAATCAATATGGAGCGAAACATGCGCCGCGCGGGCGTTGAGTACGCGTGGAGCAAAGGGGGTGAAAATATGTGAAGGAAAACATTTAGACAAACAGCGGGCGTACAACATTTTGTAAGATAAGCTAAAAGCGCTTGGAGAACTATTTTTGTTGGCAACTTAACTATCTCAGGAATTTGGTTTATTGCTGAATGCTAGAGTGCTAAAGCTTTGTAGTTTGGATGTGCATGAATGTGTATCTAAAGTAGCAGAGTAAACGACATGGTTTAATGTCAAAAAATGTTATACCAACACTGTTCACATAATATGGGGATAAAATTGCGAAGGATGTCGGTTAGAAGCTGCCGGCGTGCAAATTGTGGGAAGTTTTCGGGTGACAATGGTTAAAAAAAAAGGAAAAAGAAGCAACAAGACATTAAATGTCTGGCAGCCAAACACCGTAAACCAGCAGTCCCCTTGCATTCGCGTACATCCTGCAGAGAGTATTAAGTTATATGGATTTAGCGGACCAGTTCCTGTGCCACTGTCAAAATGAATATGCGGAAAACGTAAAAAATACATAACGATGATAATAAAATGAAGTCAGTCTTGGCAGTGAATTGGGGAACGACGCAAAAAAGAAAGGTTATTTATAGGTTAGGGTAAACCTTGACCCAAGTCCCGATGCAATATGCGATGTATGTGTATAAAAAGAGGAAAAACGTAAAAAATGAAATAATTCCGTAGGATTGTGTGATTTTTTTTTCACTTTTTACATTCATTTTGGAATGTCTTTTTAGGCTAGAGTCCGTTAATAATAACTTCTCTTTTTTTCTCCCCGTTTATGATTAATTCGAATGAATGAAAGAAAAGCGAGTTTGGAGGACGCGTCTGTTTCAGCAATTAACTGTAATAATAATTTGTCGGCAACAGATGGCACCACTTTAATGGCGCCCCATTCTCTTCTATTAAGACGCATTTAGTATTACTTACATTTCTACGTAATATAGTAAAATAAATGGGGAAAATGCTAACTATTAAAATACAAGAATGAGGGGGAGGGTAAGGTGGCGACATCAGGCGACAATCCCAACTGAATTTATTAGCACTGTATTTTTATAACTGTATTATATTAACAACGCAGTTGATTGTATTGTTCTGGGGACACATAAAGCGAACAAAGCTCTTACAGACAGAAGAGTTAACAGCTAAGACGCGATACAGCGTATAATCAACTGAGAAATTAATGAAAATAGAAAGTTTCGCTGATAAATTGAAACTTGTAGCTTGTAGCGAGAGCATTGTTTGGGAGCTTTTATCCTCCATGGTGTATAACAGTATAAGTGTAGTGTGTTTGCGTTGTGTTGCAAAATTGAAATTGGCTTGCAAGTGGAAAATTCGTGTAAATTTGATTACTCGCGAAAATTGTGCATCATGTTGTGAATAATTTAAACATTTCATAATTCATTCACAGCTCATGGCAAATTGGAAAATGGAAATAACTATATTGTACAATGTATTCACGCGGTAGCTGTACATTTTTGCATAAAAGAATCCGCAGTCCAAATCTAAGGAATGCTCATTGCTCGATGCTCATGCAAATAATTAATTAGATCAGCTTATGGATGAAATTGCTGTGCATGCTTTCTCGCCTTCTTGCTTGCTTTATATTGTGTACGCCGCAGTAGCACAACTGAAAATGTAGTACACGATGAGCTTTTGCAAAATAAACATGTCGAGTGTGAGTCAATGAATAATTATTTTTGGCAAATTGCCATATTATTTTGTGCCTGGCTTGACGCATGACAATCACTGCATTAGTCAACTCATTGAACTTGTGTGCGAACATGTGGGTGCAACACAAAAGATAATGAAGGAGCGCTATTCGTTCAATACGTAATCTGCGAGTAATTGGCAATCATTATAATATGAATGTAAATAGACGGCATCTCGTGTTTAGGAAATAACGAGTGTGTGTGGAAGGGGGGGGGGGAGAGAAAAAAAGAAACCATCGGACGATCTTGCAAGACGAATAATAACAAACAAAATGAGCTGTAATGTTTTGTGCAAAGAAGGGTGGATTGATGATGGAGAAAGAAAACACTTCAACAATGTGTTAAGTGCGTATGAAGTCCTTAAGTCAATTGCAGACAGAACATGATTTGTTTTATGCTTTTTGGAATAAGGACAATGCTTTTTTGTCAATAGAGGTTGTGGTTTAACAGAAATTAAAGATTTATTTTTTGGTAAATTTAATAATTAAATTCGCCTTAATTATAAATTTAACATTCGATAATAAATGATTATTTATTAGCAAAAAAAAAACTCCTCGCGAAAATTTCCGCAAATAATTCCGCGATTTTCGGCGTACAAATAAATATTTTATATAAAAATTTATGTCGAAATTTGTCTTGTCGAAAACATTTATGCATACGGATTCAATCCGTGGGAATGTTTCCAGGAAATCTTTCCTTGCGTTGCGACTATGCATACGGGCCATAATAAATAGTTAAGCCCGTAGGAAAAAAATTTTGTTTCCGAGCAACGCACGGGTTTTTCTGATAGTTACTGCCATAAAAAATTTAAAACGAAAATCGCGATCTCCATTTACAAAGTCCACAAAGTATTGGTTTCAATAAAATCATTCATTTATTATTATTGATAATTGATTAAGCGTCATTTCACTTATAAAGGCAAAAGTTTACCCTGAGGCACAAGATTATGAATTTAAACCCCCATACAGTTAAAACGAAAACAACTTCAATCACTTGGGTGACCCTTAAAAGGATGAAATTTGATAAAATATAATTAATTTATGCAAAATTGCGAAGAACTCGCTGTTGCTTGTCTTTGATTTAACAACGACCCAAAATATTCACTTCAATTCAATATTGTCGTGTGTGTTGAATATTCGCCTGCGTGCAAACCCAACAGTATGACGTACTACAACTGCCTTCCATAATCTAGAAATGGTCATAAATTTGTAATTGCCTTAAATATGTTCAGGCGTCATGCATAACAAATCAGCTATTGTTGCATATAACTACGTCGTTGTTATTCTTGTGTAAGTGGAAACGAGCGTGACATGGCAGCTTTATTCTTTCACACTTGCGGCAAAGTAAATTCACAAGAACACTCACTCCATCCTTAAGGATTATGTTATTAATGTCTAACAAATATATACGTGCGTATACATTAAAACCCTTAACACTTAAGTGGTATCCACTGTGTTTAAGATTAACGTAGTTATTATGCAAAAACCCGCATCCACCCCCATAAAGCAAATATTATAACGTCTTAATCATCCCTCGCACATGCATTGCTCAATAAGAAACATCAACACTTATTTTGAAACAAATATTTCACCTATTGTGTTGCCGCATAAAGTTATGTTGAAGTGTGTGAAGTTTTCCGAGGCATCTACCTTCTGTTTTCTAATAACGATAATGTGAAGCTATTGAAAAAGCTCATGTCATTTAATCAATGACTGGATTTTATTCAGCATCAACAAGTTTCATCTAATACAGGAATTGATCATGTATCTACAGTGAACAAAATTCAATTAACTCCACGCCATTTTTTTGGATAATGATACGAAAGCTAATAAATGTGTTGGACTATCAATATAATAACAAAACCACTAAATTTAAAATATAAAAATAATTGTTTTAATTATCAAAACGGGTTAGATATTTAGTTAATATTGATATTTTAATGTTTGCGGTGCCAAATTTAATTAATTCCATTAAGTTTGAAGTGACTAATACAGAGGTTATGTTCCGAATTTAATTTAATTTTTCTCTGATTTGTATCTCTTTGTTATGTTTGATTAGGAACTCTTTAAGTTGGACTTAACAAAAAAAATGGGAACGACATAATGATTTTCATTAGAGCAAAAATAGAAAAATTGAGACCTACGCATTCAAGGTTACTGTAATCGATAAATTTCCAAAAAATGGGAAGACCACACACTTGCATAGAAATAATTTATTTCCTTTGAAATGATGAGAATTACGAAAAAACGAAAGTTTTTGTGGACAAAAAAAATTACAGAACCACTGAAAAAAAGGTTTTTAGAAAAAGTTTTTAAAATAAAATTTCTTCAAATTAAATTAGGACCTACATAGAGGATTTACCTCTCCAAAGTGTACAATAAATTTTATCATGGTCAGTAAATTATTTATGGAAGATAAGAACCAATTTACTGATAAACAATTAAACTTATAAACAACTAACGGTTTCCTTCGTGTTATTACCAAAAATAGAGTGAAATTAATTGAATTTCGTTCACTATATTGTATGTTTTTACGCTTATAATAACTTTAAAGTCAAGACAAAAATTATGATATCCCAAATGAAACGTCAAGAATGTGCCTTAAACTAAACTGCATAGAATTGGCATCCTTCAAAAGCCATGAAAAGGACGAAATTCATACAATGAAAATTGCAGCGAACAATTGAATTTCTGAGACATCCTGTAAACATTTCCACGTCAATTTCAACAATCAACCGATAAAACACACAATGGCATAACTCAAAATCCTTGACTTCATAGTCCTTAACCTGAGAATGATGACATAATGTGTGTATCGCCGATGTGCTGCTTGCTGCTTGCCAACTCGTTTATTGATTTAGTTCCCCGGTTACAGTCCACGGCCACCGCCCCGCCCCCACTCTAACTGCACAACCACCGATGTTATTGCAAAAATACATATTTACCCTGCACTTGTCATCCATCCACCCACCCACCAAATTCAACACACAAATTAAATGCAGCCTCTCTCGCAAAACAAATCAAAATCAGTTATTATATGACGGCGAAATGCATTTACATCGTGCACAGCTGCAAAACATGAATGCCCTTGATTGCATTTGCCGGGCTGGCAATTTCAACAAAACCTTTGAGGCTGTGTGTGTATGCGCAGCACTCAGCATCATCGAAACCACCCCCGCCACCCGATTTTATGTTAGTGTGTAATCAATTTTGTGCAGCAACTTACTTGCATATAAATGTGCATAAAAAGCATACAGAATCATGGATGCAGTTTGCCTACACATAAAAGCACATAAAACTAGTACATATATGGATGTTAAAATCTGCAAAAGCATAATTTAACTTTATGTTCTCTCTTTTGCATTCCGTTCGATTACATGACGCGTATTCGGTTTTCTCTCACTCTCCTCGTTTTAATATAAATGCCAACATCATTATAAATATACAGTTATATTTGCAACGGTGTGATGATGATGATGATGATGGCATTGAAAGTTGCGGGAAAAAGCGCTGCTGCATAACGGATGTGCAACGGCACACACACACACAGCTAGACAAGGCCGGCAAATGCAGCACTGTAATGTCGAGATTTTGTTCACCATGAACTCGCTTGCCCTTGAGATCTCATGTGTCAATGTATTTTCTATGGGATGACAGTTTTAACTTTGTACTCTAAGGGTGATATGCTTTTCATTTGCAATTTTCCATACTTTTTTTTGTTTTGTTTTTTTTTTTGCATGCAAGAATATATTTTGTGGGAAACAGAAAATAAAGGATAAAAAAGACGTGCCACATTCCCCGTCTAACCGATGGCATTTTGTGTGTGTGTGAATTTTCTTTATTGTTCTCGAATCTCGAATCTCTTGTGTTTTTTTCTTTTTCTTTTTTTTCACCACCAACATACATAATACAGTTATGTGCAGTCTTTTTAGCAGTGTGTACATTTTCTCGTACACTTTTCTTGATGATGAATTTATTTATGGCTTTAAAGATTACTTTTGCATATTTTTACTTGACAATGGTGTGTATTTGTTGCTCCCCACTCGTTAGATGTTAACTTGTGCTCTTCATGGTGTTTGTGTGTGAACGCTTTTTGTTTACACTTCAAAATGATTAATGGAGCTTTTTCCATGTTGATGCGGCGGCTCTCGCGTATTTTGAATACCATCCGCAACGTACTACGGTTTCTCCATATACAGCTATTTTATCTATATAACTACAACATCAGCAGAGAGTTTTCCCAACAGTATTTTTGTGTGATTTTTCTTTAATTCGAATAAAGTCAGTCACACAATAAAAACTGGAATGCTTTGGGGGTAGTAAAAGTTTACTGAATAGAATTCACAAAACCTATATATACATTTTCTTCTTGTACATTATATTCTCAATGGTATATTGTGTATTTTGTGCGGTTTTCCGTTTACCATGTTTTTCGGCATACACACTTAATGATGAACACGCGTTACGTATACATAAAACTTTTCTCGCATTGAATTTCCTTCCGTGCAGCCCCAATATTTGTAAGGCGCATTTGTACATGAATAAGCGCAAAATATATTATATTAAGTATAAAATTATAAATATATTGTTTTCGGTTATATGCCGTAACAAAAACTTGAGCGCAGGGGTTGTTCTCACATAATACACAAAGCATAACGCATCTGACATTGAAATGAATGTGCGCGAGCTTTATTCAATTTCATAATATTAACTGTACAATATCGTGTTATTCATCAGGATGAGTAAATCCTTGAAAAAAATAATTTAATAACAAGAGGTGGCACAACATAAAACCAGTTTGAAAAATGCAAACAGCATAATATTATCCAAAAATAAAAAATATAAAAGGGGAAGAGGATAAACAAAAAAAAAAGGAAACGAAAAAAGCGTGTGGGGGGGAATGGAATAAAAGCTAAAATTGCTACAGGCACAAAATTCGGATGCATGTGACCAAAAACAAAAAGCAAAAAAAAACAAACGAAAAAGGAGCACTGCCGCTCAACGCAAGAAGGACGAATGACAAATGGAAGCGTCTAACATCGTCGTTTGTACCCGTAATATACTTATTGTACATGAAACACCCAAAAGAGCCCACAAAATGGCAGCCGGATGATTTTTTTTTGTCTGCTTTTTGATTCCTTATACATATTCGCATTATTCATGTGAGTTGAAGCAATGAGATGAGATGAAAATCAGTACATCAAAGATCGGGGGAAAAAAAGGGCAGCCATTGTTGTTATACGACCGCAAACAAGGGTGCGCCTATTTTTTGTGTTTTTTTTTTTGTTCTTCTTGCATGCATAATTGCCGCCGTGAAGGAGATAATGGTGTTTTATCCGGGCAATTTTTTTACAGGTATTTAAGTGCACGTAATTAAGTAGATGATAGAATTTAATGCATAATTTTTTCCCCATTCCGCAAGATAAAATGATGCTTCAATCCATTTTGAAGGACATTTTTAAATAAAACACAATTTTGATGAGCCTTTATTTATATTTTCAGGCTTAGCAAAATTGTGTTGTTTTAAAAATGTCCTTTAAAATGGATTGAAGGATGAATTTGGCTTTTAAACTAAATTACTTGAACGTTAAAATTTCAAAGCTTTTTTAATTAACCAAAAACCCCCAATTTATTATTAAAATTGTCTCAAATATGAACATATTAATTAATTAAAATATTTGCGTGCAAGGATAACCCACCCCCTTCATAATCGTGACATAAAATGTGAAGGAGACCATGCCGTAAACATTTGTTCAACACCTTGCGTGATTTGAACCCATTTATCACATGAACAACCAAATCAAATTACTCTAACAGCTGTTACTGTTACCACAAAATATATCCATAAGGAATCATACACCATTTGTCTGAGTATAGCAACATCCTTCCATCAAATCAAAACCGTATAAAAGCGGCACTTCCCCACCCGCATAAAGTCATAAGTCACACACAACACACCAAATGATGTAGCCCACCTGCGCCGCATAAAAACACAGCGCACACGAGAGCATTTTCATATTATTTCCGCAGCTCATTAAGATGCAACAAAAAATGGGAAAACTTTATTAATAGGAGTTTTAGAACTTTTTTTTTGCTACCAATGCTAAAAGGAGCGCTCCTTCTGATGTGCACATAAATATAAAAACAATTCGACGTTCAAGTTGATTTCCGTGTCTTCCGGCCAAATCTCCTTTGAGTTGCAAGCTCCATTAACGAATTAATTCGTTAAATAACCGCGATTGCGTGTGCTTGAAATATACATTAAAGGGGGTAAGGGTTGAAACAACTCTGCCATGATCCCCCACACACACAACGATGAACTCAAATATAAAGCCATTACTGAAATCACTTGTTCAGCTCATTTATTATTGAGGTTATATAATATGGATACATGTTTTGTTTTTACTGTGCCCTCACTCACACCGCCGAAAAAAGGATATTATATGCAGACAACACCATGTGATTAAAGATCGAAAAGACACAAACGATGGGTGTCTTAATAATTAATCAATTTCGTTTTGTGACATATCTCGCACCACCCCACACATTAAGGATTTTGGCAATCTGCAACAAACAAACAGAAGGAAATATAATATCCCTTTCACCCGAACGGTGCTTTAAATGCGGCGCAAGGATTGGGGAGTTATATTGTATACTATTATGTTTATAAAACGACAACACGTGCGGCGGCGTCTTCTTTGGGGCATGTTATATGCTGCATAACGAACAAACAGGACTCGTCACAGAACCGTACCAAGACACAGCGTCGTTTGATTTATGAGCCAATAACCACGTCGTATTTTTGTCAATTTTTCTCGTTATGTTTTCACAACCTGCGCTCGATTCTATATAGATTATACAATATCATCTCAAAAGCTTGGTTTGTATAAAGAGACAAACCCCCACTCCCATTTCCAAAGCAAGGAGTGCACGTCATTGCAAAACAGATATCGTTATTACTTATTCGTTGCGTTCTATTGAAATATCATTCAGTTTATTTTGTAATTTTATGTGCAATGCAACAACAAAATAAACTTAGTATTTACTAACGTTTACTTATCCGTTATATTTACTAATCTATTGGCAGAATGTGGCGCTAAAAAATAAGTAATCATGTAGTCAAGAAATTAACCATAATTTGGACCCACAAGGTTGGAATGGGAATTATGCTTTTTCTATATAACTTGTTTTAATTACTAATTAACGAATTGCTCAGATGATATTTATGATTTTAATTAAATAAATCTACTTTGTTTATGTTGTGATGCAGCCTTCTGAATTTACTTCTTAAAATGAGCGCCACCTTTTGTCGACTAGAGAAATGATCTCTATTTAAAATATAAAACAAATCCTTCTTACCTATTGAAACAAACTGAATAAGATCTTAATAGAACGCAACTAATATAATATTGAGATGAAATACCTCCACCATCAACGACTGGGGAAGGTAATTAACTAATAAACAATACAGTCAGCGTTCAACAAGGATATTATAAAAGTGTGAAAAGGAAATCAATCATTTACGAAAATCAATTTTAGTTAATTATTATTATTTTTGATTGATTTAATAATAATTATCATTAACATTAACAAACAAGGTGACAATAAAAATTGTTTGCAACACTCTGCAGAAGGTTCGTTCCTTAATTTAACACAAAATTAAACAACTTTAATAAATTTAAAATACCTTTCTTTGACAAACGTTTATGTCCGGGCGGTAGAAAAGCAGCAGGCGGCGTTATTGGGGGTGCTGTGACCGCATCCCAGCACGGCACAACGTCCGGTTGGTCGCGATACAATTCAAGGTTATGCTTTTCGCAATGTCGTCGTCGACGAATATCGGGACCAATCGTTTTCACCGACGATAAAAAACCAACACCACTCATTGCTGTGGAATGGTGTGGTTTTGTGATTGTGTTTATGTTTTTTTTTTTTACTTTTTCCCCCTCCCCAGATACAACACTCAGTTGGGGTGGTGGTTTAAGTCTCTTTGTTGGTGATTTGCACGCGGGGTAGTGAAACCAAATGCGTTGAGGGAGATCGCGCGCAATAACCGTATATTATGGTGCTTCGTTTATATTGGGATTTTATTTAATAGGTTTTTGACTATAATATGTTTTTGGTGAGCGTTTTCTCCTTTCACCGTTTAATAATAGCCAATAAAAGTTCGTATAATAATGGTAACACTTTTTATTTCGACCCTATATGGTTGATTTAGAATGCACACACTTGATGGGGGACACACGCAATTGCTATTGCTTGTAATTCACATTATTAAAACAATGCAACAGTCAACAACAACAGTCAATAGTAACATTAATTGCAAAAACCTTTTTTTTTTGTTTTTTTTTTGAGGTTATGTTTATTTTATAATTTGGAAGAAATAAGACTGAAAATAAGAAAACAAACAATTAAGGGATAATGTGGTGGTTGGGAAACAACACTGTTTTCAACACTGTGATATTGGGGATGAGGTTGAAGGGTGGTGTGAATGTGCGCAAATATTTTGTAAATAAAAGCTCAACGAACCGAAAAAATTACCCAAAACGACGAAAATTAAATGCTTGAAAATACACCAATCAAGTATTTCCCATGGCGTACAACGAGGGCAATTAAAATGTAAAACCACCCCACTACCCGTCCTTTTTCTCCATTTTATGTTTGCCAATGTATTAGGTAAACATAAAATGCTATATCGTAGAGCAGGGACGAGGCGGGGATGCCATGGTGCACAAACTTAAGCACCAAGTGACCACAAAAGAAAAGCCATGTAATTTATAAGAGTCAGTATACAGCATATATTCGCAGTGGAGTCAAAATGTTGACCTCTCCTCCCGCATTTGTACAAAATACAAGCAGTAATGTAGCTGGGTGGTAGCCACCTCGCCTCCATCCCCATATATATTCATTTCATTTCATTTTTATTCCTCACCAGATGAAGAGACTTAACGAGAAATAAAATAGAAGTTTCTATATACTTATTCTCGAATAGAAATGAAAAGGTATTACATGTATGTGGGGGGTGAGGGTGGGGGTGGTTTCATTTCACACTTGCACACCACGAAAGCTGTGTGAGAGAGCAAAGTGCGCGCACTTACATGCCGTACACTAAAGAACGAGTGGTAATTGCTGATGTGACGGGTGCATTTTCCAAAAATTTAGGGGGTGGCGATTTTTTTTATGCGTTCAAATGCTTCGTGGTAAAAGTTTAATGCAAATATAATTTATTTGGAATATTCGTTCTGAATTTGGGGAAAAAAGCTTCGCCCCCAAGGTCAACAGCCCAACAGAATTCTTCTATTGAACGTGTGCAATCATACGCTTTTATACATGTTATAATAATGTGTGTAGAAGAACAAGGAAAAGCTTGAAAAGTGAGACGCTCTGCTTAGAACAGAGATGATGCTGGGCGAAAGCACACGCAGTGCGGCTTCTGTTTATCGACCGGAAATCGTGTGTATTGTAAAATTGAATGCCCCTTGTGCACAACGAACGGATCTGTATTATATTCTTATGTGCGATTAATGTAAGGAGGAGGCAAAGCTTTTTTGTGCGATATTTAAAATTTTCTTTGTTTTCTTCGTTTATGTACTAAGAATAAGACATTTTTCTTTATATAAAATGCGTGGTGGTGCAAGTCTTTTTCTCACTATTGTAAGAACTAGCGACTGTTGAAAAACAAGAAGACAAAAAAACGGGTAGTACTGTCGTTTGATGTATGTATAAAAAGACGTTCGCTTTCCTTAGCCTTTTCAGCACGTTGTGTCTAGAATCTTGATAATATTATATCGACATTCTTCCGCAAGCAAAAATATTTTGTCTACTCTGTGCTTATCGTATTTTTTTGCGTTTTTCGCTATTTCTATATGTATATTTTAAGCATAACACGATACGTCTTGTTTTATCATGGTTGGAATTTCGTTGCGAGGAACAAGCAGACAAACCTTATAAACATATTGCTTCTTGTCTTACATACGTTTCGCCGTACAAGTATTTTTTTTTATTCTATTTTCAGAAAATCAGATCAAGTGTATAACAAGCTAATATGAGTAGTACGTTATGCTTATATAGTTTACAAGCTCTGAGATGAGCTTATTGTACATATTTAAATGAAATAAGAAGAAATAGCAAAGTCACAACACAGTGCAGATGTAATTTATGCATGAAAGCATGAAGAAATCGCACGATAAATCGCTTAAATCGAAAGCTTTTGTGCGGCAAAACATCTGTGCACTGCGGATTGGCGCGTTTGCTGGAATGCAATTTATATCACATCGAGTATGTGCACGCTCCCCAAATTTTTAAAATTCCATAAAGTTGTAATGTGTGTGTCGATCAATGCTCTGCAGAAAGTGCTTTTTTAATACAATGCACATTTTATACATTTTGAAAACGGAATATTGAAGTGTCTTATCTTATAGCAGTGTAGCAATGCAGACAACACCATCTTACGTATAATTCTGAAGGAATAACAATTGCTGTACCGATATGACTTAAAATGCTTGAGACATGTCGTCTGCTAGTTGCAGCAGCACTCAGCATTATTATAATGATTATTGTAAGCATGTAGAGCTTTCTAAGCAGTTTGAATGAAAAGAAAATAACAACGCTAAGATTCAAGTCTTAGAATCGGTTTTTTGAATTATTTTTAATAAAGAAAGTAATAGTGTTGGAAAATAAGAAGATCATTGAAGGACTAACAGATTTAAAATTAAGGGTTCTGTTTTTTGAAAGGTTTAAAATATTGTTAGGTCAACAAAATTTGAAAATTAAAATAAAACATGTTTTTTTATTTTTAAATAAATTAAATTTTTAGAATCTTTTCGTGAAAAGGACGAAAATACTTAAAATCTAAGTTTGAACATCATTAAAGACATTTGGACACAACAAAAGAATGTAAAATGAATCTCCTAAATGTCCTGAATTTAATTCCAATAAATTTAAGTTGGGATTTAACACTGTTTATGGCGGAAAAAAAATTCTACGGTATTACCATTGCAATTTCAATAAAGTAATAAAATTGAAATTGAAAAACGAAAATTGAAATAAAATATTTGCGCAAAAACACAAACACACAACAACAACCAACACACAAAGTATGGTAGAAAAACGATACAGAAGGACATACTTAGCAGTCTTAAATCTGCACGATTATTCTGACGAGGGTATAATAATAACAGGACAATAATTTCTCAACTAACCCTCTGAACAACACAATTCACTGTAGTAATATCAACATTCGCATATTACATCTACATTCTAGGCATTATTGTTCATTTCATTTTTTATAACTGCGCGTATAATATATTTTAGGAAGCACAGCGAAGAACGGCAACAACAGATTTAACTTCTTATATAATACTTACATTATTTGTAATTTATTTAATTGCAACTTGTACGAATAATGTGCTTTATTTAATTTGTAGACAATTACAACTAATTAATTTCTCTACAATGCAAGCTTTTTAATTTAATTTATTTACATTTAAATAGTCTTTTAACAATGTGCGATTTGTTGCAATTAATAACTTTTATATTTAGTATTCAATAACCGAATTTTTAAGTGATAATTATTATTAAACCAACTTTAACGCAGTGAATTTTAAACGCACGCTTAAATTTAAATTGCAAATGTTTAACGATTTATTTTATTTCTTTGTTTTGTAACACTTAAACACAACTACAAATACGTTGGGAGTAAGGGAGTAATGTTTTAATGAATAAATGTTATAATAGGAGTTGAAAGGTTGAACATAAAAACAGGTATTGTACAACACTACACACAACAACACCGATCAAGAGTGGAGCACCAACTGAAACGACAAACAACTGTGGTGTGTGCGGTTGGCGTACAATATCTTTTCCAAATCACAATAATTTTTGGCGATGGGGCACGCAGCACAAAGAGAGAGCATTTCGAATTTTGCTGAGACTTTGAGAGATTTTTGCGGGAAACGACGATGATCCCTCACAGTCAACAAAATAAAAATACAGCACGAAATGTGTGTGCATGTTGGCAGGAAAAAAAAAGAATCAAATACGAAAATAAAAATAGTATAGTGAAAAGATCGTGCAAAGCTTTACGCTGTCGCGACAACATTCAAGGATGCTGCTGCTGTGTGTGGATGCCTAAAACAGTAAATATACACATAAACAAACTGATGTACGAAATAAACGAGTGACGATGAGTATAATCAGCCAGTTTCACTGGGACGTGCACTCGTGTAAGTACAAGAAAAACTTTTTTTTGGATGAAAAGATTTGTTTTTACGCACAACCCAAAAAACAGCAGTTTTTGCATTTCTCTTTTCTCAAACTTACAGCACCTAATCTGCAATGCTTTACAGTTGCGCATCATTTTAAATGAAAAATTGAAATATCCAGAGAGAGTAAAAGCTCAATTTTGCAGCACAAAATGAATGATGAAAATTTCAATGGCAACCGGTTGGCAATAATTCCCCCGCCCACCCAATAGCAGCAGTAGCCCTTTCCACCCCCATTGTCTCGGTTATACGCAGACATAAAATCGCTGCATGATGCTTTTGCTCTCGCTTGTTGTAAATATAACAAGCTATGTAGTAACGAAACGCGCAGGCCCTTGCACATCCAATTCTCTCAACAAACAACACCAGCAGCAGCAGTAGGCAGGCATTCAGGCAGCAGCACAAACCTATAAAAATCTCGGATATACCCGAGAGCTTTGGAGGTCAAAGCCTCAACCCTATGTGCTGCCCTTGTACCTTCGCTATCTACATCCAAGTATTACATAATCGCGTACATATAAAGTAACCTACAATTTAAGGGATGAGAAGTGAAGGGCACATATGTGAGAGCAATCATTTCTCAACACCTACAATAGTAAATATTGTTATTGTGAGGCTAAAGTAACTCACTCACACACACGCACAATGCTCACACACAACGCACATATTTTACGCATTTAATCAAATGGTGCAAAGGAGTCACATGTGGCGCATACAAAGTTTCTAGTGCGGACGAGCTTTTTCTTTATTTGTTGCGGGTGGGGGAGGGTGGCGATAAATGAGCGGGCAGATCAGAATTAATATGGACGATGTTTTTCGATGTAATATCGCAGACAATTGTATAATATTTTGCGCGTGCTGGAGTGCGGAGAGGATGGTCGGTTAAGTTTGGTCGGGAGCATTTTTATTGTGTTGTGGCAATACGCGCGCAACTTTTGTGTTGTGCCACATAAATGCGATGACATTGGCAACAACTTTCTATTGTGTTTCCGGTCACATCCAAACATCATTTTCATCTCATTAGTTGGTGGCGCGTACACAGCAGTGCAGAGCGCACACACAAAGTTTCGGGGAGATGGATTGTGTGGCATGCGGTTCTAGAAACCGAATATCATCGGGTGGATGGATTTCTTTCTACTTTTTTTTTTTTTTTGGTTACAGCAAAATATAATAATCCTATTTGAATTAATTATGCACGGGGGTGTGAATACATTAGATGGTGTAAATGGGTGCGGGAGCCTTGCGTAATGCGGATAACTGATGCGGTATTTTATTATATATGAAATCACTTGGTAATGTTTAAACAATTTCAAGGTCGCACGTTTCGTGGAATGAACTGTATTAGGAAGCTCGACAGTGTTAATATTGAGGGCGGATTTTTATTTCGTAACGAATAAGATTAATAAAAAATTGTCAAGCTTTAAGCATAAAATTAATTCTTGATTTGGGTGCACATTCTTTTAAAGTAGTTAATATAACGAATGAGTAAACCTCATTAAATAGCAATAATAATGTTATTGCTGCATTGCTTATAAAATTTGAAAATAAACTAAATGAGATTAGAATAGAACGCGACTACTGTTTCCCAATTTATTTAATGTTTGTGTTTTATTTTCAGAATATAACGGTTATTTTTGTATTGTTGTTGAAACTCTGCCGCATTCAAGAGTGACCACCGCGTCGTTTCACGTTTGTTCTATAGACATTTCTCTCAATATAAACTCTCGAAACATTTCAATTTGTTTCAAATCAGAGATTTAAAAATTCAATCTAAAGAACGTGAGCCAAAAAAAAATTACAGTTTAATGTCCCGAAAACTAATAAACGCCACAACGACATGATTGCCTTGACCTTCAAGCATCATCCGTTTTCAATGTACAATAACCACAACGAAAGACACCTCATTTCCCACCCCCTTGTCATCCCGCACTCAACGCCCCATTTGTGTAGATGAAAATTCCTACATAACGAATATGAACGAACCTGTTGATTAAATTACCATTTTTTTTAGCATTTTGACAGCTCCCATTCACGTGCTCATGCCCCACAATCTATAAATACTGGCAATTCATCTTCATCCCTCATAAACACAATAAACAGCGTGCACACATAAAATATATAGCTTCCACGCCGTGTTTAAATTGAATTACCAAAATTTGCCTTCAATCGTCGCATCTTTGCAATATTAACAAACACGCACACACGAACATCAATTATATAGACGTTCACACCAAGCACCTTAATTTTTTGCGACAGCACCCACTGCAGATTTTTGCGTGTAACGGAAATGTCTTGGACAGGCAAATAAACCTACTTATAATACGACGCATTTTGTATAATACACCACCGTCAGCGTCAAGTCAACCGCCACGTTGCGGACATCATTCATCCCACAAGCCAAATATTTCTCGGCAGCCCGTAGATGCTTATCACTGAATCACGATGATGTGATGAAAGAAATATTTAACACACCGACGACGGTATTCAGGAAAGTTGGGCGGTGGGAAAGGAGGCGACACAAATGTGTGTACACGGAGCGGAACAACAAAACTAGAAATACCCGCACCCGCAGTGATCTTGAGCACAATATAATAAAGTTTGGGCAGCAGCCAATGCTGAAAGGAAAAACTGACTGAATTTTGTGATACCACACATTGCGAGAATATGTGTGGAATGTATCATTGAAAATGTCTGCCTTGTTTTCTTATATTTGCCGGAAAATGTTTAATTCGACAAATTTCGCAGGAGAGAGGCAATTAAATTGAAATTAAACATGAAATTTAATAACAATGTGGTGTGACGACCAGCTATGGAAAGAGAAGCAACATCACTGGGTAGTTTAGTTATAATTAACAAAGAGTTTATTTTTATTTATTTTATTGCGTACTGTTTAAGAACGTTGTTTGATAAAGTGACTGCTTTGTTTATAAAAATGAAGAAATTCGATTTAAAAAAAAAGGTTAAACATGAGAGAAAAATCAATACTGAAAGCTTTTCTTATAGATTAAAGCTCGCAAATAAAAATTCTGCACTGCAGCTCATATTGTGGACACGGTAAAAAAGCTTTATGGATAAACTTATATGGTAACGATTACTATCGATATATGCGTAACGATCGATTGTTCATGTATTCAATTATTATAGAATTTCTTTCCATTGTAAAATTCAAATACAATTCAAATTGAAGCAACATATTTTTATATTGAACTTTAAATTCCGTATTATATTCTTTATAATTTGTTTAAAATAAAATTTAAATAATGTGTTTCAGTCTTTTTAAAAATTGTCTTAACATTGAATTGAGGGCACACAAAAATTATTCCATTCTACGACATAAACTTTGAGATACGCGCCAGTTTTAAAGCAAAGCTTTCATTTGCAATATGCAATAAAGTCAAATTGAATTTGCTGCAGTAACATTTTCTGCCGAATAAATTCATACATAAAACCCACACACCCAAATATAATTCAGAAACAAAGATACACTAGAAAGGATGCTTTTGCGTATGAACAGCACTGCAATCGCAAAACCCTTTTTTAATGAAAAAATAAAATCTCGATCTTATTGCCGTTATAAAAATATGAATGTATGCACAAAGTCATAATTTTTGCGGTCCTCATTTCAAAAATTGTTTCCGTATTCGAAAGCTTTTCAGTATTTGCAGTATTTTGCCAAAGCTTGATGGCAATTCGAGAAAAATCGATTTTGACAAGGAGGAAAAATCAGCTAAAGAAGTAAAAGCTAATGGAATAATATTTTTCTTCATTTTTCCAACATAAGTAAAAGATAACAAAATAAATACGAATTTGAATGAATTCATTTTAAAATTATTTTTAAAAGAACGGTCGATAAATCCCAACTTTAACTAAAAAAAAAAAATTTATTGTTTGGAAAAAAATTTATAAATTAACTAAAGTCAACCCATAAAGCACAATTTGAAAAAAAAAAACAACACAATTTAATCAAAATAACTGTGTCAAGTCAGTAAGAAAATAATTTAATTCGATTTGAAGGACCGGCATGACAAAATCAGATAATGCTGCCAAATTAAATTTGGGACCATTTTGTGTCTCCCCAAAATCCCGCGAGACTTTGCTAATTCAATAACCGTTAGATCAACGACCATTCCATTCTCATTAGCCACAAATATATCACTATACCTAAAGCATATTACAATAATATGTAGTTGAAATGTATATGCACGTCCTTATTTCAAATGTATTTGAATGTTGCAAAAAATGTCGATGTAGTTGGAAAAGAAAATCCAGTGAAAGGTGAAATGTATAAATGAAATCATAGAATAGATACGAAAAATGTGTCAAAAAGAAGTGAAACGAAAGCTTACCATTTTTCGTTGTGGCAGCAAATTTATCCTGCTTACCTAAAATTTAAATAGAGAAACAGAGAAAAGTATATAGAATAAAAATGTAAAGCAAAAGAACAGAAAATAATTCGCAATTGAAAAATAATATGGATTAAAGTTAATTTGCCGGGAGTCATTTTCACGATTTGTAATTATGTATGTTCCTACAAATTAGTTAATTAGTGTAAGTGGCACCTCATTTTGTTGTAGAATTAAAGTGTTTTCCTTGCTTGAAATACCCTGATAGCAATTTCGCCTTAATATATTTAAATTTAAAAATATAATTACTCAAATTTCAGTAAAATAACGAAAATTATTCAAACATTTTTTTTTTCCTCAAAGAAAACATCGCAACATTATCCTAGACACACACACTTTGTGTCTTCGCTGACATCAGAGACATCTGTGTGTGGTAATTTTGTATGAAATTAAATTCTATCACTTTAAGGACGTCCACAATTTACAAACCAATACACAATTCAATGCTTTACACATTATAAATCACCCTGGTTTAATGCAAAATGCATGTTATTACATTTCCACTCAGCTCAGTTAATAATTTATTCATTTTAATGAGAATATAGTTCAAAATAACACACACACAATATCCCTTTTGCGAGATAAATACCAACATCTCCCCTCACATCAGACGCAGCAGCAATAATTTACACATCATCCAGCAACTGTTGAATACTGCACGCATGACAGCACCTACAACTTTGTCAATTTTTAATGAACTGGACCATATTTCAACCCTGACCATAAATTATTTTTTGCCACACGGAGTCATCTTTTTAATTGCAATTTGCATACATTTCGACTGAGCATAATTTATTTTTTGTTTTTAATAACGTCCTTTTTTAAGATAATGTATTTTTTGTAATTTAAAAATTTGGTTGCATTTTGTTTGAATTTATAATAATAAGAAACATTAATTGCAAATATTTTAATTACCCTCAAAGTAGATTACAATTTAAATTGTGTTTAATTATATTATAAAAAAAAAAACAATTTAAAAGATTTTTTAAAAATCTAATATTGATGGGTTGCAAATTTTAAGGCTCTTAAATTTATATTTACATTTAAATTAATTAAAAGCTTCATAAAATTATTAAAGTACAACAATTCTGTAAATGTAACCTTCATGACAGCTTGAATTGACTACATTAAGGCGTTTTAACTATTTCATCAAAACTCTTGAAAATATGCGGATTTCTTGAAATCTATTGAATAAATAAGCAACAAGAATTTACGCATTTTTATATTTTATTTATTATTTGCATCCAATATCCAATTTCTTACTTGATTGAATTTTTCTTGAAAGCTTCTTTCACCTTAAAGCCACATAACGCACTTGTTAGTACATGCAGTCAAAGTGAATGACGAAAAACAACCAGCAACAACCTAACATCATCATCTGATTTCTTTTTCTTTACACACAGAAGAAAAATCACACCCCAGAGGACAACCCTCATTTAGAATCATTTGATTCACCATTCGTACAGCCCCAAAATGGCTGCGCTGCAAACAACAACAAAAGAAAACTAACAAAAAACATCCCCAATAATCAAAATAATTAACAATCTGTTGCTTTTGATAATACAACAATTTATATGGTATTAAACAAAAACGGAGCAAGATAAGAAAACACAAAAAAACACAACAATTTTTTGAAATACATAATTAGTTACCTTTGAAACAGGCACACCCCATGATGTATCCCATCATCGGATCTAATCCTCGATAACTGGTCTCGCACAAAATGAACACAACACAATTCGAATGGTGCCGGCGTCGTCGCTCTTTGGCGTCTTTTTATTTTGATGATCAGTTTTAATTTTTTACTAATTGATAGCAATTGTCGATCGCTTTCTCTCATTTCACTTGAGCTTGTATTGTTATAGTCTAGCTTGGTTGTCTTTCAAAATTGTTTCCACCAATTATGATAACTTCTGTTTTTTGTTTTTTTTTTTGTACAATTATTTCAGTCGCCGGCAACATGCACAACACACGCACACACACTACAACGGTTTCTCGTTTATACAGTCACATTAGAAACTGCGATGATTGCTGATGGTTTTTTTTTCTCTCTATTTTCATTTCATTACATGCATTTTTATTTGTCGCCAACGTGAGTATCATAACGGCATGATGAAAAGCTTTTTGATTTCACTTTGAAGAGCTTTCCATTCAAGTGATTTTTATTATGCACTAGATAATAATATGTCTGTGTGGAAGTCATAAAGTGAAGATTATTCTCATGTTAATAAATGATAGGGTTTCGCAAGCATTATGCAAGAGTGACTGCTTGACGTTGGCATTATCAGGCAATGTCAATGGATTACCATAGTATGGGAGGGATTAACTAAAAAGAATTATTTAATTTATTATTGCATTAGGAATGCAATCCTGAGTAATTTGTCTAATGAAACGAAGGTAAAAATCATTTGACCATAAATAACTACGCAGTTACTGTCTGCAATTTTTGGACACACATCAAAATTCGATTAATTCCACAATCTACCCTTAGGACTTAGGCAACACACTCGCATAAATCCTACACGTAAACATTTACGAGGAAAAGTAAAATCATGTTCCCTTCTCCCCGATGTTGGTTGCACATTAAAGTCGTGAAACGGAATGATTTATGGTTGAATTTAAGTTGAGCGTCCCATTCCAATTGATTCAAAAATGGAATACAAAATGGAATCCCCAACATGAGCTGATGCTCGTAAAATAAATATGGCAACACCGCAGCAATGCAGTGCAATGTGCGGAGTCATTTTTTGGTGGATGACATGGTTACTGAAGGGAGGATTATGGGATTTTCGAGTTGCTACCGTACACTTTATATGAATGGATTAATTTTTTTCCTCCTCGTTTGAGGTTATGTGCTGCATTTTGTGGGGATGCAAAGCATGTGTTGGAATACACAATAGAAACAAGGATAATGTATATACATAGAGTTAAATGCAAAACAGTGCATTGTATTGATTTTGTGTAAAAATGAATGCAGTTTTTGGATGATATTGAAACCATATGGTGATAAAACAATGCACAATTTGATTTCAATAATTAAATTGTTAATCGGATTGATGATTACAATTTAAAGCTGAAATTAAAAAAGCATTGTTTCACACCACTTGTCAATTCGTTATCGAAAAATAGGATTAAAATGTAATAGAATTGGAAACATTTTTAAAACAAAATTTATCTGGCATTTTATTGGAATCCTTTTTAATTGTTATTGTTTTTTAAAGCAGAACAAAAAACGGCACAATAAAATCCAATAAAATATTTACAGAGTTCACAAATTGACTGATTTTTATCCTTTTTTTTTATAAATTAAGGACAGTTACCATATTTTCCACGCCATGAAATAGTTTGCAAAGCGTCGAACCGTGAAAATACCAATTTTGTAAATCAACAAATATGTATTTTCATTGCATACACATCAAATTGTTTTTGCTAGCAGCCACAATCCTTCCCAACACATCTCCTCAACAACAACTACACCAACGAACCAAATACACGATCCTGCTGATTTTCAATGTTTATCATCATAATATTGTCGTTATACATCGCCTAACCAACAATCGGGAAGCACCACAAAAAGGAAACGTGCAAATGGCAGCAAGCAACTCCAGAAAGAGCATAGCGACAGGGTAAAGTAAAAAAAAAAAAAAAAACACCCAACAGAAGGCAAACCTCTCGACTGCTGCAGTTTATTGATCCTTGGCGCGCGACGTTTAAAATATCAAGCGACCGAGACGGCAAAAATCAATATACCCTTCATACATTTTATTTTCATACACTTGTGTGAGCTTCCACGGGCGTGGAGGGTGGTTGTATTACAGCAAAGACGAGTCGACATGCCACCATCAACAACTATAAAACTCGTTGGTTATGTGTTTCGCGGGAAGGGGGGTGCCAAAAAAAAATGGAGGAATAAAAACACACCCCGCGTTCATTGGTACCGGGGAGTGTAGGTATAAGGACGAATTAGTATAAGATCGACGCGCAAGGGACACGAACGACGACGCTGCCTAATGTATTGCCTCTTTGCTACACGTACCAATTTTTTTTTTCTTAAAACGTAATATTAAACATTTTTTCTTTTTTTTTTTGTAAAATAAATTTTCGCTACGAAATTTTGTGTTTCATAATAAGTTTGTATGTGAGTGTTTTGTAGGCAATGTAACTCTAAGAAATAAACATTTCTAAGTGTGTATACACTTAAATGTCTTTGCATAACCGAGTGTAGGTATATTATGGTGAAAAATTGCGACTGACAAAAAAATAAGGGTACACATATTAAGAGCGCAACGTTGGAAAACACATGGACGACGGATGTCGTATGAATATAGAATGAAAGAAAGTGGGAGGGGGGTGGGCAATATTACAACCAGCACAGCGAAAATATCGTTTCGGGCTAAAGCCAACATTCACACAATGTCCTGAATGACATTAAAGCGAAAACATTTCAAGGAACAACGAAGGACACACCCCACAACCAAAAGATATAATTTTAAAAGTATATCAAAAGAGCGCAGATATACAAAGAAAATATGTTGTTTTTTTTTTTGGGAAAACTAACTGTGCTGAAGGCATTTCTGCATTTGCATTTCAACTTCTTTTTTTTTTTTGTTGAAGTTTGCTGCATTGCCAAACTATGTTTGTTTTCAACAAGCAATTTGTTTATTTTTTAATTAAGGATACCTATTATTAAGTCGTTTGCTTCTTAAATCCTTTATTTACAATTTGTAATAGAGATTTAATGCCATAACAGTGAAATGAGATGAACTGTTATTACAGGATTAAACTGCAAAGTTGGCGCAAAATTCGAATTTTTTAAAGTTTACATTGAAAAAAAAAGTAATCGTATTTTAAGTGTTAAAATCTGTATAATAGTTTTTTTGGAATATCGTTTTTCACTTATTACATTAAAATTTTCATTGCTATGATCGACTGAAAAAATCAGTTTGTTTTTGAAAACAAATTAGAAATTAAAAAAATTAATTACTTTGAAAATATTTCAAAATTCAAAAAAAGGACTTAAGTTTGCCTTCAAAAATTATATTAATTAATTATTAGAAATATTGAACTAAAAAAAATTGTATATGTGACTTTAAAAGTGGCTTCACAAATGCAATCTTAAAAGGACTAATTTTTAAGCAAAAACAGATTTTTGAAAACATTCGTTTTATCAACAAAAGGACTTGGATCTGCTCGAGAATTAATGATCTTTAAATTAAGACAAATTTGATTATAGTATAGGATAAAAAATAATCAAATAGGACGCGATGAAAAATGGATAATTTTAAATAATTGTGATGAAAAGCAATGACCATCTGAGGTTGAGGTTTTTAATCCTTTTTTCCAAAATTGTAAGTCTAAGTTTTTGTGATCTAATTTTCACCCCTTTGATAAGGAGAAAAATTATTTGTATCACGAGTTCACGAGTATTTTATTGAGGATTCAATATAAATTTAAATACAAGATAAACACAATTAAGTGACATTACGTTTAATCATTTATATTTTTAAAATAAATAAATAAAACTAATTAATTAAATCGACATCACAAATTTGTAAATACCCAGAGTTTACACAAACAAAAAACGAAAATTCAAAATCTGCGACATCATCCTGTACAAACACACTTTCTAATTATTTCTGTGTTTGTGTCTGCGTTCTACTTTAGGTGTAAACAACCGACACAACCTATTTAAATTGATTTTCCAAAAAAAAAAAAAAGGTTGGCAACGCAAACGAATTCACAATACACAAAACTCTTTATCGACTTAAATCTTGTGGGATTGTACAATGTACACAAAACAACAACGAAACAAAAATAAAGAAAAGGAAAAAGGTTAATGTCAAAGGACTTGCCGACACTTGCCACTTTCCTCAGGCACATCCTCCACAGAGTCTAAGCTCTAATGCATTGCGAGCATTGAAATATATGTACATAGAATTCAGCAAAAGTGCGGTTGGGGAAGCATGCATAAAATGAAAAGTATATCAACATTAATTTGACGAGAAATGCCATCACACAAAGTCTTCGCCGCGCACACAAGCATGTGCTTTAAGTTGACAAGCATCGCCGCACCACAACTTCCAGCTACCCTTAGACATGTCGAACTCACTATGTTTGTATGAATGACTTATGTACAAAGATATTTAATGCATATATTGTACATGAAAAACAGACATCAATCAAAAATGTATGATGAAAGGTTGGTGGGCGGAATGCGCTCCTCTCAGTATCCTCCGCACATTCGGGATGTTTGAAATATTTACTCGCATAACTAACATATATATAAAAACATTATGTACGCCGCATGTAAAAGCTCTCCACACCACGGTGTGTGATTGTTGTGTCAACGGGCGATTACTCAGTCTCAGTCGTATCTATGTGGTGATGGTATAGGAATTTATTGATTGAAATACAAACAAATTTATGACTGATGTACGGGGGAGGGTTTATGCGAATTTCAAAACAACATCCACAAAAGTATGGCACATGTGGATTTAATAGGCTCGAGTGCGTTCCTATGGCTTATAGTGAATAAATATATAAAGTTTTGCCAAAAACACAGCTTCTCTCGCTTCACAAGATGGTGCCCGTGGGGTGTATAATGGAATTGCTTGAATTTGCAAACGACCTCGAACCCACACCCGACGCGTTGCCAACATCATAAAGCTTACATGCATAGTTTCGCTATACATATAATTTTTGTGTAGCATGAGAGCGTTTTCAGTGACACATGTTGAGGCAAAGCGCGGCATTCGCTTTTGTTTGAATTTGTTAATTGGGTGTTTGTTATTGTTACGATTTCCAACAGGATTTTGAGGCAAAATTCTAAAGAAAATCTTGCAAATATTTATGAGTGTGCTTGCAAATATGCAGAATGTTTTATTTTTATTATTTTTCATAAGCTTCTTAATAAGCTGGTTATAAATAAAGTAAGTTTAGAAATTAAAAATTTATGGGATTGATTGTTTAAAAGTCCTACTTTTAATATGAGCGTTCTATTGTGATGTGGGTTAGTTCATTTTGATTTTTCAATGTTTATTAATTCGGTATATTGATTATTCTATTGTCCGCAAGATGGCGCTGCTCAACAACCTCTCAGGCTCTGTAATTTCCATAGTTTGTTCATTAAAAAAAGGGGGCCATCAAATATTATTCTTTCAAATTATGACAAATTTCAGACGGAAGAATATTAGGGCCTGTCGTACAGCAAAGAAAACTTAAATGAAGTACAACAGACTGAGGGATTACTACAGCTTATTCGAAGATGCTTGTAAAAGTACTCATAATAGCCACTGGGCAGTGGGGTTCCATGCGTCTAGATAAGGAATACAGTGGTAGCTACGGTGAGGCAGACGAGCAAGAGACCCTAACACACTTTCCCAGCTAAATTTATGTGTGAGTGCCAAGTTTTGAAAGGCGCTAGGAAAGTGAAAACAAGGTGTGGGAGGCTCTGCAGTTTTGGCAATTTCGCAAGTATAAAACCTGCAAAAATCATGGGGTTCCTTAATGGTAGGAATTGTTGGTTACGAAAATGATTTTAAAACTACGATAATTAGAGTTCAAACTCGCCACGTCAAAAACCCTGCAACCAACGAAAGCTTAAACTTTTTTATTGCATCAAAAATAAAACACCCTATGCTTACCACGCGCACAAAACATTATTAAAGACTAAGGCAATGATGAAAAGGGGTGGTACCGCACGTGCTAAATAAAATTAACAATCTTCAATTTAAAGCCCGACAATGTTTGTCCTTTGAAACTTGAAACTCATCCGAAAATTCAATTCACCGCGTGTAAATTTGTCTTACCGTATAAAAGAAAATCAGATAATCTCCAATGTTATACCTTTACACTCGCATTATACATCAGAGTTGTTGAAACAGGAAATTGGAATGCTAAGTAGGACAAAGAGTAAAAAACACCTAGACTCATTATCTTCCATAGTTATCGCGATAAAGAGGAGAGCCACTAGAAGAATCACGGGGTTACCTTAATCTGAATTAAATTGCTTTTTCCATATTATTATGCAACTGGGATTAGTAACCAATGCCAACAATTGCATAGTGATAGCCACATTGTGTTCTATTTAGGATATAAATTGTGGCACACAATCCATCAATAAGATGGGGAATCGATAATGATTTTATGGCTTTATAACATAATGTATTTGATTGAACATAATGCAATTGCAACTGTACGAGAGTAAGTACATTCGATTTGATTGCAAGATCAATAGAGCACCGATGCTTATCTGAATGGCTTCTACATGCCACTTTGGATTGAAACTAGTTTAAGTCTAATGGATAATGTGATTCCTTTTATCCGAGTACTATTATTACATGAGAAAAGCGATTGAATTTGATTCTCACTGAAGGACTGTTATGGACTTAAATCATTACACACAAAATTGCAGAGGGGAAATAAACTCAATTTCAACATTCTGTTAAATTATATCACTTTGGAGTATTTTTTTTTTTTGATTTCCAGTTCGTTTAACATAAATTATTTCGATACAGGAATTTTAAATGCGCAAAGGCATTTAATGTGGGAACAAATGTCTTGCACAAACACATTGAAAAATTGAAACACGCGTCGTGTATAAAAATATCCACATTTATGTATTTAATCTTTCTTATACGTGTGTACGTACATTTAAACGATTTCGCATTCATCCCCAAAGGGTTGTAAACATAGTTCAATTATTTTTAAATGGAAATTTATAGCCGTTAGGGTTGCTTCTTGTTTCAAGTGTAATGGAACTCCTCACAAGCATGAAATTGTGCAGGAAATTTAATTCAATTTGCAAATTTTTGGGCACAAACAAAATATTTCTGTGTGATTTAATGGAATTTCGGAAAACGTGACAAATTGGTTTTTACGAGTAAAATGGTTTTAAATTTTTAGTCATTAAAATAAAACAAAAAAAAATGTGTAAGAAATTTTTTTTCAATAATTTTTAATTAAAAAAATTTGTACGAATTTTTAATCCTTACAAAATTGAATTTTAAAAGTAATATTTGCCTGTTAAATAATAACGACATTCTTTACTCACATTATCATCAACTTTTTACATAACATGCGTAATAAATAAACATCACCGCTGATTGGGCATTGAAAAGGACTTCAGTTATTATGGAGAAATTGGAACACTACTAAACGACGCGAGAAAATGTTCCGTAACATAATTTCGACAATACATAATTTATCTACATTATTGTATAATGGCTGTATTCATTGGTGAGCGCGTCATTCATGAATGACTTGATGTCAAGAATAAAATTAATGGATGGAATAAATGGGTATCATTATAAACGCAATTTAGTAGTTAAAGTACTGAATGGGCAGATGCATAACGAAAGTATATTAAGATGAACGGAGATTGTTACAGTACTCTTAAGTGTATAAAGATAAAAGGAAACTGTGTGGCAAGGTGACCCACACAAGACAGCAGAAGTATAAACTTAAAGAAAACAAAACTTAATGAAAAAATTTCAAAAAATAAAAATTACGATTTTTGACCTTGAAATAGCCTTCTGTTTTTTAATTTAAAACATTAATACCAATTTTTAAAAACATTAATACGGACCATAATAATCAACATAATTCGAAGTTTTAATAATTCAATAGAAATTTTGTAAAAAATTCAAGGTTTTCGAGATATTTCGGTTAATAATTTTCGAGTCAAAACAACGTTTTGGTCATAAAATGTTTTGATATGATTTTTGTCTTGTAGAAAACTGAAAAAAAATAATTAAATTAAAGAAATAATAAAGTTAGGCAGAGCGTTTGAGATATAAAATACGTGACCTTGAATTTCTTTAGTATTCTTCTTTGATAACGTTCCACAAAGATTCGTGTTTCAGTTTTAACATTCGAAAAATTACAGTTTTAGAACTACACATTGTAATTATCTCTGACTTCGTTAAAATAGTGAATATTTACAGTAAAAGCTATAAATTTACCAATTCTCAATTAAAAGTTAATTCTAAATCAAATATTACGTCCAGTTCAATCCAATAACAACTTTATAGCTTTATAAAATAAGTTGAATTTGTAAAACTCATTAAACAACTGACGTCAATCGTCTACGCAACTGTTTATCATTAAATTGATTATCAATAAAATAGTTCAATTAGTCAATAAATCCACACAAACCTAATGAGTAATGAATGTTTACACACCATTACTAATTATTACAAATCATCACGCTCAGTGAAGTCCAATACAAGCGCTCACACACACACACACACACACAAGTTACACATAAGCCAGCGATCATCCGTTAATTGTTTGCAATATCGTTTACTTAAGAGATTCTAAAACTACATTAAACCGCCCCCACAATATGCGCAATATGCGCTCCCCCCTCGTGCCTGTGTTCACTTATATAAGCACAAAACAAACATAGAATGATGATGGCGCCCCAACAAGAGGTTTACCATTAAGGTCATGAAGCCAGTCAATATACTTGTGTAGTTATAGGCTGAGCTAAGCAAATATCGTGCACACACTGTAACTATAAGTATATGTCCTATTCATTAAATACTTAACAACAAAAAAAAAAAAACACAAAACACCACATCGTCTCACCCCGTTGTTTTAATGTGGGAGGTGGTTGGAATAACGTATAATCGTACTACTCGTTACAAGAGAAATGGGCTATTTCAAACCCGCACACAGCTCTAAATGAATTAAACATCAAATTGGAGAAGCATGGCAAAAACGTAAAGTGCTTATGTCGATGATGCTCACTCATCAAAGCGTTTCTTCCCATTTGTATCCTCTTTCGGCACAATTACAATTTGTATATATTTACACAAAGCAGTTAGCTGTGACCCAAATTTCAGCAAACCACATTGTATTTAAAATGGAAGGAGCAAACAACACCAAAAAAAAAAGGATTAACAATATGATCAACAAACATTTAATTTATAATATTGCAATTTTGATGTTGGACTCGTTGCAGACTGCCGCAAGTGTACTTCAGCGAAGGCGTGAAATAATTGTGCATTTTTATTTTTAAATGAAAAGGACTTTACGGAATGTATTTTTTAGCGAGTGAATGTTTTAATGGTTTTGGTCATTAATTTGGAACTCTGTTTTTAATTTGAATAATTTTTATAAATGCAGTTTTTCCGAGGAAAATATGTTTGAAAAGTAATATTTCCTTCAGAAAAAAAAGAAGGAAGAAAAATTGAAAAATTAAAAATTAAATGTTATAAAGGATGTAATTTTTTCAATATTTTGATAGTTTTTATGTGTCAACTGATTTTTTTTTACTAATTATTGTGGGACCCTTTAGATTAAGGATTTAAAATTTTCAGACAATATAAATTAAGGATAACAATGTCCAGCATAACTTATTTGTGCACAAAAGTTTTACATGTCCTTTGGTAATTCCCACAATATTTTTAAACCAAAATAATTGCATAAAAGGACCAATAAAACTTAAAAACACACACAAAAACCTTGATAAGTCATCATAAACAACGTACAAAGTATAACGGATTACTACGCAGCCTTATTAACATATAAAAACTCGCCATTTCGGATTTCATTAACTTATTATTATGAATAACAAAAAAAAAAAAGGAGAAAGTATTAAAATGAACTCAACCCAAATCTCTTCAATTAACTTTGCTGCATGAAATGGCTGAGAGTAATGAATTGTGTAATGATAATACAAATAAATAGCAGCTATTGTGTGCATGTCTCATAAAACATTATTCAAATGATATGTCCTCCCAACGGATAGAAGTACATAAATAACAATTTTCACAATGTACATTCATAAAACATGAACTTTGTGCTCCGAAAGACAAAAGGAGAGAGAGCGCGAGGGAAAATAATTCACAAAAATGACATGCAAATATATTTTTTATTCCCCTCCATTTTTTACGTAAATGATCCACATGGATTTAGTAGTGTCACGTGTTTTGGGGGGTTGGAGGTGGTTCGATGTTGCAGCACGTTTTGATAAATTTCACACAATTGTGTGTGTTTAAAAAAAAACGTAAATTGATTATGTTAACACAAAGGTATTCTAATCTAAATATTACCGCATTGCGGATTAAGAACTTCAAATAATTTTGTGTGATTTATTCAAAACTACACGCAGTTATAAATTAACTAAGAAAATGATTACCAACTTACTTAATAAGTACTAGGAAGTGACAAACATAATTATATGGAACATAAATATATCAAGACGTTGCATCCAAAATTATTATTCAATTTTCTTGATTACACCGGAATGCTAATTAGTTATGAATTTCTCAGTAATCTAAACAGAACTTAACACGTTGTCATGTCGGAAATCTCAATCTTAATTGCACCACCCTTTAAACTGCGACATTAAGCATTAAGGGCTTCAATCTGTTGAGTCAGAATGCACCGCAGGTGTTTGATATGGATATGGTTTATGCACTTTGTAAAGTACTTACAATTAAGGACAAGCCATGAGGTAATTAAAGCCATAAAGGATTATTTAGAAATTAAATTATAAGACACAGTTTATATGTAAAAAAAAAACAAAGTTTTTAAATTAAAAAAATGTTTTTGGAAAATTCTTAAAATATCTCAAAGACAAAGGTCGTCATTTTTTTTTTTCATTAAAAAAATCTCCCGGATGACGTCAAATTGTCAAAATGCACACTATTCATACTAAGTTCTCCCGGATGACGTCACACTCCACAACTGTCAAGCAGACCATTACTTTTAAGATTATAAAAAACCCATAATTAGTTTCTAGTCTGACATTTTTAAAAATCCACTTAAATTGTCATTTAAAGAACCCTTAATTAAATTGTAATTTATTTGTCATATTCCACATAATTTCATATCGATTAATTGCAAAGGTCGATCGTCATCCGTAAACGGCCTCTCCTCAACCTAATTATCATACCCTCATTAACATGTGGTATTTTAAATCATCGTCTCATTAATATCATTTCATGTAGAGGTGAGCAAATTAATCACACACAAAACAGTGGTTAGCAAAATCGTGACATTACAATGAGATTTGCACACGCAATTTAGGGGGTGGCATGCAGGCATATAAAATACTTTAGTGGGATTATATTCAATGTTGGTTCGAGTTGTTTTTATCATTTTCCGCGAAATTAGGTTACACAGCATTATTCGTTAATATTGAAAAAATGCTCCACAAAAAAAAACGCCTCAAATACTGGCATGAGAATAATTGGCACAAAATTCTCGGGTACATTTTATCAACAAAAAAAAAGGGGCTGAAGGGATGGATTGTGATGAACACACACCACATCAAAATGGCTATAAATGTCCCAGCCAGTGCTATATTAATTGTGTGACGGATTTTTATCCAAACAACATTCAAAAGAGTGTTGGCGATTTTTATTTTTTAATGTTGTATGTGGGTTTGTATGGTGTGTGTGTGTGTGCAGTCGGTGTGTGTTTGTTTGTATAAAATTGAGCGTTTCCATTTGTGTTTTGAAAATGACAACGCAAAAGGGAACATTTTCCAACCCCTAAAAACAGCCAGCCAGCATGATGCTGCGGACAAATCTGATGATATAGCAAAAATATATAGGCGCCAATTATGAACATATACGACGTATAAAAGTTGATTGAAGAAACATAAAAATTGTGTAATCAGTGTTTGGGGGAGTGGGGGTTGGCTTTAATTGAACCGAGCCTGACAATTTGGGGACGAATATGAGCCGTTACATTGGATTGAGTTGTGGCACATAAAATGACGCTGATGAAATATTTTCATTTCATGATAAAGTGTGTTAAATTTTTGATTTGTGTTGAGTCTCCTGGTTGCAATGCTTAAATTAAATGGCAAAAAATTGTGTGTTGGAGGTGTCAATTATGTGGGATTGCGCCTGTTTTTATGATTGTAAATTTAATTAAATGGAAATTAGAGAGAACAGAAAGAATTGGAAAAAATTAAAACGCGAATAGAATCGCATTAAACAAGTAATGGCTTTCACGAAGGCTAACATAGCATACATTTAGGCGCTTTTAATTTAAAATTAAATTGAACATTTTAAAAGATTCAAAATATTAGAAACGATTAATGGATAGTTGCCCGATCTTGAAAGAAACAAAAGCACAATATTGTCCAATATTATGAAAAAAACTATAATTTATAAAACGATAAAAGTAAAGATCAAAGACGTGAAAAAACTGAACTTTACAGTTCACGACGACAGTGTCTGCAACATAATTAAAATACACATGTGTTATACTAATGCCGCTTGCATACAACCATTCAAAGTATGTTTCGATTTATTTTTTGCTTGCACAAGTATAAGCTTCAAAAGGACGAGACATTAAAAGCTCTTGGATATAGCTTATGCTTCATACGACACCAAATGACTCATGAATTGCGCCGTCGCCAGCTGACGTCACTCCCAATTCATACCAACGCATATTATTTGTGAATATAAATAAGTGAAATAGGAAACTGCAAAATATTGTGTAGAGCTAGACACGGAAAACAATTTCCCACATAAAATTACTAACTTATGAAAAGATCTCTCGCTGCATAAGAATCCGAAGCACATAAGCCACTTTATGTGTAATACATATTTCTATACACGCGAGGATGTATACTTTAATTCTATTTTCTCGTCACACTTATGTGTTATTTCTTTCGTGGGAAACGCTTTTCTTTCCCGCATGGAATTATTTTTACCCTTCTTTTTTTCGGTTTTAAATAAACATTTAGAACATCGGTTCAATATTTATTGTTCAAGCTGTTTGTACGAGATAATCGTGTAAAACTTTTGCAATATTTATAGGCTCATTATGTGAACATTAACGCGCACAGACAAAGGCATTTCGCCGGATTTTAAGGTACATAACTTTAAACACATATTATTAATGCTCGCTGCGTGTGTATAGCCGCTTCAAGACTTTGCGTTGTTATGATTTGGAATGGTGTACGACGCACGTGCCATTGAAATTGGATGAATGAATTGAATGATCTTAAGAAGGTTATTGGAAGAAAATTGGTTCCAATTAGCAGGCAATTCCAATGAATGGTAATCGATTGTATTGTAATTGTAATTGTGACTATTTAACAATTTTAATTGCATGATTCGGTTAGATATTAATTAGACACAAGACTGATAGAAATTACGTAGTATTATAATCGTTCTAGCAATATTCATTTCTCAGTATTAATTGTTGTTCTCTCTCAAATCAATAGAACAATCTGCATATTGGCTTCCCAATATTGAGGTCAAGAGTTCAAGGACTCCTCTTGTACGAAAATTGCCTCGGGACAATTTTATTGCAATTTAAATGCCAATTTTTTAATATTGCTCCAATTCTGTTACAAATCATAAAAAAAACAGCCTTAATAAAAGCAAATTAATGTCTAATTTAAATTTACGTGTTTACAGCAATTAATTATCAAGGAATGTTTTGCACTTTTCACATGACGTGAAGTTAGTGTATTTACAAATTGTGTCACATAAAATTAAGACGCCGCCACTGCAAAAACGCCCAATGACAGTGAGTTGTGTGGAATGTGATTCCAAAAAATAAAAAATAAACAAAAGCCACATATTTCTCATAAAATTTGAAATATAACTAGCAAAAGGAGAAGTCACATTTGCTTAAGAGCACGAACAAACATAAAGCATTTCAATGCACGAGTATACATTCAAGAAAATTTTTATTTTTAATATTTGTACACTCGCGTGTATTATTTTTGCAGAAAAGAAAAACAACTGTTTCGTAGCCAAGACCCATTTCTTGTTTGTGTATGTGCAGTTTGCACCCACTTGAATTTTCATTCAGAAGAATTTCGCTGAAACATTTTGGACTGTACAAAAACTGATTGCATTAAAATGTGGCGAAAAATATGCTTGTTTATGTATTTATTTCTATTTATAAAAACACACAGTGACTTTGGAATGTGTCTGAGTTCCTTTTTAAATTGATTTATGTTCATCCACCCAACCCAACCGCCTCCCCTTCTGACTCATATTATAGTCCCAAACTGTGACACATATTTTTTTACACAGATTTTCATTCATTTAATTTTTTTGAATGGAAAAATATGCAAAACAACAGATTGCCAAAATACACAAGCGGCACAATGCAATGCACACACCACCGCCCACACATTCACACAAAATATGAACTCCGAAGCAGATTATAAAATACATAAAATGGTTGCATAAATTTCACTTCGCCACAATAATTCTCAATTGATAAATTGATCAATTACGACTAATCAAAAATAATAATCGTAATGGCGATGATGGCCGGAGAACGGACGCCATAATACACAAATTATGTAGATGCCAAAAGTGTTAGTGCGGGAGAATTTTTTGTGTTTTTATTTTCTTTGCTTTGAGTCGCGTTTTTTGTTTTCGCCATGAATGTGTCTACTTGTTTATAAGCCGCGTATCGTGTGAGTGAGAATGTTGTACAATAAACATTTGTTATTCAAATAAGCAAATATTGATTATAAAAATGAAAATACAGTCAAACGCATTCCAATGGTCTAAATTTGGGAGCGCCGTTTTTCAGTTTCTTGAGCAACGGAATGCAGTTTATGGGAAGAAATTTTTATTTGTTATGAAAGTGAGTTTCTTTTACGTGATTTTAAATTTATTTTAGCAATTCATTAATGGTTAATTAGTTCACAATAACTTTTCGGAATAAACTACAGCGCCATCTACTGAGTGTTTTGCAGTACATTAAGCTTTAAGCTTTATTAAGCTTCCTTTTAATATTGAAATGTGATATTGTGAGTAAATTAAAACGGAAATTATAAGAGCAATAATTTAATTGTAATTTTAAGTTCAATTTAATTCCGATCCTCATTTCATTAAATCTATAATATTGTATCAAAATGCGTTGAATACCAAAAAAACGTCAGTTCAAATCATGAATTAAAAATTTTCTTTGTTAAATATCAGGTAAAATTTTAAAACCCCTAAATATGTGACAAAATAAAGTCATCCACAAACTTCTACGAGCCATTTCCAAAATAGCTCGTTTGTTCAATTTAAGGAAAACTTAATTATAAAGGATTTGCTGCTTCCATGTTTCAGTTCAAACGTGTAAAAGTTTTTGCTGTACCTCGTTTCCCCGCATTTGGGGCAAGTCCTTTGTGCATTGCAATACTGACATAGAGGTTGAGAAACTATGTGTGCACATACTGAAGTATATTATGTTCATTTATACAAGTTACAACATTTTCAATTAAGAACGGTGTGAAGGCGTCTATAAGGAAACACTATGCGGTTAAATGTTGAAATAAAAACAGCTAGCACAGAAACAAAAGGAAGGAATGGCGATTGAAAATTACATTGATTCCATATTAAAAAGAAAAAAAGGACATCTTTGTGATGCTATCAGTAAAAAAAGGTACATCAACACAAATTTTGCCAATCATTGAATCATTTAGAACTTCACGAACATGCACGAATTGAATGACATTTTGACATTTGATAAATTCAATTTCAATCGTTGACATTTCGATGGTGTTGCGGTTGTCAGAATAAATATGGCAAGAGAAAAAAGAACGCACTTGATGGCACAAATATACGGGGACGTTAAAACAAAAATATGCACAATAAAATATCGCATGAATTTTAAACAAAAAATGAAGGATTGGAGCAGTGGGGTGGAAAAGGGAGAAGGCACACACTTTGAACTCTCCATGTGAAGTGCAATCGTATATTAATCGATAAAACATTATCATGCAACGAGAGGATTATTGTGTACATAAAAATGTATGCAACATGAATATAGAATTACGTCAAATTGAATATAATTTACAACTTATTGAATTCACCGTTTAAGGATTAGGGGAAGATCAAATCAATCAAAAATCAATACACATAATCGCAATTCCTAGTACTATGTACATATAATTGAACATATTGGCCGATAATTAAATTTGAATTGTCTATTGAGACCAGAGAAATTAAGTGGGTTTTAATTGATGATCAATATTGTGCAATTTGTGGTTTATAAAATAAAATCATTATCAAACCCCCAAAGTAGTTTGTGATTTAATTAAACAATATTTGATTATAAGCATTAATATTTAATAGTCGCGTTCTATTGAGATCTCATTTAGTTTATTTTGAAATTTAATGTGCAATGCAATAACAAAATAAACCTTGCTTTCTATGAAGCATTATTCATTCGGTATATTTATTACTCTACTCGCTCGTGGCGATGACAAATAATTAAACATTTAATAATTTGGGTCTGCAGTTGGTACAATTGGAACGGGAATTTTAATTTGTGTATATTTTTAATTGCATTTATCAAGTTAACATTATATTATTTTAACTAAATAAATTTACTTTGCTGCCAACAAGTGATGTAACTTTATGAGTTTATTCCTTAAAAAGAGCGCCACCTCTTGTCGACTAGATAAAGTATTTGTGTTAAAAATCGTTCTATTGAAATAAACTAAATGAAAACTCAATAGAACACTACTAATGTTGAGGGATTGTAAAATAGGAGAATTTGAAATTTGAAATCACAAATCATAACATAACTAGTGTGTGGGAAGTATGGAACTAAATAACAATACACGGGCAGTTATATAAATAAACATATTGTACATCAGAAAGTTAATTAAAAAGTATATTAAATTAATTGTAATGCAAATTGCTGAAAGCCACGCAAATTGTCATACAAAATGTGTTTCATCAATAATAATAAATAATAGCAAAGGGGGTTGGTTTATGGGGGGTGTCAAATACACTCATAGTGTTTACTAAAAGCTTTCCCCTCCATTCAGTGGGCCTGAATTTCATTCTGCAAGTGTTTTATATTTAAATAATTTGTGTAAAAGCTGTTTGTATTTAAATTACAAATATAATGTGTGTAGATATATTGTGGTTTTCCACATTATCTGCAATATATTTAATGAGAAACCACTACACAATTAAGGCTTTATGTACTTCAATTACTTGAAATTATTCCACAATATAACTCGAGCGTATGCCATCCGGTTAAATCACACATTTTAATATTTACATACAAATTTAAACACACACAGAACAACGCATAATATAATAGTTTCACCACACAGCCGAGTTAACGCCCTGAATTTTCATTCACCACACAACATGGTACGAGTATGTTTAAATGCAATAACATTTACCATGCATGCAAAATGTAATATGGGTAAAGTTCTTTAGTACTTTTTTGTTTTAATTCACAGTTGCTTTTTTTTCAGTAAATTATGTGTGCTTTTGCACCGCAAAATATTTATTTAAATCCACACGAAACACAAAATCACGGAAAAATTGTGCTTATGCTTTTTGCTGTATTCGGATAACTCCGCACATCGCACACTATACAGCAATTTTCAGTTTTCCTCCTCCCTCCCTATTTTCCGCACACACACACACATTTCACATAACTCTTGAAGAGCTTTTTTTTCCCACTTGCCGTTTTTCATATTCATTCCACATCCCACTTGTGAGTATTTTCTAAGGGTGCGTTTTAATATAGATTCGCTCCTTCGGTTTTTTTATTTTGTTGTACAATAGTTTCTATGCTACTTAATTTTTTTTTGCTCTCCCCAGCTTAACCTTTTTTTTTTTAACTAGAGTTTCCACATTTTCTATTGCAACTTTTGAACACTGAACTATAATAGTTAGAAAGGATCAATATGCAAAGTGCTTAACATGATAAATCAAAATTATAAATTGTGTAGAAATGAGCTTTACAATTTATATTATTTCTAAATTTTCACAATATTTTACACAGCTTGCAAACTAACAACGAATACACACAATGATGTTTACTTTTGATAATCATGCTTCCTTACATTTCACAACGTTGCATATGAAGGGTGGATTTATGTGCCAACCCTTATGTCAGACGCGAGACTGAAGAACAAAATGGCTTGGCCAATAAACATTAAAAACACTGCACACAACCTTTTTCACAAATTGCATGAAACGCGCTTTTCTGTTGTTGTTGATTTTAAACAATATATATTTTTTAATGCATTATTCATGTGTGCATACACAATTTTATGTTTTTATGTTGCAAGCAGCACAAAACAAATGGGGAGAGATGTTTGCAATTTTAATAGTGTACCCGAAGGTGGTGTGTGCTTTTGTATTGTGTAACGTTTGTGCGTCTATTTCGTTTTTGTAATGGTTAAGGGATGATACAGTGCGGACATGTTTTGCACACACAAAATGTTAATAACATTTTACTAATTATGACCACAATTATAAGTTTTTCTTGAATGTAATTTTATGCACACACTGAAAAACCCAGCAGCAAAAATTTTCCTTTAATTAAATTTGACATGAATCACTAAATGGTTTTCATTGCAAGCAACCATGTTTGTTTGAAATAATGAAGTATGTTCCTTTTTTTATCGTCATTAAAAATAAAATAAAACAACACACACACACATCAAGGACTTTGCACCCCTTTCTTTAAATTAATTATCATTAACAATAATCACAATAGAATTAATTATTTTAAGTAGAAATAATATTCAATAAAATGTTTTACAACCAACCACACAAACCTATAAAAACACAACTCACAAAAATTCCAACCGTTGGACTAGACTCACTGACCTACACTGCCTTCTCGCGTTTTTCCCCCGAAAAAAAGCCCCCCACTAATATACACTCTTTTTTTTAAATGCACAAACACACACAAAATACACACATGGCGGCGGCGGCGGCGGCGGCAGCAGCGGTGGAAGGCGACGCACGGTTCCGGAACAAGCCAGAGAAGAGAAGAACAACCATACAGTACGATATTACAGTGAAGTTAAGACGGGGAGTGCTGTATCGTATAAAAAAGCACACAACACACAGACTTCAGCACATATTATATCGAACATTAAATTGCGACCAACATTGTGTATGCGCCCGTCGAGCGTCGCGCCGCGTCGCGTCGTCATCGTTGCCGTCGTTGCCTGCTGCTGGTGGTGCACAAAACACACGCTTTTTCTCAATACAACATAACTACCACGTACATACAACATAATATTATGTATATTTTGGAATAGGCATGCGCACTGCTTGGTGATACATTTTATATCCCACCATGCCATGTAATTTTGTGCCTGTACAACTTTTGCTGTAGCTGGGAAAGTCATCCACCACGGATGTGTGTACCGAAATTGTTGCCGTCATTATGATCATCATCGAATTCACCCATTGAGGCGGTATTGGTTACACACAAATATTATATGTTTATGGAGTGTAGTACTATAGCCCGCGCAATCACAATTGTTGGCGATATATTGGAGCAGCTTTGCATAGCCTTTGTGATTCTTCACTACAAGAGAATGTGCCCAAGTGCATAAACATACTTGAAGTGGAGAAGACGTTTGTATATGATAATGTGTGATGGTAAGAGGGTAACTTTTGCTAAGACATCATAATATTATCTTTGTTGATATTGGAAAACCCTTGGCCTAAGGGTTTAGTTGAAGCTTTTTAAGTAAACTTAACTTCCTTGTTATTTTGTTGTTTATTCGACGGTACATATTTCCATATTAGTTGATTAATTTAAGGAATGTTTCCAGGAAATTAATTTATTTTACAAACTGTTTTACTTAGTGAGAATTATTAAAAAAGCAAAAATGCTTCGGAATGCATTGAAAGTTAAATAACAATTTAAACTAATTTTATAGCATGATGCAAAAATAATTGTCTGCTTGAAAATTGAATGCAGCCGCCATTTTTATATTTATTCCTTTTTAAAATTTTCCCGATGAAGTTAAACTGTTAAAATTGAAAATGCACACCATTCAAACTATGTTCTCCCACATGACGTCACAACTGTCAAGTAGACCTTTACTTTTTGGAGCATGGTTTTGTAAAATATTTGTATCCTTAATTTGTTTAAAAATGTACTTTGAAACAAATTATAATTGCAAAAATTGTTGAACAAATTTACAAATTTTAACTTTTTAGAGCAGAATTGAGACAATTTCCCAGTCGTGACAACAATAAATGAGCCCATTGATAATTTTTAAGGAAAATCTAAGGATGCGAAAGAATACTTAGATCGCAAAAAAAGTTGAGGCTTAAGAACTTGAATTGTAATAAGTATAGCCTTAAATTAATGCAAAACTATCATAATCACATTTTAAAATTTCCAGAAAAAAAATCCAAGTTCTAGAAAATCGAGAATTATAGAAATTGCAATTTTTACCAAACAAAAAACATCTTTGCAGCTTTTAATTAAACATTTTGGTAAAAATAATTTTTAAACCCTTTGAGCCTTCGAATACAAACTCCCGTAACTATTTCTGATTATTTCCCCATCTAAAAATGTGTGTTTTTATTAGAGCCCCTGCAACCGTAAATGCATGCAATTTAAATTCACAAATATACACCCATTAAGTGAAATGACGATAACTGCAGACTAACAGTAATTTGTATTCTGTGAAACAAACTGCAATTTGGCCGTGAATGGGATTTAAATGCGGAGTTCAATGTATATTTTAGCAGAATTTTGATGCCCATCCAAGAAATAACATTTCCAGTCTGAAGTCTAGACTTTTCTACATCCATATTGCCACACAATATAGCAATCCACATCGCACAACAAATATACTTATTTTGGCAGCGGTTCAACAGCCAAAAGAAAAAACTATTTCAAAGTTAAGGAACTGCATGCCAGTAGCCGCAGTTGCAATGAAAAATTATTATTAAAATATTCCACAAGCCGCTGCAAATCAAAGTACATTTGCACTTCATTGTGTCATCCAAATAAAATAAAAACATGTTTAGCACGCAGGCGAGAAAAATGTGTACACCGGTGTGTTTGTGCGGACGTACACCATCAGAAAAAGTTCGGGAAAGTGCAAGACTAACGCCGGGAAGAGTTTCCCTGCCACAGAATATTGTGGACACGTCTGCGCCGATGTTGAACGAACACACGCTTCTACAACTGAATACGAACACAAAGTTGAAACGCAATAAGTGTAAGTGTAAGTGCGCAAGCTTTTCCAACCCCCCTTATATTGACATATGTCTACCATACCAGTGTTTGTGTGCACAAAAAAAAGACCACCCACACAAATAGAACGTCTTTCCACCACCCATACAAAGTGTGTGTGCAGGTTTCTTTGATATTCGTTTGCATAAAAGAAAACAAATAAAAACTTTCAATTGATTTGACTGATTCGCCTCAGCGTGGGTGAATTATTCAGTACAACATTAAAAAATAACCCAAGTACCAAAACACAATGTACATTGCACACAATTTATTCAAATGAGTGCTGCTGCTGCTGCTGCTGCATAGGAACACAACAGATCGCACAGTTATGCCTTGATTAATTCAATTAGATATAATTACGTTTAATTTTACCCGATCATGACTTAAGTGGATGAGGTCACCTCGTGCGATTTATTCCATTTTGGGTCGCGCTTTCAAACATTTTCACAAAACAACATATCACAATTGAGGCTTTATTAATGTAAGCGCGCATTTGCCAGCTAACTCGCATTTAATGTGATGGATCGTCTCAAGATGTGTGTTACGAGACGCAATAAGATATTGTGCCGTAATTGATAAATTTTTCGTCTGATTGTAGGAATAATGGAATTGTGTACTGCGGTCATATGACAATTGTCGTTTAAAGTGATGCTGTTGTACTTTTATTGACCATTTTTTAGAGCACGCATAAGTGGCAAGGCGGATTGAAAGCAATTCAATGTTGCAATTGCGGATTAAAATGGAGTGTGACACAATTTTGCACGTAAAAGCATTTTGTGTTTTATGTTGAATTTATTCTGTTAAATTTAACGACTTAATTTAGCTAGAAAAACTTTTTAAAAGCTTAATTTATTCATTAAATTTCAATAGATGGCGCTTTGTTGTATTTTTTAAGTATAGTATAAACAAGGGAGTAATAAAAATAATTTGACGACACTTTAAATCAAATTCTTTTAAATTCCACTCAAAAATCAATGCACAGAAAAGCTCATATTTGATTTAAGTACAAGTGTGTCGGTCTCACTCCCATGCTACATCAAAGAACAACTTGCATTTATTTACATAACCATTAAATTAAATTAATTGGTAGCAATTAAAAGTAAACATGCATCAAATAATTACTCGACTTATATTATGTACACTATGCATAGTCATTTGAAAGTCGTAAACACAGTTTTCTATCCTCATTAAAATTCACTCCACGCATTCATTTCCTTTTTCGCAAAATAATTTCAGTAACAACTTTTTTCGAATTTTCGTTTCTACGCTTGCAAATTGTCCCAAAAAGTTTGGCGCTCGTGTATGGTATCACTGTCGGCTTCCATTAAACTTATTTAGTTAAAAGAGATTGAAACTGTCCTCACGATAATAGTGTAGGAAATTAAAAAAAAGGGAAATAATTTCGTTAAGAACAAAACGTTGGGAAAACTTGCTGCAAACCGTACTCATTCTATTACATCCCAATTACAGCGTCTGTTTAATTTCAGCAATTAGTTGAACGACACTTGGATGAACCTTGTCGATTTAAAGTGTGTAACTATGATAAAAGTAACACGAACACAGTAAACAAAAAGACGAAAACATGACTTAATAAAATGTCTTTCAAGCAGTCCACCCACATGCTTTATAAGCTCTTTTACTCAAATGCATTACTACAGTTATTCCCTTCTTGTGGAAAAACAAAAATTAACAACAGGACCGACCCATTTCACATGCATATATGCAAGAAGGACTTTGTGTACTTCATTGCTGACATAAAGGACACAAGACGAAATTACACACAGCGCGTTTGTATTCAACATCGTTTCTATTTTTATATATTTTATACACCCACAAAGTTTCACCGGTGACCTTTTCCCCTTTTGTAATATTTACTGAATTTTACAGCACACAATGCCATGGAATGCATAAAAGTCCACCCTTGCAATAGATTAAAGTGTACACAGAAAGCTTTTATTATTAAAAGTCATTCGATGCATGCATGTTCTTTTGTCCCGCACCTTAAATTGTTGCATTACACACAAGCATATCATAATCTTAATTATGCTTCGTTATTTATTGGGACAAAGAAGGGGGAACATAATGCATTTAAAATGTATCCCTGTTGTAACAATCTTGTTTAACTTATGATGTGAGGGGTGGTTGCCTTTAATATATTGCAGTTATTTTAAGCAAAGGATTTGTTTTACTCTTTACAGGAAAAATACAGACTTGTGATTTTCCCCTCTCAGATTGAAGATGATGGAAATGTTTTATTAATTATTATAAATTGAGGAAATGACGTTGAAGAGTGATTATTTGTAAGAAGTCCTAAAGCTTTTTCTGCATTTTCTTTTGTCAAACAATAAGTTGTTTGTTTTTTTTCCTAGAAAAAAAGAAAATGTGCTGAAAATTTGCACACGACTTTCTTTTAACATTTCAAGAGTTGGTTCAAAAAGTTTCATACAATATCGTCAAGTCACGAGTCAAGATATTAAAACATCCATTTTTAAAATTTAGATTAAACATTTTTAAATGGAATACAGCTTTCCATTTTTAATCAAACATTTTAAAAAAAATTCACCATCGAGTAACCAAAGTAAATTAAAATAAAAGTAAGTAAAATTAAATAAACTATAATAGAACTAAAAAATTAAATGTTTCCATAAAAACGCCTACATGGCTGCAATAACATTCATTTCGGCGATTAAAATAATGTCAAAGCTTCGAATTTAAGCTTTACAAATTAATAATAAATTTGCATTGCCCTTTAGGTAACTCAGTATTTCAATCCACTCAAAATATTCTTTAAATAATTTCCCCCTAACTTTATTTCATAACTCATCCCGGCAAAAATTCTTAAAACTAATTAAATACAATTGCAATTAATAAATAAAATCAAAAAAACTCACCTAAATTACTGTTGGCATTAGCAAAATGTTGTTGCAATTGCGCATGCAGTGCATGCTGATGTTGAGCGAGTGGTGTAAGCGGTGGTTGTTGTGGCTGTTGTTGTTGCTGCTGCTGTTGTTGCTGTTGCATTTGCTGCATTTGTTGCTGCTGCTGTTGTTGTTGTTGTTGTTGCAGGGTGCCCAATTGATGGGCAGATTGTGAATGTGATACCAGTGTTCCTCGATTATCACCAGCACCGGGATGCGTTTGGCCGCTCATGTACTGTGTGTTGGCACAAATTTGTTGGGCCGACTGTGATGAAGGCACATTTGTGGTGGTTGTTGTTGATGATGATGTGTTATTGTTGCTGTTTGGTACATTGTTTGTGTTGTTGGCTGGACTCGTTAGGATGGTTGGGTGGGTACCATTGGATGGGCTGTATGACTCTTCGCCTAAAAAAAGTTGATGATTTTAATTAGTTGCTTTTCTGTGTTTTTATTTTAGCGAATATTTTCATAATTTTGTAGAAGATAATTTTTTATAATGTTTAAATTTTGCGCTCGATGTGCCCGCGTTATCATCTTTCGAATGGGAATGAACTAGAGGCGACAGCTTTTTGTCGTAATGTGAAACTTTCTATTAATTTTCGAAGCAAATGTGTCTTGGCTAAACATTTGTCATGATTCTGTTTAAAAACCTTACAATTGTTTTAAAAACATAAATTTCAACAACTAAGGACTATTAAGGTAACAGTTTAAGGAATAAAGGTACAATGTAACGTTAATTGATACAAAAATGAATGAAGGACGTAACAAACAATGTTTAAAAAACAAAATAAAAAATGTTAACGCCTAAAAATCAGTTCAATTGGCACAAAAAAAGTGCACAATAAACGTTGTTATTCACAAGCCAGTAAATTAATTAAATTGAAGCGTCGTATAGTGTGCAGTTTCCTCCATTCATTTGTCAACATGAAACAAAATTCAATGTTCCGTTTCTTGAAACATAAGAAAATTAATCTTGCCAGACGTCCGACATATTTCGTCTTCTCTTAACTATAACACACAAAGGAAACGTAGAAAAAACACTGGAAGCGAGCGTCTTTTCATTTCAGACTTTATTAAAAAAAGAGCCGGCTCATTTATATTGCAAAATTTGTCTGTTTCTTAAGCTTTGTTGTTTCAGTAAGATATAGTTTGTCTTAAACTCATCGGGGACATGATATGGCCAAACACGGAAAGAGAGATTTATTTTCACTATCATTGGGTCGACATTTTATTTGATTTCTTTTCATTTCTATTTTGGGTCAAAAATTAAAATACAAATTATGATGTGAATGTTAATAAAATATTCATCCCCACAAAACAAACAAAAAAAAAACATAAAATTATGTAAATAAAAGGAACTTGAGACCTAAGAGACTTAAAACTCTGCCCAAAATGATTCATCGCAACGAAATGATTTGTGTAAAATTTCACGCGAAAATGTAAACAGCGTGAGGGGGTCAATTAAGTGATTAATTTCAGTAATTTGGAGCGCCTGGACTACGCAAAGTGTTTGCAAATTTAACAACCTCGCCTTTGTATTAAGTGGCGGTTGGGTTTCATTAATTAACCTTTTGGGTTCGTGGAGACTGAAGAGCCGTTGTAGGTCATGATCTGCAGTTATGAGCATTAAATGTAAACGGTTGGATTTATTGGTGTATTAACCTATTGACCGATGTGATACTTAAACTGTGTCAAATTGTTTTGGTATTTTTATTAAAAAATACATTGTAAAATTTTTACACAAAAACTTAACAGCGTTTTAAAGCGCCATCTAAGGATGAACTTACGAATAACAAAACACATTGAATTAAACATAATACACATAAATCATTGTTAATGATTGTCTTACAGGTGAAGCAAGCCAATATTTTAATTGTTGTTAATTTACACACAAAATTTGCATTTCATTCAATTATTTTATATAAAAAAAAACAATGCAATTAATTTCATACAGAGCCAATGAAAGATGTAATGAATGTGGTGAATGGATGAATATTTTTTTTTTATTAATAAACAAATTAAAACAATTGAAAACAAATGAGAAAAAATAACAATAATTAAATGAAACTCACCTGGTTCTGGAATCGTTGCGATTGGACTTTCTGGCAAGAGTATACCTTTCTGGACAAGGTCTTCTCGGTTGGCACGGACTGATATTTTTCTTTCGAGCGCTACAAATTGTGAGAATGAAATATAAAAGAAACACACACAAACAGACAAAACAAAAATAAGAGGGGCTTTTATTACAAATTTATTAGTTTAAATAATAAAATTTAGAAATAATAGGTTAATTTAAAATAATTATAAACAACGTCTGTTAGGTGTAGTTGGCGTTAATGTGTTAAATAAAAATGTTGCTATAGTTAATTCGTATGCAAAATAATTCAAACAAAAATACTTATGGCAAAAGCACAAACAACACAAAGGAACAAAAATAAATAATAAAAGATCATCAGAAAAAGAAAACTCCCACAATATTTTCCAGCTGTTGCTGTTGTCTTTTAGCTGGGTATTTAATTATGTAGGTACTGAGATTCTAGATTTTCTTTAGCATTGAAAACGATTTTATGTACGCAACAAAATGCTGTGGTGAGGCCGGAATTAGGAATGTGGGAAATATCAAGATTGTGGTGATTTTCTTTTTCCGGTTTTAAAAAATTAATTAATTTGTTTTGCGATAAGATGAAAAATGTACAATATTTATTATGTGGATGGTGGATGAATGACAAAGCCGACGCAGCATAAATAAATGTTATTTCGGCTTAATTTTTGTGGTAAATATAATTAATTAAAAACATTTATTTTTTAAATCATTTCATTTAAATTTATGGTTAAAAACCAAATACACCGGAAATGAAATAATCGAATGTGATGAAGTGAAAACACACTTACACAAAAACACAATCACTCCAGAAACATACAAAAATCATGTGTAATTCCATTAAAGATACACAAACGAAAGAACAATACATAATGAAACAAAACAAAACATGACAAGTGATAAGAAAACGATTTAGCCCATTAATCGACAACATAAAACACAATTTTATCGTACATATTTATACATTTAAGTGTTTGATTGTGTGACCCGACCAAAAATGTGGCCAATTTATTTACTCAAAAATGAGAATGGGGAGGGGGACTTCAGATTATAACACAAAAGGATCGTAAACTTAATTCAGCGATCTGATTAGTATTGGTTTTAATTATAATAAAACAACAACGAATTTTAAATAATTATAACCAAACCCACAGACAAGAAACCCAATTGGGCCAGATTCACCATTAACATGATAATGGGCTGTGCCCGATGTCGCCTCATCTTATATTTTAGTCAATATGCATTATTATACACAAATATAATAAAACCCAACACCAAGTCAACTTATAATCTCGACCGCACCAAATTCCATCACACCCACGCTACATAAAACAATAAAAAAAATGTGTAACACAAAATATATTATAGTTGATCAGCCGAATTGTGAAAAAAAAATCATTTTCGTGGAAAATGATGGAGAAAATGAAACAAAATGTTGAGAAAAAAATTGTATCGCACAAGATTTTTTTTTCATATTTGACTTACATTTGGAGGTGGCTTCAAATTTGTCGCTCTTCTTTTTCCGCTTCCATTTCCATGGCTTAAAGAAGCGACCGAGTGCGCTAAATTTGCTCTTCCGTTCGAGCGGCGGCGTTCGCGTACCTGTCGACCCCAGACTGTTCGTTCGCAGTGCAGCACCATTCTGTTTTTTTGCTGCAATAAAAAATAAACACAAATTAGCAAACATGTCAATTTCATTTAAATATTCATTAATTTAATATAATAAAAAAATATCAATTTAAAAAAAAAAAAAATCGGATAATACAAATATTCTGATATAATAAACTAGTTGTCCCTTTCGTCATAGAACCAATATTACTGTACCTACATTATGATATTTACTGCAAAAATATGATTTAACTAACATTAAGTCAACAACATTCCACATGAGGAGGTAGAGCGACAGTAGAAGGTGTAAACAACAAAGCACACCAGTTTAAATGAAAATTACACCAAGCCTATGGAAGGTGAGTTGTGTGTGTTTTTTTAAATATAAATATATGAACTTACACACATAAATTTTCTTTGTAGCACACAACTGTTTTCCATTTCAACTGATGGAAAGTCAGTGAACCTTACATGGAGGTGGGAGGTTGTGAAGCTTTTGTACTTAATAGGCAAAAGACCTGGAATGTTTATTATAAATGAATGTGCGAGATGAAATGAGGTGTTTGAAAGTGAAGAGTTACTCATTACATTCGAATGCACTCAGTATGACTATGCAATCTGATGCAGTGCACTAAAACTGTGTGTATTATGTGCGCGATGATCTATTTTATTTTTTTTTATGTGTTTGTTTACAGTGGAGCAGCAGTTTATCTTTTTTGTTTTCATGTTACCGTGTTCTGTGGTTTGGTTGTAGGTTACATATGCGGCGTGTTATCTGTCATTGTACAAAAACTGATTACATTTTACATTGTTGTGAGTTTAGTGAAATAGATTTTTTGCAAATTGAATTTTTTATTTTTTTTTTACTATTTTATAGAAAAAATTGAATAATATTTGAATTAATTAAGAAATATGTCAGAAAGTGGGTATAACTTAAGGCGAATTAAATTAATTTCAAGAAAAAAAATTCTGTTGATATCATTTTGAGCAATAGTTCGCTTAATATAAACTCAAGAAAAAATGATAGAATTCAAATTATTCAATCCACACCTCCTCTTTCAAATAGTTCATAAAACATTTTTCATAAAATAAAAAAAAGAAATTTAGCTGCATTACCACTTCTAAAATTTAGTCCTTTATAAATAACTTTTGCAAAAAAAAACTATTACAAAGAATGTAACTAAACACGACGCTAAAACAAAGCGCACCAACAAACAAAAGCATTCTTCGCTTCATCCATTCATAACTCTGCGTCTTTTACGATCATTCACAACACACCCCCACGTCACACAATTAAGGTATGAGCATCTATACCGACTAACTACAGTGCACTTATGACTAAAACATGTGTTTATTCCACCTCATATAACCACAGTGTGTAACAATGCAAGTGCTAACAAGAATAGTGTAGTGTATCCATCGCTCCTTGTTGGCAAGAGTTTGTAATGAAAAAATAATTGTTTCACGGATTTCTTTTTCAGCGATCCTGCTAGCAGCGAGCATCAGACAATGCAGACAACCGCAGACGCCGCAGGACACAAAGCTTTACACATATGATGGCACTTTAAATCAACTTGATTGAAATATCAATACATTTTCTTTTTATTTTTCAGTTTCCCAACCCCCTCACTAAAATCACCATAAAATAATTCTCGTATTTTATTACAGTGACAAGCCCCAACCCTTAAAAAGCGTCGCGACTTTCGATTCATTGCGACGCACGTCTTCCGCTTTATCATCTCTTTATATATTTGAAACAATATTATCTACGTGCACCATATAGTTACTATTGTATTTAAGCTTATGTGTACATAAGAATTATACGTGATGCGTGAGAGTATGTATTACACCTATTGTCATTATTAATTGTGTTAGCGGTTAACTGTGTACGTACGAGGGTGGTAAGTGTGGGGTGGTTGGCAAATGTTGTGCATAACTACATCCATCAATTAATTAAATTCTTGCTCTGTGGATGTGGAATATCCTTTTATTGAACGTGTGTATCATAATTCATATTGCTGTGGAGGTACGATGGGAGTAAATTTATCAAAACTTTCTGTACAGGATCATGTTGCGTAATAAGGGTGTAATCAGCGAATATTTGGATGATAATGTTACATTGGTAACAATTAATAAATCAGATAATTTAATTGGGATATGCTGCTTCAGTTTTTAGTTATCTTCCCGGAAATGTGCGTGTTATTTGGGAAATGGTAAACCGGTAATTATTGTTTTGGGATAGAAAATATTAACAGAATTAATTAGTATGTAGTTAGTTTATTAGATAAACCACGTATGAAGGACTAAATAGTAATTGTGGTAAAACATTATGACGCAGTGAATTAATGCAAAAAAGTGGTGACAGTTGAATTGTCATTAATTAACAAGCCATGTATTTAATTTCATGAAACGCCAAAATGTAGACTAAATAAAATTTAACCACAATTATTAGTATTGTAAAAAATGAATAAAAACGGGCGATTCTTAAAATTTTAAAGCCTATTAAAGTATATTATAAATTAATTTAATGCAACAATAAACTATTGGGAATAATTTTAAAATAAGGTTTTAACAGTTTTTAAAATGTGTTTTACTTGAATTACCAATCTTAATAAGCTTTTAAAGTGCGACACAATTTTCCTTATTCATAATTAAAGCCCACAATCATTTTAAATTGCTACAAATTTTACAACAATTAATTTTCATATAGATTCATCTCAAGCAGTTAATGAAGAAATAAAGAATACAATGAGTTCACATTGTTGGCAAAAAGTTGGAACAAAACGACGTCAATTAAAGTGAGTGAGTTGCCCATCACCACCACATCACATTCTCACTACAGGTCTCAGATGGCTGTCTTCTTGTAAGTCGATCACACAGCTACGTATATTAATCTCGGCACATCTTAGCAAACGTATTATTGTGTTGATGAGACGGTGTCTTCAACAATATCGTAATTTCATCAAGAGGGTGAATGAATAAGGATGAAAATGGCTTGTTTAGAAAAAAAAAGTAGTAGCTTAATGTGTGTGAGACTTCATTCATCGAAACAATGAAGATGGATGATCAAGTATTATAGATTGGATGTGTGGGAGTCGATAAACAAAAAGTAAATGTCTTTAATCAGCTGTTTACAATCAAAGCTTCCATTTGCTAATCACTTTTGTAGATCAAACATGTCAATGAGTTGCAATGTTTGTTCTTGTAAGTCAACTTTGAATTCTGTATAGCATTCTTAATGAAGGAATGAAGAAGACACGAAAAAATAGAGGTCCTTAAAACGCTTAAATTTGGCAAAAAAAAAATTTGTGAGGAAAATATAAATGGCTTAAGCCGTTGGTAAATAAAACGTGTAATTTTTTGGAAACGGCTTAAGCGATTTATATTATTTAATAATTAAATTTATTCTGAATTTTTATATTAATTTTAAATTAATAACGACAAAATAGTAGCGTTCTATTTCAACAAAACGATATTTGGTTTATATTTTAAACAGTAATTTCTCTGATCGACAAGAGGTGGCGCTGTTTTATTATTATTATTATTATTTATGGAATAAATTCAGAAGGCTTTGCATCACTTGATGGCAACATAAACACAATGTATTTCACTTTGTTAAAATCATAAATAGCTAAATTTTGGTTAATTTCTTGATTAATTATTTGTCAGCGCCACTTGCGGTCAATAGAGTAGTAAGTATGCGATCTTAATAGAACAAGACCATTATATTATATTATATTAAATTTTAAATTATTTCCTTATTTTACGGAAAAGCTTTGTAACAAAGTAAGCAGAGGTAATAAACCCAACGTCACACACTCTTTGTGGTATGTTCTTCAAGCTTATGCGTGGCAACAATACCCATTTCTACAAATGAAACCGTTAGACAATTAAAAAAACAAGAAACCGCATTTTAAAAGTACTCAACCTTAGTTACATATTCATAATATGTGGGGAAAAAAGTCATCAAATGACCAGTGTTATTTCTTTTGCCACCGAGGAGCAGTAGTTAACTAAGAAGCGTGACGAAGTATAACGTAGAAAATAGTTTTACCTTTAAGACGCTACAAACTGCATGAAATGAACTTCAAAGAATGCAGTTTATAGCACCACGTTGTAAACCGGGAAACCATGCAACAGAATGTATTTCTTTATGAATTTTATAATTACAGATAATATTACCACCAGGCATTCCGTTTTATTATTGTCGTCAAATTGCACATAGTTGTGGCGAAAATGGAAAAGAAAGTCTCAGCATTAAAGACAGAGCAAGGTGCTACTTAATGCATCCAATTTGCACGGCATCATAGCACAAGACAACCAAAGAATGTAGCACAACCAATAAGTGACTTATTTAATTAAGTTATTAATTAAGCCATTGACTCATTAACCATTTAAGTCATCAATTTCAAGATCATGCAATTGAAAAAGTAGGATTTTGAAACACGTAAAAAGAAGTGAATTTTCCAAAAATCACACAACCGTTAAAATGCACACCGCAATGAGTCAATGCACTCAATGTCTGGCTGTTGCATTATAAAATGCACAACATCTAGATAAAAAGAACTCCGGCAACATTAAAAATATGAACAACTTCAATTCAATATACGTTATCATTTCGATTCAAATGACTGAGCGAAATGGGCATTGCCATTGATGAAGTCGCAACAACAAGACAATGCAGGTCGTGCAATGCTCACAGCGGGAATAGTTATAGACAGTTGCGGCATGCGGCAATTCGCATCAGTGAAGATGCGCTTGGATGCATATCATGACATTTTGCTTCATATTTCGTTGCGGTTGCGCTTTAAGATGAAATCACTCGTCATGTCTCAAGAGAGGAGGCCGTTCGTGGATTTAAGTGAAAGAAATATAAACGGGAAATAAGGCAGGGAAAGCATTAATTGTCGTTGTAATCGATGCGTTATGAATGTATGGAATGCATTTGAAACAGAAACCTAAATAAAATTAGGTTTTTCATTAAATAAAGATAGAAAGTAATTTTGAAAAAATATTTTTTTCAAACTGAAAAATTATTTGACTTTTATAAAGCTTTAAAGTCCATTTCAGATTTTTTTATTAAACATTTAATTTGAATTGAAGACAAATCAATCAAGCCGTTTTCGAGTTTTGCAAAACCGATAGTGTGGACGGTCAAATTCTGAAACACAACGTTGCTTTTCTAACATCTTATGATCAAAACGACTTTCTGTGTTGACAAAAAACAAACAAAACAAGAGCAAAACCCAAGTATTAAATTATTTATTGAAAGAAGGCACATAACATAAGACGTAACGTTCAAAAACTTAAAATTTAAAAGCAAGACATTTTTGATAAAGCATTTGAATGTGATTGTGCTCTTGACAGAATGGAACTTATTTATTATTTCGCATTTTATGGGCACATACACTGCAGACGTACAGGCAAACAAAAACGAAGAGGTTGCGCTCAATTTAACATTTAAGGCAAACAATAATTGACCTTTCTTTTATTTGCATGCGCCTTTTGTACATACACTTATTGTGCGGAGATGTTCTTCTTAAAGAGGATGTTCTCGATGCTAAGAACACAATAGGCGAGGCGCACCAGTGCCAATTGTGATTCGAGGAGGCTTCGAGAGCACACAGCACACATTATTTGCATGCCAAAGGAGCGTAATTATTCTTCTGTTTTTAAATATGTACGTGCATATTATAAATAAAAGAAAACTTAAGAATATGAAGGTAAAGGACTTTAGACAATTTATTCGAAAAATTTCAATGCACATTAATACTATGTTGTGGATGCTTACTCACGAAACAAAAGCAATTTTTATTTTTAAATGCTGAAAAGGATATTTACTGGACTTTTTGGGGCATGGAAGTCAATTAAGGTAGAATTTTATATACGAGTACCTACAAATTCAAAAGGAAAAGCATTTTTATCTTCAAAAAACCTTATGTTTTATTTAAATTCAATTGAAAATTCAGGCTCCCACAACAACAAAAAATACTGTTTTCATTTCAATCCTTTATTGAGATGCAAAAGGATAATTAACAACATTAGCAAGTGGGCGGAAATTAACAATAAATTATTAAATTCGATAACATGATACAGGAAGTCAAGTCTTCATGAAATGTAAGTTTTCGGACATTATCCTCGATTCTCTATTTATAATTAATCCAACTCCGTCCACCTTAATATTATATTTATAGAAATTTAATGCCCCTATATAATCCTGCAAATCTGAAATCTGAAATGATTTTAATATGAGAGACCTAATACACATCCAAATTAACCCAATTGAATGATTTACAAAAGTGTACGTTCAAAGAAGAAATGCTCAAGTTTGTATCACTATTGAAAGCCGTAAATCGTTTTAATAAATAAATGAATTTTAAATGAACTGACACAAAGAAATGTCTGAAATCCGACTGCAACGATTCCGCTCACATTAAAATTGTAAGAATCAATTTAGATTCAATTCGCTAACTAACGTCTTGCGAATATACATGTAGTACAGTGTAGGACTTCAAAATGATTATCGAGTTTGTTATAAGTTCAACACAAATTTAATAAATAAACAACTAAACGACCGTGTGTGTGTGTGGGGGGGGGGGAGGGGAATCAATCATGCTTAAAATATTAATAGTATCGCTACGAAGTATAACATTTAGGAACCGCGAAATCTGCAAAAAAAAAGCGGTTCTTGAAAATTTTTATTATTTCTTAAATGATTGCGGGAATTTATTTGTCAGTGTTTGATTTTTTGTTTGAAACATTTTGGCACCTTCTAATTTAATAATTGAGTTGTTAAGAATAAATTCGAAAATCTTGCTTTAAAAATTTGAAACAATATGTGAAAGCAGAATTAAAGCTTTAAATGAAAACAATTATTTTTTTAAAGCTTTTGTTGTTCGATAATTTAATTTGAGTGTCTGTCTGTTAGAGTCCACAAATAACATTTGTTTGAACTGCATAGCAGCTAACATTTTAGTCAAATAAATTCAATTGAAAAATCAATATTTGTGTTAGGATGCGTATGGTCATTTTAAAATGTAATTAAACCATTTTCCCTGACTCGATCTAATTTAATAATTTTACTAATATGGTGCCTAATTAATTAATTTTCACAATAAAGTGGAACAGCATTAATAATGTTCATTCAATATTTGAAAATATGAAAACTTCAGCTATTATAACAAGACGAACTCCTGATATTAAATGTGGAAAAGCTGGCGTGTATATTCCAGACAATACAACGTTGCCATGGCAATTCAAATTCGGGATGCAGAACAAAAACGGCAGGGTGAATGCGGCTGATGATGATGTTGCCGCATATGTATGCTGGCGTTGTTTCCCTTTGGCATGACTATCATACTTATACAGTGGCAAAAGCCCTATTTTTCTCTAAAAAAAACTTTGATACAAAGCGTACCACAGTATGTACCAGGCAAATGTATAATTCAATGAAGTACACTGCGGGAATGTATATAGTCTACAACTGAATGTAGACGTACTGAAATATATAATATGTATGTTGTTTCAACCAGAAATGCAACCACGCTTTGCTATAGTTCAGCGACGCGGCGCGGCGCCCCGGCGCCGATGCCTCCCTCACTTCAACGACGACTCTTTACTCTACAATGTGAAGCGTCGAAATGTGTGTGCGACAGATGATATTCTCTTCTGCTCTTGATATCGATTTTACGTTCAGCATACACTTTGCCGTCTCAAATTTTCATCCAAGCTTGGCATATATTGTTTTTCTATTTTTCCCCATATTGTAGATGTAGTACTACATTATTTTATGTACATTTAAAGATAGACAAGGAACTTTAACACACATATTTATATAGAACATTGTTTGCGTATTGGTTTCCATCAACACTACACAAAATCAGACACCGCATCCACCCACATTGCAAAATTACTGATCGATCATTTACGAGGAAATAATATTTAAATTATATTACAGAAAAATTAAATTGATGGTGTCACATCTCCAGACTTTAGCGAATATTTTTAAACAAAAAAATACATGGGTACGTATATACCGTCTTCAGTCCAATGATCTCTGTTCCAGATGTTTTCTATTTAAATGGAAAGCATTCCTCACTTCAGACATTAAACACATGTGACGTGTTTAACGTTTATAATAATATTTCACATGATATAGGGAAAGAATGCGCCCTATAAACAAATCATTTGCGTTTGACAACCGATAAAAGAACAATTTTAGGAGACGGAATTTTTTCTTTTTTTTTGCATTTTTACGATGACAAAAGTTTTTGCTTATTTTACGTTTATTTGCAATGTATTGACAGAGCGATTTGCACAAAAGCGTATGACAAAATATGTGGGACAATAAAATAAAATTGATGTACAGTTATTTATCTATTACGCCTCATTGCAAAAAAAATTTTTTGTGTCGGTTTTGTGCTTTAGAGAACTCGTAATGATTAAAATCAGCCACTTTTCTGATCTCTTCCAAGGTCAATATTTTTAATATCAATTTATTGACCTTGAAAATTATCAGACAATGATTTATTTTATTTATTTTTTAGGCAATTAAAATTGAACTTGAAATTTTGTTGTTTATTGAAAGCATTTACCAAGTCAAATAAGAAAATTATTAAACTATTTACTAGCATAAAATAAAATAAGAAAAACTAAATTTGGTGCAAACTTTTCCCAAGAAAAATATTCATTAATTCATTACTAATCGTTTTGTTACTTTTATTATTTTATTCTTATTTTCCTCAATCACATAAAGCAAAAACAATCAGTTAATCGATATATAATTTTAGTACAGGATTTTTTTACACATTTCAATCATGCAGCGTCTTTTCTCCAGAGTGCTTTCATAGTTACGAGTGTGTACTTATATTTATTGCAATTTAAAGTTAATGAAACATCATTCATCAAATTGTTTCTTTCTTCAATACAGAATTGCCCCAATACAAAAAGAAAGTGCAGTGCATCATGCTGTTTGCAATGATGGGAATGACTATCGTAATTTAAAAATGAGTGCACTTTAGTGTGCAATAGAACTACAGATAAATTAAATGGAGCATTCCATGAGTAATTAAAGTATTGTGGTTTTATTAAAATATTTAATTGCTAATTAATTAAATGAGATTAATTTTTGATGAAGCAATAAGCGTTATACTTATTGACAATTTGATTACATTCAATTTAATAATGAGTGTTATATTGATTCTATTTAATTTCCTTCAATACACTTATTATATTGACAATATAATTGATTAAAAATAAAAGTTAGATCTACCAATTGATCTTGTAGAAGGCCAATAACAAGGTCAATTCAATTATTTAAAATGATATAAAAATTTATTTAAAGTATTGATGCAAAGAAATATATTGACAATATTATTGACTGTCACTGAAAATCTTGTCTGTAACTGTAAGTAAAAAACAATAGGAATATAATTTTTCAAACGTTTAAATTTATAATGAATCGTTTATTCGTCATTCGTAATAGAACAAGTTTGATAGCGAATAAAATAAATTAAATAACAAAAACCAATGAGTCATAAAATGTTTTATTGAAACTATTATACAATTGCACGTGAGAAATTTGTAAAATATGTACGATTGTTGAATTGTGTAAATAATTGCATAACCAACATTTTGATGAGATCACCTTAATAGTTTTTACTCTCATAGCTGTTTTAATGATTCCATTTGAATACAATAATTAACGGAAGTTGATAATATTTAATTTTGTGTAAAAAGCAAAAAATCGCAACAATTTTTTGCGAATTAATAATGTGATTTCAAAGTAAAAGCTTTCAGAAAAAATAAAAAAATGTTTGTTCATTTTTATAATATTAAAATCTTTATTACTAAATTGTGGAATGCAAAAAATTTATGAGATGAAAAGTTTCAGTTGATGTTTTTAAACATAAACAACTGTTGTTACAAAAAAAGTTTAAAAACATCGCATTTTTTAAATTTAAATTGTTTAAATTTCAGCAATAAAAAAAACAGAACAATTTCAATAATGAAAAATAAAACATTCATTTCACATGGAATGCCCATAAATAAAAAATAAAAACAAGAATAACATTCACATTTCACACACAAGTTTTTCAAGTTCAATTTATAAATAAGCAAAAGCGATTGATGCAGAAAATGGATAAAACTAATTGTTTGAAAACAAAACACCTCTCTCTCGTCTTTATGTTCACATGTTACACAAAAAAACGCTGCCGTGCGATTTCGATTTATGTGGTATGGCTCTGTCTAACCAGCAACCGCGGCACCGTGTTCTGGCTCGCTTTAATATCACAAACGTGTGGCACACATTTCGCATCTCTAATGCATAATCGCACATATATGTAAATGATTGTTATTGTTTGGTTAACACAACTGGCAAGAGTGTACCCCTACGATGAATTACAGAAAAACACATAAAATATAAGAGGAGGCGCAAAAGAAACCTGCAGGCAGCAGCATTTCAAAAAAAAAAAAAAAAATAGAATGAATTTATAAGTCATGTGATAATACAATGCGCATTCTCACGCGCAGGCTTATAAATAGTTGATGTGGCATTGCACATTATAATCGTTTGTAACTGACTAACAATCTGATTAGATTAATATCCACAGCTTAATACTTATTGTTTGAATTTATTTTACAGAAATGCAATTATATGATTGAATTTGCACGACATGGACTGCAATTATAATTGTACAACTTGAATAGACCAACAATTGATTCAAGATAATGCATAAAAACACAAGCAGCGTGATGCAGAGGAAGCTTAAAGCCAAATGAAAATGTGTTTTTGTTTGACTATTAAATATTGTGTGATCTTTGAATTGCGTCGTGTTTGTTGACATCGCATATACACATGATTGGAATGCGATATAGCAGGTGTTGCTTATCCATACCAAGTTGTGTTTATGCCACGAAAACTATGACGAATGAAGTAATGGAAGTAATAAACCGAATGATGACAAGATTCAGCCGTGACGTCATGTCTTTAAACGTATAATCTTCGCAAATTGTGGGTTTGTGCGTATGACCAAATGAATTCAATTGGAATTTTTACTGAGAATGAGGATACTAAGTAGTAAAATGAATATTAATTCTTACAAATTCTCAGCTGACTCATTTAATGTGCTTTTTTTTGCATTTTTATTATTTAGGTGGATTAATTTTATGGAAGATTTTTTTTATTCAAAACAGAGGATGATGAAGTGCAAGTGTTTTTTATTATTTCTGACATAACATAAACTTTTTTTTTAATCCGCAGAAATTTATTATTTAATCATTTAATGTAGCATAATTTAAATTTGGCAAGTTTTTTTAGAGTAAGCATATTGCGCGAAAGAGACAGAAAAACACAAGAAATAATTTGAAGAGAGAGGAGGACGGAACTTAGTTTTTATTTTAATGTGTGGGAATTAATCACGCTAAAACCGCAAACGTGATCGGTACGAAATTTTATACACGAATTTGTCAACATTCTGAAGTAACATTGACATATTTTAAATGCGAAAATAAACCGTGAAAATCGCGAAAAAAATCGCAAACATCTATGAAAAAATTGCCTAATTCCAAAAACGATTGCGGGAATTGGTTTTGTATGTGTTCGATCAGAAAAAAAACCCAAACTCATTTAAAAATATAATTCTGCTTTGTATGTGTTTGAAAATAACGCTGGAGAGTTGTAAATAATAAATTCAAATAACAATTTATACCGTATTAATATTTATTATTTTTGAGGTTATGTTTCGTCAACAACCATTTTTGTTTCATTCACTTAATATAAAACGATACACAGTTCGTCTCATTTGTGTAATCTGCGTTCGCCAGCAGATGCTCCCGTTAATTTTGTAAAAAAAAAAAAACTGGCAAAAGGGTTCAAAGATCTGCACCAATAAAAAAAAACGTATTTTTAATTTTGAAAAAAATAATCAAAGTAAATAAACTTCTAAGCGTGCGCTATTTTGGGTCAGAGACAGGTGGTGTCGCAATATTCCCAGAGAAGCTTAAACGCGTAAAGCGAAACTTTACATTGGGAGCCGTCACATCACCAAAGCAAAATACCATTAAAGAAAGGGAAGAAATTGAAAACAAAATTAAAAAGACCGGTTTTAAATCTCAAAGAAATAATAAACGATGAGCGCGTGCCACCGCAATGGATATGGACATGGTGCAACGCAACGCGGGCGCGGTGATGCGGTGGTTCAACCACATAATACGACATAAAAGTATCAACCGAAAATGCAGCATATGCGGATAAATGTGTACACAAACTTATGGTAGAGACAGACACAATGCATATTTTGGTGTAAATATGTACATTGGACGTTTGTACATAATGTGGCGGTGCATTGGACACCGGACAAATTCCAGGCTTAAAGATAGGGCATTAAGCTTTTTGTTTAATTTGTCAATAATAATTTGTGCCGCATATGTGGGGAAATATAAATAGAAAATACCTGGGAAAGGGTGTGTTTTGGTGCAGTAGTGCAACTTTTTATATTGCTTATAGGCGAGAGATTAAAATTAAAGCAACAATCAACTATTGAAGGGAGTATATGAAAAAGTTATTAGTTTTTAAATTGTGTGTCTGGATAGTCACACACTCAGTCTTCATTTACAAATTTAAACACAAACACACACAAAAGTTTCCTATTTAAAATTAACAATCAATTGTATGTACCTGCAACAAAAGCGTCTACCAATTTGGCAACGTTGCCTTGTCGGGGGCTTTTATTGCATGAAGAAAAAAGCACGTTTTTCGCGCCAACGGACATTTATTCTTGTTCCTCGCGCGGCTATATTTTATTTGGATTTTTCTTTTATAAAATCCAAACATATTTTCGTTTGTTTCGTCCCATGCTTATAAATGAAACCGGTTTACTTGTAACATGTAAATGCCTACAAAGCATTATACATAAGTATAAGCGAGTAGATCTGTTTCAACTGAATATCTTGTGCCTTGAGACTCTAAAGAATATACGAAAAATTATATGGACGATATATAAAATAATATAAAAGATGAACACACGCACCAAAAGGAAGGAAACATCACTGGGATCACAAATACCCGCAGCTATATTCGCATTTTGTGCTTCACAGCAGCGGCGTGTGTTGATTTTACAACAATAACATGCAGCAACAAAAGCACCATATCATCGGCTAACTATACAATAATAATACACTTCCACTCACATGATGATTGTGCGTTTGATTAGATTTAAGATTAAGCCCCAGAAACGGTTGTATAATTAACGGTTTTGAAAAACAGTGGCTTACAGTGCGGTGTGTAAGTAATTACATTTTAACAGATTTTAATGAACTTGCAGCGCAGTTGTGTTAAGTTTAACAAAATTACACATTACACGGCATTGAAATCGATCATAGAAAGTTGTGTTTGGTTGTACAAAATTGAATTCAAGTGTTTTGTGTCAACACTTGAGGAGCTGAACCAATTAATTTTGTTTACAATGAATTATATTGAAATTTGATGCTGTTAGAAGAAACAAGAAATACAACGAGAAGATGAAGAAGCAATGGAACTTCTTAAAGTGCAAAGAAAAGTTTGCAAAATAATAATTGTTGAATGTTTAATTAAAAGGTGGGCCTCACTCTTGTTACTTCACTTCTTTACCTGAGTTTTTAATCAGACCCAAAACAGTGAACACTTAAAGATAAGAAATTAATTTTAAAGACAAACGTCGCATTTTCAATTGGGCGGAGGAGATAGCCCAAAGAATTTACAAATACAAAACTGATTAAAAGTATTAGAAGCCTTGTATTAACTTAAATTGCTTATGAATCTATTCAAAATGAAGTTATAATCAATTGCTAAAACAATTATATCTTCAGCCTAAATCATTTACAAAATAAGTTTACAATTGTAATCAAAAAACAAATGATTATTTTGAATATAAAATATATTTCTTTTAAAATTAACTAATTTATGTATTTTGTACTAAAAAATTATAATTAATTCCATTTATTTTTAAACTCTCATAAATTATTAGTAACCACTGCATTGCGCAATTTATTGTTTTTAATACAATGCATCACTTAACTGCGTCAAAAGGGTGTGGATGTGATTTTTGCCCCCCATCAAAAATACACGCGCATTAATGTTAATGCACACTGTCCCATCACTCTCGGTTTAAAACAAAAAGAAAACAAAGCACACAACTATAACTAATTAATATTCTGAGATTCTTCAACTTGCACATGCATTTCAATTTTGAAGCGACAGGAAAATGTGAAACCCGCCAGACAAGCCGCCATCACACATAGTAAATACTCCATATTCATTGTACGTACTGCAGCTATTTACTTTTCATGCAAGTCTTTTCCTGCTGCACTAATGTTATAGCTATAGTGTACGCAAGTACTGTGTGTCAAACATTTGACGGTTTTAAAATTACACTGTTGATGGGAAGGAGCATGCAAGGAATAACGTATGTAATAGAATTAATGACAGATTGATTGGAAGGGCTGGTCAACCTTCAATTACTGCTTTGTGTTTCAAAAGGGTTTATGTAGTTCTTATTCACGTGTAAGATTGAGAATTTATGTTCAAGAAGCATCAGACAGCGTTGTGGAGTAATTTTACTTATTGCAATTCGGAGTAATTGGTAACGTAAACGTTTCTTTTTTGCGTTTCTTTTTTAAATGGGTTAAGCTTAAATTCCTTACTTAAAGCCTTAGTGAGTGTAAAAACTACAATTAATTGTTCAAAAATAATTAATTTATTTACTTTTAAATAAAATATTAAAAGCTTAAAAAATATTTTTACCGGTTCAGAAATAATTTACGTTCGTCAAAATGAAACTATAACCTTAAAATTCGATTACCAATATAAACCAATTATTAATCCCAAAAAAGATACTGTAGCCTTCAAAATATATTAAAAATTAATCAAAAGTATCAAGTTAATAATATAAGAATAAAAATCATTCAACACTATAGTTCAGAAAATCGAAGTTCGACTGTAATTAGACTAAAATAATTAACGAAAAAAAAATTAGTTTACTTTAAAAACTTTAAATGGCGTTTACAGTTTTTACTGATAAATCGTAATTTTTTTTAACGGTTAATATTATACAGCATATTATTAAACCGATAAAAAATGAATTAACTTGATTTTTAAGCGAATTAAACTAAGTTACACATATGTAAAGCGTTTTTTTATGAAACGCTGATCACAAAAGAGTACAATATAAAATTTTAATATGATGTAAGAGGAGTTCATAAAGATTGTAGGTACTTTTCCATAACGAAGAAAACTCTCAGCTACAGCTAAATTAATATTATACTAATTAATATATTAATCAGAACAAAACAGGTGATGGAAATTAATTTGCACGACAATATCAAATGTCTCACCAACGGGCAATTATTTTCAAATATCACTTAGCCTCTCGTATTACTGCAAGGCAGTTATATGATCTATAATAAGATTTTATTTCGTTTTACGAGTAGGTACAAAAATGAGAACATAATATATATTTAGGTCCAAGTATATTTCCATCCAAATGTATTGATTTCCTCAACATAGACTTTTCTTTTATATTTAATTCATTGGTAATTTTAGCTCTCAAGCCTATAACTATAGATGCAGAAATTTCTATCTAAATATAATACCTAATTATAAATAAATTAATGGATGAGTGAATGTGCGATGTGTGTCGTATCAATATTATGTGCAAGAGTTATCTCATACTCGCATACGGCATCGGATATGGAGCGGAATTAATTGTTTGTTTAAATTCTCTACACATTTCTACAAACCGGATGTTAATTTAAAATAAATGTGCACACACACCACACACACACACACACACAAAGTCAACAGTCAAGAGCCGATATATCATTTGGATTTTCTCCTCAATGATGACTAAATCGATCGATGTATGTAAAATATGCAATTGCTTTTAGCGCACGTTTGTTGGGAATACCGACGAAATTATTGTGATGGCGCATCAGTAGACACATACACAAACTTTAGAGCTGGTGTGTGCTTTGTTCTATCAATATTCATTGAAATTCATACATGAAATCGCTATTCTTACTACAGACTGCAGACACTCACCGTAATAATAACAATAATTGAAGATATAACGCAGTAAAACGCAAAGACAATCAAGATTCTCAACTTTTGCGTCATAAGAGTCGCGCCGCATTATTATTGCCATGCCACAGCGATGATTAAATCTTGTCATTAAAGTTTATATGTATGAGCAAATATTTAATGAACTAAATATTATTTGGATGTGCACTTTGTGAGTGGGTGCCTTTGTTTTGAAAATATTAATAATAATATAAATAAAATGGGCTCACCATTTAAATATACGGATGCATAACCAATAAATAAGCTCAGTTACCAGTTGGGAATGTGGTTGATTAATTCATTAATGAATAATCAAGCCATATGAGTAATGGCAACTGCTTAATCGCAATGGCTTACAAAATAATTAAAAGCTGATACATAAAGCCGCATGTTTTCATCGCTTTAATTAAATTATTTTACATCCAAATAAATAAAATAAAATATTTAATTAACTACCTACCCACAAATAATTAAAAACCAATGCATTTCAAAGTATTTAATCCAAGTTTAAGTTATATGTAGTAGAACCCAAAAATAAATTCTGTTCAACTTTGTGTTGGTCATATTAAAACGATCACATATTTTGCAAAACATTTGCGTATTATACAAGAACATGTCGCCAGGGAAGTATAAAGACTAAAAGTAAATAAATAGTCTATTTAAAAATGAATCAACGTCCGCAACACTACACATAGGAGGCTCGACTGTTTCAGACATGCGTTGTGTTTAATACAAATAACGCAACGGACGACGCCACCATAACATTGGCGTCTATTTAAAAAAAAATGTGCGTTTAAAAAACAAAACAAAAAAATACTCCCATTAAATACATAATTATTATGCGCGTGCGCTCGTTGGAAATTGCAGCATGAAAAACCAGCCTAATGCATAATTTTATGTGTTCATTTGTACATGAATTATGAACAACAAATAATTGCTGTACAGGGTGATTTGTTTATGACGTCCGCAATGAATTTTTTTTGCAAAATACTAAAATCTAAAATGACCCTAATAAATAAATTTAAGTAGTCAATAATACTAGACTAAGTAAGGACGTGGAATGATGGTTAACCATAAAATTATAGTAGCAGATAAAATTGTTTGTCTTTTAATAGGTGAAAAAAATTTCCCTCCGTTATGATTGCAGAGGACGATCGCAGATAAAAAAATAGTTCCGTCCTTCTTTGGCTTTAGTAAACTTTGTATGTGTATTTCTGTCTCTTTTGCGTTATCTGCGTGGGCCACCGAGTGAAGCCAGCATAAATTTTACAGAGTATTTAAGATCAAAACGTTAACTAAAATAATTGTTTTTAAAAATATCTTCGTGGCTTAAATATACGAAAAAAATTAATAATTAAAAATATTTTGTGATTAGACTTTCTAAAAAGTGACTTAAAAGTATAAACCGAATAAAATTTTAAAAAATTAATTAAAATGTACTTAAGTTCAATGTTTTATTTTAAATGTCGTTCAAGCTCACCAAAAGTAACCCGATTGAATGTTATTTAAATTCCATATTTAAATAATTAGAACAATTACAATTAAAGAAAAATAAAGTAGCCACCATGACATCACCCTGTACTGGACTAAAGTATAAATTGAATAAAGTATATTCAAATACTGTGTTGTGAGAAGTGCACTCAACGCGCGCAGGAAGCCGTACATAATCGATGCACCTCGGATTGCACCATCCGCCCCCCCCCCCCCCCCGTAAGTGTGGGAGATGCAAAATACAAATTTATTTGCATCCTGTTTATGTGTGCAAAAATTTTCTGAATGAAGATGCGTCTCTACATAATAATAGAATACTATAAAGTATAACCCATCAATGATATACGATTGCAGATAATGTGCACAGCACCATGATGTTCCTCTACTTAAACATATATTCATTTGAGTTTATGAATTCTAAAATTAAATTGAATATAAATAAATGGTGTGCGCGTATATATAGGGAGTTGTAGTGCAATGATTCGCGAAACCAGACATATGGGTCTTGCTTATACGCAAGCTCACACAAAACACGTTTCATTTATTTAACATAAAATGCATGCATCTCTTAATATATTATGATGTAGAAGTAAAATCCATTCATAGTTCGAACGCACGAGCACTGCAACGAGTGTGCAACGTTTAAGCATTTCAGAATAATAATTCATGTATGCATTAATGTGCAGCCTACAATACAACACATACTCGTTGCATTGCAATATGCTGCAATTATTCGATTAGCATGACTTGATTCTATGTGTCTGCAATTATGTACAGTAAAGTTAAGGCGCAAACAGTTTACAAGATATGGATATTACGAGAATGCGCGTTTGTTGGCGTAGTTTATATGCGTGAAACCACTTTCAGTTTCGATATTGAAGAAGTTCAGTTCAACTTTATGTGTCGAGTATGACGAGGTGTGTGTTGGATTAACGTAAATAACGGTTTAACGACTGCATATTTGAATTTTGAATACTTCTTCATATTTAACATTGAGGAAATTATTTAATTAACTTCAAAGCGTTTCCAAATTCTTTACGATTAAAATTATTTAAATATATGTGTTCTCGTAAGTCGTATGTACTCTAATCCTCTTTTTAAAGTCAAGAAAAAAGATTATCAAGGTCAAAATTAATAAAATATTACAAATAAAAATAATAAATTTTACAAGATTTTTTCAGCAAGAATTTTATTTCATTTTTCTCGTCGTGATTGGTTTTATTAATCCCGACGGAAAAAACAGAACAATAAAATTTTAAAGTTTAATACTTAATTTGTAATTTAAAGAAAGTGCACTGTTACAAAAATCATTAAAGAAATATAAATACATAACCTAAAATTTAAAACATAACCTCAAATAAAAAAACATAACCTAAAAAATTTGTCATAACTCATATTACTCGAAGGGAAAAATTACGTCCCTTTGACAACACTTAAATTTCATGTGAGAAATGCGTGTAATTGCCCAAGTACAGACATTGACGTTCAACAAAGTTACATCTTTGCAATAATTTCCGTATTCCTAATAACATTCCCCCAACACAACAATTAAAATAACTTACATCCCGACTATTAACTTCCTCCGGAAATTGCATTTTCTTTACTAAAATGGAGATATTAATCAAATTTATGAGCACATTAATTTGTAGCAACTAATTCCAGTTCCAGGTAACATCGTTTACCTTCTTTACACTAATTAGTGATAAATATTGAGCACCGCACAATAATCTTAACCCTTTTCTGAATTCACTATACATATTCAACCTAATTCGCATAACGACTTAAATATGCAAAATCATACGCACCTTTAACGGTTTTCCACGCACAAACCGCATGGCGCAAAGAGAAGGCGACGATGATACTCATCTCATTTTCACACAAAGTCACAAGACGTTTGAGGAATTCCAAATATGTGCGCATTAAGAAAATTAGCATCGCTCTTTGTTTACATAAATATGCCACTTTAAATATTTACACTGAACATCGGTTGCTCTTCGCATTATAGCCACATAAAATTCCATTTTAAATAAATAAATAAACAAAAAATTTGTAACCTCGTCAATAGTCATAGACAATTCCAAATGACTACTGTCAAGCAACAGTCAACAATTAATTATTGATAAGGTAATGATTATTTATAGTTTGTAAAAATAAAATCATGAAAATAATCCGTGACGAAGGTCTATGTCAAAATTGATTTTATAATTAGGAGGTATAATATTACTATTTAAAATAGAAAAATAAATAAATCAAGAAATATTTCCTTTTACAGAAAAACTCGTTTTAATTTATTTCAAAATAAAAAATTAATATAGTTGTAAGTAGGCTGTAAGAAATAAGTAAGCATGTTACTTGTATTATGAAGATCAAATAGACTCAACGAGAGCAAGTCTTTGTTGAAATTTAATTACTTTTAAATACACATCGGGAATGGGACGACAATCATACTCCAGTTAAATTGCGCCATCTAGCGCGCAAAAAGCGCACTAACAACACTAATCCTAAAAATGTAACAAAACTTTCAAAAAAAACCACAAACTTTAAAATTGTATTAAGTTGCACTACTCAAAATATGTTGACAAAAAGCTTACATTTTGACAGTACACAGCTTTGAGAATTGTGAACAGTTTGTAAATAAGGGTGATTCTTTTACACGAATAAAATTCTAAAAGTTCCAACAAAATGTTGTTGTGGTAAGTACATCATTTCTTTTTGTCAAAAGTTTTCAATACAGTGACCTTCATGTGGTTAAGTCGCCGTTGTCGTCTGTATCCAATCCATACGATTCCCAGATACGCTCTTTCTATGTCAAGAAAAAGATTCACAAAAAGTGTGCGTGTGTGTTTGACTACATAACATTTGGCTACAAAATTGAGTGTTTCGCTGGCAAATTGCCAAACAAATGAGGCTTAGTTGTAAGAAAAGAGGATGAGGAGGAAAAAAAAGGCACACAAATCCAGAGGCAGTCAACAAACATTGGTTAACGATATAGGCAATTCCAGACATTTACGACCACATGATTCTTATACTGAATGTGTAAAAGCGGTAATAGAAAAAACAACTTCTATCACCGATGACTGCGCGCTGAGTGTTAAATGGATGTTCCTTCGTCTTCTCTCATTGTGACAACCAAGACATTAATGTATTTTCGTGACGCTGGCAGTTGTGTCGACTGCAAAAGCGATAACACACTCTAATTATATTGAAAAATGTGTACATCAGCAATACAATGCTGCTGCATGAACGAAACAACCCCTTCCAAGTTCCTTGTATTAATATAAGGTCGTTGTATTATAAAGGGTGATCCAGTTGGAGGCGATTTCTCAAATAGCGTTATTTTGACAGTTCTTATGTGACAGCTGATTATATGACATTTGTATTTAGAATACTCATTGACATTTTATCATAAATAGACTCACGCCTTAACAACGTTTAATATTTATGGAAACCTATTTACAAAACAAGTGGTCAGTTAGAAATTGTTATAGAGCTCTTATAGAGCTTCATTGATCATTGCTTTGTAGCAGGGCTCTAAAAGACTTGACAAAAAACAAGATATCGATGCAGCTGACTTATTTTTCAACATAATGACGCTATATTTAAAGAAATGTTCGATAAAAACATAATTAGTTCAAGAAGAAGTCACCGAAATCTTGTGACGTTACACCACTGGATCATATTCTGTGGGAATTTGATAAATATCTTCGTCGATATTCCGAATCAACTGAAGAAGAAGCTTTGGAAGCAAACAGTATCCGTGATATTCACGGAATACCGGAAAATATTTAAGAGCATTCTGAGCAACATTTGATGGAAATTATCTTTAAACTGTAAATGGCATAAACCAAACTTTTATAATTATTTTCCTCAATACATTGATTATTTTCTGTTCTCTAATTAAAAAAAAAAACTTTACAAAACCCTTATTGTATCACCCTTTACTAAGCTGTTTACGTCAGTATAAAGCATTTTCCTAATTGCCAAACCGATATAAATGTTTTGCCATTTTTTCCGTTGAGTCACGAAATTCGTTCATTTCTATGTTTTAAGTGGCGCTAGTTATCGCTTTCAATTATGCGCATCGCCTTAAACCCATAATTAATGAAGATGAAAAGCCACAAAACAATTTACAAAACACACCGAAAGACGTACGCCGCAACAAGTGTGTGTTGCATTTCATAAATAGAAATAGGGACAATTGGCTTACAATCCAAAGTGCAAGCAATTGTTGGATTTTATTTATTAATAGTACAATGAAAACCATAAAAATTCCATGCGGTTTTAATGGTTTTTCAAAAGAATGCACCCAACAATTTATAAATACAATAGAAAACCGCAGTGCAAATAGTAGAAATGCCACATAATTCAAAATTAAACCCATTCCTCCCCATGCATAATAATTGTTGTACAAACATTTTCTAAATTTAACTTTCGGGCAAATGCGAGGGAAAAACTCTATTCGGGCTAAAGTCAAGAACGCGCAATGAGTAAGCAAATGCGGTTGCGGCTGTAAATACTACTCGCACACACAACTGTTATCGGAATAGAAAAATAAATGTCGAAAAGAACAAAACGAATGCATTTTCAAGGTCAAATAGCGGCACGTCTTTATAATTTAGATACGTGTCTAAGCGGTAAATTGCTCAACCTTCAACAATTGCGAATTTGTTCCTTCAACAAGCACGTGTGTTTCAAACTGTGTAGTAAATCTGAACATGCAACAAAAAAAACATGAGATAAAAACAATTTATCGAAAATAATTACAATAAAACATAACACAAAAATATATTCTCAAACATTTTAAGTACATCCACTCGAAACATGGCATTCGACACGGAAATATGTTTGTAATGGGATGATATGCTGAATGTGCGGGATCATTTCATATTGTCTCATGAATTATTTTCGGAATAAAAACATGTTACAGACAATGCGTACATGTAAATTGTAATATTATGTACTTAAAATTACCATAATTTGTGTTACATAACCTCAAAAAAAAGCAACAAAAATGCTTAAGTACGCTACTTATACATAATATATAAAGCAAATAAATAATGAATAAATCATGGTAAAGAAATGCACAAGTATAAGGTAACCAAAGTATGTTGTTTCATGACCATAATTTTATTGTATTTCCACTCATGTCTGTTGCAATGATAGTTTGAACCTATCAAAAATCCTGAAACACAGTTGGGGTACTTAAAAAACAATAACTACACATAAATGCAAACGTGGGTGACGGATTTAATGAGCAACAAATTAACCATTTAACTAGGTGGGTATATCATTTTAATTTCCATTGCGTGCAAGGGAAACATTCGCATTTCGCACCGCCAAACATGCAAACACATGCACACACATCAACACACGTATTCACCGTTAATGTTTCTGATTGAATTGCTAATAAACAGCTACTAGTGTTTTTTCCCCGTGTCGCAACATCATTGCCAATTAATTGAACCTTAAGTGTGTTTAGTTATTCTCAATGTAATTTATGTGTATCGCATTCTTCTTGTTTTAATAACCAGAATAGTTGTTGTGTGTATTCGTAATTGTTTTATTGATTTATCATAATTGCTCAGACATGCATTACTAACATTAACACTCATTGCGAATGATCTTGAGTTTAATTTTGTTTATATTTACAAAATGTAATTGTTACTTATAGTTAAACTATTGGCAAATATTTGGCCTACAAGATTCATACAGAGGAACCTTGTTAATTTTCTCATGACATAAGAAATTATCTATATAACATATATATATTTAAGACATTGAATTGTGCGAATTTTTACTTCCTTTTTGGCATTAGTATGCATTTGGCACACTGTCGTTTTAGTTGAAACAAAATTTGTTAATGACATCGCGATAATTGTTGGCATAGTTAAGTGAAAGTAAAACTAAATTGCTTTAACAAGACAAAAGAAGATGAAGAGAAAGAAAAGCCACTTTAAAAGATGAATGAAATAAAAATACGTTTTTATTTTTGCAATTTGTGAACATAATTTTAAGCACAATTACAGGGTTTTTAAAATAAATCAATTTCTAGGTTTTTTTCTTCAAATTATTGACCTTGAACTATTTTAAAACCAAAAATAAAGTAATAAAAATAAGATTTTTGACCTTGAAATTTTAAAATATGTCCAAAAACTTACGACATATTTCGATTGTTAAAACTAATTATGTAAAATTGGAGAAATTATTTAAGTTGACTGGAGCTACTTTGATAAACCACTAAAAGGGTGACCTTGAAACAATTTTAAATTTACATTTAAGTAGAAAGATTACGACTTATTTCGAATGTTTACACAAATTATGTAAAATTGGTAAAAATTATTTAATCCGTTTTAAGCTATGTTGAAAAAACAATTATAACAGGAAATAAAAATTCGAATTTATATTTTTAAGTCACTTTTGGTTTTGAGACGTTTTTAATCGTTCAAAACCGCGTATATCATTCTGCTTTTTAAATAATAAAAAATGTTTAAATTGTATTAAGTTTACTTCTTAAAAGGACATTTAAAACATGACCTTGAATTTATATTCAGGTACAACAGGCTCTCACCATTTGACCTTCAATAAACAGGAATTCCCTAATTAAAAAAACAAATCGATCAAATCGCTTATGAATAAATGTGTTCAAGGACATATGTACAGACAAAATAATATTTCAGCATCAGATTTTTGTAATGAAAGTGGGTTTAACAAATTTGAGAACAAAAAATTCATAACAATTCCATAAATACACAAAAAAATGATAAAAATTAAAAGTTGATTTTATGTATTTGTTGTCATTAAAGTTTAAAGTATTTGCTTATGTCGACTATGTAATTGCGGTCAAGTTGCAGATGCTTGAATTAAATTACAATAAATAAACAACACATTTTCTTGAACTAAAGTATCCTTTACATTAAAACAAGAAGAAAACCAATAAAAAGCTCAAACGCTATGTAAAGTGTAAACAATTGGCGTCCACTCCAAATAATTGAGAACATAATATACTAAATCATTTATGTATTACTTATTCATTTATACGCACATAAGAAAACAAACAAAATGAGCATAATTGTTTTTCACACGCACATGGTTGGCGCACATAAAAAATGAATACAATTCCCAGCCATTCCAGAATATTATTACACGTGAATGTAATATCTAGTCCAAAACGAAAAATAGGGTCGTTAGTTGCGATGTTGCGACTCTGTTTGCTTGTCAATAGTCCTCCCAAAGCGCTATTTTGCATCCGCGCCTATTCTCCAACCCCTGTGCATTGTGCACACACTCACCACCACCCCACCATGACCCCACTCATAATCTAAGGCTTAACGCCGCGCTGACAAAGTTCAACGCAAATGTAGGCCTTTCTACATACTTATGGTACATTAAACATAATATAAGTTCAGGCTGTGGACGTGACAATGTCACAATAAGCGCGTATAAGTATAAATATGGCGCTATCCCCAAGTGAATATTCGCATAATGTTTCCTCATTAGTTGAATTTTACCAAATATAAGTGAGCAACACATTCATATAACTGTAAATATATCTACACCTAACTATATTATCACAAATTACATTTAAAGCGTACCATTATTTTTCATATCATTAAATTTCTCACAAATTGTCGCTGAGATTTTACGTGCGAAACTCGGAATTATTATTTTTTGATTTTTACAATTTCCCGACAAACAACAATGTACTCTCCGTATATAACTGGCGGAAATATTATAAATTGCACTTTTATAGCATTCGTCAAACTATTTTATAAAGTCACATAAAACTGCAATTTTATTTATAAATTCGAATGATGCATTTTTGCACAAATCTCACACCACATTATATGATTTAATGCACAAAATAAAAGCAGTAAAATTCAGCAGATGCATTTGCAGTTCCCATCCACATAAATGATTCAATCAAGTGCAAAACATATTAAAGTGAAGTTACTTCAAAACCTGCACAAGAGAAGGAGGTGGTGGCGGGATGTTTCGCAACACTAACTTGTGTATTGTCACGAAGCGTCCGTGACACTAAAACGCGTGCACAACACCGAGGCGAACTATTCATTATAAAAAATTAAGGTAAATAACATAAATGAGAAAAGCATAAGGCACGAAGAAACACACTGAATCAACAGTTTGAATTATACAATACACAAATTTATGTTGCCGTTATTACAGCGAAATCTTGAACTTTGAAATAAACGAAGCGTTGTTGTCGTTGTAATAGAAATAAATCTTGGAATTTTTTATTTAAATAAGCGTAAATAAATAATTTAAACTTATATTTGAATTGTCAATACAATAGATTCACTTCTTTCATCGTCAAATTGTTCATGCTATGGTACATTAATATTATAAGCTATAAATATTAGGAGACTGCCAATCTTTATTGGAATTAATGTGCACTATTTTCAGTATGCAACATTAAAAGCGCCATTTATTTTGCATCAAAATAACTACATAATACTATTTATAAGTAAATGTTTGTATAAACACAGAGCTGGTCTATTGCGTTACAATTGTAATGCATCATTATTTTATTTAGTAGCTACAAATATAATTGTAATAAAAACGGTATTTAAATGGTAATTAATTAAATTATAAACACATTGTTATTCATTCCAATGCAATAACTATTATTTTTCCATCACAATTAATTTTTGTTACAGTTTAAGATTTTTCTTATTACTTTTATATTGCGTCCACGTGGCGCGTAGTGGAGTGGAGTTAGTTTGCAAATCCCCTACACATGAACACTGAAAAATGAAGTAAGAAGTGGATTATCAACTTCGATCAAAATATGAGGAGTGAAGTGTAGTGAATTTGAAAAATTTAGTTACTTACAATGTACATAATTATATTGAAAATAATGCAAAAATTGTGACAGCTCTGCACAATATAAAGAATGCTGTTATTGCGCAGAAAGTTGCACGCATCAATGTTTCACATTGTGTAAAACTTTTTCTCCACTGTGTTCAGATTTCCCAAAGAACTCACAGAATGGAATAAAACGCGTATTATACTCGAATAAAGAAAAAAAGGCTATTCGCCAATTTCATTAAATTGGCTTCAAGCTTTCTTATCTGTGATGACGCTTTTTGTTATCGCACGTATTTGGGTCCATTTTTTTCCCCAGCCATGTATAAATTGATTGTTTGTCGCCTCATAAAAATAACCATAAAATATATTTCACCACAGTCCACAGAATCATTTCATCCGGTGGTGGTGATGTTGTGGTACGAGCAAAATAGTGCAGGTTTACACAATTTAACGCTGTAGTACCCCGTTGCGGTGGTGAACAAAAGCCAAATAAAAAGCTACTCCTAAACTGCAACTACATAAAGCGATTTAGTTTTTTTTTTTGTGAATAAAGAATGAAGAAAAGTTGCAGTTGAGATTTGTGAAGAAGTTGGGCATTTGTTACTTCATTTGTTTATTCAAATGTGGTGTTTTTAAATGGGAAAAAGGGCGACATTTTATAGAAAATGCATTAAAAAACTATAAAAAGTTCTATAATGTCGCTATAAAGTAAGTTTAAATGACTTAAAGTAAGATCTTATGTACTTTAACAAAAAAACGCTTAAAAACAATATTAGGATTTATTTTGTTGAAGCGGAATAATTTATTTCAATTGTAAAACCAACAATGAACAATCTTCATTAAAGAAATAATCCAATTTCTTAAAATGCTATCTCATTGAATTATTCCATTTTAATTAATCCGATTTATTAAAACAAACAAAGGGATTGTTATCAAAAAAGGATTACGATTTATGACTATTACGGCAATTTAACGATTGATATAATTTAATATTGAAAAATAAGACTTTAAACACATTTCGGAAAAAGTTAACAAATCAAAATACACAAAATGACATAGTAACTAAGCACACATCAACATATTTCCTTCCCTTCAGCAATACGCAGATATGAAGGATTTTGAAGATTTCCTTTACGTAAGCCAAGCCCACCCAACCCTTTTCTCCTTATTTATATGGCGATATACTTTACCACCTACGCGCTATTTCCACATGAACGTACATAAATTTCAGTCACACACACACTCAAAACAGCAGAATCCTTGAAAAGTTACAAGTGCAAAATAATCCGCGAATATATATACGATTTACTGTATAACATACATAATATGTTCCGCAACCATTTGGCGCCTAGCACGACGTCTTTATGGGAAATTTGCAGTGCAACGAAGTCCCTAAGTGTCTGGCAATCTGAGTTCTAAACAAATTTCCATTTAAATGAATACATTTGAATTTTATTGAGCACATTATACAATCCGCCGTTAAGTATGTGCAATAAACCTGAGATTTATTTTGGATTTGCGAATTGAAAATACCAATTGTGGACAATTCGATTAATGCACTTATCCTGAAATAGACGCCATGCAGACCGTGAAATGTGCAATCTATTTTAATATGAATTAAATACAAGTGCATGCATTTGCAGCCATCCTCTATTGCCACAAAAGACAAATACAAACAATTGTGCAAAGATTCAATTTAACTCTGAAAGAAGTAACATTGAGGAATGCATGTAATTGAAGGCGCGCGTGTATAGTAATTACTTGCGTGGGAATTTATTGTAATTCGCAAGGCAGGAGAGGCGACCAACAAAATGGAAGCGCGCAATGCGCATAAAAGGTGTGTGTTGTAAAATGTATACTCGCACATTTAAATTTTTAAACGCAAAAAAAAAAAAAAAACCAAAAAAAGTTAATGTGTGTACGCGATGGGAGCTGCGTTGGTGTGGTGTGTGGTGTGTGCGTGAGTGTGTGTGGTAATTCCATTTTAATTGAGTGCAGAAAGGAAAAGTGGATGGATAAGTTGGCCAGGCATGTGTGTATAATTGTTTATATGCAAAAATATGTGGAATGACAGAAATTTATTTGGTACGCGGCAGCTGTTGGGGGATGGTGGGAGAGAGAGGAAATAAATGATTTAACGGAGGAAACCACACACACACACACACACACAAGCGAACACCACAGCAGTGACGTTGTGAAATATTTGTGAACTAATTTCAAACATCAAATGAATGTTATGTGCATTTAAATTTACTTTATTGTGAAATTTATTTTAATTGCACTTTAAATAATTATGGTCATTAAATAATTTTAATTGTTTTGATAAAAATAAATAAATAAATTGAAGGGATTTTAAATTGCAACGTTAAATTTAGGACTTTTGTTAATTTAAAAAAATTATTATCAGATAATTTAAACTTAAATATTCTCAATTCTCAGTTCTTGCCCTGACAACAAATTTATTTGAAGAAATATAATATTTCAAGGACATCTAATCCAAAAAAAAAACGTTTAATTTTGAAGACATCCAATCGAATTTATGCTACCGTTCAAAATGATTATTGATTGAATAATACATACTCGCATTATCAAAATAAAACCTTTAAACATCAAAGATAACAATTCTTACAAATGGCACTCAAGTACGCTTATATTACACTCATGATGTACAAGATAAAGAACAAAGCGGATGTCTATAAAATGTTGCTATATTTTGTCAGATATATACCTAATTTAAAATTGAATATTGATAATGTGATTTCGACATTATTACACAACTCCGTTCTACTCACCAATAACAGTATTTGCAGCAACTTCCTTGGCCGCAGCGGCGGCAGCAGCCGCCGCCACTGGCCCACAATTTAAAATGTCCGATAACGATAACGAGGAAGCGATCAGCTGTCGTTTCTCCTCAAAATTGAGATAATCCAAGGAGTTACTGCGTTGCGGTGTCACTATCGTCACCGTTTTATGCATTTTAGCAACCACCCGTTGTTCACTGTTGTGCTCCTCCCTCTCCTCGTTGTGGCTTAAATGTGCCGCGATATTATTGTTGTTGTTGTTATTGTTGTTTTTATTATTTTTGCTCTGCTGATATGATGTGTGCATCTGATAGTGGCCATGCACTGACATAATAATGTATTATGCGCCTATCAATAAGCTCTTTAATTTAATTTGAATTTTTTTCACACATTTTTAATTGTAACTTTATTTAGACTTTCTTATACGAAGTCTTTTTTCCAGCAATTATAAAAGCGAAGACAGTTTGTTTTTTTCTCGCTTTATATAATCCACTCAATAAACTTATATGTTGACCACGATAATTAATGGAAAAAACTTTTTGTTTATGATAAACTCGTACGCAAACGTATTGTCACGTTCTTGCTGATTTGTAGCTCAGCATAATTTAATTCAATACATACAACTATAACTGCAAAACACAAACACACTTAGTATTGAAGCATAATACAGCTATAATAACTTCTTATAGGCCATAACATTGCGGTCGGTTGGGGCAAAACATAAACTATACAACTAATCACCATAAATTGAATTAGTGCAGAAATGGGGCCAAAAAGAAATCGCTATATATTGGATACAAATTATATTGACTATTGGGGCGGCTTGTGTTCGTCGGGTTGCCACAATCGACAACATAACATTACAACTTATAAGTTAGTGCCTCAGCATTACTTATGTACAAATTTTCAATGTGGCGCACACAAGCCCAACATAATACCAATTGAAAATATGTGCTTATGCTCAAACAATGATGTGATTATTTTCACTTTCAAATTATTATTTTACTCTGGCACAGATTGCAAGTGATATTTATCATTGTTGTTATAAATAATTTTGTCTGCAGCCCGTTTCTCTCTGCAATTGGCGTGTGTGTAGTTAGTAGTTAGTTAGTCAAGAATAGTTTTCAATACTGATTGTTAATTGGTTTAAAAGTGCATTGTAAAAGCTCACTTTTATGATATTTCCCAGTAATTTAATTGGAGGAATGCTCTTGGGCAATTTTTTAATAACAAATCGCATTTTAATAATGTTTAATTGGAATTTATGTGCTCATTTTAAATTTAATGTGATTTTGGGTGTTTTAAATTTTAGCAAATAATTTCATATATAATAAATATTTAGGGTAGAGTAGGATTTAATGCTACATGAAGCAGAATGCCTTTTTAAAAGCTTTTTAATTGAATTAAAAATTGTAGTACATGATTCCTAACTCGATTAATTATAAAACCTAATTTTACTTAAGTAGATACTTTATTAGTGTATCATTAAACCCCCTACTCCCCTAAGTCACTTAAGGAATTGCAAAAATAATTAAATTAGTTAAGTAAGTATTCCTTATTAAAATATAAATTTAAAGAAAAGAGTTAAGCTTTACTTGTGGTTTTTAATGCCCCCAAAAAAACAGTTAATTCTTCTAAAAATAAGTCCAAAATGTATTTTATTCAATTTACATCTCCCAATTCGATCGAACTATAACCTTTAACTGCTTGTTATACATAACCAAAATACAACAATACGTAACAGTCCTTTATCATTCTGAATTGAAACTTCAACCCATGTCACAAGCAAAACCTGCAGCCCATTCAAGTCGACATTGATAATATTTAACGCATTTCAAAAGCAAACAACATTTACCCACTTGAGGTTTGTTTGACGTACAGAAGTCAATATAAAAATGGTAACATTTCAAATCAATTGAGCGCAGACAAAAGTAAAAGTCACACACCTTTTCGCAATTGAAGACGCTTCGCGTATCAAAACCGCATTCACATAAAATATGTGACGTTCATTAACAACGCGACATCCAACAGCAAAACAAATAAAAGACGGGCTCGTATAATTTCTCGAACCACGTAGACCACCGTCAAGTAAATTATGAAATACGAAAAAATTTCCCCAATTAACAATTTGAGCATAAAATCAACATGAATGAAAAACGTGAATGAGCAATTATTATACTTTATATTTATAATGTTTATTCAAAGAGAAAATGTGCGCGCTTTAAAAAGCAAATAGAAGCGTTTAAATGTGCGTTATTTTTGCCGTAAATACACACATTTCGACAAATTGACATGACGTCGGGTCTGAGCGATGGGGCGCAACAACGGGCGTCGTCTTCATCTTGTACCCTTATGCATAAGAAATACATTTAGATGTACAGGCGGCGGCGTGAGACGTCGCGTCGGTATGGTAGCTTTCAAATATTATTACATTATTTAAAAGGTTGAAAAAGAAGTTGTAAATGTATTAAGTACTGACGTTGGCAATTTCACAACGATGGAATGGATCTGTAACTGCGGCTCCATACAGGCGAATATGTCGACTTGTAAGATTTTTCCACATTTCAAGTGAAAAGGGCACGTCATGCATGTTATAATATGTGTCAGCGTACAGCGGTTGTAAGTGCACCACGTACACTCTGCCTACACACGTGAAATAACAACACACCCATCAATTAATCAAAATATTTTTGGAATGTTTGATGTTTTAATGTAATAATGATGAGCAGTCATTAATCATGTTGAGAAAAATTCAAAATGTAAAAGCTTTTAAATCACGAAAAAGTATAAAGTTAATTATTGACTCAAAAAAATTGATTCACTTTTATTTTTATTTAATTAAAAAAAGATTCTTGACCTTGAAAAAGTATAAAGTTAATTATTGACTCAAAAAAATTGATTCGCTTGAACAACTTTTGTAAAACGTGTTTAGTTTGAATTCCTTTTAAAAATCAATCTTGACCTTGAAAATATTTAAAAACTTATTCCCTACTAATTTATTTTGAAGTCAAAAACAATAATTTCAGCACTAAAGATAAAAAGTTCACCTCACTTGTGCCTACATAAAATAATTGACAAACAAATATGTACTAGAGTCTCTCTTATTGACAGATTAATATTTTTAAAGTTGATAAAAAAATGATAAAACTCTGTTAAACCGGAAATGATATCAACAAAAAAAATCATCACGCATGAATATTGCACACGAAAACGGTATAATGACACGAGTATGGGTGTACATTTCATCAACCAAAATAAACAGACGCACCTCAACCCTCCCCATTAAGTAATACATATCTTCATTACTACTATGACGTTAATTAGAAGTGCGCGCCTATGTCGCACCACACACACACATAAATATCAAACCAATCAAGTATGTGCACGTTGTTTTAAAATTTAATACATAAAGCTAATTAGGAAAAAATATAGATTGAACTTTTGAATACACATCGCACAACCACACTGGTATATTTGATATTGTGAAAGGCAAAGCAGCGGTTTAAAAATATCCATCCCTCCATTTTAATTCGGTTTTATGTACGCATATAATGCAATGCCCGACAAATGTATGGTTACACCACATACTTAGAACAAAAAGGAGCGCACCTGCCCAAAATAAAGACTATAACGAAGTTCAACAACATTACTTAAACACACGCATACTTCATACATAGGTGTATACTTATTATGAAACATGTTATGTTGAAGGAACTGGAAAATTTCTGGTTCTATAAAAAGGGAATGAAATCCTCAACCAAAATATAAACAACAACAACAATGGGAAGGGTACAACATCACGGCACTACATAATGTGTTGTATGTGGACAAATATTCAACAGCATAATATCTTTGCAAAGGTGAGCAGTGCCGGTTGCCGGTATAATGAAGGGATGAGAAGAAAGCCAGGTATAGGATGCATGAGTGTGCGTATGAAAAAGAATATTATTTTGTATGACGTGTTCGATATACATATATTATGTAAAAAACCATGGCAAAGCGACCCATCAGACAGGAATAATGTGGACTAGCTATGAGGCTGGTCAATGAATTAAGAAAGCGGTTCAAGTATTGATGGTACAATTAATGTAGGAGCATAATATTCGTTAAAAATATTTAAATACCCCTGCCATTTCATTCTGTACTCCTCACTCCAGAAACCGGGGTAAACCACACTTGCATGATTACATTACAACCTATATAATATTACAGCTATACGGTTTATATTCGACAGTAGAAATTCAATATTATGAATCTAATTATTGCAGAGTGGGTTTTAATTTGAATTTGCACTTACTTAATAATAAACATACACTAATACTGTTTACTTTGAACTGAATTGTGTACTTTTATTTTCAATAAAAGCGTATTGAAAAATCATCCTTATTCAATTCAAAAACTTTGCTGAATCTAATTCGCATAAGTACTCGTACATCAAAAAATATTACAAGACTGCAAGAAAAAAACATTTTTCAATATACAAAGGCCCTTCATGCATACGAAAATATGCATTCAGTATAATCATGATTGCGTGCGGCCATGTAAAGTACCTACTAACACAAAGCCGTTTTACTCACTTTATTAATTCCATGAAAGGACGAACAACCCAACGTCCATTTCCTGCACAACTTATATTACAGAAACAGTAAAACCATAATCCCAGCACAAGTGTCCCATGTTCCCACAGACATTGCATACCTCATGAAAACATAAGGGCACAACGAATATAAGGAATGATGTATGTAAGGTGTACAAAACCATACACGTTCTCATCATACAGACGAAAGTACATCCCCAAAAAAATAAAGGTCTGTGCGAATACCTGTATGTATAATACATGAGGATTCAGGATGGACAATTTTTTCATCTCTATATGGATTTGATGGAATACAAAAAGTACTCAGAAAAGGGGAAAAATGCTTTGGTCGTAATATTTTTATGACCGGCACTGTACCATAACACTTCATTCCAGACGTACAACTACAGCAGAATTCAATTGAACTGTCACAGAAAATTTTTGCTGATGGGCGCCACTGGTCAATTTGCATAATATGCATGCTCTCTTCTGCCATGCATACGGGAATGTATTTAAAATTATTATTGCCATAAATGCAATTCGACATAATATGTATAATTGTGCATGCGTTTACAAATGTGCACACATCTTTGTAGTTAGTATATTTTAACTAGACGAATGTGTGGCCTATTAATGCGATTAAATGCATTCTCGTGAGTGCACAATGCACATATTAAATTAAATTGAAGGCAAATTTTATTTAGGACGCATACTTTGCATATATGTATAATATATTGTTGGTCAACCTTGTGTGGCGATTTAAATTGATGAGGGATAACATTTACATATTTTAAATGAATTTATATGTACGAGTACCTAAATATGCGTTGATTAGGAATGGCAATGCATTTGATATTTTTGTATACATACACATACAATAGCGGAAATCTATTATTGTAACTCATTTCATGCCAAAATGAACACGGAATAGTGCTGAGGAGCAAGGGTGACATTTATTGAATTCCTTTTAAAATTCTAAAGAACTATAACACCATGTAAAATGATGTGACATCTGTTGTTGAATTAATATGCACCTTGCGCATAAAAAATACCGTTACAGTAATTTAGTTCATTGACCTCTTGCAACTATTGCAACTATAATCGTTTTAACACCGTGTTAAATCCATTAAAATTAATGCATATTTAAAGAAATAATGTTATGATTCTTGTCATAACTGTACAAATTATGAATAAATCAATTACATAATCAGTAAACTGAGTAACAAATCACATTTCGTTTTTATTCATTTTTAATATGTACGAGTACTAAGTACAATGTGGCCAAAATACCAAGAAATACCGCAATGATACACATATATTTTAATGAGGTGTGTCAACCATAAATCAATGCAATTTTATGAAACATCACTCAAATAGCTCAACAATAAAAGCTCATTTATAAGGCACTCTACGGAATTGATCGATTTAATAGCACACTTTTATAGGAATTCCTCCCAAAGATATCATTATACTTCAGTGGAGACCCTTTATGGCCATTTCTATAAGCATTATGTATTTATGGATTATTATTTAATATTAAATCTATATTTAATATAATATGGATCAGATGGCTTGAACCCATTTCTTTGAACTTTTTTAAATAATGAAAATGGAATGCGCATAATATGGTATGTTATTGTTCAATTGTGAGTTCTGTAATTTTTGTGATTGATATTAATTTGATCAATATAACTAATAAAATATTAAATGCATCACTCATTGGTCATTGCGCATGGGTTTTAGAAAATAAATTAATGGGTATATGTTATATGTACCTAGGTTTATACATATATTTATCAGTTACTGTTTACTCGTACTATATTTATGGTGGGGACAAGTGAAGGAACAACAAAGAATTGTTTTTTATTAAATTATTTGAATACAAATAATTAAGAATTAATATTGTTTTCCAATAACTAATTGGCCTTAAACACAAAAGGTATTTTTCTGTTTTGCAATAAACTGTAAGTTTTAAAATTTGGTGCAAATTGGTCAAGCCGTTTTCGAGTTCAAAACTTTGGGACGGCTAACTTGATAAAAAAGAACGGAAGCTCGTGATGTACACATTAAAAAAGTGTATTTTATAGTTAAATCACTTTTTGGAACAAATTAAAATTGCATATTTGAAAAGATGTCGCACCAAAACTTTTTTTTGTTAACCAAAACTCCAACAACAAGTGTCTAATTTTCTAAAATTGAATTGAAATAAAATAACAAAATGTAGGAATTAATTCGAACGCCGCACATATGACACACAAAGCCAAAATACTCATTGATCTATATTTAAATGCAGCAATAACTACAACATTTTCACGTATGACTAATAATTTCATTTTCTGGGAAATCCAAATAACTCAGTTAAATTGGCAATAAGTAGTTATTGTGCTTTACAGAGGTTAACCATTTTGATTCCTCAAATTTAAAATTAAACTCATTTTGAATAAAAATTAACAATCACAAAAAGGAAAATTTACCTTTATTAAAAATGATTAAAATATGCAAAGAAAATTTACGCGTGACTTAATGTTAATGTTAATTTATTGCATTTTTTTAAAACACCCAGTCAAAATGTAACAATTGTTAAAACAATTAACTCCTTTTGAAGTTTAAATATAATATTAAATAGTTGAGCAGAAAATTCGCACATATTTACACCGCAGACTACAAAGAGTGGGAGAATTTTCATGGTGAAGAAAAATTATTATAGCAACAATAATAAGTAAAGTAAACAATAAGATAAATTGTTATTTACGATCTCAATGGTATGGATTTAGAATTGATATGTGAGCATTGTTGCTTTTTTCATCTTATTTTCAATTAAAAATCTTTTCACATGCACAGTTTCCAATATTTTCACATTTACATAGGAACTTGGAACCAATTTTCATTATTTTTTCACTACATTATGTACTGAACATCTATACACCAGCAGCATAAGAATTCAGATGCTGCGGTTTCAATACAATAATGTCCACCACTAAAAATTCCAACGAATGCGATGCTTCTTGATTTATATATTCCAATTTTGATGCACCACAATTTTTGTTAACATAAAAAACCGTTTAAATATGAATAAAACACTGATACGTACACAATTAATTATTAACTACACTATATAATATTTGTTATTAAATATTAAAGATTAAAAAAACTCTCATTGTTGATTGTCTATTTGGAAGAAAAGTAGAATAATTCACGCAATGAGTGCGGCGCTACCACCATCTTGTTTGAAATACCACGATTAACTGAAAACAGAGAGGCAAATATTTGTTGTCTCCCCACAATTAGACAATTCGATATACAAAAATGTTATGTTGTATGAAAAAACGCTACGTGAAAATTTTTTTGTATGGGAAATTGTGGATTGAAGATTTATTTGAGAGAGAATTTGAGTATGTGTGTGTTCAATTTGTTTGCATGAATGTTTATACATATGAACAATTGTAGATGCGCTTTGTGCAATACATTCTTGTTTTTGCAATAGGGAAATGAATGGCAAACGAATATGTGTTTTTCATTTTTATATGTGTATTTTAAGTCATATGAATTGTGATTATTGACTCAAGCACAATGAAACGCGCCATCTGGCTGTGAAATTTTAATAAATAACTGTTATACACAAAATGGCGCGCTTTTTAAAATGATTAATTTAACTTTTGTGGAATTTGCAATCGATTTTAAAATTTTCTTTGTGCTAATTAACCATTTATAAAATTGCAAATAAAAATTAAGTGAAGGAATATAACCTTGTTTAAGTATTGTGAATATTTTAAATAATTTTTAGAGAACTCAATTTTCTTTTTCAATCAAATGTTTTAATTTAAAATTTAAAAAAAACATTTTCATGCATTTAATATATATCAACATAATTAAATTGTTGAATAATTGGCACATCAATAATTTAAAGTTAAGCCCACACACATTAAAAAAAATGCACGACCTAACATAATCCCACGTTGAATTGATTACAAATTAATTTGGGAATTTTCGCGATTCGCCCCCACAATTATTTACTGATGAAAATGCAATTTACATTAATGTTGACTTTATCAAGCATGCTGTCATATTCTCGTATAACTCACATGTTGACCATGTTTAATTGCTACGTACATACGAGCCTACATGTGGGACATTGTATGACATTAATGCAATTACACAGAATTGAGGATTAATAAAGGCAATACCCCCACACAAAATGTATTCACAACCGCCTTCAGATGGGCATAAAGTGGATGTGGTGATTTTAAATCAAACAGATGTAATATACACATAACACATATCATAGAATTGCACAAACATCTTTAAAATTTCTCTCGCATTTTCACTTTCAAGTGGAACAAGTGTGAAGATTTCATAAGTTCTGTAATCGTGACTCAAATATTGAAAAAACTATAAGACAATTTTTTTTGGATTATCTTTGGATGTGATAAGCAGAATAACGTTCTTAAAATTTTTTCCCAAGCACTTAAAAAAATTTACGCGGGTCCTTTTTAATAACCTCAAAATTTGGAAACATAATTTTTTTTTTTTTTAATTAATTTATTAATTTAAATTGAAATGTTGGTCAATAGTGAAAACCTTCATCCGGAAATTAAAATCCGTTTGCCAAAGAGCAAAGTGAGCCCAGCCATTTAAAAAAAAAATTTTTAAGGTTTCTTTACACTTTTTTTAAATGAAAAAGAAACTTATAAGCTTTAAAAAATATTGTAAAACGTTTTGTGACGCCATCCCAACCTTATAAGTTACATTAAATTGTTGGAGTGGAATAAATAAAATTATTACACTTGAATCCCCCCATTATTGTTTGAATGAATTTGGAGGACATCATTAGTACAAAACATTTAATAATCATAATGCCAAAAAAATGCTTCATTACAAAATTAAATGTAGATTGAAGCATAAGTGGATAAATCAATGAGTTTAAGGTCAATTTTATGTGAAATAACGTAATCATAATATGCGTAGATGTATGTGCAAAATAGACACGACTTTGTGAAATGAATAGTTCGGGATAAGGGTTGAACCGAAAAGCAACCACAACCCCATAACTTTTGAACGTGCGACATCAAAGGGGATTATAATATCTTAATGAATCATTGTGTTGATTAGGGTTTATTATCTCGACAATAGGAGGGTAAAAGCCATCAAAAAGTGTATGGTACTGAAAGCGGTGAGGTGTTTTCCATTAGTTTCCGATTTAATTTAAATATTTATACTTGTTGAATTCATGCAAGATGACCTTTCAAGACTATGGAATGTGATTGTAGGAGTTCAAATCATATTTAAATAACAAAGTCGTTTATTTACTTGTTATTACCGAAGTGACATTCAATTTCCTTGTAGTCGTTTTTAAAATAATTTATGCAACACATATTTTACTTCGAAAATATTATATACATATTATCTAATATATAATATATAAATCTAAACGGCTATTGATATGTGTATGTGCGTGTGTTGGGGAATCAATCACGCTAAAACTGGCAACGGGATCGCTACGAAATTTTACACACGTATTTATCAGCATTCTGGAAGTAACATGGGTATATTTCAAACGCGAAATTTAACCGCCAAAAATGCGAAAAAAATCGTACAACATGAAAAAATTCACTATGTACTTCCAAAAAAATATTTCACGAATTAATTTCACAGTGTTTTACTTGTTTTAATCACTTCGCGGAAAATTCCGCGGTTTCCCGCAGTAACGTTTATAATAAATAATTGACCTCTTAATCACACCTAAAGCAAAAATATGATAATTACCAAATTTTTGTGAATATTTGTCACGATTACAATTATTGACATATTTAAAGAATAGAAAAAAATGCGAAAAACGCGAACAAAACAGCGGTTCGTAAGCGCACAAGTTTTTCCTTCTATGAAAAAACTTTAGAGAATTTGTAGCTTAAAATTTAAATATTTCAGAAACTTTTAAAAAAATTATCCTTTTCTGTATTCGTAGTATTTGCTGGATTCTTTTTGTAACATTAACGTACATGCTATCAAACAGCCTGTAAAAATCATCCTTATTAAAATAATAATTTCATTCACTGCATACAAAAAGAGTAAGTACTTTATCGACTATACGCTTATCATCATTATATGCAGGACTTATTTCCACTTAAATTCTGTTTATGTCCTTACAATTTCTCGGTAGGTTGTACCATCCAGCACTCATCTGCTCTCAGAGATAAGTGATAAACCTTCATTCATAGGCCCAAACAACACACGACGTAAAATTATGCCATAATGTTGAATTCATAAAATAAAAATGAAACAGCTCGTTAATATGTCTATTTGGATGTTGCCGCAAAATAAATTATTACGAGCCAAATTACTTGGGGAATGGCCTATTATTTAAGTACTCACTCGCACAACAACCACCACCCACAAACAAACAAGTTTGAGCAATAATCCTAATGTGCTGAAATATGTATGTTGCGAGGCTCTACACTCTACAGCCGAGGAAGGTTCAGCTCACAGTTCATGAGACTAACACTCTGTCTTAATTACTCAAAAAGGATAACAGATTAATAATTATTTGTAGATTGTGTTTAGCACAGCGGGTAAAACAAGCAAAGAGGTCAACCATATATAAGTTGGGCTTTATCCAAAGTGATTACATCACACCAAAGTATTTCTACGCACAACAGCAAACCAACCATCCTAAAACCATGCTTCATTTTGACGATGAAATTTGGGAATAAACTTGTTTTCATCCTTCGATATCTGATGAAAGCTTTTATGGTTATATTATTTTATAAGCAAACGCGTGGTTATTGCCATGTTGGCTTTATTTGTGATACAAAGTCCATGGAAAACTGCTCATCTCATTTGAGTTTTCGCATTTTCATTTTCTGGAAAATAAGCTGGGGATGGTGTGTAAGAAGGGTGTCGTAAATATATTGTTATTGTGCAGGCGCAAAACAGAACAACAAAAATACGCTAGACGATGGTGTAATAAGTAAAAAGGTCAACAACTTCTCTGATTCTGCTTTTTTTATTCCATACAATATTATAGGCAATTGAGCGAAAGCTCTTAAACTCTGTTGTGGTTTGTGTGGCTTTTGAAAACGTACGAGGATGAAGTAGATTTTGTACCAAAATAACATAACAATTGAATGGGGGGAAAATAAATCCGGATTAAATCATTTTTGTTAACAAACAGTTTTAAATTATCTTTATGCACACATGATTAAGCATGCGTTTTTGCATAACAAATTTAATGCCGGATTTATTTTTATGCCCTATTTTTGTTGCGATGTAATTAAATGGAAAAGTGGAGGCTAATTGTAATTTTTATTACTGTCAAGTTTATCAATAGATGGCGCCATATTCTATTACAGGAATTATTAAGCTTTTTATTAACTTTAAAAAACTTAATAATTCTCGTAATAGAATAGAGCGCCCCCTTTTGACAGCTTTTTAATTAGCTTCAGAAGTCGTAATAAGATAAGGCGCCATCTATTGGCAGCATTTTTTGTGCAAAATAAAGTTTAAGTTATTTTAATTAATTAAAACAACATGATTACTAATAAAGAATAGATTAATAAATGATTTTTTTTTTAAAGAATAAAAACTTTAATTATTCTCATTGCTTTTTTTTTTATTTGTCTACTCTTTTTATTTTCTCATCCTTTCAAAATTAAAGATGTAGCTTTAACAGAATAAACAATTGACTACGGAACATCAAAAAGAATAGGTTATCCCTTAAATCGATTGGCAAATGGATAAACATTTTGGACAACCTTTTTAAGCCGAATCAATCGACAACCACATGAATCCTATCCGCAATGCCAACCATTTCACAAAACAATCCATCTATCAAGTAGTCAATTTATATCCTAAAATTGATTTGATTGTCTGTGTCGCTATAAATGGAATGCTCCACTCAAAAGGTGATTCACAATTGTCTATGACTTACAATTGGAATTACTTATACAGACGTGTATGTACCGAAATACAAAAATAAGAATAACTAATCCATTTCCACTTCTATGATTTCTTCGCTACATAAATCCTTAAAGAATTACAAATTTTCTATACAATTTTTCGTTCGCATTTTGTCCACACTTGTACGTAAGCCATTTCACATTTTTCCACCACAGTGATTCATTTTGCCATTCTACAGGCGAAATAATGAAATAAGTTTGCCACACACAAATAATTGTTATACTGCCTGGAGCTCTTTGTCGACAAAATATGTACCTATAATATTGTGAAAAAAAACGTATAACAACCCACATGAGCACTCACACATGTACGAATAGACTTGATGGAAAACGTGAAATGAAAAAAGGGAAAACAAAAAAATCTTTTGAACAACTCGACGCTCCTTACTCCTTTTCAATAAATGTTTAATGTTCATACAGACGCTTCCAAAAGAGAATTCAGCGAAATTTGATCAAATGCATTCAATTTCTGCATACCTATTTGTTCTCGTACGTCCTACACATATATTCACATATCAATATCAAATGATTTCCAAGTTTCGCCGTTATCCCCTTTACACACAGCATAAATATTTGAAAGACGAGGTGGTACTCACTTTCACTGACGGTTTTCAATACAATCGATTTGCTCTCTTACCTGAAATGAGAAAAAAGCAAAAACATTAATGAAATAAAAACAAAGGTACATAATACATAACTAGGTACATAATATATATTGGTACAGATTGCAGAACATTTAAGAAAAATCAATAAGGAAAATTGTTTTAGTAAATTCACAAAAAAAAAAAATGTAAAAAAAAACTTTAATGGAGGGAAATAAATAATTAAACGCTGAAAACTTTAAGCGTCCTTGTCAATTTAAAAGTTCATGAACATTTCAATTGGTGCTTATCCTTATTATCCTTCATTTATCAATGCCAAAACGGAGAAATTATGTAATAGCGTTTATAATGAACCAAAAGAAATTCCGATTACCTCCTTTTAAGTGACTATTGACTAACCAGATCAATTTAGCTTATTATGCTATTTAATTAAATAAACTTTTGATTAAATATAGATTATGTAATATTAATTAATAATAATTAATTAATAAATACAATAACTACAAAAAGTCTGGTCATTTAAAAATCGACATTCAATCAAAAAATTGTTTTAATTGAATTATGAAATTTAATCTAAAATTCTTGGCAGACTACATAAGAAATCCTAGGTTTGCCAAATATTTCAAGGTCATACAAAAAAAAATTCAAGGTTTATTTTTATTCATATAACTCATAAACCATAATTATTTTTCCAAATTATCACATACACAATAATATTTCTTGATGATATGGATAACTTTGCTGAACATTTCAATGGCATGACCTTTCAGTCCCGCAAATCGAGTTTTAATTAGACCGATTCTTTTTGATTCCTTTCCAAGAAAGCACAGATAGATCGTTTTTAAGGCTAATTTTACTAAATTCAGACTATACAAAGCCACAAATTAAAACTTGAACTTGAACGTTACCTTTAAACGATCACGTTCAAGGTCAATTTCCTTGAAAAATGTGTTTTTTTCTTCTCACATACAAGGGTATTCTACCATTTTAATCTAGTTATGCAACTCAAATTTTAACTACGAGTTAATTGCATGCTAAAATAATTTTGAAATGCAAGAAAAATTAAATAATTAATTAAATGCAATTTTTTTTTAAACTCATGAAGTAATAAAATGTTATGAATTCATAACGCAAACAAAACTGTTCCAAGTTTTTTAATGGATTACAATTTTGTCTGTATTGTAAGTATTAATGAGCTGCATTATAAATCACAGGACACAGTACCCTGAACTATATGAATACAAAACAAGAGATATTAAAAATAAATAATTCATGAAGTACTCTGCACAATTACCCACATAAATTGCGTTTAAATTGGAATAAGGAATCGTTGGGGGGGTAGGTACGAACATGAAATAAAATGTATAACATGATTGATTAATGTTTCGATATTATTCGACAGGAAAACATGGCCAATTACCCTGCCACACATGTTTTTGTTCGAGCAATACGCCGATCTGTTCGACATCGCGTCCGCCCGATTCATTCCACATACGTGTAATTAATTTAAAAATAAATAGTTGGCTACTGTTGTGTGCCCGTATATGCTCTCAATCAGTTGTAACTATACACAAATGGCTCACCACATTACGAAGCGAACAAAAGTAACTATACAAATGTGGGAGTGGATATAAAGTTCTACCCTTATAGTTTTTTTCAGGTCGATATTAAAGTTTGCACATTTAACGAGTCCTCCCACTGGGTGAATGAATTAAGTATACGTTCAATTTGTATGTAAAGCGTTATAATATACGGACAAATGATGCTAATTGCAAGGAATTAAGTGGAAAGGATGCAGATGGATAATATATTTATCATTATAAGACAATTAACTTTTTGTTGGGGAAGGATTTTTGATTTTCCGTTTTTCTACCATACAAAAAAAAAAGCTCTCGATTAGCAGGAACTCAATCGAAAATCCATTTTATAAATAATAATTGTATATATCTAAAATATATCTAAAAAATAAATTGAATATTTAATACAACTTTTTACATAAGTTTTTAGTAAACTCATGGACAATAAAAAAAAACCTAAAACAAAATAAATATTTCGTGATTCAATAAATATGATTTATTATGACGAAAATCTACTTCCATTGCTACCATGCCAATAATGCCATTTAATTGAACTGCGATGACAACGTCTGTATTTGTTGAAATGCCTTACACAATAATATGTATTAGTTATATACTTTCATACATACATAGCGAAAAAATGCTTGCTCATGTAAAAATAAGGACTCACGAAGATGTCGGCTATTTGAATTGATATTCAGCATCAGCATTTAGTTATAAGAACCGTAAAAATTAAGTAAGTGACAAACGGAATGCCAATCAAAATGAATAATTTTGTGTTGCTTATTGTTGCAATAATGTGTAATTACAATTTCTACAGGGTCTTAAAGTTGTCTTAAAAGTTGTGCTTAAGTTTTTAAACAACAATTTCGCTAACGAGGCTGAGATAAATAAATTAATATCCTAACTGTAAATAACAGTTATGTATTTCGTTTTGTAAATACATTTTTTTAAAGCTGTGGAGAGAACTTGAAAAAATATTTTAAGTCAATTTATGAAAGTCACAAACCTTGAAAGTTGAACCTTGAAGTTTAACAAAATTATCCTTAATACTTTTTCAAACTTCAAGGTTCAACTTTCAATTTTTTTCCTTTATAAATTCTTAAAGAAATCATCATTTCATTCATTTTTTCTTCAAGTAGGTTTAAAAATATTAAAAAGAAAATTTTGTAATTTTTGAGGCACATCCTCGATGGCACTTTCTATCAGGACGGTCAGTTTAAACCTGCTTACTTGCTAGCCTTAAAATTGCGAAAATGCCCTTAAGATCTAGAAGTATAAATAAGTCTTTAGTTTTTTGAAGAAAAAAAACAATAACAGTTTCGTAAAGGTCTGTAAATTGGCAAGATATTATATTATTCAAAATGGCCTAAATTAAGATTTACAAAATTCACTTCACTTCACTACGCACTATGTGTACGCGATAATTGTCTGAGCCCTTGAAACTAAGGTCTACTTTAAACATAAGAAGAATGCCTATTAAATTACGAAATGTCACTGAAAAAATACCACCATAGTACTTTTCTCTTCATGAAAAACTAAAACCTAGGCTCAAGAGCCAAATTGTTATATTACAAAAGTTTGTCAAACTCATCCGTCATACTACAGAATTGGGGTTGTTTTTAAATCAAAATTTTATGAGCGGTTTAATAAACCAATGCGAGGATTATTAAAGAGCACCGAAAAGTTGATTTTTCTCATTTTCCCCACAAACCATATTTGGGAAGTGCACAATGGTTCTCCAAATTTTTTATTAAATAAAGTTTTCCGGAATTTATTTACCAATAACAAGCTAAGGAGCCATTTAAAAATCAATATAAAACAACACATCGGTGTATGCTTGTTGGTGTATTAGAACTGAATTTAGTTAACACAAAAAATGGGAGGAAATCCTTAAGAACATCGAGAACACAATCTCTACACGGATACACATCACATTTCCTTCAATTCATATTTTACATGGTTAAACTCTATTCAGTCCATTAACTCACGAGAGTAACAAAGTATTCGTCTTCATTCTGCAATATACGAGAGTAGAACATAATAACGTGCTACCTGTGCTGTGCAATTTAAAGTACCTACAACAAAGAATTTTCCTTTATCGTTGCAACCCCTTTCCCAGCATGTAGTTGAAAAATATTCATGAACGCCAAATTGTGAACAATAAACCTTTTACCATCTTGAAGATGTGTAATATTTTAAAGGCACATATTGTTCATATTGTCAAGCACATCATTTTCACCTGAATTTCGCCACTTTCAGCCCACCCCCGCATCCTCAATAAAATCACAGAATGTGACAAAGGAACTAACCTTGTATCAAAAGGAGTATAATGTTTACCATCATACGGGTTTTCTCTGCACACTGCACACCCTTATTATAAGCTGAAATGTACTTGTGTTTCCTGGCTTCATATCAAACATGTCAGAGGGCTGCTTTTAAAAGCACTCGAAGGGTGAAATGGTGTTTTAATAGAGCACTTACACAAATTAAGTTTAATATTCATATTATGCAATTAGCAATTACTAATTAGCTTTGGAGATATGAAAAAAATCATATTCAAGGCTCTGTGTGAGGATTTTTATGCCGCACAACGATTAAATTGCAGCGTCTTATCTGGGCGCCTTATGCGAATCCTTCACTTTGTACATTTAATGCGGGATGAACAAAAAAGCACAAGACTCAAGCTTAAGTGGGTGAGTTAGATTTAAAGATTTAAAATGCACGAAATTATGATGAACAGCGGTGGGAGGAGTAATTGTACTCGTATCTTCAAGTACTAAATAATACTGATGAATTCAAATGCTTGCGAAAATTGCGGTATTTATGTAAGACAATGTGAAATAAAAGGAAATAAAGAAAGACGCAACTTGTGGTTGCTCATAATATTTCCGTACCATTTGAGTGTAGGGGTTGCTTGCCGTATTATGGCCTGTGTGCGGTGAATGTCACATCCTTAGAGAGTAAACATTACGACCCAAACACTATATAACGTTAAATATAAATAATACGATATGTCATTTAATTTCTAGCACATGAACGAATACAGGGCATGCGGCGTTTCTGATCCATAGTGCACTATATTCCAGTATAAACGATAATTTGTGGTCACACCAGAAGCCGTACACAAACAGTGAGTGCACATCGAGGGTGGCGGATTACCACGCGTCGCTGAATTTTCACATAATTTTAATAAATTCAGCGTACGACCCACTCTTTTCGGACTCCCTCTTAAGAAAATTGTTCTCTACACAAATAAGTAGACGTTGTGCAACTAATGTATTAAATTTATAAAAAAAATACATCGCAGGAAGAGCGAGGTGTGAATTTATTAAAAACTAATTAAGTAGACTGTAGAGCGTAATATTTATAGAGCGCAAATTGTTAAAAAAAAAGGATAATTTCTGAAACATAAGAAATATGACCTTGAATTTTCAAATTTTGACCTTAAATGTTCTGCAAGGTTATTCTTTATTTGGAAGCGACAATAATGTGGAAGAAACATTTGAAAAAAATTCAAGGTTTTTGAGATATAAATAGTCTGACCTTAAATTTTCATATTTTGACCTTGAAAGGTGGTGCCATTGTGTTTTTACATTTTTTTCAAAAAAGTTTGCGAATTTATGAATCTATTGCAACCATACTGGGTCGCAATAAATTAAAAATAACAATGACACACTTACATCAATTTTAATTCTCACTATAGAGGTTAAAAGCTCTACGCGCTGCGACACAATTGATGCCGAGACACGATTCACCCAGCTTCCATCCTGCACCCCCCCAGTGGCAATGTTATATTTTCTAAGTGAAACATAAATTCATTTCGGACGCGGTGTAAGTATACACTCGGTAGTCATCGTCGGTTGGGGTAAATGAGAATTAAATTAGGCATCTAAAATCAAGTGAACGATATTGCAATCGACTTGAGCCCACAATCTATCTATAAAGTCTGCAAACACACCCATCGCCCACCTCGGTTGGGAGCTCGCTGGCACGCTGGCGATATACCTACACCCTCAGCATCATTTTACACGTCACACACGTTGTGTGTGCGTAGCTGTCGCGTGGTAATTTATTCCATGGCTGGAGCGCTCTCATTTCATTCGCATTTAAATGAAGATTAATTTATTTAACTTAGAGTAACACACAAGTGTAGCGATAAATTTTATTAGGATAAGCCAAACAAGCTGATGTCGAGTTCTATGTAATATATTTTAAGAACGCACACACAGGATTCAGCGTCGCGACGCGTGAGGGTGCTTCTCAAATCCACATATAGGTTTGTATATTGTACGCACGCGAATATGTACATTGCCGCAGGATTGCAAAATCAACATGGGCTTGGTACACAATATTTTAAAGGGTGGTGGTGATAATCAACTTAATAGATACAAACATAAGATAACAACAATCCATCCCATTACATGGTGTACTTAATTCTTCAAGTTTTACCCTTGAGTGAAATTACTTTCTTTCTACAACGCATTCTATATTTATATTTCTTATTTTATAGTCTGCATTGTTTGTCTTGCATTTTTAAAGCTCTTTGTAACATAACTGAAAGCTGCAAAATACTTGCAAAACAGGTTTGAAAGTGAGAGGGTTGCAAAGTCTTATCTTCAGCTTATTTAAAGCAAAGGTGAACGCACTACAAATTATTCAGAAACTTGTAATATTTGAACAACTTTTGCATTATTAACTTAGTTTTCTTACGAGGGATGGTGTTACACAATTGTGTTAAAACTATGTAGTACGTACGCTACTTTATAGAGTTGATGAAGGTAAGAAAATGCATATTTTCTTCACTTCTTTAGTTTTTAAATTATAATTAAAATAGTTAACGTTTTTTTAACGTTTTTAGATGATTAACTTCATAAATTTTAAGTTTGAATTTCCATGACATTTGTGAAAAAGTTTTTGGCTTTTAAAAATGTGTAAAGTTTGCTGAATTGAATTTTCAATCCTTTAAAAACAAAAATATTGACCTTGAACTTTAAAAAAATTAAAACTTTGTTAGTTTAATTGTGCTTTTAAAAACATTAATTTGTTAAAACAAACGAACTCATTCAGTTCCTGTTCCTAAATTGACATAATTTTATTAATAATTAAGTTGAATATTTTAAATTTCACTGCAATGTATTTTGAAGCCACTTTCTTTATTTAAATTACTTCTAAGTTAACGTTTATTTTGTGAACCCAAAAATCAGAACTTTATATGACTCAAAATATTCAATTTTTAAAAGACAAAGATTCCAGTTTCTGTTTTCTAAAATGACTTAATTTTTTTTTATGACGTGTTTATATAGAAATTCATGAGTCATCTAAACAAAAAATTAAATTCCTGCACACTTGAATTGATAATAAAATGAATGTACAAATTACGTAAAAATTACCAGCTATTTTTGCACGTGAGTTCATCATCACTCCGCAATCTCAACATGAACTGTAATCCCTTTTCAATATTATTGTTATTTTCACATAAAAAATGAACGTATTTTATTTTCACAATAACAAAAATTTACACAATCAATTGACAACGGTATTAAATCATGTAACTTCACTCACAATAAATTATTGAACTGAAGCAAATATTTTAAATATAGCGCAAACATTTAGGCATTCAAAAAATTTATAAAATTCAATCACCAGTCACCACACAATTTCTAAGAGCCTTACGATCGCGATGTGTGGAGAACGTAACCGCGAATCTTATCAGACACATTTATGAAAAAATAAAACAAAACAAGAAAAAGGCGATAACTAAACTTTTTCGCTTGATAACAACTCATCTAAATAGGCGTAGAGGTTTATTTTTCTAAATACATACAAATTCAATAAGTGTCGGCATGCACTTGAAATATACTCGACTTAATCGAGATGGATAAAATTTCAAGAAATCGCACCACATAAAACCTTAACGCGTCTGACCAGAATATACAATTTTCACTAACTAATTGAACACATGGCTTCAATACAACATGTGGGATTTTCCCCCCGACAAACGAGCACAATCTCCCCCACACACGAACTATATAAAACACAGCAACGCGCCTCCATCAACTTAATAAGCTTTTCGCATTTCGCCCTTATGCCTACTGAATATATGGGTTCGTGTTACTCGTCACTTGATGTGCTGCACGTCCGTGATAATATATTGCAGGGAGTTGTTCATAATAATTTCTGGGTCAATACTATGAATAATGTAAAATGGGGAAACATAAACAGAAATACCTATAACTACATAAGTTATAGAGAAATTGATCACACATTTTAAATGGACATAAAAATGATTGATTTCCTAAGCGAAAATACTTAAATAAAAAAATATGTGGAAATTGTGTCCAAAAAGAAGAGGAATCGAAGGGTTGGAATGGATGGCAAATAATGACCGAAGAATTGTTGTCGTTTGAGTCATTAACTGGAACGTAATTGTCCAAACAAGTGAATAGACATTGACAAACGGAAGCTGAAAGCATTCAATTCAATACATCTCAATTCCCATCCCCCTTTCTCCACACAAATACAAATATAAACATACGAAGGATGCCCTTTATATTTCGGGAATTGGCAAAACTAGTGGGCAATCTGACTTTTGCATTTTGAAGTTTGACGTTATTAACGGTTAAATTATTTTGAAATTTTGACACACTGTCACGTTTTGTATTTTTTATATGTATTTATTAAAAAAATTTATCTCGGTAAAAAAAAAATCTTAAACATTTTCGAGTGATTATATTACACAACTTTTGCCGTCAATTGTCACAGGATCATTGCATTAATGATCTTAGTTCTTCTGAACTTGAAGTTCCTTCAAAAATCACTATATATTTAATGCTGGTTTAGTGAATATTATCGGGGTTATAGTTCGCTCACAGATGGGAAACGTGGAGGGGAGGGTCCACGATTTTCAGAAGACAAGAACAATTTACGGAAAACAAAATTCATTTAAAAATCATATTTTGGAGTTAGCATCTACACAAAAAAAGGCAAAAATGCTATCTCGACTGGTTCCAACGCAATAAAAAATGTTTCAAATATCATGGAGAATACTTTAATGTGAAACAATAAAATCATTTTTATGAATAACTAATTTCTTTTTGTTTGTTATTCCCGAAATATAAAAGTCAGCCCTCGTATCTAACTCTAGAACATGAATGTTCTCAGAAATGTTGACCGTATTCACTGGAAGTATTGTTTGTGGATTGTCGTCTGTCAATTTATTGCCATCCCCTATATTGTTTTTATCCTATATCCATATATTTGCGTGAAATTATTGTAAAAGGGAGGTGTCTTCTGTCTATACCCAAAATAGTAGCAAATATAAACGCCAATTTCACGTATTTGTGTCCTCAGCACAAAAACACACACCAGTCAGCACACTGCATCAGATCGAATTCTTCGGCGGCAAAAATAAAGCATAGTTCGAGGTCAGACTGTCTGTCGCCCCGCAATAAAATGTGCCATAGTGCCGAGGAGTGGCAAACCAAATCTCATTAGGGTTGTATAGTTTCGACGTACTCTTACGTTTTGACAATATTATGCGCTCGACCCGTATATACATTTCGGGACTACAATATTCCTTGCGAGTTGTGAGTAGAAGTGGTCTCATTGGAATTCCACGCTGAGCCATTCTTCCGCGTACATCCAACGTTATGAAGTCGCGCATTTGCTTAACTCTTCTCATGTTTTCTAAGCAGAAAATAGCAAATTGGTTACGTTTCCTTACACACATAGCACAATATTATGTATTTTCATATTATGCTTAGGTACATAAAATGCTCGTACAATATGTATAGGTGGTACACTTTTATAAGGATGAATTCCACATGGTGGCAATTCCGGGGTAAACTGGTGTCGCATGTTTCAAATGAAATCTCATTTTATGCGACCCTTTTGGAATTTCAATGCGATTCATACTGCGGGCAAATATTAAGCGTATTTGCGATGACATTCACTGTGCCGCCCCGGTGGGAGAGATTGGAAGGAATGGATGTGATGTGTGTGCAGCTTTTAACGGAGGGGGGGGGGGGGGGGGGAATTCAATAAAAATATCCTTTATTTTTAATTGCATGGACATTGAGACAAATTTTAAATTGTTCCTAAGAAAAGGGATTAAAATATAAAAACTATTAAATCGCAGGAAAAGCGAATTTTCAGATTTTGACCTTGAAATGCTCCGCAAAGTTTTTCTCTCTTTGTATGTTACAATGCCGCGAAAGAAAAATTTCAAAAACATTTAAGCTTTCTGAGATATAAACTGTGTGACCTTGAATTCTCAAATTTTGACCTTGAAATGTTCAGCAATTTTTTTTGTATTATTAAATACAAACTGGGTCGTAATAAATTTTAATTTTGCTAATTAATAATTTAATTAAAAAAAGCTTTAAATTTTTCCAACAATTTATTGCAACATAAAAAGGATCCGTGTAATCCAGTATAAAAAAAAAACAAACAACTGTTACTGCATGCTTCATTCAATATTCCAAACATACACGCGACAATAAACATTATATGCTTAAGTCCTTTATGCTTATATGTCAATGAAAAACATCATCCCCTTATCAAATTCTTAAGCCACAAACAAAGCATAAACATTCATTTGAAACAAAGCCCGCAAACGATTGTCTTTTCCAGTTACCATTTTTGCGCATCACAACGCAAAATACAAATCGCTTTAACATTTAAATAAAGCGACAATAACATTACAAACATAATACGTGTACATTTGGCAAACAAATCTTGCATCCTCCTCCCCTCCCACTATTTTGTGTATAAATTATGTATGAAATTGACGACACACATTATTATGCAGGACAAACGTGGAGAAAGTGTTACCGTCAACGTTGCTGCACAGATGAACTATGAAGGCGAAAATCTGGCGCCATGTTTATAAGTTTTTCACATTTTTTTTTTTTAACAAAGTGAATATGAGATATTATGTGCTCCTGATGTAAAAAGGTCCATTTTTTCTTGAGTCCTTCGACTAAAAATGATTCAGAAAATATGAACAAGAAGGATATTGCAATAGTAGACAACAAATGTGCGTATATTTTCAAGAATATGAGTATACGTGAAAATAGTTGTGGCAGGGAAAGCCAAGTGAAACTTTCTACAATATAAAACCATGGTGACTTTATTTATAATTGTAGTGACCTTGAATTGTTTTTCATGGATTTTTGAATGGACTGTATATAATATTGATGTCAAAGGATGAAATATTTTACAAAAAAATCTATATTTTAATTACTTAAAAAAAAATGTAATTTAAAATTTGCCTGTATAAAATTTTTAAGGATTTTAAATTTTGGGCATTTTTGGAAAAATTTAAAATAAATAAGTCACTTAAGGATGTTTTTATGTTTTAAAATAGTCAAGAAGGAAGTTATTTTTCTGTCCACAATTTGACCTTAAATCTTTATAGGGTTAACCAGCGATTTTGATTTATAACAAAATAGCAAATTTTTTAATCAAATGCTTCGAAAAAAACATTCTTAACTTGTGAAGACGGACCTACACATCAAGGACATTCGGTTAATCAGCTTTCTGCGTTATCATTTTGATTTAATAACAACAATGCAATCACAAAACTCAATACACTCCAATAGTGTGGGCCGTTTATAAACTAAAAACCATTCCGTGTCGTATGGCATGATTTTATTATGAGGGATGATTTCACTACACCATACAGCGACTTCATAAGCGGGCCCACATTTTATTTTATGCCTACATAATAAATATACCAAAGGACGTCAAAAGGGAGGGACAAACGGCTCCTTTGGGCCTAGTTTATGTGCTGTGATGATTAATTACTATAACCAACCAACAACGATTGGTACAGTGACTTTCAGACAACTTTAAGCTGTGTACAATAAATTTCAATTGACTTATATTTTGTTTACAACTCAGTGTGTAACCATCTTTTAAGTCGGCATGTGAGTAGAAAACTTTAGTCAATGTAATAAAGCAAAACAAATTCAAAAGCATTTTTCACAACTTTTGGGTGAAATGTGTGTTGGCACGTTCTTCAAACTGCCCTCGTTACCATCATTGTTGATGACTTCATGTACACATAGCAGTACAGCAATGTTTTTGTCCCACATCCTGTATATTTCCCTCGCATGTGCATGACAACTGAAGACTAGTTACATGTATGTCGACTTTAAAATATAGGCCACACACATAACTACGCCTAGGGCGGAATTTTTCCATGCCAAGACTTGGTCGGGGTGGAACGCTTATTTCGCTTTAAAACGAAATCCACCGTGAATACAAAATTTTCAAATATTTTACACAGCATCAACATACTTTTGAAGGTACTACAAGAGACACATAATATGAAAAACGTGCACCTATTCGGAGTACAAGTATTAAATGTATGAAAAGCGATTTTTAATCTTCCCGTAGGCGAATTTTTTATTTTATTTTGCAATAAAAGCGAAAACATATTTTAGTGCTGCGGCATTTGAATGGAAATTTTCAAACAAATTTCTGCAACTAACACAAAATGATGGGGGGTGGGGGTTGTGTGTGTGTGGCTGCAGTGTACCTTGTTTGTAGAATGGAAACTCGCCATCACTGTGGCTGTGGCTGAGCATAGGGCTGCGACATCGGGATGGGGGTGCTGAGATGGTTAGTGACGCACCCCAGGCGCCATGTGAGGGATCCAGTTTGGTGGGAGAACAAATTCGCTTTAGACACTCAAGGGATTTTTTTTTATTATTTTTTTTTTGGGTTTTAAATTGCCCTTCCAAACTTTTTATAAACTCACTGCATTTTTAAAACACTTAATTGCACTATTTTTAAATGCATATTTTTAATCTTTTTTTTCAAATTTTATAACTTTACAATTAAATGTTTAATTCAACTGCATTAATTACGGTTATCGACTTAAGTACACCTACAATTTTATCAACAAAACAAATTCTCAATTTAATGATTTTTTTTTCATACAAAGCATTGATTACATAATTTTATTTAAAAGACGAGATAATGGGTAATTTATTCTACAAACCAACGGTTTTTAAGCCATTAAATTTTTCCTAAGCTTTTTTAAACAAACAAATGTTCAAGCAATAAAATGTAATTCAGATAGTAAATTAAACAAAATGCTTTGAACAATTGCTGTACACATTTAGGAAAAACAACCCTTCCCCCAACATAAAAAGAGATCCGTTCCTATAACGTATCCCAATTACACACAACAACACAACTAAACACACAGCACCACTAAAATAGAGTTATTCCTTTCAAGATACCGCTTGTATGGACACTGTCACTCCACCAAAACGAACATCCACGCGAATTCGCATTCAATAATCAACTGAAAAGGACACGAGTCCGTTTGCGTTCAAATTTCACCAAAGTGTCATGATTTCATCTCACGCGAGAGCCAGAGCATTCAAATGTTGTTTAAGCTACCTATATATACGTAAAAACTCATCCCTCCGCCCAACTAAACTTTCACCCTTATCTCCTAAATGGTGAAAATCTCAATGCGCGCGCTTTAGGCGCGCCTTTGTACAATATGCGGTGTGGTCTTTATACATACTTGCAGACAAAGGCATCAAACCAACGTATTGCCATCAGATGTTTGTCGCGTATTCCATCACATCTACACGTTGTGGCTCTCACTACAATTTTTGGCAATTCTCTCCGCAAAAAAAGCTCACACAAAATTTTACCACGTATTATCAGCACACATTAGGCAATCGTGATTGTCGCTTTTACGCACATCTCCCAATTGGTGTGGGGGTTTCAGAAGGGGAAGAATCAAAATGGAGATGACATGATAACGGAGGGGGGATGTCAAATTTGCAGCAGCAGCAAATTTTGAACAATTCGCAGAACCTACTTATTTTTTTTTTTTGTTGAGGTTGTAGAACTAAAACTTTAAGAAATAGGGGTTGGTTTTTTTTTGTGTTCACCATAATTATTTTACGAAAACATGTTGTTCATATTTATGTAACAATAAAGGAAGATATTTCAAGGTCAAAATATGATTTTTGCATTTGAACATTTATCGAGAAACTGATGCATTTTTTAAAAAGGAATTCATGCAATGGAAATTGAAACAGTTATGAAGTCCGGCAACAAAACTAAAGAAATTAAGTCAAGGTCAACTTCATAAATGTGTCAAGGTCAATATCATTTTAATAAACAATTTATCAAGCCCAAAAATCTCAAATATCCTTATATTTTATCAGCCAAATTCGGCTTTTTAAAAATGTTTGTCTGTCGTAAATAAAGGGTTAAGTGGAGCTCCCTGCTATTTTCTGTTTTTATAACATTTAGTCCTTTTTGAATATAAAAGACTTAATTAAAGGATCTACCCACTATCAGATTTTAGTTCGACTTCCAGCAGAAATCCTATAATAACTATAAAGATTTCAGAATGTATCGACAACAAATAGACTTAAGTACTGCGCGCCTTGAAGACAATGTCACTTAACTAAAAATTTTGTTTTTTATTATCATACCTGGTAAATTATTCAGTTCTGTTAAGCTGTCCTCTTCTTCTGCATCCGCATTTCCATTTAATCCATTTGTGGTTGGTGATTCTAAAAAATTTTAAAGAAAAAATATACAAAAAATAAAATAATAATAAATGAAAATAACAAAATAGGATCAATAATGTAAATTACATTTTTCAATGAATTCCATATTTCAAATTAATAAAAAATAAATTAAATTTAAAAACAAGCAACCGAATAATAATTTCAATAATTTTTAAAAGGGGGAATAAGAAAATTATATTTTTATTCAGAAATAAGAAATTACAGGATTATAACAAAAAGTATTAAAATTTAAGATATTGTATCTTATGCGTTAATTGTCAGCAAGGGGGATCACGCCGGCACGCTATCATCAAACTGTTGTAGCTCTTACAATCCAGAAGCTCAATTATCATTCCAAACACCTCTGGTGGCAAGCCCAGCAATCCAGGATACGAGATTTCATGGTTCAATCCCAAATGATTACGCACAGGTGTGTACAAAGAATCCTTCAGCTTCAATGACAACGCTTTTAAGTTGCGCAAACGCTCGGTGAGCGGCACAAATGCATTCTGTATAGGCACATATTTGGTCAATGGCAAACAAACGCTTTTCCCGTAACAGTGATTTGTGGTGAGTGACACCAACAAACTGTCACCGCGTGGTACCATGTACAATAGACAGGGATCCTTATCAATGGATGTCAATTGTAGTTGAATTTTCATGCAGCCATTGGTTTGGTAAAAATTCTGCGGAAGCACGGCGTTATCAATGGCCAATTGTACTTGGAAAATACTGTGCGACGTAATGTTGAGAGGTCGTGTGTAGTTCGGGGGTAGTGGAATGAATCCAGATTCTAGTGCCGTCGCAAATACCAAAAAAGCCAATGTCTCAGTTGGGCTGGCGGTTTTGTGGGTTGGCAATATTTTGCTGACATGATAAGGCAGCGATTTTGTGGTTGATTCTTCAAGAAGATGCACGTCACTTTGTGTGTTGCCATCGGCGACGTCCATTTTTTGTCGTTTAATTGATGTGATGAGATTCACTGCAATGAGAATTAAAGAAAAGAATCCGGTAATGATCTGGTGATTTCGTTCAAGTATTTAACAACAAAAAAATAGAACACCAGTCATAAAGTTTTCTTTGAATAGAAAATGAAAATTCATAATTTTGAAATTTTAAATGATAAAGTTATCAATATTAAATACAAACAAAAAACCGCCACCTGTAGCTGTATTGTTTTTTTTTTTTGAAAAAGCAATTTAATCCCATTAACCATTCCAAATTGATATAGAATTCAAGACGCTACTTACCGTCTACCGATATTATGGAAGGTAGGTATACCGTTTAGGTATTTCTTTTCTTTTTTTGGTAACAAAACAATATAAAATAAAACAACTATTCTCGAATTGTACGTGCAAAAAACGAATTCTTAAAAAGAGTCCAATTATTTTAAATTTTGCAAAGTTGTTGCACAAACATAACCTCACTAATCATCTCCTTCAGCGACTACTCACCTTTGTCATCATTAGTTCCGGATTCGGTGTCGGTGACCATTGAGGAAGTCGATGCTGCCTCATCCATTATTTAAAAACTTCACTTTTAATTATTTTACTCTTAATTGAGAAGAGGGTGTATTTTAATAATAGGATTTATGTCTTTTAAATCATTTTGTCCAGCACCGATTAATTTTGTGAATGAGTCATTTTTTGAGAACTGTCAAAACTCAAAATTTTGAGTAAAACAAAAGTGCACAAATAATAACTGTTAAATGAAAAGAAAAATCGTGTGAAGAACTCGCGACGGAACACCGAAAATGCAAGCGTGAAACGTGTGACAATTAAACACAAATTTTGATGCACGATTTTTTATTTAATTGCAATAAACGAATTAAACGCCACAAGCCGCGAAACAAACAGACTTTTTTTGCAAATTTTTTGCAATGTTGTTTGCTGAATTCGCACGCATACTGTGACATAATTTAAAAATATATGAAATTGTTAGCTCATAACTCATAAGTCATATGATCGTATACAATTATAATTGTTAGCTCAGATTATTTGTATATATAAATCTATTGCAGAATAAAATTTTAATTTATTTGTTAATTTAAAAAAAGTGAGTGAAATTATTTAACTATTTATTAAAAAAATATGAAACATAAATTTTAGTGAAAGGTGACTTGAATTTACTTAAAAAAAGTCAAGTAAAAATGTATATAAAACCTTATAAATGTTTTTGGGATTTAATGTCAGTTGGGAACTTCAATCGCGAACTTAAATTGAGGGATGCACTTTATTATAAAATTGCTAAATTGGCAATTGCACTTTGCAGTTTGCAGGTGAGACCGCGAGGAAAGTGTAAAATAAATCGTACGTTCATCTTGAGTTATTTGTAAGGATGGTTGTCGTTAAAAGGTTCATTATACGAATGCATTTTGTTTATAATTTCGCGATTGTAAATTTTAGCTGAATAAACATAAATTGTGTGATTAATTTTCTTGAGAGTCTGTTTTAATTGGAAGTTAGTAACCAAGGTATTCAATTCACATTTATAAATTTTTATTATTATACATATAGGTACTCCCTTTAATAATACAGTTAAAACAATTAAGTATCCAATGCAATTGCTGGCATGTGTTATAAAAAAATTGAATTAATCCCTCGGTTGTGGATAGTATTGTTTCAAAAGGGGCACAAATGCATCACCAACTTCCTTGGTACTGGCGGCCAACACTCGCCTCGATAATATATCCAATTTGCCACCAGCTGGATCCATGGTCACACCACCCGCTTCCCTTACAATAAGATCTCCAGCTGCAATGTCCCATGCATGAATTCCGAACTCATAGTTGACATCAACGGCGCCAAGAGCAACCATGCACATATTTAAGGCGGCTGACCCCAATGCACGAATTCTGTTAAAATTAATTAAATAATTGTAAAATACTCTCGGGAATCGTTAAAATGAATTCTTTCTTACCCATGACAATTGGTTGCAATGCTTTTAATATTCTCAATTGTGACATTCATCTTCTCAACATCACGACTTGTCCCGAATTCAGTTGTTACCAGCACTTTACTCAAATCCGTTTGACCCGACGCATAAATTCGGGCATCATTCAAAAATGCACCTTGACCACGTTTGGCGGTAAATTTTTGATTTAAAATTGGATTGAACACAATCGCAATTTCCGCCTCCTTATTAATCCACAAAGCCAATGAAATGCAAGAGTGTGGAAAACTGTGCACAAAGTTCATTGTACCATCGACGGGGTCAATAATCCAGGTGGGGGCGTCTGTTAGTTCAGATTTTTTGCCTTCAGCTGTTTCTTCTTCGCCAATGAATCTGTGGAATAAAGGAGTTTTAATGATAAGTTTTAAGATAATAATTTTTGTTTCGAGATTAAAAAATTTAAATTTACTTATGATCTGGAAACAATTTTCCCAATCCTTCCATTATTAATTTCTCAACCTGCTGATCTGTTTCAGTGAGCAAGTCAACGTCACACGACTTTTGAACCACTTTCTTCTTCTCAGCATTTCGGCTTGCAATTATCTTTTAAGGAATAACAATTTCATATTTTAAATAAAAGAGTTGTTTACACACTGATGATTTGTAAAACATTTTACCTGTCCTGCTTCATCCACCAACTTCATGGCTTCATTGTAGAAGCCATTCAATTGTTCTGTGGTTGCCATTTTTGTTGATTTAATTAAACTTCAAAACTACTTCGCTCGCAAAATACTTTTCTGAAGTAAGTCTTGCTAAATTTAAGAATGCTTTTCCTTAACAACAAACAGGTTCAATTGCTTTTTCACACGATAATTTAATGAAAGCGAACGCACTGATTTAATTAATTCACAATTCACTGAATGACAGTCGTCAGCCTCTAACTCAATTCACAGCTGATTTTTAAATGAATTCTAAGACGCTTCCCCACTGACTATAATATGGCAATTAAATACTCGCGGTTTGCGCGTGTGCGGACTTGCGTGGTGGGAAGGCTAGAATGAGAAGGTGCACTGTGCTGATAGCAACAGTGTACGTCATATTAAAATTAAATTGGCATACAATTCCGCGTATTGACATTGTGGTGAGGATTTTGGCACAGGAAATTTCAATGTAGACGTTAAATGCTCTTTTTGGGAGCGTATTGTTTTTTTGCAATTGTGTGCGTTTATAGTTCCTTGTGTGAATTCTTATCAGGGATTTTAACCCGGTTAATATTATATTTGTATATGATTTAGTAAACTAACCAAATCTGCTTTATCTATGCTGTTTATTTAATATATGTGTCTAGCCGGCCAACAACAATGTGTTTATTGTGAATTTAAGGAAATACCAATTTGATGCTTTGCCCTAATTCCTAATTAAAATTTAATATTCTTTGTGGTTTCCCAAATTGAAAGCAAACACAATAATTAATCGACAGTTGGTTAAACAATAAAATGTATTATTAATTATTGTGACTTTTTGAACACTTCATTCATAATTTAAAATATGTCCAATATTTTAAAACATTTAAAAACAACAAAATAAAACATTTTACTCATCATCCCTCGGGGACGGATACAATTGGGTAATAACTTTTGCAATTTGTGTGGCAAGTTCCATTGTGCTGGCACAAAGGACTCTACGTGACATCAAGTCTAGAGGTCCACCTGTTGGATCCACACATACCCCACCCGCTTCGCGAATAATTAAATCGCCTGCGGCATAGTCCCAAATGTGCAATCCGGCGTGATAAAATGCATCAACAGCGCCAAGGGCAACGTATGCACAACTTATTGCAGCTGTACCCAGTAGGCGAATTCTATTAAATAAAAAATAAAATATAAAAATGTTAATGAAGAAAATTTTTTATTTTTTTTGTCAGGCTTAAAGGAAATATTTAAATAGATCATCTTTCTAATGCATTAATGTTATAGGTACTTAAATAAATAAAATTTATGAAAAAAAGTGACTTACCCATGACTGTTGTCCACAAATGCCCTCAAATTTTTTATTATATTATCATGATTATCCACTTGGGACCCAGTCTCCCCAGCAATCAACGCTTTGGAAAATTCCGTTTGACCCGATGAGTGAATCGGTTTTCCATTCATTTGGGCGCCCTGGTTGCGTCGTGCTGTAAACATCTGCTTCAAGTGTGGGTTGTAGATTATTCCTATCTCTGTCACCTAATGGGAGTGCACAGTTCGAAAGAAAAAACAATATTATCACGTTGATTATGCAATATAAAACGATTGATGCACACACATTGATTCATTTTACGTTTGTATGGTACGACAATGAAAAGAATTTTCTTCTTCAAAAAATGTGCACTCTAATGTGTGAAATTGTTTGTAATAATTAGTTTTTAGCATATTTGTGCTGATGCAATTGATGTGATTAGATTGAATATGTGTCCATTGTTTAGTCTGTAGGTATTGTAATAAAAAAAGTTGTGTAGTTATAGTTTAAAACAAGAAGTACAAAAGTAAAGCAACCTTGTCCACTATAAGTGCAATTGAAATGCACGAGTACGGAAAACTGTGCACAAAATTCATAGTCCCATCAACTGGATCTATGACCCATGTGGGTGCATCAGTAAGACGTGCCCTTCCACCATCACTAGTGCCCTCCTCACCGATGAATTGGTGCGATTTGAAGACACTTTTCAATCCCTGTATCAAACGTCTTTCCACTTCCTGGTCTGTTTCAGTGACCAAATCCATTGGACTCAATTTCACTGATATGGTTTTCGCTAATGTGTTCCGGGTTGCAATGATCTTTAAATTTATTTTCAAATTAAAGTGCATTAGTACTTTAAATATGATAATTCAGGAATTTTGTTTTCAATTCACACCTCACCACATTCTAGCACCAATTTCATCACCACGTCATAACATTTGTCTAGGTCACGGTCACCTGCAGACACACGGTCACGGTCTGGATCCATATTTTGCGGTTTCCTGGCACAGTTCCACTTTACACAGCGTTATAATTATTTATAACGAAATTTTTAAGAGCGCTCTTCTATGCGAGCTAGTCATTGTACTAACCAATTGACGATTCCTGTGTCGGCCTGTGCGAGTTGAACATCACATCACTTTTTGTTTGTTCATTTTAACTACAGCTGAGTGTTGAGTGTTGACTAAAATGCGGATAAATTGAACAAATATTGTGTGAGAGACAAAAGCCAAGTATTTGTACGTGAATTGTGACTCGTACTCGCTCTATCTTGATTGATACAAATGAAGTTTGTGTGAAAGGGTTGCAACGCCTGCTCTAATCCTGGCTTATTTAAATTATTTTATTTCTGAGAATTTTTTGTTTATGATTTGTATGTTCATTCTTATTATGTTCATGGTATTTTAATAGGCATCATAATTTTTTACGCATCATTTCTTTGAGATCTTTAAACAAAACGTTTTATATGCGTTATCATTTCATTCTTTTATTTCTTAATTAACAATTAATATCACTTGTTGATTGGCTTGTAAATCATAAACATTTATTTATTTTGCAGAATTTATAACGGTTTATTACAACGATTTTTTTTATTCTAAAAAGTAAAAGATAAGAAATGATCTAAATTTAGAAAATATCTCATCGCTATATTAAACATTTATTTGCGGCACATGTTTTTTTTTTAATACTCCTATTTCACAATTCACATTACAATTTAGGTCATAAAACCTACTTTTAAATGAATTTTTTTAAATAAGTGGTGAGTACACTTACTCGAATCATAAATAAAGAAGTTTTTGATGGATCTGTTAACTGAGACTACGCGTGGAACATATTTTTATGACTCATAAGTCTTATCTTACCTTGGTTCCTGGCATATATTTCAGTAGGGGTTTTTAAACTTACCGAAACTTAGAACAACTTAAGCCACGTTCAATAATTTTATACAAAAAATGCATTTCATAGTACCGACCATTTCTTTCTTTAAAGTTTTTTGTATATTCTATCTTTGTTACTCCGTATTCATGCATTAAGCTCTGTATGGAATTGTGCCTTTACGCAATCAATTGGGAAGCCTATTCATTTTTTGTTGAACCCTGATTCTAACAAAATATTTGCTTGCTTTTTTTATTAAAGTAACAGCTGATTTCGTCCTGGCGATCAATATTTTATTTTGTTGGAATGAGCTCAAATTGAAAGAGAGACAGAATGAAATTGAAGGAATGGTACGATCATAATTTATTTAATTTATCGTACCAGTGTTTCATGCAGCGTGTCATAACTGGGTCAAAAATAATTTACTGCCTCCCAGTCGCAGAAAGTATTTTTTAAATTCAAATTGAAAACATGTTTTTCATATTACATACAAAGAAGAATTATCCTTGATACTGTTTATTCACATGAGGACGCCTAACTTTTTGTTTTTTTAATTATTTTGTACTGCCTCGCACAAATTTAACTAAGAGGTAATAAAGCTTATCTTCAATGTTTTAATATGTGGACAAGCATGGGGCTTTTAAACAGCTTTCAATTATAATAGAAAAGCTCTTGTTAAAACGCAGCATAATCTAGGGAGTAAACGCAATTAGCTTTTGCATGTCTAATAAATTTGTATTATTAAACTTACGGGAACGTAAGGCAAGCCGCAAGAGTTTAGTTTCCAATTACTCGTAATGGACTTCAAAGTCTGTAAAATGGCTTCGACTTAAAAAAAAGTAGTTAAATAAAAGTCTTGGCTTAATATATTTATTAGATTATACTTACCATAAATTTAATTCAAATTACTTATTGTAAAAAGTTTAGAGTGTGATCCTGACAATAATAATATAGTAAGATTTATTGGGTGGAAAACTAATATTCGTACTCACTTGTGATCATTTGAGATTTAAAAAACTCGTATTTAACTTTAAATCATTCAATCTTTATCATTCAAGACGTATTTAATTTTTTTACTCATTTAAGTCGAATGATTAAAGCTTTTAATGGTTTATTATAATTTTAAATAATAATTAATATTAGAGATAAATATTTTAATAATAATAATTGCAGTTAAGGAAAAAAGCTTATTATTGCATAGCTTTTATTTGTATTTACATATGTTTTAAAATTAAAAAGAGAAATATTTTTAAGTAACAGAGAAATTCAGAAAGCTTTTTAATTTTCAGTGGCATTTAAAAATTAACTTCATCAATTTTTCTTTGTTAAAAAATGCAGAAAAATGTTTTGAAATTTAATTTAGAAAAAATTGCTGTAAAATAAATTATAAACAAAAACAAAAAGAAGTTGGAGAAAAGCTGTAAATTTCACGTGTGGAAGAAATAAGCAAAAAGCACATTAATTGCGTATATTTTGAAATATATTTGAAGCATTAATTAACACTCATTATATAGATATAATATTCAATAAATTATATGGAACTTAAATGACATTTATCACTTACATTTACTATTATTTATACTCCTAGCATATTGATATGTTTGTTTTATGGTACCCTTTATCGAATTTAAATAGTTACCAACAAATTTCTGTTCAGTAAAATTCTTATTCTCGTGCGTAACGAATCCCTGGAAGGTCCTTTTTTCTGTATTCTCGTACATTTAAAATTGTATAATATATTTCTGATATGTTTATCGATTTAAAATTTAAATTACACATTTTTTTATGAAGCTAAATTCATTAAAATATTTTCAGACATTCAGTTTACTTCTCGTAGTTTCTCAGAAAATATTACTTCCATAATTAAAATTAAATTCCCCTTTTTATAAGCTTTGTTATGGGCGGTCATTACACTTGTATTTTCCATTAAAATTGTGGTTGACAATATTATTTTATAACAACATTTTATAGAGTTTACATACAATTACGTTTACAATTTTTTTTTTTTGGGTCACATAGTTATGGATCGATTTTGGTAAAAGGGAGGTTTATTTTTAATGACATCTAGAATTACGTTAGGCAAATTTTTTTTTGCTATTCATTAAATTTATGGAATTTAATTCTCTGGTGCAATTTTAATTTAGTTTTGGCTTTAATTTAAACCAGTTCTTGTTTCATAAATAACTTTAATAACTTTTTTTTAGAATTTAAATTTTCATTAAAATATTACAATTTTGCTGTTTTTATTTTCAAAATGATTTTTTTTTTGTAAATAGAGCACCTATATATATGTATGTTATTTAAAACAAATTATTTATAATATTGTGCAGTCATTTTTTTCCAATTTAAACAATTACATGTCATTAAACGTTTCAAGGTGCCATAAACATTGTTGTGCCATTTTACGCTACACAAATTTATACAACTAACAATAAAATATTCTTAAATGCTAATAGTAAATTAAACATATTTACAAAGAAAGTATAAAATGGAGTGCTTAAATCAAATCTTGTACAAAAAACACAACTTAAAGAGATTCCTTTAATTTACTCAAATTAATTTACATTAAAAAAATGATTATAAGAAAAACAGTTTAATGCTCTGCACAGCTTTGATCGACAATAAAAAATTGAAGTTTTTTGTTTGTTGTTTGTTTGCGTAAAAATAAAGTGAAAATCTTTTAATCGTCGTGCTAAGGACAAAACGAGTTGAACTAAAATATCAATGAACGAAATAAAAAAAAAAATAAAAAAAAGAGAAAACAAAAAAATACAGCGAACACAAAACTTAAAATGCGCTGAGAATACCTAAATGTTATTACGATCGACTTAATTCACACTAATTTACTTGGAAACTTCCGGTCGATTGGCGAATAATTGCTCGACAATTGCTTCATCGGCCAACGTTGAAATATCGCCAACGTCACGATCGTTGACGGCCACCTTCCGCAACACACGTCGCATTATCTTGCCGGAGCGTGTCTTTGGCAATCCTGGCGCATTCTGGATGACATCGGGCTGCGCGAATGGCCCAATGCGTTCACGCACCAACGCCTTCAACTCAGTCATCATTTTCTTGTCAAACACATCATTTTGTTTGGGCGTTATGAAGCAGTACAGGCATTCGCCTTTAACCGGATGTGGACGTGCGACGACAGCTGCCTCGGACACGTGCTCATGTTCGGTGAGTACGGACTCCACCTCGGCTGTGGACATTAAGTGGCCAGAAACGTTGAGCATGTCATCGACACGTCCCGTGATCCAGAGATAGCCATCAGCATCACGTCGAGCACCTGAATTTAAAAAAACAGTGATGATTACAAAAGTGGTTCAATGAACTATAAAATCAATTCAATATTTTAGATGAGTAACTATAAAAGCGTACTTAAGTTAGTAATAATATTGATTACGTGATCTGAATTTGATATCAACATTGAAAGGACTTCACAAGATTAATGACCTAATTATAAGATAATAATTGAGGCATACAAAATAAACAATAAATATGTCACTCGAATTTAATTAATCTTAAAGAAAAGCTTCAAGCATTCATCATTTCCAATTTTAAACTGTGGGTAACAAAATATAGCTACAATCAGTCCGAACTTTGACTCAATTTCGACGTCATTTGTACAAAGTCTTTGCCAAAATTTCGTCAACAATTACTACAATTCGTTAAACGGTTTGACTTATCTTGACATGACAACATTATAAATCATTATACGAAAGATTAAAGTAATCAAATTACGCACCATCTCCAGTGCAGTAGTATCCAGGAAACTTGGAGAAGTATGTGGACTCGAACCGCTCATGATTATTGTAGAGAGTGCGCATCATGCCAGGCCAAGGCTGTGCAAACACCAAGTATCCTTCACCTTCTCCAGTAATCTCTGAACCACCCTCATCCAAAAGAATTGGATTAACACCAAAGAATGGGAACGATGCAGAGCCAGGCTTCATTGGTGTTGCGCCGGGTAATGGAGTAATGACGTGACCACCAGTTTCAGTTTGCCAGAATGTGTCGACAATGGAGCACTTCTCCTTGCCAATGTTTTTGTAGTACCACATCCATGCTTCTGGGTTGATTGGCTCACCGACACTTCCAAGAACTCTGTAATCAAATCATTTTTATTAATTATTTACATTACTAGAATATTTTTAGTAAACATACTTGAGTGAATCCAGTTTGTGACGACGCACTGGTTCTTCTCCGAATTTCATGAGAGCCCGAATTGCTGTTGGTGCTGTATAGAACTGATTCACCTTGTACTTATCAGCCACCTGCCAGTACCGATCATTATCTGGGAAGAATGGGGTTCCCTCAAACTAAACACAACCAAGTGAATTAATTGAAATCCTTTTAATGTTACAATTTCGAACTGTCTTACCAAAACGGATGTGGCTGCATTAGCCAATGGTCCATACACAACGTAAGTGTGTCCAGTAATCCAACCAATATCAGCAGTGCACCAATACACCTCACCCGGATGATAATCAAAAACAATTTTGTGTGTTGTCGCAGCATACAACAAATACCCAGCAGTTGTGTGCAAAACGCCTTTGGGTTTGCCAGTTGAGCCACTCGTATACAACATGAAGAGTGGATCTTCAGCACTCATCCACTCCGGGTAGCACGCCGGTTCAGCGTCTTCCATTTCCTCGTGCCACCAAAAGTCACGACCATCAGTCCATGGTGTGTTATCGTCCGCATTCGAGTGATCACTGCCCGGTGTGACACGATTGTTGTGCGACACCACAATGCACGTTTCAACGTGATGCCCAAGTGCTTCTGCCTTTTCCAATGCTGTGTCACATATTTTCTTTAAGTGCAATTGTTTTTCGCCACGCCATGCACCATCAGCTGTGAGCAACACTTTGGCTTGACAATCAGCGACACGCTCAGCCAGGGAGTCTGGTGAGAATCCGGCAAACTGAAGATTGTGAAAAAGAAAATTTAGTTCAATAGGATTTGGGATGGTTAATGATTTAGTAATTGACTTACCACAATGGAATGAACTGCACCAATTCTGGCACATGCCAACATTGCAATTGGCAACTCCAGAATCATGGGCATGTAGATGGCAACTCGATCTCCTTTTTTGACTCCGTGAGCTTTTAATACGTTGGCGAAGCGGCATGTTTCTTCAAGCAATTTGCGGTAAGTCAGACGGCTGTAATCATCAGGGTGGTTGCCTTCCCTAAAATTTAAGAAAAAAAATTGGTTTTATTTTGTGTTCTTTAATTAAAATAATTAATTAATAATTTCATAAGTGTTCTTAAAGACTTTGAATATCATGGAATATCATGTGCATTGTGCATGCTTCATGCCTTAAAAAGTAAATTTAGACTCACGTCCATTTCTTAAAAATAGATTATAAATAACCTTGTAATTTCGACATAATTTTAAAACATTGCCACTGAGTGAATGACCGCACATAACATACAGTCCATATAATGCTCACATGTGTCATATAAGTAAAAACAACACCCGCTATTATCTTCATTAGTTACTCTGTGTATTGGCAATGACGTTTTTTTTTTGTAAATATTTGTGACTAACGGTTCATGTGCGGATCAACATTAACAATTATGTCACAATCACGCTTTGTTTATTTCACATAAATGGGTGAAATTTTCATAGTTTTATCATTGGGAGAAAGAAAATTGGGTCAGACTTTTCCATTTTATTAAGTAAACCGTTTACATTTTAATATTAAATTGTTGTTTGTTAAAATGCGGGTCAAATTATGTCAGCTTTGTTTTTATTTTTCTAAAATGATGTTAATTGAATTTTGTGTAAACAAAATGTTTATTGTTTATTTACTTTTTACTACTTTCTTTCACGTCTTTAAAACAATAATTTAAATTGTTCTATTTCTTCTAAAAACTAAATTGTTTGAACTTGAAATTTTCTTAAAGTTGATTCTGCGGTGACGAAATCAATAAAATTCTTTTTAAAACGCATTGTTTAGTTGAGTCACAATAAAATCATTATCTTCTTTCTCTCATGGAATTCCATAAGTATTTATGATTTACAATAGAAAAACTGTTACGTTTTAAAATTTTAAATTATGATAAAAAAAAGTTACTCATGTGGGGCCATTTAATCGATTTGTTATGATTCAAAGCGGACAGGAAACGCGAAATCATTTTATATGTCATTGATTTTTTTTTTCTAATTTTTGCAATCTAATCACTTATCAGTAATCCCCTACTCATAACAGTTATCAGTACTTAAAGCGATATAAGAGGAAGCTTAAAATTTCTATAGGCATCATCGTTCAATTAGAAATTCCCCTAATTATGCATTAAAGAACAGCTTTGGCAATGATAAAACAATTTTAGAAATAATAAAAAAGTATATTTTCTAGTTTTTATACATATAATAAAATTTGATTGGCAATTATAATTTAAGGAATAATGAAAACAAATGACTATTTCAACGATAACCCACGTGTTTTATATTATTCTATTGTGTTATTTAGGTCTCACACGTCTGGTAGCGATAAGGCCGAAGAGATTGTTGATGAACACATTTTGGGAGACACAATCACTAACTCACGCCATTCAACAACGCAGTCAGTCGGTGATAAGAAAGGGAACAACAACTTTCAGCTTTATGGATGGTGTATTATAAGTAGATTTTTATTTAATTAAATCTGCTAACCGTTTTAATCCATTTTATGATTAGCATCAATGTGTGAAATATTATTTTTGTATAATATATAATTTTATTATTTAAATATTTGGGTGTAAACATTTTTTAAAAGAGAAAATCAGGTTGATAAATCCTGTACCTAAAAGAAAAGTCAGTCCACGTCACCAATTATGTTTTGTGTGTTAATTTTTGCAGAAATAAATTAATTGGTTTGGTGAAAACAACAATGTTTATTTATTAACATTGTCTGGAACTTTTAAAAAATACAAGTAAAAAATTATAATCAGAAATCATGATTTAAAAAGTAAAGATCTGCTTGACAGTTGTGTATTGTGATGTCATCGGGGAGAACATAGTATGAATAGTGTGAATTGTGACACATTGACGTCATTCAGGAGATTTTTTTGTATGAACAAAATTTAAATGGCGGCAGTATTTAATTGTTAAGCAGGCATTTACTTTTTGGATTATGATCAGAAATATCATTAATTGAGAATGTATTCGAGCCTTGTATTAATGCGACTTAAACTACAAATTAAATTGTTTTAAAAATCATTACAAAAACAATTAACACTGACTAATGTAAAAATATCTTGCCATTGCTATCGTGTCATTACCGAAAAAAAATTGGGAAAATATTATTGACGTCAATGTTTGTGTCTTCAATTCTTTTTCCAACAATAAATTGGATGACACACTTCACACCTGGCGCGGCTTATCCACAAAATCGTCATAAATTTTTCAAATACAAACATTTTTTTGCCTTTTAAGTAATTATGGTATTTTTCTGTGCATATATTTACAAGAGTATATTCCCGTAACCAATCTCTTGTTGGTGGAGCAAAAAGTCAATGATCACTTCTTAAATTGACGTCAGACGCGCGTAAAAATTATAATTACATGACCACAAACAAAACAAACTAACTAGTTATGCGGCGTGCTCTTTATTATGGTGTTGAATTGACCAACATAAAAACGTTAACAATTAAGAAACACATTTGCGAGCGGTTAATTTCAAGGTTTTTATACAATTCGGTGGGGTATTCACAAAATGGGTTTATAATTCAAGTATTCACGCTGGAGACTTTGCTCTAGACTCTCTAGTGTCTAGACCATAGGCTTAACCACTTCCACAAATAACTACAAATATAAAAGACGTCGGTACATTAGTTACGTCAATGGAAGGTTGAAATATTTACAATCTATTTATTGTTGCATAATATAATATAAACATTATGTCAATGCGTGTATGATTTTTTTCAAGTTTACACTGTCCTTGAGCAATCACACCTATTTGAGTTATTTAAATTGAATTTTATAAGTGATGAGGAGTTTAGTAAATAGTTTTAGAAATTTCTATTGTTAAAATTGTTTGCGTTAATCTTGTATGCATGTTTGCAGTGCCATTTATTTTATTGAATTACAATATTGCGTAATTTTATTGCGCTTTTAATCAATACACACGAATGGGTTTTTTTTAAAAATTTATAAAATTTTTGTTTTGTAAATTTTCAGTATTTTCATGACATTTCATAAATGGTGAAAAATTTAAAACAAACCCACATTTAAAAAAATTTTAATTACTGCTTTTTGTGGTTTAGACACTTATTTTTCATTTAATTCTAATCTTTTTTGAAGTTTATAATTTAAAACTGATATAAATATTAAAAGGTTTCCAAAATTCAAATAGTTGTGAACAATGTAAGAGCTCCAAAATCTGTTGGGGGCTTAAAAAAGGGACGTCTTTTTGACCCTCTCTGCCGCAAATCAAATTGGGACATAGAAATAACTATTAAGTTGTTGTAAAACTGTTAAGTAACTTAGCAGTAAAATATTTTATGATTCACAAAGTTTGAAAATATGTTAGTTAAATATTTCAAAATAAAATATTTATCATTTTTAGACCCATAATTATGTAAAATGTTATTTTGTTTTTATGTTTTTTTGTGAATTAAATTTAATAATAAAATTTAACAAATAAAATTAAAACACAAATTTTTAAATCAAATTTTAAACTAAAAACGTTTAAAATTATTTTGCTGAAAACTGCACTACACTTACTTAACTTTTATATTGTCATTAAAAAGAAAAAAAAACTGCAAAAAGTTTTCTCAAAAGATTAAAAAGGTTAAGGTTATCCACATTTAGAAAATCATAGTTGATTAAATTTTCGAATGCAAAGCATCAAACGGAATCAAGTGCGCTTTTTTATTGCAACTACTAATTAACAACAGCAAATTAAAACTAAGTAACAGTAAATTCCCTTTTAATATAATATTAAAACATATTAAACAAATTGTATAAAAAGCTTTTCACACTTAGCCACGACTAGAAAAAATAAAATGTTTAACAACCCCTTGGAGATAACCTTTCATCGAACCTCTTGTGCTGCCTTTTTTACAACAGTGTCGACGAAAACATATTATTTATTCAAATCCAACCAACACATGCCATAAAAACATGTTTAACTAACTTAAACAGTACGCAATTGAAGTGTGTTAATGTTAATCGATGTAATGAAATGTTTGTATAGTGGAATTTGTAATGGAATTGATTTAACACTTTACCAAAAAAGACCTTTACTATTAGTACATAGTGAGTATTGATGGCATGTGCAGTTTTGAATATAATACATTGTGCAATGTGCATTATAATTATGTGACGCGGTTCTTGTAATTAAAGACGTCAATCAAAATTGTTCACTGCAAGTGATGTGCATTTTGTAGGTGAGGTGCATATTTGCGATGTTATTGATTTGGTTTTTTGTTTATACAGCTGTAAGGTTAGCTGAGGTCATTGCGTATTCTCATAAAAAAGGGACAAGCAATAAATTTAGCTTTATGTATTTCAGCTTACAGTGTCGGATTAATTTGCAACAATGCATTTTGCGTCAATAATTATAAATTCTGTTATCGTTTGTTGGTTTTTGTTTTGTTAACTTTACTAATTTATTTATTTTGTTGAAATAACGTTGCATTAATGTAATAAATAAACAATAAAATATTATAAATAAATCAAATTAAGTTGAATGAAACGAAAAACGAGTGAGTAGGTTTTTTTGATTGAAAAAAAATTCGCCTACTTAACACATTTTAATTCAAATCAATTCGGTAAAAGGGAATAACCTTAACGTGTAAATAGCTATAGCCAATAATACTTTAAACTGTGACGACATTGTCTACATTTTGGAAAAGGCGTGTAAATTTGTTAAATATGTACAAACAATTCGTTCGCGAGTGTGTGAATAAACTTTAATGCTAATCAATGTGAATTTTATAGAATGGATGCTAAGTAATTCCCCACAATTGACACTTTTATTTGAAGGTAAATATATTGCTTTTTTCAAAATGTTTTTTAAATTAATTTTTTATTTTTGGGAATTTTTTTAAGATCAGTTTAATTGTTGACATTGTATTTAATTAAAATTAATTATGCAGTTGTAAAGCTTTTTAAAGGTTTTCATTTTATTTCTTTACATGTTTAATAATTAATTAATTTACGACTGCAGTTAAAACGCATTTCATTTTATATTTACTATCTTTTTTTAATAGAATTTCATTTAACTTGACCTTGAACTTTTTGTTTCATCGTAAAATCAAAACAACATATTTGTTTTTCCAAAATGCACATTAAAACTGAGTCTAAGATTAACCAAAATTAGGTTTAAGTTTTAAATTGTATTCCCCTTAATATATTAGAACAAAAAAGAGAGTTTTGGAATATGTTACTTCTCCATTTCATCTTCAAAGTTCAGTTACCAATATTTGCTGATAAGTATCACAATCTCAAAATATTAACACACATTAAACTGCACAACACATGACAGACTTATTAATTAATTCGTCAACAAAATTCCTCAAATTCTTGAGCACAGTTTTTCACACTGTTTTACTCGTTTTCCGTTTTCAGTGTACTTTTTTCCTCAATTTAGTTTGCAAAGTTTAAATCGACCGCAATAATTAGCATAACGCACGGTCATCGTGCTCAATGTGTATTTGGCTTTTCCAATTGTTTGTGAATAATAAGATATTAGCCACACATATAAATTATTCAAGAGCATTAAATCGGGCTGACTTTACTATGGGAGCACTGGATGAGGAGCACAAATCGTACTAAACGTGTGTTATGTCTCTGGCCCGATTTGTTTGAAAATTGCCTTTTGCCCCCTTCAACTATGTGTTTTTATAGTGGGCGAATAAAGTGGGTGTATAAAGAAATGTCCCTGTGGATTCATTGTGATTGCTGTTAATAATAACTGCTGTATTGTCAAGTGAACAAAGAGAATTAATCGCAATAATCATCCCTTTTTTTTTATGTGACTATTTTTTTTATTTTGATTTCATTTATTTGATTTCATTTTTATTTTGATTTTATTTTTGTTTCGATTTCAAATTTATGTGCATATAAGTCTTTGTTTTGTTTCAAACATCATCAGCTATACAAATAAATTGCGTCACTTTTCATCCACCCCATTTTCACCACCCACACTCAACATAAAGACTCTCCCGAGGTTATGTTATTTAAAAAGGGAAAAATCGATAAGCAGACGTCAAACGTAAGCAAGGACGAATTAAAATCTACTGCACACATAAAAAATCCTTGCAACAAAAATATGAAAAAAGAAAACAACAAAAAACCAACGCACCAATAATAGGCAATACTTTCGGCATGTCCATTCTTCACATTGCGATCCAGCAAATTGTAGCAGATGTTTGTCGATGCGCCCTCCATCCATTTAATGTTGATGGGTCCTTTGGAAATGTCAAAATTGAATGAGAAATATTTTTCTGGCTCAGCTGGAGTCTCCCAGAAAAATTGTTTTGCAATGTTGCCCCAAAATGTGCTGGGGTTTTCCATGCTTTGCTTGTGTAGCTCCTTGTATTGCTCGAAACTGGACACAAATGCTTGCTTACTGATTGCCGCATTGGGCTGAAAAATTGGTTCACTGGCAGGCATTGTTATGGATTTGTTTTTAAATGTTTTGTAAAGTGATTTTTAAACAAAATGCAATGTTTTATCACTTTGATTGTTAAATTTTTGCAATTTAATTCACTGTTTTGTGTTACAATTCACGAATTTGATACTTTTTTTTAATGTTTTCACTGCTTTTTTAAGCCTATGTTTATTTACACACAAGTATTTTATAGTAGCAGAAAATGATTTGCTTCACTGTTTTATAATACAGCCAGACTGTAGTGAGTTCTCTCGGTGAATGTCTCTCGTCAACTGATTTCTTGCTGCGCCAGTGCCACTCATTTCGCCAGTATTTAACAAAAACGATTACAAAACGCGAGTCGCTACTCATGCCAACAATGCGATTGCGCGAATAGAGCTCCAATATTTGATTATATCTACAAATATGCATGTAACTATGTGTTTTAATAAGAATGTATGTATTGTGGCGGCGCGGCGCTATTCAAGGGGCTTGGGATTTGTATGTGTGCGCCACAAATAAACGAGCACTCATATCTTGCAAAATTGATAATATGAAATATCCAATTGAATCATGCGAGCAGGTCGCGCGATATTCTTTCAACAAATCGCGCGATTATTTTCGGGTCTACGTTTCTCATCCAATTTCGTGGTAGACAGAGTACAAACTACAATAAAATATGATTCAATTCATTGAAATTGTAATAATATAGTCGATGATACCATGTGGATTTGGGGTTTGGTGTTGTCATGCTGCAATGCGCCCGCGTAAATGATCCACTTAATTTCGTTTTGAGTTATGTAAAGAAAATTATTTCTGGCGTTTTGTAAAACCTGTTTTTAAACCACCCTTTGTGAATTACAAAATTGCGAACCCTTTTTATGTTTGCAATGGTTGTGAATTTAAAGAAGAAGAGTATTTTGTACAACAATCTTTAAAATAGGGTTCTTGATAATCGAAAAATTTTCCAAACAAGTTTTTTCAAATTTAAATTGTTTTGATCGTAAAAAGGATCCAAAAAAATTTGTATTTTTTTTAAAGAACAGTTTTTTAATTTAAATGTTTAATTAAGTCATTTGGTATTTCACTAAACAGATTGAACTTGGTGGGAGCTACCATGGCTTAGTATCTGTAATCTCCTGAATATCAAATTTTAATTAAAAGTCCTGTTTTTTTTATATTAAAGTAATTAAAAATACAGTTTTCAAAATTTTATTAAATCTGAAAACTGATCACAAAATGATTTACATCGGTTTCCCTTCCATGTCGCCTCCATATTTATTTGTTTTATTGTATCGCCTGAATTCTGTAGTCTAGTCTTTAATTGTTTTAATGTAATCTATTTGAATATTTCCATCCACTCGCGTGTTGGGGTGTCAAAACTCAATAAGATTTGTGCACAGTCAAAATTGCAAAAAGCAAAATCAGCATAAAGTTCACACAGAAGCCATCATATTTCCAATTCCAGTCGCGTGCCTCAAGTGCTGCCTTATCATTTCACATGGCGCGAGTCATTCATCCGTACAATGCCATGCCAATGATAACCTAATCACATCAGTTACTTTCCAGACCTGAGAACACGTAGGAACATACTGACTGAAAGTCTTCCGCTCTTGCGTAATAACTTTAAATATAATTATTAGCGGCGTGCGCATCACAAATTAATAACAAAACGTACGACTTGTGCGAGTGTAATGTGCACATTTATTGATCAATGTCTTGTAGTGGCCTGACTGCGCCTTCTCATCGGGTAATCAATTATTGTGCATGCAGTTAGATTGTAGGTGCGTCAAATTATCGGGTGGGGGTTAAATAAAATTGATTTATTTTTTTCCCCATTTTGATTTGCAGTGTTGTGGTGACTTTTGTGGTCGATTTTTATGCATTTTTTAAAGATTTGACCCTCAATTTTGCATGCCTGATGACTTATTGCAGTCTGCAGTTGCACTGTTTGGTTTTCATTTAGCTTTAAAAATTATGTAAACTGCACAAAAAGTGAATTTTCATTGTGTTTTGGTCGTGGAAACTAAATAGTTAAATGATTTTCGTCGTATTGTTGCAATGTTGCAGTAAAATGCATATGATTGCATCGTTGAAATGAGAGAATATTAAATGCAGTGTGTGGCCTTGACACACGAAGGTGAATAACTACACAATCGTGATTTTGCATTATTCCATTGCAATTAGGTCATATTGCATATTTTACAGAAAGAGAAGTTTTCTATAAATAAATTACATAAGAGATTTCCTACATCCATTGTAGACAGTGGAATAATGAGTTATAATATTTTCTTAAATTTATTAAAGCTTCGAGAAATGTTTTAATAAATCACATCAATACCAAAATAGCATTTAAACGTTTACTTAACTATTTATATTATTAAATTAATATTAAATAAAGCCTTCAAAAAATGTAAATCCCTCTCCAAAGCATTAAACGCGATCAAATGTTTCAATCTAAACTTGGCAATGACCTTCAGCTTCACTTAAATTGATAACCTAATCATCGGGGCGCTATATTTCAAATACAATACATTGCTTGTGGCAACCTTAAGTATTAAGATTATTCTAATGTCGATTTATGAGGTTGCAAAATAAATGGCACATTGCAAAAAAAAAAAAAAAAAATTTTGATTGATGTTTTGTTGTACAAACATTTTACGTGATTTGTTACTACGTCGATGAACTGCATGTTGTTTTCAGTTCAATGCAGTTTGTTATTATTATAGAAAATTTACGAATTTTTTTCATTTTAGAAAGAGAGATTACATGTATGATGTAGGACTCTGTAAACTCTAATGTTTTTAAAATTAAAATGTATTCACTCGGAAAATTACTAATAGAATTTGTTTATTTAGAAAGCCTTTAAAAATAGTCAATTAAATAATTAAAAACAGTTTTGAGGAAGTCAAATATTTTTTTAAACAATAATTTAAATTTGAAAGAGGTGACCTTGAATGAAAGGGATCCTTTTAAATGTATTTTAATATTGTTTATATTTCAGGTGTGTCCTATAAACTAAGTTCTGCATACATATTAATATTTTTGTGCATATGGTTTTATTTCAAACAAAAATTAATTAATTAATGTAAAAGCTCAGTCATGTTTTTTTTTTCTTGTTTTTTTTTATAATCCTTTAAATGGCATAAATCAAACTATATCAATTTAAATAAAAATTTTAATCAGTCATTTTGTGTTTTATTAAAAAAAAACAACCATCCGATAGCCCTTGTTGGATCACCCTTTATTTATGAGCTGGATTTCCAGCCAGCCACTTTTTTTTAAGTCCATGGTTTAAAACTTTTACATTTAACGACATTTAAATGTTACAATTTTTAATTGAAAGTTTTATAGAAGAGGGTGTTTTTAGAAGGCAAATTACTTTCAAATGTATAATTAAAATTATTCAAAAAATAATATTCACTTGGACGACAGTCAATTAAAGTGTATTTTCACATTGATCGCTTTACGTCATACAATATACTTAAAATTTGTGTAATCAGTGTAAAAATCATTGTTATTGTTAGGAAAAAAAGGAGATCACGCAGCTCATTATAGCTATCAGTTCTTGATGACATTAAGCTATTATTACAATAACAATTCTATTTAACAAACAAATATCTATAACTTTATGCAAATAAATGCAAGTGCAACGAATTACAAATAAACAATAATATAAATAATAAAAACTGTCGTTGAATTGAGGTCGTAAAATTTAAGTTAGAAGCAATGCAAACTCTAAATATATTTATTTTACCGTTACGGACAACCTGCTGAATTCAATAGCAAAGCATTAAATTTGTTTATCGAGTATCATAAATATTTGAAATAATTTTAATTTAATTTCATATCTCTCTGCAAGAGACTATACGCCAAAAGTTACCGTTAAACTTGTAACACGATACTCCAAGTCTAATTGTGACAATCAAAACTCAATGCCAAAATAAACTGCAGAATTGCGATTTGCATACGCAGCTCACATTGCGCAGACGGAAGTGTCACAAAAATTCGAGGCCATATAACTAAAACGGTTTAATTACACATGCCGAAAATTTTGACTGAAAAATGCCATCGATATGTCAATTTTAATTTAATTAATTATTTGATTGATTTGACTAAATATACGCCAAGAACAAAATTAACAGATTGCCAGATCAGGTTTTACATGTTTGCGGTAATACAATTAAAAGTCTTAAGATCAATGTTATACGAAAGCGCAATGTTTACAATGGAAATCGTGTTTTGAACTCACCTATGAAGCGTGACCATGCCAGTGTATAAATCGTGATAAATGCAGTGGCATTTAATTGATTTATATTAATGTACGATTGAACTTGAAATTACTTAAGTCATATTGGGGGGCTTGGAGGCTGGTGTTGCTTGGCGACAATAATAATACTCACAATAATTATTCATATAACGATTATTTGTTGCGATCAAAGTTGCGATGAATTAAATGAATTTAACGGTTTTATGTTGTTAAAGCATTTGTAAGGATTTATAAAACCCTATAACTGTTTTAATTTTTATAAAACATCTCAATTGTTTTTAAAAATAATTTTTGCCTTTTTTTGTTTTGTATGGCATACAAATTGCAATATTTTTTTTCAATTAAAAGTAATTTAAGTAGATGGATTATTTAAAATTTAAACCGCTTTTCATTTCAAGCCTTTATTTTCCTCGTCTTACCTAAGAAGTGAATTTTTTTTTCAGTTACTGTAAAGGTCTTTGGTTGGATCAAACAAGAAAAGGACCAATGTTTGAAAATATTTTGTTACAAAAATAAGAATGTTCTTTGGGTGCTTAAAATACGGAGTTAAATATCAAAAGACCAAACTTAAAATGCAACACATTTTAATTTTTATTAATACATTAAATGCAAAATAAAAACAGACTTAAAAACTATAGTTTTGATACAATAAAAAATTAATAAATAACACAAAAAGTCCATCAATGATCATCACCGGACGACTTAAGGAACTCCTCGTACTGTTTCTCATTCATCAATCCCTTCAACTCCTCCGGTTTGGTCAATGTCAACTTAAACAGCCATCCCTTCTCATAACACGATGTGTTAATAAGGCCCGGAGTCGACTCAACATTATCATTTTTCTCCGACACGGTTCCAGATACTGGCGAATAAATCTCACTGGCTGCTTTGACACTTTCAAGGGCACCACAATCATCTTTTTGTGACAACTTTGTACCAGCTTCTGGTAATTGGGCGAACACAACGTCACCGAGTGCCTCTTGTGCGTAATTTGAAATTCCAATAACTCCGGTTGCGCCATCCACCAACACCCATTCGTGTTTGTCTGTAAATAGGCGCTCTGTGGAAAAAAAATGATAAGCATTTAAGAAAGGATCATATTTTAGTTCTTTTTTTGGGAATGTATGACATAACCACCACAATTATACGAAAAAAAAGTTGAATTAAAGTGAAAAAAAACTCACCAGCTAATAATTGACTGGATACACTGAACATCCGTTGGCAGGAAGATGTTTTAATTAGACTCTGTGCACGATAAACTGACCTACACGTCCTGAAAAGTGCTTGACTGAGAACCATTGTGAATTATAAGGAATATTCCAGCAACACACTTAAATTGTTTTAAAAAAAGCGACTGCTTCTGACTGTAACGACACACAAACTGATGGCACAACCTCAATTTTAAAATAATTACAGCACCCCACGTTCTGCTTTTTTTGTGTCTGTTTTGTTTAATCTGTTGGAGATAACAACAGATGACGGAGACAAGTCGCAAGCAAAAGAATCTTGGAGGATCGGATTCAGGGTGGATGTCGGCCGGTGAATAACTTTTTTATTAAAAAATTAATTTAAGAAAATACGGGAGGCAATTTTTGCAACAATCAGCTGTTTTTTGTGGTTATAAATAATTTGACAGCTGAATTAATTTTAAATATTGCAATTCTGCTGAATACTGCTGAATATTTTTATTTAAACTGCTGAAGCAGTCGTTATAAAATGACTTTAGAAGAATTTATTCATTTTGTCCATGATTTTTGAATTAATTAATTTTCACTTAAATTTTATGCAATATGAAAACGATTTAGAGAATTAATTTAAGAAAACCCTAATCCTCCTCTGGTGTTTTTTGTTATCACTTTTGGGGTCAAGTTTTAATCCCCTCCACCATTAAAATATTGTTAAAAGTTGCCAATTGATGTTGGCGTTTTTTACACGCCTGTACAATTTACAATTATTGTTATTGTTGTTCTTCACATATTTAATTCATTTGCTTCGTTTTAAATTTACATTTAATATAATCGAGGCGTTATTTAACCTCGTGACTTATTTGGCAGTTTGCTGGTGGTAAATCGTAATCGCTTTAACGAGTATTTAGATAGACAATGTGAACTTCTGACTTTTGTGATGTTCGCGTAAAGCATGGGGAGATATGATTGAGACGACACAAGTTTGCAATCGCGCGTCTGTAGTCTGTACAGTTAGAAATTCTTTTGATGATGATTTTAAGTCGACTTAAAATATAAGTTTCATAAAATTCGACGTTACACAGTTCCAGCGCTTTACATTAAATAACTAACTCGATTATAATTGATAAGAAAATTTTGGAAAATGGCTATCTATCATGACGGTCTAAAGTCTAAATTTATTCTACTTCTAATATATAATCATCTAATTAATTAAATTTCAATTATTAATAAAAACAAATCAAACATTTGTGAACTTAAACGCCCTTTATTACAAGCCGTTTTTAGTTTTTGAAAACATTTTCTTACAAAATTGAAGAAATAACAATTGGATGGATTGCACTCAAGAATTCTTTGCCAAAAAAGGAAGAACAATGGCATCATCTGCATAATACAATAGAATATATAAAGGTAAAATATGAAAAGCAACTGTTGTTACATAATGAAGGCAAACACTATATTAATTACATGACATTAAGATGCTATTGATATCTGGAGTTTCTCAACGCCGATCGGAGTGGCGGTCGATTATCGAATGGATTTGCACGTGGCATTGGTGGACTGTAATCAGGCGCTGGCAAACCCTGCTCATTGCGGAAAGGCCTAGTGTCACGATTCAAGCTGTTGCGATCGGTTATCTCTCGGGCGATGGCCGTGCTATTTCTCAGCTGCACATCATCATCGCGACGCCTCGCCGGTGGTGGCGGTTGTTGAAGGTGGGCCTGCGGTATTGACTCACCTTGGTGTCGGCGATTTCTGTCATCGTATTGCGATGACAGGGATTGGGAGCGTTGACGCGGGTCACCACGAATTGGGGTGTCATGTTCAGTTGGTTGCCATGGCATTGATTGGGGTTGGCGGGAGCTGAAAAGTATTTTTAAATTTAAAAATTGAATGCAATTAACTAAAAAGGAATCTTACTTATTCCATCCATAGGCTTGGATTGGTTCGCGTTGTGTAATAGAATGATTGTATCCTAGATTGGCGGTTCCCGCAAGTGCCCTCGCCTTATTGTAATCCATGATGCGGAATGTTTCGATAAACAAGTAGATGGCGAGTGCTACATTAATCACCCACAGGACGTAACCACGGAATGACATTGCCATCATTATTCCAGATGCTGCTTGAGCGGACATTAGGACAAACATGTTTTGGCCAAATTGTCCCACCTCAAGGGCGTCAATTATTTGTTGTTGATGAGCCAACAACTATACAATTGTGTGAAGCATTAATATTAAATATTAATTGTATTTAAGCGTCTTACCATTGCAGCTTCATAATCCAATCCGAAAGCAATTCCCAAACCCAAATCAATTAAGGATAAGCACATTACAATGACAATCCAAATGTACAGGAAAATGTTGGCGTATTGGATGTATTTAAAAGTTACATCTTAAAGCATAATTATTCAATTAAGAGAATTTATTTAAATCAAAAATTTATTATTAATATTTACTTGTGAACAACGTGATTGAGCTGACCACCCAAGCGAAGCTCATTATCAAATACACCCACATGAATGCATGAAAGTCACTGGCTGGCATATGTCCAAGTTCTTGTGTTATCGAGGTGTCCATGGTGGGCATGTCTGGTTGAAAGCATGATCCTTGGAAGTACATGCGGAAAAATGTAATTTCAGTGAGGGCTCCAATTGTATTGGCATGTCCTGAGAAATCCATTCCGCAGTAGAATGCCACAATGCCCACAATCGACATTGCAATCCATGTGAGACCTTGAAGCTGGAATTTATGGTCTTTATTGTTTCATAATTCCTTCGACATATTTTCTTTAAATCGAATTTTCTGATTTTGTAAAATGACATCAAAGCGGGACACCAATTCTTATCTACTAATCCCTTGCGACTGGATAAAATGAAACTAAAGCCATCGCTGTATTGATAATGAATTTGTGAAATATCTAAGGAATTTCGGTCGTAATTGTTGGTGTGCAAATTGATTCAAGGTAATAGGTTTTTAAATAATTTTGTTTTAAATATTTCTAAGGACGTAGTTTATTAAATAAACATTCATATATCCTTTATCATTGATGTCGTATTTAAACATCCTTTATCAGTAATTAAGATTTGATTAAGACAATATAAAATAAACTGTTTCGTGCCTTAAAGTTATGACAAATTAAGTAAAAAATACCGTTAAAAGGATTTGCACTTTCACTTATCAATTGCAAATTAATATTCTTTTATCTACAATGCTTATTATTTATGAGTCACAATTATTTATCACCATTTATTACTCATGAAGTTAATTTAGTTTAAATTCCGAGTCACTCCAATAAATTGGAAAAACAATTGTTAATCCCCTATTATTCATGACATTTTTTACATTAAAATTATTCAGAATATCCTTTTAAAAAACCCACCACTCCAAGTATTCCCGCGAAAATCACGATCGGTCGCAAATAAATGTATGATTTATACATTTTCACTCCTTGTCTCCACTCTCCAGCAATCAATAATCCAATATATCGGGGTCACGTTTTGATCCTTAAAGTTTATTCGTTTTCGCACATCAATCTTACATTCCGGAGCACATGCCTCATTCGCAATAAAATGTGTAACTTTTAATTAAACAAAGGACACTTTCGTTTCACTGCGACCACGTCAAAATTCCAACTCAAACTGCCCTCATCGCATCATTTGCCAATTTTGTACCCCTTCGTTCTGCAGCTAACGGGAATATCTATACATTAATGTATGTCATTTGTACAACCCATTACTGCCAACACCTCGACATATCGATAAGGTGCAATACATCAAACGCGTTTGACAAAACTAGCAACAATAATTATAATCGCGCTCCGCCAAAATAAAGCACAACACGAACACGTCCACCTACATATTGTTATGTTTGTCCAGATCGGAAAACGGTGGTTCTTATCATACTCGTCGTCGTGTCGCGGATTTATTGATATATTTATATCGTAGGTACGCATTTGTGATATTGTATCGATGTGGTGGGGGCACCTGTGTGTGTTTATCAGCCCGTGCGTTATTAGCGGAGAATTTTGTTTATGATAAGAAGCACTGGAGGCACTTAGTGAAGGGATTTAGTTACACTTGCCTACATTACATTTACATGATGTTATTTTGGAAATTATCTGAAATCAAATGTATTTATTTTATTGATAGTGACAATTAGGACGGTTTACTTAGTTCTTGGCATTGAGGATCGGGAAGGTTTTTTTTTTTGTGGGAAATCTTTGTACTGTGATGCAGATTATTTTTGCTTATTTTTCGTTTAGGACTTACTCATAAAAAGACAATGCGTCAACTAATTGATTTTACAACTAGCTCACATTTTATTTCTTATCAATTTTTGAGGAATGTTGGTGAAATAGAAATGGAAAATTCTCAACAGAATTATTAAATTTTTGAAATTAAATTAAAGTAATTGTGGTTGTTGCATTTATGACACATTTTTTTTACGAATTGCTTTTTTTATTATATTAATTTGTATTGAAATTAAAATACGAATTAAATATTTGGTTTTAAAATTTATAATCAAAATATGTATTTTGAAAATTATGCTTTTGACCATGATTAATTTAGTTCACATTAAGTGACCTTGAAAGTTAAAACATTTATCTTTTTATTTAAATTGTAAATGCGGTTTTCGAGATTGATTAAAATTCAACATAAATTTTTGATTTTAATTACCCAACTTTTTGGAATGGACCTTAAAAAATAACGTAAAGGAATTTTTTATTTTTTTTAAATCCATTAAAATTATATTTGCTGTGGAATTCCTATGGAAGATCCTGTAGGAAAAACGATTATTCATTTTTTTAAAGTTCGAACTCTTCGCAATTACTTATAGTTTTAATCGTTTTGAAATAATGGGTCGAAAATTGAAATCGGCTACCAATATTATTATTAAACCTGCTTTAAATCCCACCCGTCCTCATTTCCGCAACGATTTTCGCTCTCTACCAAATCCTGTGAATGAAACTGATAAGGGCTTTTCAAAAATGCAGCCCCACAATCCTATTGGTGCATTGTAATTTAGTTTTGAGTATTTTGTGGAAGAATTTAAAATTTCTATCACATCAAATTGACATTTAAGAATTAATTACTATTTTTTCAATTTATTTTTATAGAATAAAAAATTAGTTACGCTATCTCGCTTTAAACCTAAATGTTTAACAGAAGTATTATAATTATTTATTGCAAGTTACAATTAAAAACACCCCTAAATGCGAAGATAAAAAGCAATTTAATTCAAGTATCTTATTTATTGCAGCCATGCAGTCTATAAATTTTAAAATATTGCTTTAATTTCCGCTCAAGTATACTTACACAAAAAAACAGCATTTACACGCTGATTAACTTTTTTTGTTCAATTACACCTTCATTGTTTTAAAAATTCACGACAATTTTTGACGATAATAATCAAATGATTAGGTTTAAGTGAGTTTTCACTCTCGTTCGAGAATTTATTTCATGTTTGTTTACAATTTACATATTGATTGAGTCTTAAAGCGTAAAAATAAATTCTCATTAAAGATTTTAAAAAACAAAATAATAATGAATCGCCATAAGGAAACCATATTTTCATTGATAACCATTTTTTGTTTTCTTACAATATTTAATCTCTTACACCGGTTTCACTTTCGCTTGAATATCAGTAAATATTTATTGTATTAATTGTTCTTATCGCGATGTGATAAAACGCAAAAAAAAGCTTTTATTAGCGTCAAGGAAGAGTAATTTTCGTGTTTTAAGAAAAATGTCTCAACTCTCAAGTAATTATTAAGTCACTTCATCTACTTTAGAGTCCTTTGGTTCAGTTACAGCATCGGATTTGCATATTATTTAAATAGATTTTGGTTTTGTGGATAATATTCTCTTACAATACTTTCTCTATATTATCATAATTCTTTGCATTTAGAGCTAATGACTAATATTTTATAATGAAATATTTAATAATACAAATAGTGATTATTAGGTAAATGACTAATTCGTTGATATAAGATAATTGTATGATAGATTGTTGTTTCGGTGGAATAGCACAGATCAATTGTACTCATTGTAACGCTGCTTAGATGAGGAACTCGGGACCCGACCATGCTATAATATATTAAAGAAAAAAAAAACACGACTTCAATTTGATTCCGTACAACAAAAACAACAATTACATAAAACATAAATAAATAAAAAGCACAAGCGACCCTTCACCCGTTACATTGGTTCATATCGACAGCGACACCAACTTATTCCATGAATACCATGGTGTCAACTGCCACTGAATGCCAATACAAACAACAAAACATCGCCACGCTATAAAAACTTACTAACAGCTTCATCAGTTGGTGAATTACTCATAACAGTAATTGAGGAGCGATTCTTTTTGGGAAAGTGCATTGTATAGTCGGGCACTGGCACTGGCGGCAAATCCTCCTCGTTCTCCTCCTGTGTGCGTGTCAACTTCTTCTTGGGGCCACTCACGTCATCTCTGGCTTGGAAATACGACCAAGGCAGTTGACTTCGTAGCTCCTCGGGCGGATTTGATGTGCTAAGCCGATCATTGTTAGAGGATCGTCGATCCTCTTCAATAGCCGGTTTACCGCTAGTATAGCTGTGCTTCATAATGGGTTTTGGTTTTACTTCTTCAAAAGGCTGCTGCTGCTGCTGCTGCTCCACTGAATTGCGACTTTCATTACTCATTGTGGACCAATAGTCGGTTGAACGGGGACGCTCATCCTCTTCAATGCGATCAATTGAAGACGCTTGACTGCGTGCACCGGAACGATCATTATCCAACATTGTGGATGATGACAAACTGCGACTGCCGTATGTGGAGTCTCTGGATTGATTGCCAATGCTGTCGATGCTGCGAGCATTTGAAACTCTGTGTCCATCTTTATGGGGCTCATTGACGGGGCGTAAGTTGCTGGCAGCGAATGCTATTTGATTTTGTTGTGGTGCGGTTGGATTGTATTGTGTGCGTTGTTCAAATGTGTCATTCTCGTAGGCTTGATTTTCGAAAATGTTGCGTGGTCCGGGATCGTTGTAGCGTTCATTAGAAGTCATATTGTGATTTTGTTCCGCTACCATGAACTGGAAATGGTGATAATTAAATCTAATATATATTTAATAAATTCAGCAAACGCTCGAAAACTTGCACACTCTAAACCGTGAACACCCCAAAACGTGAACAAATTTTTTTGAGCATTGACTACTCTAAAACTTGAACAAGGAGGAAGAGTTCTAAAACATGAACAATAAACCTTACTTAAATAATTCTGAATTTTAGAAAAATGTAATTCTTGATTATTAAATTGTTATTATATATTATTATGTTCATGTTATCGAGCGTGCACTGAAATTTAAATTTAAGAATCCAAACTCACTGCTGGTGCAACATTTTGAGTTTGTGCAGCCCCCCTCGCTGGTTGATTTGTGTATGGCGTGGAGCTGGCGTGTGGTTTCGCTTGCATTTTTATTTTTGGTATTTGACTCATGAGCCTTTTGCCTGCTTTAATGACAATGATGAAACATGAAACATTAAGGATCCATAAAAGTGCTCCGCGCAAGGAAACGCACAGCATTATGATAGCTGGAAGTGTAAGTGCCGATTCATTGAAGTCCACGCCACTTTGAATAATTACATCAGTGTTTTCAACTTCGAGTAGCCATAGAAATCGTTCCAAGTACTGCGGTAAAAATAAATGTTTAATGAATTCGATTTAAAATAAATTGTTTTAAAATAAAAACGGATTATTGTCCTTTAATAATAAATGTTTTGACCTTGAAATATTAAGTAAAATGATACACATTTTTAAATTTTGACCTTGAACTTATTTAGAATTTTTATTAAAAATTACTTAAAAATTTACTAAAGTGAACTTTAAACGAATTTAAGCCATTTTGATTGATTTAGTAAAATGTAATGACACCGAAAAATTATCATTTTAATTGATTGTTTAATAAGTCTCTACGTGTGACAATCATTTTTTCCCAAACAATATTTGATTGACACTGTAAAACAATCACAAGTTTAGACCAATAAATAACTTGTCTTACGATATGGTCATATGAAAGTAAATCGTTTTCAATTTTAGAGAATACTGATAATAACAGTTATTTGCAGTTACAGCTATTTAAAACTGAGTGAGCATGTCTGTCTGTCATTACTCATGCGTTTAGTATGTTATTTTATGATTTCCCCTAATTTCTATTTTATCTCATTACAAAGGACATTGTTGCCCAATGTGTTTCAGCTTAGCACTAAGTCCAGACTGTTTTTCAATCGAAAAAAAAACGCTGCGTATTTCACCAATTATCTTATCGTACTGAAGTGTATGAAAAAAAGTGACTCACAAAAGATTGTGTTAAATCGTGAGCAAAGAAGCCACCAGCAACAAGGTCCAAAATAAGAATTAGGCATGTCGTTAAAATCCATGGAATGTACATGAGCCGGAAGCCTGTTCGTCCAATGCAGTACATGAATGCAGCAACTGTTAATTACAATTTTAATCCATAATTAGATGAAGATTAAAAATGAATGCAATTAAAATAGTTTGTGTTCTTACTCAACAAGTTGACTGATGTTACTATCCACATGAGACTTAATACGAGGTACACTATGGCAATGATGTTGGTGCGAAATGCAACTAACGTCACATCCGGCATTATGGGTTCAACGGGCAATGCTTCATCGCTGAAGAATGACCAATCAACCGGACCACAATCTTTGTTTCGGAAGTAAATGACATACATCAAGTAGGAAAGTCGATCTGTGTTCATATCGATGTCACAATTGTGTGCCAAAATAGCAAGAATGCTCATTACTGTGAAAAGGGCTCCTTGCAACTGTATAAAAAAATTTAGGTTAGACTTTGTTTTTTATACTATTGGCATTTTGTTAAATAATTTAAAAAATTCACTTACGAAGGTGTACACTGCAATAGTGACGATAACGGTTCTGTCACGGCATCCCATATTGAAAATCGTTAATTTTCTTAAATTATTTGACTTTAACTTTTTAACTGATTAGGTTCTTGACAAACAAACTAACTGTATAACACTTCTGCGCCACTAACGGTCAACTGATAAAATCTTAATTCTAAAACTGCACTGCAACAATTTGGGTCTCACGTTTCACTTCTTAACATATTATGCGTTTTATCACTTTTATTTTAATATTTTAGCAATAACTTTAAAATGGCACTTTTTCTCCAAATTTTTCTCGCCTTGCGTGTTTTCGCTTATTTCCTATTGCACAAATTGAATGGTTGATGCCGCACCGCACTCGTACAACAGCTGAATACAGGTAACCTTCATAGCCACAGCGATTCTCTGGAACATGATGATGTTGATACGGTCACGGCAGTCATACCTTGTCGCTCTCTGTTGTTTTATCAGAAACAAAAATTATATCAATTATTTTTTTATTACGTGTGTTCTTTAAGATTACAATAAAAGGAATTTTTTTCGGTGTACAAACGCTCTTGTGTGTTCAAACATATTGTTTTATTTATTGTTACACATGCGTGCATGTAGGTGAAACCGCAAAAACAAATATAAATATCGCGAGTCCGATTCCGTACACGAATTGTAATAGATACCAATTTGAAAGACCACACCACCAAAATGACAAGAAAAAAAATATTTCGGGTTATTTGCGCTAATTGCTCCCACACCGCTGTTGTCCCATTGATAAAAATAATTAAACAGCATTTACAGTTATCATAATGATTGTTTTACCAACGACAATTAATATGTTTTATCACAAGCTCAAGGTTCTTTTTAATTTCACGTGGAAGTTTAAGGTACCTTCGCTCGTCTATGTTATCGGAGGTCGTTAGGTTAAATAGAATTCTAGACACGTTCACGCACTTTATAATTAAATTAATATGTAGTTAAAGTTTTTGATGTTATGAATCTCTATAGTTAGAATGAATTCAGAAATATTGAATTTAGCACGTTTAACTCGATGTTCCGGCTCAATTAGCGGTTTCTTTAACAGTTTTTTGTATTTTGTGTTTTGATTATGCTGCTACGCGATCGTGACTGTTGGGCTGTTGCAGTCAGCATTGAGCGCGCATGGCTCTCCCTTACTCCCACCCACAATCCGAACGTCGACATTCACATACACACAATGTTCACAGTATAAATAATGAGCTAGTGTAGCGAAACATATTAATTGTATGTATTTTTAATAATGCGGATCATTTTTGTACCAGGGTTGCAACGTTTCTGTATATGGGTCGAACTAACAGAAGATTTTTATTATAACTATTTGAATATGTACTTCAAAAACATTATTATTTTAATACCTTGATCTTCAATTATCATTTTAAATACCTTTTTATTACATCGTGGTTAGATTCTCGAATTAAAAAGAATTGATTGCTACAACTTAATACATACTTTTAAAATAATAAAACATTTTTGAAGAGATGATAAAAAAAAATAGAGGAAATAAAATACATTATTTAACGGCGAATACTATTTTATTAATAAATTATTTTCTAAACTAATGTTTAACAACATGAAAATAATTTGCATTTAATTATAATACATACTTAGTCATTTTAATGATATTCTTAAAACACATATCAATAAAAATATTTATATCAATCTATGTACTATTTAAAACAGTTAATGAAAATTTTTATCTATTGTTATGTGATGCTTAATTAACGATCATAAAATATGGAAAATTAAATTGTTGTTAGACCACTTCATACAAATTAAATCAGTTGACAAAATTCAAAGCGAAATTCAGCAACCCTGTTGTTTTACAATAAAAAATAATTCCTTTAAAATTCTGTAGATAAGAAAAAGATCGCTCCAACCTCGAAAATGTTTGTATAATTTAAAGTAACAATAATTAATAATGTCATTTTTAAAATGAATAAATAAATAAATAAATAACTCACCAAGAAAAATTTGCAATTATTTAGGCCCTGTCAATGTGATATAATTTTGCATTAAAACAGCAACACAGTTTTCTCTCCACGTGATACACTCTTTTATAGTTCATGCTAAAAAAATTCAAAAAATAACAATGCACACGATTAAAAATGTATATTAAATTGAAATGAGAATTAATATGCTCATTGCTCGTACTTTTGTATTTGTACACAGTATTCATAACGGTTAAATTCTTATAACACAACACTCTCTATTTTTGGAAGTTCCGCTGTTGCTGTTCCCTACCCCCCCTCCACTGGTCGAATTCAAATTTTGGTCACAACTTACAATAGTATTTAATAGTTATATGTATTTAATTAAAAATAACAAATTGTGTAATAACGAAGTTATGTATGTAGTTGCACTTGAATTACGGAGTACGCAATTTTGGGAGTGTTGGCCGATAATGGATATGAGGTAATTTAATTGTTATTACGGCGAATAACACTGGACACTGCACACAGCGCACACACTTCAACTAGACTGCCGCTTTGCGCTTTACAGTTTTTGCCATACCATGATAATCGAGCCTTAACTGCCAAGCCAACTATTGCGCGATTGCGCGCGTAGCACCTTTGCTTTCTTTTGCTCTTCTATGCAGCGTACCTGTTGCTGCTTTATATGTTATGTAGATAAGATAAGCAACACAGTTTACAGAACTTATTTATTCAAATTACACACATGAGTGTGTGCTTTTCTATATATTATACAGTGCAATATAATTGCTCTGACGCGTTTGAGAGCGTCGCATCGCATCGCGTCGTTGTGAGCGGATTAAATGCGATTATATTTAACATGCATAAAACATTATGACTAGCTTTTTTGTTGAATTACATTGCGAGATTTTTTTCCGATCGTACATGAATGCACACAATATGATGTTTGTGCATGTGTGCAGTTTCAATGCAATGTTCAATGCAATTTAATTAGAGTACCGCAGCGATAGTAACTCGTTAATTATGTATACAATGAATCAGTAAGCGCACTTGTTAACACGCGTCACAAATATGTGTGCCAAATGAAGATTTTATGAACGCTTTATGAAGCTGTAGCGTGGAAAATTGAATAAATAATATTGATGGGTGTTTTTCACACAATTTCTATACAAACATTTCAATGAGGGTTTTGTTTATTATTTCAAATTCTGAAAATTTATTTACAGGTATTGTAGGTATTTTGAAAAAGCAGACATAAAAGCAATTATTTTGTCAGCTTTTCATTTTTATTAATTATTCGAACTTCACTTTTATAGAATTAAGGTATTAGAACATTAAAGTTTAATTAATGATTTTTATAAATTTTTGGAAAGGCTCAATTTTTGAACATTATTTTAATTGTTTTGCATGAAAATAATATCAAGGAATAAAATTTTACAAAATTTAGAGAACTACAATCCTACAAAATACCTTTGGCATGGTCACTACATTTAATTATTGAAATCAAATTAATTCATTCAAATATAATTCGGGAGCCCTGATGATACTAGAAACGGTAATTATTATTAAGCTTTCTAATATTCTTTTTTTATAATTATTGTCCGAAATAATAATATAATTTGAAAATTGTTTCATACATTCGTGATTAAATATTTTATTCACAAATTACACATTAATGTTAATATGGAATGTACTTGTAAAATACATTTTAGGCATATCTGAGAAGAATTTTACTCACACACACAAATGTTTTAAATTTTCCATAAATGTACAAGCATTTTTCTAGTGAAAAAAAATTGTTTAAAAATTTTATTTAGCAAAAATATGTACAATAGGGATCATGTAAAATGTATGTATGTATAGGTAGTACTTAGTAGGTACATAAAAAAATGGAAAGTAAGTGTAAAGTACTGATTACTAAGTACTAAACGTACTTCAAAAAGTTCATATTTAAGTTCATAGACACGAATACCAATTTGCTTCTTTAATTCTCAGAATAAACCAATACTTTTTGAAAAAAAAAGAATGCGAAAGATAGCCATTTCTTAGAATAATAATTAAATCTCTTCTTATCTCGCTTGTTTAGAACTTTGCCTTCACCACAATTTACTGAATAAATAAATTTACAATCACTCTTTTTAATTGTTACACAATTTGACTTTAATCAAAAATTATAACAATAAAACAACACGTTAACAAAAACATATTGAAATTCACAAAAAAAAACTTTAGATACTTAAGTACACCATCTTAAGACATTTGTTGTATGTAAAATTTATTATTTTATTATATATTAAGTCTTTCAAAAAACACAGTTTAATTTAACATTACTACGAATAGAAAAATATAAGTCGTTATGTTCTGAACAAATAACAAACAACATCGGTTAATTTCACATTAATTTTTAACTGGATTTTTTCTACTCACAATTAACTCTCACTTTCTTTCTTCTGTTCACTCTCTCAGACGGCTTCTTTAAGTTCTAACTTCTTGAATCTTGAGTATAAAAACGTACTTGAAATCTTAAATGTCAACGGTCAAAGTTTATCTAGCCGACGCTATGCAGAACAATGATTTACATGCAGCCAGCAGCCGGCGTTGCTGCTGTGATTGTTTGTTGACTATAGTAGATATAAATAGAGTCAGATGCTAGCATCTTGAGCATTATGCCACACGCCTGTGGTCAAACTTTGAACCGCTGCGGTTGGACTATACCGGTAGCGGTAGACGTTACGCTTGGGGTTATGAACTTTTAATATTATGTCAATTTACTTTCAATGCTTGTCGGATAACTTTGTTTGTATTGGAGTACAGGTTGTACAATGTACATACAAAATTCTTGTGAATTTGCTACAATGCATGTGAGATTTTATTTAGGACTAGCGGAGGAACCCGTGCGCTGCTCGGACACAACATGTTTTTTTCTAAAAGCGTTTTTAGTAATCACTTATATACTTTAATATCATAAATATAAATATAAATTTAATGGTTGATAAATATATGTGTCAAATTTCTTAGCGATCAAGATGTTCGTTTTAGCGTGATAGAAATGTCTACCCACACGATCGATAAGGAATGTACTTATATATTATAATAGATAGTTCCGCGGAAAATCGCAGATTTTTTGCGACATGGCTTTTATTAAATAAATGTTCACAAATCGATTCCCGCAATCATTTTTGGTAAAAGTAAATTTTTTCGCGAAACGACAATTTTTTCGCGGTTTTCGCGGTTTATTTTCGCTGTAAAAATACCCCTATATTACTTGTACAATGTTGACAAACACGTCTGCAAAATTTTGTGGCGATCCATTGTCGGTTTTGGCGTAATTGAAAGATATACCCACACGGTCGTTTAGGAATATTTAAAATTGATAGTCCCGCGGAAAATCGCGGAAAATTTCGAGGATTTTTTCGCGACATAGCTTTTATTAATTAAATGCTCACAAATCGATTCCCGCAATCATTTTTGTTAAAAGCCAATTTTTTCGCGGTTTTCGCGGTTTATTTCCGCGGTACAAATACCCCTATATTACTTCTACAATGTTGGCAAACACGTGTGCAAAATGTTGTGGCGATGATTTGGAGTAATACCCACACGGTCGTTTAGGAATTTATAAAATAGATAGTCCCGCGGAAAATTTCGTGGATTTTTTCGCGTCATGTTTTTTATTAACTGACTACTGACAAACCGATTACAGCAATCATTTTTGGTAAAAGTAAATTTTTTCGCGAAACGACTTTTTTTCGCGGTTTTCGCGGTTTATTTTCGCTGTAAAAATACCCCTATATTACTTGTACAATGTTGACAAACACGTGTGCAAAATGTTGTGGCGATTCCATTATATACCCACACTTTCGTTTAAGAATATTTAAAATTGATAGTCCCGCGGAAAATCGCGGAAAATTTCAAGGATTTTTTCGCGACATGTTTTTTATTAACTGACTACTGACAAACCGATTACAGCAATCATTTTTGGTAAAAGTAAATTTTTTCGCGAATCGCGATTTTTTTCGCGGTTTTCGCGGTTTATATTCGCGTTGAAAATATGCCTATTTTACTTTCAGAAAGTTGGCAAATACGTGTGTAAAATTTCGTGGCGATCCCATTTTCAGTTTTGGCGTGATTGCGTGACATACATACATACATACATACATACATGGTCGTTTAGAAATTTATATATTAGATTATTCTAGAGGTTGTTATCTTTATTTTAATGTCGAGAATGACAAAAATATTTTAAAGACATGAATCAATTTTAAAAGCGATTTAAAAATTTTGACTGCATAAATAAATTTCAGATTTATCAAAAAATTAGAAAATTTAAATTTCCACAATGAATGTTTTCATTCAATAAAAAATTTATGAATTAGTCAAAAAAATGGGTTGCGTGTGCCATTTCAATTATAACGAATATCAAGTTTGTGATGATGATGATTTTAATCGGGAATTGATTACAATTTCTTATCACAATTAATCCTTTTTTTTTGTTAGTTTTTAGTGTCGACTAATTAGAAGCAATATTTGATGAATCGGTTTTTATAACAACGAAAATAGAAATGTTATTTGGCACCTGAAAATTGAATTAATAATTAATATTTTGTAATTTCCTGAAGTCTCCATTTTCTTTTTAATTTGTAGGTAAATTTTTTATCCAGTTTAGTTACAAGTGGACTCACAAATTATATGTATTTCTTTTTTTTTATTAAGTATATTATGTTCCATATAATTATAGTTTTACTGCAAAATGCAATGTTCTTTTTAACATATTTTTAGTTCAACTCATTATTTATTGTTGTTTATAAATTATGTTTCGTTAGTGATATAAAGGGATCTCATTTAATTACAGAGAATCTCAATGTTTTGAATACTAAATAAAAGCTGAAGCAATTAAAAATGAAGTGTAAAATATATCGAAACTCCACTTATGGTGACGGCCCCCAATATTTCGTAGGAGTCACGCGCTCCATTTTCTTGTCGTCACACAACCAAATCGCTCCATTTTCACCATTTTCCAGCGCCCTTATTATATTCTCAGCCAAATCGTTTGGACTTTGCTTTGGTAAAATACTGAAATATTTCAGTGCCTCCTCCTCATCGGGTAAGATCATCTTATTGGGTAAGTTTTCGAATAAATTGGTCATTGTCGCGCCAGGACAAATCATGATAAATTTAACACCAGTGCGTAAGAAGTAGTAGTCATTCTGGAAGCACATAAAATTGGATTGAAGTATTTATTGAATTTAAAAGATGCAAAAGAGTTTACACTTAAACATCTTGTGAATCCAGTAACAGCATGCTTTGAGGCTGTGTAGACTGGAAGCAAAAAGAATGGCTCCAAACCAACGACTGATGAGACGTTAATCACAACTCCTCCATGTCCTTTTTTCTCTTTACTCATGTGCTCCAATGCAGCTAGGGAAGTGTTAATGACTCCGACCTATTGGACAGTTATTAAAATTGTTGGTTTTAATTAGAATTCTTAATTTATTAATTTAATTTGTCTTACTCCATTAACGGTGAGTGTTTTTTGAGCATCTTGATCGTTGAATATTCCCCCAGCATTGATTAAAATGTCCAATGATGAGAATTGCTTAATCACATCTTGCATTGTTTTCTCTAATTGAGGTTTATCCGTTATGTCGACTTTAAAGAACCTAATGTTTCGTTGTCCGTATTCATCTTTCAACTTCTGTACCAGTTCTTCCCCCTCCTGGATGTCCAATAGTGCTAATTTCTGTATTAAATTTAAATTGGTTTTGTAATTTTTTTCACTTAAACTTATTCCAAAAAAAAAGGACTCACTGAAATATTTTTTTCCAAAAGTTGTCTCGCTATGGCATATCCAATGCCACCAGCAGCACCAATAACAATAGCAACTTTACCATCGAACGACATTTTACTTAAACACTGCGATACTCGATTTTAATTCACTGGCTGGCCACGACTATTGTTTCTACACTGAGATGAATCTTAACAATTGATCTGCTTTTATACTGCAAATAAATCCAATTGAATTGCAATATTGAAAGGTATCAGTTTCATAATTCGATACAGATGTGCAAGGTTGTACTTACTTCAAAAGCTCCTTACATATAGGTGCACCATAGACTTAGGTACGCGATTTTAGGGGAGAGTGGCTTTTTAAAATTGAGAAGAAATTGACAAAAAATAATTAAATTAAAAAAAAAGGATTTTATATTCTACACCTTCGTAATCTTTATGATGCTGTTGAATTGAGTTGTTTTAAAATCAACATGGCACGGAAAGCCGCACAAAACGAAATATCCATTCTTTGTTTTTGAAACTTTTTAAAAGTGTAAAAAAATTTAATAATTTTAATAGAATTACATTTTTTTTAATAAAGTCAAACTTGAAAGAAAAAAATTACCTGATTTGACTGTGAAATGAAAATGATTAGTTCATGAAAAATTCATCATCTTTTAATTTTAAATTATAATAATTTAGTTTATCACAAATAAATAGATGTGTTGAAAATGTATTTTCTTTAATAAATTACAGTTCTTCTTTGGTTTTAAAATGTGAAATTAAAAATCAAAATACCGTAATCACTTTTAACACATTAACTGCCCAAAAACATCTAGTCTCCTCTAAAACTATTTGTAGTTTTTATTTATTTTAATAACTTATTGATTTTGTAAGATTAATATTTCAATCATCATAAAATCATCATCTAATTAATACTACTAACTAACCCTTTTGAAATCATAATTAAATACTTCTGCACTAGTAAGTATACAGCCTTAGCCATTATCATTTAATCTGCAAGCTTCTTAGTGCAGTTATAAAAGATAAGATAATATTTACACAATAAATTGCATGTGCACCCGGCTTGAGGCTCCTATACAAAATTGCACCATGACGTAAAGCCACACTTCACTAAGCTGCTTGGTGGATTGTTTCGCAAGATAATATTCAAATTTCATCGAGATCAACCACGCTTTACAGTATCAAATTATTGTGTGTTTTGTAATTGAATGCATCTTGAGGCTTGTTACTCTGCTTGTTTTTTTGTGCCTTTAAATAAACGATTACACCAAGTGCGTTATACCAATTACAATTTACACTTTCAAATGGAATTATTACAAAATATGCTGATCCAATAAATTAAATGTGAAGATTTTGAAATGCGAATTAAATATTTTTATTCTATTCGATTTATTTGTGCATTTAATTAATAATTACATGGACAGACGGGAACTTAGGTTATTATTAAGTCTCTTTACTTGACTATTTAACTTTTAATAATTTGTAATTTAATTCTTATAATTAAGAAAACGCTTAAGAATTAATTCAATTTGTAAATGTTCATTTATTGTATTATTTTTATAATAATTTATTTGTAGTTTATGACATATTTAGAAATAATATTTGTTATGTTCTTTTAATTAAGTATAGAAATTCTGCAACTCCTTTCTTATAAATCAAATATTCAAAACATTTTTTCACAAAGAAAAATTCAAGTATTTGTTCGTGAAAAATAATTATTCATAATAACTGGTTCAAATGTTGCATTATCGAGCAGCCATATTGACCCATTTTCACTAACTTTTAATGCATCAAAAAGACTCTTTCCAACTTCTTCAGGCCTGCAAAAAAAAAACACAAATTTGTACAATTTTTTGACGGTTAAACATTTAAAGAAATGAAAATAAAAGTTACGTTTGAACAGGTCCATCGAGGCCCCCATCAGGAATTTCCAAAATGCCAGGATACAATGGTCCCTCATCTTGAAACGTGTGAACTAACTTTGTAGCACACAATCCAGGACAAACTGTCACAAACTTAATTCCAGTCACCTCGGGATAATATTCATTTGAGAGGGAACGCATAAATCCCATGACGCCATGCTTGGATGCTGCATAAATGGGAGCTCGAGCACATGGATCCAAACCAGCTACAGATGCAACAGTCAAGATGACGCCACCATTGCCACCTTGTTCTTTGCTCATGGAATTCGTTGCTGACAGAACGGTGTAAATTAAACCAATCTAAAAAAAATACTTCCAATTAACATAAAGTTCAAAACAACAATTAAAAAAAATGCATATTGCACCTACCAAATTCACACCAATGGTTAGCTTAATATTGTGTTCATTTGCAACTCCAGTTCCGCACAATACTAGGTCAATTCGTTTCCATGAATCCATCAGTGTCTTAAATGCACTTTCAATTTGATCCCTTTCAGTAACATCGATTTTAATAAAGCGAATTTCTGATGCTGTTGGGTATTCAGCTTTCAGCTCTGACACTATTTCGTTGCCATCACTAATGTCCAAAAGGGCTACATTCTTTTTAAACAACATTCAAAAATAAATTATTTATATTTGAGGAAATGTTATCACTTATACACATACTTTAATTCCTGCTGCCAAAAGTTGTTTGGTTGCTTCAAATAAAATTCCACGATTGCAAGCACCTGTGATGACTGCATTCTGTCCAACAAACTGCATTATTTACTTTTTTTTTGCAATATTTTGAGAATATATGTATGAAACTTCAAACTGGAGCACAATTGCATTTTATGCAACTGCTTACTTGCGGTTGCGCTGAACCTCTAATACGCACATGCATCACCAGCTGATGTAATATAATTCAAAAAATTGAGAAATGATTTAAATGCTCACATATATATTATATATAAGAACGAAGTTAAATACAATTTCAGTTTTACATACAATATTTACTCAAAAATCAAGTTAAAAGAAATAAAGTGACAACAGAAACCTGAAAGTTTTATTATGTATCTGTGTTGAATATTTGCGAATATGAACTTAGCTTTATTTATTATAAGTTTTTTATTGATGTTTTTATTAATAACAAGTTGCTACGTCAATGCGAAAATGTCGTAACTGCATTTTTTTAGTTTCAAATGTTTTTGATTTAAATTTTCCTATTTTAATTTAAATATGACCCCAAGGCCCAAGGGCGATATATAATTACTTGCATTCCGACTTTTGACACCTTTAAAAAGTGGTAAAAATAAACGTCCGTACGCCGTACGTAAATTTTGAAGAAAAAAAAATTTAAGTCAAAACTCAAATATTTCAAGGTCACATTTCTGAGCGTATCTCAGAAAAACTTTATTAAATTGTAGTTGATCAATAGTCAGTACAAAGTTAGAGTACAAATTCACAACTCGCTCCCTGCGATGCAGATTTTTATGTCCTCTTGAAGTAAATATTTCCGCAAATCCTGTGTGCTGAAGATGGTAATTTTTTTTTATAAATTGTAATATGTGATAATAATTGATTTCAAATGAATACATCATAATATTTAGTTTAAAAGAACAATTTAAATTTTTACCTTAAAACTTAAAACAAAAATTTATAGTATTTTAATAATGTTTGTGAAAACATTTAAAACATTTCTGCAATCAGTTTAAAGACATTGACAGTAGATTTTAAAATTTATTTAACGTTAGTATTTATTTTTTTTGTGCAAAATAATTCTTCATAATAACTGGTGAAAATGTTGCATTATCCAACAACCATATTGACCCAGTTTCACTAACTCTTAATGCATCAAAAAGGCTTTTCCCAACTTCTTCAGGTCTACAAAACAAAACACAAATTTGTACAACTTTTTTACGGTTAAACATTTAAAGAAATTAAAACAAAAATTACGTTTGAACAGGTCCATCCAGCACCTCATCAGGAATTTCCAAAGCGCCAGGATACAATGGTCCTTCATCTTGAAACTTGTGCACTAATTTCGTGGCACACAATCCAGGACAAACTGTCACAAACTTAATTCCAGTCACCTCGGGATAATATTCATTTGAGAGGGAACGCATAAATCCCATGACGCCATGCTTGGATGCTGCATAAATGGGAGAACGAACACTTGGATCCAAGCCAAATACAGATGCAACCGTCAAAATGACGCCACCATTGCCACCTTCTTCTTTGCTCATGTAATTCATTGCTGACAGAACGGTGTAAATTAAACCTATCTGAAAAAAGTACTTCCAATTAACATACAATTACAAAATGCATGTTGCACCTACTAAATTCACACCAATGGTTAGCTCAATATTGTGCTCATTTCCAACTCCAGTTCCGCACAATACTAGGTCAATTCGTTTCCATGAATCCATCAGTGTCTTAAATGCACTTTCAATTTGATCCCTTTCAGTAACATCGATTTTAATAAAGCGAATTTCTGATGCTGTTGGGTATTCAGCTTTCAGCTCTGACACTATTTCGTTACCATCACTGATGTCCAAAAGGGCTACATTCTTTTTAAATAATATTCAAAAATAAATTATTTATATTTGAGGAAATGTTTTCACTTATTTACATACTTTAATTCCTGCTGCCAAAAGTTGTTTGGTTGCTTCAAATAAAATTCCACGATTGCAAGCACCTGTGATGACTGCATTCTGTCCAACAAACTGCATTATTTATTTTGGTTTGACACTTTTTTTAGAATATGTATGAAACTGGAGCACTATTGTCTTTACTGTAAAATTTTATGCAACTGCTTACTTGCGGTTGCGCTGAAGGCTGAAGCTCTAATGTGCACACTGCACAGCCATCAATGGCTGATGTGTATTAATAAGAAATAATATTAAGAAATGATTTGAATGCTCACATAAAACCAAAGATAAATACACAAACAAGTTAAATAGAAGTAAAGTGATAACACAAGCATGTACATTTAATTATCTTCGTTGATATTTGCGAATTTAAACTGAGCCTAATTTATAATATTAATTTTTTTATTAATGTTTTTGTTGATAACAAATTGCCAGTTCAATGTAAAAATGTCGTAACTGTATTTGAATTTATAATGTTCTGTGCAAATTTATTCACTTTATTATTGTATTTAAATTTATCTGAGAAAAAATTTAATCTTTCGTATATGTTATTAATAATTAAAAAAATAACTCAAGCAAGTAATTTTTAATATCCCATTTTATTAAAAATTTAAAAACCAAAAAAACAATGCAGTTTCTCATTAATGTTCATAATATGTGGTAAAATTGACGGGCCAAGACTTTCCAGCATCCAAAATCCACGTTGATCCGTTTTCACTAGTTTCCAAGACTTCAACCAATTTCTCTCCAGCAACTTCAGTGCTGGAAGCAAAATTTTAATTTCGATCAAGAAGGATTAAACACTTTATAAAACACATACGATTGAGTTGGAAGCGACTCAAACTCCACATTTATAGCATCCATCGTCTCCTCAAATAAGGATCCAGTAAATGAAGCCAACAACGCTGTATCAGTAACTCCAGGACACACAATAACAAACTTAATTCCAGTCAAATCAAAATACAATTTGTTTGCAAAACAGCGAGTAAATCCAATCGTTGCATGTTTTGTGCTGGCTGTAATTGGAATGGGAGCTGGAGCTTCTAATCCCGACAAAGATGATATTGTCACAATCATTCCACCATTGCCTCCCTTAGATTTGCTCATGTACTCGATTGCTGTAAGTGTTGTGTAAATTACTCCCAACTGAAACGATTTAAAAATTGTGGTGATTATTTATATGGAGATTTTAAAACTTTTTAACTCACATAATTAACTTTAACCGTTTGTTCAATGTCATGTTCATTCATTTGAGCACTTCCACACAATGTAATGTCAATTTGTTTCCAACTGTCAGCAATTTGTTTGAATGCTGCTTCAATTTGAGACTTCTCTGAGACATCAGTTTTAAAGGAGATTATGTCTTTTCCTGGGAATGCTGACTTTAAATCATCCACACACTCAGACGCGTCCACAATATCCAAAATGGCGATTTTCTAAATGCAACATTTCATCAGATATGGTGCACATTTTGAGATTTTTTTTTCACAATCACTTACATTGGCTCCTTTTTTTAGAAATCCTTTTGCAGCTTCATAAAGAATGCCACGACTCCCTGCACCAGTCATTACTATATTTTTTCCCTCAAATGCCATGATTACAATAATTCTACTGTATTACTCACTTGGTTTAAATGAACTGGCAATTTAACTCTCATTTTAGGTAGAACACCTGTAATCTGTGAATTAACCAAACTTTATCGGCATTTTTCGAACCAATCTAATCTTATCAGAAGTTCAAAGTATACTCCAAAATCATTGTTAAAAATCATGTAGGAGTTAGAAATGTGAAGCAGTTTAGCTTTTATTGTTCAAAAAGTAATTGCTAAAAATATTGTGTGTTCAATAAAAATCAGAAAAGTATTATTTAAAAATTATTGAATAAAACGAAAATACGCCTAAAAAAATTTATAACCAAAATTTTACAGATTACAAATATCTCAATCATCGTCAGTATCAGATTCTTCTTCATCTGAAGATTCATCCGTGTCGTCTTCTTTGCACTCATTCTCTTTTTCCCACAACCAATACTTAGTTTTGGTGACCTCATAATATTTTTCATCATCTAATATCCAAATTGAACCATTGTAGCTCTCCCGCAATGCTCTGACAATATTTTCGCCACACTTTTCGGGACTAATTTAACAAAATAATAATTGAATAGATATAAATTTGAAATGTAAAATATAGCAAACCTTTGGATAGGCATCTTACTGAGAGCCTCAGTGGTAACCTGTCTTGCTTCTTGGTACAAAATGTTGTCTGGCCAATTCTTATACAAGCAAGTGTCAGTCATTGCCGGACACATTGAAACAAATTGAATTCCAGTGAGGCTCCTATAAAACTCATTAGCTAAAGAATCCGTAAATCCAAGAGCGCCGTGATATGATCCCGTGGCTATTGGAGTACAAAGCATTGGATCCAGGGCGGCTACCGAGGTTAAAACCACAATAACACCACCATAGGCACAATTCTTTATACTCATGTGCTCAATGCCACCCAACACGGTGTACATTATGCCTGTCTGTTCTCAACACAAAACAAATGTTATCACAGAAAAAAAATTTACGTAATTTCATTTAACCCAACCAAATTGGTGGCAACAGTCTTTTCTAAATTGCATTCCTCCATGATACCACTTCCTGCTATTATAATATCAATCCGTTTCCACTGATGCATTAATGTTTGAAAGGCCTCATCAACTTGATCCTTCTTCGAGACATCCACATTCATCCATCGAATGTCTCGACATGGGTAATCCTCTCGAATCATTCTTAAGCCCTTATCATCGTCTTTTTTAATATCCCAGAGGGCTACGCGCTGCACAGTAATTTTAATTTATTGCATAATAATAATTATTTGTGTAAAATAATGTAAAATTCCTCACACATGCACCACATATCACCATATTTTTGGCCGCTTCAAGCAGTAGACCGCTGCAACCGCCAGTGATTACAACATTTTTGCCAAGAACATCCCACTTGGATGGCTGGCACACGACCGTCTTACATTTTGGTTGTAAGTGCTCTAACGATGACGACGGACTCGGACGTCCAGAATGGAGATTTCGATGCACTTGAATTTTCTTTGCCGTGTTGTAAAGCAGAAATGGGCGGTATCTGTTTGTAATTTTGCACACAAGATTTAGGTAGCTCATCTTTATTTCCGAAACAAAAACAACTCAAATCATTTTGAGAGTCTCACAAAAAGGCACAGCATTCTCAATACAACAAAATCATTATTCCGGGGCGATTTGTAGAGTGGGATTTTGATTGAAAACAATAGGATTTTAGGTGGTTACTATATTTTATTATTTTTTTATTTATTAATGTGTTTTCCTAAAAGTGACTTTACTCATTAAAGTTTAATCTGTGAAGTCTCAATCGAATTTTTTTTTGACCTTTAATGACCCAAATGTCAAGGTAAATAAAGGTCTCAAAAAATTGTTTTTGCAGATTAACGTAAATTTGGTTTATTTATCATTTTTATATTTTAAATTCTATCCTTAATCACTTAAGAATTTAAATTTTTTTTAAACAAATGGTTTTTTATCTCCAGAATCTCAAGAACTTTTGTTTATATGCCAATAGTTGCATTCTATTGAGACCTATATCAGTTTATTTCAACAAAACGATATTTTGTTTAAATTTGAAACAGAAATAATTTCTCTAGTCGACAAGAGGTGGCGCTTTTTTTATCAAACAATTAACAAAGCTCCATCTATGGATGTCAATAAACAACATCAGCACAATATTTTCCATTAAAATCATAAATAAACATAGCTTAAGTGGTTAAATGCAATCAAAACTAGTTATGTAAGCAAAGTAAAATTACAGTTCCAATCGTACCAACCTTTAAGAACCAAATTATTCATAATTTCATGACTAAATGAATAATTATTTTTCAGCGCCACTTGCAGCGAATAGAGTAGTTGAATTTATCGAATGAGTTAATCTTAGTAAATTTATTTTGTTGTTGCACATGAAATTTCAAAATAAACGAAATGCGATCTCAATACATCGCGAAGATTTTTTAATTTGTTTATTATTGACGTTTTTGTTTATTCCTTTATTGATTATTTACAGTTATAAGGTATTTGTTTTGGTAGCAAATCTGTATTTGTTATTAAATTACATGTCTATCTTATCAAATGCATTAAATTTTATTATGTGCTATTATGGTGATCTTCAATATAATTAAAATTAATTTATGATGAACCGACATGTTTTTATTCTTATAATCTTGTAATGATGCTGAGCACTTAGTAACTTATGTTTATTTTCATAGGCTTGGTTTATACGTGACGGATTTATAAAATGAAAAAACCATATATTTGAATTGAGATGTGCTTCAACTGATTACTGTTCAAGTAGTAATAGAAATTTAAAAATAACCGAGATAATAAAAAAGAAAATAATGTTAATCTAAAATCTCATTAAAAAAGACAATGAACAAATTATTATCAAGAATTAATTATTTATTGTAACCATTTTGTAGCATAAAAGTATATATGAGATTTAAATATCAAGTCCATTATCCCAATATTTGGTTAACTTCACTTCGTGATAATCCCCACCATCCAAAAGCCAAATGGATCCGTTTTTACTCCGCTTAAGAGCACTGTAAATATTTTCTGCACAGACCTCAGGCCTAAATTAAAATAAATTAAATTAAGTATTCCTTAATTTATAAGACAAAACATAAAATTAGCATTTTAAATGAATAAATCATACGTTTGATGTGGAACTTGAAGAAGAAGTTGACATGTAAGCTCTTTTGTTTCCGGAAATATCACCATGTCACCAAATGGTTCAACCAAACCTGTGTCAGTTACACCAGGACACATTACAACAAATTCCACGCCAGTCAGTTGTTTGTAAAAATCATTGGCCAAGGAATCAGTTAACCCGACAACAGCATGCTTCGTTGCTGTGTAGATGGGAACACTAAAGAAGGCGTCCAATCCCAAAACAGAAGCAACGTTAACAATGACACCACCATTACCACCTTTCGCAATGCTCATGTATTCCATGGCAATAAAGGTTGTGTACATTGTTCCAAGCTTTAAATAATTTAATTTAATTACAAAAAAATAAAAAATTAGAAAATACATTTTTTTTTTAATTATTATTTTTTTAAATGCACCCAATTCTATTTTTATACGACTTTTTATTTAAAACTGTATAGAAAAACAAATTGATTCTATTTTTACACTATTTAATTCGATTAACAAAAGTTAATTGTAAAATATTCTCGCTTCTTCCTATTTCATCTTTTTTACACGTTTTTTTTTCTGGAACGTAACTACCGTGTAAAAACAGAATTGTGTGCAAGTTAGAATTAATAATAGAGAATTATTACACTTTTTAATCCCTTACAAAATTAACTCCAACTGTTAACTCCGGATTTGGCTCATTTAAAACACCACTCCCATTGACAACCATATCAATTCGTTTCCATTTATTTTGGAGAGTTTTAAATGCATTCTCAATCAACACTTTTTTAGTAACATCTACGTTAATAAACGTTATTTCTTTTGTGGGGAATAATGTTTTATATTTTTCAGTGGGATCTTGAATGTCAAGAACTGCAATGTTCTAAAATGAAATAAAAACACGTCACATTAATTTAAGAGTTAAATAACATCGCAGAGTTTATTTATTCTATTTATTCTTACAGCTGCACCATTTTGGATAAATTGTTTTGTCGTCTCGAAAAGAATGCCATTAGCAGCACCTGTAATTATTATATTTTTGCCAGCACAATCCATTTTTATTTTTTGCACTTAATGCTTTAAACTTAACACTTTGAATTTTCTCTTAATTGTGACCGATTTTCAACAGAATCTGAAATGTGACTGAAAGGAAAATTCGTCAAAAACTTGAAATAAATTATTTGCCTCAATGATAGCTAGTACGTTCGACAAACGTACATACGCATACTCATAACATACTTGATTTTAAAGGCCATATGTGAGACGTTGTTAAGAGTTTGCTGATTTTCTGTAAGCATTTACAGTCGTAGATCACAGCACTTAGTAACTTTAGGCGCAAAAATTACTCGTATGTATGTGATTTAAAAATTCAGGGACAATTGTTTATTGATGTTAGATGCATTATACTATAAAATAATGTGCTATACTAACTTGTTTTCGAATAGATAAGGTTTAAGACCTAACAGACGTATATTAATTCATTATAGTTCAGGCCATGAATTTAACAATTATGTTAATTCGCAATTACTTGTGACTATTAATATAATTTCTAGATTAATTTCCTGTTTATTCCAATAAAGTTTAATTTAATAGTTTGTAGTTTGTTTTAATTCAAATAATTAATGGACAAAAGTTAAATCTTAAAGTATTTTGTTTACCCTTAATTGCTTCATAAATGCTTCATCAAAGTGAATTTTATTTCTTAAAACAATTTTACAACAATTTTTTAAACAATTAAAAATAATCTTTATTATCCCAATACTTTGCCATTTCCACTTCTTTGTACTTCCCACCAATTAATATCCAAATTGATCCATTCTTGCTCTCCTTCATTGCATTAAGAATATTTTTAGCGCACACTTCAGCACTAAAAAAAAATGAAAAACAATTATTTATTTTAAAACGACCTAATTTTAAATTAATTCAACATACGTTTGATATGGCACCTGTGCCAGCAGTTGATCAGTCACTTCTTTGGCTTCCGGAAAAGCCACCATATCGGAAAATGGAGCCACTAATTTGGTGTCCGTAAAACCAGGACATATTGTAACAAATTCCACTCCGGTTAGTTGTTTATAAAAATCATTAGACATCGAAGCAGTTAATCCGACAATTCCATGCTTAGTGGCCGTGTAAATGGGAATACTGAAAAAAGTGTGAAGACCACACACAGATGCCACATTAACAATAACGCCACCACTGCCGCCTTTGGCAATGCTCATGTAGTTCATTGCAGTAAATGTTGAGTTCATTGTTCCTATCTATGGAATTTAAGAAGTTAAATTATAATTTTATTAAAAGTAGCGAACACAAAATGTTGTTTTAAAGAGCGGAATTATGTTGTTAAATAAGTTAGTGTTTTTTACTAGTCGAAAATTGACAAATCTATTTGTGCAATCATTTATGAAATTAATCAATTTTTTCACGAACTGCGTTTTTTTGCGGCTCATTTTCGTGTTTTAAATATGCCTATTTTACTTCCAGAATGTGTAGAATTTCGTAGCGATCCATTTACAGTTTTTGCGTAATTAAATTCCTAACCCACATGTTTGTGTCAGTTTTTAGATATTCGATGTATGTACTTCATAAATATTACCGTGGAATTTTTAATTTTTCGCGAGGCAATTTTTTAACTAATAGAACATTTACAGATTGATTCCTGCAATAATTTTTGAAATAAGTCAATTTTTTCACGAACTGCGACTTTTTTTTGCTGTTTTCACTGTTTTTTCTCGCGAAAATAGGCCTGCAATATATTATTTCCTGAATGCTGACAAAAACGTGTGTAAAATTTCATAGCGATCCCACTGCCAGTTTTAACGTGATGGATTCCCAAACAAAAAATACTCAGTCGTTCAATATTTAATAAATTAAATAGACAATTATTTAAATACTCACTAAATTCACACCAACTGTTAACTCAATGTTTAAATCATTCAAAATCCCACTTCCATTAACAACGATGTCAATCCGCTTCCATTTGTCGTGTATCACTTTGTAAGCGTCCTCAACCATTTGCCTTTGGGAGACGTCCACTTGTAGACAAATGATTTCCTTTGTTGGAAACAATGCTTTGTATTTTGCAGTTGCATCCTCAATGTCTAGGACAGCAATTTTCTGGAAACAAAAATGTGTTTTTTATCTGGAGTAAATTTAATTTTAACTTTTTTTACTGAAGCACCGTTGTTAATAAACGTCTTGGCTGTTTCAAATGAAATTCCATTGGCAGCGCCGGTGATAACTATATTTTTCCCTTCACAATTCATTGTTTAATTATCTTTTTAATATAATCAATAATAACTTTAAAATATTCGTTGAATTTTAATTATAAAAGAAAGATGTGGTTCAAGTTAGAAATTTAATCTTAAACTGAAAATTTTTCAGATAAAATGTTTTTGCAAAAAAATTACTTTCACACAGAGACAGTGAACTTGTAATCTTTGTGCACACAAGTTTATTTAATTTTAATGAGCAAAAGTGGGACTAATAAAATTAAGGAATGATAAGAAGAAATCTTCATATTATATTAGCGATAGTAAACAATGTCATTAGAAATCCAAATACAAGTAATTTGTTTATTAAGTCCAAGTAAATATGGTAAATATTTTGAGCTGAATTTTAGTTACGTATTTGCTAATTTTTAACTGTTTCATTCAGCCCGGCGAAATTAAGATAACCTTTGTTCGCGGGCATAGATCTTGATTGGGAACTTAATTTAATACAACATTCAGAATACGAAAATTTTTAGATGCATTTATGAGAACCAAGAAGAAGAATTTAGCAAGAAACGTTTATTTAAAAGGATCATTACCGAAATGCATTTAATTCTTTAGGCATTTTTTACAAACAATTAAATCATTAAACTGATATTTACTCTTGACTGATTGGAAAAATAATTAGAACAAAGTAAAATCAACTCACTTTGTAAAACGAAACCAATAATTATATTTCAAATCTAATCAGCAATGCCATTTCACATTTAGTTAAATTTTATTTTCTATATTTTTAGTTTGATCATTCAATATGAGTCTTTTATTTGCAATTTCAAAATTAGTAGCAAAGCCCAAGCCATTGTTAATGACCCAAAAAGTCTTAAATATATTTCCACGCAGAACATACAGTCGCAACATCAAGTTACCATCAACAGCAAAATGTGTGATAAAGTCATGCATGCCATCCAAAATGGATGTTGTTGGAAAGAACATTGTCTTGACTGGCGGCGCTTGTGGGATTATGCATGAGACGGCCAAGGAAATTGTGAGAAGTGGAGCATGTGTAAGTACAAACATTAATACTTAAAACATTTAAGTCTGAATAACATTGACAAAATGCCTCCAGAAAATAGCCATCCTTGACAAGGTGGATGCCGAACCAAATTTTAAAGAATTCCGTTGCGAATATCCCTGCAATGACATAACCATAATGCAAGTTGATGTAACCTGCAAGGATCAAGTGCAATGCGCCTTTCGTGATATAATGGACAGATGGAATCAAATTGATATGGTTTTTCATGGGTCTGGCGTTTTAAATGAGTGTGAACTTGAAAAAACTGTAGCTACTAATGTGGTCAGTAACTATTCTTGGTTACTTTTGAAGTTGCACAAAATTGCATTATTTTAACATCATTTTTGTTGTAAAGATTGGCACCATGTACGTTACATTGACTGCAATTGAACACATGAGCAAAGCCAAGTGTGGCAATGGCGGTATCATCATCAATGTGTCGTCCGTCTTTGGTCTTGATACGTTCTTCAGCATTCCCATAAACACTGCGACAAAGCATGCTATCGTTGGTTTTACACAGTCCTTTTCCAATGAATTCTACAAGCAATTGACTGGCATTGAGTTTATCACTGTTTGTCCTGGTATTACAGAAACCAGAATGATGTCGGACATTGTGGATAAGGTGATTTATCCGGAGGCCAAGGGACCAACTGGGGATCTTATAAAGCAATTGCCTATTCAAGAGTAAGTTTAAATTTTTGAATTGTAAATAGTTTACACTGGTTAACTTATTATTATTTATTTTAGTGCCTGCGCTTGTGCCAAAAACTTCCTTAAAGTACTTAATGAGAGCACAAACGGATCTATTTGGATATTGGATAATAGTAGATACTATGAAGTCGTTAAAACAAAATACTGGCTTTGGGAAAAATAACATTTTTTTGATTATATTTTTTGGTTATTTTATGTGGTATTTAAAAATATGTAGGATTCTATTTAATAAAATTTACAATTAAAACAGTTTTGTCAATTTTATGTGTCTAATTCTTACAGAATTTTATTAAATAAAATACAATCATTTATATTTTTATTAAATACAATATAATATGTAATATGTTTTGGTATATAAAGGTAAATTACGATGATACACATCGCATATAGTTAATTAAAAATATTATGTAGAAGATTTTAATTTAAGAAAGAAAAGCAAAAAATAGTGTTTTGTCTTTTAATTATTAAAAATTTATACTTTTCACAACAAAAAAACGTGTATAACTATAAAAATTAACGACATTATCGTTTTGTTGGGTTAAAAGGATGGAAGTAGTGGAAGTGGCTTCAAAATTTATTAACTTTAAATACGTTTTAAATATGTATATTTATGCTTTGTTTGTAAATATGTTAATTTGGTTCAGTATCAAACTCATTTGGGGTTTTTATTTTTGCTTTTACATGTTTTTAAATTTTGTACGTATTTTTGAATATTTTTGTTTCTATTTATTGTGTTTCCTTTAATACAAAAATTTATGACATTAAAAAATATTTAAATGTAATTGATTTAACATAGCATACAAAATTTAGACAAACACAGATGGACAAACTTAACAAAAATTGCAACGACTTATTAAAACAATATTTACAAAAAATAATTTTAATTATAAAAAACTACTACTCACAGAATTGTTAAGACTATTATATTCATTGTTAATTTAAGAAAATGAGAACGGTACATGAATGAATGTAACACAAATGCATTTTCAGCGACTTAATGTATAAGACGTTTATCATCGTAAATATTATTATAGTTTACGACGACATATTTTGTATTGTAGTGAAATTTGTGGCGCACTGATTAGTGTGTCTTATCGTAAGTGTCCTTGTGCTGATAACCGGAAACATATCCTGATTTATCGACAAGCTCCTTTCGTCCAGCAATGCCTTTTCCCTTGCCACTATCATCGAAACGTTCCTTATGCGATCCCGTGTATTTGGTCGCATCCGTCAATCGACTTACTGTAGCTGCAGCCTTTCCTGGCTAAAATTTTTTAATTGAAAAAAAATTTTATATTTTTAAAAAGCAATTTAATTATTAATTTAAAATTTATTTAAAACATACCGTTCTCTGAATAATACCAGGTGCACCACAATTGGCCATCTTGCTTTTAATTTCCTCCAAATCCGTCTTCTTTGTAATGGCCAAATCTTCCAAGAACTTATTGTAGTCCGTTCCCGTAACTTTCATTGACTTCAATTTCTTGAAATGAATCGCTGTATCGGTTGTGGTGATTTTCTTGTCAATCACTTTGGCTTGCTTCATCCATTTGTCGCTTTGTGACAGCGTAATGTGTTTGCCGTCCGATTTGATGTCACCAAATTTGGAGAACGCCTTAAATTGATCCTTGAATGTGGTCGCGGGTGGGGCTGCGTCTTCCGAGCCGCCATTCACTTCGATGGCCATCTTTGCCAACTCAACCTCTGGTGGGGCAGTTGTTTGTGCGTCAGACATTAGTACGGATCTAAAAAAAAAAGAAAAATTAATTAATTTCAAATTTTAATTAATTAAATTGTTAAATCAAAAAAAAAACAGTATTTTTGAATAAAGGAAATGTAAATAATGGAAACTAAAACTATTACCTGTGCACCGCTACGTGACAATACATTTTGTTGTTATTAATAATAACGAAATAGTAATCTATTATAAGGATTCGTCATTAATTTTATTGAAGAAAAACTCGTCGTTGAACCTAATTTTCATATTCGTGTGACAACAATATGTGGTAGAAAATCTCCATTTTGACAATAATTGTTAGATTTTAATTTAAAAAATGGCATTTTTGTGTTAGTTGTATGCAAATTCTTTGGTCCTTATTCCCCATAATATGTTAAAATCGTCTACACATTAAATCAGATTTATTCGTCCAAATAAATTACTTTAGAACGTTTCCCTTTTTATAAAAACAAAAAAAAAAAAAACACGCAATATTTTCATTCAAAGAAAACTGTTCTCATGAATAATTTATAAACAAATCGTCTAGTTATTTAAATGTTAGACGGAACAAACAAAATCCCTTCAACTCAAGAATTTGCTAGTTACGCAAACATATTATAATCGATTAAAGATATAAAATAGTTACCCTAAAAAAAACTTATGTTATGTGTAAAGCCCTACCCTAAAATTATCGAAAACTGGGTTGCGTGTCTGAAGTGTTCCTTTTTAGTTTACATCAAATCACAAAACCACCCCCATTCCTCTCCCAAAATGTACGTGTTAATTTGTTTTAAAATTCATTTCGACACGTACAGAAATGTTCTTGCTATTTAGGTCGTTGCTATATTTTTGTTAATCTAAAATGAATTACATCATTTTTTTCTTTGTCATAAAACCATAATATATTGCAAAGTGAACTTTAATTTTATTCAACTATTTTTAATGAGGCGAGGGAGGAATTTATAAGAAATCAAATATCTGACCCAGATACATAGGTTAAAAGGAATTGTATTCACTGGAAGGTAACTGTATTTGTACAGTCACTCACAATGAACTTTTTGAAGGATAAACAATTGAGTTAAGTCTTGTAAGTTGTAGGTCAGTCTTAATGATGCTTGTGAAAGCAAAAATGTAGCGCCACCTGCAAGAATGTTATCAAGCATTACCTGTTATCGGTATACAATACTCTAAGTGGTTTCTGATAACGTTTTATGGAAATTGTTTTATTTACGTTTTATCATGGTGTACGCTTATCTTGAAGGATCAGTCAATTTCTTTCTTTTTTTAGTAAACAATTAAATGCAAACTGTGCTTGTAAACAAAGAATGATTTCGAGTTTTTTGATAAGTTTAGAAATTTATTTGAGGTGATAATTATTGATTTATGCGTTAAGTGCATATAATGTGAAATACCCAACAATTGAATTGCTGTTGAAATTAAAATTGATATTTTACAGAAAAGAGTTTTATGAAGACTTCAGATTCAAGAAATTAGGTTTAAAAGGACATCCAATATATATTGAGTTTTTAAGTTTACAAGAACATAGAATATGTGCAAAGGATTGTTTTTATAAGACTAAATGTCAATCATTTAATATAAACATTACCGTGCAAAATCGCGGAACTTTTCATGAAGTGTTTTTTTACTAATAAAACACTGAGAAATTGATTCCTGCAATAATTTTTGAAATTAGTGAATTTTTCCACAAACCGCAATTTTTTCGCGCTTTAAGTAGTTTATTTTCGCAGTTTAAGAATTATATTTCTATCACCATATCAGTTTTAATGAAAAATGCGTTTTCAAAATTTTTGAATTATCGGATCTCTATTTTAAGTTTGATGTAAAGTCAATTCGTGGAATTTTCCGCGAGGTTTTTTTTTACTAATCTAACACTGACAAATCTATTCTCTCAATTGTTTTTGGAATTAATTAATTTTTTTCACGAACCGCGATTTTTTTCGCGGTATTCCCAGAATGTTGTATTAAATTTCGTAGCGATCCCGCCAGGTTTAGCGTGATTCGTTCCCAATCACATAGATAACTACAGTAAATTCATAATTTTTTTTGCATATTCACTGACTAATTTGTTCAAATATGACCCATTTAAAATAACTGACACATTTCAATTGAATAAAACATGTTTCACTAATTATTATTTTATTACACAAATGACTCGCATTCTTATTAAATAATACAAAAAATGTTTCTTTATTTAAAATGACAAGCGCAAGAAAAAAATTAATTCGAATAAGAATTCTACAAATCATGTAAACAAAATTCTTATCTGACGCAATTTTATTTTTATAACATTTCGCACAAAATTTTAACGCGATAAAAGTATCAGTGACATTTTAAATGAAGCACAATCGTAAGCGGCTTTTATAAGTGTTGACTGCACCTATTAAAGCACGTTCCGCCTTCTAAACATAATATTATGACTACGATGCGGCGTTTTGTTGATGGAACTAATTGGGAGACACTCTAATTCGTTTAATTTGCAATAAACGATTTTGTTTTATTTGTTTTAATATTACATTTCACATGATCATTTATAAACTTGTGCTTCTTAATTGTTTGCTGTTTTTCTACAATGTTTGTTTTTTCTTTTAAATTAATAATAATAATAATAACAAGTCAAAACGATATCCAAAAAATAGACTAAACAACAATATAGTTAAAATTCACAGAATATTTTAAAGAATTTATTTAGAAGTTAATTTTATGCCACAGAAATATGAAAGTTAGTCAATCAAATAAATGCCAGATTTTATGGTGCCACCACGAAAATTTAAATATAAACTTTACTTTCAAAACGCCTCGCACGATTATAAAAATAATAATGTTATCTCGTCAAAAAAACACGCTCAACTGCCGTGCATTTCAATATAAAAGTAATTCTTTGCGGTCGATGATGCAATCAATGATGTTTGTTTAGCGCAATTTAGTGTTTGTGATTGTAATTTGCGGCTTATTGCTTTTTTTCGAGCTTTTAATAAGCTTTATCTAGAATAACCATCGCGTCATTAATTCGACAATATTCAGTTGAGTATTTTTAAAATGAATTCAAATAAGTAATTTTGGAAGCAGAATGTATTTTTAAATTATTTTATTATATTTTTGTTTAATTAGTATTACCTAAATTTGTACAATTAATAATTAATATAAAAATAGCAGAAGCTAAAATATATTGCACAGGAAAAAGTAGAAATTTCCAATAAGCTTTTAAGCCAAAAAAGCACGCACATCGTGTCGCTCAAAATAACGCCCAAATGCTGGCTAAAAACTTTATCAATCATCAATTTTCTATTCTCTTTCAATGATTATTCCGTTTTCCTACATTATTCAATTGTTTTATTATGCGCCGCTATTGTATGTGGTTATCGCACGTTAAGCGCGCATTTTCGTGTCCTCTTCTTTATCACTCTGTAGTCGTCGTATTTACAAGATTATCATTTCTTTTTCAATGTTTATGCGACTGTTGCCAGTACATAAAGCGTCACACGCATGTACTCAACACCGCGCTTTAATTCAGCACGGGGTTTCAATTTCATTTTAATAATTAACGCAAAGCTGCTCATCACAATTTTTCTTTGCCATTTAAATTGCAATTTTCCTCATAGCACCTCACAGTGTAATTAATTTTAATGGAATACAGCGTGAAGTTAAAAATTTCACGGATTGCGTCACATTTCAAAATGTGTAGAAAAAAAATTAAAATAACAAAAATAAAAATGACCATGACATCGGTGTTTGCATGATAAACATACGTTCCTCCTATTCACATCCGCGGACACATTGCGTACACTAAACAAAGATGTGATGTCATATGAATGTGGCGATAATTTGATGGGTCGACTGGCACCCAGTGAACAGTGTTGGGCGTCAAAATTAAACAAAAAACGTTGTGCACATTTTCACGTTGGTCATTCTAATAATTACTGGCACGTTAAGTGATGGTAATGCTCATTTTAAATAGGATGTTGGGGGCTTTAGAAATTATATAGTTTGACCATGGATTCATATTGTGGTGATGCAAAGAAGATGGGAATAATTGTTGGATTAGCTTGCAGTTACAGCTACTTATTTTGTTTTTTTAGAAAGTCATAAATCATGTTATTTAGTTTATTTAATAAAATAAAATTGAATTAAATTTAATCTAATACTTTTAAGTCATTTAAATACTTTAGGATTAGTTTAAATAAATTGAAAGTGTTCCACAAAATGGGTTAACCAAATTTTTGAATGTGTTTCCTTATTTCATTTATTGTAATTTGTATTGATTCGAATGTCTTTTTAATAGACACACCTTAGAAAAAAGACGTAACTCTTTTAAAAATGACGTAAATTCACGCCGTACCACAATGAAACCTAACCCCCTTTTAAAAAATTTGCATAACTAGTTAAAATACATGATCAGGCCTGTTTTATGTTTGGATTTTTGTTAGTTGTGTTAAAATATATTTAATCGTGTCATTGACTTTAATAAATTTAAGTTGATTAGAAAATATTAGTTGCGTTCTATTGAAATTTTATTTAGTTTATATTTTAAACAGTGATACTTTGTCTAGTCGATAAAAGATGGCGCCCTTTTTTAATACGAATGAGTTAACTCAATCTCAATAGAACGCAACTATTGTTTTTCAAAAACGTGTATAATGGGTTGTAAGAAATTATCTGCGCAGCTTGCACCTATAACAATTGAATGATCTTCAATTTTAAAAGGTCATCTTATAATTGAACAATGCGATTTTCAATTGATTTTATCAAAGGATCGAACATAGGTAGGAGAATATTAAATAAAACAATCAAAATAATGTTCTGACTTCAGTCTTCACCATTACATATTCAATTAAATAATGCATTCGATCATTGCCAGCTGATACGTTATGTTTTTTTGCATATAAATACTATAATTGATTTCCTTATGTTATGATGCAAGTAAGCTTCCACAGCCGCGAAATTCAATACAAATTGTAACCTTGACTTCGACTTTTCAGTATTAAAATTTATCGCAAAATGTAATTGTGTTTCGTGTTAGGTTGTTTCAGAAATGATAAAACTGAACTTTAATATATTTTAAAATTGATTATGTCATCATCATCATCGGCTACATACTTGAATTGAAAATATACATCTGCAAAGTTACGTGATGATATTTTGTTGATTGTTGTTTAATTTTTTTTTTTCATATTTCCAGGTTTTTGTGAATCATTTTGTGCATTCAATTTTTAAATTACGATTAGTTATTATGAGAGTCAAAAGTTAATAGCTTTTTTGTAATGAGTAAAATTGCAATCAACCTTGTTTACAATTCTCGACCATTAATGATGGGGATTTTAAACACTATAGTTATAACTCCTAAAGACCCATGAAAAAAACTAATTTCATTTGTTAATAAGGACCTAAAGAGTCCTAAGATATGTTTCTGATTTTAAAAAAATGATCTGTCTTTTGCAATAATTCAATCGCAAATTTATATTTACCACTATTTTTTAAGTTCATTAACAGCACAAGGTTAAAAAGAGATTCATTTAATTATTTATTGTAATTTGTAATTTGTATTTAATATTTTAATTTAATTTGAATTGTAAAGACAAACTGCATTTTATAACAAACACTTTAATTGGTATTAAGTGAAAATAAAAGTTTGCCTTCAAGGTCAAGCACAAAAAACTATTTGGTCTATTTTAATGAAATAAACTGATTGAGATCTCAATGGAACGCAAGTATTGTATTTTAAAAATATGTTTAATATGAGTGTGACTTTATCTGTGCAGTCAGCACTTAATAAATGATTAATCTGATTGCACACTATCAAAAAAAAAATCTGTAGTGGAAACAAATCTTTAAGATTAAATTATGTCAAAGTTATGAAAGATAGTTTAATGTTTAGTGGAGTTTTTTTTTTTTTTTTTTTTTTTTTCAATAACAACTTAATTTTAATTTGATATTTTTTATTTAATTTAAAAACTTAAAGTTTTAATTTCAATTATTCCTAAAAGCTCATAAAAATTAAAAAAATTTATAATTTAATTAAGAAAATTAAAATAAATCCTAGTAAAAAATCAATATCATGACTTCATCAATAAACAATTTTGATATTTAAAATTTTATAAAAGTCTTTTATTTGAGTTCCTAAAATAACCAAAACCATAAATCACAAAAAAAAAACTTAAAAACAATTAAATTGAAGAGTCGCTTTTAAATAATCCATCAATTACATTTGGCAGACAAACAATTACTAGCAATTATAAAACTTTTATGTGTGATTAAATATGTCTATAGTCACACTCAAAGAAGATCGTAGCTAATAAATAAACGAATGGTCTAAAAATAAAAGCTGAAATGATTTTGAAACGCATTTTGGGCGGATGATTAAATAAAATAATGCGGAGACGTATTCGAGAATTGTGCCGCAGTTCCGCATGCTCATATTTTCAAGTGTAGTAACTTGAAATAAATAAATGTATAAAATTTTCTATTGACAAAACGAAATAAATTGTGTGGAAATTTATGAAGATGAGGCTGAAAATTCACGGATCGTTTGAGTATTTTCGCGGCATATAATATACTCGCTCATACTTTTTGTGCTGAGAATTATGTCATCGCCCGCAATGTTTAATCGTTGTCGGGCGCAATGTTTGTTTTTGTTTTCATTTTGCCCGTCTTGAAAATGATGACTGCCTGTGCCTATGAAAATATATACAACCGTACTTTTTTAACGGTGTATCGCGGTGTCTGTACACAAAATGTTTGCAATTCAATTAATGGACATTCATTGCGAAAGGTCAACAATAGTTAGTCGTATCAATGTGTCATGTGAGTGTAAATCAATAAAGTAATAAGCTTAATTAATGAGTTTGTTATGTAAGAGAATAATTAAATGTTTTAAAATTAATTTTAAATTTACCCTTAATAACAAAAACACATAAATTGAAGTGGGGTGGTTGTTAATTTAGGTCAGGATTTTAAGTTTTTATTTTTAAATGCGTCTCAAAATCTGTCTGGAAAACTCTTGAAAATTGTAGCGCACCCCTTTTTTCCGAAGTACTTTATTGCTAAACGCTTCCATTGTATTTCCACACCACGCATTAAATTGTCATGCTTTTAATTCAATGTTAGATTCATTGCATAAAACTCATGGGAAGGGAACAAAATAAAACGATATGACGTGCCCCAACGAATGACTGCATAATCATTTGTTTGGGTAAAAGAAATATGATGCTAAAACAACAACAATGACACTGATGATGTCAGATAAAGAACACAGCATTTTCCGGACTGCTCCACATCTTCATATGCTGGCTGCACTGTGCACTGCGCATGCCCCACATCGATCTACTTGATGGATTTTCAGACGTTTTTGGTACAATATGTGTATTGTAGCATCCCTTAAAATCTTTTCTCTTTTCAACCCTCAAAGCAGCACCCTTATTTTGCACGCTTCGCACACCATCGCATGCACCAAATACCATGATACACAAATGGGGTGGTAAAATACATTTTTATAGAGAAAAAAAATTGCTTTCCATTTCCCGCTTGAAAATTAACTTTCCTTTGTGCCTATTACATTATAGTTTGTTGGCTTGTAGAAAAAAAAATGAGTCGCAAAATGTGCGTGACGGTCAGTAATAAATTAACGAAAACCAACCCCCCAGAGTGTAACAAAATTTTGTAGGCATTTTGTTTTTCGTTTTTGCACTCAAATATTTTAATTAAATTTGCCACAATTACCTATAGTTTCACTTTCTCTCCAGTTATTTATTTTTATCCAAATTGATCGCCTTCTAACTGTCGTTTGATGAAAATTTATTTAAAACTTGAATTTTTTTTATTCAAATCACTTCACTGTTCACTGTTGCAACAAATTTGGCGCACTAACAAAATATTTAACCGTCCACTCTGGGCTACCAAACTCTGTGTTGTGAACACTGCGAAGCGAGCGGCAACTTTTTGAATCTTTGTTTTTGTGGCTGCGCGACTGCGTTGTAAATTGGAAGCGGCAAAGTTTAATGTGTGGTGCTTTTCTGTGGTTGCGTTGCACGTACTGTTATAGCGTCAAGAACTGTGGTTTTTGCAATGTTGTCAGTTTTTCTTGTACTTTTCACCTTTTTAATTTATGTACGACCCCAAGGGCATATATCGATTTATGTATTCCGACTTTTTTCGGAAAAAAAAATTGACACCCCGTGAACTCAAAAATGTGGCCTAGAAAAAATGTGCAAATGTACGTCCGTACGCCGAACTATGGTGGAAAAAAATATCAACTTTACCGATTTAAAAAAAATAATAATTATAGTTTTTTCAAGGTCCAGATGCTTCAAGGTCAAGTTATTGCCAAAATCAGTTTTTATTGTATGGGGCTCAGAAACGGACCCTACGATTTTCTTCATTTTCATAATAATTATTATCCTTTTGGCAAAAAATGGTGCGGACAAAGTGAAACCCCACTTTTCTATCTCAGCCACACGCAATATCAAAAAAACTCTTTCGGATTATTGTAGAATTAAATAATATAAGAAAGTTTGCAGAACATTTCAAGGTCAAAATCGGAAAATTCAAGGTCCAATTTTTTTTTATCTCAGATACCTTAAATTTTTATTTTTTTTATTTTTGTAGGGTTGAGGTAAGACAACAAAACTTGCTGAACTTTTCAAGATTTTTCCATATCACAGTAAAACTTTATTAAAATGTAGTAAAAGTCGTATATAAATTCACTCTCCCTGTCATGTAGTTTTTAAAATGGTCAATAAAGTTAAGTTGTTTTTATTTTTTAATTGCTTATTTTCCAACTTAAAGAAAGGGTTAATTAATTTTTTAACGGTAGTTTAAAATTGATTCTTTATTATAAATGTTTATTTGAATTTGTATTAACCGCTATGTTCCCGCTAAGCTCCCTTTCGCAATTTCTGCTGAATTGTATTTGCGGCGCTTTGAAATTGAAATGTCAACACAATGTGCAAATATCTTTTGCAGCCGGTTCACGGTTATAAATATTTGAAAGCGCAGAATAGAATTTCATTCATTATTGGCGGGATCGAAAGAATATAAAATTTAAAGTCAATTTTTGTATTAATAAATATTTGAAATGGTGTTAAACTTAATTATTAATTAACGCATTTTATATTTCTTTGAATCAATCTTAATATTAAATAATGTCTTCTGAACAGAACACCGAGGAAGTTGATGACAATCAAAATGTGATGAAAATTTTGATTGCAACTGATTGCCATTTGGGATACAACGAGAAGGACCCCATTAGAGGAAATGACAGCTTCGTTGCGTTTGAGGAAATTTTGGAACATGCCCTCATCAATTCTGTGGATTTTGTTCTACTGGGAGGTGATTTGTTTCATGATTCCAACCCTTCATCTTATTCAATACACAAGTTAGTCTCAATATTATTTTAATTACCACTTCGACTCTAATAAATCTAAATCCCCAGATGCATTCAATTACTTCGCACATACACTTTGGGTGACACACCAATTATGGTTGAATTCCTAAATGCTGATTCCGACAATTTACTGGAAAATTTGCGCTCAACTGTTAACTACTATGATCCCAACATGAATGTTGCCATTCCAGTGTTTTCCATTCATGGAAATCATGATGACCCAAGTGGATTGGGTCGCCTCAGTGCCATGGACATTTTAGCAGCCACCGGTCTTGTTAACTACTTTGGAAAGTGGACTGACTTGTCAAAAATTGAAATTAATCCGTACTTATTAAGAAAAGGTGACACACAGTTGGCTCTTTATGGATTAAGCCACATTCATGATGCTCGTTTGTGTCGCTTATTCGATGAATCCAAGGTTACCATAATGAAACCTGAACAAGATACCGGTGACTGGTTTCACATGCTAGTGTTGCATCAAAATCGTGCCAATCGTGGCCCCAAGAACTATTTGCCGGAAACAGTATTGCCGGACTTTCTGAATTTAGTTTTGTGGGGACATGAGCATGATTGCCGTATTATTGAGGAAGAGTCCCCAAAAGGGTTTTTTGTCACGCAACCCGGTTCATCTGTTGCCACTTCGTTGTCTGAGGAGGAGTCATTGGATAAACATGTTGGCCTTTTGTTGATAAAGAAAGATAGTTTCCAAATCAAACCAATTAAATTGCAAACGGTTCGTCCTTTTGTGTTTCGTTCAATTGATTTGAACAATTATGCTGATGAATTGTCGAGTAAGCGTAATCCTGTGGAACATGTGCAACTGATCGCCAAACGCCATTTGGATGAAATGTTGATTGCGGCAAAGGAAAAGGAAAATGATAATCCCAAACAACCACATCTTCCTTTGATTCGCCTTAGAATTATTTACCAGGAGAGTGAACAATTCTTCAATACTGTTCGGTTTGGACAGCAGTACGCCGACAAGGTAGCTAACCCAACCGATATTGTCAGTTTTAGCAAGAAGAAGATCAAAGTGAAAGATGAGGTCAAACCACTGGATCGACTGGCAATGAATGCGGCTTTTGGGAATGAGGTAACCTCTTCCAGTTACAATTTAAAGGTATTTTAATTGAATTGCGGTTTTGTTTTACAGCGGGAAGAATCAAGTGTGTCATCGATTGTGGAAAAATATTTTCAAGGTGTCGAAGATGAAGCAAACCGTTTGGAGATTCTTCCCACAGCCAGTTTAACAGAAATATGTCGACTTTTGGTTGAAAACAATGATGATGATGCCGCTGATAAAATGTTGAAGTAAATTAATGGACTTTTTGTTAAAAATTCGTTTATTAAACAATTTTTTAATTTTTAGCTTTTATAAAGAAAAATGCAACAAGTTTCTCACAGAAAAGATGCCATCGGTAGACGCCATAGACAGTGAAGTTCGTGGTTTCAGTCACAATTGGAAGAACCTTCATGAAGAAGCACTAAGATTAATTGACCAACGCAGCCACATTCCAATGTCTTTTGATAATGATGCAGCTCCGACAACTGCATCTACATTTAGAGAGAATTCATCTGAAGATGAGGAGAGTAATCCTGAGCCAGTGGCCACAGTGGCACCTAAACGTGCAACAAGGGGACGTGTTGGTGTTGGAAGTCGTGGTGGCGCTGGAAGTCGCGGTGCAACTGCATCTACATTAAGAGAGAATTCATCTGAAGATGAGGAGAATAATCCTGAGCCAGTTGTCACAGTGGCACCTAAACGTGCGACTAGGGGACGTGGTGGAGTTGGAAGTCGCGGTGGAAGCCGTGGGGGAGCTGGAAGTCGTGGTGCATCCAAAGCGACTGCTCTCAGTTCATTTAGGACAAATGTTCCTGCAGCAAGAGGACGGGCAACCAAATCTGCTCTAGATGTTTCCACAATTGTAAGAATTTTGTTTAAATTTTTATGTATGAACATTATTTTAAAAATTATTTTTATTCTTTAAAAAGACGCCATCAAAGCCAACTCCAGCAGCCCCACGTCCTTCATCCCAAAGAAACGTTGTCTACATCGAAAGTAGTGATTCGGATTAATTTTAAGTTTAATTTAATGTCCGGTTTTTATTCCTTAAATCATAATTTCTAACAAAATAAAATGTTTTTTTTTTAACTATTTTTTATCACTTGAAATGATAAACACAGAAATTGGTAGTCGCATCCTTGATCCTGAGTAAAGCCTTTTTAGTTTAGTATCTTAATTTAACTTTAATTATGTTTTCCCATGGATAAATGAATCGATTGTATCCGAGACAAACGGGACGATTAATCACTAAACCATTTTTGTTAATTCAATTTTTTGTTTTTTATTTACTATGAGAGTTCCTATTAATTAAAATAAGCACCTGAAGCACTTTAAGACATCATTCATGTAATTTAAAACAGTCTTATTTTTTTTAAATCCCCACAAAGGACACCAACGTTTATAACTAAACAATTTTATTTCTTTTTAACTATATTTTTATAATAAATGCATTTTTATATTGATAAATCCTTGAACAACTGCGCACTCTTTGGACTTCCCAAACCCATTGCTACATTCACCGTTGGGGTCTCACCCTCATTAGCAATTCTGTATGTCTTCTCTCTGGCAGGCTTTATCTTCAATTTCAAAACTGGATTTGGGTTTCCAGTCTCTCGCACCAAGAATTCTTTCAACAATGGCGGAAATTCAATTGTTTGGGGCAAAATCTTTTCAGCTTGAGGTGCAACCGCCTTTAAGTATTTTGATTCTTCCCCTTTTGGTATCAGCTGGTAATCGGCTTTGTATGACGTGCTGCAGATTTCCACTAATTTTGGAAGTGTACGGCCTCGAAATGTTTTCTCGACGGTCACTTTTACTTTACGAACTTCCTGCAAAAATTAAAAATTAAAGATTCTGGGGGTTCAATTGGTTTTGTTGAATTTACCTCATTCGGGAGAGCTTCAACTTTAACAATCTTCATGTAACTTGGTTCTGGGTATCGTTTAAACATATTCCGGACAACTATTCGACCGACGCCGAAGTTCTTTAAATTGCCAACAATCTCCCATAGCGTTTTGCCGGCGAAATCGGTTTTTCTGCCAATTAACTGAATTGTGCTCATCTTTAACTTTTTATTTAATAATTTTCAAATTAATATGTGAAATTAAGTTATTAAATAAATATTTGAGGTTAAGTCCATCTAAAAATTTTGGGTTTTGACATTTCCATTGGGGGAAAATAAACATTTAAAAGGTTTTGAAAATAAATTATGAAAATCAAACAAATGTTTTATTTTGAAAAAAATTATATTTTTTTGGAAATTTTGTAATTAAACCCCCCATAAACATTTAATCCCTCCAAGTGACCTCAACCTCATCTGTCCTAAATCGCTGTGTGATTGTGGCCTCATCCCAAGCCATACGAGATCCCGAACGAAACATCTCCCAACCAGCATGTGCAATCATCAAACCATTGTCAATGCAATACCGCTCATCCGTTGCATACAACTTGGCGCCACGCTCCTCACACATAATGCCCATCATCTCCTGCAGCCGCTGATTGCAACCAACACCACCCACAATGAGTACCTCCTGTGACACACAATGCGCCAGCGCTCGCTCTGTGGTTTCCACCAACATGGCGAAAATAGTCTCCTGCAGGGAATAGCACAAATCCTCATTGCTCCACTTTTCCGGATTCTTTCGATTTTGTTGTGGTTTGGCGCGTTGCTCGATGAACGACAAAATGCCCGAAAAACTGACGTCCATACCTTTCACACAGTACGGCAGCTTCAAGTATTTGGTGCCTTTCTTAGCCATCTGCTCAATATTGAATCCGGGACTGGGATCATTGGACAACATAATCACCCGCGCAAATCGATCCAAACAATTGCCCACCGCTATGTCAATAGTTTCACCGAAAATTCGGTATTTCTTGAGAGCGTACGCAATCACTTGTGTGTTGCCACCGCTGACATACAACACCACCGGATTCTTGGCCTTTGTAATCATTCGACCCATCTCAATGTGCCCGATGCAGTGATTCACACCAAGTATTGGTTTGTTCCAAATTTGTGCAAGAGTGCGCGCCACGATTGCAACGGCTTGCAGTGGTGGCGCCATACCGGGACCTTTGGTGTAACAGACAACATCAATGTGTGTGGGTTGCAGCCCGGACACTGCGAATGCCTCGCGCACCAACTCGTGAATTTTGGTGCGGTGATGTGCGGCTGTCTCTTTGGGCAGAAAACCTGTGGTGTGGATGGAGACAAGACATATCTTGATGACAGTTTGTTAGTTGGAGGTTATGTTAAAATGTACCTTCACCGGGCGGTGTGATGTATGTGCGACGCACGTTCGCCAACACTTCGCCGTCCCGTATGATGCCCACGCCAATCTTGTTGGCGCTTCCTTCGAATCCAATCGCAACTACCATCGTGATGTTTTATTTGTTGAATTTACGCGCCACTTGTTTCACAGTACTTTGTAAATGTTTGGCATTTTTTGAGACAATATAAAAGTGACATTTGTTTAAGGGGCGCGATCCAATTAGCATTTTGCTAATTTTTTTTTTAATGATGTCAGAAAACAGCTGATTTGTGGATTTTGTTTGGTTTTGTGGATACTGAGCTGAGTTTTTATTAGGAGAGTTGTGGAGCTTAATGTTAAATATTGAGGGATTTTCAAATGAATTAAGTTTGTGAAGCGCAAAGTGAAGTGCTGCTCCAAAAAAAGTGAATTAAATGTAGATAATAAACTCATAATGTAATAATATTTTAAAGATTAAAACGATATAATAATTTTTGTTACTTTAAACAAAATATATTGAAATATTGCAAATTCTTTAGAAGAATATTTTGGCAACGTTGTTTGCAGGAATTTAAATTTTTTTTTGTTATTCGTATGTAGATAATAAGGAAAAGAAAGCAAATTTTGTTTATCATAAATTATAGGATTTACTTATGACAATATAGATTGGCAAAAATGTATTAATTCCGCTAACCGTATTTTTTCCAACTTTTGTTATTTTATTGTGTGCAGATAATTCTTCATCATAATTTAAGTTTATGAATATTGTCTCGCTAGATTCGACAAATGAATCACTGTAAAAAGAGACTGGAAGAAGCTTTTATGCAGGCCAAGACCGGATACCGGTTGTAGCGCCGACAATGATGATTGAAACATTTAAATTTCAAACCGTGTCTTATTGTGAAAAACACCGCATACGACTAAGTCCTAATCCCGGTTTGAGAAATAAGGGGATTGAAAGAATAAAATCGTAAATGTTTTAAAATACAAACGCACCAAAGGAAGATGACTTATAAGAATGGATGTAGTTGGTCTAATGGCTTAACTGAGAGCAATCCAACATATCCTATTCCAATTAAAATTGTGTTTGTGCAGGTGAATACGAAGATTGGGTTTTCCAGGTTGTGGGTTAGGCTATTGATTAACAATCCACAAAAAAAAAAAAAAATCATAATGGACATCCGTGCCACTCATTTAAGAAATGTTAAAACCTCTTTTGATAAAATCTAAATTGTTTTAAATTAAAGAAAAGTCATTCTCAAAATAATCCAACCCCAATTCCAACGTCAACACAGCTGAGCCACACCAACAAAAAATAGAAATGCTCAAATTTTAATGAAATATTTCAAACTCAAATCTACAAATTGAGCCAATTAATTAAACTTTTGTGCCAAACTTTATTCCTAAACGACAACGAGTATAAGAGTCCAATACACTGCAGGGATAGACGTCGCGACGCGTCGTTGCGATAGCTTATATACGCCAAGGGGTGCCATTCAACGCAATCCAAATTGGAACATAATAATTAATGAGTTAACGGAAGTTTGTTAAGCCAACTTTTCATCAGTTGTTGTTTCATGAGCAGCATTTTTTTCGACGCCCTTCCTTCTTTTCACCGCACCTTTTGCACGCACACACAATGTTTGAAGCAATCCTTGTTGAATATCTTTATCAAAATGCGAGCACTGATCATATCCGAAGTGAATAGACCAGCACAAGATTGGGTGTGAGGTGAAACTTTACTTAAGAAAGTCGCATTTGGACTTTAGCGAAATAAAATTGCAAAAGTTTGCATTTGACAAAAACACCTGATGAATATGTCGACAAAATGTGTCTGCGATGAGAAACATTCATCGTGATGGTGGGGGGATGATTTTGTGTGTATCCTGAATTGAAGAGGAAGGGAGACGATTGGGATGGAATTTTGTGAAGACCACACCAGATGGGACGGCAAAAAACAATCGCACAAAATCCTACATCAACATGAAAAAGTTTTCTTTTTTGGGTTAAGACAGACAAAACTTGGATATAAGACACTGAGGGCCATTGAAAGTTTCTTGACTTGTTATCATCGTGCGGATTCAATGAAGTGGAAGCTGACGACTTGTAGTATGTGTGTTCCTCATTTCTAAAGGGTGTGGTGATGGTGGTGGTAGACAAAAATGATTGCCTCTCAAGTATCACGAGATGAAATACAATCTTGGAATCCAAAGCAATTGTTAACACACACCACACCATTCCACAGGCGCAGGGTATCGTCTTTGAATTACACTAAATTGGGGGTGTATTCTTCATCATGGTGTGACGTGCAATGAAATAATTGAAAGCCTGACATGCAGTGCACCATTTTTGGAGTACTCTGAAAGAAGATACGACTGCCGCCAAAATTGAGGAGATGTACACAAAAACTATAACATACACAATTGCACGAGTGGGTGGCTTACTTGTATGCACAACTATAGACAAACAAAAGCTCGTCTCTGCAGACGATGTACAGTTCACTGAGACTTGAGCGAACAAGGACGGCCGGCGGGTGATGCGGCCGTATACACAATGCCATGAGTGTGATGATGATGTGCTCAAACTTAAAGTTAATCTCTGGAGAACGTGCCCGGAATAATATAGCCACGAAATTGAAATTTCCCTTTTGGAGCACTCTACGCGCGTCTTTTGCAAGGGTTTTTGTACAACTTTATGCAAATTGTCGCATAAGATAAGCACCAACTTGGAGTTTTTTTTTACACCAAATTCAAAGCATCCTGTCATAAATTATAATTATTACATCTTAAATTAGGATTACCAATTTATTTCAATAATTCAATAATTAATTTATATACTTCTCCTTTAGCCCAAAAAATTGACAAATGTACGTCCATACGCCGTATTATGGTGGAGATATTACAAAAGCCATTTCAGAAACTGCTGGACTGATTTGTGTAAATTTTTTTATGTAAAATATTAGAGAAAAAAATAAGAATGTAGTCACAGTTTTATCAATGTCAGATGCTTCAAGGTCAAGTTTTTTTAAAAGTCAGTTTTTCTTGTATGGGGCTCGGAAACGGGTCCTAATATTTTCTTTATTTTCACAATAATTATTCTTAAAGGTATTCTAAAAAAACTGCATTTATCTTTTTTTTTTGTGGCAAAAAAGAGGGTGGACAAAAACAAACCCCACTTCTATCTCAGCCTCCTTACACAATTTCAAAAAAATTATTTCAGATTATTGTAGGATAAAATAAGATAAGAAAACTTGCAGAACATTTCAAGGTCAAAATTAGAAAGTTTCAAGGTCACATTTTCCATATCACAGAAAAACTTTATGAAAATGTAATTGAGCAACAGTCGTATATAAATCCACACCTCGCTCTCCCTGCGATGTAGCTTTTTAGATGCATCCTTTTGGACCAAATATGACATTTACCAAATCAGGACGCAAAAAGCATTATGTAAGACAAGCAAAATAATTGTGAATCACAAAATAATGACGACAAAAAATTATAAAGTTGAATTGAACTGAAGCAAAAATCATGAAATGTTGCAACTGCAGAAGGCAAAAACTTTGACAGGAAATGTTCCTTATATTCTGTATCCAAGCACATTAAACAACTAGTTTCATAAAATTTGTGGACAGACACAATGCGATGCTGAACATGGCGAAACACTTCCAATGTCTGACTGCAAGCGCTACGGTCTACGACACAAAGGCATGACGAGTAAAAACTTAAAAATAAGTACTTTCTCACACAAATCACTTCAAATCGATTATATTTCATCTTATGGTGTAAATTGTTGAACGCGGGTGCGGGTTTCTTTTGTGAAAATAAATTTTCTTCTTTTTGGATTGAAATTGAAATGGATTTTCCGTGGGGGTTTAAAATATTGCACAAACAAGTGATTGGTTTTGAGATCTTTTGTGCATTATGATTTACTTCCTTGCTATATGAAGACTGTTAAAGTTATGATTTGTGAAAATAACGGTGGGGTTTCTTGTAATTTGGGTGTGTTCTGTAAAAAAAAATTGTGCAAAATCCTTTTTAATTATACATTTTTTTAATTCCTGCTTTTTGATAAAAAATCTTTTTTTTTATAATTCATATAAAGGATGATCCAGCAAGAGTTTTTTGATGTTTTTTAAAATAAAACAAATTATTATCAAAATTTTTAGGATAATCTTTATTTAAATTGATTTTTTGGTTCATGGCATTTAACGTAACATATAAATATTATTTCTTTTAATGTTGCTTAAACTAAATTTTTTTTCTGTGAATGAACTGTTTTGAGTTTATCCCCTCAGAAAAAAATCCAATGGCCAACATTATGGCTTTGTAAGTCTAGATTTATGAAGAAATGACAATGAATACTGAACCCAAACGTCATTCAGGATTAACTTTAAAAAAATAACCTCCAATTGGATCACCCTATTATTTTAAATGAAAATTTAAAACAGCTTAAAAATGAATTCGTCTAAAAATCATTTTATTTAAGTTGGCTAAATTAATGCATTAAAATTAAACCTTTATTATTAAGCACAATTTAAATTAAGTCGAAATTTCCAATCCATTTGCAATAATTAATGCAAAATTAAAACGCACACAGTCAGACCGCAATCTCTTCATGCACACGATCATGTAAATTAATACGACACACGCCTACAGACAATAATTTAGCAAACCACCCCTGCTGGTGTTTCCTTTGTGCCAACACAGAATCGCATGTAATGCCGCAGGAAGTCATCGAGAAAGCTATCTAACAACAATTACTCACAACGCCTTCAATTAATGTGCACGATTTAATTAGGCTGATAATAATACATTTTGTTAATTAAAAATAAATCCTTGATCGAAATGTATGCGTTTATGAAACAAATGGCTCATTTAACGTTTTCACAGTATTACGGGGTTGTATGTACAGTTAAATGTGTACAGCTATATAGCGGATATATAGCTATATAGCGGTAGATTATATAGGTGTCGCGGCGCGTTGCGACGCTTGTTTGCCTTCAGGGAAATTACACAAAACGAGGAATAATTTATTTGCCATCGTTTTATTTCGCATCGAATGATATTTTATTTAAACACAAAATGGACTTCAATTCTCTGTGGAAATGAACGCGCACGTTTTTAACTTCGTTATATTTATTTTAATTTCAAATTAAAGGTGAACGCCAGTGATTGAACAAAGAGATTATGCAAAAAGCTTTTGTCTTTCAGCCGTTTTTAATTATTTACGTATTATATATACTCGTTGCTATCGTTGTATTGTTTAGTTTTAATTTTGAAATACAATGAAGTGAAGTTGACGTGTAAGAGGATTTGTCGCAGTTAAGCCTTTCTTTCATGTTCGTCTTTGATAGCTTATTCAATTTTGGAACCACTTGTGTTGGGAGTGTGTAACGTACTCATAACATATTAATTATTAATTCTATTGAGACTTGAAAGTAATTTAAGGGATTAACAGATTTTTTTTTTTTTTGCTACAATGCAGACTCAATTTTTTTAATAATAATCATTCTTTTGGATGAAATCCTGATATTCAAAACAACAAGGCAGTGAGTGCCAAAGAGGTCCTTGTATTTACATTATTGAGATTAAAACTTTAATAAGTAATTTAAATAAATAAAGTTCAAATATTTTTAATACATTATTTAGAAAATAAATTTTGACCTTGAAAAAAAATGCGACTTTAAAAATTTCAGCAAATTTTGATAATTTCGTCCAATTACTCATTAAGATTACAACTTTTCGAACAAATTACGGTTTCTGTGATACATATATTGGCAATATTCATTTAAATGTAACTTTCGTGACCTTGAAATGTTTCAAAAAATATATATTTTTTTAAGAATATTTTGTTTTTGGGCTATGAGTTTTGGCTACAACTTGGTCTGGGACTTGTCCTGACATTAAAGTTTGCTTCACACTGTAAGACACACCCTTTTTATTCCTAAAAGTTTGCTTATGAATCCCATAATAGCTTCGAGATCCAACTTCATTTCTCTACTCCTTCCTCACTACTCCTTTCTACATATTTCCTAATAATTTATAAATTATAAATAAAATTGAAATGGTGTGTATCCGCAGCGCCATAACTTGTGAAAGGGTTAAACAAATTTCATGATTCTACATTTGTTTTGTTCGCCTTCGTCTTAGAATTCTGAGACTTAAAAAAACTTAGGATTTTGTCAGAAAGATCCACTGAAAATGAAGATGAATTATAAAATGTATTCTAATCAAGAGCAAAACAATGTCCAAATTTGGGGCCATACGGAGTTCGTCAGGACAGCTAGAAAGTTATAAAGAGTGAACGCTAAATATATTTTAAGTATCGAAAAAATTCTTAAAATATTATTCTTCCAAAAATATCCAAACAAAAAATTCTAGACCTTTTTAAAATATTCTAAATTCAATTCAAACAAAACACAACTGACAAAAGGAAGTATTGTTTAATTTTACAATTAATTAGCCACCCCATAACGGTAAATACAATTCCCGCACATACAAATTAAAAATAGATTGTTTAATGCCGCATCAAAAGAATTAACGAAGACTTCGAGACAACATTTAAAGCAACACCCACTCGAACATAAAATAATTAGATCCACCCACAACGGTGAACAAAAAGCGTGGAGTTCTGTCTTTCAACAACAGTTTAATGTTGCACGTCGTTCAGATCGTTACCTCTGCCCATAGTTAGTTGTATACTGTTAATTAATTACCCACTCATTTGATACAAAATTATGTGCTCCACTTCTAAGCCCCAAAACGAAATGTGTATGAGGTGAGTTGAGCCACCTAAAAGCCTTGCCGACATTATGAAGCCTCCGCACTTTAGTTATTTTCATTGCATGAAAATGAAGTGAATCGCGGACGCGTTGTGTGGGGGATGAAGTTTTCCCCGCCCACATTGTGAGGATGGCTAAAACAGGATTGATACACAATTGAATAGAAATTGGTTCGTGACTGAAATACAAATACTTGGCCTAATACACATAACGGCACACAATTGCATAAAAAGTTCACCAAACATCATAAGCATGCACACACATAGTGTACGCGACACAATACTCGCACGTATAGTTATGTATTTTTGAAAGCTTGCGAAAAATGCAGGCGAATCCACAGTGGAGCGATTTGGGAAAACATTTTAAAAGCATGTCGCCGCGGCACTGCAGGGGGGGGAAATAGTTTTTATTGAAAGTTGATAGTGTCTCTGATTGTTTATTTATTGAATTTGTTCGATGCGCTGCTGCCTTGTGTGTGTCGTAAGGAAACGAGCAGAAAATCGATGCAACATCCGGAAATCCGTATGGCAAATATTCAATTAAATTACGATCGTCGTGAATTATTGCCAGCTGACTTTCTTGTTTGGTGTTTGCCGCACTATTTGCTGTGATGGGGGGGGGGGTTTCCACACAATTTTGGGTTTTATAGACTTTATGCCACACTTCTTCCCTAACCGAATATACTTAAATTTAATACATAGCAAAACACAAAACATGCACGCTCAGAATTCAGGGTGCAAAACGATGTCTTTGATGTCATTTTCCAATTTCCTGTCTTTCCACAATCATTTTGTGTTTGCCAAACGCAACGTAATTTAATGATCTCCCATGCAAGCAAGTCCATACATGCGAGAAAGCTGCATTGCAGATTCTATTTTCGTGCAACCAAAGACAGCGTAAACAATGTATGGCACATCTTTGTCAAAATCTTTTGAAATAAATTTACTAATTCCCGTTTTCCTTTTAACTGGGATTGACTCCACCTTTGTACTTTGTGTGTTAGCAAATTAAGTTGGTTAACGAACGCTTTTCAAAGCAAACTAAAGCCAAATACAAAGGCTGCTGGTGTGTAACATTGCTATAGCATTACAGTTTACCAATAAAACAATTCTGCAGGAGGGAGAAACAATCTGCTATTTATTTAAGCTAAGTCGTTGAAAAAATAATCAAATGCGTAGCATCAATTCAGCTTTATTCCTATTTATAGTTATGCCCGTCTACGCGTTTATATCGTTTGATGTAAAAATATTTCCCATCACAATAATTGATTAAAAGTTAGTTGGACGGATAAAGCTTGGCTGACATAACCGGCAAACTTTCACAATAAAGATTGAATGATAATCTCAAGTTTAATAAGAAAACTTTTTGTTCACCGCGCGTTTATGGAATGATTAATTTGTGGCGTTATATTAAATTATGTAGTGTGTGTTTGAAACAGCTGAATGTGATTATTGGTTATTGTGATTTGTAAGAATTTTTATTTAATAATTTATTGATGTGGAACTATTCTTTAATAGGAGTTAAGGCATTTAACGCGTTAGATTTAACACTTTTTTTTAAGAATTTGCGAAAATAGTGAGCCATAGTGCGATAGAGAAACAGTTAATCTAGAATTGATGAGAAAAGAGGATCGGCAGTAGGTGCGTAAGAAGAGTACCAGGCTAACACTGAGCCGTTTTCGAGTTCTGAAAAGGACGAACGTACAAACATAAAGCAAATCCCGGAATACACATTTTAAGTAACAAAATTTATGACGAGTTCCTTGCATATCAATCAAGTACAAAGTTAAATTTGAACGTAAATTTTTCTTGATGTCGAATCCTTTAAAGCGAGTTATTCCTTCAAAAGTGGGGGAACACTGTCGCACCTTTCATATCGTTGGCAAGAAAAATACTTCCACAGCAATTGAAAAAGATAAAAGCCTGCAATCGTTTACCAATCCACTTCATTTAGTGACAAACCACGTTTTTGTACGGGAGTCTACATAAAAATGCACTCATGCGAGTCGCGTTTTTCGAAGGTACATAATAATATATGCGCAACAACATACAGGAATATAAGCGAAAATATTTCATCTCAAACATTCAATTCAGATCATTACTCTCGCAAGTGAAAAGGCTTTGGAAAGCGCACACACAAAGTTTCGTTTGATGTACAGCTTGCATATATGGGCGCGCACTTGTACTTCTACACATAATATCGGAAAAGGAAGAGTGTGCAAGGTACATTGTACGACATACGCGATTACATGTAGCGTGTAGCCGTGTAGGTGGCTTGTGATATGTGCTTGAAACAAAAAAAAATAAAATGGAGCGATTTGGTGAATCTTCAAAGGACATGTGTTCTTTAAAGTGCTTCTTAAAAACAGTAAATGCATTAAAAATAATACAAGCACTTGTACTAGATTGCGATTTGGTGTTTAACTGTGCGAGCACACTTGTAAACATTTTACTTAACGATTTTGCAACGAAGTATAGAGACAATTTAAATGCATTTTATGGACACTTTTGTGCGTTTCTTCTTTTCGCAGTTAAATGGACTAACAATGTACAAAGTATTTGTGCGATTGAAGTTAAGAATTATACGTGTTTGTAAGTCGTCGTTCAGTGATTTTTCCAGAATGCTACACAATTGTTGTTGGCGTTTTCAAATTCATTGTTTGTAAACTTTTTTGTGGAAAAAGTTTGCTGCATTGAACTATTTTATAATTCATTTTACTTAATTACCGATGACCTACTTTATTGATGTGGGTGCTCGAAAATGTTTTGCACGGCAAATATTTTAGTAGACAGTTCAAGTTCTCTAAATAATTCAATGTCAAAAATGGTTGAACAAAAATTACTTCTTGCGAAAAAGCCTAAATTTGTCTTCTAGAAAATATTTCTTTCTAAAATAATTTAGATAATTTAAATAATAAAATACTTCAGAAGAAAACAGATTTTTATAATGTAAATATTAAATAATAATAAAATAATTCAAAAAAAGACAATGAAAATGCAACCAATTTATATTTCACACTGAGATAAATACTTCACATAAAATCCACATTTAAGTGAATAATTTAACGAAGCGGTTTACGGTCGATGTGGAAATAAAAATTAATGCATTTGTGTGATTAATGCACTGAAGTTTCCACTTAAATTTACATGAAGCCACATCACTTATTCTGATTTAAAATTCCATATAATTTAAAAAAATTATAAATTGAAGTTTCCATCTAAAAAAAATTTATATCCATATATAAGAAATTAAATAAATATTTTTAGGAGTGAGCCATTTTTGGTGTTTTCTTGAAATTAAATAAATTTTTTATTTTATTTTTAAAATAGCATTTTTTTATTGCGGAAAATTAAATAATTCGTATAAAGTGTAACACAAATTTTTTAGATGTGTTTTTATATTTTTTGTAAGGATTAAACCTTTCTCCGTGTGTGTTTCTACGTCCAGAATCGTTGGTCTAAGTGATCTAATAACGATAGATACCGATCTTCAAAAAAATATTGTACACTTTCATGAAAGTGGTAAAACGTGTGGTCAGATTAGTTTTCTATTTTTATTTCCACCTTTAACTAGAAACACACACAATACATCTTATTTCCAAAAACATTCTTAGTTATGCAACCGCAATAACTCAATTAGTTATCTCCAAATAATAACGCAATGTACACTGAAGATGTTGTATGTGTCAATGATTTTTGTGTAAATGTTAGAAATCAAATCGATAGTTGAACATCATTTTATATGAATCCACGTAATCTTTCACTTTGATATTTCCACTTTAAATCAAATTTAAATACATTGATATATGTGGGCTCGATTTCTCTCAGTGCATAAAATGAAAACAAACACATAACGTCACTCGCAATTGATTTTACTGAAAATTCATTATTTATTGTTTGGGTAATTACTGTTAAAAGTCAAGGGGGCTGACGGAGGGTAATATCTTCATGAATTATTATCGAGTGTAGGCATACACGATGAGGTTTTCTAAGTATATGAAAATTTTCTTGACAACTTCATTGATTCTCGCAAGCTCGAAACACTAATCGCATAACAAGTTTACATGTGACATACGACTTATCACATTAATTATTACCATGTCATTCCATTTAATGTGTTTCATGGCAGGGTGAGGCTGGGTGGGATGTGGAAAATGGGGAAATCGCGACATAACGAATATAAGATGTGGCAGAAAATTGTCTGTCACATTTGTGTTTGGGTGTTATGTTAATTTGATCGTTGCATTTAGAGATGTGGGATGTTAAATGTTTTTAATTATTGTGAATGAAATTAAGTTTAATTCTAAATATGTTTTATTTTATAATTATTTTCACTAGAAAATGTTTTTAAGGGAAGTTTGTGAGCTTCCTTGCTGGCCCTATAAATATATTATTAAACCCCAGAGAGTCCTGTAATCAAGAGCTATTCAATAATGAATTTGAATTGTTAATGAACAAAAAAGGCTTTATTATTGAGCTATACAGTTTACGACATTCTTATCTTGATTAAGTAATTATTTTTGGTAATAAAACTAAACAAATAACATTATTATTACTCGCATTTATTTATTGTTACATAATATCAAAATTGTCTTCAGCATTTCAAAGTTATCGAACCCTTAAACACACATGCCCACAAAACAAATAAAAAAAAACCGCCAACAACCCTGCATAATTCATTCACAAAGCTGTCGGACGAGTTAATTGCGTCCCGCCACAAGCACTTGAGTGGAAACACGCGTATTATGCAAGACAGTCGTGACTCGTGTCAAGATTCAAGATACTAAAACGCTGAAGACACACATTACAACAAATACAGTGCGACGCGCGAAATGTGTTGTTCGATAATCGTCATTGACGGCTAAACATTAATCGTAAAATAAATGTTGATGTGACACACGACTTATCACATTAATTATTAACATGTCGTTAAATATTCATGAGCAGTAGCGCGGCTTTAAACATTATACACAATCATTTTCCATTTACCAACGATGACTATATAATATTGTGTGTAATATGTGAGATGGATGGAGGTGGGTGCGGGGTCCGCATCTGTGTATTTATGAGCCTCCCTTAACATCATCGGCGCAGGAGAACATATATTTTATAATGTGAAATGAACGCTGTGGGTGTAGGACTCATTTGCTGTACCCAACACAACAACGACGACAACATGAAAATGTTTGTGGGAAAAGGAAATAATTACACGCATGGATTAGAGAATTTCTGGTTAGCGAAAATATTAAATTTGCCGGAAGATGGTGCGGGGCAACAGACGGATGCGTGTATATGCGAGTCGCTTGGGAGCTGTTTCAGGGAAAATGTAAAATTGAATTCTCATCTCTCTAACGGCATATTTTTGCAGTGAACTTGGTGAAAGCTTTTCTTTATTTAATTTTTAAAAACTCATCTTTGAAGGAAAATACACATTAATTGAATGTGAATAAACAGTTTTGTGCTCAATTTGCTATCAATTAGGGTGTTGCTTTTGCTGATTTTTCGATTCATTGGCAAGCGTTTGTGATTGGTGTTGATTTTTTGATTTATTGCAAACTTTGACACATAATCTCAACGTGTTTTTTTAGCCGGGAATACTTTAACAGTTAATTTAAAATTCAATTTAGAATATTATCGTAAAGTATTATGCTACTAGCTGGAATAATTCTTTCCAATATTATCCTAAATTGAATTTTAAATTTGTTTTATTTTATTTTTCAGTAAGCTTTAAAAATCAATATTATTATAAATTTAACTCACTCAATCAATATCCATTTAAATTATTATTTGATTTTATATTGCTACGCTCTAATAAATAAGTGTTATTGTCATTGAAATTTACCGCGTAAAAGGACTCTTTTTTGTATTGCAGGATCGTGCATTATAGTTTTAAAGTTTCAAACAAGTTTTTTAACTATTTAATTAATAAGTTAAATTCTCTTTACATGCTCTTGTGCATGACAGCGGAGATAGCTTCAATCAAAAATTCACCATTCATTTTCAATTCTGCAAAACTTAGAATTTTGCTTGCGCTTGTGGTATTCTTGTAAATTATTCTAGTTGATTAACTCGTTATTTTAATTTACAAATAAAACGCAATTTGCAAACATTCTCATTGTGTTATATTATTTACTCTTCTTATAATTTATTAACTTAATTTCCAGTAATCAAACATAAATACAAAATCATGACTTTATCTAAAGCATTAATTTCATCAAAAATATTAAATAATGATTGAAGTTCTATTTTATTATAACCAAGGGTTTCTTGACCTTTAAATAGCTACTTTACAACCTTCAAATAATAGTAATGTGATATATGGAGCTTTGAAATATATTTTTTAAATTGCTTTTAAATTCAATTTGTTTTTTTATTTGAGCTGAATAGTTTTGAAACATTTAAAAAACATCAAACACTCGTTTTTTGCAAATAAGATCGATCGTTTCGGTCGTTTTTAGCTCACGATCTCTTTCTATCTGTACTTTTTTTATGAAACAAAACAATAATGAACATTTATTTAACAGTTTAATACACTTATTTTGCAAAATTAAACTATTTTTATTTTGATAAACTTATAATTGAAACATTTTTTGTTTGCACTGGACCAAACATCAACAAATAATTCACATAATATTCCATAACATGAAAAATGGTTATTATTTTTAATTCCTAGTAAAGTCTATTATAGCTGTGCTGTGTTAAGCTTAAAATATCTAAATATAAATGTAAATTAATAATTCAAATAAGCACACTTCATTCCATGTTCAAGAGTAGCGTGAATAGCTGGTATGAGGAATTCATAACCTAAAAAAATATCAAAGCCGTCATTTTATTGAATTTAATCACCCAAATATAATTTTGAAAAACCTTTTTATATGTTTCCAAGGATAGCGGATATATTCCAGCCCCTGCACTAAGATTAACCGGAGCCATGGATCGAATCATGAAAATGTTCATATATTTTCCTACACTTTTGTGTTTGATGTATTGGTACCAATCAGAATTATACGCACTTAAAGTAATGGCGTCGCTCTACGGAACAATTCAAAATGTTGGTATTGCAATGGGAAAATAATTTCTGTAACTCACTGATGATGTTAGTCTTTGGCCACAAAAACAGAAACACAATAATTCGGTCATAACGGCGCCTAGAAATATTAACAAGAAAAGGATGGAAAAGCTTTCCGAGTCCGCTTCGGTGCGCTATTAAAAACAAAATGATTCATTGCTGAAGGTTATGTAATTTTAAAATAAAAATGAATGTATTACCGACACAAAAATATACGCTAAAAAGCATATAACAATTAAAGCGCACATGTAGAGTGTCGAAATGAACATTCCCAATGCTTCTTGCAAGACGGCCGAACATCTTAACAGTCAATAAATACGCTTTCAATTTAAAATGACTAAAATAAATTGAATTTATTTTAACTTACCGCACCAGAGTAAGGTGCAACTGTATAATCCCTTTAATTCTTTCATTAATAATTTTTCGACTGTCAAATTCAGGTACATCGAGAAACAATTTCGTTAAGCGATTATTAAGAATTACAAAACGACATTGCAAGAAATTGATCATGCTAGTTAAAAGACAATCCGTTAGCATTGAAAATAATGCCAAATGCGAAATGGCAGCATTGTGATACAAAAAGAAAATGGGATACAGGAAGGAATTCATTTCAAATGGAAAGGAAAGACTAACTGGGAAATTATATTCAATTCCATCGATAAGTGGCGTAGTAAGTAACTGCAATGTTTGCAAGCAATTCCATGAAAACACACTCCACACAGCGATTCGATTCACGACATTTGTGCTGCTTATAATCGCCAAATCTTCTTTTCCATAATTATCATTAACCTCCAAAATGGAAATTGCTTGAAAAATAGTGTCACGATGGAGGAACTGTTTGAATTAAAATGTCCACTGAAATGTTATTTAAAATTAAGTGAATAATTATGAGCCGAATATTTACGGTGAGAATGGTTCGCAATATAACTGTGGTGTGAAAAACTCCAGCGCATATGTGAAAAACGGTCTCCGTTTTTCCTATTGCAATAAATGCATTATAAAATTCAACTCCAATTAAAGCTGATCCAAGCAGAATCGCCAGCACTGTGTAGACACGATATTTGTAAGTTTCTTTGCATGGTGAAATTCCTAAATATTTGAAATTTATTTAATTCATTTAACCTATTATTTATTATTACAACCTACCTAAGAAATACAGCATTTTCAAATGCAAAGAAAACAGATTAAGTTTATTTTCCTTTTCGTTCTCCAATTTAGTATCTGCAAAATTATTTAGATTTTAGTTTTAGTCATTAAATTTGGTTTAAATTCATTACTAAAAAATTTCATTTTGATTATAAAAACTTAAATTTCACAGTATTTAAAAATTGTAAATGAATAAGTACGCTACTTGTAGCGAAATATCTTTCTATGACGTTTCAACAAGCCAAGCAGGCTTATTTATACTTTACTTGATTTTTAAAGCACTACAGTGTTTACTTTGATGAAAGACAATATTGTAACAATTTCAGCCAAATATTGATCACAATTCTAGGAAATTTGGTTGAGAATTTTTTTTTTTTGAAATTTACTAAATTTTCTAGAATATAGAACCTTCTAGTATTTTTGGAAAATCACTGCCGATCGTGACATTGACTTAGAAATAATAGTAGCATTAGATAATAGTAGTATAAGAGCAATATATTTAAATTGAAAGTTCCCAAAGTTAAATTAAAAATAATGTTAGTACTTAGTTCATATATTGTACGCGTTTATGAGAACACCTTTATGAGAAATTTTAGAATATAATCTTAGATGAGGGTTTTCATGAGTTCTAAATTAAAATTTGAAAAACTTTTTTTTTAATTTGAGATTTTTTTTTTTAAAACAACTTAAATTAAAAAAAAATTATTTTAATATATTTTTATTTACATTAGGTATACGCATCCATTAAAAATTAATTTTTTAAATTATTTAGAAAGATTTTAATGAAATAATTAAGACGGTATCAAATTACAAATAACTTGTAGTGCACGAACGCGCATTTATTTTATAAAGTTTGTTGAAATTGAATAAAAAAAAAAAGTGTAGCAACTTGATTGCTGTATCATTCAATCAGTTTTTGTGAATTATTAATTCAAAAACTACGTTACTACGCATACGTGTAAGAACTTAGGTGCTCGTTCATGCTGCACTATTGTCGTAAATTTTTTAACATTTTAAATGTTTTAATACTCACACGTGAGTCCTTAACTTATTTCTTTATACAGTAGTTGCGTAAAATGATTATTTATTTATTTTTATTATTTTTGTGATACAAGAATAACTTAATAATTAATAAATGGAATAAATAAAAAACCGGCTTATAGCATAGTCGAATCCCAAATACCATATTCAACTGCAATTCAAAGTTAGGATCCATTGCATCGATGAACAAATTGTTTATAGACTCTGGAACGATCTTGGTAGCGACAGTAACGGTGATTCGAGTGAAATGTAAGTTTATTTCTGTTTGTGAAATAATTTAAAAAAATAGTTATTAAAATTTATTAAAATAAATATTTATTAAATTTAAATTCTGGTACTAAGTCATAGTTTTATGTTCTTTTAAAAACTTCTCTCACTCTAAGTAATGTCTTAATATGAAAATAAAATACGATAAAGTCAGTATAAATCTCAATAAATAATTGAATATTTAAATAAGGCCATGATAATTGATTTGTGTAGGTTTCAAAGTAAAAAACGCAATTAACTGAGTCTACTTAGTCAAGAGAGACACTCATAAAATATTTATTATCTTCAAGAAGACGCTAAAGTTTTCTTGCAAAATAAAGGTTTACAACATTTTAATAATTAAGGACATTGTGTCTGGCAAAGGCTGTGTAGAAAAGTAATTTATAAAATAAAACTACTCCATTAACGTTGCGTGTTTCCGATTAATCACATTTTTCTAGCAATTTCTATTTACAGTAAAATCAAGTTTCAGAAAGTAGCATTTTTCTTAAAAGGAAATTATGCTATTATTTATTAAATAATTATTGGAATCCCAGCTAAAATAGGGACTCTTCCCCATTTTATGTATTTGCTTTAAATTTAAATTTAGTTCTATAGTTTTCATTTAGCGTCATCAAATGAAAAACACTTTTACAGAACATTCATTTTGTTTATGCACTTCAACGCAGCAGTTACACCCATTTTGTAGCGAGCATTGATGCAGCCAACTTACCAGTACAATATACAGTTAACATCCTACTACGTGTACATTACGTAACGATATAAAACGCATATAAACTTACCCCAACTGCACAGGGTGTTGAAATCACAAAGTGCAGCGAATGTTGATTTTAAAGAAAATTGTTTTTAATCTAATTGGTAAAAAGTTTCTGACCTAATATATTATATTTTAACTGCAAATTAACTATTAATGTAACTTATTAACATTCTCCGTTTTTGTTTCTGATTTTTTTCTGTCCTATTTCTGTTTCTTGTTACTTAAGGGCCCTCTTTAAAGTTATGAACTGACAAGAACCAGAAACAGAAACAGAATCAGAATCATAACAGAGAATATTAATTTCTGTAGAAAAATCTGTTTCTGTTTTCGTTGCTAATGTATAGCAACACAAAAGAGAAATAGACAGAAACAAATATAACGTCTAATTCCACTTGCATACAACCACCCGGAAAATATATAGATTTCAACCGACAGCCACTCTACACACTTTATTCTCCAGTTTATTCTGTTTCTGTGGTAAATGTACTGAAATCTGCTTAAGTTTCTGTTTCTGAGTCTTGTCAGTTCATAACTTTAAAGATTGTAAAGCAAGAGCGAAGAGTTTTAAGTTTTCTGTTGTACTTAAGAAGTTTTATCCTTTTAAAGTCAGAAAATTTTATGGTAAAAATAATTGAGTTTAAAAAGTATTATACAAAATTAAATCGAACGTAACTTTATATCCACCCTGTAGAGTAAGTTCAAAATTCGCTTCCCTCTGTGCCCCCGTGAGTGCATCTGCACAATGCACATTCAGTTTCTTTGTGGCAATTTGTACAAATGGTATAGGCCACAAAACACTGGACACCATTAACTGCAAATTGCAAATAGGAGTACCAACAATTTGTGCAACATACTGCTTCGAATTCCATCCGCAAAGCACAGCCAAATGCTGAATTGTATTCGTGCGGAGCGGAAAATATATTTATACGACATGTGAATGTGCACTGTGGCACTGTGTGGGGAAGGAAGTGGGGGGAGGTGTGGTGGCAAGTCAATTTGTACATAACATAAAAGCTCGCACAGCACATAATGTTGTACACACGGTTATATCAACCCCGTAACAAATGACTGTACGGCATGGAAAAGTATGTGACAACAGCAACAGCTGGCGGATGTTGTATTATTGCGGATGTGTTGACCACGATACAGTAATTGATAAATATTGGTACCATCACCCGAATAAACGTTTCGGTTAGCGTGGGTGTTGTGTAAATAAACACGGAGGATTCGTATGCGTTGCACAGGGAGCAGGGACGAACAACTGTAACGGTGGGGTGGGTGGTGTGTGGGTTGCTGCATGGTTTGGGTGTTCACATTTGGTACAACGGTTGATTTGATGTCAATATTTTGTCCAGTCTATGTCATTCCACAAAAACAGTTACCATCAGTGCTATATTAAGTCACTGTGCTGAATGGGAAATGATTTACTGCCGGACGTTCATGCACGTATTTTCGCAAATGCATCCACAATTAATCGACTGTTCGATTTTGGTGGATGAACGTTGTGTGACGTATTAACATTTGCATATTTGGGTATTTGTACATAAAGTTAAATAGGTTATCACATTTTGTGTTTCCCAACCCCCTATTTTATACAATGAGTATCTAGGATTATGCAGTTGGGATGGATTTATAATGATTCATGACGATGTTGTCATTTTCTAAGCTATAGGAAGCAATGTACTGTATGTTGCGCAGACAAAGCGAACAACCATGAATTGTTGGCACATGAAAATATTTAATAAAGTTATCTAAGGTCGGTGATGAGCGCAGAGGGATGCCAAACTGATTGAGTGAAGATAAATGAAAGGCATTCTTCGGTACATCTTTTTGATAACATTCCCAAGTGCGATGGAATTTGCTCACAAGAATTGAAGTAATGAAATATCTTGAATACCTCAAAGAACAGAATCGATCGACTTGAGACACGAATGCGGCATTCGACATTCCCGCAGCAAATTCAATGCACAACGCTCTATATACACGCAGCTCTAAATATATTGTAGTTATTTTATACATAAAGAGCTTAACGAGACATGTATTGGATAGTTAGGCGGGTGTACACCGCACAAACGACCGTAAGATGAATACACTCATTCAAACTCAAATTGATCCATTAGCGGCGTCTTGTGCAACATTAATTGCGATAATGTGTTTTTGTAATTCAACGCATTTTGTGCTTTCAATGGCATGTTTCCGGTATAACTCTTTGCGCTGTATGGATTCTGTTTAATGTTGCAAAATGCTTTCCACCATCATCATCAGAGTTGGTCCGCACCCACAAACTCATAATGTTCATGATAAATATTTCAGTTTGTAATTCGACGTGGCATAGGGAATAAGTACGCGCAGCTTTAAGAAAGAGCTTAAATTTTGTAAAGCTTTTCTTTAAATATAAAGTTTTTCTAACAATATATATAAATAGTTAAAAAAATATCAAAATTATAATACCCTGAAAGAAATGAATCATTTAAAATCCACTTTTAAGTTTAAGTGGATAATTTAAAATGATTACGTGGCTATGCCGATTTATGGTCAATGTGAAAATACATTGACGCAAAGTGGATCCACGTTGATAACCCGACTTTGATTTTGTGTGTAAACTACGTAAATTTGTATTTTGACGCCGCCATTTAAATTTAAATTATACCACGTATATTCACGTGGTAATTTTGATTTTATTTTCACTTTAAAAAGTAGTCATTTCCATTTAAAAAAAATTAAATTATATAATTCAAATTATTGTTTTAAATAGTGGGAGATAGGGATAATTATTTTTTTTTTAAGTATTATTTTTTTAATTGTGGTAATTTATTAATAATTCTTATAATAATATTCATTGCAAATTTAAAAATTTTGTTGTGCACTTATTTTTTTTTTTTCACCATGGCTACTTTGGCTGGGGGGATTGGGAGTGTAGCCTTCTTCTTGTGTGTGTGTTACGTAGAATCGTTGGTCTTACTATTGCACCATCGGCGCGAAAAGTAATAGACATCTATATTCAAAATATTGAAACGAAATGTACATTTTAATGAGCAAGACAATGTGGAAAAATATGTGGTTGTTAAAAATAAATACTAAATTAGTTTTCTATGTTTTAATTTCCACTTTGAAATATATTAATGTAAGTTGTAAGTTATTTTATATTTTTCCACAGAATTTTCCACTTTGATATTTCCACATTAAAGTAATATGTAAATATATTAATTTATATGGGCTCGATTTCTCTCAGTGTAGGATTTGTGTTCAAAATATTCATAGGAATATTATAAAGGATTATTAATGCTTAAAACTTGATTGAAATATGTTCCGTAAATTAAAACATACACAGAACTTCACTCCGTGCTGACTTTATGGATCGTTGTAATGATTTTAAAATGTAAAAAACAAAAGAATATTTTTAAGTGAGAAATAATTACATGAAACCATTTTTACCAAATGAACCGATTAAATAAAAACATACTCAATTTAAAATTGCATGCAACCTATTCAGTTTGAAATTTCTATTAAATAATCACCTGTGATGGCCCAAAATTACCACCGCAGCCCATTTCACACTAATCCTGAGCCAGCATTTTCCCGTTTTTCCCACCGCACCCATACATAGATTAATATTGACATTGCATTCTTGTGCATCGTTATTGTAAACTGAAAATGCATTTCGATTAGATTGCATGCATGTGTGAGTGTACCTAAATTTATACCGTACACCTATTCCATTTTGAGTCATGCTGATGCAGACATATCTGAACGCTGCACTTTTGCACGGGCCGCCCGACAATGTACTTTTGCACCCATCGTTTTCCGGATAACCCCCCCCCCCCCCCCCTCCACTCGCTATTATACTTGTTCAATATAGAACGTGTAAATGTGAATATAACCATAAAATGGGTCGAATGGTGAATGCACATTGCACATTGCACATTGCACACACCAGTGCCTTGTGTATGCACTTATAATGTGTTCCGTTGGGTAATTTTGGATGCAATCACGTCCCCAATATGTGGCTGGAAAGATGCGTCGATTTATGGCAATTTTTGCCATCCACACTATTATGAGGATGCGATTAAATTAATTTCGTATTGTGTTTGCATCCCCATGGCTTATTATTGTTTTGCAATATGTATTCAAGGTATAAACGCTTTAATTTAAATTGACGGTAAACCCCGGAACATGGAGATGAACGTTGTCTTTCATAGCTTCATTTATCTTTAAATTTAAAAAAAAAATGAATTGTTTACGCTGGAACAAAGAGATTTTGAATTATTTTTTCATTAAGAAATTATGACCTTAAACTTTTAAAAACCTTTAAATGTTCAGCAGGTTTTATTAACTTATTGTAATCTTTAATGCGAGAAAATTCAAGAACATTTTGAGATGGAAAAAATATGATCTTGAATTTTTAATGTTTGACCTTGACATTTTACTCAACATTTTTATCTTCTCAACACAGTTTGAATAAAAATGTTCTAAAAAAAATACCGTTTCGGGGATTTAAATAGTTTGACCTTGAATTTTTCAATTATGGCCTTGACATTTTTAGAAAACTTTTTTATTAAATCTAAAAAATTTTTGCCAAAAGGATCAGGATTCTTATAGAATACGTTAATGGATAAACATTTTTAAAATAATTCAGGCCAAACAGTTCTTTGGTAATAACTCAATCTTAAAGCGTCTTGCAGAAATGAAGCAAAAGTCTTATTTATTTTTTCTATACCACTTTTTTGCATTAAAATAAAACACATTAATTATCGATGTTAAAATAAAAATAAATTGTTTACGAATTTCTATTATAATATTATGCGAATAAAGATAGCAATGCTTGCAGAGTTTCCCCAAATTTTCACTAACAATACCTGCCTGAAGAAGACATAATTATTATAAGGAAGCCTCCATTATTGTCCAATCAATTCACGCTAATTGCTTAAGCCATCTTTGCGTGTTGCTTAATTATGCTACATTGCCATACCCAATGGTTTCGTATTATAATGGGGCGATGTCATAAGCAAACGTTTCCTGATTAATTACAATTTAGTCAAAGGGAAAAAAGAATCCATTGTGCATCGACTGAATAAAACCCATTGTCTACGTTAATGTGAAAGACGTAGTCCACATAATGATTCAATCCTTGTTATTATACCTAAGTAAAGGGGATTATTATGGATATAGTACATCTATAGGAACGTATTATTACATTAGATAGTATTGATAGACTTCTGTTGCAAATTGTTACGCATACACACTTCAATGGGCTTTGGATGCCATTTCGTAATAATGTGAATATTATAGCTTGCATGAGAACACATCAATTAGGAGCAGCTTAAGTGCATCGAGATTGTAGACACTTGAGTTAATGAAATGGTTAAAGAAAGATTGACATAATCAATATATAGTCTTTTTAATTTATTTAATACATGAAAAGTTAAATGAAAATCAGGAGTCGTTCACGCTAAAAATAGCAGTGGGATGGCTAAGAAATTTAACACACGTATTTGTCAACATCTTAGAAGTAATAGGCATTTTCTAACGCGTGAATAAACTTTTTTTCGCAGTTTTCAAAGTTCGTAATAAAAACTACTATTTTTTTAAAATTATTATGGGAATAAATTTTTCAGATCTTTTTGAATTTAAAAAAAACACCTCGCGAAAAATTCCGTGAATGATTCCGCGATTTTATCTTTTTTAAACGTATATTTCTTACAATTGCAACTTAATTGTAGTTACATCTTAAGCCCGAAAAGCTTTCTTGAAAAAATTGACTTATTTCAAAAATTATTGCGGGAATACATTTATCAGTGTACGATTAGTAAAAATTACCTCACGAAAAATTCTTTTTGAAATGAAAAGATTGACAATTAATTTTTTGACTTGCAATGAAATTCACACGTCCTCGGCTAGTTTATTTATATAATTTTACATAAATTTTAAAACCAGCAGTAAATTTTTTGCATAGCGAAGAATTTCACATTCAAAAGTAAATAATTAAAAGTAATGTTAAAGTTTTACTCTGAATATGCAATGTTTAAAGTAGCAAAAAGCACTTACAATAATTATGAAAACCAAGAACATACCCACAGACCGACACTTTACATCCCTCCCCCATGCATGCAGTGGGTGGCATAAGCATTGCATAAGACATAAATTTACGTCATTATTAACAACAGGTTGTTATATACGAATATTCTCTACGATTCCGCTTCCGCTCTGCATAATAAAATAACGAAACTCACAAAATAATGATAACAAGACAGCACCTGCTGCGCTCATAATTTACCACCCCCACCCACAATATTATCCTGCCGCCACACACTACGTTAGTGTTTGCGTAGTTAGTGTACAAAAAAAAGTGCGCACAAAATACGCATCAGGCCGTCATAAATCTTGGCCACAAATATTTAGCATCTCTCATTATTTTTATTACTTTTATCGTTGCATAAATTGGACTATACCTTGTGCTTTTTACGTGCGTGAAAAGTTGGATGATTTTTGATGGTGCGCGCGTTGTAATATTAATGTCAGTAGGTTTACGAGTGTGACATCATCATTTTGATTGTCATAAATATTGTGTTTGTGTGTAGAAACGATCAGCGTAATATGCCTTTGCGGTTTCGTACATTTTGTGCTTAATTGCAGTTGTGTGCGCGGGTGAACTTTTAAACAGCAGTTTTGGCGACACGTTGCGTTGGTGCGTGGCAGGGTGGTTTTCACAAAATTTAATGTTCTTTCAATAAAACGTAATGCGTGTGGCAAGGTAAAGGTGATATTTTTTATGTAAATTTGACGCAATTTGCAAGGGGGTTGTAACATGATATGGCTGCGTGGTTGCAATGGTTTAATTAAAATATTGTAATTCTTTTTATTGTACTTAAATGATAGGTTATTAATTAAAATGCGGGGCGTGGTGAGTTGAAATTGGGGCATTCTAAAAAATACACTTGAGTTACAATTTACTTCATTTTCAATTTTTCTTTTCATGGAACACGAATATTTCAGCAATTTTCGATTGTTCTTCATCTTAGTCCTTGACACGTGACCTAATTATTTAAACTATGTTTTAATTTCTATAATAAAAGATTTTATATAAAATTTCAAAAAATAATAAAATATATTTTTGATTGTATTCTTAAAATTTGAGTTGAATTAAATGGATCCCTTAACACATCCTTGACTGCACCTTTATTCATTAAGGATCTAACTGCATTCTTCCTAATTCAGCATTTTAGTAAACTAATCATGACTTACTTGCTTGCTTTAAAGTCATAAATTCTCTCCCAAATCTGTCAGTTTTTGGATCAAAAATAATTTTAAATTAAATTAAGCCAGAAAAATTTTACCAAAATCTATTTCCTTAAATAAGCACACCTCTTTATATCTTAATACGTAATCCATCCTTTTTGTATGAAATAATATATCATTCAATCTCCTTTTCCCACAATTCTGTCTCACTGACTTAAATTTAAATATTGCTGAAACAAGGTGTCGTCTATTTGCAATTTGTAATGCGAAAGCTTGTACTACATTTTCTCTAAATAGCTTATAATTTGTATAAAAATTTGCATGTCCTTGCAGACATAAGCCAATTTATTTGTTTATTATTTTTTCTCTAGAGAGATAAAATGTAATAATGGATCAACGCCGCATTTTGCCTTTTTTGGAGTAAACACAAAAATGAGGCATTAGTTTCAAGTGATTACATATTATGAACATAAATACGCGCAGGAAACATTATAATACGGCTACGAAATTGGTGTAGTGAACCTCGTCATGGTTGAGCTCGTTATGCCAGTACTTGGCACAGCTTGAATGAGCATTTAATCCTGGGGAGTTTGTGTAATGGATGTTAATATTTTATTTGCAATTGTCGGGAGCTTTTAATCTTGCGTCTTTGTGCTGATTGATGGGTTAATCATTAATGTTGTAGCAAATTATTATACATCGGTTTTTGGAATTGCATTGCATTTCAGTGTTTTATATAATTGATTGCAATTTTATTCGATTACAATTTTTTAATGAATTTATAGTTGTTATTTAACATGAAGTGTTTTAAGTTTTTTATTTATAAAAAAATTATAGGAATATATATAACGGTGGTAAATGTCTTTTATAACAATTACAAATTTAATTAAGATCAAATTAATTTTTTACTCAAAATTATAAAATTCCGTAAGAAGACTGTGTAAATAAAAATTTTTCCCGTTTTTGCTTGCATTAGTGTTAAAAGATAAAACGCGACAGTTGCAAAGTTGCAATAAGTAAGTTAAAATCAATAAGTCATTATAAAATTAGAACTTAATTAAAAAGAATTATAAAATTATGAACCAATGTAACTAAGGATTCACACAAATAATATGCAAATATTAAATAAGCTCTCCAAATTATCCTAATTTAACTGTCAACGAGCATCACATTTTGCATTACCACTTCTATACATCATCATAAAAGTCAAATGAGACAATCCCTTGCAAAACCATCAACATCTGATAATAAATGTTGCCATCTTGACCTACATGATTGCAATTTAACCCGAATACCAAATTGCCCATCTCGCAAACAGCCGACAACCGAGCAATATATTGCTTCAGCTGTGCCCCCCATAAAAACGCAGCTGGATATCAAGTCGTTCATCAAGACGAAGAAATGTACATAATATAAAGAGCAGGAACTAACATAAAAACACCGACCATGAGTACAGTGAGCACACACATAATATGACATGTCCATATATTAGTTAGAAATATCATCTTAATCTTTGAACTGTTGCTATATGTTTGTCTACTCCCACCCCGTTACATCAGCAGCATTATAAGACATAGTTTTTATTGGCAGTAGCCCCACTTCCCACTTTACAGCAACCTGCCATGATAAACAGACACACACAAATGTAAAAAGCCAAAGTTGATAGAATTCCCAATTGATGTTAATGACAAAAACAAACTGCTTCCGTAATATATTGGGAGGGAGGAGATTTACTATGGTTCATGTAGGTACACATACTAGCATAAAGCAAATAAACTGTTATACGAATGTAATAAACGATGGAGCTTTTGCCAAAAAAAAATACATCACAGGGAGAGCGAGGTGTGGATTTAATAATGTGAATTATATATTAATAATTGTACAACTCGGGGCAATTGGTAAAATAAGAGGATGGTTTCTGAGTCATCAATAGTATGACCTTGAATTTTCTGATTTTGAGCTTGAAAAGATCGGAAATATTTTTCTATTTTATGAAGCTTAAATAATGTATATTAAAAAAAAAAAAAATGGTTTTAGAGATGTAAAAAGTATGACCTTGAATTTTCAAATTTTGACCTTTAATTGTTCTAATAATTAATGTTTTATGTTTCTCTAAGCTATAAATAATAAAGTAGATAAAACATTTTTTAAAAAAACAAGATCTCAACTGAGATGTAAAAAGTATGACCTTGAATATTATTGTATTTTGACCTTTAAAATCGTTTTTGCTGTTTTTGAGCGCCCACATAATTTTTATCAAAGATAAAAATTCAGCTAATTTTTTTAAAAGCCTTAACATGGCTTTAAGCGATGGGACCTTGAAATAAAATATGTGAAATTATGCATAAAGTATTTTATACATGAGATCATAATTTTATGCAAATCCGTCAAGTAGTTTCCGAGTTGTATTTCGAACATTCCGAACACACATTTTTTGTAGACCACTTTTTTGGACTCTTTTTTTAGATGTGGAAATATGTTTCTGCATCATCAAAAATTTTACCGAAAAAGTTTGCGAATGTAAGAAACTATTACAACCACACTTGGTCGCAATATATTAAAAATGGTCAAATCGTTTACAAATTAGAGCAATGCAAAAAAAGCTTCCAATTATTTGATGGTACACAAAAATAGAACTCGTCCTCGCCTCATAAAACTGTTCAGCACACACACGCACACACACTCGCATTGATATTACAAATATGTATCTATGTTACTTTGTGTGAATAAAAACAACCCTGAATATATAGGGAAAAGCTTTTAACAAATTGGAATGGTCAATGCGTTATGCAGACATTTTAAAAATGGACGACCATTGAATTGAGTAAGCAATTTAATACAGCACATCTAGGTTATACCTACCCTTATGTAGCGATAGCAGTTGACTCGTCAGTTTACAAGCAAAATATTCCATTTGTTGACATCTGTTGACTTAGTTGGGATTGGGATGTGTACGTTAAAACACAAAAAATACGACGGGTACAAAAAAAAAAAACGTCGCACACTCTAAAAAACACAAAAATAGACAAATCGTGCTCGCTGTGTGTGCGCGCAGAGAAAGCTGCAGGGTGAAGTTTTCGCACCGGCAATTATCAAGTGACCCTTTTCCATTAGAGAATTTGTACAGCATCTGGTGCCATATTGCTTGGGACTTGGGAGTTGGGACCAGCGTCAATTAGTGCTGTACAGTGGAAAAACGTCGTCAATTTGTATACTTTTATATGATTGCGTGATGCTTGCTATGTCGCTATTAGGTAAAAGGACATACCTTCAGTTCAACGTTGTGAAATGCCAAGAGTTCATCCATCCACTTTGTTGCTGCTATAGTTTATTCTGATGAATCTTTTTCCCAGAATTTAACTCGACTATGTTGAATATTCAACCAAGGTATGTGCTCGATGTAATCTAATTTGTTGCGGTGCCAGCCCGCTGCATCAAATGTCATTTTTAGTAACGCTGAACATAATAATTTTTTGTTACATTCATTTGCGAAAGTGAAGCACATTCTGCCTTTTATCTGCAAATGGGATGTACGTGTGCTTAGTGCGTGTATAAGTGAAAAATTTATTGTCAGTAAAATATTTTTTCTGCACGAGCTTTTTCTTGTATATAAACAATAGAGATAAAAAACTTTCGTTCGCCTCTAAAGTAATTTGCAAGAGAAAGCATTATCGTTATTACCTCTATGCCGCTTCTTGGCATACCTTTTATACAATGTGGAGATAAATAAATATTCTTACACAGCCTAGGCTCTACATAGGAGAAGGTGAACCATTTTATTTGTACTCTTTTATGTACCAAAACCTTTACTCGTTCTACAACGCAAAGCAAAATTATTTGCTCATAAAAAAGCGTATACAATAGATAAGGGTGCATCTAGATTCACTCAAAGTATATACTGACTAGCTGTACAATGTGCGCTATACACACATTTTAAAATTGTCGTTGCTTTTCTACTTATGTCTTATCCAGTTAGAGCACTGAGACGTATATCTTGTTGAAATCGTGGAAGATAAACGCTCTTCAGCTTGAGACAATGAAACAGTACGTGACTGTAGAAAAGGAAGGTGTTATTATAATATGATCCCCTTTAGCTCAAAAAATAAATACATGGCAGGGAGGGTTTTGTAGAATTTCGCAACAAAATTAAAATTAATTGTAATTTATTATTTATTTTTGATTCTAAATAATTATTTATTATTTATTTATTATTATTATTAAAATTAATTTAGCTATCATCATACCAGAATTTGTGAGTTTTTTTTTTATTAATCAAATACTCATAAATCGATTCCCGCAATAATTTTTTGAATTACTAAATTTTTTCATGAACCCCGTTTTTTTACGCAGTTTTTGCATTTCAAAAGTGATTTTTTAACCTCCAGCTTTGTTGATCATAACTTTTAATGCATTTTTTGTGGGAAAAAAAAATTTGAAATTTAAAGTGACCTTGGAAATTGTTCATTCTTCTCTTATGGATATTTTACAGAAATAAATGTTTCCATTTTTGACCTTGACGACATTTATCTAGAGGACTTCTTAATTTTTTTGATATAAATGGATTGAGAAAGAAACAGGATTTATGCATTATCAGCAATTTTCAATAAAGTTCCATCTGCATGAATTTGTTACTCTATTATTGTGGGTTGCAATAAACTGAACCCAGCCATATGCCATTTACAGTGATTTTCGCTGACTGAAAACAATCAAAAAGTAAAGGGTCGGAAGTGAATTATTTAAACAAAAAACCAAAGATTTCTTTGAAAAATTACATGAAACGCATTAAAATGTTTAGCTCAGTCATTTCATTGTCAATAGTAGTAGGTGGTAGATTGTAATATGCATTGCTCGGAGCATTCGCATTAAAACAACTTGCATAGCTTAACAGAGGGCGAATTAGAAAGATAATCTTTATTTGCTTTTTGGCTTAATGAGTGAATTTAATGGATATGGGTTAAGGCTCTATTGTGTGTGTGTGTGAGGCCTTTTCATTGCAAGAGTGCCAGCTAATGATGGTAATGATTCATGAAAGATGATGGGTAAATGTAAGCTGTGGCTTGGGTGTCATTTGTATTATAATTTTAGGGCCAAAAGAGTCCCTTAATTTAAAGTGCATGAATTTTTTATTGCTACAATTGTATTTTAGACTCCTTAAAGAATTTCTTATGCGTATTTTAAATTGGTTTGTATACAATTTTCGGTAGAATGTGGAGCGTAATTTAATATTTAAATGGTTTAGTCAATGCGGTATTTGAGACCCTAATTTATTATTGCAATCACTGACAATGTTTTTCTACATTATATTATGCTTGGTTTCGGAATTTATTTTGATGCGAACTTGCTTTAAACAATCATGATAATTGAAATTTAACAAGACATTTAGTGAGTATTCCTAAAAAGAATTTAATTTTAAATACAACAGTTTTAAAATTTAAATCCTTGTTTGCACATTTTTATTTTCACATCTAAAATTGTTTTCCTTTATTTAAATGGCTTAAAGCTTTTTTTTAAAGTATTTCACTTATTTTTAAGAACCAGTTTTAAAATATGATGACGATCTGATTCATGTTGATTCATTGTGGAATATAAAAATACATTTCATAAAATAGCTGTCAATTCACAAACATAAAATTTACTGTCTCATCAATTCTACGTAATTTTAACATTTTTTTTATTCCAATAAAACCATCGTTCTTATCGTGAAATTCACACTTTAGCACTCAATACATCCCAGCATAATCCACAATGCGAATTATGTATTGTGCTGTTTTTACCCGAATACAAAATAGCAAACTAAAAGGTACATAATTCTCCGTGGCCACCGACACACAAAGCAAAAACCATTTTGCCTCATATTTCATGAATTATTCCATGAATATGAATATAATATTCTGAAGCTTTATACTCAAAAACGAAAATCCATTCTTCAATGCAAAGCAGCTGCAGTTTACATTAGCTCTTCTCAGCGTTGTGTACATTCGCCGATGCAAAATGTGTACATAATATACGATTTCAACGTAAATGTGCTAATTCTATACTCAGTGCAGTAATATTTAATCGCCTTACAAATTTATCCAAAGCTCATGACTTTATACTTTGTTTCTAATATTCCAAATCATTTATTTAAGAAGAAATTTATGCAAATAAATGTGGAAAGTTTTCACTGCTTAATTACACGAATAATTGACGTCATAATAAAGCAAAAATTGTGCGCGTTTGTACCGTTTTTTGAAAGCAATAAGTAAAATTTTAAACCGGATTAGCTGCACAGCCCTTACTTTTCTCAACGGAGAATTATGGCAAATAATATGTTTGATCATTAGAATGGTAATTGCAGTAGTTCCGCACATCCGGTGCGCTTTCTACTTCTATATTGATTTTTAGAATGAAGTAAGCTACTTTAAATTGAGTCCTTGCTATTATTTTAAAGCAAAATTACTCAAAAATTTTGAGTTTTCCATTGGAATGCTACAGCTCTGTACATAAAACCCTAATCTCCATACGATATGTGAGCAAATACAAAAAGGACCCTTCTCCATTTTGATGGTTTTGGTATAAGAAGCACTTTAAAATATATATACGTCAGAATAAAGCGTATTGGTAAACTATTCCGTATATATTGTCTGTTATGCAAATAGTTAAATGCCAAAGTATTTATTTTATATGACTGTTTTATGTTTGTCACTTTCTGGGTTCTCACATCCTCGCCCCTATCCACATAAAATGCATAATTGAATGTGTTTTTCGTTCGAGAAAATAAACCCACCTCATTTTGAAACAACTGTGTTTGTTAAAATATGTGTAACCCAATATTCAAATGTGTTGCATAATACACAATAATATACAGAAAAATATTTCCCATGTTAAATGCTGACTATCATTCGTTTTGCATCAAGTATTATAATGCGGCTAGTAGTCCCTAAAGGATTTTTAGCACAATGACTACCAAATTTTCTTTAACTGGTGAGCCTACCTAGTTTATTTGCCAAATAGAACATTTATATGACAAGGAATTTTAAATATTCAGAGTAGTTTTAGTGTGGACTGGTACAATTGATGTAATTGTAATTTACTTTTTAATTTATCACGATCCTGTATGGTTGTAAAATATTCTTACAATCGTAAATTTTGTAGAAAAACAGCTAATGTTTTAGTAAGACGTTTTGACTTCCTCTGAGTCTAAAAAAATGGTCTAGAAAAAATGTGTTCGAACGTTTTAATGAATGAATGATTTCTCGGAAACTATTTCCACGAAATTTTGATCTAATGAATAAAATAATTTATAAATTATTAATTTTTTTTTCAAGGTCCCATCTCTCAAGGTCAGGTTAAGGAAAAAAAAAAGTTCACTAAAAAAATTAATGGTATGGGACGTTATGATATCATCTTCTACATTTCACGGTTAAAATATAAAAATTCAAGGTCACTCAGTCTACATCTCAAAAGCCAAAAAAAAAGCTTTGCAGAACTTTTCAAGACCAAAATCTAATAATTCAAGGTCAAATCTTTTACATCTTAGAAATGTTGATTTTTTTGAGATTTTTCTTTAACATTATTGTAGCTTCCGAAAAGAAAAAAATCAAGTTCAAAATCTGAAAATTCAAGGTGATAGTTTTTATATCCATCCTTTCATTTAAAAATTTTCACTTGAGTTCTACAATTATTATCCTTTACTTAAAACTAATAATTTTAGTAAATTAACTCCTCTTTCTGCCTACGATGTATTTTGTACCAGGACGTAATAAATTCACATCTCGACTTCCCTGCGATGTAGTTTTTTTCTTTGAGGTCTAAGGATAATCCAAGATATGCAAAAGTAAAAATTATTCAATAATTGGATCGATTGTTGTGAGGTACCCAAATAAATTGTCATTCCCATTCCTTTTCCTTTTTCCTAAATCGTATCCAGTACCACACCCAAATACAGTCATTATATAGTTTATAAAGGAACTGAAGCGGACTAAATTATGTAGATTGTAAAAATATTAAAGAAAACGAAGTCGCATAATCTGACATGGATAGATTGCCTTTACAGTCAGCATTCCAAAAATTGCAACACCCATTACGAATATTAATCATTTCGAAGTACGATAATGTGGGAAACATCTGCGCTCTTGTCAATATATCACGAACCAAACAAATGCATCAAACATATTGAATTTGTGCTTTCCCCAACAGCATAAAAGTGTTTGTTTTGCTATATCCGGTTGCGTTTGTAACGCTTTGTGTGCTGCACACAATATGTTGCACAATGTGGTGTTGTCGTACTGCTGTTGAAAGCACAATACTTACTTATGCCGAATTCAACAAAGCACAAATGGCAATATTTCCAACACATTTGTATAATGTTTCCCATATCTTTAAAATCAATTTGCAGTCAGAAGCTGTTAAACCGCACCACCCAAATATGCAGATAATATCGATTCATTGAAAATGCAAGGACGAAGCCCAATTCTTCCGTCGTTTATCAGTAAGCTTTTCTGCTGAAATGGGAAAACTTAATCTTCATGTGGATTGTGGGTGTGTGCTGCAAGTTGCAACCCTTTCAATAAGCTCGTATAATGCCGTTTTGCAGCATTATATTTGAAGACACACAGTTGCAGTCTATATTCAAAACTTTAAACTATATCGCCTAATCGCGATTGTTTCAAATAGTTACAATAGTGTATACGATTTGTAGTTAGTTGCGGCAACCCCATTTACATCTATTTATTTACTTTCCATGCGGTACGTGCATTATCAGCCCCACGAGATTATATTGCACTTCTCGATTCGAGCACTTTACACAAGATATGCAATTTAATGGTGAAAATTGTTTTGAAAATGTGTTCTTATTGTAACTGTACTGTAGCGTTAGTTCCTGTTGCATTGTCTCTGAACGGAAGTAATGGGTTTAAGTGTATGTTGGTGGGATTTTGAGTTCACGTTATTTCGAAATTATTTCGCTGAATTTAGTGAAACTATTCTATAATTGATTTTGTTACTGGTTAATGCTCACATTTTTATTGATTTAATAAGAAAAGTCTTCCGTATTACCTGAAAGCTAATTTACAGAAAAAACGCCTAAAGTTATACACAGTTTTCGTTGAATTTTGATTTACATCTTTCTAATGTAATTAATAAAATCTGCAGTTAAATTCGCATTTAACAAAACATTTAACACAAAATAGTTTGATCTTGAATTGATTCGAAAAATTAGTTTCCTCAATTTTATACAGGGTGGCGCATAAATTTAATATTTAAAAATTCATTACACATCAGTCGTCATAAATATTTTTTTATTTGTAGATTGAATATTGATTATTTATCTATTGAATACACCATTAATCATTAAATTAAAATTGTCACATTTTACCTGCATCGGGAAGAATTTCGAAAGGCCACCGAGGTTGACAATATTTTTAAATTAAATAAATTAAAAATATTTTAAACACAATATTAATTTAATGTATTTTAACGGGTTAAAACTGTTTAATTGGAAATGGTTTTTCTTGAAAAAAAATTTCCTTAACTAGTTTTTACGAACTAAATACAATTCGAATGAATTCTCCAGAAACTATAGCACAAAGTTTAGAAAGCCATTTATTCTTAACTAGTTAATTAAAATAAAAGGGGAATACGATCCGATTTTTTTGTTTTCTTATTAACATGACAAAATAAAGTAGTTATCAGATTTATTCGCCACCCTGTAGTTCCACGAATTTTGATTAATCATTTATCATTGCATGAAACGTGCGAATTTTCGTCACAACATTTATGAAGAAACATTAATATGAAAATTCAATGAATTATTGAAAAGGAAATATTTGTCACGCAAAACAAAACAATAACAATGATAAAGCAATTTTTAAATTATTTATATTCTCAAACCAATTTATGAATCCTCATCAGATTCATCACTTTATGTGCCCCACCAAAATAATAATTTACAATTTCAATATTTCAGAATTTTCCATGCCATTTTCCCATGACCGTGAATATCATAGCAGCTTGATCGCCCTCAACAATCCAAAACGCCCCTCAGCCCAGTCGTGGTTGATTAGGTGCGTGATTGATGAATACACATCGAATTTTGCCGGGTTTTTATGCATAATGTAAACTGCAAATCTAAGCACGCCATCCATTAGGCGTATTACCCATCAACACAAATGGGCTTGGGCAGCGCATTGCTTGGGCTCCACAGCACATTCATAAATTATATAAAGTCAGATATTGCATTAAACATAATAATATGCTTCACAATATACACAGCAGTGCAGCACCCACATATTTGTATCGATTGGAAGCGGTCAGTGCTCGTTTCATAAATAAGAGAGCTGGAAACATTTATTTGATAAGTTAGGTCAGGTGTCGGGGTAATGTGAAATATTTGCTTCAAGACGCCACATGTGTTATTTATGTTCGCACTCGCATCACAAAGTCATGTTTCTTTCAGAGTTTTTGCCTTGAATTTTGATTGGATTGGATTCGATTGGTTGAGCTTTAGTGTATCCTTGTAAGCTCTCTACACATCTGCAATGATGTATGTGCTTGTGTTTGAAATGAAAATAGGTAACTGGGTGCATATTATGGCATTGCAGTTTGCTTTTATTTTATTTATTCACTGTTGCATTTTGCATAATTTATCAGGATTTATCTTGTTGAAATGTTTTGGTTTTAAAAATGCATATTTCCTTTATCGGAAAGAATTGGTAACGTATTCGTATTTGGAACAAGATGTCCTTTCTTGTTATTTTTTAAAAAGAAATCATAATATTTTGAAACGTGTTTCAATTTTTCTCCAACGCTTCAAGTAGATAAATCTCAATTTTAAAATCCGTTGTATTGTAGTTTTTAAAGTATCAATTTAATTTAAGTATAATCCTTATTTATTAACTCAATAAAACGTCATCTCCTTGTTTGCTTTTTGCTTACGTTACGGGTGACACGAAATTTGCTGTACAAAGAACCTAATCTTTTGGGTGAGCACTTTCAGCAGCTATATGCATTTAAGCTCTAACTTATTGTGGCATTTCAGCCACTTATGTTGTCGCAAATGAAGTCATCTTATGTATCTAAAATGGTATATAAACTTGAATCTTAATGCAAAGGAAGAAGCAGGATTAAAGTTAGAAGGATTCAGCATCCCTAAACATGTTTCTCTATTAAGATTGTTGTTCCTAAAACCCAAAAGTTTATAGAAATTTGCAAACGCGCTAAGCTTGACTAAATTTGAAATACTTCTTAAGATGTTCATAATAACACTGACTCGTTATTACATATTGGGTGGTGAAGAAATGTGCTTATTTATCTTAAGGATTAATTGAAAATTAGAAGTAAAATACAATAAAATATGTCTGCAATTATTTAATAATTTTGAAATAAATTTTGAACAAATTTATTTCAAGCACATTTTCAACACTATTTTAACACGTTTTCAGCACATTTTAAGCCATGACTTATAAAATGTAATTACCCATTAAATTAATCATATAAATACGTTAAAAGTTAGGATTAAAACCATTTATTTATTGCAAGGATTAAATAAAAGTTGAAGCTTAAACAAAAACCCCAATTTAAACAGCGCATCATTAAATCCATTATTTAACATTTATGGAATCAACAGTGTTTCATTAAAAGTTGCTCCTTTGTTATTCGGGTTTCAATATTATTAATTATTTTCACGCAATACATATTAACATATTTTCGAGGAAAATATTTTAACTCTTCACTTTTGGAAATGCAATATTATTTCACATAATCTTTTCCATTATGTTTTTAATTATTTTAATTGCTATAAATATATTTTTGTACAAACAAAGTTCAAAAGTTAAACGAGACACAATCAATTTAATTAAATCATGTGTAGCAAGTTAAGCTTTAAATGTCCATTTTTCCATTTTGTTGATCATGCTCAGCGGAACTAATTAAACCACGTCCCCTCTTCAACTTTATAATTATTTAGCGCATCCAAACAAACTTTCCAGCTTTTGTTTTTTATTTCTCTTCACAACCCACGTAATTTGGCGTATAATGATGAAATTATGAAATGCGAAAAAATGTGTAATAAGTCCACCCAGAGTCTTTAAAATTTACTCATTAAATTAGTAAGCAATTGGCCAAAGAAGTCGAGATGGTTATTTTTTCCATTTTGTGTGTGTCCACGTTTTCATTTTATTCGTTCACTTTATGCGAGTGTATATGCCGCATTTACAATGGAGTCTCCTTTTCATTATCCTTTGCGTAATACTTTTTTAATTAACCTTTATATTTTGACTTTTGTTGTGGCAGCGACTTTCCTATCTCTTCCCCCTATTTGTCCTTTTTTATACTTTTTTTTGTGTGTTTCTTCATTTATTTATTTTTTGTTTGCTCACCTCGTTGTATAAGTTTTTTTTCCCCTTCATTAAAATTATTCATTTCTTTTAATTAAGCGACCCCAATGGCTTTTGTTTGGGCATATTATGCCTGTATGTATAACTCACTCCTCAAAATGTGGTGGCACGCCATGCCGTCAGGATGTTGTGTGTGCATTGGTGGCGACACTCTTTCTTTATTTCATGCAGTTGTTGGTGTCACACCCAGGCACACGTTTGCCATTGTTATCGCCCAGCGCTAAAGATCACCCAGACGCTTCAAGAGTTGGCTGATATGTTTGTACGCCCATAGATGAAATGAGATAATATATTTTATGCTTGTTACACCGTGTGTGGGTCCTTTGTTGCAGCTGTATGTCCTTATAATGTGTGTGCAAGAACTTTTATTGTGTAAAAAGGGGAGGCAGGTGAGTAGAAAATGATGGTAGCACCAACACTTTTGTAATTATAATATTTCTATAGAAAACCCATTGTTGTAAGAATTTTTAATTACTTAGGTAGGTGCATTCACGGTTTATTAGCCACAGTATTTTAAATAGGATTAAAGGGAGTGCATTAAAACATTGCAACAACTTAAGCAATTTTATTTTAAATTCAAAGAAATATGTTTAACAAACTTAAGGACGTCACAAAAGATAACTTTAAGAACAGTGATATCAGTAAAAAGGGTAGAAAAAAAATGCTGATCCTTAATTAATTCAAAGCATTCATTCAGAAATTCCAATAAGGGTTATGAAATGGAACATAAATTGTGAACAAGATTGACCATCATGATCCCGCTCTGTATTTTCACCATTAACAATAGAAGATTCAGCTTTTTATCCCCTTGAAAACAAAAAATCTCCATTTAATCCCGTCCGAGCGCAACATTCCGCAATAATAATGATATAAGAAAACCAATTCCACATCAAATAGCCAGATATAGTTGATTGTTAATGGCCTATTACATGGATTTCGTCTAATGCTCTCCCCGTCGAGTTTCTACATACTCGTCTACATGTGAGCACCGGCCACAGCCCTTTCAAAATACTTATGGGCACGCATTCGCAGCATAGTATGACAACACACACAAGTGCTGGCGTATTATGTATGCGGTCTTTAAGGCAGCTTAAGTGCTTGTGTTTATGTGAGCTTGTGTGATTTATGGCTACAATTAAAGTAATTACCACTTCCCCATTATATCCTTAAACCCGACCCACACATTCAATTGTAGTTACCAAGCGTCTGTGTCGTGTTTTGTAGTTGGTTATATAGTTAGACACGCTTAAGTGTCGGCGTCTAATTTCGACGCATTTTTGTGCTGCTTTATTAAAACCGACGATGCAAAAGCAGCAACAGTGGCAACTTTATTTGACGGTCATGCTGCACTTTAAATTAGTTGTTTCATTTTAAAGTCGTGCATTTTTTTTAATGGAGTGACGAAGCAGTTGCAAATTGCAATGCAGCTTTTTGTTGAAAAGGAAACACAACAATTTCATAATGGTATAAAAATGATCCAGATCATATTGTCGTTTATCCGTGACGTGGTAATACATAATGAACTGCTCCGTTGCAGTTGGTTTAAAGAAATGGACTGCAAACAAACAGTGAAGCGAGTGCAGAAGAAAAAATGGATAATTGCCTCATGTTTTAAGCTTTCGCAGAACCATTTCATCTAATTGCTCGGAATTTATTTCCACAGCAGAATCGCAGCCTGCACCAACGGGATTAAATGCAGTTATGAGCTCGGCAAAATGACAAACTGCTGGACATTAAATACATTGAAATACTGCAGGATAGAGATATTTTAAAACTGTGTATTAATTGTGGAAGTTCTCATATTGAAGAGGGCAATTAGTTACTTTGACATTTTTTCAATGTTGCAAAATTGGACTTTTTGAAAGCAGGAATATTCAAATATTAATTTCTGTTTTCTGTGGAATTTTTTTCTAAAATGTGAAAAATTTCTATTTGGGTTTATCAAATAACGGATTAGGTGAACAATTTAATTCCCTATAATTGGAACCATATTTTTACAATCTACAGAGAACGAAGTTCAATTAATTCCACTCGGTTTTTTGTTAATAATTTCCATTCATCATTTTTTGACCATGAATAATTAAATTGAACCGCTTTTTTATAAGCGGAAAAATGGGTGGATTAAATTGAGTTTTGTTCACTGTAAAGTTTACTTAACTGAAATGAAACATTTAAAAACACACTGATATTTCAGGGAAATTTAAAAAAATAACTCAAAAAATCCGTACAAAAATGTTGCAACCATCCAATTTGAATTATGGGAAAGCATTTACTGGAATGCATTAAATCAAACAGACATTAAATGCACGTTTAAATAAATAATTTGCATATAATGGTAATGCATTTTTGAAGCAAATAAATTCGTTCTGTCATTTTAACTGTTGCATTAAAATTAATTAAATGCTTCTCCACAAATAACTGTTGAAAACCCTAATTAGGTGCAATTGATTTTTTGTTCTAAAATTATCCCCATTAAAATTAGCACGCAATCACTCACAGGACCACAGCTTAGAAAGGCAAAGCATCGTTTCGGATATAAATTATAACACGCCTTTGGTAAAATAAGCAATTAACGTGTGAGCCGTCCTTTATACCTTTAAACACTATTGAAGTGCCAACACGTGTCACAAGGCGCTCACACCACAGTCCCACCGAATTCACTTAATTTAATGACATGCCATCTTCAGAATTGGGGATGAGGACAGTCTGCTGTATTTCAATAATAATGCTGTACGCATTTATTCATGTATCCTCAAGGATACGTTTCTGTACGCCAATTGCATTGCCAGGCAACACTTCAAGTAATAATGTGTGTACAGGAAAATTGTGTAACGTGGCCCATCTCGTCGGAAGAGGGGCCAGAACTCATCAGTTGTTGACTTTTTAATATATTCTCAACATGATCCTTGTGCACTTGTGTTTTATAGAAATAGTCTATGGACGTGCCATGAATTCTTTTATAATTATTTGCATAAGTCAACAACATCCTGAAAATGTTGTGTAAAAAAAGCAATACATTTAGAAATTTGTGCCTTACACATTTCTTATGAGCATCTTCAAAGTAAAATATTGTTACTGAGTTAAAATGAGGTCATAAAAATGCCAAATTTATTTTTAAATCACTTAAAGGTTTCACTGTACTTAAATTTAATTTAAAGAGCTGAAAAAATGATAAAACGCATCCGCCTGGAGCGTCGAAATATTGTAGTATGACGAAATAAATTAATTTTGCACCAAATTATTTATTTTGTTGAATACAAAATTAAAATGAGCAACATATTTTTATTAAAAAGTCTGTTCCCCATAATGTAAAATAATTCTCATTTGCTTTAAAACAATGAGTTATTTTTACGCACCCAACATTAACATAATTATGCCAACGTAATTTTGCTTAAATATTTGATAAAAATCAAAGGAAAGATGTATCCCAAGCTCCATTTTAAAAGCTATTTGTTGCTGCTCATAAAATATGTGTTCGGTATTTGCTTGCTACCCTTTCGTAAATACGTTATCCATTGTGTAGCAACTTTCCAATGCAAAATGCGTTGAATGCGAATTTATTTAAAATGCCTAGTGAGCTCCACGATTCGCAACACATTTCTTTTTTTTCTTTTTTCTTTTATGAATATTACAGGAATGCCAAATTTATGAGTTTAACTGTACTTCCAAAAGTTTCCCCTATAAAAATATTCTTTTACCGAAAATAAAAAAGAAACGCGAATTCCTGCACATCCAGCCGGAAGAAAGATTTGAAAATTTCGTGCTTTTATGGCAATAACAATTTATAATCCGCATTGTGAAGCTTATCACGTATCGATTATTTGCATTATATTCAAAGGTAAGTCTATATAATTTGTCTTTCTGAGATATGGGTTTATTTTATTATGTTTCCGACAAGGTTAACGCTTTTATATTGCGGGTGAAATCAAGCATGTGTAATGCGAATATAATTTCAGTGCATGTTTACTATACATTTGAATGGAGGAATTTCTGACAAAATATACTCGAAAGTCATACATTTCTACTGACTATATTGTCTTATATGTTTGCAATAATATGGCAATAAAGATAAGCTGTATAGGGTGAAAAGGGCACGTCTTAAGTGGCACGATTTCGACTAAGACAATTTATTTGTAAACATCGTTAAAAAAACCCGCTTCCGCTAATACTTTTTTTCAAGGTTTATTGTTTTTCAAAGATAATGCTAGTAATTTTTATTTGCTTAGCAAAATATGGCTTAAGTCTAAACAGGTCTAAGTGAATCTTCTGTTTTACCATTTAAATTACTTTTAGTATTTATTTGGATGTAACTTACTTAGAAAATGAATTAATTACAACAACAAAAACTAAATCTTACTAATTTTTTTTTTATACTACAATGTTTTCATTTCAAGGTAAAATAAGTCTTATCCATTATTTTTAAGTCAAAGTGTATTGATTTAAGTAATAAATAACACTTAATACAGTTTGTTTAACAATTGATTTAAAATTCAAAAATAAATTGTAACGTTTGCTAAAATAATTAAAAAAACTAAATTCTTATTTGTTTAAGCCTTAAGGCAGGTTGAATTCAACTTTAAAAAAAACTATTTTTAACCAATTATATTTCGTAATAATGCATTTAAAATATTTATTCTTGTAAATTCAATAAACTAATCGTAAATAAACTTCATTAAAATGAAATTTCGGTTAACATTTTAGCGCCAATGGAAACGTTCACACTCTGCAATAATTCATTGGCCACCGTAAACCAATTAGCAAATATAAAATCAATATCAATGTTGCGTGTGGAAATAAAATGACAGCGCAAAAAAAACGGATTTAAAATCCATCATCAAATCAACTGCATTAGTGTCGATAGGTATATGCACGATGTCACTCATGTCAGCAAGATTTCAGTTTAACTCATTTCACAATAAATAATTCCAGCGTGACTAACTCAATTTTCAACACCGTTGGGATTTAACTTTGAACTATGTGATTTTAGTGATGATAGCTTGGATAGGAAAATAATGAAACATTGAAGATTTAAAAGCCAACCTGTACTTGTACGAAAATGGTGGAGGTTGTGGATTAAATTTTTGTGATAAAAAAAATTTTATTTAATTTTTTTAGCCTTAAGCCATTTAACAGAAATAGGTTAACAAATAATATTTGTTTGCCAAAAAGCCAGTCCAATAATAATTTAATATTAATAAAGCTATTCGGAGATGAGCAAAATGTGACTTTAAATTTTTTAAATTTTGACCTTGAATTTATTTTTAAAATCGGTTATTTTAATTATTTTAGTAAAAATGTAGAACCATAAAACTTTTCAATTATTGTTATTTTCAAAATATAAGTTTTAAAATTTTTACCTTGAAATGTTAAGAAAGTTTTCTTATCCTATTGAAATCTATAATTATGTGAAGAAGAAATTGCAAAAAGAAAGGTTTCCGAGATATAAAAAATATAACCTTGAATTTAAAATGACCTTGAAAGGTTCAGCAAGCATTTTTAAATTATCGAAAGCTAGCTATAATATTGTGAAAGAAATTTTTCTAAATTATTTAACGTCTCGTAGGAAGAAATATTTTGACCTTGAATTTTCTGATGATGACCTTAACAAATTCAGCAACGTATTTTATCTTATTAAAAGGAACAACAACGTAAATAATTTTTTTCATATTCTGAAATATAAAAAAAGTGGGGTGTGTTGGCGTCCACCCCTTTTTTTTGCCCAAAGGATCACTTTTAAGGACATAAGATAAATGCAGTTTTGTTGTGTTATTTTTTTTGTTTTACCCTTGGGATCGGAAATATATTAAAAATATGATTTTAAATTAAAACGACGTGTTTTTGAATTTAAATAAATAACATGTTTTATGTAAAGTAAGGATAATTCTATTCCCACAAAAATGTGAGTGTTTCCTTGCAGAAAAATATCCAAATATTAAGTATACTATATAGAAGTTCTTCACTTACTTGTATACACTTAAATATTCCTCAAAAAGGCACAACCGTAGAAAGGTCGAATCGTGCTAAAAGCCTCAAGTCCCTAAATGAATGTTTGCTGATGTGTTTGCCTCTGTTTCAGCTGCGGCATACTCGAGCAATATAGGCGCCTCAATAGATCTCACAGGACGCTACGCTGTACTCCACTTTATGGCTGAAACGCATTAACGAAAAGAATTTCCCAATTCTCCATCCGTAAGTATCATGCTCTCAGAAAGTAGTGCTCGCTCGTGCAATCGCGCATAAACTCACATCCATAGTCATTATGTATGTACGCATTGATTCGATGATAGATGAAAGCCTTTGGGGTGCACAACAGTGTATTGTTCATTCAATTCATGTGCCTCCTGTATGTAGGAGGAGTCAATTCAATTGAAACTTTCATCAACAATTTGCACACGCAACAATTTCCGACAAATATTGATTAGTGCCGTTAATAATTAATTAAACATCCGTGTCTGTCCGTTTGCGTGCGTTCATTTGATATTATTGCGTAAATCATTGCGTTAGGTGATTGCACACCCCGACTAAAGTGATAAGGGTGCAATATTAGTCTGGCTGGCTATTGACCGGAAGGGTTGTATGGAAGTTTAATGAAAATATGGTGATAGCTTAATGGAAACAGGTGATGGTTTTGAGATTATAATCGCTACGGTTTTAATGTTGCTTGTTTGTTGTGCGAGTATACAAATACATTGTTGGTTTAATCCTTTTGTCACAATACGTTTTGGTGCAATGTGTCGGTAAAAGCTTTTTGGGATGAAAGTGTTCTGTCAAATTGAGCGCAAATATTTAACGTATGTGATCTTCATAATACAGTTTTTTAAATTTATTTTATTTTTCAGAAAAGTTTTAAAAAATAACTATAAGACATCTCAGGAAGCGTTGTGTGCATTTATACGCGACTGCAGCTAAACAACAATTTAATAAAGATTTTAAATATGGAAAATATGACCTTGAATTTACTTTTATTTTGACCTTTTTTTTTAAATTGATTCTTTTATTCAGGTTAGCAAAAAATAATAATGTAGAACATCACATTACTCTACAGTCTAGAACAAAGAGTTTTTGAATCATTTTCTTTATGAAATAACCACCTTAAGTTTTCAAAATTTTTACCTTGAAATATTCAGCAAGTCATCTTAACTTATTAATTGCTAAAATATTGTGAAAAAAATCAAAAAAATTTAATATGTCTGAAAAATATAAAAAGTATGACCTTGTGTTATGAACTTTTGACCTTGATATGTTTTGCAAACTGTTAACGTTTCGGAAATAATTTTTTTCATATTATGTAAGATTGCACTTCCTTTTTTGACCAGAATAGTACCTTTAGGAATATTAAATAAATGCAGTTTTATTAAGAATATCCGTTATTAAAATGATCAAAATCGGCTGAACCGTTTTTAAGCTCCCCATTTTTTTCTTTAATATTTTAAACAAAAATTTCACAGAAATTGGTCGAAAAATTTCGGAATGCAAAAATCTATACGTACCTTTTTGGTGGTTTAATAAGCTAGAATTTACTACATCTAAATTTTCAAAAAGTATATTGAATTTGAGGTATATTTCCTAAATTTATTATTATTTTTGAATGTGTTTTTAAGTTATGAAAAGGTGACACTGCAATTTTTAGAACATTTTTTACTTTAAATAAATTGTAAAAAATGACTAATGAGCTTTTTTATCTGTAATATGCATTACGAAACATACTGACACACTTATGACTAAAAGATAACTCTAAATAATTGTTTTCTCGTCCCTAAAATTATCGATATATAAATGGGGATGAAAAACATCATCCCAATATTCTTAATATTCTCATTTTGACGATAATACCTGTTCAACTGTTTTAAAATCCTGAAAACTTTTCTGAATGCATCCACAGAGACATTATCAAAGTAAAATTTAAATCACCAAAGTTGGGTTCACAACGTCATGATAGGGAAAAAGTGACTTTCATCTCGCAACTTTATAAAATATACATTTATATAATATTGGATAAACGCGATATCAATGCACATATTATGTTAAACGGTGCCCAAGGCGCGTTTTGTTCGCTCAAACGGGAATTGGATAACCCATTCCAAATGCAACTTTCAGAATTTTGCGTTATTTATGCTAATGCAAATGGAAATTAATCTCTAAAGATAGTTTTAAGACTTTTCGAGCACTGAATCAACGTCACTTCATAATCCATACAATCTCACAATATTCCTGCATTGCTTTTCAAATTTTCACTTGTCCAAGTTAATAAAACTTTGAAAGTTTAAGATAGCTTATGGATATCCAGCATATCTTTTGACTTGAATTAAGGTCAGCCAAACTTTCTTATGCACAAAAGATTTTATTTAAGCTCTACATTCGGGATCACAAAATTTTACTGTGCATTTTGATGCACAAAATTTAAGTTTATGTTGAAGCTTTGTATATTTTATGCCATAAAATTTCTTTTACAAATTAAATCTTTAAAATGTAAGTTGCTTTGAAGCATAATTTCAATGCACCAATATTTAAAATGCGTACATTTTATTGTCCTGTGTGCTAATAGCGTATTTTAGGAGATAAAGCTCAATGGGTTGTGTTGAATTCTTTGAAAATACAGTTTTCTTATAAATCGTTTATTACTTGACAGCAAATTCAATTGGACCAAATGCAAGCTTTCCTTCATTCTCCAAACAGAAATTGAGAGAAATTTGGTTATATTATTTTCGTTGCATCAGAGAGCTTCCTTCCATTTAATCCGTTTTCATTTCTTGCTGCATCCTGCTTCTTGCGTCTTCGTTGTTCTGTAAGTGAGCTTTTCAATACATTGTATACGCAACATCGTTTGGCAATCCCATTTCCTTGGAAGAAAAAAAAAATTGACGAAAATTGAATTTTGAGCTTAAACTTTTATACGAAAATTGAGTTTTCCGTTTATTTCAAAGTGAAAATCAAATTTATTTATTTGCCATGGTGTGTGTATGATGCATTTATTATTTGGATGAGTTCTACATGCATTTTCTGCAGTTTGCAGTTCGAAGATGACGACATTTTAAATGGCACGAACTTATATTTTCTGAGTTAAAAAATTAAAATTACTATCACAATAAAACTGGAAGTAGGACGAAATTAAAGACAAGTGTTTGTGAACATTCCGGACGTAACATAGAAATATTTTAAATGCGACAATAAATCGCGAAAAACCCGAAAAAAATCGCGGTTCATAAAAAAATTTACTATTTCCAAAAAGGATTATGGGTTAATCATTTTGTCAGTGTTGAACTTAATAGAGCAGTTTAAAAATCTTAAAAAAATCGCTAAAATATTCGCTAGTATTGTATGTCAATTATCGAAGCGATAAGGACAAAACTGAATTAAATTGCGAAGGGTTCTTTGTGTTTCCTTTTGAAAAAGGGCAAATTATGACTGGCTATCAATAAATAAAATAATTTTGTAAATAATCCAATACATCGTGAAAAACAAATAAATAATGAACCATAAAAATGTCCCTAAATAAACCCTTTATTTATTTAATTGCAATTCGTGAAATTGAGATCCAATCAACAGTGAAATTATTATGCTTTCTCATCACTGAAAAAGGCGACCCAAGACATCATATGTTTAGTCCTCAGATCAAGCATCGAATTTGTCAAAATGTTTTTCCAATCAATTTAAGAAATAACAGAAAAATCTTCAAAACATTCTCAACTATGGGTATCCGCACTTAAATGCCTGCTGTTTCAGATTAGTAAAACCAAGCGGCATTAATCCTGAGAAAGAGCAAGTGTACGAGAGTAGAGGGGTGCCACTTCCGCATCAAACGTGATTTATTTAATGCGTACAAACCAAGTTTGTGGAACCCTTTCATTCTCATCATGAACGAAAAGTCAACCAGGTGAAACTTGAGTTTATTCAGCCAATTAAGCGTACAATGTTGTGGAAAAGTGTTTGGCCATTGTCTTTAAGCATTCTTAACGTGAGCGACATGATTTGTCTCATCGCTGCCATTTCAACGACGTGATTCGAATTAATGTGACGAGAGTACACTTTGTTTTATACATAACTAGGGAAATGATTTGCACCAAATTGGATTCGCGATATATTTTTGCGCCACATAATATTATGATTGATTTTTTACACTTCCACCAAGCGTTAAAAAACTATAATTTCATTTAGTGTAGATGTTATAAAACTCAAAATATATTGCAAAAATTGTCGACAAGTTTTTACAGAAAAATTACAAAATGCTGTGCATGCATAAAAGAAGAGATTGTGAATATTTTGGTGTGTGAGCGTGTGGTGAAAATGAATATTCAGCAGCGACAAAATACACTGTAGGCTATATTATGGTTAGAAGTGTAGATCGACAGTGAGAAGGAGCAAAATCCCTCAACGCTATGAACAATTTTCACGCTCCAAATACGCTTTCAGTTTGACACATTTTGTGTTTGATGCCCTTTGGGCTGATTTTCATATTTCCTGGAAAGGCATCCCCGCACTGGATATTCCCACTGGTACAGATATTATTATGATCTCAAAGTTTTATAGACATGCGAGCTTACCTATATTTATCGTTATATTATGTGTAACTAGTTTGTACGGCGTGGGGCGTACACCTGCGATGTGCAGGTTTCTCTTTTTTGAATGAAAAAAAAAAAAAAAAAATTTCATCATGTCTTCAGTAATATAAATTCATTCAAAATCATTGAAAAAACACGACTCGGCTATTGGGGTCTACTTGGACTTGACATGACTTAATTTAAGTAATTAATTTTCTATTTAAACTTTTACACACTAAAATAATGAATTTGCGTTTTTGACAAATAATTCGTTACACAGCACTGAAAGAAATTGAGTCCACTTATTTCAAAATATTTAAATATCACTTTAAAGGGGAAATATCAAGTTGAAAGATTTTGTGGAAAAAAGTCCCAGGTTCATTCCTTTAAAAAAAAAATATAAAGTATAATTTAAAAATTTATAAAAAAATAAATTAAAATAATTATTAATTTTCTTTTATTAAAGAAAACACCAAAAATGCCCCCAAATAATTATTTTAATTCATTTTTTTTTTATGGAAATAACTACTTTTCTACTTTTCTAAGTATTTTGAAACAAAGATATAAATTTATAAGGAATTTAATATCAAAATAACCACTTGAATATGGTTTCATGTAAATTTAAGTGGATTTTAAGTGGATGCGTTCTCTCAGTGTACTTAAATTAAAAAAAATTAGGGACCGATGTCTGTAATCGCTTTCATTTATTTCCAAGCTTTCGGGTTTTGTAAAGGCTATTTAGGGGCAATGCAAAAGTTTCGTGGAAAACCTAACATGAAAATTAAAAACCAAACGGAAGAAGACCTATAAATAACATTTCAAAACAACTTCTTCAATTGACAATAATAACTGAATGCAGATGAGTTGTTTTGAAAAACCTTCATCAATTTCAATTAGTAAAGGGACACGCCGTCATCAAACTTTTCCTCCCCCAACACACCAGATGCCTAATTCGCTCAATCGTGTTTACAAGGATATACGATATACATAATATATAAACGCATATTGGCACAAGATTTGGCACTTTACGGGAGCTGCCAGCTGTCCCGCAAAGTAAAGATGTTAAAACAACAGCAACCCATGAAAGATCATCTCGCATTTCAAACCCTTAAGTACTTATCTGGGAACTTTTTTTTCAAGACTCTGTATTAACTCTTGTGTATACACACGCATAGAATGATGCACACAAGACGTAATACCGCACTTGCCATGCTAAACCTAAAGAAGTGGAAAGAAAAATGTAAACAAATCGCAGTTATTTTATGCTATTCAAAGCACGTATTTCGTATCTCTCCACAATAATCTGCCTTCAGCTAGTCAACAAACACTCACATTATGTGTGTTTACAGTTTATTCGGTACCCCCAAGGATCAGATGAATTTTCTAAATTTTTATGAAAAGGATATATGATGAAAGTATCTAAAGATGTTACGGTATAACATCTTTATGGGGTGCTTCTTTATCTATAAAATGAACTTAATATAATTTCTTCATAGTAATTTAAAACATCCTGATTTTTTTGCATTTAAAAAATTAAAGGATATCAATAACAAGGCAGTGAAACTATGTAAATATCGAGCAAATAAAATTAGGATGCGCATGTAAGCCAATAAATCAATCAAAGCGGATGTGTTTGTTAGTAAATAATTGAAAGTTCTGGCTTGGGGATTCACCGCATCGAATATTTATCAATTACTGTGAATCACGTTTCCAGTTTCCACATCCGCAGTAATATAACATTCAGTGGCAGCGTGTTCTGCCCACACACCCATACACACAAATACGCCACAATCGGTGCGGAATATTTTCCAATTGAATGCCCTACAACAGGGTGTGTTGCAGCCTCCTTTTTTTTCCTTCTTCAATTCACCCCCAATGCACAATATAACTTTAACTAACTGCATATATTTGTACACAGATTTTATACAAAATAGCATTTTGCTCGACCACTCCCTCCCCCAAATGCTTTTTGAGTTATTTCAATTAACAATTTGGTGCCGTTTTCCGCCTCAGACGCCGCAAGCTTTGCTTGCTTTTAGTTTAATATAAAGGGGAGCTGTTCAGGGATGACTGCCCAAAATGCCAATGTATTTAGTTGTTATGTATTATGCTAGTTAGTGTAGAAAAAGTGCAATGTTAAAATGAAGGTGTCAGTGTGTATACGATTTGTTGGCCGTGGCGGATATTCAACTGCCAGACATGAATTCAAATGAATGACATTGGCCTTTAATATGGGAAGGGGGAATAAAAAAAATTTTGGTTGGTAAAAATAATTTGAAGTTGGTGTGCCGGAGGCTAAATGTGTCCAATAAAAAAACAATGTGGCCAGGCATTGGATGCACTTAGTTGGTTCGTGTTTTCCTTTTCGTTTTTTTTTTCTTGCATCAGCTTTCCTAATATACGACAGACTTTTAATTTCCTATTCAAATAAAGGCGAATGGGGGAAGTAAGCTACAGAAAAAATAATTTCTATTGTAGACGGAATGGGGGCTTATGCTTTTCTTTTACATTTCTGCGCAAGTTGTTTTTTCATTTCTCATTCTTTCTTCAAGAATTATTAATTCTTTCTGGAAATTGCTTTACAAGTTACATGTAACAGTTTTGTATGCCTGCGTATTGGAATCTGAACGAATTTATGTTAAATTTCTGAAGAAGGGAAATAAAATTGGCAATATTAGTTCCATTCTATTGAGATATCATTCTGTTTATTTCGCTAGAACGATATTTGGTTTATATTTTAAACACTTTTTTTTTCTAGTCGACAGGAAGTGGCGCTCTCTTTAATGAATAAATTCAGTAGGATGCATGGCTTGGGAGATTATTAGAAACACAAACAAACTAGGTTTTATTTAATTAAAAACTTAAAATGAAATTAACATAGCTAATCTAGTTATTTAGTGAAAGCAAAAACCCCATTCCAATTGTACCAACCCAGAAGACCCAAATTATGGTTATTTCTTTGACTAAATGATTAAATATTTGTCAGCGCCATCTTGCGGTAAATACAACGAATGAATAGATAGTTGTTAATGAGCAAGGTTTACTTTGGATAAACTAAATCAGATCTTAATAGAACCCAACTACTGAAGGGTTAAAAACGTTGGTATGTTTTTAGCTGTGAAGAATATTTACTTACATATTTGTAATTAGCTATCTCTGTATATTTTACTAGCACTTATGTCTCCAAAGTTCAATTAGGGTTGTCTATAAATTATGTTTGCTTTGAAAAAAAAAAGGTATTTCAAGTTAAAAGTAATTAACATTTTGATTGAAAAATAAATAACAGCAGTTCAAGTAATTAATTGTAAGTAATAATAATTGACTCCTTTTACAGCAAAATCTGCAAGCCAGTAAATATTTTTTCACTGCAAAAACTAATTTATTTTAAAAACAAAATATGCGTCAACTTTCCTGATTAAGAATTCTTTGCCCAATGAACAGAAAAAGTTTGCATTGGATAATTTAAAATGTTATTACAGCGAAAGTTATTGTACGCGGAGAAAAAAAAACACACAGCCGAGCTATTATAAGTGTAAGCTTTTTTTTCTTGTACACAATTTGTTATGCTTAAAAGTTTATTTTCTTAAAATCTAGCTGACACGGAGTATAAATATACGCTAAAAGTCATGTTGCCTAAATAACTTTTTCTTTCTTCATTATTGCATTACCAGAATATTAAACTTCCCCCAACCCATTTTGGGCGTTTCTTTGTATAGTAAAATATTTTCTTTGAAAAATCCCTAAATTAAAATTATATAAAGAAACTCAATTAATAAAAACTGGTACAAGGTGAAAATATCCAACACATTTTAGTGAAGTGAAAATGTTTCCTTTAATTGCACACAATTCGGCATCGAAATTTATTTCACCATCAGCAGATTTTTCAATGGCAAAGGAAATCATTTGTTTTTCGGTTCAGTTAATATGCCACGAAATGTGCGTGACTGAAGTTGTTTTCATCGTCACCACATCTCGCCTTTTTTCCACCTTTTTTCTATTCTTACTATTTCCCAATACTTATGTACCATTTTCATCTTCGTATGTATGGGTGAAGAAATTGTCTGTTAAGATATTGAGAATTTCTCAGTTCTTGGCATTCTTTTTTTTTTTTTTTGTCTTGTGATGCCCAGGTATTGGGAATGAAATTCTGAAACGTGCCCCGAATGAATATAAGTGAAGTAAATTCCTTAGGGTGAATTCCATTCAATATTGATAATCCGATTTCCCAATATTACTTCGTCTTTTTTGCCGCACAGCAATATAATCTACAACCCTTAAGCACCCGCGACTTTCTCAATTTAAATGTAATGGACCGTTTTCTATGCGCGACTTCGACTTGATGTAATTAAATATTCATAAGGTTATATCGTTGATGGGATTTGTGGTTGTCTTGTGTACCTATTTAAATTTATTTAGGTGCGTTGAGGATACGTTTTGAGCGTCTTGTCAGTATTTGGAATAAATTGAAACGGACACCGACAGGATGTTTAAAAGTATCATTTTACATTAAAAATTATGTTTGAATGCAATTCAAAAGAATTTTTTTGTTAATAATGAAAATCTTTTGAATGGGCGATTTACTAGAAAAAGATTTTATGCAAAATTATGGTAATTTTTCCCATTTCACAATGGAAATATTTTCAACTTCTAGACAAGAATTGATCATAAAATCAACAAAAAGAGTTTGAAAAGTGACATTTATATTTGAATCCTTCATGAATGCCAAAATTGCCTACATTAAGGAGTTATTTTAAATTCAAGCCTTAGTGCTTGTCTAAAGAACAGCTGAAGGTAATAATTGCCTTCCTCAGCATAAACTCAACAATTAAATTCATGTTTTGAGTTGATTATACTTATAATTGGTAACTGCTCGACTCACAACATGGTAAACGTGTTGAAAGTCCTCTTTGTAAACATTGCATTGCTTTGTGAACTACAACGAATAATGATTTCCATCGTTGAGTGAAAATTCTCCACAACAAAATTCAGAAAACAATTTCATCGGCTCCAGTAAGTTTTTCGCTTCCGCTTCCTGAATTTAATTGGCATCATTCAAAGTGTAGTAAATTACCGCATGCATGCAGTCCTCAAACATGCATTTCAATCTTGCACAGAGTCTTCCATTTCAATGATTCAATCATTAGGTGCAGAAACTTTGTATACGTACGTCAATGCACTCGTATACATCCCAGACACAATTTCACATCCGCACAATCAATTTGCCCCATCGAATATGATGTGACTCTAATGAACAAGCAATCGATGTCAATTCATGCGCAAGCATAATTTACAAACTCTCACCCCTCCTCCCACCTTGTTGCGGCACCCTCCCATGATACACCACAAACTCTTTACTGGCTGTACAGCGTCATTGCAATTTCGAACATTAAACTCAAATTTAATTACTTTGAGTCTCATCTGGTGCAAAAACTCTGATACGTTTACACTTAAAAGTTTTGTTTTTGTGGCACTACTTAGAACTATGCGCTAATTCAATGGCTTCTTGTGGCATAGATTGCAATTTAAGGGTAAAGTTTCGTTGTACAATATTATTTTTCAAAGAATTTAAAAACAAGAAACCGCGAGATATTTTTAATTTATGACGACCGAGTGGGGTTTTAATGGATTCTTACATTCACACACTTTTTCAATAAAAAGATAATGATGCAGAACATACCTTGAGTCCAAAAAAAATGGTCCAGAAAAAAAAGTGTGAATTCGGGTTCTAATTTCCGGAAGATTTTTCAGGATGCCTAATTAATTTTTTATTTATTTTAAGATCACATCTAGTCAAGGTCAAGTTAAGGCTATAAACATTTTTATAATGCAAAAATTTCAAGGTCACACTATTGGTATCTCGAAAACCTTAAATATTTCTGAAATTTTTCTTTTATATCATTGTAGCATCCAAAAATAGAAAAGCTTTGCAGCAACATTTCAAGGTCAAAATCTAAAAACTCAAGGTTACATTTCTTACATCTCAGAAACCTTGAATTTTTTTTTTTTGAAATGTTTCTTCAACATTAGCTTTGAGAAAGAGAAAAAACTTTCTAGACAATTTCAAGGTCAAAATCTGAAAATTTTTCACACCCCGTTGTATTTTGTACCAGAACGTAATAAAATAACACCTCGCTTTCCCTGCCATATAGTTTGTTTTCCTACATTTAAGTATTGTAGAAAATAACAAGCATCTGCGGTTTTTTTGATGCTGCTGTGCTTCATGTCTGTCGTTGAACCGCAATGCTTTTTCATTGAATGCGCCTAAAATTTGGTGTCGTAAATTGTTTGAAATAAATATTTAACACACGCAGAGAGAGAGTGAAGCTTTCAAGCTTAATTTATGACCATTTAAAACATAACAAGGCAGCACATCCTTAATGGCAATTCATATTAAAACGTAAACTTTATTGGCTTGTTATGACGCTGTTCTTCAATCCCCATGCATGTATGTTGTGCTCGCAACGTTAATGGGGTTGGCTATTTTACTTCTCACTATAAAGTCGTTTATTTTTAATGATCCTTCATCACTTGTGTGTTGTTCGTTTTTGTGGGTACATGCACAACTAAGGGTATAAGTTTCGGTTACATTTTGGAATACACAAGTTTGTTTTTGGATGCACTTTCGTTACACCTTTATATGTAGTTGTTAAATCAAAAGTTTTCTAATCATGTTACATTTTTAATGAAGTTAAAGCAACATGAGTATTGAGTATATCGAATTAATTATTTGAAAACACTCGACTTTGAATGTTTAACTTCATAATTTACTTGAATTATTTGGGACGACATAGAATGTGGATTTAAGCACTTAAAAAAGATAAAATAAACAAGGTGAACTTAAAATGCACCCTTAAAATTCAACAACATTTTCAGCAACATCCAACAATGTCAAAAACGAATTCCCATAATTAAAGCGATGACAAATCAAAATGAAAAAGGCATGCCATTTTACAGAATGATGCTTCACATTTTGAAATATCTGTCTGGAAAAGTATTTCCGTATTAGGAAAAAGGAATCAGAGTGAAAAACTATATTACAACATGCAACTTTTTTTCTGCATAAATTCTCCACAATACCCAGGGCACAGACTACAGAGTAGCTGATGACACACAGCACACATCTAGGACATATAGCCCATCGGGAATTCTATGCGTATTTAAGTCACGATTCATATTCTGATGTAAATGTACTTATGTCAGTACACAAAATTATTATGTGTGAATAATGTTAAAGAATTGTTTTTTTTTATTTCCAGTCACTTTAATGTTGCATCATCATCATCATGCTTTGCACTATGAATCCGGTCTGTATTATGTCCTGACACAACAGTTTGCTCCACACTGGGCTATTCTGCGCCACGCCCACTTGCAGTTTGATATTTCAAGTGTTCATCTAAAATGACATCTCCTTTGTCTCCTCGTTTCTACAAGTTTAAAAGACAGCTTTCACTGGATCATCCTCATTTCCTAACAATATTTTTGAAATAAAATTAAAGTAAGGAGCTAAATTGAAGACATAAAAACGATGTTAATACATAATTATTTCTACTTTAAAATAATTTAAATTACATTTCATTTAATTGGAAATGAAAATAGTTAAGCCATCCATAAAATTGTGGGTTTCTTAATTGCTTTTCACCCAAATGCTTCAGACCGTTTTTGTGTGTTGCCATTTTTTTTTTAGGAAATGAGGTTGTAACAATAACATGTACAAGAGTATTGTGCTCACGACACTCTTGAGGGCAGTGCTAAGCTTGTTTTGCACAATTGTGTGGTAGAGTTTGAATTTAATTTTCCGAACATTTCGACGTTCTAATATAGCTTAATGTTTTCAACTTAGATATAGTTAATCCCCTAGAATGGGGGTTAAACGTTGGAAATAATTTAATTTAATTTTTTTTTATAATAGTTGCGTTCTATTGAGATCTTATTGAGTTTATTTTTAAATTTTATATGCAATTTAAAAACAAAACTAATTTTTCTATTTTCTATGGTTTACTCATTTAGTATATTTATTAGTTTATTGGCCGCAAGTGGCGCTAAAAATAATTAATAATTAAGTCAAGGAATTAAACATATAATTTGGGTTTTTAGGTACGATTGTAACCAGAATTTCTCTCAATAACTTATGGTTTTAATTGAATTTAACGAATTTTTATGTTAATTAATTATGGTTATAACTACATAAAACGTACATTGTTTATTTTGCCAACAAGTGATGCAGCATTTTATTTCAAAACGAGCGCCACCTGTTGTCGACTGGAGGAATTTTTTTTTGTTTAAAATATAAAACAAATATCGTTTTGTTGAAATAAACTGAGTGAGATCTCAATAGAACGCAACTATTATTGTAATTTGTTCAAACATAATTTTTTTTTAACATACTGTTAACAATTTTAAAACTGTTAATTTTCTTTAATTCTCTAATTTATTAATTTAATATGCACAGCCTCCTTAAATTATGGTTTTTCTGTATCAAAAGCTTTAATGAAGCCTGGAAAACAAACAAAATTTAATTTTAGGTTACGATTTGTTCCGCTGAATTAAATCAGATTAAAATAAATATACTATATTTTGTGTGCAACAAATAAGTAAATCAATCACTCTACACTAGCACTCTAAGTACATCAACTATGCTGTGGCAACTGTTACACAAAACGAAACCCTTATCCACATCCCACAATATACCTTTGCAATTACATGTTATTTATTGTACGTACGCTGATTTGTTTGATATTGTGGGAATAATACACGTTGCATGAGTGGTTTACATAACACGACTATGTACATGCGATTTTGTATTCAATTTTGATCGTTCCATTGAATTCAAGCTCCAGAGGAAATACACTTGAGTGTCCTTGAAAATGCATGCGAATCGTGAAAGTAGTACGCACTTGAAATGCTGCACCGACTATATTTTTAATGTTAACTGAATCAACCATGAAATGGCAGAACGATTGTGTATTATTTACTAAGGTAGCTATTGACTGGAGGGATCACGAACATAAATTACAACTATAAAAGCACTCCCATATAATTCTGTGCACAATATTTGTGTGTGAATATTAACTGCGTTGGATAAAGTTAGTTATTCGTTATTACTAGACGTTATAATTGCAAGGCATAATGTGATCTCAAACGGTTTAGGCAAACTACACTAATTGCTTAATTGCTTTCGTCGTAATGTGCAATGTGCAATGTGCAAGCACTTGTGTCTTACACGAGTTTAGGTGCAAAGCTATTAAACTGAAATGCTTTTCACTGAAATACCATGCTAATCTTAAACTTGATCTTTTCAACAGTTTAATTATTGTACTTGAGCACTTACTATTAATACTCGTACACGGTTTTATTTAAAAAATGCGGAAATATGTTTCTTCAAATAAATGCAGACAAGAATGTGTTTAATTAAAAAAAACATATTTCATTTTAGGTTCAAATACATTTTAATTAAATTAAATTGTTTGTGTTTTAGAAATTATTAAAAAATTTGTTTATACAGTGAGAATTATTAAACGGCAATCGATAAATCAATTTTCGTTAAAATAAGCGGAATATGTTTTTATTCGATTACAAAAAACATTAAATATTATTTTGCATAAAATTACGATTAAACAAATAAATTTAATGATTGCAAATATCACAATTTTGCCATACAGCAGACTGAAATATAAAGCATCCTTTTTTCGCAAACAAAGCTTTCCTCATTATTTCAGAAATGAAAGAAACAAAAAACGAATGAAAAATGCCCGCAAGAGTTTTAATTACAGGAACTTTTTTTGCAAACTGCACATACTAAAAATAATAAAAATAACTAAATGAAATTTTATATTATAATCCAATGATGAATGATTAATGTTAAGAGAATTAATAGAAATACTTATTAAACGTAAATATGAATAAGTACCACATTCAAATTAAGTTTAGCATATTGGTTTCCAAAGCTCAATAATTAAAAAATTGTTAAGGCTCGTGATTTAAAAATAATAACAAAGCTTACATTGTTTATATTGTCACATAATAGACAAGCAACCAATCTTTTGAAGCGGGATAATTGAACAACATGCGATAAAAAGTACAATACTGTAAAATTCATTTTGTTTTACTACAGCCTCCTTCATTGTGAATATGAGATGCATTGCTGCATTTTCAAGTTTTAATTGTATTTATTAATTAATTGGCATTTTGTGAGTTCAAACATATTATATTAAACATAAATGAATGGGTGGAATTGAAATATTTGATATTGTGAATGAAATGTAAAATAATTTCTATTAAAAGTTATTCCTATGAAGAATGGGGATGGTTTTTAAGAGATTTTTATCGGTTGAAGTATTTGTGCTGATTGTTTTTTCAAAAAAATTTATTCAATAAATATGTTTATTGTTTTAAATTAGGAAGGATGCAATTAAAAGAGGATTCTTAATTTCTCTCTAAAACCTGAATAATTTTGATTTATCACTGCGAGAGGATGTAATTAATGAATGACTAACTAGTAGACTAATTATTATTGTGATAAATTATAAGTTTACATTACTTAAACAAAGCTCATAATTTTCAACAAAATGTCGTCGATTTCATTTTATTTCCTTTCAGAATTAAAACCATGAATCCTTTCCAAAGTTTCCATTGATTCAATCCTCCACAATACAGAAAGTTCAATGAATAATCATTTACACTCACGAAGCATTGTGATCTTTGAAGTAAAACTTGCCTCAAAAAAATATAAAATCTGTCCCAATTACATTGATTAATTGCATCCTTATGTGCTTTCAAATGGTCAACAATGAACACTTTTGTCCCACCATCATTATGTCAATGAAATTCATTATTTGTTAAATGAAATCTCAAACAGTGTCCGCATACATGACGCATTCCTATATTATATAAACGCCCAATCGTAACCCCTTTTGTGTGCCGGCTCGACTATTTTATTAACAGGGACAACAAAAAATTGCGCAAAAAACCCAATAATGGATTATTCAACTCTTTAGGCGTAAAGGTACATGGGGTGGCCTTTTTTTTTTGGGTGTGTAAAAAGTCTATCGAATCAGCAGAACAAAGCATTCGCCGATACGATTGATGTATGCCTTGATGGGATGTAGTGGGACCAAACTCCCATTCAGGGTACATTTGTGTACACACCATCCTGTGTTGGGGGAGGGGGATCGATGCTATTGGGATGGACAAATGTCCCATCATGTATAATGCAACCATCATTTTTATGAAGAGTTGTTAAATGGCATTTGATAAACTTAATTCACATAAAAATAATGTATTTATGTGGACCGTGAATCGATAAAAGTTTTTAAATTGCCTTTTTAATACGTCGGGTGGAGCCCATCAAAGGTACGTGTATAGGCGCACCATTATTGTTCTATTATAAAGTTTTATGTTACGATTTGGGGACAAAAAAATAAGGGAGGGTTTTCAATGGGTCGCAGTTTCGATTTTATTTAAAGTGCTTATTTTTTCGTTGTTAAAAGGGCTTAATTTAAACTTTTAGCTTTAATTGAAAATTGGATTACACCATTTTGTTTTCGTTAAAATATTATTTTGATTTTGTTACGTTTTTAAATCAAAATGAATATTTTTAATAAACGAAAAAAACTCGTGGGGAACTATTTGTGAATTTATTGACGACTGAATTTTCGTTTGAAATTGCTGCTTTTGTTGTGAGATTTGAATAATGTAAAATATTATAAATAATTCAAAGAACGAAGGGTTGTTAATTTTCATTGCGTAAATATGACCTTGAAATCTTCAGCAAGATTTCTTATCTTATTAAATCCTACAATAATGTGAAAAAAATTCAAAAATGTTTAAGGTTTCTGAGATATAAAAAGTATGACCTTAAATTTTTTAATTTTTGACCTTGAAATGTTCAAAAACTGTTTTACAAAAGCGATCTGTTTTTTAAAGGAATTACGTGAAATTTTCTAAAATATTTAACGTTTCCGAGATATGGAAGGTTGACCTTGGACTTTTGATTTCGAGTTAGAAATGTTTGACAGATTTTCCATCTTCTTTTTGCTAGAAGGATCAAATTTAGGGATATATGTGGTAAATGCAGTTTTGTTTAGAACTCCTTTACGGATAAATTGTTTAAAACTAAAAAAAGTAAGAACTAAGAGTTTTGACCTTGCATTTTTTTTACAACGATCTAATAATATTTTTTTCGTCATTAAAACAAATATTGTTATTCGCAAGCTATTCCCATATTGTCATCCAATACAGAAGCGCATTGCATTCCCCGTTCACACACACGCACACCCCAAAGTGCATTTCTAAGCCAGCCAACTCGACATGCAAGCATAAACGCAGTAATTCGCTTACAATGCGGCACAATATCCCATAACAAAACAAAGTATGTGCTTGTGCAACCAGGCTGGCAAAGCAAGAAAGAATGTTTGTGCTAAAGTTCACAGCAAATTCTAATGGACACCGGTATACTCGCCTTAACAATTGAATAGTTGAAACAACAATATACTCTGCAGTATGCAGCATATGTGCAAAAAGCCAGATAGAAAATTTTGCTGCTGCAGTTTGTGGTATTTTCTACAGTGTTTCTGTATATTGTGATGAAATCAACGAGTATGCCCAACGGTATATTGATCTGGTGGTGGATGATGGTAAGAAAGTTGGTCTCAACCACCAGCTATTCGATTAGAATTTTTAATAACACATTTTAGAGTAGTAACTATACCGTTTGAATATTGCTTTGCTGCACAAACAGAACGATGCACAATCTGCTCAACATGCATCCGGTAGCATGGGAAATTAGTTTGTTGGAAAAACTTGGGGTTCCTTGTTTTGGTATCAAGCGGATTAATAATTAATTTTAGTTTACAAAGAATTAAAATTTTTCATAGAAGTTGAAAACTATTTTTTAGAAATTAAACCATAATCAATTGAATATCACCCTTTTGTACAGTTTAAATAATACCATTTTATTTTAGGTAGACGTGCATCGTTTCTATTAATGCTGTCACGTCTCATCAAGGTGTATTATTATGATTACACTATATAGCAAAAATTCATTAAGAAAATTACTTTTTGTTATAAATCCCTCATATTTCTGTCAGACTTGAATATATCTTTAAGCATGATATTGTATTTGTATCACATTATCCAAATTGCACATGCCACAATTAATAATATTGAATGTGCTCGCCGCTCGCTTCGCTTGCGTCTACTTTGGTTAAGAAATTTGAATTCCAGCAACAATGATGCACAATATACGGGAGCACATCTTATTCATCTGCTAAAGTGATAAAAATGTCATCATAAATACTCACTCTCGTAAGTCGTATCTAAAGTTCTCGTACGTTTTAGCAATTTTTATAATTACTTTTGTGTCTCCATAACTTTTTTTTCATTTATTGTTTATGAACAAAAAAAAAACTGCATCGCAGGAAGAACGGGGTGCGATTTTGTATGCTACTGGTGCTCAACTACATTTTAATAAATTTTTTCTGAGATATGGAACATGCGACCTTGAAATTTCTGATTTGATCTTATTGGTTTTTGTCCAAAATTGATACTTTTAATAAGATTAGCGATAATGTAGAACATCTTATTACCCTAAAACATACAGTTTTTGAAATATTTATTTTCATTATAAAAATATAGTCTTTAGTTTTAAAATTTTGACCTTGAAATGTTGAGCTAGTTTTCTTATTTTATTTAATTCTACAATAATGTGAAAAAATAATTCAAAAATATTTTTGTTTCTGAGATATAAAAAATTTGACCTTGAATTTTTCGACTTTGGCCTTGAAATGTTCTGCAAGTTTTCTTTCTTATTTAATCCTACAATAATCTGATTTGATGATGATTTTCTTTTTGACATTGTGTAAGGTGAATTCAAATTAAAACGGTCTTTACCGTTAATAAAAAAATTAAACTGAGTATATTAATATACTAAAACATTTATTACTTACTTTTTATTATTTACTTGCTACAAATTTTTTCCTGAAATGATGTTCTACATAATACATAGAAACATACGTTTTTCGCATAAATTACTAATGATTCATGTACACGATGTATGTGCAATGTGCAAGTTTTGAAAATGAATACGCATAACATCATAATATTTTAATGATAATCCAGGAACTACATAAACTCGTAAAGTTCTCGTGTACTTTAGTTTTAATATTTTTATGAATGCAGAATGCTAATTTATTCCATGAAATAAAAATGTATGTACAAATAAACAATTGAATAAATGCATCAGCATTTTTTAAGCAACCCGGTTTTAAAATAAACTAGGTAAATTTGTATTTAAAGGATAACAAGTTGGATTACAATTAAGTGTGAAAAATTGCATTGCATTAGTAGGAGTATATGGAAAATAATGGGAGTGCACTATGAAATGAGATTATCATAATGTTTATAATATTTGTACATTTTTTTAAAAGTTGAATGAGTCTGTTGTTTCATTTTTACTGTATTTCGTCAAAATTTGCAAAGTGATTAAATTAATGAATAAAAAAAGCTTGTCCAAAATTTATTCATGTTTCTGAAGCCAACAAAATCTTATAAAACCTTCGCTAAATGTAACAAAAATATTATAAAATGCATTTAAGTACGCGAATTGGATGCATCTGCAATCGTTTAGTAAGACGTTTTCAACATTCAAGCCAAATGCAAGTTTAATGGTTTCCAGTAGTGTCAACGTTGCGGTTATAACATCAAGATGTTTTCTGCACTAGCTCCTAACCATACACCCACATTGCACACGAAACAGCGACAATATACGAACAAATTGAGATAAATTGTCGTGTGCCTTACACCCTGGCAACTTTCTTTCATGATCTGTACAACTAACCAATAGATAAGAATCCAAGCGCACTCCCACTCGTGCGAATAACAAATGGTTCACGAGACTCTGACTGTCGCAAAGCTCAAGAACGAAAATTCCTTGTGTTAGGGGTGCCAAGAATCAAGTGCAAACATAAATACGAAAGTGGGACGAAACTGAAAAGAAAGACTCTTCTGTGCTGCTTTACCGAACCACGATAATAGATACCTACGTCCCTTTTATATCGTATAGACAAGGTAAATGCGTTGAAGATAAGCGATAGAATATAAACCGACGATGTATCAAGGGATAGATAAACGCCCTGTACAAATTGGAACGACGACGCGAGGTCGCTTTATCAGAGTCTTTGGGTGGGGTGTGAAAAATGTAGCAAAATGTCTGCGCGCCAACAATGGAGTTGCGTTTAAATTATGCGGGCTTCAATATTGGATCATGGCCCACACAATTAGTCACATATTCGATGTTGGTGGGTTCTCCATTGATGCATTTTTCATCCACCAGATGTGTCTTTTAAGTTGTCTCAATAAATATTGAAGAGTTTTTACATTTTGACCTTGAAAATTTCTGCAAAAACTTTCTTTTTCTCTTAGCAACAATAATGTGGAAGAACATTTTCCAGAAATTCATGGTTTCTGAGATCTAAGAGACTTTGGTTTTTAAGATTATGACCTTGAAATGTTCTGCAAAGGTTTTTATTTTTTTCGAAGTTAAAATAATGTGAATATTATTATTTTTTAATTCAAGGTTTCTGAGATGTTAATGTATGACCTTGCATTTTAAGATTCTGTCCTTGAAATGTTCTGCAAAGGTTTTAATCTTTTTGAATGCCACAATTATGTGACAGAAAAACTTAAAAAAAAATTCAAGGATAAAAATAGTGTGACCTTGAATTTTTAGAGATGTAACCTTGAGAAATGTGACCATGAATTAAAATTATTCATAAATTATTTTATTTTATTAATTTTTTTTTAAATGTGAGAATCTATGAGTGGTTATAAATTAATACAAAAACTAAGTAAATAATGATTGAAGAAAAATGTAAGGCCCATAAAAATAATTTGTCTACTCGTGCACCATCGTCGTTTGTTAAAATTACAAAACAGACATATTGCACATAAAATATCGCTTACACCTTTCACTGCCTACAGTGTGGTGGGTGAACTCTGCACCTTACACCACACATGACGCCATTACCTCCGTAAAGGGTAGACACCTCCCATACGTGCAGGTGCAAACGCATTATATTTGACACATGAAGAATAGTTAGACTTACACATGACTTCCATACAAAAGTGCACACATATATTATGAGGCGCGAACTAACCTTTGTCGCCAGCAGCAATCTGCATCCTTTGCCTCGCTTTTGTGACATTCTTCCCTCGTTGAATTATGAAGATTGTCTGAAACAAATAGCGCACGTGGATGATACTCTGCGTTCCATAATGTGGAAGAGACGAGCCGCGCTGCCATGTTACAATGAGATGACTCTGAAAGAGATGATGTTTCAATGTGATGGCGAAATGAAGGACGACGACTTAATGGTACATCATGTAAACAAAATGTCAACATACAATTCACTTGGAAAGAATAACAGCTATTCTTCTTGGGGGTTGTTCTTGTGAGTGTGTGCATCACAGTGTTTTTCATTTTTTTTTTCCTGCAATATTTTATGCTCTCTCTGGTGTCCTTTTAGAAAACTTATGTTACATCACAGCAAATATAAGGAACGGGGAATAAATGGATGTGAATTGTGAGCTGTGTAGCACATTGTAAAAAGATGTTGTGTCACAGCAGAGTCGACTCCTTGCGTGTTGACATTTCTGACATTTTACAATTAAAAAGGATATTTGCCAGCGTTTATTTGATGTACATAAATAATTTGTATTTATGTACATTTATTTGGAGAGGTTTTTTGTGTAACCAAACATGTGTAACGTCTGTTACAAAGTACCAAATATGTACACAAGTTCAAGGTTTATTCAGTTCTATTATTTATGCTCTTTTAAATGTCATTGCAATGTGCCAGAATGGTTGCCGAAAGTAAACATATTAATATTTGCTAAGCATTACACTTGAGAAGACAATTCATGGGCACAAGAAGTCGTTGGGCAGAAGAACGAATATCATTTTAAGCGTTACACAATCCTTCGCAGAATGGTAATCGCTGAAAATAGCGGAATTATTAATTAAAGTGCATAGACAAATCGATTCCCGCAATCATTTTTGGAATTAGTTACTTTTTTCACGAACCGCGATTTTTTGAACGGTTTTTGCGGTTAATTTTGGCGTTTAAAATATGCATATGTTGACAAATACTTGTGCAAAATTTCTTAACGATCCTATTTACTGTTTTAGCTTTATTAATTTCCCACAAACACACGGTCGCTTATATTTTTAAATTAAAGTTTTTCAAATTAATGGGACTTCCCAATTCTAATTTTACTGACTGGAGTGTTATCCTGTCAGTTCTCAAATACGCCTCTGAGAAGTTTGAGACAATGAATAGGACAGAACCTTTTTTTATCACTCCAAGTGAATGCTGTCTTTGCGGAAAGACTTGTAGAAACAAGCAGACAAAGAAAGATATAATCAAAAAATGGTGGACTGGACTGGTCATGGCGAAACCAAAGACTGGATTTTAGCGCCGTGTATAATTATGATGAAATTTTTTTTTAAAGTTCTACATAATTAAACGAATATTTCAAGTTCAAAAAAAAATTCTAATAAATTTACGATAAACTTTACGACGATTATCGTACTTTAAAACTCCACGCTGCATCTCAAAATGAAGGCATTGATAAAACATATGTCACACCACGCCACAACGCCAACATACGCCACTTCCGCCATCATAATATGATGTACACATTGCTGCCTTTGGGGACACGATCCACAAATTACATGTCATACAAATTTGCCAAATATTTTCGCAAATCTTGTAATACCCCGAGTAGCCTCAGGGCGTGAAAACGTTTCCTCTCTTCGTGCACAATCTTGTATTGCTTTTGTGTGTGTGTGCGATTTATTTAAACATTTTTATTACGAGAAATGGCCAAAGAAAACTTCAATCAGTTGTCGCTGTTACCAGAGAATTAAAGTCACTGAACATTTTTGACAGAGCTCTAGTGAAGTCAGCTTAAATCATGAAACACAAGCAATTTGCTTCACATCCTCACTTGTTTTGGGGTATTTTTTTTATGGGTTTACTTGCTTGAGAAGGAAGAATAAAGCTCCTTGTTAGATGGATTTGGTGAAAACGCACACGATGTGTATGTAGGAAAATATTTATTAGAACATTTTATTGCCGAAGGGTGTTTTATGACAGCTCAAAAGCCTTTTAGTTCCAAATATTTGTAAGACCGTTTGAATGCAGTAACGTCCTTTATATTGATCCCTTAAGTAAGCTGTTTATTTTTTCGCATGGATATTTAAACGCAGATACTGGAAATAAAATAAATTGTCTGATAAATGCTTAAATAAATAAATTGTGCGCGGATAAAAAGTCAGCAATTTCAAGGACACATTATTATTTCTTTAAGACTTAAGTGCCAACATCTTTTAACAACATGTTGAATTTTATGGCTTTAAAAATCTGTAAGAATCATAATTAAATATAGATTTAATCATTAGCAAAACTACTTAATTCCTCCGACAAAGAGGAAGAAAGACGAGATAAAACTCAGTCCGTGTCCCAATTCGAATACATACTTCTCCCCATTCAAATATTTGGGGAGGAATGGGCCATTCTTCATTGCAGTGGTAAACTGCTACAGCTGGTAACATTCAACATTAACGCGGCACCCCATTGCCACTAAATTGATAAATGAGCACCACCAGCGCAGCTCCCATATTATTACAGTTCACCATTGAGTTCACCCTGCGGCTTGCATTTGTGTGTAATGTGTTTTTAAAACCAAAAAATATGTTCATCATCCAATTTTGAGCATTTTAATTTATTGCCCAGTGACAATTGTGTTCTCCATTTAATTGCCAGACGTACACCAAACATTGTGGAGTGGCGACAAAATGTGGCTGCCCGCACCATGACATCGAAAAATGAAAAAATAAAAATTCACAATTTAATGAATATTATTGCTTTAATTAATATTGTGCTTTGTCGCTTTAATGAGGTGCGGTGATACCCACTGATATGTTGCACTCTCAGTTACACGCTTTGCTGAATATTATTCTGTGTTATAAATGTTGAATGTGGTGACCTGACCGCAAAGTTTTTCATCAAATGTTGCAACCACGGTGCTGTATGTTATGTACTGGTCAGTTTCTATGTTCAACCGCCCTTGAGAGTGTGGACCAGTTCTACCGGTTTGGCTAGACATGCAATAAACTTCACCATTGGTTTGGCGCTATGGTCAACATTAAATTGAGTTCTGAACTTTTGGCGGTTTCATGTTTTTTTGCTTTTCCCTTTTTTTTTTTTTTTGCTAAACACTAAATTTATATAATTAATGATCGCCTATAAACTTTTTCTCTACCATTTCCTTTTTAATATTTTTACCATCCATGCAACAACATTTAACTCGATGGTATAAAAGTATAGAACAACAATATCAACTAACTTCACGACTCTAGGATAATAAATTAACGAGCAACTTCATACACGGACGTTGCGGAATGCATATATAGTTACACATGTGCATACTTTTCCAGTACGTGCAAACGCTGCATTGCATTGAAGAGCTTTTCCACCCTTACGGCAAATGCTGTATACATACTTGCCACTGCATTCGCGTACGTCGTATACATTGCGACACTGCAAATTAAACACAATAGAAAAAATTCTTGCCAGTATATTTTTAAAAGTTTTATGCACTTTTTTAATCAACTAGTCCAGTGTTTTGTTGCTGTCGTTGTTTGTTTTAATTTTTCCCCCCAATGCGTCTGTTGCATGCTCTCTTCCGGGGGAAGAGGATGATTTTGCCGGGGCTCCTTTTTGCGCAGCCCTCATCCGCTCATTCGGTTTCTATTTTCTTCCTTCTTTTTTTTCCCAATGAAATGGGGACCATTATGTAATGTTCATATATGCATTGTGTCAGTGATATGGTTTGCAGTTAAGGACTATATTTCGTAGGTACAGGGAGAAATGCAACCCATACACATGCTCGTAAATGTGTAGTGAGAAAGGAAATGCCCCCAAACCGAATGCAACAACACACAATGCGCTTTCTAACATATAAAGTTTATTCTGGAAAATGAATAAATAAATAATGAATGTTTGTTTGTTTTGCGAATTCGGTTTACGAGTCTCTCTCTCCTTTCTTTTCCTCCCTTTTTTTGTGACAGCGGGCTTACACATATTACATGCATGCAACAAAAGCAACAACAAAAAAACCTACTTGAGTTATATGGTCGCCACATACTTGCTGGTCGGCATACGTGAGGATGTAGGGAATTTACGGAAATATTCACATTTATATGTCGTAATATGTTTTTTTATAAATGGCGCGATTGTGCATGACAAGCTGTAAGATTTTAAGGAATTAGGCCTCAAGGTCTGAAGGACAGAAACCAGAAACAGAAACCGAATCAAACGCAAAACATTCAATACTATTTTATATATTAAATTCTGTTTCTGTTTTCGTGAATCGTGCAGCAATACAAAACAGAAACAGAATGTGCAAAAAACGGAGAATGCATTCATAATTCACAGGATTCAGCCGGCAGATATTCATACATCGCGTCGGTTCGAGTTGTTTTTGTTCTGTCGTCAACGGTCAAACTGACATTTTCTGTCGGTGTGTTGTTGATTCTGTTTCTGTTTGTCTTCTTACATTAAATGGATTTATTTTATTATTACCAAAGTACAATTTCCTTATTTAATTCAGGGATTATTAAATAACAATAATTATTGGTGCCACCAGTAGATTGTTTTTCTTTTAATTTAAAGTACTTGAATTTAATTTTAAAAGTACACCTAAGGATCTAAATTCTACACGATTTAAAATTGTACAGCACGAGTTATTGGCGCAATGCTACAATGAAATTATTGAAATCCTTTTAAAAGTTTAAAGAAATATAATATTAATTTAAAAAAAAAAAAATTTATAATCAATTTAATATACGATTTCTTGATCGCTATGTTATTTTTACCACCAACATTTTAATAAATTTGCAACTGTGACTTTTCAAAGATATTGAAAAATCCCTCTTACATTAAAAAATATAAGTAATTTTAAAATAATTTGGCTGCACTTTTTTACATCATTTTTCATTTCCTCACTCCACTATTTTGCAAAAGTAGACGCTACATGACTTTGAGGAGTGTTGCGTTTTGTTTGAGGCTGCAGTAACAGGCGACATGGATGTTCACAATTCACATGTCAAATAAATAGCATTAATAGAAACACTTTCGGACACCATGCATTTTATTCGTCTCTGTGTCAGGGTGATTGTGCTACAACACATAATATAAGTACAGCAAAGGGACGCAGATTTCTGTCATTGTCGGAAACAACTGAGTGTGTTATTATAAAACACTTTTATGCAATTTTGTTGTTCTTGCATTTTTTTTTTTGGTTACATCTTCCGAGTTCAGACAGAGAAGGGACGAGTTTTTTGTACAATTGTATAATGCTCAAATAAATAAATAAAATGTTTTATATGTTTAGGTGGAAAATGAGAAACAAGTAAAGAGGAAAGAAATGTCACAGGATGTTATATGTTTTAAAAAGTTTCGTTGCTGGATTTACAATTAATGTTTACGATGGATAAATGAAAAAGGAATTACTAGTTTATACTTTAAAGTTTAAATTGAAGTTGAATTGAATTAATTTTTAATCAGTCATTTAATGTAAACATGTTATTAACTTCAAAAATTGGTTTCTAAATTAAAAATTATTAAACTAATATTATGTTGGGACTTGTGCATTTCTCAATAACTATTTAAAGCTGCACAAACTTGCAAGTCAAGTAGACCGTATGAATAATACAAGGAATGATAAAAAATGCTAATAATTCAGGATGTCTTCAACTTGCTGAAATGGAGAAATTCAATTAAATTTAATGAAATTACTCACAAACTTCAAATCCACTTCTTGTCTGTTTCCCTTTTCAGCATGACGTACACTTCGCAGTTCCCTTCAAGCTCCCACACACACACACACACACACACACACCAACCAATGTGCAGCTTTTGATGGGGAACTGCATAAAATTACACCGACTTTATCTACACATAAAATAGTAAAACGAATGTCTTCCCTTTCGGAAATAAAAAACGTAATTTAATTGAATGGCTAGGCATACTCACAAGTCACGAGTATTCGAGTATACATTATAAGCTCTACTCTATGGCTCTCAGTGTGACCTCAGCTTGAGTAAAAATTATACATTTTTAATGGTTGGCGTAAACTCATCCGTCTGCAGGCGCATAAGTTAATTAATCTCGGAGTTTACCTGCATTTCAACATTACTGCATTTTTATGCAGGTAGAGAGAAAAAACAACCAACATTGTATAAAGGAAATGCTGATTTGTGAGTTTGTGGTTGAGGAAATTTGGTTAGCAAAGTAAAGAATAGTGATTTTATTAACTTGCTTGAGGCTGGATTGGGGAGTGGTCTTTGTTTAAAAAACAGAAGATTATGTTCGCTCCTTTGCATCATAATTAATATTCTTTTAGCTTCCCAAATAATAGAAATATTTTAAATAAAATGGACTGCAGTTTAATTATTGCAAGATGATGTAATGAGATTTTTTTGTGTTTTGACTATTTTATTGTAATTCGTTAAACTTTTAATTAGTATTACCCTAAAGGTAAAGTGAAGTAAGTCGTCCTTGGTTTAGTGTCTGGAGAAAATTCTACCAATTAAGAAAATTAACTTTATTTTGACAAACAAAAACGGGTGTGTTCATGGAGAAATTTTTTTTTCTAAAATTAAAAACGCTTTTGCGAATTTCAATAAAGTTTTTATAAGTTTTCACAGTAATTAATAAAATTGTGCCATTTTTGAAAGGCCAATCAAGGTCACGTTATTTAATAAATAAAACCAAAAATCAAAATTTTCATAATCGTAAAAAGTTATTTGGGGAAATATTTAAATACTTTCAAAAAAGATCTCAAAAACGGTTTAAACCTGTTTTTAAATATTACATGAATAATAATATTATTAGAAAAGTTATACTTGGTGCAAAAAGGATTCTGTTTTAATAACCAAAAAATAGAATTTGTTAATAAAACTATTTGAAATGTTGATAAGCCCGTATTAAAAATTATTTTATTTTCCCTCGTCATTTAATTTTACATTAATTTGCACTCACAATATGCAAGAATTTAAATCTCAAACTTTTACCCAGCTGAATTCAAACCAATCAAAATCAAATTTACACAAGCATCATTGCACATTCACACACTATATGTAAATGCATTTGCCAATAAATAACATTTGTTAAATTGATTTAACCCCTTCACAACACTGTTGAATGCTTCCACCTAACGTTTAGCCCAATTTAATTTCACTGAAAATGTACACTGTAGCTTTAGGATTCAGTTGAAAAAAGAAAAATCGAATGACGTGATGCGTTAATGTGCTGCCAAAGTTATTTAAAAAATGTTCGAACGCACAACTGTAAACACTTTCAATTAAAATGGCATCAATTAAATTCATCCCGCAGGCGGACATTTTAATTAAACAAAATGCTGGAGGAAATAAGCTGTGCCGACATTGATATTAATCAATTAATGGAATGGAAGAGAAATTGATTTATTAAAACAGTACCATCGCATTTAAATGCATTTTGAAAAAATAATAAAATAAAACAACAACTGGGGTAAAATTTTACAGAAACATGGCGAATCATTGCGAAGGCATTTAATTTCACATAACAAAAGTCTTTATCGTACAATAAATCGAGTGTTTTGGTATTAGTTTTGAATGTAAAAGGTCGATTCAATTCCAAGTTTTCACATAGATCTTAAGAGAAAATGTAGATGCCGAAGTAATGGTAACAAAATAGATTCAAAGGACAATTAATTATTTAGGAAATGTTGTTCTTAATAAATTTGTGTAAATAAGGCTTCCTAACACGACTTAAAATTATAAATTTGTGTCTTTTAAGTCAACTTTCAAGGTCAAAATTTAAAAATGTCAATGTCATGCTTTTATTGTGTCTCTGAATCCATTTTTAAAAATGTTTTAAACTGTTAAAAACAATGATGTCTATTTTTAAACATATTTTTAAGTTGAATTAAATTATAAAGCATGTTGTAAAAATGTTTAAACGAGTTCACAGATACATTAAACATTTTGATAAAACTTCCCTTGACACGTAAAACTCCTAAAAAAAATCGTTTTTTTCGATTGCAAAATAACAAATTTAATTATTTCGTCCTTCAATAAAACTCAATTGAACATGTTTTCTTCACAACTTGTGGTGATTGCCATGTACCTGAGCACGAACATGAGTTGAAATAAATTAAATTAGTTACCGCAAGCACTGAGCACATCGCCCACCCACGGTCACACCTTTTGCATACATGCATACAATTTTCATCTGCGAGGAGCGACCATCAAAGGAGCCAATCTCTTGCACAAGCAATTTCAATCTACACTAATTGGCAAACGTTTCCGTCATAATGTAAATGCTGCATGCAATTATACATTGTACACCACGATGCTTAATTTCTTTAAGTAGCAGTTTGTTATACTATAGATATTCGAGTGCCCGTACGAGAATATTGCTGATCAGACGCACGTAACAAGCATAATGCGCTTCGGTTTGAGTGCGTGACGGTAAAGTGTTTTCACTTATTAGTACAAATATTATAAATTGTGTATATTCCTCGAGGGTTAAGCTTGTTGCTTTCCGGAAGAGTGCGCAAAATGCACTCGTTTTGTATTACATTTCATTTCGAACTGAATATCTAGGTGCACTCTTTCAATACGTGCTTGAAATAAAATGTGCGATTGCTGTTTTCAGTTTTATTTTATTTTTTGTATTTTTGCTACATGGTTCGTTGCTGCGATGATTTGTTATTGCAAATATTTCATCAAATGTAACTTTTCATGCACATACTGTGTGCTTTCGCACCATTCATCACTTCAGTGTAAAAAGTCAAGTGTACATTTTTGAAATAATATTTAATCAACAAAATTGTGGAACAATGTGCCATTTTTCCAGAAAATAGCTTTGTGCAATTGCAATGTCGATTCCAAATGTTAAAAATTAGGTTTTTTAAATATTTTATTCTGGTGCATTAATTGCAAAAATTTTATTATTTTCTATTATTATTTTGTTCCAAAAAAATTTGTGAAATATATTTAAAATATTAATTGACCTAAAATTTTTTTTTGACAATTTTGGTTGAGCTGTTTTCGATATAATTAAAATGAAAACATTTTTTGAAGCTCTGGAACCAATTTCGTTTTAAACTGGATCTCTAAAACTTTTTTTTCTTTAAAGAATATAGACTGAGAGAGGTAAGATGTTTTTATATTCTATTTTAATCAAAAATGCGCCCAGCCTTTTTCGAGTTTTCAAAAAGAGCCCAAAAACTAAATCTCAGGGGAACCACGGTGTGAATTTATTGATCCCTGGTACCAAATAAATCGTAGGCAGACCAAGGTGTGAATAATATTCAATAATTTTGACCTTGAAATATTTTTTTTTGCCTTTTTGGAAGCTATACAGTAATGTGGAAGAAAAATTTAAAAAAAGTTCAAAGTTTATGAGACGTTAATGTATAAACTAAAAAAATATTTAAGGTTTCCGAGATATTGTGACCTTGAATTGTAAAGCAATTTTGATTAATTTACCTTGATGTATATGACCTTGAAATAAAAAATTGTAAATTATTCAGTAATTATTTTATTAATTAATGTAAAGGTCAAAATTTCACGAAAAACCGTCCAGTAGTTTCCATTCAAACATTTACACACATTTTTTCCAGACCATTTTCTTTTTCGACTCAGGGAGTGTCAAAACGTCTTTGTGCACCATTAACTTACTTGGTCATAATATATCAAAACATGTATTATATTTAATCCTTAAAACTATAAAAGAACAAACGTTGATACTTTACTGAAATCAATTTCCTTCCACCTGACTTTGCTGATCAAATCAAAACACTGATTAATCCAACTTCAATGACTTTGTTGAATTAATTCAAAACGATTAAGTGTAATTGCATAGTGCACCACATTGCATTTGCACCTTCATGTTGGTTCACACCGTAAGGAAATCTCCTTTCATATCACAGTGCATTTAAATGCTTTGCACCCATTGACGTTTGTACACACACTCCGTAAAAAAATGGGAAAACCCACCCCGAATTTTGTTTTCATCAATAAAAGAGCGCACGCGGGACATCGACACAAGTGCAAATGAATATTGGGTCATAAAGAAAACGAGCAGCCATGTCGATTATATATTATACTCTTTTTGCTTCCCTTTTTGTTTTTTTTTTGTTCATCAGTTATATTGTGTTGAGTTAAATTCAATTTCTCCAGTGCGTTATTCTGAGCACGTTCTCCGGAGATTAACTTTAAGTTTCAGCACATCATCATTTCTTCGCGAACATTTTAGTGTATATTCTCGTGCATGCACAATGTACATTGTACCATATACACATAATAAACGAGTAGCGCTCGTTTTCAGAAGGCATCATCATTCACACAAGTGTACTTAAGAAAGAGGAACTGTTTTCAATTATTTCAACTTCAGTCTTTAGCGCGAGATCTGGGCGGAAGGAGCTTTGAATTTGGGTGGTGATGAGGAAAAAATGCTTCTCACATTACCGTTAAACAAATGTCTTGAGAAAGCATCATGGTGTTTAACTTTTCTTCAGCGTAAATTCCAAATAAAAGTTGTGAAATTTGTTTAATTATTTTTATGTTTTTTTTTCTCTCTACGATTCAGTACACACATAAAGTTTGGAAGTAATAACAAAGAAATGTTTTACGACAATAATTATATTTTAATTTATTCTAGATTTTATGGCAACACAAAAAAAAATTTAAATGAAAACAAAATTCATAAAAAATGTTTACAACTCGAATATAATAAATTTTTTGTTGACACCAGCAAATGTTCACGTCATTTTCTTTACATGAATCAGCAAGCTTGTCAAATGCAAAAGCTAACGACCTAAATATAATGACATAGGAGAGCAAAATATTCACATGCTGTGCTTTCATGCCCGCATATTCACATCCCAACCAAGCCCATTCACCCACCCACCACCACCCACATCTATCGGACTCATTAATATTCCGCTCTTAATTTCATTGACGCTGCTGCACAGGGATGGGCTTTTTGCCACACAACTACACATCATAGCATAGCCATGTAAATTGGTGTGAAAAAGTATGGGGGCTGAGCTTCGATTTGTGTAACAAGCGCATGCAAAGCTTCGCGGTGTGCTATCGCACATAAAATTTATGCTGACACAATCATGAATATTAATTACACTTAATTGATCATCTTTTAAACATCAACCACGCTTGAAGAGAACTCCGAAGAGGTAAATGATGATATAGAATAAATCAATACCAACCGAATGAATGGAGGAGAGGCTCGATTGCCCGGGAGATGTAAGTAATGTTGCATGCAAGCGTTTTGCATCGTCCCACTTTTGTGTAATTGAGATTTTCAGTTGATTGCGTTATGAATTGTGATGAAAGGACATCAAAGTTATCAGCACCAATTACACTTATTTGTTGGTCGCAATTTTTATTTTATTTAATTCACAAATTTGGATTTTTTTATTTAAAAAAAAATGGAGTAGAAAAAAAAATCTTGAAATTAATTAACAGATTAACCAATTTTAATAACACTTAAAATTTAAAATAAGAATAAGTAAATGTAAAGTAATAAAAACATCAAAATATTAGTCTAAAATATAAATTTATTTAATCCATGGTTAATAAAATTATCAAGCACCATTATTAATTTACACCCAGCCGAAGAAACTGCGGATAATGTCCAAGACTGCGTCAATATCAACGCCCAAAGCACGCAATTCAGTGCTGCACAATTGGATGGTTGGAGTGGCGGCAATGTCGAGGAAGGCAGCTTGGTAACCGTTAACCAAACTCCAGAGACCAGCGGTGGAACCACCTGAAGCGACTTGGGTTTCCAAGAAAGCGGTAAGTGCATCACGGTCGTACAAGGACAAAATCTCAACAATCAAAGCATCCCAATCGGGGTTGGTTCCCAAAGCGCGAACGCTGCGAACTGCACGTCGACCCAATGGAACAGTTGGCAGACCGAAACGGTCAGCGAATCGGTTCAAGGTTTCGAAGATGTTGGCACCGTTAGCTTCACCGAAGGCGGCAATGCTCTGCACCTCACTGGTGCTAGCAACCAAAGTCCAGCAGTTCTGGAAGTTTGACCCACGGAAATAATCGAAGACCTCACCAACGGAAGCGTAGTTCTCTGCCCACTCCTCGAATGTGCTGATGATGGTGTCGAAAGGAACAATGTCGCGGACTCCAGCGATGGTGTCAGCCAAATCGGCGGCTTTGGTCAATGGCGAAGCCACGGCGAGAAGGGCAATGATTGCGAATACAGCTTTCATGATTGAGTTATTGATTCTTCTATCGGTACTGAGAAAAGACTGAATTACTCTCAAATTTTATTTGCTTTTATACTAATTTTTTTAGGTGATAACTGCTTTTATCAGTGCGATGTATTGCATGTATTTTATCATAAAACCGATTAAATTGTTGGTATTGCGAATGTTGATTACCTAGTTTATTGCTTTTTATTTTGTTTTGTTTTTGTTAGCGCTAATGAGTTCATAGTTAACTCAATTAAATGATTTAATGAGAAGATGAAAATGAAATATGAACATTGTACAATACAATGTACATATTGGAATAAATACTGATCTAATTTTTAGATTAATCTCATGTGAAAACTTTAGATAAAAGCTATATTAATAATTCCAATCAATAAATGTCTGTGACGAGCAACAATAAATGGAATTACATAATTGTTTTGAATTCAGTTGGAATGTAAATAATTATATGTTATGAAAGAGTTTTCCCCGTTTAATGTTTCTTTATTGCAAAATATTGTAAAAATTAGTTTTACAAACATTTTGATGAGAATTTTATTTTAATTCATTAAAAAATAATTAGAAAATCGTATTTTAATTTTAAGAACTCGAATATTGTTGTTTTCGTATAATATAATTCTTAATTCCAATAGATTTTTTTAAAACAAAATTAAGGATGTAATGTATTAAAGCTTTGATGGATTGCACGATTATGTTTAAAGAGGGTGATGTTTTTTTGTTCTCAAACCGAAATGATTTAATTTGACCACTATCTTTCCATAAATCGATCAACTTTAATCCACGCCAACTATTTTTAGATTTTATTAAAAACTGAACTGTAATTTATCGATAAGTTTTAAATGAAATGTTCTAAGTTCTAACAATAGTTTTATTTCGTTTTTAGTAGGGCGTTTATTTTCCAGACTTTTGAAAAAAAATTCAGTTCAATTTAACACATAAATGTTTTGTAATATAAATATAAGTTTATTTATTTATTTATCGCTACAAAATTAAGAATAACAGGACAAAATTTTCACAAACTGTTAAAAAATTTGTTAATTTAAAAAATATAAAAAGAAAAAAAACATTTAAAGTTAAAAATTAATCGAACACTGCTTGAACTCCACCCGGATAATGCCGAAGCCCTTTGTCTATGAAAACTTTTAAATTGTGTAATGGCTTTTCCGTTGTATTTATAATGTTTCTGGTGAATGTCTACTTTCCACAGACATCTTTTAATAACTAAAAACTTTAAGAGTAGTTACAATATTTAAAATAATATGCATTTTATAAACACAGTGGCGTCTAAATCTTGATTTTTAAAAATGTTAAAAATTATAATTGGAAATAATCTAAATTTTGAAACTAACGTTTCTAAATTAATTCCAAAAATCGACAAATTTTTTATGTAAATAAGTGGAAACACTTTAAATTGTGTGATTATCGGTGACTTTTTAACGGAGTCAAATTACTCTTTGTAATTAAAAGCTCTCTTCAGTTGTATTACAGTACATCAGATTATAATTTATGGTTTATTGATAACACGATTATCAGGGAGATTCGGGTTTCAAATTGATATATAAGCTGTGCGAAATTTCAAACAAGTCAGTCCTTTTCCAAACGAAGAATCAACAATCCAACCATGAAAATCTTCTTTGCAATCCTTGCCGTCTTCGCTGTGGCTTCGCCATTGACCAAAGCCGCCGATTTGGCTGACACCATCGCTGGAGTCCGCGACATTGTTCCTTTCGACACCATCATCAGCACATTCGAGGAGTGGTCAGAGAATTACGCTTCCGTTGGTGAGGTCTTCGATTATTTCCGTGGGTCAAACTTCCAGAACTGCTGGACTTTGGTTGCTAGCACCAGTGAGGTGCAGAGCATCGCCGCCTTCGGTGAAGCTAACGGTGCCAACATCTTCGAAACCTTGAACCGATTCGCTGACCGTTTCGGTCTGCCAACTGTCCCATTGGGTCGACGTGCCGTTCGCAGCGTTCGCGCTTTGGGAACCAACCCCGATTGGGATGCTTTGATTGTTGAGATTTTGTCCTTGTACGACCGTGATGCACTTACCGCTTTCTTGGAAACTCAAGTCGCTTCAGGTGGTTCCACCGCTGGTCTCTGGAGTTTGGTTAACGGTTACCAAGCTGCCTTCCTCGACATTGCCGCCACTCCAACCATCCAATTGTGCAGCACTGAATTGCGTGCTTTGGGCGTTGATATTGACGCAGTCTTGGACATTATCCGCAGTTTCTTCGGCTGGGTATAATTTATTTGACTCAGTATACAAGTGAATGAAAAATATCAATGCAATAAATTTATTAAGTGATATAATACGAGCTCTTTTTTATTATTTAATTTTTTATAGACACTTTTCTTGCCGCGATTATATATGCAATACAGTTAACATTCTTTATGAAAAAGAATGTCAATTTAAAATAATAATTTAATACTCGCCCTCGAAAACGTTGCGGTGGGGAACATTTAAATTGAAACCCTATGATTTTATATATACTCTTATAAATGCTTGCAGTGTCCAGCAATATGGCCGGATTTAAATTTTCATGGTATAAATTCTTCTTTTAAAGCTTCTGAGAACCAAAATGCCGTCAATATTCTGACAGGCCAAAAACATTTAAAAACATTCATATGATTACTACGCCTTTTCCAATTGTAATTCAGATATTACCAAGTGTAATTCAGATTTTTCAATTGTAATTCAGAAAATTCAATTGTTTATAATTTATAAACGACTGTAAAAAACAATTTTTTTTTACACTATTTATACGTATTGTAGCATATGTAGTTCCAAGTGTTTTTGTTTTTTACAGTCAGTCGATTTTAAATTATAAACAATTGAAAAATCTGAATCACACTTGACAATATCTGAATTACAATTGGAAAATCTGAATTCGTATTACACTTAACCGAAATGTAAGGATTAAACATTTTTTACCAACTTTAATTTTTTCTCTCATTTTTATTTATACTCTTTAATAAATTAAAAAAGCTCTGATTTTGAAACATAATTATGTACATATGATTACTGTATTTTTATGATTTTGAAGAACATGTAAAAGACAGATTTGAATAACCATTATCAAAAAACAGAACAAATATTTTTAATTCACAAATTGCAAAACGAAAAAGTCTTATACAGTTGCTTTCACGAGAGTTAAATATTAATTATGTGGTAACTACGAGGTTTTAATTAGTGGCAAATAATTATTTTGCAAACAATCGTTCGCCTACTTCTCTGTTATTGTGTAATGTGTATAAAAATGATTTCACATTCTATTAAAGTAAAAAACACATAAAATGTCTACCCTATCGTAAAAATGGTTAAAAATTAAATAATAAAAAAGAGCTCGTATTATATCACTTAATAAATTTATTGCATTGATATTTTTCATTCACTTGTATACTGAGTCAAATAAATTATACCCAGCCGAAGAAACTGCGGATAATGTCCAAGACTGCGTCAATATCAACGCCCAAAGCACGCAATTCAGTGCTGCACAATTGGATGGTTGGGGTAGCAGCAATGTCGAGGAAGGCAGCTTGGTAACCGTTAACCAAACTCCAGAGACCGGCGGTGGAACCACCTGAAGCGACTTGAGTTTCCAAGAAAGCGGTAAGTGCATCACGGTCGTACAAGGACAAAATCTCAACAATCAAAGCATCCCAATCGGGGTTGGTTCCCAAAGCGCGAACGCTACGAACGGCACGTCGACCCAATGGAACAGTTGGCAGACCGAAACGGTCAGCGAATCGGTTCAAGGTTTCGAAGATGTTGGCACCGTTAGCTTCACCGAAGGCGGCGATGCTCTGAACCTCACTGGTGCTAGCAACCAAAGTCCAGCAGTTCTGGAAGTTTGACCCACGGAAATAATCGAAGACCTCACCAACGGAAGCGTAGTTCTCTGCCCATTCCTCGAATGTGCTGATGATGGTGTCGAAAGGAACAATGTCGCGGACTCCAGCGATGGTGTCAGCCAAATCGGCGGCTTTGGTCAATGGCGAAGCCACAGCGAAGACGGCAAGGATTGCAAAGAAGATTTTCATGGTTGGATTGTTGATTCTTCGTTTGGAAAAGGACTGACTTGTTTGAAATTTCGCACAGCTTATATATCAATTTGAAACCCGAATTTCACTGATAATCGTGTTATCAACGAGTGTATAATTACCCGAATTTTTACTACATCTGATTAATTGTGATATAATTATGAGCCGGATTTGTAATTACATAGGGAAATCTGAAAAGTGGCTGATGATAACTGGTATCATGTGCAGACAATCGAAAAATTTAAGTGCTACTTTAACAGATCCTTTTTGAAAGATATTCAAAAATTGACAAAGATCTTCTGAATTTTTAAAAAGGGATTTATGGAGAACGCCTTTGTCACAATTATGAATCTTCACAATTTAATAAATGAAATAAATTGAAATTATCCTTTTTCAATGTTTTCAGTTTTTTTTAAAAAAGTTTTCAAGACGGATGTTGAAATTAAATTTTAAATCAACAATTCATGCGCAATATCAGTTGAGATAAGAGTTAAAGTTAAAGTTTAAAACAAGGCAGCAAATTGCCACCACGCCGGGATTCGGGAGCACACTTTAGACATTGAGTGGTCAGCATAATAATCATAAAGATAAATAAATTCTTATAAATAAAAAGTTTTGTGAACCTCTTATCTGCTTCTGACTTAATAATTAACCTTCAAACCTTCGATTTGTGGAATTCTATTGATATTTGAAGTCGTTCGTCGTTTGAGTTGTAACCACAATTTTAAATTGTGCTTTTCCGATAGAGATAACGAAAGTACAAACTAAATTTTCCCAAACTTTTCGAAATTGATTATTTTATTCATTGTTCGGAAGTTACTTTGTTAAAATTGGTTGATCTTTTACATCGTTGTTACAACTCTTACTGTTGTTTAATATTTTAAAATAAAGTGCGCGTTATTAAGTATTTAGTGAACACTATCGATTGTGCATTATTTTATTTTTATTTTAGCAGCATCAAATGATTCGAATAAAATTTGTAAATCGTTTTAAAATAATGGAGTCCGGAATAACTTGAGCATTGATAATTGGTAAGTAAAAAAACCATAATTTATTTTATATTTTTTTAAAGAAATGTTTAAACTGGTAACTTTTTTAATCTTACGTTTCAAATATTTATTTTTATGGAGGCAATTATTGCTTACTATCGGTGAAACCCGTGCGTTGCTCGTACACTCATGCTGTTATAAAAAGTGGAATTATATTTGAAAAACAAGTATTTTGCTAATGGAACACTGACAAATCCATTTCCGCAATCATTTTTTAATTAGTAAATTTTTTTCACGAACCGCGATTTCTTTCACGTTTTTTTCGGTCCATTGTCGTGTTCAAAATGTGAATGTTTTACTTCCAAAATATATATTAAATTTAATTGTAAATATTTGTTTTTTGTTTTAAAATAGTTAGTGTTGGTTTAAAGCAAATTTAATATTGATATTGATGATTTACAAATTGTTACCATGCCTGCGTAATAAATATCATCTAATGCAGAAAACAAAGTTCTTTTGGGCATTATAATTTTTTGATCCTGAAAAAAGGAGGGCACTTGACAATTCGAGTGAAAACTGGCAGAACATTAGACAAATCTTGGCCATTTAAAAAAATCCAGACTCACCAGAGGATTAGTTTCAGAACTGCTCTGTATAAACATTACTCAGCATTTTCTTAAAATAACTAAAAAAAATCTTATCAAAATTGCTATTAAATTTGCATTTCTGATTTCTGTCCACATTATTTATCAGAAAGGAAACGAATTAACAATAATCTACAAAAGTTCCATGTCTGGGTCTCAAAATTATTTAATCTTGAAAATCATAAATAAAGCCACTTAAGATAGCAGACACGCCAAAGGTTGCATAATGCGCATTGAGAAACGTAGTCTGCCCACGGTGACGATGGGGGAGCACTTCATACATTGATTGGTGACTAAAAATCGTGATAAAGATTATTCCTAGCGAATCAAAACAAAAAGAAAATTTTTAATCTTTTCAAAAAGTCGCTACTTCAGGCGTTTATTGCGTTTATTCAAATTAAGTTTAATTTCATTTTAAATTACTATAATAGAGTGTATCAAGAACGTGTCAATAAGAAGCCAGCAAATTAATCAAGAATGGAATTCTATCAGTTTCGTCTTTATTTCCACTGATAGTTCCTTTAAATTATTAATTTAGTTATGTATTTTGAATTGTAAATTTAATTAGGAAGCGATTATATAATAACTTAAAGGATTTAAATCAATTAAAGTTAATTATTTATATTATTTATTATTTATTCAATATTGTTGAACGACTTTGTAAACTACAGCAAAAGTAAGCTTCAAACTAGCGACTTCTCTCCTTCTGATTTCGTGGTATGTTATTGAAATTCCTTGACCTCCACAATGTTAAGCCTAAATGTGGGCAATCATTTTTTATGCTGCAGTGAAAAGTTATGTGCCAACTGCCAGCTTAGAGATTAGGACACAAACCACGAATTGGGTCCAAAACAAGCTTTACAAAAGCTTTCCTCAAAATCAAATAATATCCAAAAGAGGCAATTTATTTATTAACGTGTACACAATTTGTCGATGAGATAATTTCGATTTTCACACTAAAAATTCACTAAATTATCATGAACAAAAAAGTACAGGGGGCATTTGTCTCAAAGACTTATAAATTGTCTTTCAATGTGGAGCGTATTTCAATTCTCTTATATTTCGTGTAACTGTTTTCTTTATCGATCAGAAATTTATTAAGATTTAGCAATTTTTGTGGAATGAGTAGAAATATATTTATTTAAATTAGAAAAGTAGTTTGCTGCAAATAAAATGTTTCTTCAATAATAATAACAGAATTTAACTAGGATAATAATTAATGCTCCTCAAAGTTTTTAAATTGTTTTTAATAAATTCATTTGTGACTTCTGAAAACGAATGCAATTTTAGTTAAAAAATATAAAATTTAAAATATAAAGCCTTATAAAAAGTTTGTTTTTTATTGTAGTTTTTATGCAAAAAGTTTCTGCCATAGATATTACAACTATCATGTCAAAGTTTATTGTTTAGCAACGGTATAAAGTTCTAAATTCTAAAATCTGAGAATTTTAAAATTTAAGTAAACAGGAACTCTCATGGAAAGGAATGTTTTACATTAAAATGTGCAAAAATTTTCGTAAAACCCAAGTACATATTATTTACGAGTTATTTTCCCAATTCACAGATTAAACCTAGCTATGTAAAAATCATTAAAAAAAAGGATATTTACAAATTGCCGCAAATGTTTAAATGCCATTTCCAAAAAAAAAAGGAAAAGAAATCCATGAATTGATTTTGCATCATCAGTCCAGATCCTTATTTTATTTCTGAGAAATGTTTTAAGAATAACAAAAATTTCGTTAATATTTATCAAAATAACACATTAAAAATATTTTTGGTAAAAAAAAAACTCAAGTTAAAAAAAAATACTAAAAATAAAATGTGCAAAATAAAAAAAGAATCTCAATTCTTTGAACTCGTTTGATTTTAAGATGATTTGAAATAATTTAAAAAAATGTCTGAAAATTCTTAAAGTCTTAAGTGGGGATGTGGAATACTTACGAATTCAAAAAGTTAGAGCATCTATAAAATGTTAAAAATGATTATTGATTAGTACGTCAAAATAAATGTCGGCATTTATTATTGAAAATTTTTGAAAATATTAAATTTTTGGTTTTCTCCAAAATGGTCAGTATGAATAGTTGGACATAAAGTAAATTTAAATTACAAGGACACAATATGATTTTGTACTCAATATTTATTCCCGCAGACAATGTTCTAAGAAGAAATATGAATTTCGTTATGTTTATGGAAATTAATATTCCTGAATTAAAATTTATGTTTTTTTTAAATTTTGAAATAATTGTAAATATTAAGACAATGTTCTAAGAAAATTAAAAGAAAGAAATTCATATTTCTTCTTAGATTTACAGAATAAATAATAATATCAAACATTAAATAACATCAAAAGCTTACAGAGTTTATGTAATTAGGCTTATGAAATATTTACAATAATTTCGAAATTTCAATTTCCTTTAAAAAAAAAAAAAAAACAAAGGAATTTAAAAACAGAAGAATTTACTACGATAGCTATTAACGATAATAATCAGAAATCGGTCAATGATGATGGTTATCTTATAGCTATGTTTGACAAAATTACAAAAAGTGCGTGCTTATTGTTTTATCAATTATGAAGACGTAACAGAAATATTTTATAATTTTTTATCAGTTATTAAGTCGTAACAGAAATAATTTCCAATTTTACATGATTAAATTGATGCATTGATTCATAAATCAATTGATTTAAGTACAGTGGGATTAATTGCCGATTATCACAAATTATATTTAGCCTTAATCCTGATGTGACGCGTGTGTACTGTGTGAGGGACAATTAGTTAATGCGTGCATCTGAAATATTTTGCAAAACAATGAAATTGATATTATGCTAATCGATGTTGGAGTCACGATAACATTTCGGATTACTATGATAGATATTGTGGTCAAGAATGTTTGAATTTTTTACGCATTACTATTAAGCATCGATAACATATCAATAAATTTTTATTCACGAAAATTAATTAAAAGGAAATTGGAAATTGGCATTTTAAATTACACAACATAAAGAAGGAAATTTCGACCTTGAATTAACAATTTTAATTACTACGTAACAAACCAATTATTTAATCAAACAGATTAGTATTTAGATTAAGATTGGGGTAAAAAATACTCCATGCAGTTTAGCTAATTCAAGTGTCACCAATTAACAGTCACTTGGATCTTGAGATAGTACCCCCAATAATGAAAATTACCACTTACCGTGTTATCATCGCACTGTTTATAATTTTAATCAGTGATTTATATGCTTCCCATAAATCAATTGTGCGGATTAATAATTAAATAATCGTTGTGCCGGCCGCAAAGTATTGTAAAGATTGTGTTAAATAATACAGAAATGATAAGAACACATGGGTGGGTAAATTATTTACTTTTATTGAGTACTTAAAATAACAATTCTGAAATAAATAACAATTTGAAAAATAAATTTAGAAAATTGACATTTTCAAGAATTTGATTAAAATCTTTAATTGAAAATCCAAAAAAAAAACCTTTACAGCTTCTTTGTAACTGTAAATGAATGTTTAATGATTGGAAAATAATGAGACATTATGTTTTTAAAAGAAAGTTGTTATATTCCTTATTGGTTTACAAAATTAAAAAAAAAAATTTTAATCCTTTTATTTACTTTTTTTTATTTAATTACTTTTGTTTATCAATTCGTGAAAAAAATATTGGAAATTTAATTCTTATTATGAAGCCTAAAATATTTCAACTTTTTTTTAATAAAATGGTAATTCACTTCTTTTAACTTTTCATGGTCTTTGAAATCACTTTGTCCTATTTTGTATTTCAAAATATTTATTTGAATAAATGATCCACCGGAGATGCTTTGAATACAATTCGATAATGTAGAATTTGAATTCTGTTTTGTGGGTTTTGGACCCAAAATTTTTAATATTTAGTTTGCAGTTCTTTTAAAATAATTAATTTAATTTAATTGATAGAGGAAATTGGTTTGAAAAAATCGACAAAAAATGTATTTATGTAACTGTATTTTTTAGGAACAAAAATATTTAAATAATTTTCTTTTTATTATTGCCATTTCACTTTAAAATTAATTATTAATTGAAGATTGCTTTAATAAAAATATTAGTGTATTAAAATGTGTTTTATAATATAGAAACTTTAAAGAAACAATTTGGTTACCAGCAGTGACCTTAAGGATTGCGATCCATTGCCTGGTATTGAGTATATGATACTAAATTAAGTAAATACAAAATATGCTTTCGAAAGTCGCATTCCAGAAATGGTACACCTTTTCTCACACTTTTATCTTGGCATTCCTATCTTGGAATTTTTTCGTTCAACAATAACAGATAAAAGAAATTAAAAGCCACACACCATAAAATTTGAGCTCTTCTAGTACGTATCTTTACATACTGGTTAGACTTTGGCACAAAACGATTCATGAAATCGTCAGTTACTGAAGGTTAATTTTATCAAATGAAGAACAACAGTAAATATGATGAAAACAGTGCTACAATATTTATTCCATCAATAATTATCAGTTACATAAAGAAATTTGCAATTGATTTCTTAAAAGATAGATACATACTACGTCCATACAAATGCAGTCATAATAAATTAAAATATTAAGATGTCAATAAGAGTAATCAATTTTAAATCGAAAAAATCGATATGCAAGCCGGTGAATTTTTTTTACCCTCTAAAGCAGTGATAAAGACAGTCTAAATTTTGTGTATAAAAGCCTAAGTTCTCTTCATGTCAAACCAGTCTTTTTTTGAAGAAGAATCCACAACACAAGCCGCAAAAATGAAAGCTTTCTTTGCAATCCTCGCTGTCTTCGCCTTGGCTTCGCCATTGACCAACGCCGCTGATTTGGCTGACACCATCGCTGGAGTCCGCGATATTGTTCCTTTCGATGATATCATCAGCACAATGGAGGAATGGGCAGAGAACTACGCATCCGTTGGTGAAGTCTTTGATTATTTCCGTGGCGCCAACTTCCAAAACTGCTGGACTCTGGTTGCTAGTGCTGAAGCTTCCCAGAGCATTGCTGCCTTCGGTGAGGCAAACGGTGCCAACATCTTCGAGACTTTGAACAAATTCGCTGATCGTTTCGGTTTGCCAAATGTGCCATTGAGCCGACGTGCCGTACGTAGCGTTCGTGCTTTGGGAACAAACCCCGATTGGGATGCTATGGTTCTTGAGATCTTCTCCATGTATGACCGCGAGGGACTTGTTGCCTTCTTGGAAACCTCAGTTGCATCCGGTGGTTCCACTGCTGAACTCTGGAACTTGGTCAACGGATACCACGGTGACTTCCTTGACATTGCCGCTACCCCAACCGTTCAATTGTGCAGCACCGAATTGCGCGCCTTGGGTGTCGATATGGATGCTATTTTGGACGTTTTCCGTGGCTTCTTCGGCTGGGCTTAAACTGTTTTTTGTAAAAATTTAACAAATTATGTCCTTTATTACATAATGACTCAAAATAAACCAACATTTCTTGTTTAATAAACTGCACTGTTATTATTATACAAAAAGTAATTTAATGAATTGGGACTTAAAGGAATTGGGACATTTAGTTGATCTCATAGTCAGATGAGCATAAAAAAGGTTCTGGAAAACAATGTCATATCAGTTTATAAATATTTCAAAAACCGAAAATTTTAAAGGATACTGAAATTTTCTGTCACATTCATTGGGAATAAATGACGGAATTCGTTTTTGGCATAAAAATACCACGAAATTTCTTTCTCTTGTAAAGAAAGACTTGTGGCTTCAATCTGAAATACTTCTTATAACAAATTTGAATATTGACAGAAATTGCAAACTTGTTTCAATAAAAAATTAGATTCCTCAAAATTTTGGAATTTTATGAAACGTCTTTACTTCATTACTTCTCGTTACATATTTGTAAACAAAAATTCTTTGGTGTTATCACAGTTTCCCATTATCTTTAATGGTACGTAGCTTTAGGTTTATTTTGAATTTTTATGGCAACTTCAAGTTATTTTAATCGCCTAAATGTTTACTAAATGTGCAGTTTATAAATGAGCTTGATTTAATTTAACAATTTGACCTGAAATTCACTTCGAGAATGCCAAACATTCTATTCGTTTACTTATAACTTTTTATTACATTTATTTGTTTTAACTAGTTCTATATTAGCGGTACCAGGCGTGAGTTGATACGCCCAAGAAAAAACATGTTTTTTATGTTTTTTAAACATATTTTTGGTTCTCTCTGTCAAAAACTTACAAAAAAACAGATAATAGATAGAGCAGCCTCTTACATTCCAAAAAACCATTGAATATTAAAAAAGGACTTTAAACTTAAGTCTTTTCAATAATACTGATTCCCCATTAGAACCTTGAATGCGAAAGCGTTCTCCCCAACTGCCTTATTGAAATAGTCACCGAAATAATAATTATCTGTGATACATTTAATGATTTTTATTATTAGAACACAAAATTAAAAATGATGGTTTATTTAAAAGACCAAAAACAAATTAAAATCAGGAATTATTTTTAAAATTATTTTTATTTATACAGAGTAGAAACTTAAAACAACCCAAATAAAGTATTTAAATTGATGATCATTTATTACAAATATCTATTTTTAACACAAATTTTTATTTACTCTTCTTAACTATCTAAACTAATTTTTGAGTGACTATATTTAGATTTTTATTCATAAAAAACAATTATTCAATATGTATTCTACTTCTACTTCTGTTTGAGGTTTTAGTCTCTAAATAAAATGCATGTTTTTAATTCAACTATCGTTCTTTTTATCGCGCAATATAGAACAAATACAATATTTAATATTTTACTAGTGTTCTATTTATAAAACAAATATAATTTAAATTTTTTAATATGCAGTTATGTCAATTAAGTTAATGAAATCCTTCCAGAAATAGTAATATGAAATTCCATGAAGAGGAGAATATGTTAGGTCTATAAATTAAGCATCTGTGTGAGGAAAACACTATTCAAATTTATTATAATTAGCTAGGCAAAAGACTCAAAGTACTTAAGAGTTGTATAAAAGTTTCCATTGCTTTATCTAAATATTGAGATTAATCATTACTCATTACAAATTGTTGATCAGACTATGGACTATGTATTGGTTACACCATTAACTCACATTGATAGCATTTTTGGCTGCTTAGTATTTTTCAGAAAATCTATGAACAATTTTTGTACATGATTATTTGTTCAAAGGTAAACGGTTAAAGTTTAATTTTGATTGCACATCAATAATCATTGATTGCAATCATTCAATTTGTTGAATAGATGGAAGTAATTATTCACCTTTGTGATATACTTCTATAATAAGGAAACTTTCAGGGGCATTCATCAATAATTGCAGCTATAATCAATGATCTTATCAATATGATGATTGTTTTCCTCGTACAAAAAAAAAACGTCGTTAAGTGGTTCATCTTTACGACTTAATTGCTAACAGAATTAGCGACTTGTTGGTAAGAGAAAAAACTGCATCGAAGGGAAAGCAACATGTTACTTTGTAATTTAAGTCATCTAAGGTTGGGTCCTTGAACAAAGAATGAAAAGTGCTATAAAGTATTTTATAAATCCCTACAATTATGAAACTAATATACATAATTTTTTTTTATATTTGATTTTTTTTTTAAAGAAACTGACCACAATATAGTTTTCACTATTAATGTGATAATTCAACCATTTCTTAATTTTATTTTTCATAAAATAAAATAAATCGAACTCTTTTTTCCTATTAGTTTCTAGATCTTTAGAAGAATAAATTTCTAAGAAATTTTTGAGTACACATAAATAAAATACAGTGATCCGAGTATTATTATAAACTTAAAACCAAAAACCCTTAAAATCGAATCGAGTATCTGCATTATTATAAATTTTTAACATGATTATAATACTAATCTCCACACTTCTTGAGGTTTAGACATTCTGGCGTTGGCTATTGACCCACGGTAGTTACAATTCTTATCTAATGATTCAGATTTTATTATTCCCCGCATTTATTCCATTAATTTTAAAGCGATAACATAATTCGATGGGCAAATCAATTGGTATATAAGCTGTGCAAAATTTTGTAAAAAATCAGTCAATTATTTCAACAGAAATCAACTCCACACACAAAAATGAAATTCTTCTGCGCAATCCTTGCCGTCTTCGCCTTGGCTTCGCCATTGGCCAACGCCGCCGATTTGGCTGACACCATCGCTGGAGTCCGCGATATTGTTCCTTTCGATGATATCATCAGCACAATGGAGGAATGGGCAGAGAACTATGCATCCGTTGGTGAGGTCTTTGATTATTTCCGTGGCGCAAACTTCCAAAACTGCTGGACTCTGGTTGCTAGTGCTGATGCTTCCCAGAGCATTGCTGCCTTCGGTGAGGCAAACGGTGCCAACATCTTCGAGACTTTGAACAAATTCGCTGATCGTTTCGGTTTGCCAAATGTGCCATTGGGCCGACGTGCCGTTCGCAGTGTTCGTGCTTTGGGAACCAACGCCGATTGGGATGCCATGGTTCTTGAGATTTTCTCCATGTATGACCGCGAGGGACTTGTTGCTTTCTTGGAAACCTCAGTTGCATCCGGTGGTTCCACTGCTGGACTCTGGAGCTTGGTCAACGGATACCACGGTGACTTCCTTGACATTGCCGCTACCCCAACCGTCCAATTGTGCAGCACCGAATTGCGCGCCTTGGGTGTCGATATGGATGCTATTTTGGACGTTTTCCGTGGCTTCTTCGGCTGGGCTTAAACTGTTTTTTGTAAAAATTACATAAATTATGTCCATTACTACAAAATGACTCAAAATAAACCAACATTTCTTGTTTAATAAACTACACTGTTATTATTACTCAAATAGTGATCAAAAGAAATTGGACTTAAGGGTCATTCTGTGAGGGTGTCAAAATTGTAGAAAGGGTTGGAGGATGCATTTAGTTATCCTCATAGTCAGATGAGCATAAAAAAGGTTTTGAAAAACAAGATCATATTAGTTTATCATAATCTTTTAATTTATTTTGAATGATGATTTTTATTAGCAATTTAAGTTGAAATAACATAGTGAAAACGTTTTAGAAGAAACTAATTCAAATACTGAAAAAAAATATCGAGAATTCTATTCGTTTACTGATAACTTTTATTACCAATATTTTTAATAAATTTATTTATTTTAACTTAGATTATGCAGCCTCTTAAATTCCAAAAAACCGTTGAATATTAAAAGCAGGATTTAAACTTTACTCCTATCAATAATACTGATTCCCCATTGGAACCTCTTTAAATACTCAAAGTGCTAATGCCTGATACTTAAAAGTGACCAAAATAATAATTATCTGTCATATTTTTAATGATTTTTATTTAGTTTGCTTTATTAATAGAACACAAAATTTAAAATAATATTTTATTTAAAAGTCAAAAGCAAATTAAAAACAAAAAACATTTTCAAATTTTTTTTTATTTATAAAAATAAATCCTTTTCCATTATTTTAATAATGTTGTTCTGTACGTGTATTCTGTTGGAACTTTACTTTGAATACATGAGCTTTCTCAAACTATATTCAATTTAAACATGCGTTTTGAAGAGATGTTATATTTATAATACATAATTCCATGCGCGCAGAACCGATGTTTATTTATTTTTATAGAGTTTTAGTTCCAAAACTTTACAACGCAAATAGAAATGGGATTCTAAAATGTGAGGTCCACGAAGGTGTACTTAAATTTGCGAAATTGTATTAATCTAAAAAATCTTAAACAAACATAAATTATAGATTTGAAAAGAAATTTGGCAAATAAATAAAAAAAATTAATATTCGCCAAGTTCAAATCTGGATTTAATGCACTTTGTTCCTTAAATACGAACATTAAAAATAAAATTTAAATATGTGATTCTTTACTATTATAGGATATCCTGTCCCAGATTGCATGATATTTTAAGACATCTGAATGTCCTATTATAGGACAAATTAAATTTTTTTCCTACTGGGATTTTTTTCCTAAAGAGAATCAAAATTTCTAAATTTAATTGGCCTACTTAGGTTCGGAAAGCGCAAAGAATATGCTTGGTAAGCCGATAATATCTTTTTTATGGATCATACTTAAAATATCTTTTGTTTTTCTACTTGAGAATTAAGTCAGTTTAAATTTAAAAATTTTTAAAATAAACGAAATAAATAAAAAGCATTAAAAATAAGGTATAATTACATAAAGGTTTACATAAGAACGTAAGTTACGTTCAAAAAATCATCAAATAATTATACAACTGATTAAACTTAGAATAATTTTATTGGTTTCAAAATTATGAGTCAGCTGCATAATATCAGAGACAATTGTCTCTGATAATATGTAATTTGTGCAAGGCGCAACGTATTCGTAGATAATTGAATAAAGGTTTCTATTTTTAAACGAAATTTTAACATTTACTATTTTAGAAGTTGCAATATAAATTATTATTGATTGGATTATGAACTTTGTACTAGAATTACTTCGAAAGCTTTATTATGTGAACTTTTCCAATAAATCAACAATCTTTGTAAAATATATAAATACAATTTTAATTGCGCATCAATAACCATTTGTTTTAATCATAAAAGTCGCAGTACAACTTAAAGTAAAAATACGCAAATTTCTGACCTTTGTGACATAATTCAAAAATACAAAAGCTCTCAGGGGCATTCATCAATAATTACTTCAATAATCATTCATTTTATCTTCAAATTGATTATTTTCCACATACAAAAAAAAAACAGAAGATAAGTGGTTATTCTTTATGACTTAATTGCCCTGTAGCATTGAACGACTTGTTGACAGGGGAAAGAAAATAATGTTTAGACCCACTGTCGGTTGACCCACGGTTGTCACAATTCTTATCTCATGATTCAAAATTTTATTATCCCCCGCAGTTAGTTCTACGTCACTTTCATCTGGGCAATAAAGTTAAACTTTAAACTGATAAGGCATTTTCTTTTAAGGTTACCTTTCATTCATTTTTAAATGATAACAGGATTCAATGGGTATTGGAAAATCAATTGGTATATAAGCTGTGCAAAATTTAATAAAAAATCAGTCATTTATTTCAACAGAAATCAACTCCACACACAAAAATGAAATTCTTCTGCGCAATCCTTGCCGTCTTCGCCTTGGCTTCGCCATTGGCCAACGCCGCCGATTTGGCTGACACCATCGCTGGAGTCCGCGATATTGTTCCTTTCGATGATATCATCAGCACAATGGAGGAATGGGCAGAGAACTATGCATCCGTTGGTGAAGTCTTTGATTATTTCCGTGGCGCAAACTTCCAAAACTGCTGGACTCTGGTTGCTAGTGCTGAAGCTTCCCAGAGCATTGCTGCCTTCGGTGAGGCAAACGGTGCCAACATCTTCGAGACTTTGAACAAATTCGCTGATCGTTTCGGTTTGCCAAATGTGCCATTGGGCCGACGTGCCGTTCGCAGTGTTCGTGCTTTGGGAACCAACGCCGATTGGGATGCCATGGTTCTTGAGATTTTCTCCATGTATGACCGCGAGGGACTTGTTGCTTTCTTGGAAACCTCAGTTGCATCCGGTGGTTCCACTGCTGGACTCTGGAGCTTGGTCAACGGATACCACGGTGACTTCCTTGACATTGCTGCTACCCCAACCGTCCAATTGTGCAGCACCGAATTGCGTGCCTTGGGTGTCGATATGGATGCTATTTTGGACGTTTTCCGTGGCTTCTTCGGCTGGGCATAAGCAGTATTGTAATGATATTATTTGGAAATAGTGTAAATAAATAAAAAAAAATTAATTCATTATTTTTTATTACTTACTTCAGATTCATATTATTGTCATCTCCAGATTAATTCGCACATCATCTTGTGCAAGTATCTTATAGAACCATCCAAATAATTTTAAAAATATTAATCTATTTGTACATGTTTTCTTAATAACAATGGCTCAAGATATTGAGCAAACCCACCTTAGCAAGTTAATATTTGAACCTGACTGTATATTAAATATTTAGAAAATGTGGCGCTGCTTAAAACGACTTGAGTTTCATGTTGCATCATAAACCCAATTCCAACCTTCTTGCGTACCACCACAACAGCACGTTCTGTGGCTTAATATATAGCCCCTTTTAATTCAGATCTTTGAACGCTAAAACAATGCAAAAGCAAATGAATACAGATCCTTCCGTTGCGATTGCGATGCGCCCAATTATGTTGTGACAAAAAAAACGTGCCCCACGTAATGGAAACCGTCTCCGTTTTACATCACTTGAATAATGGGTTTTCATTTTCTATACAGCACGAGTACTCAGTACATAGACATTGCTGCCCCATGCATATTTTGATGCAGTTCCGATTAGAAAGGGTTACAATCTGCTGGGTTGAATGCTTCCATTCTTTTTGTTCTTTATATATATTTTGCTCTTCAGCCTTTACAATTTACTGTACTTATCTCAGAAGACAGATCTGTTTCGTTTTTTATTTCCACTGTTAGGGGAGGACTTGTGTATATAGCTTAAATTGCGACAAAAATTTAATCGATTATATTGTTTTATAAAAAATGTGTTCAATGGATTTTTTTTTAATCATTGCTTACAAATTCTTTTACATAATACTATAACAATTTTTGTGTATTGATATTTTAACATATTTTGCCGAAAAGACATTTTTCATTCAATTGTTATGAGCTTTACATTATTTTCTTAATAAAATGTAAAACGAAAAATTCGTAAATATCATAAAAGCGTTATCATACAGTAGCTGAACTTAACTATGCCCACCCGCAATGTAAAATTTATGATTTTACGACCTTTTTCTGTAAATAGTATCAGGAATGTTGTGATTATTTTCATTAAATTTTGATTAGGATCCCATGACTTGATAAGTTCATTACATAACTGTAAGTGAAGGGAACAAAGGAAAACAGCCTTATCTTAAAACATTGTTTTGCTTACTTTAAAATCATATCGAAGATTTAATGTTAAGTAAATAAGATTTGGGAAGGTAATTTAACTATTGTGGTGCTAAATTCAAAAAAATTGTTAAGAAAAATAACTTTTTTTGAGAGATTTTATCTTTTAAGTAAACGATTTTTTTTTAATTAATCATTAAAAAGTACAGCTCAAAAAATTTTTCATCCAAGGTCAAAGCGAAGTATTGAAAACCTGCAAAATTTATGAAGCTTCAAAGTAACAAGAACTAGAAACAGAAACAGAAGAATTGTTGCTGCCTGTTTCTGATTTGTATTGCTGCACGGGCAACGTAAACGGAACCGAAATTTACTACAAAAATTTATATTTTCTGTTCTGCTTCTGTTTCTATTTGTGTTTCTGGCTCTAGTCGTTTCGTAGCTGTAGCCTTGAAGTTCGAGCTGTTTCTGTTCTGTCGTCAATCAGCCATTTTCTGTCGGTAGATTGCTGATTCTGTTACTGATTCCGTTTCTGCTGCAAATGTACAGAAATCTGTTTTATTTCTGTTTCTGTTTCTGATTCTTGTCACTTCAAAGTAAAAGAAACGTTATTACAATCCACAATACATTTTAAAAAAATAATTAAATAACATTTTAAAGCCCAAATCATTTATGCAAATTGCATGCAAAAATTAGGTGTGTCAATAATGTGTAAAATGAGCGTGATTTAACGCCATCATCATGTTGAATCAGTAAAATAGCCTTCAATCATACTAATATTGATTGATCAACGAGGAGAGAAATTGCACCCATCAAACGTCCATAAAAATGGCGCACCATGTACAATACATTGTACAAAGCCCGCAATACATAAAGCACACACAATATATATATATTTATAGTAAATAAGCATTGACAGTGTAAAAAGGATCGACTGTGGAAAGAGCTTTACGCTTTCAAGTTTTTGGAGTATGTACGAGCAAAAACAAGTTAATGGATCGTCGTGTACTACGACGACAGACTGATATTGTGATGGTCCATTCAACGACAGACAGCACCAGAGTTGTATTAAGGGGTAAATAATCAAATATATTGTCAATAAAGATTGAATTTTCAATGTAGTTTTAAAGAAAAATTGCTGTACCACTTTTTTTAGGCAATAAATTCAAATAATTAGCTAATGTTGTAGAAAATTGGTGCATTAAATTGCAATTTAATATAAATTATTGTTGCAGCACATAGACTAAACGATTTCATCGTGCAGCACTGTGAAAGAGTGTGACTTGCGCGATGTGCATGGGGATGCTGGTGGTTTACATAAATCGATTGCGGAGCACACAATTGTGTCCTCTTTAGCATTCACACACAGGATCTACTATTATGTGCAGTGTGGAAAGAGCCGTGCCACAAATATCAACTCTTTGCTCGCCCCGAATATATGGATAAAATGTACATGCTCGCATATGTACAACACACTATGTGGTGTTCCTTCAAAAGCCGGCTACTTTCAGTTGGGATTGTTGTTATTGCATGTTGTGTATCGGATTAGTGCGTGAGTTTTTTGTTTTCCCCTCCCCGTCTGAAAGGGAATAAATCATAAGATTATGATAAGAAGTTTTGTGGTGTCTGTGAATTTATAACAAATATCCTTTAACAATTAATTTTAATTAGCAATTGTCTCCGCATGTGAATACCTAATAATGTGTGGTTATGTGCTCACTTAAAGTGGATATATGCAGCTTAAGACGTCCAGTGTCTTAACACAAGTGGTTTCTACTACATGAAACAAACGTGTTGTGTTATGTATCTGGTGAATTATGTAGACTTTGCGATACTTTCATGTGTGTCTCGTGACCTGAAAATTTGGCTGATAACACAGACACACACCACGTTTTCATTGATCCATGTGCTTTTTATTTTTAATGTGGAAAAATATGGATATAGCCTATAATCTTAATACATTAAATTTAGAAATATATTTCAAACACAGTTTTGGAATAATCCTAAATTATCAATGACAAAAAACAATTTACATGAAAATAAAAATACTAGTGCATACATTTCGGTGTTTTAATTCATTTAATCCGCCTTTATGTATTCTATATTTTACGTACTTTTTGATGAAACAATTAAATTTGAGTGTGTGTGGTTTAAAAATTTGTTAAGGATCAGTGCAATATTATTTAATTCAATTGTAAATTTTTTAAATGAAAACTAAAGTCATCGGAACTATTTTTACATTCTTGTTAACTTTGCTGTTAAAAAAAGAAGACAAAAATACATATTATAAGTGCATGCTTTGGCAAATTTGTTCCTATTATTTGTTCTAGTCGATCCTTAAATAAAAGTATATAAAGAAACAGAAATAAAATACATCAAAGACTCAAAGAAAATTCTTTTATATATTTTTACCACAAAAACATTTGCGGAAATTCACAAGCTAGTTAAATACACTTACATTCCACCACTTGTTTTATCAAAGGCTATCTCATCCCTTTTGCAAATATTTCAATATTTTTCGTATATACTTTAGACATAGTTTCATTTTCGAGAAGAATATAATCAACATCCGGTATTTCACGTTTTATTTGCGACAGACATTCACTTGGGAAAACTCTTCACTTATCATTAAGAGCATAAAAGAATTTTTTTTGCATAAAGGAAAGGATTCGCCGTGCAGACAATCAAGATTTTTGCTAAGATTAAAATATTTAATCAATATGCTGCAACCGTCCTTATGGCTTATCATTCATAACGCTACAGCGTACACAATTTTACATCTCTCAAACATCTAGCTACACCCCTTTATATCATAATATTTTGTCCATTGACTGATTTCCAATAGACGTTTCATCATCGCAACTGCTTCAAAAAGTTTTTCATTATCGCTGTAAAACTTATTTTTATCAGAATCGTTTTAAACAGTGTAGACTGCACACATAAACGAGGAAAAAAAATCCTTCTCTTACTCCTAACACTTTATAGAGCAAGAGGCAATTGAACAAAATATAATTTAATATAATCAATATTCATCACAGTGTTTTTATGCAAAATCCTACATCCTTATTATAATATATTTTAGGTATACGGTTACGTGTTGTTGACGAACGCATAGAAGCCACAGATTTCTTCCCAAGCTCCCCCACTTCTCATGTGACACGCTCGCATGCAAATTGCATTGACGCGAATCACGCTTATGCACCAAAGTATACTTCACTGTGTGAAACCCAACCAAGGTGCACCATGGCTGAGGATGTGGTGGATGCAAAAATGCTGGAAAATTATGCACATTCACATCATTACATCTTCCATACAAAATAATATTATATGCATAAAGCAATAAACCGAGTGTATGTAAATAGGAGTTCGTCGCAAAATGTATGTATGTACTTGCATTTATGTGCAAAACCAAAAACAAGATGATCAACTAAGAATAATTAATATTCATGACTCTAGAAATGTCACTAGCCTATTTACATACACTGCATTGTGGGATGGGGTGCCGTGGAGATGAACGGGTGAATAAAAGTGGAAGACAAAAGGGGGCAATGCCAGTTTTCTGTACTTGCTCTCACGAAAAATATGAACATGCATGCATTTCGAATAAGCACACAAGTCCATAATAATTGTGAAGCGTCTATACATGCACTTTAATGTGCATAAACACAGCGTGATTGTGTGCCTTTCCATAATATAGATGCATTTCTTGCAACCTACAAGAGATGTGGGTGGCTGGAGTGGAAAATGTGCATTTCACAGCCTGGCGTGTGGAGTAAATAATTGAAATGTCGATTTTAATAAGCCGCGCGCCGCGTGTATGCAATTTTTGTGCTCATACCATGGCAAAAGGGGATGTTAAAGAAGGCTACATGCGGGCGGTTTTATATTGGTAATGCTCGTTTCATTTACATCGATGACAATAATTATGGTTCGCTGTTGTTATTGAATTTTTTCGTGTAATTGTTTCTGATGTAGGCATTTTAATTGACATGATTTATGAATGCGCTTTATACAAATGTACTTGTATGCGTATTGTTATAGCTAGCGGAAATTTTTAATGATCATTTGGCATGTATTAAGGCATTGAATAAATTATATTGGGATATTTTGAATGTAGTCATTGTTGTACTTATGGTTTTCGTGGAAATAAATGGGAATTAATATTTTTTTAAACATTTCACGTCATTTATTACGAACGTTGAGATTTATTACAATAAAAGTTTTACCATAATTTGCGGTTTGTAAGAGCGCCTAAATGTAGGTAGTTTTTTTTTGTTAAAGTTAAAGCTTTTGTGAGGAATATAAAGCATTTAAAGTTTTGAAAGGTCAAGGCTATATAGTAAATTATATGTTTAAGATGAAAACAATTATGTTAGCGCAGCCAAAGTTACGCCCGTAACTGAGAGGTTTGTAAGTCGTACATATAGTTTAAGTACGCTATAATGACTATCATTCTTCTCTGCGTTGTTGACCTTCTTTTTAAAGTTACATTTTTAAATTAATAATTAAGGCGAATTCTTTTATCTAGTTAATAATTTTTTTTTGAAAAACCCGTTAATTTTGAAATTTTATTCATTAAGTCAGTAACTGAATGATGTTTAATCGAATTTCTGATGACTTTAATGGACTACATGAGTTAGCATTTAGTTTTGATCTTACAAGCATTAAATGTTTGGCCACAAATATGAAAGGATAAAAAAGGATTGACGCATTGATTTTTATCCATTTATATTACTCAAACTGTCCCTAAATAAGTAGTCCTTAAATAGAAAATGAGTTGAATCTTCACATGACATTTAAGCTTCTAAAACAGAAAGACAAATAATTAAAACTCAACTTGCTCAACTTTAAGCCACTTAAAAATTAAATTGTTTTTGAACTTTAACAAATTGGCAAAATGTAACCACAAAAAATAACACAATATTACGAACAACGACAAATAATACAACCCCGTTCATTTGGCACGGAAGTTCAATAAACACACGTGATGTAGGACCCAAAAATATGAAGAATGTTAACGCAAAAAGTTAAGAAATGAAAATACCCTCACCTACACCGGAAAACGTTCTACCTGAATACTCTCGGTCTCCCATCCGTCCAATTCATCTTGTACTAAAGTAACGTTAACGTACACCAGTGGGGTTTCCCTGCAGAGCACATGTACAATATATACTGAGCACAATCCACACAATCACTAAAACCTACACACGTGTAGGGTCCACGTTCAGCCACCCATCAAATCACCCTCAACAAACATCACCGTATGTAGTCCCAAACACTCACAAACACACACACCCCTCACATTATTTAAATGCAAAAAGCACATGCTCTTAAACTCAGCTTTTTCCCATTTCATTGACTTTATATGCACACTCCGCATATGTACAACTACACAAAACATGCGATTATATTATATATAAACCATTTGTAAAATATGTACATAAGGACGACATAACCACCCCTCAACTATCCTTACAATCATCTAAAACTCTCCCTAAATTATGTTCAATGTATTTCTATATATAAATTTATACATCCCCGTTATCAAATCGCTGAGGGAGAGCGTAAATTGTACAAGTTGAACTCTCTGAAAGCTCAGCGCAGAAAAGCTTTTACCAAATACGCCGTACAGACTGCATACATTCAGGCATTTTTTATTTATTCACTGCATGACGAGAGAAATGGCAAATTTTCTCAACGCTATGTTGTGCCAGGAGTAATCTCAAAGTCGTTCAAGTAAAATATGTTTAAGGGTGCAGTACTTAATATGGAGCTATATATATACGGAATTGTGGTAGACTGATGATATTACATTGCGGGCACAACATTCAATTGCAGAGAGTTCATCGAGCATTAGAGTCTCCAACCGACTGGATAGGGTTGACAATATAATATTGTGATGACTCTTTGGGTGTGCAGTGTGCGCGTGTTTGTGTGATGGCGATTTCTGTCGGCTATAGTGGCGCACCATTTCAGTTGGATATTAACCGTAAGACGTGCAAGTTGTGCCTAATTTTGTTGTGCACCAGTGGAACGTGGATGGTTAAATTGTGTGCCAAAAATTTATGATTTTAAGATTGAAATTTGATGTGTGGAAATTCATTTAAATTGAGTTTTTTTTTTTAATTGAAAAAACAGGTGAATTAATTAATTTAATTGTTTATTAATTAAAGTTAGGAAAGGAATTTTTTTTAAATGTGTCTAAATTAAACAAGAAAAATGGGGAATATTGAAATGTGTAAAAGTTTCTAAAATAAATTCAAACAATCGTTAAAATGTTTTAATAAAAATTAATCGAAAATGTCTGAAGTGGTGATAAAATAATTGAAATTGCGGTCCAAAAAAAAAAAAATTGCGATAACAATCGTCGCGTCGCAGATAAACTCGCACAACGTGGAAATAAATTCCGTAATGGATGAATGTAAATTTAATCTGCACACGTAATGCAATATAACACAAAAGGGCCAACAAAAAAGTGTCATAAATGCTAAAAAAAAATTATCCGAACAAATATAAAAGTGCCAAATAAATAAACACACACAACCCACAAAAAAAAAAAATAGGAAAAAAGAAATGCCCACATTGAACGCAACAAAATATGCTTCTTCACGAAATGACGGGTGGAAACTGTATCAACGCGAAATTGATATCGTGCAGCAGCAGCAACTCTTGTGCCAGTGTACAAACGAAATAAGGAATATCATAATAATCATGCCAGTGGCAGCAGTACCAGCACCAGCACCAACAGCACCAGCAACCACCATCCAAATGGTATGAGAGGACGCGACCAGAAGCAAGCAAGCCATTCAGCAACAAGGATAAGAAAAAAATGGATATTAATGGCCTTCTAAAGGCTATCTTTATGTTTTATGCTCTGCAAGGTGAGTGCTTTTATTGTGCGACAACGCTATTGAAATAACAGATAGCCCCAATCCAATGGTGGTTCGTTTGCTTGTTGGGTGGTTCGGTGTGTTTTGTGTGTTTTGTGTGAATGTGAAACGCTATTAATAAATCAAGCGTGTGGCATATCGGCTCGTACTGGTCGACTGCTCGCTCCACAACGTATAGAACGCGTGTACGTATCCTCGCATTGCTGCATCATACATCGACGGTCATATAAATTCCCTTTGAACATCCCAAAGATTAATTGGCCAACGGCATCAGTCAATTAAGTGCAAATATATTTTGGGTGTTGTATATAGAGAAATTAGTGAGGCGAATAAGTGATGTGCCGTGCAGTCTACGGGATAAATTAAAGGGGTTGTGATTGAAGTAATATTTATTATTGAAGAAATAAAGATTTTTTTTATGATCAACGTTGTTATTACAATATTCAAATTATTTAAATAATTAATCATAATTTGGTTAATGTAAACCACAATTATTACTGATGTCTTATGAGCAATATTATTAAAAATTTACTATGTGGGAAAAGGGCTTTATGACTGTAAATAAATGTTTGGAAATTAAAAAGCAATAGGGTTCCTCAATGGTTTTATAACCTTTGAAAATGTAATTCTATTTTTATTCAAAACATTTTTAAAATTCCAGCAGAAATATTAAGTTTTCAATTCAATAAATAAACGTCACTAGAAACTACAGTCAAATAAAATTAGAGCTCTCACTTTTCATTTTAATTTAAATATTATTTTGAATTTATGGAAAATATTTAGATTTCCTAAAAGAATTATTCTTATTATAAGATTCAAACATAAAGAAAAAATATTCCGGATAATAATTTTATTTACTTAAATGATGTGTAAAGAATCCTTAAAATTCCTGCCAAAATTTTATTAAAAATGCAATATTCCATTGCACATTTTAACAGTTATCTGCATGCAATACTATAAAGATGAAGCGTGCTCAAAAATATGTTGCACATTCTCGTTACAATAAATTCACAATTGCAAACTCTTAGAAAATAACGCTCAACTGAACCGGAGAACCGCGAAATATCCGCATATTCCCATATTCCTACATAAACGTCAAATCTGTCTAGACCGGAGGCACTTTAAAAATGCATGATGATTTTATTTCACGTCCAATGCGAAATGCCCCAAAAAGATACTGTAAAAAAATTATGCAATTAAAGTTAAAAATGTGAAGAACCAATTTTTGTAAACCACTTTAGTTTTTCTGTGTAAAAATACCAAATTAAAATCTGCAAAAAAAAAAAATCTAAATAAAACATGGAGTTGAATTTCCACGGTTGGGAATGGAGCATAATGTAATGAAATTACCAACCACCATCAGTGATTTTGTTGCACTCCCCAGTACGCTTTCTTTGCAGTCGTCATTTTCCGTAATTATTTCCTGTAAGTTTCTTTTTTCCCAACATTTTTCTATTATACTTGACTCTTTGAAGTAAAAGCATTTTTTTTTTCAAAAAATCAGATCTTTTATTTTTATGAATATGAAGTATACCATGTAGTTACAGAATATTAATGCAATATTGTATTCAACTCCTGCTCCAACTAAAAAATCAACTCAATGTAAATGGCGAGGTATTTTTTAAAGAAAAAAATTGTTGAAAACTCTTTTTCGTGACGTCTAATATTTGTGAAATAAAACTACGTTAAAGATAACTGAGAGGTGCACTTTTTTGTTGCAATTCAGTGTGCATAATTTATAATTTATGTACATAATGCAACTATGACTTTTTAAATGAAATGGTAAAATATTAGGAAGAGTTAAAAAATCTAAAAGACAAACAAAATAAATATAAGTTTTTATTTGCATAAATAATTAGTAATCATTAAATATTAGATACCTTCACCTATAAAATTTACATTTTTATCAATATATTGGCTAACGGCGAAACCCGTGCATTACACGGACATACATGTTGTTTTTAAAAACTGAATTATAAAAACTGTTAAATTAAAAGTTTGTTATAATAATAATCGAACACCGACAAATTTATTTCCGGATTTAGTCTTTTTTTTTCACGAAAAGCGATTTTCTTTTGTGGTTTTCGCGTTTATTTTTTTAGTCTTAAAATATACCTATTTTACTTCCAGAATATTAACAAATACGTGTGTAAAATTTTGTAACGTTCCCACTGCCAGTTTTAGCGTGATTGATTCCCAAACACACATATACGGTTATTTAGGTTTTTAAATATAACATCAACGTATTAAAAAGAAAGCCACTAAAAATATTAAATTAATAGTTCTTAAATTGGATTAGGGATTAGGATTTGAGAAGTAACAACTTCATTCTTCGACCTTCATTCACCCGAAATGCGTATTAAATGTTGAAACATAATGCAATAACCTTGTGATTGACAACCCTTTCGATGATATTGCTTTGTGCGTTTGAAGATGCATTACACATTTATTATTATGACAAAACCCATATTGTTCCTACACCTACGCATATTGGGGCATACATTTTCCATGAAATCCTTTGTGATTGGTAATATGAACGTGAAATGGCTGTCAACTCCACGCAACTAAACTGTGACTGAAAGCACCCCTAGGCGGTTGCTAACTCAATGTCAGCCTGCCTCCATGAATTCATACATGCATGTACATATTTTATGCTACATCGTCATACAGCAACAGCACAAACAACATTGCAACATACACATTTTTTGGTGATGCCATGGCTTGCCTGAACGTCGATCGAAAGTGTGCCATAAATTTCAATTCTCGCCCATAAAACGGTATGAAAGCCCAACAAAATTGCGCCTAAATCATGAATGATTGTGCCACATAGGCGTAAAAAGTTCTTTAAAATTTCATTTTCTTTATAATACTTCAAGGAGCCATTACTTTCAATACAATTTTCTCATAAACATGTTCGGCGGCTGTGGGGCGAAAAGAGCTGTTGCCCGCACAACGCCGGAAATTCGAGTACTATACACAAAATGTACATTACAACGTCGTATAAATTCAATGTGCTTGAAGTTAGAACACGTCATATAGAAATTCCATTTCCGCGCCCTTAACCGTTAACGTTCTGCACGATTTTACTTTCATTGCACATCCGCTACATACTGCAATTTACCGTCACACGCAGGCAAACCCAACTGGATGCACGTATCCGCAGTTGTATTGTGTGTCAAGTGCAGAAACTTATGAAGTTTTTGTGTTTAAGAGTATTTTTTTAGGGGTTGGTGACAAATCGAGATTTTCGTTTAATTGTTTACAATTTTCTCCATTTTTATTGCATCAAAACAATAGAATTCAAATTTTCATTTACATTTTTATGTCTAGAAAATAAAAAATACATTTTACGAAATTTCAACAGCAGTTTCAAAAAAAAAAGCACTTTGCCTTATTTTTAATCCTCAATTTGATGACTTTTCGACCCTCCAACCTTTAAACCTTTTTATTTGTTCCCTGAAATCAACATTGTCACACCATTTATTTAGCAACCACCAACGAAAAGGCTACTCGGTGACAAAACCACAAAGCCCCACCATTGCTAATGAGTGCTAAAAGCACTTGCATTATCAGCAAACCCCCGCAGCCTCGCATAATTCATGCAACGTGCGTAGATTTCGCCTTACAATTATTCACCATGAAAATATCAAAAGGTTGTGCAAATGACGTGCCGATGGGAAATTGTAGTGTAATTGAAAAATTCCCACATACGCAACTCAACAGGACGTGTTGTCGCAAAGATGAAATAATGAAGTGTTTGACTTGATTGTGCACAACCCCTTTTAGAAAAAATTTGAAGTCATTGTCTTACTGCAGCTTATGATGCAGATGCAAGCGACTTTTTTTATTATCCTTTTCTTTTTTTTTTTTTGCAAATTTGTAGACGCGTACATTCACATATTATCCTTACACACGTTGATTTAACAGTCCGCTTGGAGTAATCCCATACACACAATTTCGCCCCGTTTGCTTGTACACGATACAGCTTTATATTCTGTGCTATATCATTCACGCGTTCAGAGTTTATGCTGTGGTTAAACAAAAGGAGTACGATGACAAATGTTTTTAATTAAACATAATTATTTTCCGACAGCATGTATGTAGTTATGTGAACATATTACTTGCGAGCACTTCATGTGAATGCACCGGGAATGTGCGGTGCAATGAAAATCGAGATATGGAGAATAGGGTGGGGTGAGACATTGTGCAGTAAGTTAAATTAATGCTTGAAATGGTTCTTCGTGTATGGGTTGGTATTTGTTCAAAAGAAACCAACCGCATTTTCTCTTGTAATAAATTAAAAAAAACATTATTTCCATTTTCTTCAGTAATTGTATGACATTAAATATGTTTTATTTCAATTTATTTTAAAAGGAATGGTTTTTAAAATAACATTTATGTGAAAATAAAGCAATTTGAAATCCGCAGCAATTTTAATCACCATTAGTTGCGTTCTATTGACATTTCATTCAGTTTATTTCAATAATTATAAACAGAAATACTTTCTCTAGTCGACAAAAGGTGGCGCTCTTTTTAAGGAATCAATTCGCAAACTGCATTATTTGGTTGCAACATAAACAAAGTACATTTCATTTAAAGTAATAAATAATCGTTAATTGCAATTAAAATAAGGCTAAAATAATTTCCTGCTCCAATTGTACCATCCCTAAAGACCCAAATTATGGATAATTACTTACTTAAATAATTAATTATTTTTCAGCGCCATCTTGCGACGAATAGGTTAATAAATAAAACGAATATGATTTAACCATATTAAATAGAGAGGTTTACTTTGCTGTTGCATTGCATATAAAAATTTCAAAATAAAATAAATGACATATCAATATTACAACAAGGCTATTATAATCTGCAACTGCAGAATAAGTCACAATAGTTAAAACATAAAAAAAAGTGAATTTAAAATGTGTTAAAAGTTTGTATAACAAATAAAAATAACTTACCTAATTAGTATACTGTAAAATGTAAAGCTCTCAAGGGACAACATAATTTTTAATTAGTCTACACATTTTTTTGTTCTTCTTTAAACCAACTTAATTTATTTATTTTGTTTCTTAAACTCATAAACAAAATATGAAGCAAAATTAATAAAAACACGTTTCCTTGCAATACGTTGCGGTAATCCATGTTGGTTATAAAAGTCCATTGGTATTTCATTTAAGGGTGCTTCGAAACTTCGATAAAATAAAAAGGCGCATAAAAAGCAGGTTGAAGCAATAAATCAGTTTTACATTTTAATTAGTATATTATATAAGAAAGTCTTTCTATGGATTTATTTATGAGTAAAGTTGCTTAGCGTTGCGTCGCGTCGCGTCGTTGCAAAACTTTATTACTTTCATTGCACATCAAACGTTGTACAAGATTTAAATACCTGGGCAACACCCACCTGCCCACCCATCCAACGGATATCATTGAAATACGTTTTACAGTTGCTCGTAAACTTAGTTTGCTTGTCCATTTTATGGGGTTTTTATCAATTTTAATTAAATTCGGATTGGGTCAATTGTGTAAAATAATGAGAAAGATTTATCTTGATGTATAAAGTAATGGAATTACAAGGCTTTGAAAATTCATGTACAGTCACGAAAAGGGTTGCAATTTTGGCGTGATACCCAATGTAGATTTTTGGGATGAACTTTTTGTTTGTAGCAAAGTAAATTGATTTAACTTAAATTAATGAATTGCGATATAAAAAATTATTGTTTCTATTACATTAATTACACTTTGCTGAAAAATGTTAAAATGCTATTTAAGCGAATTATAGTTTCGTTCTATTTAGATTTTATTAAGTTTATTTTCATATATTAATAAAACAACAAATTTAATATTTCTTTTTACAATTGTTTACTCATTCGGTGAATTTATTAATTTATTAATCACAAGATGGCGCTGCAAAATAAAATCTTGCAAGTTTCGCAGTTAAAACAATTTGTTCATTAAAAAGAGCGCCACCTCTAGGCGACTAGAAAAATATCTCTGTTTAAAAAATAAAACCAAATATTGTTCTATGGAAATAAACTAAATGATTGTACTCAATAGAACGGAACCAATATTTTTCGAACGCATCTCTACCATTTCCAAACAAGGATGAATTGTCTAAATATTACTCAAAACTATTAGAAATAATAGTCCAAATTAAAATGAGTGCCGTCCATTTCCTTCAACTATGATCATTGTGCAAGTATACACATAAAATTAAAGATTATCGTCAACATCCGGACCATTAGCTTTATGTTCATACACTCGAGTATGTTTTGGGTCGTTACTGTTTGAGGCTTGAGCAGAGGTTATTTTAATATAATTATATTAAAGCACATTTTGCGCATAAAAGCTCATATGTGTAATGAATTTATTTAATAATGAAACTATGTAGCAGTTTGTAATTCTTGTTAAACATGTTTGTGTAAAGTAATGAAAGCAAGCATTAGACAGAATTCTGAGTATTATAATTTGTACTTTGTGCTCGTATATTATGTATAATGAACTTAAGAATAACATGTGGAGTACATTTGGAAGCTTTGATGTTTAAATAAATGAATAATGTAATAAATGTTATTAGAAAAGCAGAGCTTTATCATAATAAAGATTTCAAACAAAATTGTTGAAAACTTAGAAAAAAAACCTTAAATCCTGTTTTATAAAATATGAAATTTATGTTATTATTCCCGTGTATATTTAAAACCTTAACGGTGATATATTATTTATAAATTAAGCCACCCATTTTAAATAAATTAAGTATACATTTACCCACCAGAAAAAACATAAATGCGGATCTAAAGTCTTTATTATGTCAAAGCTATAATAAATGTATTCTCTCTAATTCCATCAATATGTCAACAAAGTCCAAAAAATAATACGAAAAATGATTAACTACTTTATAACTTTATGGAATAACGACTTTTCCCAACTTTTCCAACTATCAATGGCATAATTCTTTAAAGCCTTTGAAAGCTCTTGAAATAAAATTAAAACTTTGAAACTACACCATTAATACATTTCAAAATCAATTTATCATGTTTTTCACAAATTCATTTCTTACAATTTAAATTTATAGTTTTAGAAGAATTTTCCAAAACTTTCGTTATTTTCTTGTATCTAAATTAACTATCATTGAGTCGTACATCAAATTCCACAACAGAAGACGACTTTGCAGTCGATTTTCGCTCACACAAAGCGGTTATTCACTCCAGTCTATCTATAGAAAGAAGTAGCCCAATCAAACTTTTAATATTCCAACACTTTCCATCAAATACATTCATGCATTGGAAGAATCTCACACACAAAATACACTCCCATATTCTTGCTCATTGTACAAGAAAGCAGAAGCACCACAAAACCATCAACCAATTCAAACTCTGATTGTTCCGAACGATCGAAACGAGCACAAACTTTATAAGCCGAAAACTTTATCAAAAGACTTTTCGTCATTGCGTTGATACTACCCCATCCTTCATGATTTTGATGCTGTATTGTTGTTGTTGTTGTGTATCTCTTCCCCACCCATTCAACACCCATTCCCCCACGAAATCCCATTCCAAGTACATAGTACAGACCTACTCTTTTCTTATGTTTCATATTATACACAATTTTCCTGAAAATTTCGTACAGAAATTGATCTCTTTTTGTTATAAATGTACACAGTTTATTTCCTCCTTTTTCAGAAAATTGAAATGACAGCAATTTTAGTGTTATCAGTCGACCTAAATTTGGCATTTCGCATTTTACTATCATGTTACTGAAGCTTACATCATCCTCAACTTCAGCCCTTTTCAATACATCCCAACCAACACATGTGTCGACGTGTATTCAAAAAATATGTGTGTTCATTCGACGAACTTATGCACAGTTATAAGCGAGTAAATATATATTTGTAAATAAATAGAGCTGAACAAAATTATGCTCCCCACTATTTACTGAAGTGCCCAAGTTTATAAACTTGCTGCCAAAAAATATTTCAAATTTCAACCCTTACCGTTTCCTGCAACTATTCATGTATTTGCCATATGTAAATATAAGATATAATAATGATTACATCTACAATTTCTTCATGGAAACATGCGAGGGGGACACACACAAGTTTTTCACATTTGAATAGAGATGCTCAAGTTGGCATGTAAAGTGTGTCAATCCAATGAGCATACTGCACACAAGTACGAGAGTATGTATTTTATCTTCAAAAAACTTTTCACTTTATGATATTTCGGTCTTTGGTTAGTCGGAATCAAGGAAACGAATGCACTTTTCATGCATGATTATTATTTCCTTTACAAAATCAAATACATTATGTTGAGTCACTGCTTGAGTCCGTTTATCGACTTGTAGTATTCTCGTAGAAGCAATAATTTATACCGACACAGTACAACGTTTACACTCAGCTTTATCCATCCATATAAGTCAGGTGAACTCGCTCCACACGCGGGAGGTGAATGCAATCCAATCTAAACATCGCAACGAAGCGAATCGATGGGAATCGAAGGATGAAAAGGGAAAATATATTTAATATATTATACAAAAACCACCACCCCTAACCCAACTACATCTAACAGTCATCAAATGTTCCATTTCGTCTTAAACTCAATCTTCCATTTGGTAAACTCGCAAACCTACATTGCAGAACACCAATATAAATAATTTATGGGATCGTCTTGACTTTGTGCATATTTTAGATAAACCGACACCTAGTCTGACCTGTGCCAAAAACGAGAGGGAGCGTCTACCCCCCCAGCACAATGTGACTCCTTTATTTATGGTGCAAGAACACTGACCCATCACCCAAACGCACAGCAACATAATGGATTATACACCATTCACATCTCATCCCTATTCATGTGCTCACTTGCAAGGTGTCTTGTTCATTATCCTTTCACCAATACAACCTTGTAAAACTGTACAGAACTACAACAACACAATATATATAATATAATCTTAGTGGATTTAATATTCTGACACAATCCCGCACATAAAAGCCAGCCATAGAGACAAAAGCCACACGCAGTAACGATTTTTCAAAGCAATCTCATATTGATTATGCCATCAATTTGATTAAACTTTCTAATCGATATGCGTTGGTTCGACATTAAATACAACACAATCCCTGGATGTCATTTTAATTAATAGGACGAGAGCAATGTTATGATACACATTGAGAATTGAATGCTTTAACTAAAATCGTACAATGTTTACTGAGAATAGAAGGAAATTTAATATAACAAGTGTCGATTAAGTGCGAGACAAGGATCAGCATTTTGAGTAAAGTTGAATTCACCAAAATGCGGTTACGAATTTCTATACAAGTTCAATTGGCGCACCCACCCCCCTTAACTGTAAGCGATATACAAATTTCTTTGCAACACTTATGCGGTTTCCTAATATTCGTTCATATAATTCCATGCCATACCTATAATAGTAATTGAAAGCAAATGGATGTCAGTAATTGGTTGGCAATTAATGGTGGGAAATTGTAGTGCTAATTAAATAGCGTCTGCAAATACTTGAAGTTAAGTGGGATTGTTGATTTGGTAATATAATTAAAAGATGCTTTCGCCACACACAATGGGGTGACTTCGGCGTTGTGTTTATTGGGTTTTTTTTTGTTGGCACGTTTACAGAAATCAATTTTTAAATTTTGGAAGCGTTTTGTGTCTCCCTTTTAATAATTTTTTTTTTAAATAGCAAAAGGAAATCAGAAAAGAGAAAGCTTGGCGAATCAGCCGCAGGTTCAACTATATAGTTCTAAAAAAATATAGTAGTAAAATAATAGTTCTATTAAAATCTAAACGACCGTGTATGTGTGTGTGGAAATTAATCACGCTAAAACTGTAAATTAGATCGCTTTGGAATTTTACACACGTGTTTGTCAATATTCTGGAAATAACATAGGTATATTTTAAACGCGTGAATAATCCGCGAAAACTACAAAAAAAAATTGCGGTTCGTAAAAAGTTTACCAATTCCAAAAAAAAAAATTGCAGTGTTAGATTTTTCAATTATCAGTGTTCGATTAGTAGAAAACACTTCGAGGAAAATTCTACGGTAATCTTTATAATCAATGATTAATCCTCTGTTCATTGCTGTTTTTATGAAATTAGATTTTTCTTAACAATATGATTCCGCTTTTTAAAACAACAAATTGTGTCCGAGCAACGCACAGGTTTCTCCACTAGTAAATTAATAAAATCGGTATGTTTATTACAATTTTTGATTTGTTTCAAAATAAATCTGGAAAGTAGTGGCAGTAAATAAAAATCAGCTCAAACGGAAAGAGGTCTCTCAAGCTTAAGTCACTTTCTGAACTAAATTGAAGTCATTTTACTTAATCTTTTCACAGAAAATTTGTTAATAAAAATAAGAGTCCTTTACTTCTTTGAGATTTAATTCAAGTATTGCAAGGTTGATCTTATTTTTAGATTGAATTTAAATATTCTTAATGACTTAATTAAGAGATTCGCTGTATTACAGGTATAGATAGATACACAATACAACATTATTTTTTCTGCAATAATATCGTTAAATCGTTGAAATAATTAAAAAATATTGTTTCTAATAAATTAAAATTAAAAAGAACTCCACACATTACTTTAAATTTAAGCAGTACATATTTAAATACTCATAAAAAATAAATGCAATCTATAAACAAAATGGAAAAACGCAAATGTTTTCCTCTGTTGCCCGTAGTTCCCACCCAATTTAGTTGTTTGTTTTTTTATTTGTGGATGATTACGGTACAATGGTAATAGGAATTAAAAATATTCAAAAACATTTCATCAAAGAAAAATAAATTAAAAATGTACACTTAAAAAAACAAGAAAGTCTTTCCAATAAATGTTATAATTTTTTTTGGAATTTTTTTGTATGGCAAAGCAAACAAGGGTTCAGCTACAGTTTATAAATAAAATCGAATTAATAAAATGCAATTGCCGATACAATAAATTATATTGCCCAAATTAACCTAATTTCAAATACATTCCTTAATATATTAAATGTGTCTCCACCACACCAAGAATTTTATAATACACATACCTAATTTTATCCATATATTATATTATATATCGAAAATATCTGTCAATACGTGGCATACCCAGAAAACCATCCATTGAAATTGCCAACTGCATACAGTCAATTTATTAATTCGCATCGCATTGTCCCAATTGCCATCTATTATTCACAAAACCGAAGCTAAAGTTTTCCGATTCACCAATGTATCTACATCAATTCACCCACATCGAATGTATATTGGATGAGTAAATACAGACACATATCGAAAAAGGATATAATATATAAAATAAGGCTCTCACAACAATTTGCTTGTGAGCACACCAGATGCTCAACGTAAAGACCTCCCAGTTATTTATCACAGTCTTTAGGTCTTGTGTTGTGAGTTTGAGTATTTTTTTTCCGTTCATTTTATTTTGTTATCCACACAAATTGTCATGTTTTTATCTACAAATTTTCAACACAAATTGATATCAGAATACTGGGACATATGTACGTTTATATGCGAGCGAATAAACGAATTGGTACAGAAAGGAAAAGCTTTCCTATTTATATATATATTGTATGTTGCGTCAGAGGAAACACATTGAATTAAATTTCAAGCATACATAAAGCAAAAGATTTCATGAAATCAGGGGATGGGGATGAGGATGACGAATAAGGGGATGATACAGCAAAGCATTGCCGGCATTGAGGAAGTACACACTGCATACAGATACAAAGTAAAGTGAAAATTGACAGCAGAGTGGCAGAAACCAATTTTCAATTTCGTTCAGTGTGAACATTTGATGGTAAATCGATATGAATTAGCAGTGAAATCCTCTAAATGAAAGACGAATTAATGATTTATGTTCGGATTAAAATAAGCAGAATGTACATCATTTGCCAAATGATTCACAATAATTTATTATTCAGCCAACGTGATTTAAAGGATAATAAAAGCTTTTACCCATTTTAACCCATTAATAACAATTGTGTTGGTTGTACTTAAATGAATAATTCATAATAAAATATTAATTGGGATGGCTTTTTGACAGCTTTATAATAATTAGTGAAATGTTTTTCAATTTCAAACACTCACAATAATTATGTTAATTAATCATTTAAAATGATGCAGTCAACTTTAATTTGAAATTCATAATAATTTACTTTAAACCATTTTAAAAATAGAATAAAAAAATCCTTCAAATGGTAATAACTTAATAAATAATAATTTACCCTAATTCCAAAATATGCAAAATTTATTCTACCATAAAAAAAAACCGTATCGTAACACGCAATATTTCCACACTGAACACTCACAGAATTTATAACGCAACGAGTGCAAAAACTCAATACATTTTGCATCCCCCGCCTACCACTCCCTCCCCCCCCCCCATCTAAGCGCCCATCCCCTTCAATAACGGTACATATAGTAAACCCACCGACCGTTATACGTGTGATGTGTGTGGCGAATTCATTCAAATTTGATTTGTTGCCTCTGTAAAGAATAATAAATCAGTGGATATACAAGCAAATAAACGGCAGATGAAAGAGAAATAACACTTGCTGATCCAACTACCATCGTCTGCTTTATACCGTATTGTGGTAGGTATTTGTAAAAGGACATGTGTGTGGCAGTGTAAAAATATCGCCCTTAAAACGCCATTTACCCTCTTCAAATTGACCGACTTTTCCACGATTTGTTGTTTCATGATCGTATATTTATACGAAGTGTGAAGAGGGTCGATGAGTTCAAAACTGGAAATAACAAAATAATAATATGAAATGCAGAGCAACGTGGCAGGGTGATCCACTTGAGACTTTATATTATTTTGAAAATTTAAAAAATGGTCATATAAAATCGGTTTGGCATCGGTTTTTTATTTTATTTTAATTTTTTGCAATATCTTTCTGATTCTTAATTATGTTGAAGTTGATTTTTAAGTTTAATTTTCACGAATATGAAGATAAATGAGTATATTTTTATTTCAGTTTTTGTTAGAATTTCAATAACCATAAAAGTTAAATGAAAAAAAAATTGTTTTAAATTTAATTTAAGTAAAAATGAAATTTGACATTAAATTACTTATAAATTTTTTAAAAAATCGAAAAGCTTTACTCCAAAAAATTAATATAAAAATATTTAAAATCGAAAAATTGTCTTTAAAAACGGTAAAAATAATAATTGAGGAATTCTTGAAAAATATTTTTTTGTTAATGGTAAAAAGAAAATAATTTTAATTTTTTTTAAAAATCCTTTTTTAGACTAAATGGACCTTTCAAAACAACTAGTTTAAAAAATAGGAAAAAAGTATTTTTTTTAAATTTCAGTCACAAAACTTCATACCTCTCAATATTAGGGTCACATTTAAAAGAAAACAAAACAATAATTGAGGGGCATTGAATTGGCTTTGAGATGAAATAACCGCAACCCCATTATTATTATTGTTATTATTATGAGGTGTTATATGGTAATGTTGCTGGAAGCCCTGAGTGGAGAGAAAATATTTCCATACAAGTCAATCATAAAATGAAAATATAATTTAGCACCGAATTCGCATTGAAGTCCTTTTTGTGTAAAATGCATGAATAATGAAAAGGGTGTTATAAGTTCTTTTTATTTTTTGGTTTTAGCAATCCATTTACAAAAATATTTTAAAAACATTTTTTCCTTTTTTTACAATGCAAATCAAAGGATGCATTAAAATTTTAAACGAAATTGGCACAATTATAATATTTTATTCATGAAATTCAATTATTTAATTACTCACAGAATGGTAATGGAATAAAAATCCAGACCAACTATACAATTTATTTGAGAAAAAACGTGATAAAATAAAAAAAATGAAAATTCCAAAAAAATGTGAAATATTAAACAACAACATCAAAAAAAAAACCGACTAAAAATACAAAAGAATTCAATTATGTACACAAGGACGAGAATTCGTATGAGTGCTTAAATTTAAAGACCACTTTTTATCCATCTCTCTGCACAGTATAAACTCGTACGGCGACAATCAAGCGTAAAAAGGTTGCCCCACATTTAAAAAGCACACAAACATCATTCCGTTCGAGTCTCAATATTTGCTCTTCCGTGGGACGACTGCAGATACTCGCATAAAAGCTCAAACATAAACTTTTAGGCAATAACAAAAAAAAAAGGAACACGTTGGAAAAACGTAAATGTGCAAATGGTAAAGCAATCACTGGATTTAAGAGGGTGGAAATTAGTATGCGTGCAAATAAAAAAAATCAGATGCCGCACAATGACACACTCACACAAAAAGCACACACACACACACACTCTTCTACACATTGTGAGTCTCTTCAATTAGCATATTGATGAAATAATCAAAGAGATTAGCAGGAAACGATATGTTTATTCAACTAAAAGGAGATGTATGTAGCTGCGTTGAAATTTCTATACACATTGCCTTGTATTCATGAGCACTCAGCCACTTGATTTTTTCCCATCAACAATATACAGTATCGTCAAATTGTATGTCACAAAAGCCTCTGCAATGATTTAAAATTGTTTGTTTAATTATTAAAACAGTTGATGGTGATTCTCATTAGATCCGTGAAATGTGAGCGTCGAAAGTGGATGTACATAAAGGCTGTGTGGGATGACTGCAAAAAGGGTCGACCTAAATAAATAAATAAATAAATTGTGACGAGAACGTATACACTTTATATGAAATAAGAGAATGGCATTGTCTCTTGGAAATTTATTCAAAAAAAAAATGGGGAAGAGCAGTGGGATGATGATGATGCTTTTTGTGTGCGTGGAATAACCTTCGTTAAATGACAACTGCCAAATATGTGCCTCTATAAATTTGTATAATATGGAAAATGCACAATATGAAGAGCTTCAGTAAATGAATTATTATGGATTTAAGGATCATTGTGAAATGTGGATGGATGATTAAATGAGTAGATTGATGACTTTTCATTTCGAGCATATTTTTCTTAGTTTGTAAATTAATGTTTTAAAGACATTTTGGTTTTAAGGGCATTTTTGTTTTAATCAAAAAATAATATTTCCGATTTATTGAATTAACAATTAATTTTGGTTACATTAAAATAAAATTATTAAAACATTCATCCTTTTCAGGTGTTGCACCACTCGATTTGCAGGGACCAATCTTCTCACAGGAGCCGCCACACAAAATCGAGTTCTCCAATACTTCTGGCAGCCATATTGAGTGTGCTGGCCATGGAAGTCCCCAACCAGAGGTGAGTCCTTAAATGCACCACAATTTTCACACACATTAACATTAAATTGTGTCGTTTGTGCACACGACCTGTAAAATGGTACAAGTATACAGGGTGATTGTAAAGTGACGTTCAGTGAGTTGTGGCTTTTTAGCTAAATCATCATTGATGCGACTATATATAGTTCCAAAATGTGAAGAAGAAAATAAACAAAATGATCTTGGGCGACTTTATTGCAAAATAAAAGTAAAACACGTTACAAAAAATAATAACAAAGATTTTTAAATTAATAAAAAATTTAATAAAAATTATTTGAAATCTCTAAAATTCTTAAAACTTGATTAACTATACTCGACTAATTTTTTAAAAAATTTCCTTGATTTTTTTATGTTGTCATCGACCAAAATATTTTCGTTCTATTGAGATCTATCATTTAGTTTATTTCAATAGTGCGATATTTGTTTGATATTTCAAACAGAGATGACTTCGATAATAAGCAAGAGATGGCGCACTTTTTAATGAACTAATTGTGGAGATTGACATCAATAGATTAATAAATCTACCGAATTAGTAAACAGTCGTAAAAAGCAAGATTTAATGGCGCCGAAAAATAATTTATTAAGAAATTAAAAATAATTTGGGTCTCTAAGATTGGTACGATTGGAACGATAATTTGAATTTGGCTATAATTTTTATTGCACTTAACGGGTTGCTAGTTTAACTTTTGCTGATTTTAAGGCTTTCCAAGGTCATCAAAAAGTGTAATATCGCTTAACCCTATCTTCAAAATTTATTAATCAAATCATTTTTTGTGTTTAATTTTTGGAGAAAAAATATTAATATTGGACGTCACCCTGTTTGTACATTAAAAACCCTTTCAGACTCATCTGCATTAAATATGCCCGACACCAAGGTGTATTTACTATGACGTACACACAAGTTAAAGGCACCTTTATACATATTTCCCACTCATAATATGAATGCAATATAATTTTACCTCGTGTACACCTGGTCATGTAATAACAATATGGAGATACGTGAGCATATCACCCCACCATTGCATATATAAATATATCATTTAAAATTTGTAACCCGGTGTTAGCAGACACGTAGATACATCCACAATAAATATGCATGTATTTTGCCCTCCTCCCTCTAGGGAAACGACAAGAGCTTCCTTCCTATCTTTACATCATTCTTCTCACAATGCCGTATACTTTTATTGTTTTACTGATGAGCCTTTAGGAAATAGAGATTCCACGTTGATATCAAATAGAGTAGGTTGATGCTGGTACGAGGAAAAAAATGGATACACCTTCATTTTGCTGAATAAAATACGCTCAACTCTTTCACGAATCTTTGCTACAATAAAACTTGTTGTATTCCTGATCTAAGCACTGCATGAAAAATGTATAACAAGGGGAAAAAAAATGAAAATATCCACGTACATAATATTTGGAACAATGAGAGATAATACCATCTACACCATTGTGCTTTCCGAAATATTCCTTTACATTCATTTTCTTCGATGCTGCATGTTACTGCCTCACCTTGAAGCAAATGTGCCCTCACACTTATGCATAGTGAAACTGCCAGAAAATCAAAATGCAAATACGGTGTTAAATTTCGTGTGGGGTGTAATATGCAAAGGGTTCGTGGTGTTGTGTGCTTTTTGAAGAAAACGATTCAACGTGGGTGCCAGGGAAATCATTGCAAATTGAGAATTTGTGTAACAACTCAATGTGTGTGTGCGAGTTTTGTGTGTAGGCTTTTACAGCGACAATACTTTACCCTAGAGACCATAAAAGCTGTATGATGATTGGTTATTGTGATGGTGATAGGGTTTTTTTCGGCTTTAAGTAGGGAAACATTATACCAATGCAACAAAGGTTTATTGAAAAGGCATGTAACTAGGTATTTATGAAAGGATGTCTAAGTAATCGTGTATGAAACATTATTTTAGATAAAATGCTAACTTACATTTTTTAGGGTGAAAGTAGAGTTAAGGGGTGGAAATAAAATGAAATAAATATTAAATTTCTATAAGATTAGACTAATTTAAGTTCGAAAACAAATTGTTATCAGATCCTCAAATTAAAAAGTTGGAAGAAGTAAACAAAATACAACATTTAAATAAAAAGCTTGCGGATTTTTTTGAAGTTTACGTTTATTTTGTTATAATTTTTGAAATATAATGCATTTTAAATACAGACTTTGGCAACATATTTACATAAAGCATATGTTTACAATAAAAGTTTACGTGTGTTCTTGTTATGTTTAAGTTAGAACTTTGAATCTAAAATAAATAGAGTTGATACCCGTTATGAAGCAGTTATACATTTAAATAGTTTTTGAACGATTCGTGAGAGACCAACGAGTGAATTCATTTCAACTTTAGTAAAATGTTGGTTTGCAGTTAACGTTTTATTTAAAAAAATTTCGGACCTTGAAAGCTTTGCGATTTAATCATGAAATGTTTCGGAAATAATTTAAAAATTCATGAATAAAATAATGTGGGAAAAATTGCTGAAAAAGTTAAGACAGAATAAATGGTATTTTAACATTTTATAGTTGGACCTTGCAAAGTAAGCGAGATGTGAATTAATATGCGACCGAAGCTACACTGCAATTAATTAAAATGTTTCTGAGATACAGAAAATGTGATCTTAAACTTATTCACTTTTGACCTTGAATTCATTTCCAAAATTGTGTTTTATTCACAATTAATTGAATTAATTTCATAATGAAAAAATAACATTGTTTTTACGAATTCTGACCTTGAAATGTTCATCAATTTTTCTTACCATTATTAAACGCTATAACAATATTTAAAAAATCATTCAAAACTATTTAAGCTTTCTGAGTTTAAAAAAGTATGTCCTTAAGTTTTTAATTGTTGACCTTGAAATGCTCTGCAAATTTTGTATTTCTTATTCGGAGCTTTTAAAATATTTTACAAAATTGTAATTAAAAAAACAAAAAACATTTTTCGGAATAACATATGTAAAAACGTTTAAAATCGGTAAATTCCTCATCTTTTAGAACTGACCTTAAGTGCCTTTAAGAAAAATTATTTAAACCTAAAATTGTGTGCAAAATTGTGTTGAAATTTTCAATACCTGTTGCAGAAAATGAGAACAAATAATCCTTCAATAAAATTAATGATGAATACCGAATCACCACATTAATTTAATTTCAATAAAGAAGTTGACATTATTCCGAGAAATATTACGACAATGTAATTGAACATGTCAATCAATTGCAATCATATTTTCTTGATTTAAAAGCGAGGGAAATTGTACGCTTATCACAGTAATGGGATTCAATATTTGCTCATTGATCATTTCAATTACTTATCAATTTTTCCTGAATTTTCCTTTATTTACCAATGAGACTAAATTAAATTGAATTTAAGAAAACAATAATATATGATGAACATTTAATTTTCTGAAATCTGTATTTAATACTCTGAGTAAGTCTTGGAATTTAAATTCTTCAATGTACTACAATCGTAATTATAGTAACGACATTTAATATAAATTGCGGTACACCCACCTTAACATATCGTGATTGATTACATTCCAAAATACAGGTAATCAAATTTCCATTTACCAAAACGTACGTAGAGGAGGAATTTCATATTGCATTGAATTGCGTTACAATGGGAGGAAGAAAAATCTTCGTATACAATATGATTCCTAACAAACAAGTTGGCAACCATATTATTTTAAATACAATATACCAAATTGAAACGATCAGAATATCCTTTCGTGCAGAAATGATTTCCGTTTGTGCTTCCATTTTGCCACCGAATGAATGAACTTAATGGAAGCCATGCACGTTGAGCCACGCTTCACCACACATATGTATAATACCTCACTCGATTGTAACTTGTATGAGACGAGAGTACGTTATAGTACAGCATCGCAATTGTAAGAAAGGGCGGATTCATTTTGTATTCCACAACGAATGCGATTCAATCGTGCTGCCGTGACTGGAATACATTTGGCAAACAAATATAATACACACAAATAAAACACAAAAACGCACAAGGAAAAAATGCTACGCTAAATGTGCAGAGCTTCTTCATCTTGAGCGTATGCCGTACAGAAGTACTCTACGTCGCCCGTGCTGCTATCAGTCGCTGTGTTATTATATTCTCATTACTTAACTGTGCCCGATCCCCCAAGGGTGACTTAAGAGCGCCGAAAATAACTGAATAACTAAAATCTTTATATCATTTAGTTGGGCAAACAGCATTCGCTCTCAAAATATATATTCAACAACATCTCTTGAGTTAATTAATCGTTAAGGAAACATTGATCCGTTGATGATGGTTGGAAGTACACAATTTTAATCAAAATAACTGCGCGTTCATTTAATTGCAGCTTTATGTAAATGACATGTACTCGACGGCACAGTAAAAGTCGTCGAGTAGCTTTCATGCTGCATGAATACAAAATGCTATACGCCACTCCTACAGCCCCTCGTAATCAATAAATATGTAGAATATATGCATAACAAAATGAAATGGTGAAAAGCATAAATGCGCGATTTATTTCTCATCCACAGATTGAATGGTCTCCACTACCACCCCACCAGGATATGGTCTACTCATTAACAAACGGAAGTTTAATTTTTTATCCATTTTCTGCCGAGAAATACCGTCATGAAGTACACTCAGCAATTTACAGGTAAGTGCTGGGCGTGAAATGTGGTTGAAATTAATTTTCTACGCTTCTACCCTTATATTACAGTGATGGGGGTACAATGTGTTCCATTTTCATACACAGCGTGTATCCTATCGTCCTTATTATTCCTTTTATGCAAATTTCCGACATCTCATCGGATTTTAATGTGATTATTTCACTCAAATTGTTCAAATGCTTATATCCTTTTAAGTTACTATGTGCTTCAGCTGAGTTGTTCATTTTGCATAAAATTTTGAAGAATTCAATTTGTAAAATGATTGCTTTTATTTTAATTTTTTTTTGATGTAATAAGTAGTGTGTCCTAGATATTAAAATAATTCAGAATATCATGGACGAATTATTAAATTTATATTATTACTTGTTGTTCTGGCGAACTCAACATCACTCCAAATTCAGATGTTGTTTTGTTTATGACTGTTACACAAATTATCTCGAGAAAAAAATGAAAATATCAAAGTCACACTTAGAAAATTAAATCACTTATAATCAAACTTTTGCTGCTTAATTTTTTGGGTTTTCTTGACTTAAGATGAATGGGATGGCCGAGAAGAACAGGACAAAAAAATTGGAAATTTTCGCGAAGCATTTTTTAATAAACCAACACTGAGAAATTTATTTTTCAATCATTTTTAGAATTAGTAAATTTTTCACGAACCGCGATTTTTTTCGCGCTTTTCACAATTTATTTTTTAGTTTTAAATATGCCAATAATTAAGCTGTAATCATTATTAACTCATTTACAAAATAAGGTGATTGTCAGAGTTCTGCTTTTGTTTGATTAGTGATCAAGCATTTATTATAAAACGTAACCGCGGAATTTTCCGCAGAGTATTTACATTAATCCAACACAAAATTTGTCGTGACAAATTACTTATAGATCAGTGGAAAATAATAAATTCAAATCGAAGTCACACTAAGAAAACGAAATCAACATTTCCTTGCTAAATTTTCGGGTTTTCTTAACGTACGATGAATTATAAAACGCTGAAAAAAAGTAAAAACAAATCTAAAAGAATTTCGAATATTCCGTTGTTAAGTTACGAAATTACAAACACATTCTTGATTTTTTTTTATATAAATAGATTTTAATTTAAAAATTGCAATTAAAATTATTATAATAAAAATTATTTTCCTTAGGTGTAAGCTGAAAAACCTGGTCGGCACTGTACTTAGCCGAGAAGTTCATGTTCGTGGTGGTAAGTACACTCACTTCTTTATATGGTGGGCAATAAATCTTATCCACCATTTATTATGTACAAATATAAACACTAGCTACCGTTAAAATGCTTTCACATTGATGGAAATTCCTCCAACCCCGCCTTGTTTTTTCCCACATCACAATAAATCCATCCCTAATCAATCACTGTGGGGCACACTTTGTGGCAGTCAGCAGATGCAAACAACTTCCACCTTTAAATGTGGTTAGCATTTTATTTTTATTGTGACACAATTCACCTGTGGGGATCGTGTGTGTTTTAGTTTGCACATGATGAGGGACTCTGCGTGACAAACAACCCAATAAAATTGGGAATAATCTTTAAATTGTCAGTGACCCACATCAATGCATCTTGCGGTGTAGTTTATTTTAATATTAAAGCCCACCTTACCTCTTAATGATTTTATAAGACTTTCCCCGTTCGAATTCAGTTTGTTTACAAAATTCTTCTAACGTACAATATTAAGAGCAATAAAAAAATCATCAAGGAAGATTTATTTAAATTTTAGAAGCGCATTGCATGGCGCAAATTTTTTTGTTGCGTAAAAAAAAGTGGAAAAGTTTAAATTCCTTTGATGTTTTATTTCTTTAAATAACACGATTTTATGTTTATCAACGCGTTCATGATGTTTTATGCTATGTGAGAATGCAAATTAGTAAACAAGAAGAGTAATTTGCAATGAAATTTATGAGTGTAACATAATTTGAGATTACATTTCGGTAATAAGATCGCTTCCACCATACGTATATACTTCAATTTTGTACATCAACATGTAAAGTCAAAGAATGGCGTCTTGAAAATTCACTTAAAACCGCTGCTTTTGACGATGTCTGCATTTTTCTGTCATGCTTCAGCGTGCGTTGTGGAGTGCTCCAATGTTCCAACATTCGCTTTTTCGCACAGCATTATCTTTTATTACTTAAACTGCTCCTTTTATCATCACTATACGACGAGATGTGCGGGTGTGGTGTGGCTCCACTTCGTCATGACGCTTAACCATGTACACTGTACAGTGTACACCATCACGTCTGTAGTATAATAGCGTTCAACGTTCATACTTCACACATTTGCTGCACAAAGTTGACTTTATTTGTTATCATAACGTCTCTACCTCATAGATTGTATGAAAAACTTGGTGTTTTGCAATTTCATCTCATCGCTGTACATCTACATATAATATAATAATAATGAAAATTACATAAAATAACCGTAAAAAAAAAAGAAAAAGAAGAAGCGGGAAGTGAAAAGTGTGGCACGTAAGAATCCTTCCCGCATGTACACTCAAAGTAAATTTTTTTTGCATGGTTTGGATTCTTTTAAAAGTTTCGCATGCTGTGCTTGCAGCGAGCTGTATAAACTTTGTTTTTATATACGTAGTACAATGTAATGTACATGACGTATTTTTGCAATTGGCTCTGATGTGCTTGGCGCAGATGATAAGAGAGCAATTGCGCTATAAAATCAAATTACAACGTATGACACCATGAGCACTTTCTCAACCAGGAAGTGGAAACACTTTGCAACAATTTATCTGAAAAAAGGCAAATGTGTGCGATGTACGAACTAAAGACTCTTGTATAGACAATGTGTAGTGGGGGGAGGTAGTGCAAATTTAATATTAATAGACCATCTGAAAGACAATTTGTACGCGGTGTCATAAATGACAAATATATACGAGTACATTATGTATTATGTGTTATTAAAAATAAACGGTGAAGTGTCTCGCAATTTTGCTGAAAAAAAAACTTGCTTTGGAATGAATTTGTCTCGTTTGAAAAGCTTGTTAAAAACTGATAAACGACTTACTAAATAATTAATTGATATTCAAGTTATGATGACATAAAATTAATTTAAAGTTTGAAGTTTTTGTCGTTATTTTACTAAGTAAGATGAAATCAAAATTGATCTAAAGGAATGCAAAGAAAAGGTATGGAGCAACATTTCACAAACTTAAAATTTAATTCGTTAGCTCCTGATGTGACTCAAGCGAGAAAATCATCACTCGCAGAAAGCGAAAAGGGATTGAAATAATAAACGAGTTTTGAAAACAAGATTTCATGTTGGAATTATATCATCAAAAGCAAAATTGTTTTAATTTCTTTTTAATTAAAAGACATTTCAGAAAATTTCTAATTTTAAAAAGGATTTACATAAGAATTCAATTCACAATTTTGAATATTTCTCCAAATAAAGTTTTAATATTAGTTATTAGAGAAAATTCAATTAATTTTCATTTAGTAATTGATTTTTAACCAAGAAGAAAACTCTGTTGTAAAACCAAAAAAATTTACACAACAATTTTAAGAATTGAATTTCATCAAATATTGCATTAAAGTCAAAATAAACGACCACAATGTTCTCGTAAACGTTTGTGGTTTCTCAAATACAGTTTTCATTACACATTTCATTGAATTTATTGCATTTTATTTGTCTCTACACTCCTTCATCCCTAAACACTCCCTCCCACTATACAGTTTGTGCAACACTGTAACACTATAATTTGGGTTAGCAGTGTATAACTTAGTTGTTTAACCATGGTTTTCATGCACAAATTACAAAATACACCCACACACACAATTTAACAACTTAGTGCAGTGAATTGCAAATAGACAAGATGTAATACCGTCGTAATGCAAAATAAAATAAAAAGTGTGCAAGCTCATAATAAAGAGAACACAACAACAGTTAAAGTTGTACGTACATAAACTTTGTGTGTCACATAAATAATAACATTTAATGTGTCACTTATGTGCGGGTTTCGATTTAAATCCACAAGCATATGCTTTTGTTTGTTTAGTGAGGAGAAAGTTTCAACCCTATGGAAGACCCAAATACGCTCAGCACAGTGCTCGTAGTAATTTGTACGTCCAATGTGTTGAATAAATATAGATTGTGTATGTTCACGTCTCTTTGGATGTAATGTCAGTGTGCGAAAGCTTCCCTTTGTAAATTACACAAACACGCAGCTTTTGTAGTCGTTGTAGCAGAAATGCATGAACACACAAGCACAAAACATCTAAGGTATTGCACGAGGAAGTGGATTAAATTCTATTTCAAATAACTACATACACTTTATGCACACAATGACAATTTTGATAACATTAGGGGTGGGTCTATTGTTTTGTTTTTTTTTTGTCTTATTTTATTTTGTTGCGGAAAGCTTTAACATGAAATAGTATCGCCTGCCAGATACATATTATAACTAGTCTGCATTGCGCCCGTATTTTACCGCGTTGTGTACACTTAAAGCAGACAACATTGCATCGTCTCCCTAATTTACACAGCATTTAAATACACGACTGCGGTGCAATAACATTATACATAGTAGGTCGTATGCGATTTGTTATCCTTGTTATGCTTTTTCTTTTTCTCTGTTGTTTCTACAATACGTTTTTTTTTCCTCCTGCTTTTTTCTGTTGTTCTGTCGTGCTCCAATGCTTAGGATGCTCGTCTTACGATACAGCAAACAATTGCATGAACTTTTGTGCCACATTGAAGATGGGGTTAAAAGGGGAAGGGAGGGGGGCTAGAACGCCACTTTAGAATGAGAACTAGAATCGTTAGTGATTCCCACAGGATCAACGCCCAAGTGTGCTGTTCTGTTTCTATTTGGTTGGTTTGTTTGTGTTTTGTTTCTCTTTCATTTCGTTGCATTTTGTTTTGCATACAACTACTTCTTGGGGGAAGCAAAATCTCTATAATATATTGGGAGTGAGGGGAGGGGGGCAGCAAGTGGGGTTGTGCAATTTGCAAAATTTGCTTGCAACAACAACCATTTCATTTGCCGGATAAATTCACATTGCACTGTTATAGTTGTGTGGCGGCCGGGGAAAGAGCCGGAGACACAAGAGCAAAATCGCAGGTATAGGTTCATGCACATAATTTGACACACAGCATGGCAATGCACACAAGTGTAGCACAACATATAGCGAAAAGGATGTTTATGTAAATGGTAGCAATTTCAAATGGAAATATTTATTTAGTTTGAGTGCAATCGAAATAATTAAAGAGCTCGTAAAAGTTTCCCCAAGGAGACCAGCAAACAGAAAAACGATGAAGATAGATTACTTAACCCAGTTTTGTTCCGTGTATTTTACATATAGTTGCAATGTATGGCTGTATAAATGGGCTAAGCTCTTTGTAGTTGGGCAAGTCTGCCGCTGCTCGCATATTATCATTCTCGATTTCATACTTCCTGCTTTGCAGTTGCTTTATGTACAAATGTGCTATAGAGGGGGATGCATTTCAATGTGCATAATATGCTGCACACTGTATTCTCGTTACTGTGTCGTCAAGGGATGAGGAGTGGGGATGCTTTGTCGCGGTTGTTAATCATTTTTAAACAACCAAGTTTTATAAAATTTAAGTACACAAATACACTGAGAGAAATCGAGCCCACATAAATCAATATATTTAAATATCAATTATTTAATGTGGAAATATTAAAGTGGAAGATTGTGTGGAATTATTGCGGATACGAGCCCACTTATATTATTAATTATTATGTTTCAATGTCTGTTTAAAATAAAAAAAAAAAAAAAGTTAACTAATTTTTCTATTCATGATTAATTAATTATCAATAAATACATTACGCGAATTAAATTTTAATTGTAAATTAAGATGAAAAATATTTATTTGGATAAAGGATACTTTAAAATAAAATTATTGCCTTTGTTTCCTACGTTATGCCTTTTTCTATTTTGTATCTTGTAACGTAACTCGCGCGTGGTGAAATGATAAGACATTCTAGATGTAAGGAGTTAGAACACACACGAGGAAAATCCCAGGTTCCACCCCCGACCACAATGGTTTAAAAAAAAATTTTAAAATAAAATTAATAAAAATTGGAATAAAAATTTTTAATAAATTTATAAAAAAACACAATAAAAAAATCCAATTAAAAAAAAAAAATTAAAAAAATTAATTAATTGAAGAAAATTTTTATTAATTTTATTTTTTATTTTTTACATTAAAATACATAACCATTTTTTTAATTTGATACACAAAAATGTAAATTTATGTGGAAATTAAAATCAAAATCACCACTTCAGTAATAATGTGGATTTATATAAATATACGTGGAAACTTCAATATACAAGTATGTTAATTTATGTTGTTTACGAACACATATTCACAGTCTTTTAATTATAATAATTGATCCACTTTATTCCACATCGTCCGCGGAAATCGGTACATAGTCTCATTGAATTATAAGTGGATTTTAAGTGGATGTGTTATCTCAGTGCACACTGTATGCCCTTTATTCAGAAATATGGTTTGTGAATGAAGTCATTTATATTGTTGTTGTTTTTTTGCTTTGTTTTAATGAGTGAATTGTGAAGGATTTGCAACGAGTGTCATTTACATTCCACGCAAGCAATCTTTGCACAAAAAGCATAAGAAAAACGCCTTACCCCCACCACATTGGCGAACATCAACCCTTGCGTGTCTTATTCTTCGTTTATCGGTTTTATACTCTAGTTTACATAAAGGTATGTGTACACAAAATACCCTTTGATAGCGCAAATAAAAATTCTATGCAACATGGAGCAATGAACTTGTTTACCCTTCACGGGTTAAAAAAACGACGTGGAGATGTTCATCTCAACGTAAATACGCAAGCTGGCATTTAGATTAGGACATCAAGTGGTGTGTAGTTAGTTTCGTGTAGCCCCTAATTATGATTGCTCCGGAAAATCATCGTAAATATGTGCGCCTAATAGAAGAGGCCATAACATCGTGATGAGTTAATGTCAATAAGCGCCGCACTAAACTTTGCATCAAACACTAAAATTTTGGGTGCGCTTAAACTTTGTTTGTACACTCAAACTTAATATAATATATGACTTCGATTATCGTAAAGTTAAGCATAAGCACATAAAAGCTTCATTGTGTAATTATTATGAGGGTTTGTATGAATGCCAACGATATGAAGCCACACACATATTCATAATAATAAGGCTGTAATCTGTATTTTGCAAAGTTTCCAACAATTCAGTTTAATATTGGTGCAGAATTTGTACAAAGAAAATCTCTTCATCTTGGCAGGCAGCGCCCTGCGCCTGATGTCGTCATTTCCCTATTCAGTGTAATGTACATTATGTACGAGGGAGGTTTATTCGTTTTTGCCTGTAAGCCAATTGCGCTACAGCATTTCTTTGTAAAGTCATTATGAGCTATCAAATATTCATGAGAGTTTAACTGTGTTCATGTAAGTGGGGTGTATCATACGATATTTGTGGAAGGATTGATATCTACACTTGCGACATCGTCGTGGCGGTTGAAAATGGAAGACAAACACAATATTAAGGACTGTATTATGCATCACATTATTATAATGTGGATTCAATGTGTGTTTGGTGTAAATCAAAAATCTGACAAGCTGTCACAAACGATTTAAATGAAATGTACGTAATTTTTTTTTTGGTGTTGTGTTGGTTATGTGACATGAATTTCTTTTTTGTTGCAATCATTTTTGGTTTAGGCCGTCAATTGCCATGCTTGAGCTCGGATTTGAATATTTTAATATCTGCCTACAGCCGTCGAAAAAAAACATGGGAGGGGCATTTGAGTGGAGATTGTGCTGTATTGTGACATATTGTCGAATTGATTTGAATATTGTCTGCACGCGACTTGCATAAATTGTTGGTTTTTGACTGGATTGAACAAGTATGATTTATATTGTTTAATGTTTATTGAATTATCAGAAAATGGGTTACAAATTATTCTGGATTTTCGGAGTTTGAATTTTGGTTGCGCTTTTAATTTTCAATGATCTGTTAATTGATAATCGATTGAATCACATTCATTTAATTTAATTGTTGGATTGTAGCGCTTTTAAATTGGAAGTAGAACGAATCAAAATACACTTCATATTTTGCGATTTGAAAATTAAAGTCTTGCCCGAGAACTAAAGGCGGTTGCCATTTTTTTTAATAAATAAAATTAACCCGAATGACGTCTAACTGTCGAAAATATTTATGCAACGTTCTCTCAGATGACGTCACACAGCAGAGCTGTCAAGCAGACCTTTACTTTTTTTATCAATTAATTTATGTTATGTTTAGAATTTCAATCTCGACTTATACATAAAACCACAATCAATAATTAATTATTACACCCAGTTTGTGAAATTTTTCGCAATTCTAAATTTCCCAGACAGGGCGTTTAAGGACTTTTCCCCTAAAAAAACATAGACTGCTTCGTTATAGGTAAAAAAAAATTAATTTCTACAAATCTTCATCTTATTATAATGGAATTGTAAATTTAATTTAAGGAAATTTTAAAATGTAATTGGGATCCTTTTTGCACATTTTTGCATATTTCATTCTTCCAGAAAAATTTTACAATATATTATATTTAAAAAAAATTCTTGACCAAAATTTTAGTAGTTTTTGTTTTTGAAATAAAATTAAAATACACGTTTAAGAAAATGCTTAGAAGTTTCATTGATTGAGTAATTAAGCAGTAATCCTTTTTTATTGTTGATTAAGATTAGAATAATGGTCCTTCTTACATCTTAAGATTATTCTCAAAAATTACAAACTAGGCTTAAAGTCTTTTTGTCTAAACAAAAGCTTCGGAGTCGGTAAATTCAATAAAATACATTGTCTTGGTTTACTGCTTTTTGTGTTAATTATCAGTACATTTTGGTGATGAGGAAGATGAGTGAAAAGCTCGATTTTTATATTTCCATCTTTTTCAGAGTCGAAAAAATTAATGAAATGCATTTAAAATTGTTTCACTTCCATAACAATTGCAATCTAGAACTCTAAATAATTAAAAAATACATATGAAAACATACCGCAAATTACCCAAGCACTCCCTTTCCATTGTTTAACATTTTCAAGCATACATACAAAACTCGTACCACAAAAAACATTTAATTGCATAAAAATGACTAACACAAAACAACCTCGTTTTCAGTGGTTAACCAAAAGTACACAGTCCAAGTGCACGATGAATACGTAATGCCAGGGAATACAGCAGTCCTAAAGTGTCAGGTAAATTTAGTAATTACAACATCAAACTGAAAATACAAAATTGAATAATAATTGCAATTACATTCATAACATTGCACAACTCGAAAAGGTACCCAGCTACATGTCTGATTTTGTGATGGTGACTGCGTGGGTGCAGGACACGGGAATGCATCTGTACCCGAACACCGACATTGGCGGCAAATACACGGTGCTGTCCAATGGGGAGCTTTACATAAATAACGCCAGCCCCAGTGACGCTTTTAAGACTTATACCTGTAGAACTGTAAATAAATTAACAGGTAAACTCCAATTACATTGAAGTAAAATTGCAGTGCACCTTTTGTTTTGTTGCACAATTAAACTTTATGCATTTTTTTTGTTTTTTGTATTGTCTCGATGCCATTAATTTTCGCGTGTGTCACGATGCTACATAAATGTACGTGCTCTGTGTTCGCAGGTGAAATTCAAGTATCAACATATCCGGGAAGAGTGATGGTAACAGAACCAAAAGGATTAGTACAACCTAGAATTAATGTAGAAAAACACTCGTTGCGTCATGTTGTTTTAAATGGACAGACGACGTTGCCTTGCATAGCTCAGGGACACCCAGTGCCCACGTACCGGTAAGCTTTTAACAAAAATACACAAACCCCTCAATTGTGCGCGCACATTTTGTGCATTTCGTTGCCGCTGCATCAACTGCAATAATATAATGCGCTTTCACGACTTTGAATGGCAAGTTTTTAATGAAATTTTAAAGCAAACAACAAAAAATAAGCTGAAGGAAAGCAGATGCTAAGCACATTGTTGTCGTTGCATTGAAAGTGCTGCAGCTCGCACCTCAATGCCATATTCCATACAATTTCCATAACATAATGAATGCATTTCACGAATTTCAACTTTATAGATGGTTTAAGGAAGAGAATGAGCAATTGGTGCCACTTCAACTAAGCGAACGTATCACAATGGTTTCAGCAGGTCTATTGAAAATTACCAAGGTATGTCACAAGTTGCACAATACCGTGTTGATTAGGATCGCATTTTCCCCCACATTATTACTCATGATGAATTGCATCCAAAATTTAGGCCAGACTTGAGGACACTGGAAAGTATTTGTGCTGGGTGAATAATACGGCGGGCGAAGAGACAATCCAAGTAACATTAACTGTAACAGGTAAATATATTTCACATTTTACAGGGTAGCCTAACTTTAACAATTTGATTATTTTTAAATTGGAATTCAAAAATTAAGTTTAAATTAGATCAATTGAATTTTGTGCTTCAACCTAATTACCCATCTCACGTCATTCAAGAATTGGTTGATTTTATGTAAACATCTCCACTGCATTTAGTAAAATGTTTCCGACCATTCCCATTGCACGAATTGTACTAACTAACACACTAACACACATTCCCAATTGAAATGCCATCTAATTGCAGCGCCCCTCACCGCCCACTTGCAACCACAAATCCAAACCATTGACGTCGATAAGGACGCACAGTTTCAATGCATCGTCTCAGGTCATCCGGTGCATGAGATACATTGGCTACATGATGGTAAGCCAGTGCTACGTGATAACCATGTAGAGGTATGTGCACATAACAGCATTTACAAAACGCATTCATATTAGCCTTTAAAGCATATAATTGACGTATTGCCGTATAAACAGATTCACTCCGATCCACCTCGATTAGTGATCAAAAAGATTCAGAAGGAAGACCAGGGTATGTACCAGTGTTTTGTGTCCAACGAGTGGGAGCAAATACAATCAACAGCAGAGCTGCAATTGGGTGGTAATTACATCGTGATTAACTTTTTGGTGTTGACAGTGAGATAATGTGTGCACATTTTGTAACTTTAAGTCACTTTGATGTGCACTTTATTTCATTGACTTTTTAAATAATAATGCTAAAGATTTCATTTATTAAATTGTGGTGTTCATGAAGGCTACAATTGACTACATTTAGGCACTTAATTAAAAAACACTATAACATAAAGCGCCTAAATCATGGCAATTAAATATTTTTCGCCTAAATTGCTGACTTTTTGAATTATGGATTTGCATTTATTGAGTTGTGGCATTCATGAAATCTTTAATAGTCTACATTTAGGCTTTTTTTACTAAAAAATTAAACAACATTTTCATTATAAAGCGCCTTAATGATGACTTAAAAACAAATATCGCTTCAATAATTTTTTTTGATAGAATTGAAATTAAATTTTAGAAACATATTTAAATTGAATTAAAATGCTTCAAATTGCAGACGCCTCCCCCGAGCTGTTGTACCATTTTTCAGAGCAAACCCTGCAGCCTGGCCCAACAGTTTCATTGAAGTGCATAGCGACCGGAAATCCCCCACCACAATTCACATGGACACTGGATGGGTTTCCGGTAAATTTTCTAAACTTGTAACGGCCACACATGCCACCCTCGGCCGCATGCATTAGATTTGATTTTAGATTTTAATGCGGAAGTGAAAAATAGCAGCAAACCCTAACCCATACTATTTTCTACCCAACAGATACCGGACAACTCGAGATTTCTGGTTGGACAATACGTGACCATCCACGACGACGTCATCAGCCACGTTAACATATCAAATGTTAAAAACGAGGATGGTGGTGAATACACGTGCACCTCCCACAATAGCATTGGAAAGTAAGTTTCCGCCAAACAAGATGCGATATGTTTATGTTCTTTAAATTGTGGTTATACAAAATAATGTTTTCCGAAAAGTTTACGGTTCCTTTTATAGACAAAGTTTGCCATAAAATGACAAACAAATATTTTTATTTAGTCTCCGTCTCACGTCCCACACTGTCCCAGTCTTTAAAATATTCTGGCTTCCATTTAATCCCTACACTGAACCCTTTGATACCCTTAAATTTATGTGAAGTGTCTCAAATCGTCATATATGCAAATAGAGCAATCAGTGGAAGTAAATTAAGTTCCAACCCTCAGTCCCTTTTTTAGCATAATCCCAAACTTTGCCCAAACACCCATATTCGGTTCATTCTATTAATACACATTGCTTTCAACCAAACTCATTCAATTTTGTGCGTCCCACTTTTTTTTTCATTTCATGCCACACGCAAACCAAACAGAGTCTCGCACAGTGCCAAAGTAAATATTTACGGTCTTCCCTATATACGTGAGATGCCCAAAATAACAGGCATCTCCGGCAAAGATTTGTTGGTGAAGTGTCCAGTTGCCGGCTATCCAATCGACAAAATCCACTGGGAGCGAGGTTAGTAAAAACCAATTTCACATATTATACAAATCATGCAGATGTGTGTATCAAAATATGCTCCGTTGTGTGTGCTCCGCGTGCGTGCATGCATGCCTTTCCCGGTGACACTCTGATAAGATTGAAAAATAATTTAGATGGACAAACTTTGCCCATAAATCGACGTCAACGGGCGTACAACAATGGCACGCTCGTTATTGAACAGTTGCAGCGTTTGGAAGACGCCGGCACGTACACATGTATGGCACAAAACAAACAGTTGCAGACCGCCCGACGTAATGTGGAGATACAAGTTCTAGGTATGTGCACTGACGTCAAATGAAGGTATTAAAATAATCCCTCCCCTTAATACGTGGGGGGATGGGATTTGGATATTGCTCAACTAATTATAATTTAGCAGCTTCTAAAAATATTCCCGCAGCATTATTATTAATTAAATTTGAACTATAATAACTTTTGTACATAAATTACCACACATGTGCAGTGCCACCCAAAATAATGCCCATCCAATCAATGATGGATATGCTGCGCGAGGGAATGAGAGCTGCAATTTCATGTCAAATTTTAGAAGGCGATCTGCCTGTACAATTCCGATGGGAGCGCAATGGTAAACCTCTTGTGGCAACCGGGTAATTAACAACAAAACCACAGTATATATGCATTGAGCGCTGCCTGGCCACCACACCAGTGCGGCCTTGCATATATGTATAATAACCATCCAATGAAATGCCATTTGTTTTTTGTTTGCTGCTTCGGGCTTGTTTTCTTTTTTCGCCCGCAATTTCTGCTGCTGCTGCTGCCCGTTGCTGCCATATTTTGCCCCCTTGTTTGAATCCCAAAAGTAACGAAGTAATTAGACGACTGGACGAGTATTCCGCCCTGTTGGTGGTCGAGCATATTGCATCAGAGCACTCCGGCAATTACACATGCATCGCCAGCAATGTGGCGGGCATGGAAAAGTTTACGGTACCAATTACCGTGAATGTGCCACCCAAGTGGGTGTTGCAGCCAAAGGACTCAAGTGCACAAGCCGGTCAAGATGTGTCGCTGCACTGTCAAGCGGATGGCTACCCCAAGCCGGTTGTCACGTGGAAAAAGGCAATTGGCACATCTCCAGGAGAGTACAAGGATTTTCTCTACGAGCCGAATGTCTCGCTGCACTCCAATGGGTCTTTGCAATTCAAGAAAATCACCAAAGAATCACAGGGACACTTTTTGTGCGAGGCAAAAAACACCATTGGCTCGGGTGTCAGTAAAGTCATCTTTTTAAAAGTTAACGGTAATTTGATGCTACATTATTATTTTAAAGGGACACGCTTAAATATTAAATTGTTTGCTATCACCTCATTTTGTTTACAGTTCCCGCACAATTCATCACCAAGATGAAGCAAGTTTCGGTGGCCAAGGGAAAGCAGGTGCATTTACAGTGCAACGTTCAGGGTGACACACCGATTGACATTAAGTGGAAGATACAAAGCACACAACAACAATTAGATGAACTGGTAGATTCGAGGTACGTTGCAAATCATATTTTTCGCACGTCACCGCAGTGCTATAATCTACTGAACTTTTGCCTCGACGGTGGTTGTTGACATTTTCTCAAAATGGATTGTCTCTTGGGTTCTTTTATGTTGTGTCTTAATTTGAACTCGGTGTCTGGATGAATACGTCTACTTATCGTTGTACAATATATTATGTAGCTGTGTATTTTGTACATTTTGTGTGTACTTTGCATGGAGTAATTGCGAGTAAAAGTGGGTGGAAAATGTTTTGGATTTTAACGCTGTTGCACGTTCTACTTCAATACCGTTACGAACACAGGCGTCTTTTACTTGTAAGGGTGTGTGGTGAAAAGGGATGAGTGATTTTTTGGGAAATTTAGCCTTATTATATGGAGAAAACATACGCAATTTGCTTGCCTTTATTTTTAATGCCAATTAAGATAATATCCTCATTTATAGAGGTGCTGCCTAATTCTTAGGATTAAGCTACCCTTATTATGTGCATGCGGAAGAATGTGTTTGTGTACACCATGCGTGTAGTCGTACATGCTATAAAATGGTCTGCTAAAGCAATTACTCACAGTTTGAAAAAATTCAAGGAAGATTTCGCAGTAATCCTTCAACTCTTTAAGAGGAATTATTAATTTATTACAATTTAAAAACATTTATTACCCCCTGAATTCAAAAATGTGGTCTAGAAAAAATTTATGAATTCGGGTTCGCATGGAATTTTGACTGCATGTATAAAATATAATATTTAAAAAAAGTGTATTTCAAGGTCAAATCAATGCCAAAAACAATGTTTTTCCCTAAAAAAAAAATGTGTGTGTCTATGCTTAAAAATGGCGCTTACGATTTGGATAATTTTCAAATCATTTATACATAATTAATGTATTTTAAGAAAAACTGCATTTACCGTACATTCTTACAAATGATCCTTCGGGGTGAATTTATACATTATTTTCTATTTTAGAAACCTTACGCAACATGAAAACAATTCTTCCACAAAAATACAATATTTTATAATGCAAAAAATATGTTTTTTCAAGGTTAAAATATACATAAATTCAAGGTCAAACTATCTATATTTTAGGAAACTAAAATATTAATAAAAAATTACTTCCACATTATTGTAGCATCTTAAAACAGAAATGCTTTGCAGAACATTTCAAGGTCAAGATCTGAAAATTTTAAGGTCATACTTTTAATATCTTAGAAAACTTGAATTATCTTGAAATGTTTTTACGTATTATTGTAGCTTAGAAAAAGGAAAACACTTTGCATTTCAAGGTCAAAATTGGAAAATTCATACTTTTTACATCTCAGAAGCCATTCTCTTATTTAAGTTCAACCCAAATTCAACTCAAATTATGCTCATATTTCACCCTGCCATGAAGATTTCTTTTTTAATTGAACTGTGTTAAAAGCAAACCATGAAAAATCAAAAATAAAATGGTTTCATAAGAGAATTTAAAAAAACTAAAATTAAAGTATTTGACCTTGAATTGTGAATTAAAAAATTTTAAATGCTTAATGAGGTTTTCAAACTAACTAAGAAATTGGGCTGAAATACGATTTTTTAATATTCATTTAACAAATTTTCAATTAAAACTCTTTTTAAGAACACAAAATACTCTAAAACCTCTGTGTAAAATTTCAATTTATGGGGTTAACTACTAAACATAATATGTGATTTAAACTTTTAAAATGAAAAAGGGACCCTAACTACAATAGGTTGTATAAAAACAATTTTTCAAAATTAAAAATCATTAAATAATTAGTTTATTAAATTTTGAAATGCTTTTATTTTATGAAATACAATCCAATAAAACTAATTCCTAGGAGTTTAATTGAAATCAACAATTCCTAGCTCTCCGTTTACATAAATCCCAAGCTCATTCTCATTAAGGTACAGAAAAAAAAAGCTGGTTTGTCAATTGTCATTCAACATTTAGCACCCTTACTAAAGTTAATCCCATTGTTGTGTGTGCGTGCGTGTGTTCAAAATAAGAGAATCATCTAGGGAGAAGAATTTTTGTTACCTTCGTCCTAAAAACTTTCGTAAACGCAAATATCTACACATTTATTTTTCGTTGCATATGTCAACATTCATCAAGCATCTTCATTGTTTGGGGCTTGTGTATATTGTTTTGAATGGAATAAAGAACGCACACAAATGTCACATCATTTATTTATGCTGCATGTTATGTTAATAGTTAGTATGCAGGCTTCAAACTTTGAATTAAAGTTTATTCCAATGTTTTAATTATATAAGTATACACAATATAGTTTGTGCAATAATAATAATTGTGAAATGCGAAGAAACTTTAGATGCTTTCAAAAATGTCATCGTTAAAATTAATTCGAAATGATTTGCGTTATGTGCAATTGCAAAGTATTGCTGTGATGAAAGTTTTGTGGGAATTTTTTTTAAATGGGCGACATTTTGAATAAGTGATTCAAAACTAATTTAATATTTGTATTATGTATAGTGTATGCACTTGTAAACTAAAGAAAATATAGAAATGTTACGCGGTTAGTTAAGGCAATAATGCAAAAAGACGTTGCGGTAATTTGTCGTGTTCACTTTTTGTTGCATTATAAAAGGCGAGAGAAATTTATTACGTTTCAAAGAAATGGGTCACAGTTTAATATTTTAATAGCTACAATGAATTCACAATTTGTCATTTTAATTTATAACTATGACAATAATGTCTTTAGTTTCTAAATTGGAATGAATTTTTTTTTGAAATGAGCTTTTCATTTTAATTGAAAGCACGAATCTTTTACAAATTGTAGTACTCTATGCAATTTTTAATTATAAAACATAATACTCTTGTAGAAATATTATTAATTCATTAAAATTATATAATTTGATTTTTATGCAAATGCAGCTTTTTCATCTAAAACTCATTTCGCATAATCAAATAATGACAAAAATGGAATATTTAAATAGAAAATGATGTTCTAAGCTTCAAAGTTCTTCATTAACCACACCATAACTGTCCTAGTTTACAATTGGCAGGGGATTCGAGGACACAATACCTCACCATCAACTCTGTTTAATGAAATAAGAGCCAACAGTTCGGCACTAAATCCACATGCATACATTAATGTTCCCAGTTGATAGAGTTTGATATAGAGTTCCGTTAATTTTAATTAAAATGTTAAAGCTCAGAAAAGCACAAACTATACGTTATACCAACCACCACAGGCAAATAAAGCGAGGTAAAAACCTGCTACAAGAACTTTATGATAAATATAAAACATTTTGACCCAGTTTCACGTCAATTGCGCTCAAATTTTTAATTTAATTACAACGGTTTCAACTTACAAAATACATTTGCATTGAAGCCATAATTGTGTACACAACAGAAAATACTCATCCACAACGTAACGAATAATCCCGGACCAAAAATTCCTGGAAAATCCTTCATTAAGGAAAGTGAATACCACACAACAAACCCTGTACGACAAAAATGCACGGAAATAAATTCAATTTCCGCATTACCTTTAAAAGGAAACATGCACATTTCACAATTTTGCATTTCAAAAAATACCCAAACTTCTCAGGTACACAATCCGTCAACAATCCCTGGATGACGGCATGGTATCGGAGCTGGGCATCTCACACACATACCGCCAAGACACGGGCGTCTACATTTGTCACGCCGGCAATGCGTTCGGTCAGGACGAAATGTCGGTGCATCTAATCATTCAGGAAGTGCCGGAACAACCCAAAAGTTTACGCATCAATTCACAACAATCACGCAGTTTACAGTTGACATGGAGCCAACCATTTGCTGGCAATAGCCCCATTGAGGAGTACAACATTCAGTACAAACTCATAACCGATTTGTGGCAGACTGCCGAACGGTTGTCGGTAGCTGGATCGCAAACGGTTGTAAATATTAAGAATTTGCGCCCGGCCAAAGCGTATCACATACGAATGGCAGCTGAGAATAAGTTGGGCTCATCCGAGTTTTCTGAAGTGGTGCAAGTGACAACGCTCGAGGAGGTGCCATCTGGCCCACCCATTAATATTCGTGCCGAAGCGCGCAGCTCCACGGAAGTGTTTGTGAATTGGGAGGCACCCGATCGTGAGCATTGGAATGGCAATCTTTTGGGCTATTATGTTGGCTATCAAATTGCAATGTCACCGGAGGATAAGGAAGTTAATCCGACGCAAGGCTTTAACTTTAAAACCGTCGAAGTAATAGTGTGTTTTAGTAAACTGACTACTTCAAGTTCGATTTTAATTTTTGCCATTTTTAATTTAAGGCACGCTCTCAATTTGGCGGGGAAACAGTCCTTCAAAATTTGCAAAAATTTACTCAATACAGTGTGGTTGTGCAGGCCTACACTAGTCAAGGTAGTGGGCCACCTAGCAAGGAGATTTTAGTGGGCACAATGGAGGATGTTCCATCTAGTCCGCCTGATAAACCGCAATGTGATGTGCTGAGTTCGACGTCCATTTATATAACTTGGTCTCCGCCTCCAGATGAAGGTCAAAATGGAAAGATCAGAGGGTATAAGGTCTCCTATTTGTCAGCAGATGATCTTTATGGTAAAAATTGGAAAATTAATTTAATAAAATTCATTTAAATAAAATGCTTTAAAAATTGCAGAAAAAGATCCACTTGTTGTTAAGTCAACAAATCAGTATTTAACTGTTGAAAACTTAAAAAAGTACACAAATTACACGGTTTGGGTTTTGGCTTTTACGAAAATTGGGGATGGAACAAAGACCAAGCCACTATTTTGTAGAACACATGAGGATGTGCCATCCTCACCTCACGATATTAAAGCAATTCCAGCTTCAAATACTAAAATAATTGTGTCTTGGCTTCCACCTTACTTTCCCAATGGTGACATTGTAAGTTTTCTTCTCATTTTCCTAAATTTGAAAACATTTTTAATTAATTTAATTTAAATTTCTTTAGATTGGTTACACATTTTACATGTCAGTTTTGGAAGGCGGTCGCGAAGAAGGAACACACAAACGAATTCTAGGACCTCAAGTTGAAATTCACGAAACCCAACGATTGCAAGATGGGGCTACGTATCAATTTTGGCTGACTGCATCCACAAAAATTGGTGAAGGTGAAAGAACTAAAGTGGTTACTGTTCCTCCAAACAATAAAGGTGAGTTTTAATATTATTATAACAATGAATAGAAGTCCCAATTTAAAACAAATTCCTCCAGTTCCTGCCAGAATAGTATCATTTAGTCGTGAAATAAAATCGCCATGGAAAGAAAATCTCATCCTACCGTGCCGCAAAGTCGGCGCACCAGCCCCCGTCACAATTTGGCGTCAGGACGGCCAACCCATGGAAACGAATCAGCGAAAAACAATCTCCAAAAATGGAACACTTTTTATACGCGACTGCCAGCACACAGATAGCGGCAACTACACGTGCAGCGTCGAGAACACATGGGGTCGCGATGAAATTGTCTACTTTCTCATAATTCGCGTGCCACCCGACGCACCCAATCTGACAGTCATCAACTCATTCACGGACAGCCTACAACTGGAATGGAGTGACAACAAAAGTGGGGGCAGCCCCATTCTGGGCTATGTCATCAACTACAAACGCGACAACGGCGACTGGGAGGAGTTGCAAATTGACTCGAAGACGAATGCCCACATGTTGAGCAATCTGTGGTGCGGCACACGCTACCAGCTGTACATAACGGCGTACAACAAAATTGGCACCGGTCTGCCGTGTGACATTGTCAATTCGCACACAATTGGCAATTCGCCGGTGCAGCCAAAGCACTCGCAGATGATCACCAACAATTCGACGAGTGTTACGTGTTGGCTGGACTCGTGGGGCGATGGCGGATGTGGAATTTTGTACTTTATGATTGAATGCCGACCCTACGGACGGTCGCAATGGAACATGGTGGCCAGTCATATTGCGCCAACCGAACGGATTTACACGGTCACCGATTTGCAGCCGGGCACAAAATATCAAGTAAGTGAAATTTGCTCAAAATTATTATTCATCATGGAAATGTGTGTACGTGACCAATTCTGGATGAATGCCAGGGCAAAATGGATTTTAAATAAAGTCGTCTCTAGTGAAATGGTCCTTTTTATTTTGTGTATAAAACGTTGATTTATGATATAGAAATTGTGTGACACAACAGTCCCATGCGAGCAATTGTTTAATGCAATTTTCTTCTTTTTATTTTATTGTCGCCTGTTCTGCTGCTGCTGCTGCCTGCCTGCCTGCCTGCCTGCTGATGTTGCCACCCCGCCTCATTCACTTCCATTTATTGTTGCCTATTTGCAGCTCAAAGTGACGGCATATAATAATGCTGGATCAACAACAGCCCTCTACAATTTCACAACGTTGAGTCCTCAGGGAGGTAAGTCGTCGCAGCACAACACAGTAGTAGACTGTGAAATGTTTGTGAACAATATGTGAATTGTGCTTGTGTAGCGGAAGAATATCTCCTGCCTCTTGTTATACATCCGACATTCAGTCGGAGTGTACACACTGAAGAGATGTTTTTGCTTTTAGTGTTGCTTTGTTACATACTTTGTTACGGATTAGTCTAATAATATGACGCATCTCTTGTCTCTTGCAGTGATTTACAGCCCTGATCATACAAATCCGGTCTCCCATATGGGTGACAGTCCTTTTTATGCTAATTTTAAGGTAAACAAAAATTTGTTTGTTTTCATTTCAATGTGCGACAACATTTATTTTAAAATGTTTCCAATTTTTAATGCAGGTTCTACTACCAATTTTGTTATCAATTCTTATACTATCTGGCCTTATTGCAGCATTTTTACTTATAAGAAAAAGAAGTAAGTTAACCTATTTTGTAAAAGCTTTAAAATAAAATGCCAAAAGCAACAATTAATGTTGTAAATGTCAAGCAACAAAAATTAATCAAATCCCAACACGCAGAACTAGAACAACAAAATCGAGTTCCATCATCGTCAATGTCCGAGTCACCATCACTGGCGAATTTGCAGAATAAACAAAATCGTGACCAACAATATTTGGCTGTGCGATGTCAAAGTAATCGAAATAGTAACTCAAACGAATCTGGAAGCTACAAAGCTGAAGGCAATGGTATGAAACAAACATAAAAAAAAAATGCATTCCACTTTGGTTTTTATTCATTTTATTGTCAAAAAAAAAACAACACAGAATACATCGAGGACATCTGCCCGTATGCAACATTTCAGTTGAACAAGCAGACATACAGCGAAAGCTCATACAGTGGAAATGTGTACAGCGGCCCCTATCATTCGGTGCGTGGCTCTTTTGTCTATCATGACGTTAAGCCGGACAGTTATCATGTACAAATTCATTGCATACACAAAAAAATGACACGTAATAGAGTTAAATCACTTCCCATTACAGAGTAAAGAACCGGAATACACCAAAGTGAGGCGAAAAGGTGGACGCCTGCGTGATCCTCATTCAGAAAGTCAAGGTAATTTTGTTTGAAATTTAAATTTTTTCACATTTTTATTCAACAATTCATAAAAAAGTTCATTTCACCCTCACCACCGATTGTAATCATCTTTTGAGGCAAGCCAACCTTGCAAAATGCAAATTGCAAATTGAATATGGTTCATGGAAAATGCACATTACAATATATTTCCTGAATTGTCCCTTAAATGCTATAAACCCTTGTAATCCGAAGTAATTCTGGTTATGATAATTGATATAGTCTATTAACTTGGCACAACAATTATTATTAATCCTTTGTCCCTTGCATTATATAATGAACTGATAGCAAATTCAATTAATTAACTACAAATCACTTTAACGCTTGACCTACTTCCATGAAATGCACAAATTCTATTTAAAAGGACCCACACTCATTTCCCTTCCAAAAACAACTAAACAACAACTGTGCAACAACAATCTCTCATCTCAATGCAATCATCAAATATCGTAATATTAAAAATTTCTAGAATCGGACAATCCAGGTTCAACAGATTCTGAAGTGCGGAAAATCCTAACACTTCACATACCAATTACAGAATACGATACCCTCGGTTCTGAGTCGGACAACGAAATGGCATCACGGGCAGCCGCCAATCAGGCGGGCAAGTATCGTCCCCAAAGAGGTCAACCAAATTTCTATTTTTTCATTCAAAAATATTCCAAAATTTGTTTTGTGGAATGAATTTTAAATAATTTCGCTCCTTTTTTTGTGAAATCAATCCGCAGATACTCAAGATGAGACTTCGTCATCTTCGGAGAACTCACCATCAAGTGGATCGCGGAAACACAAACCGGCGTATCCCACGCGAAAGGCGGGCAAATCAGCTCACAGTGTTGCCAAGAGGCATGTTCGCAGCTCCAGTGGATACTCAAGCCATAACGAAGAAACAACGTTTAGGTAATGATTAAGGCTGATTTAAATTGAATAGAAAAAATGCAGTGGAATCAATTTTATTTAGTTTTAAATTTAAATCAAATTATGTTAGCAATTAGAATGTTTGGAATCGCTTTTTAATTTATTTTTTAAATTACATTGTGTAATTGAAAAAGTTGCAACCGATTTCAAGTTCCACTGAATTTAATCCTATTCGCAAAAAAAAGTTAATGTGACACCGTCTGTAGCAAAAGTTGTTTAATTCGGCAAAAATATATTACCGCTAATTGATTGCAGCATATCGAACTTCCCAAACTACAGCGACCATCACATCAACCCACCGGCTCGTTTTTCTGATTCGTCAACCGCCGAAAAGAAGACGATAGCAAGTGGTGCGACCGTCAACTCACCAAGAATACGTGCCAATCCCAAACTTCATCGCGAAGCATTCCAAATTAATGTTTAGGTTGATACGTGACGTGGGAGAGTATCCATATTAATGTAACAAAGTCTGATGCACGGTTTTTATGCCAACCTTCATCGGGTTTTCTACACCACCACAAATAGTTATATTTTAAATGATGGCATGAAAATGGTTAAGCCTAGATTGGGAACTATGCAACCCCAAGGCATGTAATGTCCTGATGCTATAGGTGGAACCACACCGAGAGCTTTTAAGGGTATGTTGTAAATTATTATTAACTATCAATGTGAATTGTTGCTATAGAAAAAATGGCATGGGAATTTTTGGGGGAGGGTTGGATAATAATTCAAATTGACATATTCTGGTTATTATTAAATACTGATGCAAATTTGTACTGTACGTATAGCTAGTTGTTGATTTTGTAAAATAATTTTTTACTGACAAATACTTTTTAAGCAAATTTTTGTGCAGTACATTTAATTTCCATTAAGTTTTTTTACTTTTATATTTAATTCGTAGAACGGAACATGTTTGTAACGAAGCATAAACTTTTGTAGACTAATTTAAAACAAGGAAAAAAACTATTAGTTAAATTGTTGTTTGAAACAACATTAATTTAATACAATTTATTATTAAACAATTTAGAAGAAAATATTTTACTGAATTGACATGAAATTCATTTTCAATTTAATTATAGCTGCGTTCTATTGAGATCTCATTTAATTTATTTTATAATTTTGCAACAACAAACTATGCTTTCTTTTATTCACTATAATTACAACAATATTGACCACAACTGGCGCTGTAAAATAATGAATCAATGAATTAACCATAATTTGGGTCTTTAAGGTTGGTACGATTGCAGCAGTAATTTTATTTTGCTTATATAACTACTTTTAATTGCAATTAACGACAAAATATATTAAATATTTATGATTTTATTATTTAATTTAAATAAATGTAGGTTTGTTTAAGTTGCCAACAAGTTATGTAGCCTTCTGAATTTATTTCTTTAAAAGAGCGCCACCTCTTGCCGACTAGAGAAAGTATTTCTTATTATATTTATTAATATCGTTCAATTGAAATAAACTGAATGAGAACTCAATAGAACGCAACTTTAATAGGTTAAATAATTATTTTATATTGAAAGTTTTAAATATTAATTAAATACAATATATTGACTCTGAATAAAAATAAATCCGCAAACAAAACAATCAATAAACTGCCAAAAATGTTTGTTATATATTGTCTTTTTGTATGGGACAATTTTGCAGATGCTCATTAAAACATTTTTAATTTTTTTTCCAAAAACTTAATCTCATTAAAAAGTTAAACGCTTAATTTAAAACCCTTAAATATATTTTGTAACATTCAAAAAATAAATTTCATGTATAAAATAAACAAAATCATCTTTTTTAAGTTTATATTCAACTATAACAAATAAAATGCAATACTTCTCCACTATAAAAATCACTAATAAATAACTCAGTACATACTTAGAAATGAAACCCGGCTTAACAATTTAATAAATAACCATAAAAAACAAAATAACGAAAAAAAAAATTGATCCCCTTTTGTGTACACACCAATAAAACCCGCATAAATATTACAAAACAAACAAATACATATTTATATATGCAAAATTGCAAACCATAAAATACAAATTATATTGTGTAATTAATTAAAATACAATCATGACAATACGAGTATAACAACTGACAAAGGAATATTTAAAAGAAATTGTATGAATAAATGTTGCAAAAAATTAAGTAAAACGGTTTTAAAAGGAGCGACTTAATAAAATTAATTGTTGAAATATTGACCCCCAAAAAAATGCGACTTAATCAGTCGTGAACAATAATAATTAATGGAAAATGAAACACGATGATTGTTTAATAAAATTAAATGAAAATATTAGAAATAATTAAAATGGATTAAACAAATTGGATTTTGAAAAATATTAAATAAACTTACATCCACTTTGTCGGATTAAATATGAAGAAATATAAAATATATGACACTATTTGCCCCCCTCCCTTCCTCCAACTCACAACGTTACAAACCCAAAGTGATTATATTTTGAATACTCGACTATATTAATTAATTAATAACATAATATACAATTAAGTGTTGCCAATTCGAATACGTATTGTGGATTACATTCTTCTTTAACAATTCAGTCAGTCATTTCAAATTAAAACAAACTCCCCTATCCATTGTGTACCGTTACTGTGCGAAGGGATTTGAAATAAATTTCTTAAATTGAACGTATATAATGAAGCAAAAAGAATATTTAAGGAAACAAATAAAAATGAAAGTAAAATGATAAGTTGAAATGTGAAAATCGTCTTCTTAAACCCAAAAGATTGTAATAAATAATAATTCATAATTGAAATGAATGTGAAAAGAATGAAACTCGTGTGTTTTGAAAATTACAATACGAAACATAAATGTTTATTATTAGATGGTGCATTATAAATGAAATGGAAAACAAAAATAAAATTGTTAAACAATATTTGTTAAGTGTTTCTTTATTCCTTCATTTTTTAAAGGTCAATAAGGATTAATAAAAATTTGCTGAATTGAAATCGGAGAAACAATTAATCAGAATTGTAATTCAATTATGTTTCAGGAAATTTTTTTTTATCAAATATGAATTTGGTGCAACAAGATCTTTAATTTCGCTTTAAGAATTAAGCCAGCTTTAAATTGACTTAACAATTAACAAAAAACATTATCATTTAAATTAAATACACAAAAATAGTTTAAAAGGAAACCGGATCAACAATTTAAAGCAACTTACATTTTTCAGGTATTGTGTTTAAACATAAATAAAATCTTGAATTCTTCATAAATTTTAAAACAGGAAGATGTACAATAAACAAAATGTTGTCAAATATTAAAAATGATGGTCCTACTTTGAGACATTCAACAATCATCAGCTTGTTTCAAAATCCACAATTTACCAGCAGTGAATTAAGTATGCATAAGGCACGTTCAATTTGAAATGGACAAAAAAAAGTGGAATGACATGGAGAAGAACATGTTTTCCAAGAACAATGGCTACAATAAATAGTCATGCGGTTGTACAATTTGCGGGAAAATACCATCTTGGGGAAATTCCATCCAAATTTCAAACTAAAAAATAAAGTTCTTTGAAATAAATATACATAATTGATGCAAGATTATCAACAACAAAAAAAGAAGTCACGAAAAGTCACCATAATTTACCCGGACACAAATGGACTTTTGGTTTTTTCCACCCTCACTTCTTTTGTAATTTGAATGACAAATATATTGAACAATAAATAAATCAAGTTAAGTAGTCAGAAATGGGTTAAATATTATGCAATAAAATGCAAATATAAAATGTGTCTCAATCTAAATCTTATTTAGGATGACTTTGAACAGTATAAATTGTTACGATCAAACACACCGTGAGTCAACGCGTCGCTGCTTCTATTGCCAAAGCATTCCAGCAAGTAAATTGCGTGAGTATATATTTTTTTTATGTAATGTCACGTCAGTATTGAGTCTTAAAAAAATTGACGTGCTTCAAATACATAATTGGGAGGAGTGAGGTATCATCAAACAAGCAGGCATATAATACTATTGTAACCTCGATGGCTCATTTAAATGCGACGAAACGTCTTATTAATGTTTTGTGTTCATTTTTTCCTTGCGTTTGTTTATATCGCGTTTTGTATATTAATGATGCAAAAGTTCAAAGAAATGCTTGCAAAGCGTGTTACGCCGCCGATCTGAAAATGGTAATCTTAATAGGATTTACATGAATCAATTATTAAATTAAAGAAGGTACTTTTTTATTTCTTCATTTTTTTTTTTTAATATAACAAATATAATGTATAGTTTTTTTTTTTTATCTTAATCTGACTTGCACACACACTTTTCTTTTTTTTTTGTTAATAATAAAACTATATAGTATCTTTAACAATATCAACTATTTCAAAAGTATTTTGTTCCATTAACAAACTCAAAACAATGTCCGATGTTGTATTTTGCTTCACTTTAAAATTCATTCAATTATTCAACTCAGAAGGATTTCAAATTTCAATTCATTGTGAATTGATTGTTTGCTAGCGAACTATAAATGTCTCTGGTTAATACACAATATTGTACATAGTCGGAAACCACTTTAGGGAAATTGGGTCGTTTCTCAATTTCGGTCCCCCTTGGTTTCCATAAAATGATTGCCGTGTGAATATAAATAACATAAACAAAAAACAAATAACGATGTAAAAAACGTCAGATAGAAATTACGATAATATAATAATAGAAAGAAAGCTCATAAAAAAGCTAAAAATAGATCAATTCATTGCCCTTTAAAAAAGTAATCAATATACAAAAGAAACAACAGACTTTTTTTTGCATGTCAATCATAAAAATGGAATACAAATATTTGTTAGCTTTATATATTGGTAGTATAAAATTGATTTGCAGATGGCAGATGATTATTTCTGTTGTAATATTAAAATAATCATTTAAATGATTTCATTTCACAACATTAACAACAACAACAAAACGCTTTCATGATAAATTGAAGTTGATGGATGTTTATAATAATATGTAATATAAAAATTTGAAAATCAAATTAATTTGGTTGTTTAGAACATTATGGGATGATCTTTGCACTGATCGACAACATATTGTGTGAATCGCTTAAGGAACTTTGGATATTCACGTTTGTAAACCGCCCGCAACACTGTCGCCGGTGCCCATCCTCCAGGATTAACTAATTTATAAGCAACGAAAACCATCCATAAATCAAATAGAACAACAACGAAATGTGCTGAAGTACTTACCCACTGAACAGTAAGTAATTTTACATGTAAGATCATCACGGGTTAGCTTCTTGCCTGGCCGTTTCTGAACATACGTCTGACAAACAAGTATCACTGTCAAAAACAATCGCAAACATTTGCCACTATTTGCTGGTGGATAGTCTGTATGTTCGGTGGAATTGTTGCACACAATCCACACATCATGGGCATCATTGTCTGCGTTGTCGGTGATTTTACGCATATGCGACCAAAAAAGGGCATCCCGTTGATTGGCTGGCCAAATACGTTTGTGCGTTTGCAAAAAGACCATTGTGTCCGGTGAGAGACGCTCCAAAATCTTCATGTCTTCTAATGTAGCTGCAATAATATGAAATAAACAGGAATTCACATTAAATTGTTTTTGAATGAAATTTTTGTCTGACATCTGGGCATTTCATTTTATATTTCAACATACTTTCCCATTCGTTGCGAAATTCTGGCATGAAAAAGTAGTGACACATTTCACGAGCAGTTACACCTTTAACGACGTGACACGCCTTCAAAGGGTCCACCACCATGCCATCAACTTCATGCTCGCGTCGGTACATTTTCATCTCGCCGTCTTCTGCAAATAGTTGCCAACCGTTGCCACCCTCACCGACACCTTGTCGGGCGTAATGCAATTGCTTGGTACATGTTTCATCAATCTGGAATTTTTATGGATATTAAAAATTTGTAAAAACTCATAATTTAATTCATAATTTTTTTAATTTTTTTATTACTTACATTAGGCCACAATCTGTGTACTTTAGCAAGAGCACCCGTCCCAAATTCACTTTCTTCGGTGGTTTGTAGTGGTGGCTCCTCCTCAGCCTCACTTTTAATGTGAATGGAACTGGATGTGCTTACTTGTGACTACAAATTAATTTTAATAATTATTAATTTTATTGAACTCAATTTAAACTATGTAAAACTCACTTGTTGCGCTTGTAATCTCAGTCGAACACGAATATTGGTATCCTCTTCAGCTTTATCCATGCCTGTTTCAACAGCATCAAAGAATTCATCCTCGGGAAGTGTTGAATGTGGTCCTTCCTGCAAATAAAAAAAGTATTTGTTTATAAAAATATGTATTTTGAATAAATCTTATTAATTAGCTAAACTGTCTGTGATTGTGAATGGAAAAAAAAATTGCAAGGTCACAGAAATAAGTCGTTGCATCGTTGCACTTCCTTGTGTAAGCAATAGAAATGTGTTGTGTTTATTTTGTGTTTGTTTAATAAATAATTAAGCAGAATTACATTTCTTTTAAAACAAAAATTTTGTATTCCCAAGCTCATTATTGTCTCATAAAGATTTTGTTCTACAAAAAACAATGTTGAATTTTCAAATTGGTAAATAAAAAATGGTTAAAAACATTTAACACTTAAAATTTCAACCAATAATATTAAACAACGAAAATACATGCTGCTGGTTTCCTTTGTTATTACAATTTTGCAAAAAATTAAATTATAAAGTACATTTTAACTTTGTCTTATCATTTTGACACTTACAACATTTACACTTTCATTTTTTAACGACAACTTTGAGCTTTCTTTCATAATTGTCTGATGAGTTAAAACGAAACGAAAAAAAGAACATAAAACTCTAAGCACCACTTTTATTTAACTGCAACAGTTAAAGTTGATACAACGAGTAACTGAACAACACATTCTGCAATTGAGTGCAGCTGACTTCTTTAACAAAGCGTGACCAATGACGATATTTATATTGCACGACAGTCTAATTAAAATGCACATTGATTTGGTTTAAAAATATTACGTGTTAGATTATCGGCAGGCATTAAAAAAATGGGATACAAAAACTTGATTAGCGTTTTGATACAACAAAAAATTATTATGAGCAATTTTTCGTCAGATAAAAAATGACCCTGTACCCAGAGACCCTGAACCTTTTTTTTGTGTATGTGTGGCTGAATTTTTTTATTGTTTTCGGAGTTATAATTAACGGATTTGACCAAACTCACTTATACACGCTTGTACAACGCGACGTATGTGTTAATAAAAAATTAGTAAGTAAACATTTTAATTTTCGAAGAAAGTTAATCTTAACAAAATAGTAATTGTGTGCTGGTGTGGACTGTGGAGTGACGCAACTCATTTAACGCCGGTCGTTAACAATGATTGAATTGTATGGAAAAATTGAAAGTATGGGGGTCTTTAGTTAATGTTTAACAAAAATGTGTACATTAAAAATATTTATGATTTACTTTTTATATAAATTGTTTAATGAGTAAGTATTTGACAGGAAACCATACATTTTTAATGCTTTAAATTTTTATTAAGGATACAAATGTGCGTAATGTTTATTACTTTTATGTTACTGGCGATCCATACTTTGTAAACAGTAAAACATTTGTTAGGATAAACCTGGACTTACAATTACAAGCACATTATTATCAATAACGCGTCAAATAATCGAAATAGAGAGTTTAAAAATGAATGGAAGGTAGTAACACTAATTAGTTTTTAAAATGGTATTTATGAATCAAATAAAATTTCATGACAAATTCTCACAATAAAAAAAAAACTACATCACAGGGAGAGCAGGGAGAGCAGGGGTAATGTTTATATATTTTTATTAACTATTGAAATGCAAACCAACACATTGACAAAATTTAAATAAACAATTTAAAAATTAAAACTAAACGATGCGCATTATTTATTGTAAAGCCGATTCATTTAAATAATCATTTGACTTTAAATAAATACATTAAGCAATAAAACATGTTAATGATTAAACACAATAAATTTGCAATTTAGCTTAACTAAATATACGTCAGCAAACTTTAACAATAACCTGCACCTGGACAGGCAATGCCAAAGTTATAAATCTAATCTCTTATTATTATTACAGCATTTATAGTCCAATAAAATAAATAAAGCACACTTAAATAATATGCGAGTTTTTAACACATCAACACATGAAAGTGCTTAATTGCCAAATGTGATAATTATTTGAAAAAAGATTAAGTAAAATAACAACACGTCCATATGGTCCAACGATCAATACGTACTAAACCAAATGTAAATGAACATGAATGCTTTGCAAAATTATTATATAAATGTTAATTAAAACAGATATCATTACGATTACGGTTAAATTAATTAAAATAACAATTAAACTGTTTCAGCATAATGTAAACAAGTGTAAAATGTATAATCAATTGTCATGCGACCCGTGCCACTTACGGTACGTGTTTACACTATGGCTGTGGCGGTGATTAATGCGGCTTTATTAAATAACTAAATGTGGCAAATGACGAATTTATACAAATATGAACAAAACTGTTAAGCTGAGAACTGTTAAATGCTTTTACCATTTAAAATTATTACAACATTATAAAAAGCCGAACAAACAATACATTTAAGTTGACGCTACTGAGCATAAACTAAAAATTACTTCATTAAAATAATGCAATAAGTCCAAGTGATTATTTTTTAAAGTCGCCACCCAAAACAATTAAGCACCACCCAAAATCCATGTGACACGCAGTCAAGTGCTAACTTGGATTGGATTAATGTACTCGCGTTTATTGTTCAACACATGAGCATAAATAATAATTATGTACGGTGACTTTTGGGCAATGACATACTATATAGTACACGTACGTACTCACTAAATGCAATCATGTTTACATACTTTAGCTAGTTATGTAGCCCACTTGTGGTGAAGCGTTTCCCAAAACATTATTGTTATCACTCTTTGTTACAACAATTTAATTAGTCAAACACTTACACCCGCTTGTCCACACGCCATGGACATCAGCATAACATTGTTTGGGCGAGTTAAAACACTTATGCCATTTCAAGCACATTCACCCGTTAGCATAACTATTACAATAGTTATAGAATGTGATGCGATTAAACATTAAGGGCAACTCAATTTCCTTATGAGCAGCCGTACATAAAACAATCGCCGCTTAACTGAAGATAAATTTGCTTACAGGTTTTAATTGGTTATGCCTTGTAGATAAGAAATGTAGGACATGGGTGTTCTTTATGTTTTATGCGGGAAAACAAAGGTAACCTTGGTGTTTCTCTAATTTCCGGAATGAATCCTTATAAATTATTTAACTTCTTTCAAGATTAATTTATTTTTGTTATTTTATTTTTAATTATGTTTTTTTTGCATTTATTAAGAAAAAAAATGTTAAGGATTTTATTAAATTATGAATTAAAGTTTTAAAGCAATTTATTGACTAATTGGCTTGATTGATTTACATTCCTATTTCTTAAATATTGACCTTGGATTGTAACAAGGTTTAAGAAATTGGGATTTAAATGAATTAAAGTGGTCCACATTTAGGGAAAACAAAAGAACCCCAACGCGTTTCTACACTCGCTTAATTAAAATGGAATTAAAAATGTACAGGAATTGTTGACAAAAATGTAACTTAAACAATTAAATTTAAAAACTAATAAAAATATGAAAATTAAATAATACTTTGCACCAAAACCACATTGTCACTTTAAAATAACGAAGTATTTAACAGTTGAACACAGTTAGCAATTTTAACAAAAACTTCCAATTAATTTAAAATCCATAAACTATCTTTTTCAAAACCATCGATAATTTTAAACAAATAAAATTTTCCTTACATATTTTTTCGTTTTAAATCCTCTATAAAGGAGTGTCAAGGATGACGGCATTTTCACCATTTAAAATGTTCACTATAATAAAACTAACACAGAATAGAAACGGCACAATGCGAACCGCTGGTTGGCTGTGCAAAATCAAATCGCTTTCCAACTATATATATTGTATATAAAACACGTTGAATAATGTCACTAATTACACCACAACTGAACCAATAAATCATTCAAGTAATCCAAAAATCCAAATGCAAGAAGAACGCGCGCGTTTCACCGTTCTGCACACACAACACCGAATAATCCAACAATTATAAGCACGATAATCGAATGAGCCGCAACGACCGACTTCCATCAAACGAATGAACGTGAATAAAACTATGAAAACGCTACATAGCCTCCCGTGATAGTATGGACTGCATGGTGTGTTGAGCGACCCGCGGGTATGTATCCATATTGGCCACCAAATTCATTTGTGTGAGAATATAACTACACCATTAAGTCGGTGATGCACAATAACTCGCGCTCGCCTGTTTACTATCAATTCGATATTTTGCTGAACGGGCTATTTACCAATTGGGTGCGAGCTTTAAGCTTTGACGGCTTTTCTTGTTTATATTTTAGTAAATCGTGGACATTCGCGTCAACAGTCGTCGCAACATTACGGTGTATTATATTTTTAGCAGTAGCGCAAGCAATTTCTTTTCGCGCATTCAATAAAAAACAGTTGAAGATGGGATTGAGCTTGCAATCGCCCAAACACGCAACACAGTTGATGTGGCGATTTGTTGGGAATAACTATAACCGGAGGAGGAGGCTATAACTATTGTACTTTAAGACAATGTTGTTGTTGCGTGTGATGTTTCTATGAATGGACTGTGCCATGTCCGGTGTATTTACGAGTATTTTGTAATTTGTTTTGGTTTACACCAATGCAAAGAGGATAAACGTTAATCCATCGTAATGACCCTTCAATCAAATAATAAGGGAGCCGCATAAAGTGATGATAGCACTTTTGATTGCTTAGGCAAATATAAGGGTTTGTGCGTAATAATCGTGTATGTAGGTAGAGGCTTAAAGGGAGGAATTTTGTGTTGTATAAGTATTCAACAACAAAGCATTATTCAGCATATTATGATGTAATTTGCAATGATTATTAGGAAGCGACAGTTTTCTGCTACTTGACTCGCAGTACAATTAACTTCATAAGTAATTTTGAATGTCTTTAACCTTGCTGGGAGCGTAATTACTATGCGTAGAGGTTACATTTTTTTGGTGACATTGTTGTTTATCATAAGTCATAACAAATTAAAAGAAGATTTGGAAGAACACAGTAATTTTTTGTCAAAACTTATTTAAAGTAACAAAAAAGGAAGGTTTTTTTCTTAATTTGGGAAATAAAGGGTTAACCAATAAGAGTTTCCTGAATTTTTTTTTTTTTAATAATAATTAATATATTAAGGAAAATTTTTATTTAAATTGTTAATTTAGTTCATTTCAAACGTTTAAAAAAAAATTTCTCCAAATGTTGCCCACGACTAACTCCTAAATGGTTCATTTTGTAGGTCCCAATCTCGACCATTCTTTCAACCATCGTATAGCTTTCGTTTCGTTAGCTGTATTTGACGAAGCGCCATTTTGTTGAAAAATAAGTCAGCTACATCGATATCTTGAATTTTTGTCAACTCTTTTAGAGCTCTTATGGAGCGCGCTGCTACAGAACAATAATCAATGCAGCTCTATAAAAGCTTTATAATAATTTCTAACTGACCACTGATTTTGTAAATAAACTTTGTTCAAGCGTAAGCAAAAAAAAACTATTTAAAAAGTTACCCTCAAATTGGATCACTCTTTTTTTTTAATTTACCAAGACCAAGCCACATTATCATTTAAATCGAAAAACTTTTCCTTTCAATATAAAATTTATGCATGAATTACCGTTACATTATTGCAATTATGTCAACACAACAACAGTTATGCATTCGATGTTGCACCAGCACGAATGCCGGCATCTTGCACAACATGAAAAAATGACCTTGCACAATGTTGTGCAACATTTAAAAGGGTAAACAAAAACGCAATTACAAAAAAAAGGAGTTTAACCATATTGATTTTACGCTTTTTTTTTTAAATAAAGTAGTTGCCCTTGATTAAAAAAAGTGGTTAAATTGAATACAAAAAGTTTCTTTCACCACATCTTAAATGTTCAACCAACGGGAACCATGATTTATCAGACATAAAATAGCAATACAGTCGATACAACTAACTAAAAATAAAAAACTGAATGATTCATGATCTCCAAAAACATATTTAACCGCGTATTGTCACAAATAAAAACTATTAGGCTGGATGAAAAGTCCCCGGTCTGACCCATAGATGGCGTTACCAGAATTTTTTCCATATGATTTTCATTTAGTACCAACCTTCAAACGATACGTGTAAAAATTTGACAGCAATCGGACAATTAGTTCGTGAGTTATAGCGATTTGAGTGAAGCTACTTTTGTTATTGTTGAAAAGATGGAAAAAAAAGAATTTCGTGTGTTAATAAAGTATTGCTTCTTGAAGGGAAAAAATACAGTTGAAGCGAAAGCATGGCTTGATGAAGAGTTTCCGGGGTCTGCACCGGGAAAATCCACCATCATTGATTGGTATGCTAAGTTTAAACGTGGTGAAATGAGCACTGAAGACGGTGAACGCAGTGGACGCCCAAAAGAGGCTGTTACCGACGAAAACATCAAAAAAATCCATAAAATAATTTTGAATGATCGTAAAATGAAGTTGAGCGAGATAGCAGACATTGTAAAGATATCAAAGGAACGTATACATCATATCATTCGCGAATATTTGGGCATGCGAAAGCTCTGTGCAAAGTGGGTGCCGCGCGAGCTCACAAGCGATCAAAAACAACAACGAGTTGATGATTCGGAGCAGTGTTTGAAGCTGTTTAAGCGCAATAAAGCCGAATTTTTCCGTCGATATGTGACAATGGATGAAACATGGCTCCATCACTATACTCCAGAGTCCAATCGGCAATCATCTGAATGGACAGCAAGCGATGAACCCAAACCGAAGCGTGGAAAAACGCAACAGTCGGCTGGAAAGGTTATGGCGTCTGTTTTTTGGGATGCGCATGGAATAATATTCATCGACTATCTCCAAAAGGGACAGACAATCAACAGCGACTATTACATTGCTCTATTGGAGCGGTTGAAAGCCGAAATCGCAAAGAAACGGCCGCATTTGAAGAAGAAAAAAGTGCTGTTCCACCAAGACAATGCACCGTGTCACAAGTCTGGAAAAACGATGGCTAAAATTTATGAATTGGGCTACGAATTGCTTCCTCATCCACCGTATTCTCCAGATCTGGCCCCCAGCGACTATTTCCTGTTTGCGGACCTTAAAAGAATGCTCGCTGGCAAGAAATTTAAGACCGATGATGAAGTGATTGCTGAAACTGAGGCCTATTTTGAGGATAAACCGAAAGAGTACTACAGAAGTGGCATCGAAAAGTTGGAAAATCGCTATAATCGCTGTATCGCCTTCGAAGGCAACTATGTTGAATAATAAAATTGAATTTTGCAAAAAAATGTTTTTTACCATGGTAGACCGGGGACTTTTCATCCGGCCTGTTATGTCATCGAGTCATTGCACGACATTGCATCGCCACATGCACTATTCTGAGGGGCGTGTGCCGCGTACATTCCGATCAACAGCCATGTGAACTCTCGTGCAGTTCACCAGCGGGAAGACACACTTTATATGACAAATAATGCAAGCGCGTGTATTATGTAATGAAAGCATAAAATAAATTGAAATGTCGGCGGGCGGCTAAAAATACCAAACACAACTTAACTTTTAAAAGAGGTAAAAGCGTGGCGGCCGCTTTTTATAAATGGTGTCACGTGTTTTCATTCAAACAACAAATCATATATTCGTTATGAAAGTCCATTTAAAAATACACCACATCATATTTTACCTATATCAGGTGTGTTTTGTGCGTGTTGTGCGTTGAGTGCGGTAAATAAGGAAAAACCGCATAGCCATTAAGTTGGAGGGATGCATTGAAAAAAAGGGGTGCGTCAATTTACACGTTTAAGCAATTCAAACTGTATATAGTATATAGTTCATATATTGTAAAAAAGTGAGCCGGTGCAAACTGCTCGAGGTCAAATTCAATTAACGATAAGAGGGCATGGACACTCCCTTCTTCAATATCACTTTGTATACATCCGAATGCATAAACACATTTATATACAGTCAACTATATATGCAGCAAGTTCATTAAGCTGAACGCATTAGACCGTTAGACATTTTCATTATGTTTTGCACCAAGTGCGGAAGCAATTGTGGTGCTTCGCAGGAAATGAATACTAAGGGAGGTGGTGGTGAAATGCAACAGTAATTGTGTTTACCTATCGAATCAATTCACCAGGTGGTGGTATTGAAGGGTAATTTGTTTAAGCTTATTATACAAAGACAACCGAATTTGAATAATGAAGTGTAATTGTAACACCTCGTGCTCTCATGGAAATGAAGCATTTTAAGCGATGTAATTGAATAACAACAATTCAGTGAATTGACTTAATTCAATTACGCGGATTTGTGTGTTTTGCTTGGAGTTAAATGCATTGGCAACGATAAGCGTAATGTTTAACAGTTGCCAAGGGATTAACATGTTACCATTTTCAATATTGAATTGATTCTAAACAAATATTTTTGTTTATTTATTGTTTTATTTACTTTCGTATTCCACTTTAATAACAACAAATGTTTTATAATAATTTCTAGTGCAATCAATATAGCTTATAGTTCATTAAAATTAAAAAATGGAAACGATTTGAAATGTTGGAGCACATCGATACCAACTTAAAACACAATTTGCGGGACTGAAAAGTCATGCACTCGGCCGCCATTTTGAAAAAAGGTTAAAATTTTCTTCCCGTCATAATATTTTGAATTGTATCCACTTTATGCAACTTAATAACTGTAAAGTCAACTATTGTTGCAAGAACCAAGACACGTATTTTTATTTGAAACTATTTTTCCCCTGACATACTTATTTTAAAAGTTTCTGTAATTTTTTAAAACCGATATTCAAATAATTGGGTCACCGTACAACATTTTGTCGATTATTTTCCTAATGAAAAAATGTGTGTACAAAAAAATGCATTTGTTGTATTGAACGCACTAATTGGAAGCGAAAACAATTTCGCCAAATTAACACGGATTTGTGCAATTCACAATATTGCGTTTTTGTTTATTTTACGTGTGCATCAAAATGTTTGGGTAAATGTATTCACAGATTAAACGGTACGGGATTATCATAAATGGTATTGATATTAAAAATGCGTGGACAACAAAGAGAATGAATTGGACAGGGAAAAGCTTTACATGTTCTGCAGGATTATTAATATTTGTTGAATAAAAGCTTTTTATGTTTAATAACTGGACAATATTTTTTTGACAAATTTATGTGAAAAAAAATTAAACATTTTTGTTGACATTAATCCGTAACATTTACTTGAAACAGAATATTGTGAAAATTGTTAATAATAGAATATACATTTTTAAAAATGTACATCCAAAATGAACAAAGCAGTGTTTATTCAAATTCAGGTTTGCAGTCAAATTTAAAACGTACACGAAATTATCGCACGAAAACATAAGCCTTGTTTAATTGATTTATAATAAATTTCTTTTATTTTAAAATGTTATATGCAATGCAACAACAAAATAAACTTTGCTTTTTAGAACTGTTACTTATTATTACTTATTTGGTTTATTTATTACTCTATTGACCGGATGATCTTTTGTTGACATTAATCTTTTATTCGAAATAGAATAGTTTGTAAGAATATTTGAAAAAAATGTGAAAACAGAAAAATATTTTCAACAAAATAAAAATTGAATCATACAAGTAAGGACTCTTATTTTAGTTTTAATATCATTTAAATACCTTTTAACTTGACGTCTTAATAAAAATTATTAAAATGATGTTGAAAAAAAAATTTATAGCTAATTTAGTAATTCATAAACATTCAAATTTAATTTTAGATATATTTTCACGGAAAAAAATATTTATAATTTAACAAATTAAACAAAAAAATAGTTAAAGAATTACATAATTAAATGTAGCATTTGAGTATTTACATAACTAAAAAGTAAGCTGCACATAACATTGCAAATTTTTAATATAGCATATTTCACCATAAACAACGAAACAAATAATCACAGACAAAAATGCGGAATTCATCAATTTTCGCAATACCAACCAAATGCAACCGTTGTCTCATTAATAAATATTCAATATCGTTCATTTGACGCAAACCAACTTCATTTCATCGCACAACACACTTCCCAAAAACTTGCTGGTTTCGCAAAACAATCTCCATATGTTTTAGTTACTTCGTTTAGTTTTTTTTCACGTTTTGTTTACACGCGGCTTCCCAGCGACCGACAGCAGTTCATTTAACTTTCTCTATTTGCCGCTCTGGGTCAATTTCAAATAATTATTATTCACTGTTTGTAAACATCATTTTCGTATATTCGTCGTATTACATCAGATGTGTATCTTTTGGACATCGCAGACAATCGTATAAAATGTTATATCACGCACAGCTTATGTCGAGAATCAAAAAGGCATAAGGGACAACAAAGAAAAAATATTTCGACGACGCATTCCGCGCACTCATTCATTTATATTCAATTGAAATTGAAAGTACCAGCTGTAATTTTTATTAATTGGATTTTATTAGCAAGTATATTGTATCGCAGCGCATTTTGGAATAAAATGAATGTTGAAATTTTGATTCGTAAAGTACATGCGGGTTAATACATGTACGTGAGACTAAAAGAAGGTGGTTTAGTGGTCAGTGGCCCTTGATTGTTAAATTTTGTTTTGAGACAAGACTGCAAATGATATAACAAAATAATATGGTTTAAGTGTGGCAACGAATTTATTATGCAAACAAAATTTGCATAGACAAACAATTTAAGGTCAAATGATTTTATGTGAGCGATGGTCGTTTTGGGTGGCATCCAAAAATGCATAACATTATGACGATATAAGTGATTGATTGCTTTTTTTTAAACACCAAAATTAATAGGTTATTTAACTGATTCTTCAGAATATTTTTAAATCCCAGGAACAAATACATAAAATCAAAAATTCCCAGCCCCAAGTTTAAACAATGTTTTGGAAAATTTAACAACATTTTACCCACATTAGTGGAATGAAACAAACAAACCAAATGTTTACTGTGACACCTCTTCACACTCTCCATAACAAATTAATTACAGACAATTAGTACAACCACAAATGCGCGAACGTAAATTGAAGAAGAGTGTGCGGGGAAACTGGCGTGACGTTAACATTTAAATTCCACATTATTTGGCTGTATGCAAGTGCGACTAATGCCAATAAAGAATTGTTGCAACAAAAACAAATAATTTTCAATGACAAATGTACAACCCACATGAAACATGTGACCTTAACACTTCAATCACTTGCCAATGCAATGCATTCATGACCAATGCAAAACGCAGCACAAATAAAGACTTGCAGTACTGCAGCGTAACTACCGAGCTCTGTACTTTTAAAGCCATCCCACACAGTACACAACCCCATAGCAGATGCGTCTCACCACCACCACCACCCCCACCACCCCCACCATCCACAAGTGCGAGGCCATGAATTGTACAAATATGCAAATAAACATAATTTCCAATACAACAAAAAAAGGGTCACCCCCTGCACCATTAAAACAGATGCAACGCATAAAATTGTTGGGTCGTTTGCAATCCGATATTTTGAATCATCCCACCACCCCCGAAATACCCCCGCAATTCGAGGCCCAAACATAAACAACATATTTAACCATGTAATTCCGTTTATTTATGTATGTAATCGATTCGATTTGGAAAATTAAATCAAAAGCATCGGCATATGCGGCCACGATTTTAATGTTTTAATTAAACCACAATTTAATTACAAAACGAAGTGATGAGTTATTATTTTAACGAGGGCCGCGCGTAACAAGTTGTGGTTAAATATTATTTCTCTCACTACCGATTTTTGATTGAATTGTTTTACATTAAACAACATACGCGTTTACACACATTTTCCATATTTGTGTATACATAGTAGTTAATAAATATTAAATAATTATTTGCCAATAAACAACGTTGATACAAATGCAATGTACTTACTGTTTGTTTTGAAAAATAAATACATTTTAATTCATAAATTTAATGGACTTTTCGGAACATTTTCAGTTTATTTACTTTATTTAATTACGAATTGTAATATTGTGGTAATGAATTAAATTTCAACAATTTTAATTTATTAAAAGGTACATAGTATATTTATATTTTATATTTTCTTTTAAATCAAACACAAAATGTACAGCATTTTTAATGGATATTAAAGTTATGTTTTTTAATTAAATGTTGCAATTACTTAACGTTTATCTTTTAATAAGAAAAATATAAATTTTTAAATCACTTTCAAAGATCAAAGGTTTTAAGCTTTAATTTTTTTTTTTTGCCTTTCAATTCATATTTTGATTTTTGTAAACAGATAACATAAATGTATCGGTAACAGAAATGTTTTGCATAATTGAACATGTTGTGACTATATAGAACTTAAATAAAGAGGCAATGGTTTCGTTTAAGTCTCAGCATTATGTTAAACAATTAACTACTCGTTATTACTAACGCATCTCCAAAAATTCTTGATATTTTTTGATTCGATTTACAAGGTTTGAAGAAGGTCGACCATCAATTTCTCTCATTTTTTACATGACTTACTTGGTTTCTTTTTATGCGGGTGTGAAACGACCGTGCAAATAAAGGGATAAGTGTTCTTTTAAATAAATTGTGTCCCTTATTTTTGATGGATTACAACTTTTGAGAACGGTGAAAAGACAATGAAATGATTTCCATGCGAAATTTAGTTTTCATTTTTTTCAGCTTTACTAAACATCTCTCTCCAAATCTCCAAAGAACTTTAACTGAATATTTATTCCCACATCAAATATAAACATGTTTAAATGTCTTTTTATTTAGCAAACTGCATTGTGTATGAGCAATCGATGTACACAAAACACTTTCAAAGAATTATTGCTGTGCAAATTTGTGTAATAACAATTTTATGTTCATCCTAAATTTAATTATAGCATTTTGTTATGTACAAGTACAGTGCACATTATGTACAAACATTTCAGGTCGTACAGAAACGAGTTTGGTGATTTGCCAACCATCGGTCCCATGGTGTAATGGTTAGCACTCAGGACTCTGAATCCTGCGATCCGAGTTCAAATCTCGGTGGGACCTTCAGGATTTTTTTTTTTATTCAACCAAATATTTTATTTTATAAAAACCAACGTTTTTTAGGACCTCTTTTTTTTAGCTTAATTTTTTATACATTACATATATATAATTTAAATTTTTATTTTAGTACGATAAAGTTTAGTAATAAATAATAATAATTTATGTAATAACCGCTTTTTTGTAATTAATAATAAAAAACGTTTTTGAATTTTTTTTACCCATGACTTAAAAAGTTTGTATTAAATTTTATTTTGAATCATGATTTAATATTTATAAAAAGTAATTAAATAATTCATTATGAATTGAGTTATTTAATTAATTATTATTTTGAAATCATATGTATTTGAAAATAATAATTAATAAAGTAAATTTCAATAAATTAAAATAAATAATTATTTATTTATCAAAGTTAAAGAAGAACTTTTTAAAAAATAATTTTTATTTTAATTACGGGTACAATTAATTATTATTAAAGTCAGATATCAAAAGAAACACAACTAAAAGTTAATGCGTTTTTGTTTTTGGATGATCAAAACAAACCTTTCATAAATTCAAAAAAATTACAAGTTTTACATTTAATCAAAGACATCACGTTTTAATTTATAAAATGATATGAAATAGGATTGACAGGTTGACATATTAAATATTAATGGTAGTTAACTGAGAATCATAACAATTTTTTTTGGGACTAACACAATAAAAGCAAAAACCGAATGTAAACAAAATACCGCTGCATAAAAGTCTTAAAAGAAAACACAAATATTTTCAATTATTAAGACGCCGACAAAAGTGCTTTCAACTTAATTAATTTGCGCTTTTAAAACGATAAATTTTTGACCTTGATCTCCATACATGGATGCATTCTACCTTTTTATGAATAAAAACAAAGCCACATGTTTAATTATTAATTATGATTAATGTATTAATTGATAATGGTCTTTTTCAATGTATTTAGCAACCTTGGTTTTTTGCACTATCATCAATAATAAAAGTGAATTAATAAAAAAAACAGAGATAATCTGAGTGTGCAATACAATATAATGTGTGTTTTGTTTTGATAAGATAACGAGAACTCTCGTAAGAATCACGCAGACAAAAGATAAAATTGTGTAGACCGTAGACTACAAACTTTTGGATCATTCAAGATGACACCAAAAAAATTCAATTAATCTACAAAAGATTAACAAAAAAAAATTGTACCAGCTTTTCAGCAATGTGACATAATAGGATAATAGGAACAGATGATTTTATTTAAAATTAATTACTGTTTAAATTAATATTTTTTGGTTGTTTAATTTTAATGATTTTATGTTGTGAAATTAGAAAACAAAACAAACATTTTATTCAAAAAATATTTGTAGAAAATATGTACGTAAAAAAAACGCAAAAACCAACTTGAAGAATGGCTTCTTTAATCGCTATTAATTAGTAAACTCACACATTGACGACAAACACATTTTAGGAATAAAGTGGAAAATATGCAAGTAAATTCTGATTAGTCACAGCCAGTGTAAATTCATTGAAACGATTCAGATTGCAATATGCGAATTAGTCATAAAATTCAAATCACAATCTGAATAATTTTTATTTAAAAGTTGGCATATTGTTCTGGTGTAAAATAAAACAATAATTTTGAGTCATAACTTCCATTGCGCAACGCAATGTGTGAAAATATGCGTTGTTCGATTTTCAAATAGAAGTGCTTCAATGATAACAATTTTTCATTTGTGTTGGCTATTTACTCATAGGGGGGAAGCACTAAGCTCTGAGATACACAAATATGTTCATACGTCGTTGTTAATTAAGTAACTACGAGTATGTACTTCAAAAATATTTTAAATTAAATTTTAAAAACAACTCACCTCATAATCAGGTCCTGGGAAAGATGTATTGTGAACCTTATCAAGTTCTTCTTTGAATTTCCTGCAACAATATTAAGAAACAAATTAATAAAATTTCTTGATGAAATTAAAAGGTCAACGAACCTGCACTGATCCTCAATGCGCTTACGCCTATCAAGTTCCTTGTCAAACTTCCTCTTCCAGCTCTCATCTCTTTGATTGATAATATCTAGACAGTGTTGCAATGTGGTCACAACTCCAGCCGTTGTTGCACGGAATGTAATTGATTCGCCCCTGAAATCAATTGGCTTCAAGCCATCACCCAAATCTAATGGAATTTGTTCCTTTTCATTGAGCTGAGCGCACGAATCAAAATATCGTTGCAATGTTTCAATTTGTACATACAAAATGTCTTTGAATGTCTCAATTTCATTGACTTTCTCGCGAAGATTTCGATTCGTACGCTTCAAACTGCTCCCACTTGCTGTGGAATGTGTCGTGGATTGTAAGGACACAGAGCTTCCATGGCGGCGCAATACAGGTGGACTATCGGTCTGAAATTAATTGTTCTAATTGGTTTTTGTGTTCTTTTGTGCATTCGTAATGATTGTACTTTATAAGACTGCAAAACATCGATCCAATGTGTTTTGTCTTCAGGTGAATCTGACCTCAAGTACCACACACAGTTATCTATGGACACGTCAAAACGGCACTCATCAAACTCGTGACTCTGTGGAAAAAAATCAAGTTTCATGTAATTGCAATAATTATAATTTGTGTTTTAAAATAAATGGTAAATATGGCTGTAATGAAGGTAATTAAATATGCCACACAACAATACCCAGTTCCATTTAACACCACGTCAGTCATTCATACACACAACATAAATATTCTGATCGCGTTTTAGCTATTATTAAACAATGCGCGCTGCCCAAATTGACCTTTGACTGATATTAAATTAGTGCAAGTGGCAATCAAACATCCAAACAGCATTCAATTAAACTGCAATTAACCTTGATTGTGGCCTTTTGCAGGCTGATTGCTCCGCGACATCCAAAATCGCTGTCCTGTTCACTTTTGTAGTACGACAGTGTGCCATCTTTGAGGACAATAAATCTTGGTTGCCATCCATGTATGTAGTTCGTCCACTTGCTGAGATATCCCTTCAGCTCGGGTGTACCTTCATATCCATCAGCCAGCTCGTTGTCCGAGTCATCCGTGTTGGATTGCGATAAATTATCACCACCGTCTGCCATTGTTTATGGTAAACGATTTTTTTACAAATACACTTTGGTTCAACTTTAAAAATATTTTGATTATTTTTTTTCACTTCATCTCGCTTCAACCGTTTGGGCAAAGTGTATTTTCTTTTGTTAATATTTGGGGTTAAAAACAATTCAATGAAATGTCAATTTATTGTAGATTTTATATGTTTCTGTAGATGACTGATTTACAATTGTGGAACTTGTGTGGAGTTTGTGTTAAATTGGGATTCATGTACATCAAATGTTTCCACCATCGTGGTGTGTTTACCATTATAAATTTTAATTTGTCAGTTTACAAAAAAATTAAGATCCTAATGTAATTAAATTGTCTCAAAATTGAGGTTGTCAAAGAAAATAATAATAATGTAATTGTAGTTTTTTCAAGGTCAAGTTATTAGGAAAATCAGTTTTTCTTGTATGGGTCTTCATTTTCACTGGAATCATTCTTCAAGATATTATAAACAAAACTGCATTTATCTTATATCCCGCTAGAAGAATCACCTCTGGCAAAAAAAGCAGGTGGACAAGACTAACCCACCTTTTCTATCTCGGATATCTTACACAATGTCAAAAAAAATTCTTACAGATTATTGCAGGGTTAAAAAGTATATAAAAAAAAAAAAAATTTTTTATATCTCAGAAAATTTAAATTTTTTTGAAATTTTTTTTTTCACATTATTGTGGGATTAAATAAGATAAGAAACTTGCTGAACATTTCAAGGTCAAAATTTTAAAACTCAAGGCCATATTTTTATAATGACAATATGTATTACAAAAACTGTTTGTCTCAAGGTACGATGATGTTCTACATTAACTAATAACATTGAAAGTATCAATTTTGGACTAAAATCAAGATCTAAATTAAAAAATTTCAAGGCCACATTTTCCATATCTTAGCGATGTAGTCTTTTTACAGGTCTTCTAAAAGTTGTCCAGATTTCACTAACCATGTCGTTACATAAATTTTCCTATTCAAAAATGTATGTTTAGGAATAAAATGAAGTACATAATATATAAATTTCTCAACATTTATTCTACAATCACTATATAAATTACATTCATCTCACTTTAACTATTCCATTGAAATAACAATAAATAAATTACAATTAACTAATACATAAATAAATACTTGTTAAACCTATTCAATAAATACCTATTGGTTTAAATTTGAAAACAATATTACAATTAGTTGAAACTGGAAAGTGTATAAACTGAAATTGTTAATAAATTGACATCCAGTTTACACAAATTCCAATCCTAAAGGACTTAAATAATAAATATTTAAGTACAAATGAAATGGGGTCGATATTAATAACTGGGACCTATTTTTTTCTGTACACATATTCATGTCTTTATAACTTAAATAATTTGCGACCATTTACCGGCATTACATTAATATTAAAATATACAAATAAATTAAAGATTGACTGAACTATTTATGACTTCAATTATAAAGGGAATCCCCAATATGGGCGTACAATAATGAGAGTTCCAAATCGGTTCTCTTCTTTCACCCGTGATTGATATTTCCTTAAAAAAAACTAAATTCCAATCTATTGGCACACATAACATTGATTTCAATCAGTTTTAGATTTGTTGCAATTATTGCAGCTACATTGACATGTGATCTACGTCGTTGTCCAGATCATTTATATCCTTATGCAGTTCTGGGTCGTCTGCGTCTCGATATTTGTTTACAGTGGCTTGAAACAGACTTTTTGGGCACTCCTTGTAGTATGGAAAGCATTCACCTGGACCTAGATTTCCTTTGCCAACCTCTTCAGCAGTCACATATTCTGGAAGGTGTTCAAAGAATGGGGATTTCGTTGCACTGAAACAATAAAATTTGATTTAATTTAATAACCAGTAATAAAAGTGCACAATTGTTTAACTTACGACAAAAATAAATGAAGGATTTCTCCAAACAATCCCAAACGATTCATTGATTTGGAATGAACCTCACATATTGTCCGCAAAAGGCAGGCCTTTCCATCCATGCCAAATGTTGTGAGAAAGTCTTCAACCACACCGTACAGCAGCGCACGTTCTCCACCGTGGAAGGCGTGCTTGTGGTCTTCCCTGAGTGGGGGCGGCTGATCATCAACCCGTTCTCTTTTAACAGTGAATGGACGTGGTTTCAATTCCTCCTCGGGGGTGGATCGCTTCCTCCGTATTTTCATGTATTCACCAATGTAATGAGCCAAATAAGTACCAACGGAGTGGCCCATGGATCGTGCAAAAATTGGGGGTAAAACACCCAAAGGATTTTCGTTGTCAGTTAAACCAAGTTTGTCAAAATCAACTAAATTAATAAAAAGAAAAAAAAAGTTATTATGTTTTAAAATTTATTTAGTAAATTAAAATTTACTTGTCAACGGCAAACTGATGGTAATATTCGAAAGGAATCCATCTGGAGGATACCTCACCAATGGCAAAGCCAATGTTGGTGTAATTGTCATTGCAGTGCCGGGCGGCAAAGCTAAGCGACCATCTTCCGTCACCCAAATGAGGCGCTTTTTTCTGGAGTGCGGCTTATTTGATTTGTCTGATGTGTCATCGTGGCCCAAATTGTCTGCAATATTTTCGCCACCCTCGTTTTGATCTGCACTTAAATCTATGTTGAATTTCTTTGGTTCTTGTTCGTCTAATGTTTTCCATTTGTTGTTCATGTTGGACTGTGCTTGTGTGGTTTGGATGAATATACTGGAGGTGAGAAATATCATCAAAGAGCACAGCCACCGGATTTCCATTTTATTTAATTTCTGCAAAGAGATGCAAATCAATAACGTGATGAGAGTTGAGACTGATGAAGCGCCTAATTAATGTGCACATTCAAAGCCGGTTTTTATTGATTGTCGTTGAATCGTTGTGACACCCTTTCGGAGGGTTTAATTTATATCATTAACGCTTGATTAGAATTAAGTGTGCAAGCATGTAGGAGATTAATAATTGTTGTACAATAGTTAACTCGTTATCCACGCAGTTTTATGAACTTCAACTTTTGCCTTCCTTCAAGTAGAATATTTAGTGATTTTAAAAGTAAATGGGGTTAATTTTGCAGTTTTTTTAATCACTTAAAATACGTTTTGTGGAATTAAACATTTTTTATCACTTTTATAATATTTAATTTAATTAATATAAATAATATTAAATATTTTATTTAATTAATAATTACCAAGCTTATGAAATATTCATCTTATGAGATCAAAAACTAGGGAAATGGACTTCTCAAAGACTTTGTGCACAAACCTGTCCAAATTTATTATCTAAATTAATGCCAGTTGGTCGAATACAATTTACAAAGAGACTTGCTTTAATTAAAATTGCTTAAGACATTTAGCGCGTCTGCCGTCTTTGGAAATGAGTTAAACGCATGTCGGGATGTGTTTTTGCTGTCATTTAATCGTGTTGAACGATGAGTGTTTAAGCTAGGTGCACAGAATGTGATCACCGGCTTTGAATCAAGGCAAATTTGCGGAATGTGAGTGTAAACTGTAGCCGCCAGCAACATAATTACATACGCAAGTGCAAATTAAATATATTCGTCTATTTAAGACTTCAAAATTTATTTATTTGCACTTTTTTGTTTCCGGTATTTTTAGAAGAAAGAAATTGATATAAATTTAGAATAAAATAATAGGAAACCTGTTGGACGCTTGAAACTGGCTTTTTGCAACCCATTGTGCATAATATTTTCAATTCAAAACACTGTAACACATAACAGAAAGTTTGTCTTAGCGTGTCTTACCGGCAAGCATCTTGCTAATAATGAAACTATCTATTCTCTATATTTAAAGAATAATAATATTATGTGCTTTTTTAATACAAAGAACCACCACATTCTTTGACGATCCGTGAATAATTTTTGCATTGAAATCAAACGTAAGTATTATCGTACAGATGCAGGTATTCCGCACTAAAAGCTGGCAGAAGAATATAAATGTCTAAAGGAAATGCAAAGTCTCAGTTTTATACGGTTTATCTTTTGGATACGCTTCTAAAATACTTAAATTACTTTTTTTTTTGGGTTTACTTCAGAAAATATACTAACGTAGTTGATTAATTATTTAAAATTTGCCAAAAAAAAATTAAAAAAAAGGTTTATTTTTAAATTAAAAATTTGACCTGGAAACGTAATAAGAAATGAATCTTCACAACGATTTTTGATGTCATTTAAGTTGAATTTGTAAAAACCTTAACTTCGATTTCAATTACCTAATTTTTGATTTAAAAATAAATATTATTCCTTTTTGACCTTGAAATAAAAAAATTTTGAAATTAAATTTAAAAATTGTGCTCTAAAAATTCAACCCACTTAAAACGTTTTACTTTTAATTTTAAAAAACATATTTCAGTGCATTAATTCACATTTGAACTCTGACCTAAATTACTGTATTGAATTGAGTCTTAACTCTTACAAAATTATTGAAAATACAGTCTAAAGAAGATGGAAACAAAAAGTGAAGATCCACCGTGAAAGGCCACAAACATATTAGTAATTATACTTTCAACAGTCAACAAAATAACCTGTAATTAATAAGGTTTTCCCAAGCCCGCGGAAATTGGTGGCACCAAAAATAATGTACTTCTTTAAGTACCACCTCAATTTTGACCATATAAGTCATCACTGGAATACATTTATCGCGGTGGCCAGTGAGGGAGAGGTAAATTTTTTAGCGTAAATCAATTTTGAAGCATATATAATGAACTAAATATTTGGGTTACTAAAAACGAATTCAAAATACGCAAAACGTGTGACACATGAATGAATGTATATGGACTCCTTATCGCGTGTGTGCTCACACTCAGTGCAGGTATGTGACTCTCACTGTGTAATGTATAATGAATTTAATTGCCATTTCGTTTGCAGCTCAACCTCCTTTTGGCAAACATTTCATCGACTTTGCAGGGGTCAATGTCGTCAACGATTCGCCATAGTTTTTATGGGGTTTTCACTGTAGGTATAGCGTGTCATATTATGATGATTGGGTATTTAATGGAATGTTGCCAGAAAGAAATGTTAGAAATGTACCTTCACAATTATTTATGTTAAAAAAGAAGTTAAACTCGTAAGTGCAAGTTCAGGAACAGTTCACTCATATGTGGGTTTATTATGATAATTTTAACAATCTGCCATTACAATTTAATATTATATGTAAAAGTTTAAAAACCGTGTGTGTGTGTGTGGGAATTAAACACGCTTAAACTATGGAAGGGATTACTATGAAATATTGCACCCGAATTTTTCAATGTGCTGGAAGAAACATAGGCATATTTTAAACACGAGAAAAAACAGTGAAAACCTCGAAACAAAATACGAAAACCTCGAAAAAAAATTGCGATTCATGAAATAAAAAACTCGCGAAAAATTCCGTGATTTATGGAATTAAATCAGGCAAAAACTGTAAATGGGATCGCTACAAAGTTTAACACACTTAACATTTTGGTAGTAATTCAATCATAGTATTTTAAACGCGAAGATGAACTACAAAAAAAATTGCGGTTCGTGAAAAAACTGTATTTAAAAATAATTGTGGTAATCGATTTTCGCACAAAAATTATCAAAATCGATCGAGTCATTCTGGAAGAGAAGAACTACTAACACAATGGGTTTTTTATGTATAAAGAAGACTTAGTTCCACTGTTAAAGACAACGCGTTGATAGACCCAAACAACACACGGTTTCGCCACTAGTTAATAGTAATATAATGTGTTAATTGAAAAGTGATTAGTCTTGAAAGGTTTTATGTAAATATAGTAAACAAAAAATTAATTAATTTAAAAACACATCAGTCAAATTGACGGTTTGCCAGACATTAATCTCATGCATGCTTCCTATGAAGTTACTTAACGCGAATCAACTGCAGCTAATGCGAAAACTGCAGCACCATGCATGCATGTCTGACATCAACTGCATGATATCTTATTTTATATCCCAGCATCATATAATATGCATTTAACTAAACAGAAAGAGCATAAAGAAAACGCAAGACGCAATATGTAATTAAATCCGGTTTGGAAAGTGATGCGCTTGAATGGGAAGGATCGCTCATCGCACGCGGTTAAAAGGGAATTTGGGTTGAATTACCGTTAAACTTATATATGGCAACTGCGAACTGGCGTATTGGGATTGCATTCTGATAAGACCAGACGAATGATTGGATGTAATTTAAATAGTATTGCCTGAAGTTATATTTACAGATGACGTAAAATGCATTTTAATGTTTCTACTCAGATTAATGCAATATGCTAATCTTGATTTATTACAAATTAACATTTTAATTGTTTTTCATGTAATTAGTCTTGCAGACACGATGAGCTATTACATTTTGCATATAATACTGTAATGATAGTTACATGCAATGACTTGCACTTTCAATTTCATTATAAAATGAACAATAAATGCGTATTATGTAAATATGTGTAAAATGCACAATTTATTTGATATGATTTAAGCTATGAAGTGACAAAAACCAGAAACATATTTCAGTACATTTACTTTAGAAACAGAATTAACAGCAGAATTTAAAATTCAACAAGTGACAAGAACCAGAAAAAAAAACAGAAACAGATTCCAGTACAACACAAGAAACAGAATAACAACAAAATTTAAAATTAACGTCCGTTTGACGTGTTGTTTCTGTTTCTGGTTCAAGACAGTCTGGCATAAAATTGTCGGCTGAAGCCTGTGTATCTTCCGAGCAACAAAACAAACGCCAAATTTACTGCAGAAAATAATACTTTCAGTTCTGCTTCTGTTTCCGTTTCTGTTTCTTGTCACTTCAAAGCTTTAGTAGCTTTAATGGCATAAATAAATCATTAATGTACAAATTCTTCACATTTAAAAAACCACACTCATTGATTCCAATAATTGTGCCACTTATTTTAATTTAATATTCTTACTTTACACTTAAGCCAAATTAAGATGAACTCTGCAGATTACATTTAAGAATAATGAGAAAGTAATATGAATTTGCCTAAATAATGAAATGTGATTGGGAAATTTACAATTTTAAAATAGAAACATTTTAAAGTGATCAATCACAAATATGACACCTCGCAAAGAAGATGTCATACTTAATAACATTGCTATTAAGTGGGTAAACACTTTATAGTTACTTTATTCTGATGAGTTTTTCATTTACAAATTATTTCTAGTTTGCTGTGCGTTAATACAAATTAATGAAGATAAATCAAGTTGATTAAACATTAACTATATGTTGTTTGTTGTTTTCTTTCATGTAGGTTTTGCACAATTTTGCTCTAGTTTACTTCTATATTCTTGTAACTTGTTGCTATTATATTAAAAGTATTTTACACTGTTAACTTGAAGTAGCTGCCAGTTTGTGACGACTTCCATATTAAAGGAAGAAATACTCGCACTTCTTAGAATAAATATACTTATATAGATGAAGAGAGAGAGTCATCATCTTTTCTGTTGTGACATTAATTATGTGGTCAGTTCTATGGTATTTGCAAAGCATCATTTAAAAGAATTCAATTAATTTTAGTGCGCATGTGAAGAAAATTATAAGTAAGTTGGAAAAAGAATATTGTCGCTCTTTAAATAGTTTTTTTACAACCTTACTTTTTCTAATTGATTTAAAAATTTAATTGTTAAGCAATTTTAATTTAATGGAACATGTCAAGGGTCAAACATTAATTGGTAAAAAACATTTCGTGCAGTCTCAGGAATTATAATTTGACGTCTTTCCAAATAACATTTTATTTAGAAGATTTGCAGAATTTTATGATTAAAAAAACTGAATATCTTAGCAAGAATTAAGTTGTTACTCGTAATAAATATTTGCGGCACAAGTATGACTAATCACAACCAGTTACCTTTCATTGACTGGAAGCTGAACCTATAAAATGAATACAGAAATTGACGTGACTGAAGTCATTTTACTTAAACAGCAGGTAAATGCAAAACATAAAAAAGAGCACACAACAATCAGCCGACGCTTAATGCCCTCAGGTGTAGTGTAACGCGTGCACAGCGTGCAAATGTTAAACATTTCATTCAAAAAAATAACATTGAAATAGCCCAAAGTCCATCAAAGTGTTTATTTTTTTATAAATTACCAAAACTAAATCAAATCTTAGGACTTTGGCATTTCTTCCTAGAGCGACAGTAATGAATACTCGTCAGTAGATAATATTTTTAATGTTTGCCCTTAATTAGGTTTGCAAAAAATGCCTAGAAACAATCTGTATAACAGCTTTAAAGACACCCATATCAACTTTCACGAAATTCTGATCATTTTACCCTGCACTTTGTTCTTTGCTCCAGTTATTTAAATTATTTCCCACATACCCAAACTTTTTTATGATTTTTTTTTCACCGCCAACAATTTGAATGCATATTTTTGTATTTTTAATCACGCACTTAAATTAACTCGCATGTATGCAGTCAGCATTTGCATTTCGGTGCGGAATCCTAATCGAACTTTTAATATGGTCAATGAGATGTATTTGGGACTCGACAATTATGTGACGTGAATTCGATTTCAATTGAAGTATCTGCAAAATCGTTCTTAGGAGTGTCTTAAGGTGTTACAACTAAAGACAATACATTGTATTGAATCAACGTTATATTATGTGTTGTTTAAAGGTACATTTAATGTTTGATGTCATGCGTCGCGTCGGCGACAATCGCTAAGTATTCTTTAAGGCGGTAGAGCATACAGTTAATTGAGGTTATCAATCCATGGACGTGATTTGAATAAGTAAATTATTTTCGTACGGAACTGTTTATGCAGAAAATTTTACTTTTGGGCGATTGAAGTTTGTTGACGAATTTAACTGAAAATGGAACTGGAAATGCGGAAGTAATTTATTGTGAATGCAGTTATTTGTTTATTGCAGGTAGAATGCATTAACCTAATGAATTTTTAATATTCATATTTAATGCTTTTTATCAATGATGAAACTAATTAAATTATTCATTTAAAATTAGTGTGGATTAGTATTCATTAAAGCGCCTAAATTAAAATCGATTTTAAAATAGCATAACTTTAGGAGTTTTTTTAATGAATGCTTTGAAGATTCATGTTTATTAAAACACCTAAATGTAGTCAAATTTAAGGACTATTTTACTGAAAATAGAATTTAAAGTAGCATAACTTTAGGAGTTTTTTTTAAATAAATAAATGTTTATTAAAATGCCTAAATGTAGTCAAATTTGAAGCCTATTTTATTGAAAATGGAAATAAAGAGTAGCATAATTTTAGGAGTTTTAAAAAAAACACACATTAGAGATGTGACAATTTAATTTTTGATGCAATTTAGATAATTAGAAAAATTAAGCAAATTTAGTTGAGTGTCTTAAGTAGAAAAATAAGTCATTTAAAGACCCAGTTCTTAGTATTCCACTCTTCAGTCACCACATAACAGTGAGAGTGTTTTCAAAGTAAAACAATACAATTAACACTGAAAATTTTGATTTTTATTCTCGCGTCATTTTCACACAAAAAGAGAACAGCGGCCAAATGAAATCGCAAGTGTGTCCAATTATGAAGTGTCTCAAGAAACTTGAATAATTCGCACTCTTACGTACATTACGTTCGTACATTATTTTCCACAGCATTATAATGCAAATTTAAAACCCCTAGATTTAATCGCTCTCAATTTTCATTGTGTTAAAAACAGTGGATGATAAAAAATTGTTTTTGCCGAAACAACCTGCTAACCTGATTAAATAAACTTGTACTCTGCAGAATGAAGACGAACCCAACCGCTTGGTCCATTGCAATGGAAATAAATCTTTGACATGGAATTCCCGATTTTAATTTCATACTTATTTTTGACAGGGCACAAAACAGAAAAAAATATATAATAATTTATCATGGAGTGAAAACATATATTGTAAAAAAAGTGCGCAATTATTCAATACCCAATAAAAGCGTGTCATGCACGCGAATATTTCGTTGAATGCGCGGGGTTCATGTCGGGCCGGTGTTGTTCGTACATTATTTATTATATTTACAAACATTTAAATGTAACTGAACGCTGAGAATCACGCAATTCGCAACAAAGAAAACAGGAAGATAAACGGCCGGTCAATGTAAGGTGAATGCTTGTACCTTTTTGGTTTAACGAGGCGTCGCGTTTGGGTTTCTTATGTTATCATCGTAATGCTTGTGGCGCAATGGTTTTGCGAGTCTTATTGCGTGCTGTTTTCGCTCACTGTCTGCAGCTAAGACATAATAATATAAAGTGTGAGTACTCAGTAGGTTAAATGGTAACCTTGACCCACTTAGAGACTTTATTACCTTGTACTTGAAAATTTTGACAGATATCAGAGTGTTTCAATGCTTTTTTTTGGGTAATTTCCTCAAGAGCGATTTTGATAGATTATGCTTGATTTAATGTTTTATGGTTGATTAGTGGATGATAATTAATTATTGTTAAAGGGGATTTTTCTTGAGTGGAGCATTTAATTTTTTGGGACAACTTTTGTATTTGTATTATTGTGAGATTAAAGAATTTTATGATCATTAAATTACAATTGACCAACTAATTTACAGGTCAAAAAGATCTTCCTAAATTCATTCATTTAAATTTAAAAAAAAAAAATTTAAAGAAAAAACAGAACACTTATTGAGGCCGATTAAATAATCTACAAAATTTGTTATTTTTGATTTATTGCCAATCCATCAAAATAATGTATTTAATTCCACTTCATTCAATAAACTCGTATTATAATGGAGTGTAAAAGTAATTCTGACTCCCGAAAGTCACTGAAATCTGAATGAATACAAAACAATTCTACAAGCAGGTTCTTTGTATTGTAGCACACATTTCCAAATATGGTTTTAGCACACTTTGAGCTCATTACAATAATTTTAACGCCACACGAGTGCTCGTACTTTGTCCAAAAAAACCCCATCCCTTTCTCCTCAAATCAAAAATTCAGAATTGACCTCCTTTAAATTGGTTGATATGCGTCGAATTTTTAAGACTCACAGTTTTATCAATAATCAGATCAGTTAAATTATCTAGTCCACATTACGACAGACGAGTGACGGTTAGGCGAACGCCAAGCAATCTCACAATGGGCATTGTTTGTGCGAAAATGAAAACTTAATTCATAACGATAGTGAATTGAATATTTTATTAATTATTGAAACATATATCGAGTTGTAAATTCTTTTTTATGCTTATGATTTATATTTTATTATTTGAATTGAAAAATTTTGGTTCACAACAGTCATATGAAAATAATACTATATTTAAAACAACAGTGTTTGCAACCACAAGTTATCAGTGATTTTGCATTGTGTCATGAAAATTTCTTTATAAAATTTATATCGTTCGTTTTAACGACAATATTTGTAAATTAATTGAATTGAAATAATATAATAAAAGGCAGCTTAACACAATAATTGTGATTTAACAATAACTTTTATTAATTGTGACTACTGCTTTTATTTATCATACACAATGGAATACCATGAATGATCTCAATGCGATGTTAATAAATAAATTATTTTAATTATTCACCAGTAAACAATTTTTTTATGACTTTATAGTATGAGCTTTGACGTTAGTTCGTACTTTAATTCGTGATGTGTAAAAAAATAAATGAATTTTTTTTTGTATAAGCAAAATAAAACATTGTTTCTAAATAATCCGCGAAAAAAATCGGGGTTCATTAAAAAAAATTATTTATTTCAAAAATTTTTGCGCGAATTTTTTTCCAGTGTTCAATTAAAACACCCCGCGAAAATTTCCGTGACTTTACGCAGTTATATTTTATAATAAATGTTTGACCTACAATCCACCGAAAACTGACTTCAATAATCACCTAATTTTGTAAATGAATCTGCCACGATTGCAGCTAAAATATGTGCATATTCAAAACTCGAAAATGAACGGCAAAAAGCGCGAAAAAATTGCGGTTCATGAAAAAATTCACTCTAAAAATAATTGCAAAAAAAATATTTCTCAATGTATCATTAAAAATAAACACTTCGCGATAAATTCCGCGGTAATGTTTACAATAAACGATTAATCTGTAAATACCATTCACAAGGGAAATCAAATTTCTTCACAATAATTGTCAACGTTATGAATTTTTACTTTGATTACGATACTAAATACACTAAATACTGCTAAATAATTCATAAATAATAATTTGGGTCAAATTTAGTTTACCACAAAAACAATAGGTCACGCTACTTAAACCATGTAAAAACACAAAAATGACAACCCATAAAAAATGTATGGATTTATTCAATTTTAACCAACAACCTAGCATTTGTAACCAATTGAACATTTGGGTAAGATAGAGAATATAATTAGCAATGAATTAGGTAACTCTAAGAAGCTTCAAAGACCAAAAACTGCTGTTATGAATTTGCGGGTTTAGAAACAACAGCAAAGCCCGCTAATTTCGCGCGCAGCAATAAAATGTATTACATTTCTACATTTTTAATTGCGAACTTACATTAATCTTGATCATTACTCAACCGTCACACCTAAATGTATTCATTTTGCTTGCTTTTACACACATTTTAAACTTTAAATTCATGTGTAGCTGTTCCCGCCAAATTGCAAAGTGTGTAACTTGATAATTGAAAACGAGCTGTCCAATGTCCATTCTTTCACGTGCCACTGCCAAATGGAGGATGCTTCACATAAATTGTAATTGTTTGTACGAAGTTTAATCCAATTACAATATCAGACAAAGTGAAATTTACCATTCTCAAGTCAGCTGACAACATCGACGAAAAGCGCAATTCCACTTGCATGCAAATGAAGCGAATTATTGTAATTTGTATATTATACTAATAATATGGTAAAAGCACACGCCGCATGCTTCATCATTCCTCATTCTTCATCATGCTTATGGCTCATTCGCCTTTAGTAAAATGGGAACTCATTTAAATGCATGAGACGTGAGGTTTTGGCTTCTGTCGTACACAAAAAGCTTTAACCATTAACCCAGGAATCATCGTTGTCGCCCGCACTCACAACAAGAAAATTTGTCGCACACAAACGGAGGCATTATCATCACAATAAGGCAGAGACATCTCCACAATAAACAATTAAATTGCTTTTACTATAAAGTCATTATCGTTTTTGTGGTTTTATTGTTACCATATTGTGGTAGCAAAGTATTGCGAGTTGAATGTCGAGCAGAAGCATAAAATATGTTTTCTAATCGCGTCATATCAGTAGCAGCATCATGACACACACGCACTCCTCATTTAGTGCAGATCGTTTTCTATCACACGCATTGCGACACATTGATGCAATTGCATTTATTCGCGCATTTGCACGCACATTATGTTGTCGCTGTAGAGGGAGCTTAAACGCATATTATGCTGGGAACAAGTTTTCTGCACTCGCAACTAACGAGATTATTGCACATATTGCATATTAGAGAGTATTGACTAACAAGCTGGGTTGCGTCTAACTTGTTACTCATCGTGTTACTTGCGCCAAACATGGATGCGCCGGGATGATAGTAACAATGTACAGTAGCAACGCAATTATTCGAACATTGATAATTTAAATAAATCGATTCATGTGAATTTTTACAATAGTAAATTTAACTGCCTAAAATATATTTTTTCAGTCATTCAATTGGGGGAATCGATTTTTCAGTGCTCGATTAGTAAAAGCCACCCCACGAAAAATTACGCGGTTGCGTTTTATAATAAATGTTTGAGCTCTAAGCACACCCAAAGCAGAACTCCTTTAATCACCAAATATTGTAAATAAATTTGTCACGATTTCAGCTAAAATATAGGAATATTTAAAACTCGAAAATAAATCGCGAAAAATGCGAAAAACGCGGTTTGTCAAAAAAATCACAAATTAGACTTTTTTTGCAGGAATCAGCATTTAGTAACACATCTTGAAAAATTAAATTTTTTTTCACTTAAATTACTAAAACTTTCGTGACTCGATAAATCGAAGCACAACTTTTGGTTTTCCTGATTTTCAGCTTATCGCATTTCGACTGTACATATAAGTCTGGCTATTTTGTGTATGATCTCATCTCTCGCTCCCTCATTTTCCTTGACCTAGCACACTACAAACTGCATATTATACAGCCGTGACTGCATGATAAACTAGTTTAATTTTATGACGACATGTTCGGTGCGTGCAACTACTATTGCAAGTATTTTATGCAACGATCCAGAATTCCAGATAATGGGGCCAATCAACTGTCTCCGTTCTCAATTCAGAATGAAAATTGAAAATTAGGTCGGAGACGCGACAACGTTTATATGGTAGTTATTATGAATTTCACTTTATATCGTGTTATTAACTTGTTCGTCTTTATATGCGACGAATGAAGATGGTAATTAAATGAAACTCCTTTCAGATGCTTCGGGAATATTTTTATTTTAAACGTGCATTATCGACCGATTAATGCACTGTTTAACGATCGTTTGATTGCATCAGTGAAATTTGTTGGGGTTTTTATTGGCTGAAAAGTGTTTTTGAGAGGTCATTTTATTTTAATGTTTTAATTTTATTGTTGTTTACTTGAAATTGGAAATAATCGTTAAGATGATATAGTATAAATTCTTCATGTTTTTTATTATTCTATAGCTATTTAAATTTTCAACAGGCCAAAGTACAATTTAAGTGGGTTCATCAAGAACATTGTTTATTCCTGATGAACTCATTTAAACATTTGATTAATTTTTTTTAATAACAATTATGTAGTTTTATTGAAAATAAATTCATTTTAACATTCATTAATTTAAAGGGTTGTTTCATCTTTAAAAAAGAGTAAACAATTCTAATTTTTTGAAATCGGTATCAATTCAGAATGACAACTGAATTATTTACAAGAATTCCAAAAAAATCTTTTCAAAAATTTCTCGGCAACTTCCTCACAACTTTAAATTCGTGTATTCGATTTATTTTTTATTTATACGTCTGCAACGTATCAAAAATTCTGATTGATTATAAGTCTTTTGACATCTACTTAAGACCCAAAATTTGAAAGCAACCAACCAAAGCAATAATAACCGAGTCGATATATAATTTTAATAAATTTTGGAGTTTTCTCATTCTTCCTCATTATTTAATTTATAAGTAACAACTCAGTCTCCACCTGCAAGTTTTGTGCGAAACAACTACATACTTTATAAACAACCAGATTTGCAATGCAGATATTATAATCCAAATTACGGAAATAAAAAAACTAGGCCAAACGAATTGGATTTGAAAAAATAATTAGCTTACAAAAACATTTATTTTAATGATTTAAAATCCAACTGAATGTTTTAACTTTTATCATTCGCAACCCATAAAGTATAGCAAATCTTTTGTTAATTATGTTCAAAGAAATAAGTCAAGCGTAAATTACTCGATTCGTGTAAACACCATGAGATTCGCGCAGCATTTAAGAACAGTATTAGACACTTCGAAAAATCTTACAGGGAAGAAGAAAATAGTGTTATGCTGATTTTCTTCCTCGAAAAATATTATTTTGACACAGTTTTCAATCAAAATCTAATCACAACTTAAATCATAACAATTGGCCTTAATTTATTTATAATATTTAATTTTTTTAAATAATTTTACGTACTTTTAAACTCAAATTTCCTATAATTTTAATAAAGTCACACAATGTTTTTGTCACCAAAAATTTATTTTTCACACAAATTTCACGATTTTTAAAGGAAAGCCTTAATTTTTAAAACCTAAAACTTTATTGAAACAATTTCAGAAATAACAAATAACTGTTTATTCCTTTCTTCTCTCATATTTAATTGAATGTTGTGAAACAGTTAAACAGTGCACTTAATTATAAAAACTTTGAATGTGTTGCAATATAAAAAATAAATAAAATTTTCAAATATTTTGTAAATACTTCCGCAAAGTCGCGTCGAACTGTACGCATCAACGGTCAAGTTCAAACTAAACTTATCAATGGTTCAGTGTTAAATTGAAAATAATTGCTTCTCGCGTACATAGGCCACATATTCGCGCAGTCTAACGAGTTCCGCGGAAGCGTATAACATTATATCGCGTACTCTATGCTCAAGGTACACCTCATTGCGGATGGTACGACGGCAAAAGCGCGCGCTCCGCATCCACCTAGCCAGGCGGCATTGGAAATCATGTGATTCATAAAATGTGGACTGGGTTGAGCTTCAAAATGAGGCGACTTCTTCGCACTGTGTGTTTTTTGTGTGCATTTATTTTGTTCCTTTTTTGGGGAAAGTTGCGGGATAAAAGATAGTCGTCGTCGGCGTAACAGCACACACGGTGTGTGCTTAATTTCAATACTTTTTTATCGCACGTATTCGGTTATATTCTCTGATGTCAAGTCCGTCACTTGTTGGGCTGGTTTTGCAAACTTTTGCGAATCCAAACTGTGTATTATATGCTGCCATATCTTATGGGGGAAGATGTGGAAAAACCGGATGAAAAATACCTGTCGATGGCCAGTGCTGTGAATTCATATTTTGAAAGTGTCATTGTGTAAATAAATTTCGATGGTTATGACTTAAAAGATTACAAATTTAGATAGGATACAAAATTGAAAATTTGTAACCGCGTATTATTGCAATTGTTTAATGTTTCAGGAAATTCTGCAATTTAAGTGAAAATAAAAGTAAAATAATTTTCAATTGAATGCGAATTGTTGAAATTATTTTATGATTTTAATTTTAAATGAAAGCTTTGTTTTTAAAAATGATTATCATCACCATTGACAATTATGAAGGCATTCAAATTCAAGCGAATTCATTATAAACATTTTCAAATTAAATATTCAATTTTAATTTAAACATTAAAAATAAATATAAATTTGTAAAATATTTTGCTTTCTTTGTTTTAAAATACAGCAGTTCAAAAGTGTATTTCAAAAAATACTTACTTGCTACTTAAGAGCAACGAGATGAACAACTAAATATTTCAAGGTCAATTTTTTTGTCAAGGTTTAAAATGACGTCATAAATAATTTTTCAACAATTAATTTTTTTATGTGTCTTAAACTTGTATAAAATCGTGCACAAAGTTTTCCCTAAAAAGTAATTTTTTCTATAATTTGATTGGGACTTTATGTTGAGATTATTGTGGATTTGGTGAAAGATTAAAAAATTCCGACATGGTATGGGCACAGGAATTTGGAAAGTGTTTAATACTTTAATTATAGTAGATTTTATTAGGACTCCATGTTCATTAAATAATTTGTTTGTTTCTTTTTTTCGGTAAGGTTATATCAGTCAAGGATGTCATTGGTTTCCAAATTGTTCGTATGCAAGGAAGTGATTATTTCGAGATCTCTAAACATGGGCATATTTTATAATAAAAGGTCTTTGGAAATATAACATCAATGGGGCACAGGATAGCGGAAAAGCGACAAGACGATAAAGAAAGAGAGCAAAAATATTTTTTAGAGCTATTTTTGTGATTGGAGCCGATGTGTTGCTCAATTAAAATATTCCTCGATTTTAATTTTACACAATAAACATTTGTAGAGCCATTTCCGATCATAAATCCCCAGCATCGTCTATTATTAAAATAAAGAAAAAATACAAATACGAGTCAATAAATATTTTATTGCAATTATTCCAATAAATAAGAGACACTTGAAATCTGATTGTTGTTATCAAAACAACGCTATTACAATTGTAATGTGTTTTCAACTAAATGTTTGACTGATAATGAGGTAAACTAAATACAATGACCACATACATTAGGTGCAATAGAGAGCAATTCGCATATTATCACAATATCGAACACTGCACGTTTGAATGGTTTCCTTGATAAGAGCGCTTTTTAATCACAAACTTTTGCAAACAGACACAACATGTTTAGTGGCTATGATCGATTAGATAGGACCTTACAAGTGGTCTTAAATGATACCAACCATCAGTCATTTAGATATCGTTGCCGAGTGTAGTTAATTGTATTGTTTAATGCAAAGAATTCTAGTTTAATGTAATTTACTTAGTTTGAAAAAAATATTTATAAAAAAAGTTTAACAATGAGTGAAGAACCGAAAACTGCACTTCCCACAAAGAAACCTAATTTGTTTATTAAAAACCCTCAACAAAACTCATATGATGGGCACATTTCCGTGCAAAAGACATCTCCCATTAATCGCTTAAATAATAGTGTTAATCAATCGTTAAATAAAAGGTAAAATTTAATTAATTACAATGAAAATAAAAAAGAATTAAAGTGCTAAGTTAAAACATTGTTCAATTAAACGTTAAAATTAATTGCGTACAATTTAATTGTTAGCAATTTTAAAATAAAGGCCACAATGGAAAATTTGTGAGCGGTCAATTGTTATCTTATCTTTAAAAAAATATCGAAAAAAATTCAACATTTTCAATTTAAAAAACGGAAAAAACAAAATTGCTATGTTGGCAGAAATTCAACAGGACCCCTAGAAGATCTTGTACAATGTCCAATATGCCTGGACCGATTGAGTTCATCGCGGATGCTGCCATGTCAGCATACATTTTGCCTCTCCTGCCTCCAGTTGACATACAACAAGGAGCCTAACAAGTCCAGCCAGTCCATCAGTTGTCCAACATGTCAACTAATCCATTCCATTTCGGATGAAATTGATCTTCATGCATTGCCGTCTAATTTGTACATTGATTCACTGTTGGATTTATTGAGTAGTCCCAATGGATCCATTATGACTCCCAATGTTGTAGGGGTGAGTTATTATTTTATTTCTTAATTTTACGGAAAACTATTCTCTTTTCTTAAATGTTAAAAAATCCTTGGTGCTTGGTGAATTAAATTGCTGAAAAATAAAATGTTGACCCTTATTTAATGAGTTAGTTTTAAAGAAAATTAATTTAATTAATTAAACCAGGATATTTTGTTTAAAGAAAATTGTTTTTAAATTAAAGGTGGAGAAGCAATTCTTTGAAATTCGTTGCTTTAAATGCAAAACCAGCTGTGCCGGAAATATTCAAAAGTGTTTGCACTGTAAGCTGGTGAGTTTTTTTTTTTAAAATCCTATTTAAATAATTTTTTTTAAATCATTTTTAAACTTCAGAAATTCTGCAACATTTGTTGGGAGTCTCACATGACGGAGCTGCTCGAGCAAATGGGTTTATTAAGAGAAAAATTGGCAACGGCGAAGCAACGAATCAACCACCGTTTTGAAGATTTTGAGGTAAATATTAAAGATTCTATGAAAGCAGGAACCAAGATTAAGCTCCATTATTATCTGTTATTATCAAACAATAAATGTAATTACCGATAACTTAACTAAACAAGCCCACTTAGCAATCATAACTACAAAATGTCAATAAACAAACCATAAAAAGGCGATAAAAAAACATTAAAGAAATTATATTTCAATTATGAACAGTATTTTACCGCCCTAATAAACAATTTAAAAATAGAAAATTCGTTTACAACTTACAAGCATTTCAATATTTTATCTTTAAGACAGTGCAATCCTCTTTGTTGTAAATTGAAACGTGTTGCCTGACTATAAACATTGCCAGTTATTAAGCCATATCTCAACTGATTGATTGCTAATTGATATAAGTTCTGCAAAAACTCTCTTCATTTCACTAAAAATTAAATTCCTCCACATTTCATCCATAAAACCAAATGCACTCCACTGCATGCATTGTGCATACTAACCAGCCACATGATGCACTTCTCCAACACATCACACACTGCTCCAAATGTCTCTCATATTATGTGTCGATTATACTCATTATAGGACCGTTGCGAGCAAACAAAAGCACACGCCATAATGTCCATCGAGGAGAAAATCACCGACTTGCTGCAAAAGAAAGTTGACGCTGATGCGGATTGCAGTCGTCTGGTCGTCGAAGCGGGTCACTCACGTGATGAATTGCTGGCGAAAATTCAACGTATTCAATTGAGCATTGAGGACTCGTCGGCTGGGCCATTGGGGGATCAGGCGTCAGCCTTTGTCACTTTTCATAACGAAATATCAATAATGTTTAATGAGATTGCTCAGTGGAAAGAGGATAAGATTGTCTTCAATAAAAATAATTACACCATTGAGGTGCAAGTGGCGATGACTGATGTTTTAATGGAGGCATCGCCTGATAATGTCAAGAATGAGAAGGAGAATATTGCTGCTCGAGAATTAAAGAAACAAAATGTGAGTTGTTTTAATAATTCGGAGAATTTGTTGAATCACTACAAGGGCAGGGAATTTAAGCCGAAGCTGTTTTGGACGAGATGCTCCAGGCCAACTGGTATTCGTGTTGCTCCGTGGACTTTCGAGGGATACAATTTGTTGTACATTGCTGGGTCTGAAAGTAAATTGGTTTACGGAATTGAAAGGTAAACATATAAATTTAGATTTAATTTAAAATGTAAAAATAATAATTTTTTTAATTAAAATATTTACAGAAATTCGGGCAAAATATTCCACAGAATATCACACAATGAAATGCTCTTCCCACATTTCATTGAATTCTCAAAAGACCGTGAAGAAATCTTTATCTCCGACAAATGGAAGCACTGCATATTTGTGTTCTCCAAAGCTGGCGACTATCTGCGAACACTCGGCACCAAAGGAGAATCAGAGGGATGCTTCCGATCACCAGAGGGTTTAGCCATCGGTAAAACAAATAACATTTATGTGTGCGACACTGGCAACAATCGAGTGCAATGCCTTGACATAATTGACGGACGAATGTTGATGCAATTTGGATTACTGGGTAAAGAGCAAATCTACAACTCTTTGAAACGCAAAAAGATAGCAAAGCGCGTCGATTTGAATGCGCCAACTTCTTTAGCGGTATTGGAAGACAAAATCATTGTCATGGACACGGGAAATCGCCGCGTGAAAACGTTCAACAAACGCGGCGATATGTTGGCAGAGTTTGGACATTTTGGTTCGGGCAAGGGGCAGTTTCGTTTTCCCGAGGCCATCGCATTGGATCAATTGGGAAACATTTATGTGGGTGACAGTGGAAATACACGCGTTCAAATTTTTCAACCCAACGGCGTGTTTGTGGCGTCTTTTGGTGTGAAAGGATCAACAGCTGGCAAGTTTGAGTGGATATCGGGAATTACGGTTACGGAGGATTTGGACATTATTGTGTCGGATTATAAAAATCATTCGGTGCAAGTTTTTTAAGACAATACGATTTATTTTTCACATTAACAATTTTTTAAGGTACAATTACAATAATTTTATTAATTCTACATTCAACATCTATAAATAACGTACTCGTATTCCATTTGAATTTTAAGTTTAAGAGAATAATATCAATGGCAAGTTACGACTTCTATTTTTAAGTAATTGATTCAATTTTAATTGGACCAAAAAGTATTTTGATTTACAATTTAATGGGGTCTAATTTTGTTGACTTTTTTAAGTGGTAAGTTGGTTATATTATGTGATGTTTATATATTTCTTTGTCCATATTTCTCAACGATATTTCTGTACATTATTGAACAATTTGTGACAATACTTGTTTTATCATCTTTTTTTGAACATTTACTTTAACAATTAATTAAATTTCATAATATTTAACTATTACAACCTTTTTCTTGGACCTTTGTGTGTCCAGAAGATTAACATTTGTATTTTGTCTAATTATTTTTAATCTGCTTGTAATTTTGTTTGGTTCAATAAAAATGTTGATTTTGGTTACAATTTTACACAACCCTTTTCATAATTATTTATTCTAAAAATTATTTAGTCAGTTGTTTTATAATTTTTTTATAGGTATGAACTTTTGAACAATTGTTAAAACCACCACATTTAATTAGAAAAGTAGCCAAAAACGTTTTTATTTTTAATATCTACTTTAATTTATTTTGATTAAGTAGGTAGGTAATTATTTAAATTTAAGCGAACTAATTGTAGTTAAAACAATACCCACTAAAGATTTAATGATAAAAAGAACATGACGAATAAAAAAGTATTATGGTCGTGAGTTTAAAACAATAACTTAATTTCTAGCACACGATGACTATATTAGAGTGGTTGCTATAATTGACTGTTAAGTGATTATTCATATTTTATTTTATAGACATTACTAACTTTTTATTACGTATTATTAAAAAAAATGTAAAATTGATATTAAGTATTTTTTATAGTTACAAATCAAATAATGAAGAAATACTAAACTCAATTGCTTTAAAGTAAACGCTGCCTAGAAATAGCAATGCATCTCATTTTTGGAAGACTAAGAAAATTAAAATATGAGTACCAAAGAAAATAATATTGAACGAATCACATAAACAATAAAAATTATTCATATTAATCGATATGAACATTCCCTGATTATTTAGGTTAATAATTTAGTTGACTAATCAATTATATTTACACGAAATCCATTAATTTGTAAATTGTAACGTTACCGTCATCTTAAAATGCCCATAATTAAGTATAAACTACATATCCTTCTGCGATTATTTAAGACTTGTGCTCAGTTTCTTAAAAAAAAAATTAAAATTGAAGATTCTTAATGACACAGCATGAAAATTAAGTCAAAACTAGCTAGCTTCCTGAATTTGTTCATACATAATTTTGAACATTGAATTTTTTTAAATTTTCTTGCAAGCGTTGCCATCGAAAATAACAAAACTCCATACCCAACAAAAAGCAATTAATGTTAAAGTGCAAAGTTAACGCTGCAACATATTCAGCACTTATCAACTACTTAAACACGAGACTCCCAAACTCCGTAAAGGCACTTTTTGTTAAACTTACCACACTAACTATGTACACAGTCAATAAAATATTAGTTTAAAATGTAAATGAGTTAAAATAGGCTTACAGTTTAAATGACAAAATATGGCGAATTGAGATTCAAATCACGTTAAATTGCAAGAGCCACTTCCACATGAATTTTTCAGCGGTTTGCTTTGACCCAAAGTTATTCCACTCTCATCGTTACCATCTACGCTTAGAGAATCGTGACGACGCTAAAATTAGAAGTAAGTACAAGTATGAAATGGATTTCAACGATAAAGAAGAAAGATCAAGTTAATTATAGTCAAACCTTTAATTCGGTAGCCAAGCACATAAAAGCATCCTCAATGTTTTTGTTATCTTTGGCTGAAGTCTCCATAACAAAAAGCACCTCTGGTATAAATTCACACATGGCCTCAGCTTCCGAGAACTCAACCTCCCTGGATGATTCCATATCGCATTTATTGCCTACTAAAATTAATAACACATTGGAAGCTGTGTAACGACGAACTTCCTCAATCCATCGCTGCAGACTCAAGAAGGAAGATCGTTTTGTAATGTCGTACACTGTGAGTAATTGTTGAATTTAATTTTAAATAATAAAATCACTTTTTAGCCAATCCAAGTGGAAACTTATTTAAAATTAATAAAATTTCACTTACCAATAATTACACCATTGGCTGATCTGTAATAACTTTGCGTGATTGTTCGAAAACGCTCCTGCCCTGCGGTATCCCATATTTGTAGCTGCAAATTTAAAATTGCATTATTCAATAAACGTTTGTAATGAAATTAAAATCAATTTAAGACACGCATACCTTAACTTTCTTGTTATCAACATTAACGGTTTTCATGGAAAAATCTACACCTATTGTGTTGCCGTGACGCTCTATAAAGTTGCCAGTCTTGAAGCGCTGAACCACACAGGTCTTTCCCGTGCCACAGTCTCCGATGAGAACAATTTTGAACAGAAAATCGAACTGATCATCATTTGTGGTGGTCATCAGTGTGTTGGGATTTCGAGATGCCATTTGAATTATTGCTGTGTTCTTGATACAATGTGAAAACTTATTTTAATTGCAAACAAATCACTGCTTTTTGTGTTAAATTTTATACTTTGCACAATGAGAATAAACTTTGTTAATAACTTTATAATTGCAAAACAATTAATTAGTTTTACAAGATTGTTCTCTGTCGAACTGTCGAACTATATTGCACAGTGCACTTTGCAGCAATTATTTTTCTCTTTTGGCAGATTTAAGTGCATTTTATGTATATCTTGTGGAAATATATATATGTAGCTAGCTGATGTAATGAAATGTCAAATAAGAACTGTCATTAATCTACGTTTCAAAACATAACCTTTAAAATAAAGTTTAAGACACATTGTGAAATTATTGTTATCTCAAATTGCATTCTTAAAATATTTTTATTAAATTAAGCCACACAATTTAATTGTTAACGTTATTACAACCATGTCCACATTTACATGTCTTACATGCGCCGTGCAATTCGCCAGCGGTGACATCCAACGTGATCACTACAAAACAGACTGGCATCGTTACAATTTAAAACGCAAAGTTGCTGAGCTGCCACCCGTCACAGCCGAAGAATTCCAGAAACGTGTCTTCTTGCAACGCAACACCGACGAATTGGCCACACAACAGCGCACCCTCTACTGTAGTGCCTGCCACAAGCAATTCTCCACAGCGAAGGCGCATGAAAATCACCTCAACAGCAAGAAGCATCTTGAGTGCACCAAAAACTTGAAGGACGGTGAAAATGTGACCATTGAAAAAGTGAAACCACCACCAGAGGTGCCAATGGTGGTGGAAGAGGTGGATTCTGATGAATGGGATGAGGACGCTGAGAATCCAATTGCCAATAACAAGTGCATCTTCTGTGACAAGCCGAGCGATGATTTTGTCAGCAACATGAAACACATGTCCGTGGAGCACTCATTTTTCATTCCCGACGCCGAGTACATTATCGACATGGAGGGTCTGATGATGTATTTGGGTGAAAAGGTTGCTGCCTATTTCATTTGTTTGTGGTGTAATGATGGTGGTCGCACCTTCTACACATTGGACGCTGTTCGCAAGCACATGATAGACAAGGGTCACTGCAAAATGCTGCATGAGGGGTTGGCACTTGCCGAGTATGCTGATTATTACGATTACAGCTCGAGTTATCCCGATAACGAGGACGGTATGGATGTGGATGCTGAAGTTGAGCCCGAAATTTTGGACGGTGACGAGTATCAGTTAGTGTTGCCGTCTGGTGCTGTCATTGGGCATCGCTCATTGATGAGATACTACAAGCAAAGGTTAAACCCTAATAGACAATTGGTGCCTGCTAAGTCTAACAAGAAGTTGCACAAAGTTTTGGCTGAGTATCGATCATTGGGATGGACTACTACGCAGCAGGCGGCTGCTGCCAAAAAGGCTCGGGATATTCATCATATGAAGCGACAATATGCGAGATGGTCAATGAAAATGGGGGTCAAGGCGAATAAGTTCCAGAAGCACTATCGCGAGCAAGTTAACTTCTAAACTGGGTGGATAATTCTAATATTTGTTAAAATTTGAATTTTATAAAAGAATTAAATAATAAATATTGTTCAGTTTATAATTGTTCTTTTGTTTTTGTGTTTCATCCCTTTATTGTGGAAGATTTTAAAGACATCTAAATTAAAATTCTTTCTTGATTCTTGACAACACTCACATCAGGTTAAATATTGACGGAAAGCGTCACTGCTGGGCGGGACTAAACTATAAAGTCTTTATGCTTCATCTTAGGGAATACATGTTGATAAATAGTTCTCAAAAACAATCGGACGGTGTAGGCATACATTAAGTTATCAGTGTGCATCTATAAGTTCCGCTGGGAAGCTCTCGGCTCTCCGATTAATAACAGGATTTTAAAAAACAGTTATTCAATAATAATTTTAAGGATTCCATTATATTAAAGTTTCAAATGCCAAGTACATCGACAGTCGATTAAAAATGTGAATGGAATTTAATATCTAAATGTTGGTATTTAGGACGTAATATATATTTTGTAGCCCAATTTCGGCCAACAATTTCTGTTGTGGCACTGCCACTTTGCAGATTGTTTCGTTTTCCTAATAAATTTTCCAATAATTTTCCAGAGTGAGGAGATAGTTCGCACTTTGCATTTGTTCATTGCTGCTGTCCACTCTTTAGTTTAATATTAAGTATTCAAAGTGTTAGTTTTAAGTTTATTTTGATTTTGTTTTTATAGTTCATCCTATTTTACTGCAACCCTTAATCTTAGGAACTTGTGAAATATTCTATCTTTGCTTAGAAATGTACAAAAAATAATAAGGCTGCTATGAATCTATCAACCGCAAAAAGTAGCTCATCCGGCACACGGCCTAACCAATCCACCACATCCCAGCAAGGTGAAGGAAAATCGGCATCTAAAAACAAACCACCCAACCAAAATGAGCCGCCGAAGCGTGACAAATTTAAAGAGGCACGCACTGTACATATGGCGGCTACCCAAAAACATCTCGAAGGCTATCAATCAAGCTCCGACGAAGAGGAATTGGCATGCAATGACATCCTTGATGCCGTGTTCAAAGGCTACGGCAATGACCGCACCAGCCTAGAGAAAACATTAAACTTTTTGGAAAACACTTTCCAATCCGGTGCGGCAACTTGTTTGATTTGCTTGGGCACTGTCAAGCGCAACGATCCCATTTGGTCATGCGGCAATTGCTACAACTTTTTCCACTTGACATGCATTCAGCGTTGGGCACGTGACAGCCTCGCCCAGCGTCAACTGCACCAAGAGTTGGAAGGCGGCTACTACACCAATCAAGGCGACTACATACCAAAGAAACGCAAAACAGTGATGTGGGATTGCCCAAAGTGTCGCTTTGAATATTTTCCCGATGAGATACCGCGTCAATACGCATGCTTCTGTGAGCAAGAACTTGATCCCAAATACCATCCATGGCTACTCCCACACTCATGCGGTGAAACATGCAACAAACCATTAACACCGGAGTGTGGTCACAAGTGCGTGTTGTTGTGTCACCCGGGACCGTGTCCACCGTGTCCGCAGACAATTCAAAAATCGTGTAAATGTGGACGGTCGCCAATACGAACAATTCGATGCGCCCAATTGGAGTGGACATGCGGCAAAAAGTGTCAGCATACGCTCAAGTGTGGCATTCATGTGTGCAATGGGCCGTGCCACACCAAGGATGAGTGTCCACCGTGTGGTCAGAAAAGTTTGCGCAAATGCGTGTGTGGACAACGTGAAGAGGAACGCATGTGTTCCGATGTGGTTTGGCAATGCGAGCGTACATGCAAAAATCCATTCCCATGCGGATTGCATCGCTGCGAAAAGATTTGCCACAATGGGCCGTGTGGTAATTGTCCAGCGGGTATGCCACGATCATGTCCGTGCGGCAAAGAAATGACCACAGCACCGTGCAGCGAAGAAATTGGGCCATGTGGTGACACCTGCATGAAGATGCTGCCTTGTGAGCTGCATAATTGCGCCCAATTGTGTCACAAGGGCGAGTGTAGCGCCTGTTTGGAGCTGATTGAGAAAAAATGCCGCTGCGGACAGCAATCTAAGGAAATGCCCTGCTCCAAGGTTTTTACATGCAAGGCAAAGTGCAAGCAGATGCGGGACTGCAAGAAGCATCCGTGCAATAGGGTGGTGAGTACGCCGAGTCGCAAGTACTGCGCAATATTTTGTAATTTTACATGATTGCATTATTTAGTTGCATCCCATTTCCATTCATCCCCCCGCTCTCCCCACACATTTGATTGCTAGCTCACCTTTGTAATTAGCTTTCAGTCATTTCCGTTGTAATTGATTTGTCTGGGGGTCTGCATAGAGCTCACAGCCCCTGATGTAATGCCGGATGTGTGTGCAATGGGGGAGAAAGGGTTCATAACATACCTAGTGCAGAACCCCCATCTAGAATAGCACGAACGTTCGAGATTTTGTAACAGTATGAGAGGGAGAATGAACTTTTAAATGCAGCACTGCAGTGGGTGGGTACATGTCCCGTGAGCACAACATATTTCGAAATATTGCGCATTTGATAGGATGCGCTTGTTATACTTGGTTGTGTGTGCAATCGAGCCCTTGCTGCACTGTTGCAGAGATAAAATGTACTAAGAGGCGACTGGGGGGCTGTTGCCATTGATTTGGCAACCCTTAAAATTGCATAGGTTATTATATTAAACCGTTATTAGTGTGTGGTGGCTGCAAGAGCATGCGTCTCACTATTTCCCATCAAACTGACATCAATGCAGCTCTATAATACATTTTGGTAACGAACTATAACCATTCAATTTGGCTGCACCTCACAAAATAAATAATAAAATTGCATTTTCATTTGATTGCGCTTGCATTTAATCTTTTGCAGTGTTGCGATGGTAATTGCCCCACCTGCGACAAGTCGTGCAGCAAAACTCTCTCCTGTGGCAGACACAAGTGCAAGAATCTTTGTCACAATGGGTTGTGCTATCCGTGTCCAGTAAAATCAAAGGTCAAATGTCGGTAAGTTAATGTGTTTGTTGGCAATATGATGGCGAAATATTGATTCAAACGATCAATAAAGTGCAGTTGCATGCATTGGCAGTGTCTGCTGTAATATTTTATCCTGTTGCATTATTTAAAGGGATTCCATTTTTTTTTTCAATTGTGAATTGTGTTGTAGTTGTGGCTCAACGGTTATTGAAGTTCCGTGCGGAAGAGAACGCAAAACTAAACCACCTAAATGCAATCAACCGTGTCGGTGAGTATTTTGTTTTGTTTTGTTTTATTAATGATATTTTAATTATTTTTTAATGTTGTGTCGACGTTATTTGATTTTTGTTACCAACAACGCATGTCCTTAAACGTGAAATGTAAAGTAAATGAGTAGGTGCAGTTATAAAGTGTTGAAAGGAAATCATAAAGGAAAATTTAATTGGGTACGTGTAAAATGCGCGTGTTGTGAAATGAATAATTTGACCTTTCGAATAATTTTTAAAACAGTAATTGTTATTTATTTAACAAAATAAAAATTATTATTTGTGAATCCTTTTTAACCGCTAACAAATTTAACAAAAAGGAATTATTTTTATGCACTCAGTAAGTAGTTGGTAATTGATTATTATTTAAATCTCCATAATTGAATAGAAAGGACATTTTTAATGCACACCCAAATGTTTATTAAACAAAAAATTGTTGCAAGGAGAATATTCCCACGCATTTTTTAAAATTTAAATTAAATACAATATTGTACACCCTTTTTATTAAAATCTTTTCAAAAAATGAAACAAAAAAAGTCAGCAAACTTTTTTTTTTTTGCAATAACTTGACCTTAAAAAAAGGCCATACTTAACACACAAAAGGATAAAATGCGTTAAATGCTGATTACTGTGATGCCATTTTTATTCAGTTCATTAGTGCATATTTAAAAAGTCCAATTAAGGACGTATGAGAATTTCTAAAAAAAAAAGTTTTATTAGCTTTCAATCAAATTGTATTTAAAATCAAGACCGATGTCCTTTTTAGTGCTCGGATAGAGTATGAGGAGATGAATACTTGTTTCCCTGGTGAAGAAAAATTATTAAAAAGCGCGCAAGTCATTTAAACCAATTTGCAAAACGTGCTCTCTACTTTAAAACATAGAGTTTCTCCTTTTATCCCCATCCTTTCAATATATACATAGTTTTTTTCTCTCTTTCGATAATTGGATGCTTCAATGATTTCATTTATTTAAATTGAATTTTCATTTCGCTCATATTTTTTATCCTTTTTGTTTTATCTTTTGTGTAGGAAGTTAATTGAAATACATTTTTGTGTAAGCTTCAAAGAGGATTTAATCAGGAAGCGAGTAAATAAATCCAATTTTTTCTTTTTGCAATTAATTTTCTCCCCTCTTTTTTTGCAATGGAGTTTTTTTATTTTTTGTTTTTTTTTTCTTCAGTCACCCATCTAAGTGTCACCACACCAATCCGCATCGTTGCCACATCGGCGATTGCCCACCCTGCATCCAATTGTGCTTGCAACCAAACGACACCACTAAATGCGGGCACATTTGCAACAAGCCGTGCCACGACTCGGTTAAAGTAACCATAACGGATAAAAATTTCACACCAGCCGGTCCGTGGGAGCCTAAACCCGAGGTGGTGCAAGTGCAAAAATTGCCCCACCCAAATTGCGACGAACCGATAACAGTCACCTGTCCGGGTGGACACGAAACCGTTGATTATCCTTGTTGGAATTCACGCATAACCAGCTGCGGTCGTGAATGCAATCGCCAACTTAAGTGTGGCAATCACGTTTGTACACTACCTTGTCACGCGGTGCAGGATATAACAACAATGCGACAGGACGAAGATTGCGCCCCATGCGATGAGGGGTGTGATGTTGAGCGTCCGAAAGGATGTATCCATCCATGTGCACGGCCATGTCATGCGCCACCATGTGCTCCGTGCACCGTGCTCATTAAGTCGCATTGTCATTGCGGGTTGTCGCCTATTTTCAACAAATGCGGTGAATTGTATCAGGATGTAGATGAGAATGAAGAGGAGGTGGAGCAACGCATTGAGAAATTAAGAAGATGCGGTAATCGTTGCATTAAAAATGTGAGTATAAAATTTTAGGAATATTTAAATACTTATATTGTGACCGTAATTATTATTTGTATTTAAGATTGCGTGCGGCCATCGCTGTTCGGCTCTTTGTCATGTTGGCGATTGCACAGACCCGAATAAATGCAAGAAAAAGGTTAAAGTCTTTTGCGAATGCAAGAGTCGCAAAATTGAAACAACATGCGATAAGCAACGCAATGGGTTTGTTTTACCATGCAACGATAAATGTAAAGAAATACGCTCGGAAGTAGTGCAGGCCCAAGAGGAGAAACAGCGCAAGATAAAGGAGGAGATTGAGATGAAAAATCGCCAAGAGCTGGAAGAGTATGAACGGAAATATGGGCGGAAGAAATTCCGTGAACGTCAGAGGCAGCAGATTATTGAGGAGGAACAAACCGATCAGTTCAAGCGATTGGCTTTCTTTTCGATTGTTCTTGTGGGAGCAGCTGTCGCCATTACTGTATTGTATTTTCCCAATTAAGCACTCACAACATATAACACGTAACTATGAAAATTTCTATCCCACATACATAGATTTGATGTAATTTGATGTAACTATACAAAATACAGAAATATGTTCTGGTTATCACACAATTTATTAAATATTCACTATAAATTATCATATAAATGTAAATGAATGTAAAAAAACGTGCGTGTTTTTAATTTTTTCACTCCTGAATGTCTTAAGGATGTTGATGTCATTTAAGAGTGGAATTTATTTACAGTAGAACAAAGTCGGAAAAATCGATTTCAAGATGCATCGAAGCCACATTTTATTTCTGCTTAATTTTTTTCACTCCTGGTGGTCTTAAAAGGTCCTTCCTAACTGATTCCGGCAATCGTTTTATAATGCGAAGATCACAGTCAAAGTGAATAGTCCTTAGCACCATAAATGCCACAAACATTATCAGGGTGATGACAGTTATGAATTCAGCTTTGTTCCTTGAATTGAAAATTATAGATCTAGAAAAAGGAAAATCAATTCAGTTATCAAAACTTACTCAAATGCAGTTCCACATAATGTGTACCAAACGCTTCCTTCTTTCGGCAACCTTCCCTTGGGCAGACAATGGAAATCAAAGTACTTTTCATCATAATCCGTTACGCACAAGTACTTCCGTTTTGATAAGGTCTGCGGTTTCCATAATTAAATATTTAATAGTTTGTTTTAATTAATTTTCTTGAAAATTACCTTTAAAACCGTTTGAACATCCATCAATTCATTGCAGTTCCCCACAGGCTCATGCAATCCCACTGAAACAATGTCGCTGGGATTGAACAGCATTGGAATAACTAAATTGCTTCCAAAATGGAAGACCAAATGCAGGTACAGCAACTTTGAACTCCAATCAGATTTTGGTTCCTCACTGTATCGATTGCTCTTGCGGTCAAATTTCCAGAAAATTGTGACAAATACAATGAGCAATGCGGTTGTGGTAACTTCCGTTGGTACGCCGAGGAAGTCGTGTAATGGATGATACAGTGGAATGAATAGAAGGCATCCACCAGGCATTCCCAAAACACCGGCTGCAATAACAGCAGCGATTTCAGAGATTAGACTACCACGTTCAAAACGCTGGAGATTTTGCTTTTGTTTGAAAATATTTCTTGTCTTTTCAAAGAAAAATGCAAAGCTGATGGCAAATGTGCAGTGGAAATAGTAGGAGTTCCATGGCACCCACATGTGTCTGTCGGCTAGATAATTATTATTTTTATTAAATTTAGTTTTAATTTTTGGTCGCAAAACAAATTTTAAAATTTAATTTTTTTTTGAGTTTTAGATTTTAAGTAATTACCAATATTAGGATCCGTATCATGCCACACCCAATGAAGATACTTAATACCAACAATGTCATAGGCAATGTCCATCAAGACGGTCAGCAATCCAATTGCAATATACTCCGTGTATTTGCATTTCAGTTTCAATTTAAGTGCAGCCCAAAATGAGTGATAGTAGAAGACTGGGTCTGTTAAATAAATATAATTAAAAAAAATAAAAAATTAAGAACTTCTTAAACAGTAATTTACATAGCACAGCCACGTAAAGGGGAAGACGTTTGCCGAAGAACATCACAAGACCTTGAGCATGCCAAAAGTTATCAATGTCCGGCAACAAATACGATAAAGACTCTACCGTCAATCCTTGCAGGATTGAGGCGGCAAATAAAAATGGCCATCGTCCTCCTTGTTTCAGAGCTGCAATCAAAGATTTAATTAGTTTAATTGGTTTAATTATTAAAATAATACTCACCATGAATGAAAATTACAGTTGCACCAAATAAATACACAAATTGGCAGATTAAAAAGCTGGGATGAGCTTTCCAAATATCCCCAGGACTGTTAAAACTGATTAGCCAATCCAAAGTTCCAGTGAATTTAATGTCACTTAGCTCTTTTCCATAACCAGCCACTGATTTTGGGTCCACCATTTTCAAGCACAGCAACGAAACATGAAGTACTTCTGAATGTTCAAAATGAAACTGAAATAAGATTTTTTTTGAATGACCGATTAGTGGAACACCTGTTAGGAGTTTCGGTACAATGTCATTTTTAATCAGTTCACATTGTTATCGTTTGATAACTTATAATAATATAGAAACAAATAATAATTGGACAAGTATTGGTAATTTTTTAATGATTATTTTATTATTGAGAGTAATTACTTGATGGCAACAATTTAATTTAGATTTTACTACAGTCGAATTGGAAGCAATCGCCAATTATATCAGATGTTATCGTGGGGTCTTTGGTTTAATATTAAATTTTTTTAAATATTTACAATTAGTTGACATTCACGATTAAGATTAGAGCTTATTGTCTTGTTAATTTTTGCCAAATTTGCGCCAACATATTAGGAAGTCGAGTAAATTTTTAGGTTAGAATTTTAGTTCAAATAAAGTAGCAGTACTGCAAAATATTATGTGGTTGAAGTCGTCTACGAAATAGCGCTCTCCTGGAAATTGGAAGGTTGATTATGCTAAATAATTCAGCCAAGCCAAGAATATATATTTTTTACGTGGAGCAAATACTTTTCAATATTTTTTAAGGCGTTTGAGTTAATTTAAAAGTTGTGTTTCGAATCCATCCTTAAATTTTCGACGTAAAATTTCTCCTCTGGCATTAAAAGACTTTTAAATCTAAATGATTTTTACCGTTAGTCCTAGTTGCCCAGGACTAACGGTAATGTTTTTTTTAGAGTGAGAATTTTGCAAATTACATTTCTCTTATTAAATAAAATAGGGATTACTCATTTTTAATTCAACCTCTAATGCGGACTAGGATAAATATGAATATGTAGTCGAACAGTTAACTTTTTTTCTGACTTCAAGTTAAATCAATTTTATTATTACTATTAATTAAAACATATCGGTTAATAATTTATTTGAGGCAAATTTAAAAAAAAATTTAAAATAAACTAATTTTTTCAGTTTTAATGTTTACTTTCTTTTTTTATTTAAAATTACGGATAAATGTGTTTTTTTCTAGTTTCCGGATACAAGAATTTAGTTATCGACCAATTTAGTCTCTGGACAAATTTATTTTTCATGGAGAATCATTCTGTTTTTATCCATTATGTGGCTAAGTGCTGAATAAAAAAATACTTTTGCATAGAAAAATAATAACAAAATAAAAGTGAGATATTGTTTAATTAATTCAATGAACAACCATTCTCTCCAATGTTATTTTTTGCAGTTTCCTTAGAATAGAGTAGCGGAATATATTTCAGTAAATTAGAATACAAAAGAAACGTTATTTTTTGCCGTTATCTATCGATAAAGCATTAGCAAAGTGTCCGAATACTGTTACTGTCCGGCAAATAGCATATTTATTATTTACCTTATAAAATATGAATGAAATCATTAAATATATTTAACGGTAAATACTTAAATAACAGCACAATCTAAAGTACGGTTATTGGAATTTGCAATGTTAACCTCTTGTATAAGTGTTGCCAACCAATCGCAATTTAAGCTAAACTTCACAATGGGCAAAAAAAAACAGCAACAACAAACACTTCAATTTGACATCCGCCAGATTGGGGGAAAAAAATAATAAGAAACAAATAAAAGAAAATTGTGCGCGTTTAAAATTTTTGAACGTTCCGAATTTGAAAACGCGAAACAATAAAAACGGTGCATTTTGAATTTGAACTGATTGCCAAAATCAGCACACCCGAAACAATGTCATTCCTTGGCTACGTTTTTTTGCCCAAACTATATAAAGAGTATGGCGTTGGACGTCTGGAGGTAAATATTTTCAAGTCTCAATTCCTTGCCCTCCCCCTCCGTCACATCGATTGACGCAATTCCACAACATTTTATTCTCTTTTGCTGTTCAAAGTGCTATAATATGACGGCTTTTAAATATTTAATGTGTGTTTTTTTGCACCGTGACTAAATTCATTCTCCATTTCCATTTCTTTTACAGACACTGTACGAGCCGGGAGGTATTGAAAAATGGGGCGATCAAATCCTTTCCACGGTAAGGACGGGGAATTGTACAAACAAAACAAATCAATGCTAATTGAATTGAAATCAATGTCATGCGTTTCTTCCCGACTCATTTCTATGAATTGTTTATGTTGCCACACTTTGTATTTTTACTTAATCCAACCCATATGGTTTACTTAAATCGCGTTTAATCTCTCCCACGCAGCTGTCAGTGATGTGGAACATAAGCTACTATACGTCACCGCTAATCATTACATTCCTGTATCGTCGCGGTTATTTTGTCGCCGAGTCGATAACATCTCTAGCCAAACTCAGTACTGGCATTGGCATCTTGGTGTTTGTCTCGCTGCTGATGCGTACAATTGGGAGGTCACAATCCAAGGCTTTCAGCAGATATGCCGCCTACTTGGAGAAAAGCAAATTGGTCAACAATGAGGAAACCAGAAAAGCGTTGCGCAAGTTTGATTTTGATTTTAAGGCATGGCCAGTGGATTTTGATGTACAAGAAGTAGAGGGGTGAGTTAATTGCGTCTTTCTTGGGTAAATTAAATCATTAACAGGCAATTATTTTTAGTGACGGTTCAAAAAATGCATCCAAACCTTTTAAGTTGATGTCTGACCGCACAAAATCCGTTTGGGTTTCGTCATTACCATGTGAAATTGCTGCATACATTGCTATCCATACATTTGGGCTGCGAATGTTGTATCCTGGATCAGTGAAGCTCCTTCAGAATTTTTTGCGTAACTATTTTTATAAACTTATACATTAACTATAAGTACTTGTGTTGATTACATAATAATTGAATGTATTTACTTCAATAGATGTAATGCTGATTCAAGGTCGTGCCAAACTAGTTGAAGAACATCAGGCCAATCGCTTCAAACTAAAGACTCGCGACAACAATGAAATTGACACCATTTTAGTGGACAACCGACAAAATGCAACAAATACGAATGGTAAAATTCTAGTCATTTGCTCAGAGGGTAATGCTGGATTCTATGAAATCGGCATAATGGCGACGCCATTGGCATTAAACTATTCGGTGCTTGGATGGAATCATCCAGGATTTGGTGGTAGCACAGGCAAACCATTTCCAGACCAAGATCAAAATGCTATTGATGCTGTAATGCAGTTTGCTATTCACAAATTGGGCTTCATGCCAGAAAATATTGTTTTGTTTGGATGGAGCATCGGTGGTTACAGTACTTTATATGCAGCTAGTCAGTATCCTGAAGTGCGGGGAGTGGTAAGTTTTTATTTTTTAAATAATAATGAAGCACATTTTGTTTTAATTAAAATGCTTTCAGATTTTAGACGCTTCCTTTGACGATGTATTACACTTGGCATTGCCACGCATGCCTGAAAGTCTTTCCGGCATTGTTCGTATTGCAATTCGTCAGTACGTTAATTTGCACAATTCGGAGTTAATGAAATTGTACAATGGTCCTGTTCGGTTTATTCGCCGCACCGAGGATGAGGTCATTTGTTCTGAGTATGCATTGCTTTGTTTATAAAAAACATATATATTTTTTAAACAAATTACTTTTTTAATGCTTACAGAGAGATGAATATTGCAACTAATCGTGGAAACAACTTACTTCTTGGCTGCTTGAAGCATCGTTTCCCCAACATATTCCAAACATCACAGATTTCGTTCGCTAAGCAACTTTTATCTAGTCCATTTGAAAATACTGAAGGCAGCAATGATGTTTTGTGCCAGGCCCACTTGATGTCGTATGTCTCGGAGAATGATGGGAAATATCCGCTTGCCATTGGTGAGGATTACAGCGATGAGCAAAAGAATCAAATGGCTGTGTTCTTGCTGCGACGTCATCTCTTGGACTTCAAATCTTCTCACTGCACTCCACTACCCGGGGATTACTTTCAATTGCCATGGGCAATCCCCAACGACACCGATGACTTTGTATTCACTTAAAATGGTTATTTGGTGTTTCGAGACTAATTGTCTTTTCCTTCTTTTTTTCATTTTAAAACATTTTGGTACGAAGGCGGATTTATCTTTGTAGAATGTTTTTCTTTTTATATGTCCTGTTTTTATTTATTTGCTTGTTCTTTGACATGTGAGAGCAAGAAACAATTTGTGTAAGCATAATGACCAGTATGTAATTTGTTATGTTTTTGGAAACTTATGCTTAATTAAATATATATGTAGTTGGTGTTCCCCCTACACTCCTGATGATGACACTGTTTAGATGTGATCACAATTCATGCAACTACATTACTATTCCCCTGAACTGAATTAACTACATAATTGCTTTCATCCAAATAAATTGGTTTGGTAGACAAAATATTCGAATAGATTTTAATGCATTTACATTTTAATTGTAGAAGTGTATTTTGTTTCAGAATTGGTGCATCTTAAGTATTTTTACTCACTAATAATTATTCTACATGCATCGTCTAGTTAACATGATAAGAAAACGGATGGGAATGCGCTAATTATTTGTATTGTGAAATGTACATAATTTGGAAGCATACAACATATTAAAATATAAATTATTGTTGAAAATTTGTTTTTATTAATAGTATAATAAATAAGGGCCCACGAAATATTTCGTTTTGTAATTTCAAGGTCAAGATATTGCCAAAAAAAAGCAGTTCGGCTGGTATTGGACGTCTCTTACTATTTTGATCATTTTTTTTACCCCACATTATGATATCCCCATAAATATTTTAATTAAAATGGTATTTGAACTATTCCGAAATCTTCTTAGTCCGGATTTTATAACCTTTAAATGAGGAAATTTCTATAACAATTATATAAAAAAATAATAATTCTTTAAAGTTATATGACCATGAAGGAAAATTAGAAGGGTACGTTCCTTAAATAAAAACATTTACCACAAAAATTTTAAAATTATTCAAGGTCAGAATCTGATTTTTCAAGGTATTCTATTTACATATCCGACACGTCATTTCTTTTATATTTTTTGTTTTGCATTATTGCATTAACTTATATATGTTTCTTTGTCATGTTATTGTATCTTTTGATGATAAGAAAACTTACTAAACATTTTAAGTCATAATGACAATATTTCAAAAAAGTTCTACATAATTTCAATGAAAGGAACAATTTAGTTGACTAATTCAAGGTCAAAATTCAATAACTTTAAGGTAATATCTCAAAAACAGCGCAAAAAAAAAATTGTATTGCAAAAACAAAAACAAAACAAAATATTGTATTTTGCTAACAATTTTAAACCTTGAAAAATATAAATGAAGATCAAACGTCTGTTTTTATTTAAATATTTAGGACTCGACATAGTCCCTAGGGACATATGAAAAGAAGTCAAAATACAATTTATACAATACACAGTTCAAAAAAACAATTCAATGTACGCTCCAGTATTGTTGATCGAATGCAAAGTAAGTTATTGCATTTGTCTTAAACTAAAATTTAAATGCGGGATTAAAAATATATTTTTTTATTTTCATATCGTCAAAATGTTATAGCAATAAAAATTTGTTCAACGACCACATTTAAATCCCATCAACATATTATAATTTAACACCACATCGTCGTTAAGTCATCTCATTAATGCTCGTTAAGATGTTACCTATAATTGGCACGAAAACAAACGATTAAGATAAAAACAGCATCTTCATTCACCACAGTGACTTCTTTTTAAGATTTTTTTTTAATTCAGAATATTAAAACTGAAATTCAAAAAAAAATAAATAAAAATAAAGAAAAAAAAACTGCAATCTTATCCATAAACCATACGACTGCAGTATTTTATTGTTGTTAAGATTTATTGCATTGTGTAGGCATTGCGCCGATCATCGCGGTGTTTGTGACCAAAACAAGATGCTGTAGCTTCCTCACTTGCGACAATAAATATTGTCATGGAAAAATGCAGCATTAGGTTTATATTAAAATTTAAAAATCCAAAACGTTGAACTAAATTAGTTTTTAAGATCATACAATGTTGGCGTCTTAAAGAAAATGCTTAAAATAATTAAAAGCCAAACACCTCTTCAAATCCGTCTTTTGATGTTGCTTCTTTGATTTTTACATAATCAATAACTTACCACCGAATAAACAATGACAGCAATTTAACAACGCGAAGCCGAATTAAATCGTTTTTTATGGGTGCTCGTAAAAGATTGGTCTAAAAGTGGCAGTGCAGTGGACGACACGAGCTCACAGCATCAAGGCAATCGATTAATTTTACGACTTTTATTGTCGGAAGAAAGGCGTCAGAAGTCTTGTTTAATCACTTTGGATTGAGAATATTTATAAAATAAATAAATAAATCGACAGTACGTAGAAAATTTGATTTTTAAAGAATATTCTGTTGCATTTAAAGCTTTGTGGGTTGAAAGCTCAATAAGACATATATGTCACAAAATTGGTAAATTCTAGTTGGTGGAGAAAGAAAGTCGTAAGTCACCAAATTAAGTTTATTTTTATTGTCAGTTAACCAATCCCGTGAGCATCCCGAAAAAAGTAACTCCACAATCACACCGCCGTTATTTAAAGAGGTTGGTCGTTATTTGTATCGTGGGCAATATTCCATAATATGAATTGAGTTCCTGTAAGCTCACTTCATTTTATTTTTAATAATATTCAATTTTTTTTTTAATTCGGTGTGCTATTGATCATTAGTCGCTGAATTAGGTTGCTAAATAAATATTGGAAAGGCACAGATGGCGAAGATCATTATGGAAGGTCATTGATCTGCTGTTTCTTATAAATTGTTAGCACTCAATTAATTTGTTTTCAATAAAATGATTGCAATTGTTTTATTTGTTTTAAACGATTTTTGTGTAAATTGCTTAATTAATTGAGAAAAAATGAAAGCTTGAATCAATTCCAGAATATTTTATAAAGTAACTCATTTTAATTACTTTTTATCGTTTAGGTTTTCTCTTATTTAAATTTTTAACCAAATAAATTAAACAAGAGATTTAAAACTCGTAATTCTATTCCGTATAAGGTTACACGCGGTAGTTAATGATCACAATAAATTAATGATTTCAACATTATCACCATAAAGGCGTCTAAAACAAAATCATGCCAATCTTCTACACTTTAATAGACAAATTGCCTAATCAAATAGAACCATGTTTCGCTTTTATGCGGGAGACTAATTGAATGATTTTCTAACATGCTTCAATTTGTCTACCTATCGTCTAAAAAGTTAAATCGCCGCAGGAAGTCTGCATAACTTATTGGCCTTCAGGTGTATTATAATGTCTTCTTTTATTGGATTTTTATCTTGATATTTTCACGTCAATAAAATGATGAACACAAACACAATTTGAGCCAGGTCCAGGTGAATTCAGCTCTCACAATAATTCAAATATCATCATATCGATTGTGGTAACTTGATACCGTTCCACAAATGGTGTTTTAAGCACATTTACCAAAATGCTGCGGCGTGCATGTTAAGTGTCGGCCGTGAAGATTTGAGTTTTTGATTGGTGTTTTGTTATCTGCAACAAATTTAGTTTTATTTCGTTAAATTATTAATAAAAATATCAATAAAGATATGAGTTTGTGGTGGGTGAAGATTTACGAATTGCTTGTAATATTTCCGATTTTATTTGGAACTCGGACACAACTTATTATTTTCAATTTTTTCACGTTTTTCGCAGTTTATGTTTGCGTTTAAAATATGCTTGGCTTAGGAGTTCTTGACTATGCTTCTAAGACAAGTGGAAATACCGTTTGCATGCGAGTGCTTTCCTGCTGGCCACTTGCTAAATTAAAAGGGATTTTGGGATGCTGTGCAGTGGGAATCTCAACGGTAAGTGTTCATCTCCCAACATTCCGTAATCCATATTTATCAATGCAAGAAAAATTGGACAATCTATCAGGTGTAGGAGGCTGTGCTCCCGAAACACGAACTTGAAGACAGCAAACCGCAATTTCCGACTTAAATATTCAATCAATTAATCGAATTACAAAGCAACATTCCCACCTCCTATAAAGAAGTAACATAATTTTTTTTTAAATAACAATCTAATATCAACTCAACTTACTGAAACTAGACGCGTTTTGCTGTTTGCATGATCTTGTACTGCGAAGATGTTTCAAGTTCAATGCGCTTTTTATTATGTGATCAACTATGTCTCTCATCAGTATTCAACTGAAATCTTACAATTCAGGCCAAAGTTTAATGAAATTATCTGCACAGATTTATGAATCTATGTATGTTAATGTTGTGCATGCTGCGGTGATTTATGGAGGATGAAATACACAAACGTGTACGGTTTTCTGCAAAGCGTCGCCGCACACAAAACGTGATTGTTGTTAATAATAAAAACAATAACAATAACAATTAATTGTAGTTGGTTTATTCGCATTTTAATAATTTGAATAATGCAGAAATATTTTAAATAAAGTATGAACAAAATCATTTTAAGATTTTTAAAAATGTTACTGTATATTTTTTATTAAATCACAATTCTTGAATGAAAAGAGTTACAATTGCATTTAATCATACAAACAAATTGTGTAATGGCACAATGTTCGAACTTATTACTTCTCAAGACGCTAATAATAAAACCAACCCTAATTACATTTCTTGCAAAAATAATAAAAATTACAAAACATGTAATTTAAAGCGTTAAATCAAATTACCACTGTCGGACAAGTAAGTTTCTTGAACCTTGTCGTATTGTAGCAAAAAAAAACAAGAACAACAAGACGCCACAGGAAAGATGAAAAATACACAAGAAAATTTCGCATGTAAGTAATGTGATTTAAAAAAAAACGAGCACACATTCTGAAGAAGCAAATGATGGCAGTTACATTAACCAACACCTACCTTGCTGCCTGCTGGCAACTTCTACTTAAATGGTCATTTAAGTGAAGATCGTTTGTAAAGTTCTATTATAAATAATGTTCAGTGAAGACTATAGACTGCGTACCCCCATCAAGTTCTATTGGTAGCTATCTGAAATTAATCTGACAATGTGTTTGATGTATAATTACTCACAACGCGTTGAGTCGTCTCTTGGGAAATGTGCAAAATTACTTTTTTTTTAATATAAAAGAAATAACCAATCACTGTGGGGAGTGGATAATTTATTGTGATAGAAATGATTAGGATGAATTATTTATTTAAAAACTAGTGGATTGTAATTTCGTCAAATTAATGGGTAAAAGTCAAAAAACACACCAACTGTCGTAGTAGGCTAATTTTTATTTATTTAAAAACTCATTTCTTCCGCAACTAGGGCTTTTATTGTATTAAGAAGTATTAAGAGGTGCTGGGAGATATTGCTTGGAATCATCTAGATTCTAGGTTAACCCTTAAATACTACAAAACAGTTTAATCAAAAACGGTTGAGCCGTTTAGGAGGATAAGTACAATGAACACACGCTCACCGAAATCATATTTATCAAATTTAAAGTTGTTTTTTAAAAGAAGATTTCATAGATTTTAAAACAAAGATCGGCTACCTTTGAATTATTTTGGAGTTAATTCCATAAATTATGAAATATTAATTATAATATATTATTGTCCTCTCAAACCACAAACAATTAAAACAAATAAAAATTGCGTTATCATCTTACTTCCTGCATTATAGTCAATTCATTTTAATGAAACAAATCATATTGGCCCAGAATTTCACAGTTCAATGCCTCCAATTTAACCGAAAATAAAAAAACCGCAATAAAAAAAGGATTACCACATATTCCAAATTAGGGGATGAGCGCATGAGCTGCATAAAAACATAACAATTTTGCATCACCACCCACACACCCTCTCCATATTAACATTTTTGCTTCACAAAAGTTTTATGGCGCATCATTAAAAAGTACTAGGTAAAAATTACATCTCAGGTAAATTATCCATGTCTTTCAAAAGAACACAAGCCGCCATTATTCTGACACTTTTTGCCAAGAAATTGCGTTAAGAATCAGTCGGTGGTCTATACCGGTGACAACTCAAACCACACGGGTTACATGTCCCGGTATTTTAAATTTTAACATCCATCCTCCTCTCTGCACAGTCACGCGCTATTTTTGCCACTATAAAGCTTTGGGCTATGATCAATTTGTACCACCACAACTCACAAGTTCATGTGTGAAAATGAAGACAAAAAGAGCGAGAGCAACTGATGATGGCGGAGAAAATTGTAAAGCATCTATAAAAGAGTCTAGCGAAAGCTTTGTGGTTGCATTGTCTGTTGTGTCCATCACCTTGACACAGTCGTAATTGTGGTCGACTGGCAAATATTAAATAGTTTTGTGTTCTTTGGGGGAAAAATTGAGCTTTAAGCTTTGATTCGTTAAACTCCCTGCATAGTGAATTAGTTGCATTAAAAGAATATTGTAAAAATGTTGAAGAAATACGTAAGTTATTGGGCGATTTATTTTAAATGGATCTCATTTTGATTTGTGGTGAAAATTGTGTGTTTAAAAAAGCGTTGATAAAGCAGTGGGTGTCAAATGACGTTATTTGTGACACTTAATTTCAGCTCATTTGGTCTAAGTATTATTGTAAATCAATCAAACGACCGAATGCGGCAGATGATAATCTCTGAAAATGCGAGTGTTGTAAATTTAACAACGATACATTTTGGATGTGGTATTTTATTAGTGATAAAAGTCATTTTGGCCACCACTTGTTGCTGTTTTCAGTTGAGTTTTGGCGCATTTTGTGGGACCATAACCACGGTTGATATGTTAATTTGGCTCAATTTGAATTGTTTCGTTGTGTGCTGTGGGGGTTGTGTGATTTATTTATGGTTTTGGCAGAGACCTCTCAATGCCCGTTCGGAAATTGTGCTTGTATTTTTAGTGGTTTGCGTTTATTTTAAAACATTTCTATTAAAAATAAAAAGGATTTCAATAAAATTCAGCTCACAAAATACATTTTAATTAGAAAAAACAGATGTCTGTCATGTCTCTAATTTTTAAAAGGAATAACATAAATAAATTTACAAATTACAAGAAGAAGTTGGCAGAAAACTGCTTGTAACAGGAACCAAGAATTCTCCAATTACAGAAGTCGGTGACCCCTGGCATCAACAATAAATCATTTTCTGAATTTTGGCTGTGATCAGTGATGTCGCGACGCGGTCACGTCATTTGTCTTTCAATCACGTAATCGATAAAAACCTCAGATTCCTCGTTAGCATGTCACGATTAAATGTTTGTATGATTATTATTATGTTTTTGCGTGCGCGAATTTTTTTTGTCGGCTTTTCCACAGCATTGCACACATAAAATGTGTCTCTACTTAAAAATAAGCTGTAAACCTAAATTCCAAACGTTGATTAAATCCCTTTTGTAGCCAGATCTTAACCGATAAAATGAATCAAAATGAAGCATATAATTTCCGTTAGCATTTGTCACGCAATCAAAAGAATAACAATCTCAATTAAATTTAAGGAGCGAAAAATATAATTCTCTCTCTGTGTTCTAATGTGTCAATTAACAATTTCATTAAATGCTTCGTTTTGTGCTTCAAACCATATTTGCGCAAATTGCTCTATTTTTGTTGGATGTTGCGCAGCCTTTTTTTTCTCGAACCCGTTACTTCATAATTTTACTCAACTTTCTTTTTATTCATATTTTATTTGCATCTCATAATTTCTCAATAAGACACAAAAACACAAGGTCAAAACGAAATAACACAACAAAACAAATGTGTACAAAAGTTTCGGCAGCAATTTTCTCTCTTTCATTAAATTTTTTAACGGCTTGTGTGGGTGATTCGCGGCGATCTTCGTGGATTATATAGTATTTGCCCACATATTTATGCGGCACGCATGTGTCAAATTGTGAATAGAACTGAAAGGCGCGCTCTTAAACTTGACTATTATTATCTCTCCATATTGGTGGTGCAAAAATGTGTAAGCTTTTTTCAAAAGATATTTAATGCTTGATAAGCGTGTAATGAGTAGGTACGCTCTGCGCAGAAAATTCAAAGAACCGATTTGATTGACCCATTATTTTTTAATGACGTGGATGGGGGAAAAGATGTGTCTAATTTGGGATGGTGCAAGAATGGTGAAGTTCTTTGATTTTATGATTTAAAATAAAATTAAAAAGGAAATAATTCGCTATTAAATTAATTTGTCCTTAAAAAATCATAAAAAAAAGTTTATTGAAGTAAATAATAAATAATAATAAATATTAAAAATTAATAAAAAAAAATTTAGTCTAGTTTTTTTAATAAAGGGTGATTCAATCGGAGGTAATTTTTTCAATATAATCATTTTGACAGTTCTTATGTGTCTTATGTATTACTTTCTGTGGTGATAACAATGTGCAGTGTATTGTTTACGTCGATAAACCCGCGAAATTTTTAAGCTTTGGAAGTAAACATAACCTTTTCGTCCTTTTCGCGGAATTCCGTCTGATATGATTCAATTACTCAAAGAGTGGTAAATATTTAGACCCACAGAATCAATAATTTATTAAGATTTATTTGTCGTTGGCAACATTTGAAGGAAATTATCTTTAAAAGTTAAATGGCATAAACCAAACTATCAATTTAAATAAAAAAATGTTTTTCGAATTCAAAGAAAAAAAACATCAGGAAGCTCTTACCCTTTATTTAAAAAAATACCCAAAAAAAAAACAATACCGTTATTTGGATGAATATCGTTGTTGGACCTATTCAACTTAAATAATATTTTAAATAAAACATTTTTATTTAAAACAATTTCAAACAAAACGGTCCGACATTCCTAAAGCACCATCACAAATCACAATTTGACAATAAGCATTGCATTCACAATTATGTTCTTCATCCACATTTTGTGACATTAATATGCGAATAATTTACAATCTTTTTTTTTCTGCCTCCATAAACAATTTCAAAAAAATAATTTACGATTACTTAACACCTACAACACAAAATTACAGGTGAAAAGAATACGAAATAATACTCATTGGCGTTTAAGCCATTGACAACTTCGACAATGCGCGTGCTAACGAACGACAATCGACAGATCATTTTGCGTGCGAACGGCCCAAAATTGATTCTTTCCACATGCGGATTGTTTTTGCTATATTTTTAAAAATTGATTAATACTTCAAATATTTGATTTTTGCATTTTTCCTTTGTTGACATTCTTTAATTTATTCTTTAGTCGTTTTGGGTTGTTTTAAGTAATGCAATTATTTTGGAATAAAAACATTAAATGTCTCGGCTAATTTATTGTCAATCGGTCCCAAATGTTAATCATCAATATAGACGTATTTTATGAGTCCTAAATAATTTTGATGTATGCGACAATAGAACATTTTTGGGCATATTCCTTGTGAGGAATTTCGACGTTGTGCAAAGCGGTTTGCCTTTGGTATGATTGAATCATCATTTGGAAAGTTTTGTCGCGATTATAATGCGCGCGAATGGTCACTAATTGAAAACCACTTTTGGTAAAATACGAGTACACATTTTGGCGTTGAGATTCATTCATAATTATTAAGTGATTTTCAATACTGCGAGTAAAAACGCAATTAGAAATATTTATAAATACGATTTTGTGTGTTTTCTTTTTATCCATTTCTTTAATTATATGCAAGTTGTTAGTTGTACTCCTGTACCAACTTGTATTTACAATCACTTCAAATTTCGATGAGTGATAATACTACATTAGTTAAATCATGAAAAGTCATCGCTTAATGCATCCGTTGATATTAACAGGCGTATCATTACTTCATACCTTCTTGTTTGATGTTTCTTTATTTTCTATTACTTTCGAAATTAAATACTGTGGAGACTTATAATGTTTATGCTGTTCTTAAGCATTAAATTTCAATAAGAAGATGCATGACCAAAAATCACTCAAACACTTTTTGTTTACTTTTCGAATACCCACTTCAATCTTGAGTCATGACGATTCAAGAACATTGGGAATTACACAGAGCAAGAGCCACTCTACAGACTCAAGTACTCTCAAGACGTTTATACTTTATAAGTGACAAAAAATATTAACAGTTGCTTCTGTTGAAATGCTTTTCTTCCATACATTTAATTTAAAAATGATTTTGGAAATGGGTGGCGCCTAAACACATTCCTTTTTTGTTATGAAATGAATAAATCAATTTTAATGCAACTATTCTTAAGAAATCTTGAAAGAATACAATTTATAACTTAAGCCAAATTTGAATGAATTTTTTGAATGTTTTATGAACTTTAAAATGTAAAGAAAATATTTTATTTTTAAAAGTCAACATTCCGAAAGTAAGATATGCATATTTTAAACGCGTGAAATAATCGCGGAAAATACTAAAAAAAATTGCGGTTCGTGAAAATTTTTATTATTTCTAAAAATGATTGCGGAAATTAATTTTTTGGCGTTCAATTCGTAAAAAACCTTGCGAAAAATTTCGCGATTTCCGTGGAAGCGTTCCTTAAAAAAGTATTTGACCTCAATAAGTGCAAGAAAAAAAAACGCGGTTCATGGAAAAATTCACTAATTTTAAAATGATTGCAAAAATAATTTTCTTATCGTTTGATAAGTAAAAATCACTTCGTGAAAAATTCCGCGATAGTGTTTATAATAAACGATTAAACTGTAAATGTAAATTAAACTGTTAAATAAATCAAGTTTCTTCACAATAATTTTCTGATAGCGTTTTGAGTTTTTGTGAAATAAATTTTTGTTTTATTTAGCATTATAATTCTTCTTGTTAAAACAACAAATTATGTCCGAGCAACGCAATCATTTCTACGCTAGTAATCATTATAAAAAATTCATGACCAGTGTACCTAACTTAAAAGCCGTTTTTATTTACTGATTTTTTTAAGACCTATAAATTAAACAAAGGTGAAAAAATGGCAAATCATTAAAAATAATGAAACTAATTTAAACACCACAAGTATTTTATTTTTTTAAAATACATTAAATACGCAAGTTAATTTAGCTACTTCTTGCTTTAAAAAAATCTCTTTCCTGATTTTGTAATTGCAATTTCATTACACACCAAATTTGAACTTGAATGTAATGCAATAGCAGTAAAAAAATCACATAATACAACAATTACCGTGCACTTTAGGTTTACAAAACATTGCACCCACAACGAACTTAAAACGACATTATTGGCGCAAGAGCGAGGACATTAATAAGCCGCTAACGAGCTTATGACTAAATAAAGTCGTTGAAGCTGGGCTATTATTCAACGCACTCGAATGCATTGTTGGTCATTTTCAAATTGCATTTATTAATGATAGGATGTAAGATGGGAATGTGACGATTCTGAAATGCATGTCAGTTTGCCTTGGAACTTTTTGATGTGCGTGGTGTTGCAGAAATCCCACTCTCATCAGACAGTACAATGCAGTTTTTAGTCAATAATTGAGTGTTGTGCTGTTAAATGATCAAAAATACATAAAGTCTTTTTATATAAAATTTATGTCAAAATAAAATAAATTCTAATCGCAGGCGATGCGTAGATTTAAAAGTTGAATGACATCACGTAGTTTTATAAATCTGACAATTTTATAGACGTACTTGGTAACCCCAAATTAAGATTAATAATGCCATCACCAACATCACAAATGACTTCTTCACCGCAGATCATGCACCTTGTTAGGACTGATTTATGGCAACTATAACAATAAAAAATAAACTAAACATTGTTGCAAACATGAAGCCGCCAGTTTAATTCCAAAAATGATTCGCTCCTATAGACGTCATCACCTTTCAAAAAGCTATAAATCAAGTAAACTTATTGTTAAAGAAAAAATTTCTTCGGTAAATATAAAAGCTTCAATTTAACGGTAACGCAAAGTTCTGAATGTCCAATTTTTCCCAAGAAAACTATCGAAAGCCACCCACTGTTTGCGCGAATCGGCAGTAATGTAAAGAATGCTGGCTAGTGGCTGTGTGACAACATTAAATATCGGACGCATAAGTCAACAACATTAATCGCACATAAATTATGCGTGTGATTAAATGTATGCTTTTAAGCGGCGTCATTTTGTTTTCTGGGAAAATATTTATTTAGAGTTAAACGTGAATTGATAAATGCGCCTAGTTCATTTGCTTTTCTCCACAGATCTGCCTGGTTGCCACATTCGCTGTTTTTCTGCAATGTCTTAGCTGTGTTGATGGTGCGCTGACCACATTTCGCAGTTTGCCTACAGCTAGGCTAAGTCAAGCCGAATGGCCAAGCTACAACATTTTTGAACCTGATGGTAAGAAAATTTTTCGCCTGATTTTAGGCTACAAGAATTCATTCAAAGTTTGGCTGAGACTGTATTTTTGTTCTATTATTTGAAATTTTGCGAGAAAAATATGAAAAAATGCCTCGACTGTATTTGCCTAATTTTATTAAAAACTTTAAATTTTGAACAAACATTTTGAACAATATTGGTATTGTCAATATTTTTTATTGATCAATACTTTTTAATGAAATTCAAGAAAATTTTTAATTTTTCCTCTGATTTTAAAATTATCTTTCAATAACCCTCCCTAAAACCTAAATAGGTCCCGGTACGTACGCCTTTGGCTATGAAATCGAAGACATTGCCAGTGGAAATGTTCAATTCCGCGATGAAGAGCGTTTGCGGAACGGAACAGTGCGTGGTTCCTACGGCCACATGCAACCAGATGGTTCCATTTCCATTACCACTTACACATCAGATGCTCGTGGGTATCGTGCTAAAACCGAAGTTATTCGTCGACCACTTCCAGACGCCACCCATTACCTGCACGACCAAGCCACACACCGACCCTACGTGCCCTCCCTCGTCTCCCCATTCGTTCCCGCCGTTGAATCGTCCCATTCCAATGTGATTTCACCTGCTGTTGCGGCAGCTATTTTAAATCAACAACAAAGCATCACGCCCACCCAAATGGTCACCAATGAGAATCATTTGTCACCAGAAATTGCTGCCGCCATCCTTCAAGGACAACAGCAACTGTTGACCAAGAATGATGTGCAGGAGCAACGATTGCGTCCCATTAGTCAGTTCATTGAGGATGATCAAAATATTAGGTCCAAGGACATTCCCAAGGATGATCCCTTCTTCCAAAATTCCAAGTTAGCTACCTTTTTCACTAGTCCTTATTATGTGCAGAATATTTACAGTCAATTTTCTAAGAAAAGCGCCATTCCGGAGGTGGAGAAATTGAGTGCACCCAATGCGCTCACGAAAGAAGCCCCTTGGTACAAGAAGTATCTCGCTGAAAAGCACACGGACGGCAGTTACAGTGGTGAAGCTAATACTCAAATTCCTCCCGAGTATTCCACATAACTCAATTGGCTAACATACTTTCTAAGGCTTTTACTAAAAGCTGAGCTATTAATTATTTAATGCTTTCTGCGTTCCATTTTCCATTTTATTTATTTTCCTATACCAAAATAGTATTGCGGTACTTGGCAATTTCACCACACATTCATTTTAATTCTAAGATTTACTGACTTTTAAGCGCAACCATCTAATTTTTAATACAATAATTTTAATTAATCTAATAAATAAATCTATTTAAAAAACAATTTCTTTATCTTGTGTTTAATTTTTATTTTTTATTTATTATTTATAAATATATTTAATAACCTTTAAGGATATTTTCTTAAAACCAATTTAAGGTGATAAAATTTACAAGAGGAAAGGTTCCTGTTTTATTGAGTTTAAAACGTGGCATTATTTTTGCCTAAAATATTTTTTTCAATCCTTTTTTTCCCAAATAGAAATTTTTTAACGCGGAATTTTTCGCGAAGTGTTTTTTACTGACAGATTTTGACGTGCATGTTCGCTTTAAAAATATGCCCATGTTACTTCCGAAATGTTGCAAAATACGAGTGCAAAATTTCTTAGTAATCCCATTTATAGTTTTAGAATGATTAAATCCCGCACCCACGCCAAAGTTAAAATTTTTAAATTTTGATGATCTTCAAAATTGCCGCGGAACATGGCGGAATTTTTTTCGAAGTATTTTTTACTAATATAACATTGACAAATCGATTCTAGCAATTATTTTTGAAATTAATCACTTTTTTCATGAAGTGCGATTTTTTTCGAAGTTTTGATGTTTCTTGCGTTTAAATCAATATGTTACTTCCGGAATGTTGTTTGTAAAATTTTGTAGAGATCCCACTGCAAGTTTAAGCGTGATTGATTCCCAAACATACAAATTAATCATATTTTAAAATTTAAACAAATTGTTTTAGTAGACAGCATTTAAAGGGCCTATATTGATTAATGAAGCAGTGATTGATGAATTAATTCATACCGTCAAAACCCTTGTGAAATGATAAACTCGTGATCACATAACTATTAGGGCACCGCGTCCGCCCGGTAGTCTAGACAAAAAATACAAATAAAAGCGCATTCATTAATGTACAAACCTTTCACTCTCATTCACAGTTACAACTTTTGTTCATTTCTGTCCAATCCATCAAGGAAACCGCGATCATTGTCATGATAAATTTAATTACGCGACTAAATATACATTCAATTGCATGAATTGTACAACTTTTAATTACTGCACAATCCGATTGCGGCTTCGATAGATTTGGTTGGTTAGTAAAATTTTAAGCAACATACCTCAAACGACTTATTAAAAATGAATATATTTACGATTGCGAGTGCAATTGACCGTTGAGTTATGCGCGTTCGCTTTTTTTTTTGTTTTTATTGCGGGGAATAGTTTTAAAGTTACAAGCATGATTGGAAGTAGACCATGACGCCCAACACACAATTCCTGAATGGCTCCAATTAGTATGACTTATAAGTTATGAGGAAGCTTTAATGATCGCAGCGTCGAATTTAATATAAATTAAAATGTTTAAATTTTTGTGAAGATTTTATGTTAAGCATTTTCAGAGACATAATTTTATTGTTGTTGTCAAATTGACAATTACTTGACAGAATAGTGCATCTTTGCATGCGTTGCACTCTCATCTGCACTTTCTCTGATCATATTAGTAACAAAATTGCACACACTTGTCTTGTATAAAGGAATGCAATCTGTGAAGTGCATCTTCCATTTGCATTCACTGCAGGCGGATGCATATGGTTTTTGGCAAACAACTGCATTTCCGAATGGAAAATCATCCATACCGCGAATATATAATATTATTTCCTACATTGCATCCATTTTATAGTTACAACAATAACAATTATTATGCATCTATAAACAATAAAAATAAAACTAATTACAAATTACGAGTACACATTGAAATTGAGATTATAAAATTTGTTTTAATTTCTTTTGCAATGCAGCTTTAATAGTTGATCGACACACTAAGACATTGTATTGCTTTATTGCCTCTTGAATACAGTCATCAAGCAGCATGCAATTAGTGTGAATTTTGTAGTGCGCATGTGTGTCTGACTTAGGCATATTATGCACCGCATATACAGCGGAACTGATAATGGGCGGAATAAGAAAGCAGTTTGCAATTGATGCTGATGGCTGGTGTACCTCACGCGCCGCCGGAAGGAAAAACGGAAGGAAGGAAGTGGGTATGGCGACACAACATACAACAATAACATTTAACCGTGATATACAATATGTGGGGAAGTGGATTGGGTTTCGGTTGGTCTTTTAAGGCAGTTTTGTTTTCTTGCGGTGCACTCTTGGAATTTGATTGTTTGCTTTTTTTGTCATATTATTTTACTGGAATTATTTTAGATAAGTAAAAGATAATACTGATTGCAAAATATGATGAATCAGAAAGAAGAAGAAGTCATAAACTTTTGGATTTAACGATAATAAAATTAAGATAATGGAATAAACTTTAAAAAAATATATTAAATAGAATATTTCCCATTAAACAATATTTATTTAAAAAATTAAGAAAGTAAGTTTTCTAAATTATTTAGTTATGCAATATCACACATAAATAAGCCTTATTGTTTATTTACTATCAACAGTTATATAATAAATGAAATAAAGTTGGAAACGTATATTTTAAAACAAAATAAGACCATACAATAAAATCCACATCAACCACATAAAAAGTAGAACAAACCACTGCAGAAAGTAATGGAAAATAGCAATATTGATGAATCACTATTTTTATTGAAACTGCGCAGGCATTGCAGATTATAACAGCTACAGTAGATCCTCGGTAATCTGGCAAACGTTTTGCAAAGTCTTATTATCGAATTTATCTGATTGTAGAGCTGCAACCAACGTCTTTAATCCGTCACTTCTAACATAATTAAAGAATAATTCATAGTCCGGCAGAAAAATTCTATACTTGAATTAAATAACATATTAAAACTTTAAATACATTTTTTTTATGTATTTAATATATAATCAACGATAGCTAATTAATCCGCCCTGACAGTAGATTTGATAATCATGAATATTTATTATTTTACCCAAATTTTTATTAAAAAAAGGCGAAATCGTGTATCAGACTACAGGGATCTCCGGTTTAATCAGGGGCCGGATTTACGAGGATTTACTGTATTAAACAAACTGCAAGTATGCGAGCATTTGAGCACTATAAACAATAAATTGTTTGATCCCACAACAAGCTGCCGCTGCAGCCCCATTAGGCACGTATATAGAGTGATACTTAATAGCTGTAAATATATTACTACGCCGTAACGCAGAGGCGACGACCGAGCTTTAACGACCGCATGTAAGCTCGTAAGCTCGCTCACATATAATAACACTGAAATATTATGCAACATGTGAAACACCGCCTGCACTGATCCGAATAGATGTTAATGCGTTAGAAGAACTTCCGGGCAGTTTAATGAATTAATGTAATCGGAAAGTTGATTGTAACGATTGTAGGTGAATTCCTATATGGCTTTAAGATCTTTTTATTATTATTATGTGCATTTCGTATGTAAGTCGTTGGATTTTTGGATGGGTTTTTTTTTGTTTTCATAAATCTGTCTACTGTTGGTAGAAAACATTAATGACATTAAATTTTTACTACTGAAAATTATTTATTAGTTAAGAAAAATGGTATAGGATTTAATTTAATTAATTTAATTCAGAGATTTAAATAAATGTGACATTCCGAATTTCATTACAAAAATCAATATTTTTCATTTTCATTTCAAATTATTAAAATACATGGCAGGGAGAGTTCTGTGCTAATTTATTAGGACCACCATAAAGTGTAATTAATTATAAATTGAACGGGATTTGAGAAAAATTTATTTATGAAGCGACTATTTGTTTTCAGTAGTTTAGAAAATCATTTCGTTTCATCAATTAGTTGTTTTATAATATTCAAAAAAATTAGTTTAAAATTGCCATCCCATGTTTAAACTATAAAAGTCACAAATTTTGAAATGAGAGCATCATTACTTAATAAAAACAATAACATTTAAATGGTTATTGCATAAATTACCTATTCACTCTAAATGCTTGTGATGAAAATGGGTTGAGCCATTCATGAACTTCAATTTGTTTAATTTTTAGCATCGTTGGCTTTAAAAAATGTAAAGAATTTAAAAATAAAAACCGTACCTTCTAAATTAAAATTAAAACAAAATATTAAAATTTTTTTAAAATCCATTTTTTCTGTAGAAAACATGATTATTTAATAAAAAGAGAATCTTGTTCTAATTCCTTAACTGTTTAAAAATTGTCCAGCGCCACTTGCGGCCAATAGAACCGTTAAATTTACCGAATGACCTTAGTAAATAGAAATGTTTATTTACTTGTTGGATTGCATGTAAAAATAATTTTAAAAATAATCTAAATGAGATCTCAATAGAACAGGGCTTATAAATTTTATTAAAATTTTTTTATTTAATAAATTATTATTATAAATTTAAACTAATAAAAACTTTAATATTTAAAAGTACTTAAAACCCATTAATTTTTACTTTTCAATACACAATAGCTCCCATGACGATTACATATTATATTTATCGTTCAAGAGTGCACAACAAATTCACCTGCGCATAAGATGTCACATTCCATTCCACGAAATAAATTTGCATACGCTGATTACAGTTACCTTCTAAGCTCCCAGCAATATTTTCTTTATTCATAATACAGATGTGCACACCAAAATTATCTCCGCATGTGATTATATGTACGAGTTTAGAGTTATAGTTCTCCACTCGGGCCATGTTAAGTATAACAAATATGTGTTACAGTTTCTATTATAGATGGTCGATTAGGTATAGTGCTTTTCTCCACTACATTGCATAAGCAATGAAAATATAATTGAATTATGCCTCAATGCAGTGCGGATTTGGAATTTCGTTTTTATGCACGATCATACTATATTATAGTTTTGAATAGTTTTATAAAGTTAGTTGGCTTACAGAGGCTGCACATTCTACAATGTTCAAAGCACATCAAAGTTTATAATATATGCACTTTGTTATACAAATCAAAGAGTCCATTGAAATAATATTATGTGATCCGCAACACAGTTAGCCTATAGCTCTATATTCCTATATTTATAACGTCAATAATGTGCGTAACTGTAATAATAAAACTAATTGTTTAAACAGAATTGAACTCTTCCTGTATTCCCAATTTTAAAAGCACACATAAAATCGATAATAAAGTTGAAATAATTGTGAAATTATAATGAACTGTCTCACTTCTAACTCGCTTCCTTAATTCTTGTGTGTGTCTTGGCTTGCGGCGATTGCGATTTGCACTTTAATAATGCTCGCGCATATGTGTGGCTGATGCGAACCATTATAAAGCGTCGTCGTCGCCGGTCGCGTCATTTCACTGCTCCATATCTTATGCATTGCATCATAAATTGTTCAATTTTAATGTACATACCTACACAGTGTGCTTTTGATTATCTGCAGCGTGCACTAATGACATAAAGCCATTGCTGCCGCATAGCTTTTATATGCCCTCTTCAGTTGCGAGCCAACGTAAATGTGGCAATCACTTTAAATAGGACCGACAACAGAAAGCCAGCCACATGTTAATTCTTTAATACTTTGTGTTGTTGTGTTTAGTTGGGAAATGAATGCAAGTTCGACGAAATGTGTTTGAGATTTGAGTCTCAATGGTTTTGTTTAACAGAAAGTATAATATAAGATGAAGTAGAAGTCGCACACAGAGTAGCTATTTTATTTTTAACTCACGAAAATGGCAACAATGGATTAAAGAAAAATGGGGAAAAATTCTATAATTTATTTTTATTCTACCAATTTAATATTATGAGTATTTAGGTGTCGTACAATTTAAAAAAAAAATGTGCAAATCTACTAATCCATATTAAAAACTGCATTTCAAAAGGAATGCAATTGAAAAGCACTAATTTTAAATTGTGTACAATTTAATTATCAGCAGACGTTCACGTTTTAAATTGGAAATTTAATCGCATCGCATTTCAATCGATAATTTTTTGTTTAAATACAAAAAAGTGCAACACATAAATTGTGTAATTGAAATCAATTTAGATGGAAACTGCGATTATGAGTGTCGATCAAATGAAATTTATCGGCTTTTGTTTAACGCGATTATTGAAAGTAAAATCAACAATTGCATTGTTTGGACACAAAGAAAAGAGTCCTTCGTAAAGTTCTTTTATTGTACCGTTGTTATTAAAACAAACTTGAACTTTTGCTACTTTTATTCTATTGTTATAACATTAAGGCAATTACAATATTAAATACGTGCACGCTGAAACAGTAAACTGTCAAAAAGCTTCATACATTTAGGTGGAACTTTAATTGTTTTTATTTAATAGGTAAATTGAATTGAACAACTAAGGAAGCTTTAAAGGTATTTCCGAAATAATTCACCCTTAAACTATAAATAAGATCACTACAAAATTTTACAGGTTAGTCAACATTCTAGAAGTAACATAGGCAAATTTTAAAGAAAAAAATAAGCCACGAAAACCGCGAAGAAAATCGCGGTTCGTGAAAAAATTGAGTAACTCTAAAAATGATTGCAGATATTATAATTTCTCAGTGTTTGATTAGTAAAACTCACTTCGCGAAATATTACGCGAGAATGTTTTTAATAACTGAAATCAGCGGAAATCAATTTTTTTCACAATAATTTTCAACTTTTTATCAATTCATACATTGATTACAATACGTACTTCCCCGCCAGTTACTTAATAATGATTTATTTTACTCACATTTAAAATTAAATCTTAATTTTGGTTTTAAAATACCACAAATGTTTTCATTAAAGTTCTTAAAATAAAAATGAGACAAACAACTTTATTAAATTTGAACATTTAACTGTGAAAATCTAAAAATATGTTTAAAGATTGGATTTAGAAACACTTGAAGCTAATCTAAAATGCAATTATAAAAAATTTATAAAAAAAACAACAACTAAATCAATTAAAACCTCACTTAAAATGTAAAATATTTAAATAACTTAAATACATAATACGATGAAAGTAACTGCGTGATAAAAAGTGTGAAAATTTTCATTTAAACTCTTTCACCTCATTGCATTTAATGCGAATCAACATCAAATATAATCATCTTTATAATGTGAGAACCATTAATTAAAGACATCATCTTTAATGCATTATAATCTGTTAACGTCTCTATTTAAATGCTTTTTATGCAAACATAAACAATTCGACACTTGGTGCTAATGAAATGTGAACATAATTTCTGTAAGACTTCCATTCATGTTAATTATTAAATTATATTCACAACGCAGAAGCCAAAGATATTCATGAGATGATTATCTTCAATTAGCAGCGTATAAGTTTCAAAAAAAAATTTAATTGTAAGGAAAAGCATAAAATAATTATTGTAAGAAATTTGAGTATCATTGTTTGAGCAATAAAAGCAGCACTGAGCATACAAATAAAATATTTTTATTATGAATTATGATTATAAGAAAATGAAAGTGTTTTATGGGCACAACAGTATTTCTTATTATGCGTAATTAAATTTATTTTATTGACATAACGTTGTTTAAAAATAAATAGAAAAAAATTTTGGTGTAAAAAGTTAAAAATATAATATTCCCTGGCGATCCGCATTTAAAATCATAATATGTGCAGTGCAGCATTGTGCACCTTCATTTGACGTCACTGCCGTGCAAAATGCACACATGCTTCCGCTCTCATTCTTATGCAATTGCCAAGCATGCGCAACATTGATTCTGTGCAATTCATGAAGCCAATAAAATTATGCTGATCTCATGTTGTAGGAAATCCAAAATGGAATTAAAATATTTCCCAGGCACTATAATATACGAGGCATTTCCCTCTTCCATCTGTATTACTTACCATCGCTGCATTTATTTTCCTACACTTGTGTACATTATTATATTTTCGTTGCATGAAATCAAATTGGAAGCCCGCATTTGTGTGCGTTTTAATTTTCTATATGCTGATAACATAAATAATTAATCCGAAATAGATTTTACAGCCGACTTAACGCCATAAAGTAATTGCTGTTGCCGCCACCGCTACAAAGTTTATGGCGTGTTCGTCGTTTCAGTCTTTCGTTTCAATTTATTTTACTTATTTTGTTGCATTTACTTCAACTATGTGCGAGTATGTTTGTTCGATGTGTTTAGGTAGTTGGTAAAAAGTTATGCTGTTACATATTATGCTCGTTATTGTTGGGCCCTTTTTAATTTATAAGTGTGACCCAGTAGTTTTGGATAGAAAGAATTTTAATTACATAAAACGTAATTAAAAAAAAATTGCTGTGACCAATTTGTCTGTCAAATTTCCGTCCTTTTGCCGCTAATTTAAAATAACAACGTCAAGGTCAATAAATTCACAAAAAGGACATGTTTTAAGAAATAAATAAGCCTTTATTTTACATCTTCAGAATTTAAATTTTGTTTTTTATTGAAAAAAATAGAATTAAATTAAATTAAACATATTTTGAACTAAGAATATTTATTTAAAGCACAAAAACACGTAAAACTTTTTTAGGTCATAATATTATAAAAACACCTGATTATCGATGTTGTTCCGTGCAGTTAAGTGATACTATCTCTAACATGCATTCTGCTAAATTTAACGTAACAGTTTTACTCTACATATTATTTGTTTGCGGATAATAAAAGCTCGATTACATGTCATGGCGATATATTTATTGTGTTCGCTGACTCGAGTATTATCTAAGACTCTAAATAATATATGTTTAATATTTTTGTCTTGCACGCTGTGTTGTTACACACAATTCGCGTCAGGGCATAGCACGACGTTAAAAGCGTCATCGCCGTGTATTCATTTTGTACCATGGACATTTTATAGAATTGTCGGCAATAGTGGTCTCTTTTTTTATGACTGTTTTTGTGCAAACTCAAAGAAAGCCTTATCTCTGTGAAATAAAATGTAGTTAGTGTTTGTTGCATTATAAGTAAAATGGTAAAATAAAATTCTTTGTCTGCATTTCTGGAGTGCTGTCAAGCTTTTCATCTGCATTAACTAGCTGATGGTTGTACAATAAATGCAATGGTTAAAATAAATGTAGTCTTTGAAACTTGAATCGATTTTCATTGGACTGTTTGTTGGTTGAATTGTGGGATTAATAGCATTTTACATAATAACATAGACTAACCAGCATTGGAAGTTTTTTTGTTTTTTTTATCCATTTATCTTTGTGGCGTTGCACTGTGAGTCCGATATAAGATTTATGCTTTTATAATAGGATTGTCTTGTAAAACATGGTATAATTTATCAGTTTTTTTTGGTTTGACGTATTCATTACATGTTAAAAGTTTGGTGAAGACAAAAAATATAACTATAACGAAGGTATAAGTTTACTAACAATTATTTTTGAAGTTATTTCACAAGACTATGGTTGATGATTTGTGGCCCAGATTAAGAAATTATTGACAGTCAAGCGATCTATTATTGGTGTGTAATTATTTTCTGCTGGTCCAAATAAAGTGCACATAATTTAAACACTAGGAAAATTCTGATTTAACGCAATATAGATTGCAGCCTACAATAAAACCTAAATTAAAAAATAAAATCTGAAATAATTTCGAAATTTGTACATCAAAATTCAAATGTTAATTAGGATCAGATATTTGCTTTGCTCAATCCAAATATTGCCAATGTAGTCTAATTAAAATCCCCTGCACAGTGAAATTCACACAATGCAAACACATCGAGAGTTTTCCAAGTGCTCACACCTGTTTTGCAACACAATTTTGATATGTTTGCATATCTGGTGAATGCGGTTTTTTTTCATTTTTTCTTCTCTCGCAACTCAAAACTCATTCAACATTGTTGTTTCATTGAGCTGTATCATGATGAGAAATGAAATCGACAGTGAAAATGCCGGTCGCATAGCTGCAGTTAAGATTTCCGCTATTTATTAACTAGCTTAAAATGCAAAATTCATGAAGGTACTTCGCGGAATGGTTGCGCTTACTGTTATAACTATTTGATTGATTGCCAAAAGGTGTAATAGTTATCATGCGTGGGCGGCAATAAAGTGTAATGAAATCAGTTTTCATAGAAATGTCACGTAGCAAGTTGCTTTTTTTTCTGAAATTATTGAATAAAATTAAGGGGTTGGCAGGGATCTTGAACTTGATGATTGACAGCAACTTCCATTGATGAATATTGCGATTATTAAGTGTTTTCCAGTAATGACAATTATTTAAAAAGTACAGGGTCGTATTTAACCCTTTGTAAGGCAAAAGCAGAAACTGATCAAGAGCCCCAATGCGTTTATAAAATTTAAATAACAGAATTAAAAGTTTAGCAGCTTTACATTGATGATTTTATTCCATTATTATTATTAGCGGCCAAAATTGAACAATTCAATTTATAAATAAATTACCAAATATTTTCTACATTTGAAATATTTTTGTGATTATTTTAAATGACTATAGTCTTAAAAAAATGGTTCATTAGAACTAAAAAGAACAATAATATGAAACTTATTGAGACGCTCTGAAAGAGTGACTTAATGTATCAGAAAATAACGTTTTACTTCAGGATTAAGTGAAAATTAAAACGAAACTGAAACACTTTAAAGTGTTTAAAATGTTTTTAAGAAATTGGTTAACGAAATGTTATTCTTTAATTAAAACACAATGACTCTTGAATTGTTTTAACATCTTAATCTTATAAACAGCAACACTCATTCTAAACAACGCTAATTTTATTCAAATTGAAAAATTTGCAATGCAATGTTTTAAATTTAATTAAAAAAATATTTGTTTAGTAAGCATCTGGCCAATTAACAATAAAACAGTCCTCGAGTAGTGAAAAATTGATGAGTTTGTGAATTACACTGTGACGATATTGTGCGTCTCGCCATTTCTTTGCATAACTCAGGAAAATAGACAAGTCACTACACACCACACAGCAACAAGACACATAAACACAACAAAGATCTTCACTTTCTTTCCAAACGATAAAGCAATTGAAAATAACATGTAAAGTATTTTTATCGCTTCTTATGGACATGATTTTTCAAACAAACAAACGAAAAATTGCGTTATAATGAAACGAGTTTCTTAAAAAAAAACATAACTTAGCGGCGAATATGCGCCTTCTGATTTAATGCAAGTGTGGCTTTAATATACATTATTTATATTTTTATTATTTTGTCAACGTAATTAGTTATGTGACAAACGTTTGAAACGAACTGCAATTAGTTATGCATTCAAAAAATTAACCCAATACGACATATTACCATAACAAAGCTTGTTTTAAAATGAAACACATAATTGTAATTAAAAGATGGCACTGTGAAAATAAACTGCAAATTGTGTGGAAGTTTATTTGTAATAAGGAAATAAATAGTGTTAGTAGCAAGCAATTCATAGTGTTCAGATTGTATTCGCAGAATGTGCCATGTGAGGAGAAGATAGATAAGGTGGACAAATTCGCGAAACCAGTTGGAAAAACTCTGCGGAAATCGAGGTGTGGACTTTTCGATATTGAACCTGTTGGTCGAGCTTTGAAAGTGCATTGAAATTCAAAGGTTGCAGTTAACACGTCATACGATATTCAATATTTTATCAATTACTTATATGGCAAATATGTTTGCAATATTTATGTGAAATTAAGTTGTTATGGTGTGTGTTGTTGACCTAGCGATTTTGAACTTGAAAGAAAATTGAAATAGGTAAAAACTTTGCAAAAATTTAAATAAATTTAAATTGACTAAATAAATTAGATTTTATTACTGAAATACTGAAACCACTTGTAATCAAAATGTTATGGTCAGATATTGAAGTATTATTATGGAACCAAAACATTGACAATGGTAAAAACAAATTAATCCTCAATGACATGCTTCTTGTTATACCTTAGAAATCTAATTTTCTCATGAAATCAAAAAGAAAAAATGGTGAGAAGTTTACGTGACAAATGCATTAATTATTGTAATGCAAGTTGACATTGACCGTTACAATTATACAAACATTATAAAAAATACCTTTTATTAAATCAAGGCAAATCGTAATTAAAGTTTGAATTTAGTTAAAGAATTTATAAGACAAATTGTTTGTTTCAATGAGGCGTTGAATTTTAACCATTGCAAATATTTCTTTTAAATTTCCATGGTTGGGTGATTATAATTCTTGTTGTGCTCATTTCTAAAATAATTATTAATATAATAAGACGCAATTATAATATTTAAAAAATACTTTATAACATAAAATTGATTGAAAATAAATAGTTTACATTTTATTTAAATTTTCCTTGAGTTTTAAAATTATTGTAGAATTAATGTAACTGTTATAAAAATGTTCAATCATCGTTTTTTAAGGTAATTTAACTTTTTAAATACCCAGAAATAGTTTTTAAATACTTAATTAATATTGTTTTAAACCTCTTTTAATTTATTTTGGCTATTTAGTTATTAAAAATTTATTTAAATGCATTCCATGCAAAACTTTTAGGTTTTTAGGACTTTTTTTTGAGAGATATTTTATTATTTATGGTAATTAAAAATATTTATGTTGTAATAAAATAATTAGGTAGTGGTTAATTATTACACTAGTAATTAACCACTACCTAATTATTTTATTACAGCATAAATATTTTTAATTACCATAAATAATAACATATTTTATCTACTCTTAATTTTTATTATTTTTTTGGTTAATTATTTTTTATTGCATTAAAATAAAGAATTCAAATTTCATAGTTTTTCCAAGTTTTTATTTTATTTCATAATTGTTATTATAGGAATTTCCTTTAACTTTTAAATTTAATTGCTAACAAATTTAATACCAGCACTGAAACAATTAAATAAAATGGTTTATTGAATTGTATTTTCTAATGAAATGATGTAACCAATTTTAGTTTTAACATTGCAACAAAATTAATTCAGTGATAATAATAAATTTGAAAATGAATTGCCTAATTTAATTTATTTGTTTTAAATAAATTCACATAAGTTAACATCAATATTCAATTACTTGTAACGCTAATTCCATTATTTACGAGCAATTGAACGCAAGTGAAGCCACGCAAAGACTTAACTCATAAACCATGGACAAAACAGACAACCACTGCAATAAGATATCATCCCCGTATTTTCATGATACAGTTAGACTTCCCTCCACCCATTGCAATTAGTTAGTCTCACACATACACTCGTCAAAATGCATGCGCTCGGTTGCGATTGCTTGCAGCACAAAACACACACAGCAACACACACACACAATTGCAGTCGATATGGGGGACCCAGAAAACTGAGCGCCGCGGAAAAGTCGTTTGTTTGGGAAAAATTTCGCTTTCTTTGGAATATAAAAGCAACGAAAATGGTGTTTGAAGACATCATTCAACGTTCGCAAGTATCTGAACAAGCATCGTGTGCCTGTATCAATTCTTTTAAAGTTGCTAAACTTCATAATTGTGTGTCTTTGAGAGTTTCGTTTGTGCCAAAACAGTTAAAATAAAAAACAAATAAAGGAAAAATGGCGTTCAAGGTAAATACAGTATTTTATTTGGATATTATTTGAATAAAAAGTGATTCAATTAAAGTAGTTTGATAAAGTTCTTGTGTGCAATAATGTTGTGAGCAAATCAGCAAAATGGAATACGCAGTCAACGGGTTTAATTTAATGAAGTGAAATATTTTGTGTTGGATAATTAATTGAATTTATAAAAACAATTAAATTAGTTGATGATTTTAAAATTCATAATTACTTTTAAAAAATGCTCCAATTTCAAAGCTATGCAAGTTTTTTTATCTGAAAATGTGGGACAAATAAAAACAAAAATAATTGTTTCAAATTAGTTTTCTTAAAGTCAACAAGGAAATTGTTTTTCTACCTAATTAAAATAGTTTCAAACTGTTTTAATAATAAATAAATAAAGTCATTAAAATTATTTTATCTTCATAATTAATTACTTAATTAAATTGCATTTTGTATTCCTAAAACAAAACCAAAATTGAAGTCCCAAAAGTCAACACAATATAAATAAAAGCTTCAAGATTCAGTTAAAAGACCACCCACATTTAAATTACATACACAATAAATATGGTCTTATGTCAACGGTTACTCAAGCACTCCCTAACTGCAATCATTTACATCATCGCCACACGGTTAATGATCTCAGATGCAAATGCACCCATAAAACAACATCACAATCGATTAAATTTTCCGATCGCTTCAACACTAAACACTTTGTCAATTGACGTTTGGCATAACATCAATGCAATTGCAGCTGCGTGCGCATGCAACCGCGAAAGTATGTGCGCGCATTTGCAATTAAACTGCAAAGCAGCTCAAATGAAATCGAAAGGATGTAAATATTCAACTTGATAGACAGTATAATTTTCAAGCGAGCAAATAGCGGCGTAAATAATTCAAACGAAAGTGAACTTGAGTGTTGACTCTGAAATGGTGGTTGGAGAGTACTGGACAGCAATTGCATTTTCTTGCAATTAACACTATGATTAACTTTAATGTGTTATCTTATAATGATTCACTCGTGCACCAAACAAGCAGCGCAACATCTAGTTGAACTCCTAACTGCTGTATAATGCACTTCGCATTCACACATTTGCATCAAAGCAGCTTTTATCTTACAATTATTGCTGGAAAGAAAGTTGTCTTCTTTGTGTGAGTCGTTTTGTGAGTGTTGCATTTTATTGATTCTTGTTTAAAACCGATCGCAGTGTGCAATGAATTGCGCAAAAAGTCCAGCGCGCAAGACGTCACAACTTGCAAATGGTGAGAATAACAAATGAGCCTGTTGCACATAATTTCACTATCGTTTAAACCACTGCATAAACGCGTACAGGCTACAAAGTTTCACTGCATGTTAACGACAATAATGTACATTTTGTCGGGAAATGTTGACCACCCAAACATGTTTTGTGAAGCGCGACTCAAATAGGAAATTTTATAACTTGTATGTTATAAAAGTGTTTATTAAATTAAAAATCCATTCCATATTGCAGTTCTTGATCTTCGCTTCAGTCGTCTGCATGACAATGGCCTATCCCGGTTATGAGCATCAAGCCTATTACAGCGGTGGCCACGAATTGAGTGGAGGTTATGAGGGTCATTACGAACCAGAGGCACCAGCCCATTATGAGCATCAACCGATTGAGCGTCTTTCCGAGGGACACCATGCTGATTACAGTCATCATGAAGACGAACATGTTGATTATTATGTAAATATAATATTTTATTAACTGTTTTAAATTTTAATCTAATTTTATAAGAATTTCACTGTGAGTTGCATTAAGGCGTCTCACTCTAATTTTTTTTCTTTTTTCACGCATTAACATTTTAGCATTAACATTAACAATAATTCATTAAGCACATAATATGTTTTTGTTAACTTAAGTCACGCAACTTAAGACAAACAATCAACATTCCATGAATTCAAACAGGGTGCAATTACGCCTCAGTTGTTAGATTTTATTTAATTAACATTTATATTGCATTGTTTATGACGCTGCATAAGATTTATTCATTGTTTCGAAATTTTCTCATGTTGCAGAAATTAATTTTCAATCAATTTAAATTTTTTAATTTTTTTGATAATAATTCCGATGTCTACATCTTAATTAATTTAATTGAAAACTAATTGTTATTCAATTGCTTATTAATTTGTGTTGTTAAAAATTGCAGTTAAAATCTTTTAACACTTTTTTTTAATTAAATTAAATTGAGGACTGAACTAAATTTAAAAAAAATGGAATCTAATTTTTTATATTTTACTAAATAATTATTAATTAATTGAACTACTTATTTTTAAACAGGCTCCACCAAAATACGCCTTCAAATATGGCGTCAACGACTACCACACCGGTGATGTTAAGTCCCAACACGAGACCCGCGACGGTGATGTCGTCAAGGGACAATACTCCCTCGTCGAACCAGACGGTTCCATCCGTACCGTCGACTACACCGCTGACAAACACAACGGTTTCAATGCTGTTGTCCACAAAACAGCTCCCGTCCATGGTCACTCATCGGGTCACTATTAAAAAAAAAAGCCACCACCCCTTGATCAACCTTTTTTACTAACTAATTTTGAAAAAAATCCTCAACTTAACGCTCATCATCCTAAATATTAATTGTAATTAATTGATAGAATTTTAATTAAAGCAACAATTCGCAAACGTGCTTAATACCAAAAAAAAAAAAGAAGTAAACCATCAAAAAGCGAAAATCAAAATGGCACAACATTTGGAAAACAAAAACAAAAAAAAGACAAAAAATCAGCGGAATCAGTTGAAAAAAAATATTATGTTGGTGAAAATGGCAATATTATAAATCATCCTTTATCATTACTTTAATTATGGCGCATAGCTATTTTAATATTTACTGAACGTATTATTATTTATCATACCATAAACATTATACTCATTGTATTCTCCACACATTTCTGTGATATGAAAAACAAAATTCGTCTCTCTCTTTTCACTTGTATACTTAAATGTGTACTTATAATAGGTTATGTAATTTTTGATTTCCGCAATATTTTATATTATATGTGGATAATTGTCTTTATTCAACCTATTACTAAAATAACATGAACAATTTTATTGATCTATTATTAATGTTTCTCTTTGTGTCTCAACACTTGTACCATATTATTACACTTATATGTAGCTTCTATTTTATATTTATCTTAACTCGACTCTGTCTTTCTACAATCTCTATTTATACTGCAATTGTATTAAGAAGTGTTATGCAAAAGCGCACTGATTATTTCTAAAAGCAACGTGTCTTTTTTAATAATATGTTGTTGCTTGTTGTATTGTCTCACATGTTACACATTGTTACATAACTTGTATAATACTGTATAAGCTTTTCCTCTCCACATCATATTTCTTTATAAAAAAAATTTAAATCTATACGTTTTGTGTAAAATTTTATACTTCAACTGTAATCACTTCCTTAAAACGCAGACTTGTCGCATCTAAATCATGCACAAAACATTTCTAATTTCCATCGGTCTGTTAATCATCATTTATACTACATAATATATGAAATGAAAGCTGCCACATGCTTTCGTTTGATCATCACTCATGTCGTGCAGTGCACACTGCTGCACTGTTGACAACATTTTGTAATAAAGTTAATAAGTAAAACAAATAAAGAATTAAAAATAAAACCTGACCACTATTTTATTTATTTATTTACCAAAATATAATTTATTTTACTAACTTCTTCTACTCAAATTGACGCAGAAAATGCACCATTACAGAATGCATTTCATTTCATTTAAAACTGTTTACACAAAAGTTTAATAAAGTTGCACTAAAAAGTGAAAACTGCTTTTCAAATCAAACTTGATCCCTCGTTAATTCTATATTAAGATGCACTGCATCGCCTTGAAGTGATGACTTTCATTACACCACATTGTAATTGCATAGGATCTTATCCAATTTAACGGACGTCTCCGCATGTGATAACAATTTTTGTAATTGCATTGCGGCAATGTGTTTAATGTTAAAATATTTTCAACTTAATAACATGACGTCTTATCGCATCACCATTTGTCGGAAATTATGTTATTTTGAAATCGAGATTAATAGGCGTATATTCACTGCGGAAGCTACTTCGCAGAGATTTTAATGCCATTGCGCATTTGTATTTTATCGCCGTTGTTGTTGTTATTGCTTTCTTTGATATGCAATTGCAATAAATAATAAACTTAGTTTTCATGCGTGCAATGTGCATGCTCAATTTGAGACGTGCAATGTTATTTGTTTTGATGTAACATTTAAAAAATATTAATTTGGTATTGCTGGTGAGGAATTTAAATGGGCGCTTCATGTCTGGAATGGTATTTTTAATAATAAATAAAAACTTATTGTTATAAATTGAATAATATGATGTTCAAGTGTAGCCTTTTTTTGAAGCATTTGTAGATGACGATTTATGTGAATTTAAAAATGGAAAAATCAAGAGTTTAAATAAAAGATTAATAATATTAATAATAATTGTAATAGAGAGCTGATCACTTAAAACACATTTCTTTACCTTATGTCACTTAATTTGTTAAGAAATATTTTGTCATGTGAAGAAATAATTAAATTTAAACTAAAAATAATTAATTTTAAGGCTCAACAATTTTTAACTGAAAATTTAATTTAAAAAATTTAAAAATTTTCATAAAATATAGAGAAATTAACTTTTATTTTTCAGGTGTTATTTTACATAATGTTTCAATTTCTTGAATCAAAATTTTCTTTACTTTTGGAAAACAGTTTCGTTTCGAAGAATTTACCATTTACCGAATTTTTAACCACAACGAAAACAATTTAACGGAAACTTTCAAGAAGGTATTCCTAAAATAAGACACGCAACGGTTCATTAACTTAAATATTTCTAAACTATTAGACCCCATTGAAAAAACCTAACTGAACATAAAAGACAGGCTTAAATTTTAAAGTGTTTTTTTTTTAAGTACTTTGGGTACTTAAATGTCTGCTTAAGTTCCATAAAATATTTGCAAAACGCCGAAATGTATGCGATGAAATGCTTAAGCCAGCTTTAAAAGCTCCGAAGAACTGCGACATTGTATAATCGAATTGTAGTATGAAAGACTTAAGCGACGAACTTTTTTGAGTCACTTATATTTAAATTTTCGTTTTACTGTTAATAAAAATTTGTTAAACTAAAATTAATAATACGAGAAGATCATATTTTGAATAAGTAGTTAATTATTTTGTGTTTAAAAATTGTTTGTTTTGTAATCTAATTCTTTATGTCCAAGAAAGAAAAATGGTTTGAAATTATATTTAATGGATAAATTATAATTGTTTTATTTCTAGATAATTTAATTTAATATTCTAATTTTTAGATAAACTAAATCAACTGCTATAGGATATTTGTTTCAATTTGAAATGAAAAAAGGTTTCAACTGTTTCTTAAGATTATAAAAATTTAAATCAATTTAAATTATTTTTAAAAGCGAAAGAATCATCTGAACAAAGTTACCACACACATTGATTATTAAATTCATAACAAATAGGTAATGTTACAATGCATAAAGCGCACATCCGGGAGCAATAAAAAATCGAATCCAACACAATTAATGAGTGCACCTACCTTTAAACGTTCTCATGCTTATAACTTCATATTTTTTAAAAATATTATAGGATTAACAGCAGCTGCCTTCTGCTAAAAGCAATTCAAGTGCATTTAATATTATCGCTTAAATACCAAAAACGTGCAGGAATGACAATGCGGTGCGTATCGCGGAAGGTTTCAACAGTTAATCCAGTTTTTATTGTTCTCTATCTTTAATTGACTTATGCATTTTACACACACTGCAGGAAGGTCAGTTATTCTGCCCAACTTTCGCCTTTTTGTTTTACCAAGCAATTCGTAAATTATATCTTAAAATTTAACAGTGACATTTTCAATTGCCTTGGATACCTACGTTTAAAAATCCAATACACTGTGGCGTTTATGTTCTTGTCTTTTGTAGATCGTAACTGCAGTGAAGGCGTTAAAATGACATATAAATACAATTCAAGTGCAATCAAATAAGTGATTAGTCAAGCAGATTAATCGTAAAATATAATTAGAAACAGACAACCAAGTTTTTATTTAATGCAAGTTGTTTGAAAGAAATGTGGCCTTTCAGCGGTAATTACTTACTGTACTTAATTGTTATAGAAAATTGTCTTGAGCTTCAACATTATTTTTTATGTGTATAAATTATATTATAAAAGCAGCACAGTCATGGACAATGATACTAAAAGATAAAAACGGAAATGTGAAACAAAAGACTGAGACGACGAACTTTTAAAATTAATCATTCAGATTATGGTTCTTATAGACAATGCCAAAAGTTTAAGTATGAGTTGCTATTCAGCACTTACCCATGATGATTATTAGCTTATTATTATTTCACTTTCATGATCTTATTTACTTTTAAGTATTTTAAGTGGTGCTTTACATTACTAGCTTAATGTCTTAGAATGAATTTAAAAGTGATTTGTTCTGATTCTTTTGTGGCAATAAGTTCTTATTATTTCGTTGAGATAATCTCTGACGTATTATGCTTTAGACTCCTGAATAGTTTCCTACTTTCAAACCCATATTACGAAGGGCAACCACATTTTATTTGCAGTCCAGATTGCTGTCCGTTGTCTGCCCAGGAAGACAGTTTGTGGTAAACCTTCTGTGGTTAAAATTAAAAAGACGTATGAACCTATTTGTTGTCAATTCCGCAAAGTCATGGATCAGGAATTATTTTAAATTAGTAAAACCTGCTCTTTGTTGTTTAATTTTCATTTTAAATTGCAAAAAAATAAATAAACTTTACCACAACATGAAAAGTGCAGAAATAATTAATTAGGAATTATTAAGGACTTTAAATTTATGCTAAATTAATTTTTTAATTGTTTTTTTACAAATGCCCTATGATTATTTAATAATTAAAATTTATTACCATCAATTTCTTAAAGATGATTTTGTGCAACTAAATATTAATAACAACCTTGAAAGTATCTTTCAAATATATACACGATCTTTAACCACCAACCAATTATGATTTGTGTATAATTAAATAATAATGTAAATGATATGGTAATTGATTAATATCTTAGTCATTGCTTAAGAACACTGAGAGACACAACTCACTTAAAGTTTTATATAAATCCTCATCCAGAATATATTTACCTACAAGTAAACGATCACAGACAGCACAAACAAATGAAGAGCGAGATAACGGACAGATAAATAAACCAGAAAGCCACTCTGATGGCAATTGTTGCGTAAAGTTCACGATCAATATCAAATTGAATGAACAAGAGCTGTACAATTGTCCCAACATGAGCATGGTCTTTCAAGAGTTTAGACAACTCGCCTGTGGCTCACCAGTCACCACTCACCGCACACATCTTGTGCAGCAGCTGCTAACTAAAATGGTACTCACAGTAATACATAATACTCGTACAAACAACATCGACACGAAAGGAAACAATCAAGAAAAATTGTATCGTGTCCGTAATAACGACCTTGTCATCTAGGGTGTGGCTATTGGACTGCCTTACAGTGTAGATGTGAATCAAACCATTTGCAGAAGTTCCGGTCAGCTCAAAGGTTTATAACTTATTGAAGTTGTTTTATGTTTTTGCAGCCAATTTATTCTTCAACACAACATAAGTTGGAATTCGGTTGTGGATCAATCAATCTGTGTAATATGTTGAGCTTTAAAATCGCAATTTCACGCAATGGACCGAATGTGAGTTGAGTCTGTACTGAACCAACACAGTTAATCAATTATGACGACTCATTGTCGGGCGGAGCGGCGCTTAAACACTATGCGAGTACGTTTTACCATTTACATGAGTACACGTATGCGAGATCAGTTATTTAATACTGACTGTCGGCCTGAGTCAAGGTCGATTGAAAACGAATGCGGATTACTTAATTTAAAGCAGTTCTCGATGTGTTATTAAAATATGTTGCGCGGGCTTACCTGCGCGGGTAATTTGAACTGCGCAGAAATGCGGCGATAGTAATTCAATAATTTAGCGGCGCTGCTGCAATAATGTCTCCCAAAGATATGGTCTGTGTTGGCATAGACAATGTCCAATAACTTTGGAATTAATTTCTCTGCAGTGGGTGACATAAAGTGCCTTACCGATTTTATGTGATGGTGTGGAAATGTCGTTACACAAAATTATTGTTTTTGCATGGAATGGAAAGGGCAGTGGCGTAGACTTAATTATTTATCCTTTTTTACAAAACATAAAAAAATCCTTCTAAAATTTTACGAAATAAAAAATTAAAAAAATAATATCAAAATTAAAATAATGGAATAACAATGAATTTGAAATTAACAAAATAATAAACTAAGGAGGACTTCTCGATGGCACTCAATTAAGTAAAATATTACAAGTTAAATATTAAAGTTAAGTTATATCAACAATATTTTTTTTAATAAACCTTTATAGGTTCAGTAAATTATTAGTTAGTTAAGTTAGAAAATGGTATCGAGAATGCCCTTTAAAAAACTAACAAGTAATCATAAAAGTAAGTCATTTTATAAATGAAAATTCAACAAAAACATTCAATTAAAATCCAAATTTTCGACGCCACTGCCGCTCCATTGAACCCGCACATGAAAATTGAGAAGTTTTGCACAAAGAAGAAGAAAAGCAGCAGCCAATAAATCCACGTATGAAATAGTGTAATTATTGCTCAAGGTAATAAGTTCAAATCGAGTAAAGTTTGTGTCTTGTTGGAAGAGGCGGGAAGGATAAAAACTATTTATCTTGTTACTCTTTTCTCGATTTCCGTAAACGGGAGTGCTTGGCGCAACTGACTATTGTTTTAGTTGTTATAATTTGCATATTGTGGTATTTGCTTACAATGCGCTTTTACAAGAAATTAAAACACTATTTAGTGTTTATGTTTGCACCCGTACCAACTGCTGTTGATCTTATGATCCAAAATTTAATGTTTTTGTGACGGCTTATACAATTTTTTATGCAGAAATTAGTACTTAAAATAATTAAACTTAAAGCGTTATTACATAATTTTATTATGCTTATTTTTAACAAGCAATTAGTAATTTAAATTATTAATAAATTACACAATTTAATGAAACTACATTCACACATTATGTCAATAAATGTTTGCAAAATACGCACGATCAACTGGAAAACCACTTATAATAAGTATACAATAAATAAGTAAACGATCATAATAAGTTTCTAATAATTGAGCAATTACATCCTCTACATTCTTGAACACATTTATCGCCGCAGATCGATTTCAAGCGATCACAAAGCGCGCATGTTTAGACAATTAATTCAGCTGGTTATGATTTTTTTATTAAATTGATTTCGTTAGATGCAAATGTTCAAAAGGCATTCAATTGCCGCTGATTAGTATGCAAATTATTGATAATGCAGCTTGTTTTATCGCAAGCATCGACAGCTGAGTTATTGTTTGTGACAAAGTATGACGTCTCCCCAACATGTGCGGTAACACACATCAAGTGTTATGCGCTGTTGTATTTGAATGGCTCATAAAATGGTGTGGTAAAGATCCGCTGCGATGGGATGTGAGGGAAGTGATGTGATGAGGCAGATGAGTTTTGATTACAAAGTGATTTTTGGTGGATTTGACAACACGCAAGAGGTTGAGTTTCAGTCGGTGCACCTGAATTGAATATCAATTAGGTTAAGATTGTGATTTTAATATAAAGTAGTTTAAAATAAATGAATGGTTTTGACTGACAAAAATGTGTGTTTTTGGGTATTTTCAGCTAGGAAATTGTAAGTCAGTTTATTTTTGGGGCTAGCCAAGTTTGTCTGTCGTTGAATTAAAATTGTATAACATTTTTTGCATAAGTTTTCAACGCGTAATTGTTATGTTGCATTGTTTTACATAAGAATTGTTTAATGAAAAGTGATAAATTTTATTTACCTAATAAATAATTTATTAAATATTTTCAATTACTCCCAAAAAGTATTGGTAATGTTAATAGTAAAAGAGACATTCCTGGATGGAATAAAATGAGTTATACAGCCTCCCACACTCTTTAAAGTATACGTAAATATTTAAATACTTACAAACATCATTAATTTTGGTACTAATTATTAATTCAACGTTAAAAAAATGAAACATTCCTTCCTGTAAATGCTTTGATTAAATTTGCATAATTGATTTTATGATCCACTACTCCGTTTTGCGACAAAAACCTAAACTATTTATATTTTTTCAAGGTTCAAATTCATTAATTACGTTTCACTTAATACTTAAGCCGGTTCATACGTTGTTTAATTTATGAAAATACATATTTTTGGTACATATGAGTTAAAACACAATTAATAAATTTTGTGTTTTAAATTATAGGAATACAATAAATCTATTTTAAAAGTGTTATATAATATAATATTTTAATTTCAACATAGTTTTAATAACGAAGGAAAAAATCATCATAATTTAATTAAGCATAAAATACCTAAATAATTAAACCACTTATTCTGACACTCGGTGACTAAGTACATAGTTTTGTAATAACTGAATTTTCATGCGAAATTATAAATTGTAATAAAGAAATAATTATGGATTAAAAATTCTAATTTAAACACATGTACCTACAAATCGTTTCATGTCGCACATTATAAAAGTCACACCACCGTCGAAACTCTAATTACCACAATAATATGCACAAATCATGACATTCTTGTGCAACCACAAATTTTCGCGCTTAAAATACAAATTGAATTAAATATATGGAAGGCAAACTGCACTGTGCAATAGTTGCGGTAATTGACTTTAATAAGAGCAAAAAATACCTTGCCGCATTTGAACTCTATTGAATTGATATCGCTGTGAAGAATCACTGCTGCACCATGTTGACCAACACATTGTCTGTGCAACGCACATAATATTGTGTGACTAATGCCATTACCCAATTCGGGAGATTTTCCTGATCTCATTTTTCTTGTACTTATTAAAATTTTAAATAAATAATTTAAAGCTCAATTTTTTGTTTTGTTTTATCGTTTGTCTTAAAAAGTAACTGCACTGCATTTCAGTATGACCATACGTAAACAGCCTTGATCACCGTATGTGCATTTGATTGGGGGGACCCAATTCGCACACACATGCAAGTGTTCGTCAAAGCTCGCGCGCTTCATACACCGTTTTGAATACATTTTGCAGCACGGATATCTGCCCCCAACTTAATGTGACTTAATTTGTGTGTGTAAGCTTTGCGTTGTAAAAGGAAAAAACGCGAACGACAAGCAATAAGCTAGAGCAACCACTGACAAAGCACTCGGGTGGAGTCTAGTATATAAGGACCACGGAGACACCCAGTAGTTATCAGTTCATTACGAGCACTTGAAGTGATTGTTACATTCAAAGTCAATCAGTCAACACTAAACAAACCAATTATTAAAAATGGCCTTCACTAAAGTGAGTGTAAATTTATTGTGGTGGATTCTTTTCAATTCATAATATTTTTATGGTTCTTAATATTTTTAAATAAGTGAATTTAAATTTTGATTTTATTAAAAAACAATTTTGTGTGTTATTTTTATAGGCTGTTGTTTGCTTCGCCGTCTTGGCCGTCGCCTCCGCATCCGTTCTTCCATTGAACGCCGTCGACTACCACGTAAGTGTTGGATTTGTGATCTAAATAGTGAAAAGTGATGTGAATTAAAATCATTAAATTTAAAAATGGTTTCAGAAATGAATAAAGTTCCTTTTTTGTAAAATTATCAATTTTAAAAATATCAAAATTTATTCCGAAAAGTTTTTAATTTGAATTTACAAAAATAATTCTAAAAAATTCTACAAAATTAAATGTTAATTGAAAACAAAGCCTTCATCATAATTTGAGTCATTTTACATGACCATAAAATAAATATTGTTTTGTAATAAGCAACTTTGCTCAATTGTTCTTCGCCTGCACATGCAGCACAAATTATCCGCCACACCCACGCCATCAAACTCAACATATTGCACCAATAAGTAATTCAAATTACATAATAATTCACACAACAAAAGCTCTAATTTGTGGCAGACATTAAATTGCCCAAAAGGCAGTAAACCATTATCGTAATCTAAAAATAATGCACGTTGCTGAAAAAGCTTCCCGCATTCAGGATTTCCTACATTGCATGTTCTACAGTTATTTAAATATGCAACGAGATCGCCTTGATACTTTTCTGTAAAACGCTAACGGTTTCATGCTTATTTATTCAAACGATAAATCGCTGTATTTTGCATCTTATTGGTGACGCACTAGTTTTTCAATAAACCACTTTAAAACCACACGAAAGCACATTTTTTTAATGCAACAACGGTCAACCACACATTGAAAACGAGAGCGAAAACAAATAATAACTGAAACAGATTGCCATTGTGAAGGCTATTAACATGCCATGCTTGTACATAAAGCGTCCGCATTTAATGATAGTTATTTATATATAAAGCAAGGCCGTTTGTAAATTGCGGCTTGCTCGTACTATATATTTACCAATATAATTAATAAAACATTTATTTCGCTTATTGCAGTCACACCCAAGTTACTCATTCAACTATGGTGTTGCCGATAGTGTGACCGGTGACGTCAAGAGCCAATCCGAGGTCCGCGACGGTGATGTAGTCAAGGGACAATACTCCCTCGTCGAGCCAGACGGTTCAGTCCGCACCGTCGACTATGCTGCTGATGATGTCAACGGATTCAACGCCGTCGTCTCAAAGAGCGCCCCAACTGTCCACGCTGTCGCCCCAGTCGTCCATGCCGCCCCAGCTGTCCATGCCACATACGCCGCTGCCCCAGCTGTCCAATACGCTGCTGCCCCAGCCGTCCATGCCACATACGCCGCTGCCCCAGCTGTCCACGCCACATACGCCGCTGCCCCAGCTATCCAATACGCTGCTGCCCCAGCTGTCCATGCCACATACGCTGCTGCTCCAGCTGCCATCCAATACGCCGCTGCCCCAGCTGTCCACTATGCTCATGGATCCCCATCCTTGACCACTGGACCAGCCTACCGTACCGCCTACGCTGCCGCTCCAGCTTACGCTGTCTCTCACGCAGCTACCGTGCACGCCGCCCCAGCTGTGTACGCCAGCGGTCACTATGCTGCCCCAGCTCATGTTGCATACTCCGCTCATGGTGTCCACTATTAAGAACAAGGCTTTAATGAAGATGTCCTATTTTCTGTATACTAATACTCGTAATCTCATAATTTCATCTCTTTGCATGAACTCCGTTTCGTTTGGCAATTGTCGCAAATAGTTTTGAATCTAAAATTTTTTGTGATGATTTAAGGGTGCAGTGTTTAGCTTTAACTTTGTCTCAAGCCCTTTTGTGACTAACATTTTCGACTTGATCCTGATATTTTTTTTGAATTAACTGCCAAAACTTCTTTAAAGTGGCTTGTTTTATTGTTTTGTGTTCGTAATGAATTGTATATATTAATTAGAAGCCCCAAACCGACCAATTTCCTTTCTTTGAAAAAGCTTGAGAACAATTTGCACACTCGCACCGATTGTCAAACGCAAACAACGAAATTGTATGTCTCATTATTTATGTTACTTGTAAAATAAAACAAGAAATGTCTACATAATTTGTATAAAAAAAATTATTTGGTTTTTTATTTAATTTATTATTTCAGAATATTCAATTTGTTTATTTAATTTTAACTATTTTTATTTTTTTTAAATCTTGAAAACTTCAATTTCAGTTTGCAAAAGCTAAAAAAAAACTCCCGCATTTATGCTATTTAAATTATTTCCAAGCTTTTTATGATTTAGAGACAACAGTTAACATTATAATACCATTTAAAAAGAATTCGAAAGATGACAATTAAGAGCATGAATCCTTAGATTAAGAATATTCTGTCTTCCATATTTTTAAAAATTGCTTCAATCATCAAGTTCTCTATAGGTTTCATAATTCAGGAAAACACTCGCAACGAAATTGCACTTAACTTAAATGAAATGAAATTAAGGAACTCCGAAAATTTTTGAAACAATTTAAAAAAATTTAATTGCATTTAAAAACTGATTAATTAAATGAATTTTTTTTTAAACTAATAAATTAATTAAAAGTATGTGAAATTTGGTTAGAATGCATTTTTCATCCCAACGATTTTTATAAACTAAGCCTTGCGCAGATTCTTTAGTCATTCATAAAAACAGTTGACTTAAATAAAGTACATTCAAACGGGTTTAAACCTACATTAAATTAAGACACATCCTTATAAGGTTGGAAAAGCAAACGACATTGTTAATCGTCTCAAATATCTTAAGTAAGTTGTCTTTACCCACGTGCAAGTCAATGAACAGGAGACGGAACAAACTCAACGCCTTTAATGAAGTCAAAACAATCACTGAATCATGTAATTTCAGTTGAGAAACAAGAAGCAAAGTTAATGTGCACAAAGAACAAAAACGTGTTGCGTAAAATGTGAAACACGCGGACACAACAGCCGTAATAATTCCCGCACCTTTAAGTCATTTCGCAAGCCTTTTAATCCTAGTTCAAATCCAATGAACCGGATACTCTTAAGGCAACTAATTTGATTTTAATTTATGGCATGCGTGTAACTACTGAAATTTGAACTGCATCTGCACCGACCAACGTGAATTAACAACAATAACGAGTATACTTTATTATTTAGGTTTATTACATCTGATTGTTAAGTATGGCAATTTTTTCCAACAAACCAGTCGGTTCTAATTGTTTCGCCATTTAATTAAATTGTCTCACGACTTTGAACTATCTGACATTGCCATATTAATACGTACTCAAAATAGATTATGTTTAATTTCAGTTGTTGCTTTTTTTTGCACCAAATCCGTTGAGGTCCGATATTGTGCCATTGTGTTGTTAACACCTAAATGTTTTTGGCCAAAATTTAATCTTGAAAACTAACTACCTTATACATTTTGCAAACTAATTGCTTTAATTGAGATTTCAGTTTCATTAATTTGATCAGGCGGGAACTTAAATCATTAAGTCACTCAATTAAAAAGTTTGTTCGCTGAAATTGATCTGTTTCGCAGCTATTTCATTCATTCCGATTGATTAGTTATCCGCATTTGAACTATTTAATGTCGACGGATATTTGCAGACACACAATATAGCACGGATATTGTGGGTTTTTCACATTGAGGCAAAAAAAATTGTGGCTTTCACGCTCAATTGGATTGTTTAAATTGCGACGTGATCTAGTTACCTTGTCTCTCGGTGCTGGAGATGAAAAAGGTAATTGTGACAATATGCAGTATTAATATTTTAAACATTTGTCATTCATTTGTGTTCTTAACTCGTACTTAAGTGAAGGTTACTTTAATAAAAATCAACCATCCCGGATTTTAATTGTTCAATTTAAAAATAGCTGAATCCGTTGGTGTGTCACAAAATTGAAGAAACTATTTACTTACTTTTAATTAATCCATATTTTTATTGACTTTATTACATGTTGTTGGAATGAAAAATAAATGTCACCTTGCATGCTTCATTACAAATTTAAACGTGATAAAGATGATGTTTTGCTTATTTGTTGGAAAAAAAAAGACTTTGCGACAATCATTGAAGTTGTACAAAAAGTCTGTAATTAATTAGCTGTTAAAATAACCCATTGAAATTGGCATTAACATTAAGTTAGTTCAGTTAAAATTTAATAACAAATAGCAAAGGTTTTTGAATTCATTAATATTTTTTCTTAAAAACAAGGGCGTTGTTTATTGTAATTTTAAAACTATTAGATTTGTCGAGAATTTAAAAAGGGATTAAAAAGAATGGAACGAAAAAGGCGTTGCAGATAAGTGCGTTCATTAATTTAAGCCTGTTTTTCTATAAATAGTTTACATAATTTAAGTGAGAGGTAGGAGTGTTATAATAATAATTTTATGGTAAATTTTGAGCTTATTTTTAAAGACCAAAAAAATTAATTAATTTAGTTAGAAAAATTTATTACTAAAACTTATTTATTTATTATTATGAATATTGATGAGGTAATTTATTTGCAACAATAATCCACACTTAAGTACCACAACGCGTCTAATTCAATAACACTTATTTGAAATTAAAACTATTTTGATCCCACGCTCACTATTTAATTGTACTTATGGAATAGCCTGCAGAAAAAATTCAAGTTCAATAAAAAATATAGAATCGGCACCTCTTAAACGTTATAGGCAATTATATTATTTAATTTCCTTTATATGTTCCCAGAACTATTAAACATTATTGATCTTTAAATAATGATACTTATAAATGAAGTAACGTATTTAATGATTGATCAAATAAGTCACAAGTCATTACTTGCGATTAGGTAATTCAAAAAATTGGTTTATGATTTTTTTTATTATTTAGTGCGCCAAAATGTGTAGATGTCTAAATTTTAATCTAAATCCCACATCACAATAAAGTTCGGGTCTTAAGATTGTGCAAAATGTCATCAATCAAAGCACGGGTTACTTGACAATAAATGATTTGGGCCATAAAGGAGGGGACAATATTTCATAGACCATGGCATTTAAATTAAATTCAATTGGTTATACTTAGTTATTAAAATTTTTGGGTTGAAAATTGAAAGTAATTTGTTTTTTATAATTTTTTTCCGCAATTAATTTGAATACCTTAACAGAAAACTAATGTACTTGTATTGATTAAATGGAATATATTTATTTAAGGACGTTTTTTTGCAATTCATCAATCTACTGCAAAAATGTTTTCTCAGAAAAAATTTAACAATAAAATCAAAAAAATGCTTCAGCAATTCATTCAAATAATTGAAATACAAAAATGCAATGCACTCAACAATCATTGCTACCGTGTGTGGTCACAAAATGAAAAACCACCAAAACTCGTGTAACAATGTAACATTCCGCGCATTCAAAAATTGGGTTAATAAAAAGAATTGAATCAACATCACCAAATGTCAACAGTGCGTAGCGATGTATTTGCGGTAGTCGCATGTAATTGCACAATTGCTCATGATTTCGTGTATTTATTAAATTATTACACAAAAGTGTAACCACTTTGTAAGCTCACATATGCCTTTGATGCAATTGCTGCTTCATGTCACGATTCATTCAAATACTTAAGTCTTATAATTTAAATAGAGTAAGAAAACTCAAAGTGAATTGGGGAAAAAAAAATTAAATTACGTGCACAATGCGAGGCGAAGCCCAGCTGGATGGCTTTTAATTATATTTAACAAAACCAATGCGGTAATCAGTCTATTGAGAGGATCAAACAAATCGAAATGATTGAATGCAGTTAGGGTTTCATGCATGCTGATTGTTGTTTTGGACAATGATTTATTAGTTTGTTTTCACTCAATTTTTAAATCAATTGAATATTTTCGGTTTAAATAATTTCCTGTGATTGAGACTACAATTTCTTTAAATATTTAAATAATGTTTTTCATTTTGTGAAATTAGTGATTGACTTATTAAATTCATTTCCTTTAAAAGAAAGATAATTTTACTGTAAATTTTTAGTATTTAAATTTAATTTATAATTTAAAACGGCAACATTTTAAACAATAATAAATAAATTTACAAATTTTCGGACACAGTAATAAAATTTGTGCAAATATTCATAGTTCTATTGTTGCATTTTAAACACTAACAAAAAATTACGCAACAATAATAATTTTTAAATCAAAATACCTCAATATTTCTGACCATTTGTAGAATTTGCACTGAATGTTGCCCCAATTATGTTGCACGCAATCCAAATCGGAAGCGATCATAAATTAGTTTACTTAAGTGTACAAAACAAAATACTTCAATGTTCAATTGACGGCGTGAGCCAAACAGAGCGAAGTGTTGAATGACATTGAAATTCATTACCTCTTTCTTGCCCAATAGTATAATATACAAAAAGAAAGTCACCACGCAAGTAAGAGTTACTTTTGTAAAATCGTGTAAATAAAATGTGAAGAAAAATAAGAAGCAGAAAAATGTTGTGTAATTTATGGCGTGCCGTGCTGTGAGCTTCATTTCATGAAATTATCTTAAGTGAATCATCATTTAAATGGTAATGGTCTATTCCGTTTGGGCTATTATGCATTTATTAAATGGGTAAACGGTTTGGTTGTTGTAGCCGTTTTATTGAGCGATCAATTTATGAGGTAAAATGGTTTAAACTTTAAATGTAAGGCGGGTTTTGAGTGAGTTTAAAAATGCACAATAATTTAAGTACTAACATGAATTATTTTGATAGTTATTTTAAATTAATTTAAGGTCGAATCAGTAATACTTTTTAAGGACGCAAAAATGTCCCACGAGAAAAATCGCCAAAAAATAATAATAATTACAATGTTAAATAAAATAATTTAGTTAAGTCCAAAAAATTCTTTAAATGCTCCTAGGAATTTTTAAACCCAGGAAATTTATTTTATTAACGTCTGCTGATGTTAAAAATATCTTTGTAATAACATTCACAAAAAGTTCAAGTACACAAACTAAAAAACTAAGTCATTTAAGCATTAAAAACCACAAAGTCTCGTGCTCATATATTACGGCTCATTATTACGCAATTTCTTTGAAATTACACGCCCGATTTCCGCATGCCCAAAGAAACTGAAACCGCGCCGCTTCAAAACGCACACACACACACGATAACAATGCTGACCATAATTCAATTGATAAATTGCTGCATGCTCGGACCCGCCTCATACATGATCGTTGCCACACTCTGCCCGCCATTCAGCAACAGCGCATTATTGATGCTGTAACTGAGCCAATAATAATAACAACAATATTAGTTAGAAACATGTCGTGTATACTAACTACAAGCCATGTTTTTTTTTGTTGTTGAAAAACATACAAACCACCCACCCAAGCCGCCTGCGTCGACACCCTCAAAAGTGAATTGGTTTTTATCACTGAAACAGATCTTACTTTTTACATTTTTAATTTGTTTCTTTACAAGAAGTTTCGCACCAAAATCCACCTTTATCTTGCCAATTTGTCTTCTTCTTTTTTTTGGGTTGTGTGATTTTTATTTCATTTTGCAGTTTGTCTTTTATGCAAAGAGCAATTTGCATTCACAAATGTATCGCTGATGTATTCAAAGATTTGTGAGGGGAATTGTTTAGCTTGACACAGCAGGTATTTTAGAGATGGTTAATCCACATTGCAATTTTGTGAATTTAAATTTAATCTTTTGAATTGAAGTGAGGAGTCTTTTTTGGGCATCTAACACAGTGATGAAAGTTGAATTGCATTGTCTTATTGAATACGCACTGACTGGATGTTTAATGATAAGTTGGTAAAAGCGGAATACATTTAATTGTTGTTCAATTGTCTTTTAAGCATTTTTTTACAATTTTTGAGATGGTTTTATTTGTATTTTGGGTTTGACTTTCCATACTGTCGCAGCTATTAATAAGAAGAATCGAGCAAGATTTTTAGTGTGTTATTTTAAAGCCTAAAAGTTGTACTTAAGTAAATTAAAGTAACAAATAAATCGTCATACGCAATTTCAATAATAAATTAAATAAATAAAAATTCAAAAAGTCATGCTTTTGGTTTCAAAACATTTTACAATTGTAATTTTGTAATTTTTCAAAAAAACATTTTAAATTTAAATAGCGTTTACCTCGATACAGCATTTTTATTTTTAATTAATTCTTAAACCTTAAAACTTTTTCGCAACAAGCATTAGAGTTTAATAATGAATTAATTTTTAAGAAATGACGGCGTCCATTATTTTTGAATAAATTTCTGTCCAAAGTTCTTACTTAAAAAGTGATTTTGATTGACAAATTCCCTAAACATAAAATATTCAAATCATAAAATTACTTAAATTACAAACCATAAAAAATTATAAACCAATTTTCATAATTTTATTTATCTTGCTTATTTTATTAAAAAAATAGTTTAAACAAAAATGATGTCAAAAAGTCAACACAAAAATGATCTACTTTACTAACGCGAGTAAATTCACCTAATTTACATAAACAATGCAAATAAATTACATTTTCTTGTACGTGTTACAAAATTCGCAAATTTTCATCACATCATAATTCAAATTAAGAAGATGAACAAACATAAAATTCACACACTGAGACGAACATTTAATTTGAATTATCACATAAAACATAAACATGATGCAACCGCAACTCGAATAGGTGCCACAACACTTGTTTGTTTCAACAAAACAATGAAATTGACAATTTGTTTAAATTCACGGCATTTATTTGTAAAGTAAAAAAATTAATCCCTCTCAAATTTTAGAGCATTTTCCATTATTTTTAAATAAATGAAATTTGTATTTTAACATGACCACTGCATCATGCGGAAGTTAAATTCAAACAATTTGAACTAATCTAAATTTCCACACATTGGATAAAACTATAAGAAAACAATCCACAAAGCAAAGCGACCTTAACTGGTGGCTTCGGGGTGATGAATGGATGTCAGCTAAAAGGTTATCATGATGGCCCAGGGGGCCCTTGTTGCTCTGATTTATTTATGAAAATCTCATTGCCTCAATGTTTGCATAGGCGCACTTCCACAATCACTTGAAAATTAAAATACCTGCGAGCGTCCTGCAGGAAAATAATGAACCTATTAATTGTGCCAACAATTGCTACTAAATTTGGCATGTTCATGAGAGAGAGAGGCCACACTGGCGTGGCGGTGCACATTGCATCATAATTGAAATTGGTCTTTGTTGGTTTTTTGGTTGTGCACCTTATTTGTTGGTGGTTAGATTAGACTTGAATTTGTTATGGGTACATTGGCTGATGCAGGCGTTATTGTTTTTGCACCACGATACAAATTCGTGTGGTTTTTGTCTTTTTTATTGTAGCGAATATTGTGCTTCAATAATGTTTGTGTTTTGCTCCAGCGATCACAGCAAACAAACGCAAAGGAATGAAACATGAAATATGTCATTCGAGGTTTAGCTTTATAGTTAAATGATTTGTTTTATTTTTAGGTTGAAGCAGTATTGCATGTAGGTAGTTGGTCAAAGAATTAATGGGTAACTAACTTTTATATTGATCTCTGAGATAATTTTGATCCAATTTTGTAAACTTTCGTCACTTGGAATTTTTGTTGAAGTCTTTCACATTTAATTAATTTTTTTTAGAAATGGAATTTCTATTATATTAAAAATGTATTTTAATTAAGCCTCAATAAAATTATTAATTTATGTTCTTTAAAAAAATTTAATAAACATATTTAAATTAAATTTTAAAAATTAAAAAAAAAAATTGTATTAATTTAACTCAAACGAAATCTAAATTAAAAAGTATTAAAGTAACTTCCATATCTTCTAGCAAATCTTCTCACGCGATTATTTCAACAATTAACACGCCAGTTTTTACATCTTTTATATCAATGATTACATTTAAACAAATCAACAACAACCAGCGGGCATAGCCTTCGCTGTGCACTGGTCCGGTGACCGAAACCCTGCAAATTAAATCATCTCACAAACACCCAAGTTCCCGTCAATGACATTGAAACAAAACCGCACAATTGGATGTCTTATTCCAAATAAACCACTTCGTTGAACCTAAACCATTTTAAAAATAATAGCTTCGTTACACAATACAAGCCTCGTGCTGTCTGTGAGAGGAAAAAGATTAAATGAAGCATTTTATTTAGAATATTGATGGTGTGTGCAAAACATTCTTCTTCCAAATCGAAGGCCTACGTGGTAACAGTCAGCCTTTAAGCAATGTTTGACAATATCCAGGAAACTAAAATAATATTATATCGAATAGCAAATTCAATGGCAATTGAATTCAATTGCATTAGGCTGATGGAGAGGATGCCATTCCAAAATAGAGATTAATAAATATCGGCAAAGCGCACACACATTTTGTGTCGTATGTAATTGCCGGTATATTGAACTTAATGTTGGGCGTGTGGGCTGTCATGTGTCCACCAACTCTGTAGGGTTCTTGAGATGTAAATAATGTGGACGCAGCAATGTGGCGACGACCGGATGCCGCAAATTCAACAAATTGTTATTGTTTATTCAATCAAAACATTTTACGTCCCACATCAATGTGTGCGTTTAGAGATTAGAATATTGGACGAATTATTTTACAGAATCAAAATTTAAGGATGTGGTGCGGTATCAAGCAACTCAATCAGCAAAAAGACTTATTATTTGAGCTATTACAGTTCTTTGCCCGTCCCAAAATTTATGTCATGGTTGTTTTAATTAATTGAAATTGGTTTGGTTAAAGTGATTGCGGGTGCGACAATTATTGCTGCGGGTTTATGGTTTATTTATTCAAGGCGATGTAATTATTTACCGAATAAAATAATTGAAGCAATGATTAAAATGCCTTTTTTCTACAATTTAAAATTTAATTAAATTTCAACATACAAACTAAATTCAATTGGAATTTAAATTGTTGCAATCTTTGGAATGCGTTTTTCTTTTAAATCCACAACTGTTACAAATTATCTCCAGCTTATTTATTCTGTCATGACAATTGACGCCCTGCAATAGTTCCTTAATCATTTTTCCTATTACCGATCCCATTTAATGATTCCAAAATATGTTGGGCATTCCAAATAAGTCACATTACAGATGAAAACGACCTTGATTAAGTAACCGTAGACGCCGTAATTAATGTGACGATAAAACCCGTCACTGAAAGTGGGAAATATCATTAGGTATTGGCGCACATGAGCTGCAGCAACAACGTATTAATTTTTGTTAACACCAAAAGCGGATAAGACAATGGAAGTGAAGTGGTGAACGAAAAGAGCTGCAACACAAATTGTCTCAACAGCTCTTGTTTTCTCTTTAACATATGCGTGAAGATCTGTTGTAATGCTCAATGTAACTAATCTTCATGACGCTTATGCGCTGTGGATGACAATGCAGATTAATGTGAATAATTGCCATACAAAATAAAAAGACTTTAAATGCAATTTTTCAGCTTCCTTATATTTATTGTGATTTAATCTTGTTTGATTGCAGAAATTGTGGCGCTCCATTAATCAAACTTATTAATGTTGGTGTAATTTTTTCATTAACCAATAATAATAAATTGAATCCCAAACGCCTATCATTACAATTCTCAGGTAAATTAAAATTTCAGTAAGGCGTAGACGGACGTTTTCTGTCCACTTAAATGTATAATTTGTAAACCCCAAAAAAGAACACCGCGGCATTGAGACAACCATAAAATTTGGTTCACTTTGTTTTATTTAATTTATTTTTATTTTTTTGTAACTAATTGTTCTATTCCTTTGGTCAAACGTTGTATACTCTAGTTTCTCTGAGAGTATTCACGTGACCTCATGAAGTGCGTAGAGCGTTCCTTACCGCACATTATATTACCATTTTCAATTGTTGTAAGCGTCTTTAATCCCCGCACATAGTCACATAATGCAAATACATGCTGGATTGGCTCTCGCGCGCGCACACACATCGTCATGTCGCGTTTTCCGTGTGCCATACGGTTCGATGGCGGTAGCTCTTGAACTTTTCCTATATATAATCATAGACAACCAAACATCTCGTCACAGTGCATCGAAGTAGTTCATCGAAGAAACTTCTAATTTTCTTGTGGATTTTAATAAATTCGTTAAAAAAAAACTCAATTTCAATTACTTTTGTAAAAATGGCAAACAAAGTGTGCATTGCGTTGGTCGTGGCTTTGGCTATGTTCGGTCAGTCCTTGGCTAAGCCAGGATACGCTCACCGTGGTTATGATGTTGATTATTATGTGAGTTTAATAATTTGCGTTAATAAATTAAGTTCAAAAAATTAAATTGCATTCAAAGTGAGTTTAAAAATGTGAATTTTTATTAATAAAAAAAAATTGTTGTAAATTTAGGATACACCAAAATATGCTTTCAACTATGGAGTAGCTGATCACACTACAGGAGACATCAAGTCCCAGCACGAAACTCGTGATGGTGATGTTGTTAAGGGTGAGTTTAGTTTTGTTAGTTTTAAATGCTTAATGGAAAACTAACTGGCATTCTTTAAATTGCATTTTAAATATTAAATCCTAATTTTTCAATTAAAGAAAAGTGCATTTAAATCAAAATTAATTGACTTTAAAAGATAAATTGTTTTACTCATTTAAACAAATCTTAAAAATGAATTCAGTTAAAACAAAACAGTTTAAAAAATTTTTTCTTTTTTTTTTTTCAAAAGAAATTTAAATTTAATCTCTTCAAAATTATTGTAAATACCAGACTAAATAATTTTTTAATTGTGCAATAATGCAATTTAAATCCGCAGATATTTAAATTTAAATTATATTTCACTTTAAAATTTTAATTGAACCTGCCACATTGACTTCCACATAATTACAATAAAGCTACTATACACCACCACCTTAAAAACCGCACTTAATTAAACACTTCGGATTGCACAATTCAATTAAACCATAAACACTATAAATTCATCCTTATACTGTTGCATCAAATTTAAAAGCGTACTCAACGCTGTTGTTTTGCCACATCAAAACAAAGGCGAAAGAGCAACCACGCGTTAGACACAATTCCCATCAAACTATCCATTGTTCAAAATATGGTAAACCTTAACCTAGCCACTAATTGCCCTCTGATGAGCTTTGCGGTTTTCATTGAATTGACATGAACTTTCACATAAATTTATTATTATTATGCATTTTTGTGTTACAGGACAATACTCACTCGTGGAACCAGACGGTTCAGTCCGCACCGTTGATTACACCGCTGATCCCATCAATGGATTCAACGCTGTCGTGTCCAAGAGTGCACCAACTGTCCATGCTCATGCTGTGGTAGCTAAACCAGTGTATGCTCCAGTCGCCAAGCACGTCTACCCAGTGCAAAATTATGCACCAGTACAGAATGTTGTGTATGCTTCACCGGCTCCAGTTGGTGAGTTTTAATTTTTGGATTTTTTATTATTTTTTATTATAGTTCTTATGTTATGGGTTTAAATTGCTACGGGGTTTTGAAATTACCAGTTAGGGGTTGTCTCATTATTTTTTGTTTAAAACAGAAAAGGCCAATACTCATTAATTAAGAATTAATGTGGATTCAAAAATTAAATGAAAAATCATAAAACGTTTAGAGCCTTATTTTAAAAATCACTTAAAATTTTGTTAAAAAATATGAAGAGGAAAATCTGCCTTTAAAAAAAAAATTCAAAACGTCTTTTAAAGACAATTTTATGAGTGAAATATTTGAGTTTATTTAAATCTGCTTTGCAATTTATTTTCTTATACTTCAAATTTGTAACCTAAGTTTACATTGTCTGCAAAATTTCACATTTCAGAAACACAAATAATAATTTTTCAATTATTTGTACCAACTATTGTAAAAACAAGGCCGTGGGATCAAAAAGTTCGCGTGAATTTTTTTCGCAACCAAATTTAAAATTATATTTGAATTCAAACTCTATTTGCAAAATTTACCAAACAATGTAATGTGTTTATTTGCGATTTTGTAAATGTAAAGTAATTTTTGAATCAAAGTGCAATGAAACAAAATGTATTCTTTTAAATTTAAATGCAACTCTGCATAAATTTTATTTACGATTTAAAAGAATCACAATTAAAACAAACTGTTTAAAAATTTTTTAATTTGAAATGGAAAACAAATTTAACTTTTGAAATGGAAAAAAAATTTAAAATTAATTAAGAATTTTTATTTAATTAAAACTAAACATTCAAGTTTTTATTAATTACAAATTCGTAAGTAAACTGCTAACATTAAAATTACAACTAAATTAAAAAGAAAAATATGTCGTTACAAAATATTTGCAATTAAACTATAGAAAAAGGACCGCCACTGATTTCCAGTGGTGTCTCAACAATTGCAATTAACATCATTGCAATAGTTTTTCTTAATTCCAAAGAAATAAAATTCCACAACATTACAAATTTCATTAGCAAACTAAAAATCAGTCGGGAAACCGGATTTCCCCATGAGAGGAAAAGCTAACTAAACAAACATTCAAATCGACAATTGTTATTGTTTCATATTAATGTACATAGAAAATCATCAAATATGGATATTGCACAAAAATACTTGATACACAAACAAATATCATAATAATTGTAAGAAAACGCGTGTAATTGTTTTCGGTTGGACAAACCAAGAGTGACTGACAAAGGCTGCAAAGCGACACATTATGCAATGCGTCAAGGTACTCATTCCCATGATCTTCCGTAATACTTGAATGCATGTGCATTTTTAATCATAACAATTTTGTACGCGACTCGATACACATTTGCATACAATCAGCACAATGATTCACACTTTTTTGCGTCTGAAAACACCTACTGAGTGCGGTGTAACATTGTTAAATACTTTAAAGTTGCCAATTGCAAATTATTCAATTATGGGAATTGAAAATATAATGGTCAAGTGTTGTTTAAACAATGCAATAATGCTTAAATATTTTTAAGTATAAGCCTATTAAAATTGGTCTCCTTTTAAATTAATTTTATTTAAGTCACTTGTTTTTAAAGTATTTAAGTCCATTTATGATCTTAACAGCAATTTGCTTTCATTTTCTGTTAAATTTTAATTTTTTTACCATTGTTATTTAAATTATGTAAGTGTCTCTATTTTAAATATTTAAACACAAATAAAACAATTGTTATAATAGTTTGGCCGCAATTGCACTTAAATATAAACTACACTTTACATCCAAGGCAATGTTATTTGTACAATTTGAACCATAGCTTATTAAAGTTAATGTGAATTGGCGCCAATTTAACGATTTGCCATAGTTAAAACTAATTTTTCTTTTGTGCTCGTAAGTATTTTTCCCGCCAAACTATTTATTTGACAATAGCGTCAAACTGGCACCTCCTTGCTACACAATTCAACATGCACATGCGACAATTCGCACTCTGCACTGAAATGCCATTTACGACCACATCAAAGCTTCATAAGTCATATTCGTAATGGGCTGTGATGTTTGTGCGCTGCAATGTGTTGCAATTCGCAGAATTTTGTTAGTAGTGACAACAAGATTGCACAGCAATTCGTTAGACAATTTTCTAATTATGCAATGTGCGGCAATACTCACCGGCTGCTTGCTGTTCCCATGGACTTAATTAGAATATTACCTGAATTCGCTTTATATTTCATTGTAATTTTGTAAGGTACAATGCATGTAATTACCTGACACTGCATTCAAAAATAATAAATGTGGATTATTATAATTTACAAGTTGTTGCCTATTTATAAGAAGGTTACTTGTCTCGTTTGTTGAATTGCTTTTGTTTTAAACGATTGCGATTATTCTGAGATTACCAAGATTGTTATTGTCGTGATGTGCGAAAATATATGATTGCGAATTTGGCATCATTTCAGTTGGCTTTTTATGCTCCATTTTATTTATTTTTAACAATTTTTCATTTTATTATTCCAGTTCATGCCGTAAAGAGTGCCCATCCTCACTACGCACCAGCTCCAGTGCACTACTCAGACTACAGTGACTCATACGACACCCAATACTACAATCCACAACACTACTATTAAGCTTTACCAACTCATCTATGTACCTCGTCCACCCGCATTTGGAGGATTTCTTCATTTGATTGAAATTTATTGTATTTCCTATAATTTTTATTTATTGCATCTTTTGCATGCCACCAATCTATACTATTCCCCTCAATCTTCTTTATTGCAGCAATGCAGTTGAGATGGTTGTTATAAAAAAAATTGTACTATAATTTACGTAATTGTAAATAAACTTTTTTACAAAATATTTTTGACGTTTTAATTTTTTATTATTATTTTTTTACAGACTTATCCAAAAACATTTAATTAATTTTACTAAAACAAGATATTTTAAAATAATATACACTTTTTAGGATATTGTGAAAAATGCGAGAAATATCTTCTGAAAATTCAACAAAAAAATGAGATGAAATCTCAAAAATTCAGGATAAAGAAAATGTGTGAAAGAGCAAAGTCCATAAAGGATCACAATAACATAAAAAATATTTTTTTAATCATTAAAATATAAAAGTAGCAATTTTTATAAAAAAATTGTAAAAAAGAACTTGTAAGTATTTCTCCGAAGTCATAAGCCTTTATGAAAGAAGTGTAATGAAAATGCTTTTGCGAAATTGACGTAACATTTTTTTTCTGAAAACAAGGTTTGTGGTGTAAGATTATAATACTCGTCTTGACATCTTCATCAATCACCACCATCCAAAGAAGTGTGGCTTCAAAAAAGCCCATTCTTTTAAACGATTTTGCGTACAGTTACATTTTTCCACCCTTCTACTTCTTGAAACTTCGGCACTCTTTTTCTAAATTTTAAATTTTAAATAAAATAGATAATTTCCTTTTAAGGTCACACTAAAGTTATTAATTTGTTAAATAATGTTCACGCAATCAAAGGAATTTAAGAAAAATCAAACATATTTACAAAGTCCTAAGATTTCATTTTTGTCTTGAGTAATGATTAATAAATTATCAAATTAAAGTGAAATAGCTTTTACAGTATTTACAAAATAATTCATTTTAATGCAATAATTATATAACCTTAAAAATGGGAAAAAAAGAAATGCGACAATTTGCAAATATTTTGCTAAATATGCAAAATTTTAGAGGTTTTATAATTGCCAATTGATAGAATGGATTAAAATTACTTCTTTACTTTTAAATAATTAAATAAACATAGCCAGGCTCAAAGTTAAAAAAATTACAGATCGTAATTCAAAAAAAAAAATTTAGTTTTAACTAGGAAAATTTATTTTCTTTTTAGTAAAGAAAACTTTGATAAAGAAATTAATGTTAAAGTATTGCGTATTCAAGATCATAAATACATAATTTAGATTAACGTTTTTCTTAAAACAGACAACTTAAATAGAAAAATGAATAAATAATAACATTTTCATTTAATATCGAATATCTGTGTAAAAATAATTAAAGAAGATTAAATAAAATTCATCTAATTTAAGGTAAATCTAAAAGAATTGATTATACTATATGTAAATTCTAAAAAAACATTTGAATTGTTGCTTTGAAAACAGACAAAACCGCTGGAAAACAATCTCAAAACAAAGGCAAGTTTGCAAATTGAAGCAAAAAATTTCTGCGCATAAACTCTGGTCACATAATACAGTCAATAATAGACAGACCTTTATGCAATTAGGTCAAGATCTCAAGCAACTGGTTATTGTTAATGATAATAAAGTCGTGGGTAAAAAATTTGGACAAACAAAACTAAACTGCTGAATTAAAATAAATGGTAATGCATGTTTGCTAAACTAACTTGTGCACATTTTTAATTTGGTGGTCTTTAAATTTAATGTGTGACCATTGTTTTCAAGTTAATAAAATTAACATCTTTACAGTGTTTAATTACCGGAAGAATTATTATTTTGGAATTTTATTTAAGTAAAACATTTTTTAAGTGAAAGTAATATGTAATCGATTGATCCTTTAATTTTTGAAATTATAATTGACAATGAAAATAGGTGTTAAAACCATCCAAAAATAATCCCCAAAAATGGCAAAGCTCAAAGTAACAACACACAAATAATTGTATTCAGGCCATTTGTGTGGCTGAATGCACGATCTCAACTCCTCGACACAATTTGATCTCAATCTATTCGCATAACCAACAGCGGAATTAACTTGTAATCATCTTAAGATGCATGAAAATGAGTCTCTACTCTGTTATAGATATTACACTTTCACGACTCTTTACGTTGTATTTTATTGAATGGCGAAAATATGAATCATAACCGAGTAGTTATTTGCATATAGGACTTTCGATTTCAAGATGATGGCCCATTGTGTGGTGATGGTTTGTTGAACATCTTAGTATGGACGGCGTGTGATATCTTTGAATGTGTCTTAAAATGAAGTATAACAATTAAGATTAATGATGAATGCATGCAGATATTAAGAGATCTACTACTGTTACGTTAAGACTTGTATTTGTTTATGCAAGATGTGGTGAGTATTGGGATGATTGAAATTGGCAATAATTTATGGTTAAAAAAAAGAATATAAGATGTAAAATATATTTTTGAACCTTCTTCCACTTAAAGTAAAATTTTCAGAAATTAAAAAAATAAAAACCTTATGTTTAAAAGTTATATTGAAGATCTTAAAGAAAGAATAAAAATATTTTAAAAAAAATTTTGTTAAATAATTATAAAAAGTAATTTAAATTTTTTTTGTTAATTCTAAAACGTTTTTCATTAAATTTGAATAAAATCAAAATTGAGACTTTCTAAGTGCCATTAAAACTTATAAAATCCTTGTTTTACTTTCGTTCTGTTTTAAATTAATTACAAATCCTCAAAGTTTTTTTTCAAAACGACTTTCGATTCATTCTAAACCAAACAAAGATTATCATCGAAGCGTTGATTAAAGAAGTTGATGAAAATATTTAAAAATTTACCGATTTTAAAACACTATTTTGATCCCACTTTAAAGCTTTTAATTTTCCGAATTGGTTGAGGTAACGTTGGAATTTGCAGCACCAATCTTCGAATTAAGCTCACGCATTTTTAATAAAAATGGTTGCCGTTTTAGCAATAAACAACGATTGCTTGGTAAAAGCTGCGAGAGCAACATAAAGTTTAAACTCATCGTTTGTCGTGTGAATTCATAATTTATTTAAAAAAATTAAACAATTGTTTTATGCTTTGTTAAGGGCGGTAAAAAATTGTTCCACAAATTTAAATTTACTGGTTTTAATAATTTTAATTAAAATCAGTAAATTTGAATTTGATGGAAAAAAAGTCAAGAGTGAAAATACTATATTTGTATTAACAAAATGTCAGTATTTTGTCTTTAAATTAAAACTAAACCCTTGGAAGAATCGGCTGCAAGGTTTTAGGAAATAAGTTGTTTTTATAAAACTTAACTTGATTACAATTTGCTACCATGATAATTACTCTTAAAAGTAAATTCATCAAACCATTTTAAATTATAATGCTCTACTAAACGCAGTTTAACTGAATTAATTCAAGCACAAACCAAAGAAAACTTAAAGCTTTATTTAAAGCTTTTAAGTCAATAAATAAAATTGCAGATTTGGTTTAACTTATTACATAAAAAGCTTAATTTTTTAGTACTCAAGTAAACTTACCAATGTTCATAATAACCGAACAAATTTTACAGAAGCATTTTATGCCACTTTAAATAATCCCAAAATGGTTTGACTTATGTCTCATCCAACTCATCACATCAATCACTAATCAATTTTAATGAGTTACATTGTAAAATAAAAAGGTCAGTGCATTTACATTCCATGGTCCCAACACATCATTGACCATATTTTTTTACCAACACAAACATCGAATTAAAAAAAAAACGTGCACACAAAGTTCATCGAACAAATCAATCAATAATAATAGTTACTTGCGTCGCGTCGCTTCTTCAACCATCTCTAATTTCAACTGAACACAAAAACGGCAATAAATTGAAATCATCTTCCCATTATGCAATTGCTTTCGCATAAAAATGCCTACAGCAAAATACCGATTGAATGGAAAAAAAATTGTGCCATTGAATATTACAATGTGAAGCATGAACATGACCACATCGCAATGAAGCTGACACACATTCGCCCGTTTGTAACCGACTGTAAAGTCAGCCAGCCAGCCAGCCAGTCAGCAGGCAAAATGTGAACACTTTTGTTTGGCACCGCCACGACGGACGGACGGCTCTTTACAGCGATAGTACTCATCTTCAATTTGTTATTCACAAAACTAGTCGGCACAATTTAATGTTAACCGTCTCCCCTTCTCGCGTATCACATTTTCTTTCACTTTCATTTGGGACTTGTTTTGTTTTTTTGTTTGGCTGTTGCACATATGATTTGCTGTAATGTCTGCCTGCATTGCGTATACAATATTAGTTATTTAACATATCATTTTCCTGACATTTTGTTTATAAATGTACTGTGCGCAGAATGCTTGCGCCTTTGCGGTGTACAGTCCTCAATTTAATGCGTGATAAATAAGCAACGGCTTGCACATATGCGCGAAAATTCTGCACACCAACTAACTGCATAAACTGTTAACGCTTGCCATAAATTGTAGTGCGATATTATGCGTGAAATAATGTTATTGTCTTCGCAAATGGGGTGGTGGGAGGTGCGTCGATTACGTTTGATCATCAATTTGCGTTGACATTTGAAATGGTTCACGATTTTTTTTTTTTTCTCGTTGTATTCTCAATTTATGTTATGATGACATTTCTGTTTGTGTTATAGCAATACGGTTTTAGGAATTATTGCAGACAATTCATGATAATTTTGTGGTTTCAATTGAGATAATTTTAATATTGGAATTTTAATTAATAGATATTTAAAATTTTTTAAATACGTATTTTTGGGTTTAAGGTTTTACTGATTATTTTCTGTAATAATTCGTCTCCGAAAATAGAAGTATATTCAGTTAAAATGATTCTTTGTCTTGGTGGATCTATATACAAATTAAATACTTTAAATTAATTAAACTCTCAGTAGTTATTTATTGAGATAAATCTGCAAAAGTAGTTTTAGAAGCTTGTGTAGGGAAAGTGTGAGACCTAGTTCATTATTCTTCCTTAATTTTAGAGACTCGCATTCGAAAAAGGATATTCTGTTGTTTAATGAATCGCAATAAAGACAATATTTTTAATCTCCAAAATTAGACCTTTATGGGTTTTAAAGCAAAATCAAAGAGATCAAGATTTATTAATTTTTCTTTATAAAATTTTATCGATTTGCCGTGTTTTTTTTAAGTCTTGTATCAACACTGAACGAGCTACAGCTGACTACCAAAACAGCTAGTTTGCATTTTTGTCTGATGTAGTTGACAACAAACAAATTAAAAAAGTATTACGTGATGTGCATTCAAATAACGATTGTTAAATCAAGTTGTCTTGAAAAAAAAACATTGGAACCATACTTATTGAATAAAATATACTTTACTGTTCTCGTGAACTAAATTATTGCCAAACTACCTTGGCTGACCTTTTTTAAAACGTAGCAAGCACTGATAAAAACGTTACCAACAAATTTTAATAAAAACAAATTCAGTTTCATTTATAATTTGCAGACACAAGGAAGGAATCAAACGCAGAGAAAAATTAAAAAATAATTTTTATTCAGGATGTTGGCAAATAATATTACCAAATTGTTACGCCTGGGCCAGACGCCAATTGGCGTCGCAGCAAAACGACACGCGCACATGTTCATGTATGGACCCCCATCAAATCGAGTTTCAAATGGTGAAAAATATGTTCTTGTGTTTGTGATGTTCGTCTCCATTAACATTATACCAACGGCATGCATGAAGAGCATTAAAAGTTGGTCGAAATATAATAAAACACGTGGATATTAAATATTTATCACAATATTTCCCTTTTAACACACATGTAAATATGTATTATATCTGTAAACAATAAAAAAAAATTATTTTAATTGTTATCTTTTACTTTTATTTTTATTTCATTAATATAATGCTCACATACTTTTTATTCATAAAAGCTCAAATTGATTGAGTAATTTGGTTTTTATTTCAAGGTCTCCAAGGCCAAAAAAATAATAAACGAAATTTACAAATAAATACATAAAAAAGAGTTTCTCAAGCTTTTTTGGCCACTCTTTAATACAATTAATATATTTATGCACAAAAATATTTTTATTTTTTTTTTTGATACATAACCTCAAATCTAAGAAGCATTAAATCTAATTATCAAATTTTCCCTGCGATGTTGCTTTTTTTATGCTTCTTCGGCATTGCTAGGAATGCTTTTTTGAAATTTGAGAAATATTATTATTTAACTTAATAAAACTACAACCAGCTTTGAAACTTACTTTATTTTCAACAAATTTGTACATCTTTCTTTCAAAAAAGTCGAAAGTAGCGGTTTTGTTTTTCACAGTGAAGATAAAATAAAGAAAATTAAAGGCGTGCCTTTCGGGACATGAGTAAATTTTTTATACTATTTCGATTGAAATCTTTTGTGGAAGAAAGACAGCACATTTATTAAAGACTTACAAGCTAAATCCCCTCACAAATTGCACAGATTTGACCACTTCTGTCTGTCATTAAAACTTAAACCCATAAAAATTAATAACATACATTAAAATTGACAGATTTGTTACGATATATTGTATTTACACCACTTGCCTTTATGTGACTAAAATCTGCCACAATTAATGGATGTTACGTCTTTAAAATAAAATAAAAATGTTGAAGCGATTGTAACATGTCTGTCATACTAATAATTAATCGATATAATGTCTTGATAGGATTTTAAAATTTTTATTTTATTAAACAAAACAATTTGGAAAGGTCATGGACACGCATTACACAAATCTAATCAAAACAACATTTCCCTGTTGGCATTTTAAAATCAAAACAGTCATCACAAGACATGCTATTTCTAAGAAGACATCTTTTATATTGAAGACTCGTCAATCAATCAATTTAAATGTTTCCAGCATTAAGACGAAATTATGAAAGACAATTCAAGTAAAAGCTTAAGAAATTTTGCAAAAGTTTGAGCAACCTTAAGGCGAATCAATTAAACTTTGAAGCATTGCATTATTTTAATCTGTCTTCACTTATTACGATATCATCGAAAGGTTGCACTTTTTGTGGCCATTTGGGCCACCACATTTTCAGCGGGCACACAAATAATAATAATACTAATAATAACAATTGACATTTTGTATATCAGTGCACGGTTTAAATTGGCACGTCTCTCGTCGCATGATGTAGCCCGTGGTGATTTTCAAGCATTTAGGGAAATTCAATGCATACACTTATTGTGTTTCACAAATTAGGCATGAAGCATTCGATAATAATTCATTGCCTGTGGCTGTTTTATGCAGTGGGACAAAGAACAGCAGAGGAAGACGAACGTTTCGTTAAAGCCAACCTTCATGGAGGTCATTTTAAAAATGAAATGTGAGTACTTCAAGTAATTGAAATGAAAATGAAATAAATCAAAGAACTTTGTCCTTGTAAGTTCTTTTAAAACTATTCCATCCCATAAGTTCAATTATTATTGAATTGTGCGAAATATGCACTTATTGACAATAATCATTAAATTGTATTGAAAATAATTGTGGCAAATAAAGTTGGTATTGTTCCAAAATCCTTTCAGAATTTCGTTTAAACGTCAATTAGAGTGACCATAATACACACTTGGGCACTTATTTCGACAAATATTATAAACTGTGCCAGTCATGGTATGGCATGCCGCCCGTTCAGCCGGGGGGCGTACTTCACATCGCTTTCGTGAATTAAAAACAAACAATTTAGGAGTACATGCAGGCTTTTGTGAGTGAATGTGCAGGCAAGGCAGTGCAACGCGGTTGAAGGGTAATTATTTCGTTTCATTTCTTGACGTATACATATTGTTCTTAAATAAGAAATAATTACTGACAATTTGTGGGAAGTTCCTGACGGCTGTAGGTGATGTTGAATTTTTTTGAAATTCTGCAGGTTGTTAGGGGGGCAATTAAATTTGTGTTATTTCAATTACATTCACTTCTAAATTTTTTTAAATACTTTGTTGTCAAATATGGTTTGAAGGTGGTATTTTAAGGAACTTATTAACATCTTTTGTGTTGCAAATTTCAAGTGATTTAAAGTCGTGCCTATTGTTTGAAGTTTAGAGAATTAATTATGTCGTGTTATTTAAAAACTGAATTTTAATTTTGTAGATTTAAAATCTTTTTAAAAATACTTTTCAAATTCAGCTCAATTTGAAATTTATAATTAGATAATTAATTACAAGCTGACGTTTTCATCTTCTAATATTCTGCAAATTTTAATACTTAATTCAAAAGGTATTTGAACATTTATTAACAAGAAAAAAGCACATCCCAAAAAGAGTGAGTTGTGAATTTATTAAAAAATATTAATATAGAGCATAATAATTGTAGAACTCAGGAGCAAAGTATTAAATAAAAGGACGGTTTCCGAGATATAAATAGTATGCCTTGAGTTTTCAGAATTTAACCTTGAAATGCAGAATTTTTTTAAATAGCTACAATTATTCAAAGCTGCAATTATACATAAAAAACATTTGAAAAAAATTCAAGGTTTCTGAGATGAGAGAATTATGACCTTGAATTTTCAAGTTTTGACCTTAGAATGTTTTGTAAAGATTTTGCCTTTTTGGATGCTACAATAATTTGAAAGAATTTTTTTTGAAATATTTACGATTTCTGAGATATAAATATATTTTGTATTTATTGCTACCATCCTAGATCGAAATAAATTAAAAATGGTAAAAATTGTTGCAGCCGTTGTTGCCTTTTGAGCTCGCATTAATTTGTTTTTACTTTTTTTTTCATGAAAACCAATTATTAGGCTTAACTTAATCGTGAAAAAATAAGTGACTTGAATTATTAGAATATTTAAGAAAATAAAGCGACTTTACTCAATTTATTACACAACATGGCGGACTTAAAAAAAAATATTTACGCTTTATATAATTGACAGAAAGGTCACAATTCTCACAATCTGCTCCCAATACACTTAGCGTCAACCAAATATGTTACAAATGCCTAATATAATATTGACATAACTGACGGCTGAAAAAATGTCTGCGCAATAGCACAGATAGCCAAGGAATCCATTTAATCACAGCAACTTCTTGGAATTCTTGCACAGCTGCAATAACCAGCCCAATTGGGTGTAATTGAGTGATCCGCCAGTTCCCACCGATTAATTTCAATCAATTTTTGTCCGCGCCAATATTGCACTGTTCGCGCACACCATTTTGGATGCATTGCACTTGCGCAATGGCAAATCGATACGCTTCCTTAAATGATAATCCGTGCAGCGCAACACATTGCAATCGACACCGAATTCTGTACACACAACGTGCCAGTTTTACCATTTTGCCGCAAGCAAGTGCAACACATTTTTATTCATAACCCGAGATGTTGTGTAGTGCACAATTTATAGCAAAATTAATGCAACTAATTTTTTTTTGTTGTTAGCTACTTTAAAATGGAGTGATCTGCAATAAATACGAACTAGCAATGAAGCGTTAAGTAACAAACATTAAGAAAAAATGTTTTCACTAAATGTGCACATATTAAATATTCTTTTATGGTCGTGTTTTATCTTTTTATTCGAATTAATGGCACAATAAAATGGGCGAGAAAAATCTGAAATCCGTATTTTAGTTCAACATAATTCACATTGATTGAGTGCATATCAAATTGATTTTGCATTAAATGGGTATAAATAAAGGAACCGCATTCATGTTGATTGGAATTGATTGATTGTTTGTTTAGATTTCGCCAATTTATGCGAGCATCGACATGGTGGTAACGCGAACGTGCGTTTAGTCGCCTTACTGGAGCGTAGAGAATGAATGTACGCGCTGTGGTCGCATTCAATTTGACAGCGAATGCGACCACGTTATACGTGAAAGAAATTTGCGTTTTTCTTTTGTACTGGGAGAAAGTTTTCTTACATTACTTCTTACTTCAGTTTTGATGACCAGTACAAACGAGTATATAGTTACATTACATATGAGCAAAGCGTGAGGAACGAGTTATGTGTTTTATTCAAAGTCTGTGCTGTGCACGTTGGATGGCACACTACTGGAAATATTTAACATGGATCCGAGTGAACGTGTCTGGCTGGTCTAAGGTGGCTGCAAAAACTGGATAGATTTTGTAATCGGAAAAGCAAATGAAAGGAAAAGTGATGTGGTTCATGTAATCGGATGTTAGTTCCACTTCCGTTTTTTATAGTTTCAGGGAATGCATTTTAATTTGTCGCAATTAATTGTTAGAATTAATATTTTTAATATCACTTCTTTGACTGACATAATTTTTATTTGTTTAAAAAACAAAAATCGAAAGACTTAGACGACGAACTTCTTTTTAATAACATATAGTTAATTAACGTATTTTATTTTGCGCTGATTTATAAATTAAATGTAACACATTTTATTATAACTGCATTTTAATTATTAAAAAAAAAAATTATTTAATCAAAAGAATTAAGCGACGAACTTTTTTCAATTTAAAAATAATTAATTCACCCATTTAATATTAATTGCAATTTAAATTAAATCTAAAATAAGCATTTTATTAAAACTGCATTATACTGCATTATGATTTCAATAATAAAAAAAAAATTAAATCAAAAGACTTAAACGACGAACTTTTTTTTCATACACACAATTGCCTATTTTACATTTAATTCAATTTGAGCTTTTATAAGTACCACTGCCTTTTATTTTCATTTATTAAAATAATCCAACGTATCAAAAAAAGTAAAGTAAATAAGAAATTTGATGCATCTTTCGAGTAATAATACAAAAAGGGCCATAAAATGGAGAAAGTTGTTTGAAACGCAAAATAAAAAGACATAAATTGCAGATTTCCATGCAGTCAATGCAACTGCATACCACACATCATTGATCAATGTCATGAAATGCCTTATGTAGGATCATTCCTGTCTGCATTTTGGGGGCCTTTATCAGTTATGTAAATGAAATAAAATGCAGTTAACAAAATAGTAATTAAAATTTAAATTGACTTGTTGCCAAACTGATAAGTAATACATCAATTTCGTTATGTAAATTCTTGAAACTTGATGCAGTTGATGCAGCGGAATCGTAAGTCATCACAACACTGCACCATAATTATTAACTGAACGGAAAGTAATTAATTATCATTGATTTTCATCAAATTGGTAATCACCAAACTGTAACTGGTCACAAGCAATACAAGTTCACACGGGCCGGGCTGCAAACATCATAATTTACCCATTGTCTGTGGCCAGTGCAACACAAGGCCGCTGTGACACGCATTGAACTCTATAAACTCGCAATATTATATCAGCTTTATCTGGTTGTGGCCATAACTCTTCAATTACTGCCATTCGATAGCAATGCAAGTGCTTTTGTGTCGGGAAAACATGAAATTCAACAAATCGCATAAATCTGCATGGGTTGTGGCTGTGCCGCAGAGTGTGCAGGTTTTGGTGCACTCAGATGGAGTCTTGCGCTGATACACAATGTGATACGCTTGTAAATAATAAAAATAAAGATTAAGTGCGATTATTTCAGTTCAGATATACAAGGAGGGTTTTCAGTGCCTTTTTTTTATTCCACATTATTATTATTATTTAAACCATATTACATTGGATTCTTGAGTCAAAGCGTTTCTTTGTCTTCTTCATTGCGTGATATGCCTGCACATGCGCACTCTCTCAGCTTGTGGGCTCCAATCGAAATGCACGTTTTTATTGAACAATTGCAACATTGCAAGCGCACTTAAAATGATGTACACTGCTTTTTTTGCCAACGTGAGTACATACTCGTATAATAAATAAAGCGTTGACAAAATGGCAAGGTTTTCTGGTGGAGTCAATGCGTGACTTTTTATTTAAACTCTTCATATTATGGGTGCATAATAATAATTGCTTTTCATCGGTGACGTACTTTTGTACGAAATGAGGAAGGGAGATTATATTGTAATTAAATTGTTGTTTAATTGTTGTGAATTTTTTAAATTGTTGTGATTTTATACCTAGTTATTTTTAAGTGGTAGGCTTAAACATTTTATGATTTGTCTGTTGACAGATTAAGGAAGGGTCAGGCTTGTTTGTGATCAAAAATCATCACGGAAGTCGGAAAGCTGCTTAAAGATGGAGAAAAACTTTAATAGAATATGATCAATTTTACATACTTTTACAAAAGTTTTTTTTAAATAAATTTTTTCCTAATTTAAATGAAAAATTGTTGTACAATTGCTTCAATTAGTCTCCCGAGAATATTAAAGATTGAACATAAACATCATTACAAAAATATTTTAAATTATAAAGCAACAATAATGTCGTAGGAAGATTTAAAAAATTGATTTCAATCAATGTTAAATTCTTTGAATTATTCTGTATAAATTGTAATTTAAAATTTATGCAAAAATCATAATAAATTGACTCAATAAAATACTTCATGTTGTATTGAAATGACCAACACAATCCTTGTCGACTTATTTATTTCTATGCTGTAACAATATAATCGATTTGTCATTACCTTGACTGTGAGAGACACAACATCATTAATACTAAATTATCCAGTTAATGCAGCAATGTCACTCGCAGGAGGCCTGCCAATATTTCAATACCGGAATTATGCCTATTAATCAGTCTTAGACAGAGTGGAACTCGGTTGCTTGTCCAACACGTGTAAACTATAGACAAAAGCCCATGACAAATTTAAAGCGACTCATTTTCGGTAAAAAGACACGCGTAACAACCGAAATAGTGTACGTGAGTTTGTCACACAAAAATTATGATCTGCAGAGTGACAACAATAGAACATTTGGCAAGCACCAAAATGTCGTGGTCGTGGGAAAGACAACAGAGCAATATTGTGACAATTGCGTGTGGCTCAAGGCTAACAACCAATGTGTGGATTCAATTGCAAGGAATCAAGTTCCATGTCTCGTTTCCAAATGTCATCGGAAGAAGGTGTCACGCAATTATTTTTAATTAATCCTATATTAAATGTGTGTTTGTGTTGGCTTTAGATTGTTTATTGTCAAACAATACGCAGAATGGCATATTGTTTATGGGCGGAATGGAAAAATACCTAACGCAACATTAGCTTTAAGCCAAAACTCACGACTTCTGTGTTGGCACTTAATACCTCATTTAATATCATAGAATTTTCTTATTAATTCCAACTGCTGGCGCTTGTTAATCGCTCATTTCGCAGTTTCCTTTTCAATTCAGGTCACGCATTTTTCAGCAAAGTTAAATGCACACAGACACCATAAATACTGCACAAATAGTGCTGCAATCGCATGCGATATTCGTGGCTTTAAGTAGATATTAGGTAGCCGGTCCTTAAATGAGTTGCATTTGCAGCATTCACTCTCGCATTGTATTTGTGCCCACCGTATCAAATGTTATTGTAATGCGAAAATGCTGTAAAATGATCCTCCACGCCTCGTTGATTGTGACTGCCAGCGCAGTGCATTAACTTAATACGCTTGTGTTTTACATTTGCGGCAATTGCACTTGTTCTTCAAAATGCGTTCACTTTTTTCTTTTCCTCCCCAATGAAATAAAATAGCCACTACATTGTGGTTTGCCTAGAAGCAAAAAGTGCACAACTTTTGTAAATAAACTTATGCTTACACTAACCTCAAGAGTCGCCACATTATAACATTATTGCTGTATTATTTATTGTCCGCCGAGATTGATTATAATTGTTGTTAATTGGGTCTTGTTTAATGTTAGATCACAAAACCTCAACTCAATGCGGCTTCCATTTTCAATTGGCATTGCTGAAATTCAATGCAATTATATGCGTTTTGTTCTTGCAGGAAAAAAGGAAAACAACATCCAAACTAAATTATAATAAGATTAATTGCGAAAATAGTCAAACCGCCACAATGGATGATGTCTTCAGTGACCTTCATTGTGTGTAAATACACACATCACAGTTTTATGAACTCGTTGTGTGTACTTGAGTTCTTTTTGACAGATTGAGATGAGCTATCTTAATTATTCTAACGCAGCACGATTGAGTTGGCGGTTCCACGCCGTCAAACAACTAACGTCTTAAACACACGAGCATAATATTATTTTTTATTATATCGTACAAAAGCCATCAATTTGAATAACTTGAGTGTAATTTAAGTATGAGTAGATCTTATTTAATTAACGTGTGTGTGGATTTTCTGCTTTTTAAATGTTTTAATGGAATACTCACTGTGATGTTTGCAGGGTTTTAAATTTTTACATATTATGCATTTGAATTTAAATAGTGTCTAAAAATGTAATTCAACATGTCAGAATGCGTTTGATTAATTTCATATTTAAAATTGTTTTATATTTTTGATGTTAAGAAACCACCATTTATGTCTAAGACATTTTAAATAATTGTTTTTTAATTGTGGTTTTAAATTTGGGAACCTGTTTAATTTTTTTTAAATACAATGTCTTATTGAGATTGCAGGGAGAGCGAAGGGAAACTTTACAAGGTTTCTGAGACACAGAGAAGGTGGAGTTGAAATTATTCAAATAAATTTTTTTTAATTTCCTACAAAATATAAGTCTCATTGAGATTCTTTTGAAATGGTCTTTTTTTAGTTAATTATTGTAGTTTTATTTTTGATTTTGAGGTTAAGTTATCAATTGTTGCATATTTTATTGAATTTAATTTAAATTGTAGAGAAACATTTATGTAAATAAATAAATTAATCGCTTTTTGAATATTAAGGAGAATATTTGAGCTTTTTATAAAAAAAAAATGATTTGCAAATTATTCTGAATTTCTTAAAAAAAATTTAACCGGATTTCCGGCTTGACAAAATTAATATAATAATTATTTAAATATAAAGAGGAATATTTCAGATTTTATAAAAAAAACTGATTTACAAATTATTGTGCATTCTCTAATTAATCGTTAACCGGGTTTCCGGTTTTGCAAAATTGACGCTTTATACGAATATTACATCAAGCACGCCCTGTAAATAAATTGTTTTCATTTTATAAAATTTAACACAAAAAATGAAACAAAATTGCTAAAAAAATGCGCCAATTCCAGAAAATATTTCATCATCAAAAATAAATACAATTTTAAGCAATTGACAATCATTACTGAAGGACACATTCAAATATGTAATTGATTTTAAAATAATTAAAATAACATTTCATTGAAAATTGCGACATGCAACTTTCAACGCACAACATCACCTACAACCACCCCAATAAATGTAACCAACTTATTTTAATTGTGTTAAATGTATTCATAAGGCACCCATTAACTGAAATAATTTATGTTAATAGTCGCAACGATGTTATTCAAACAAATGCGCAACAAATGTAACTATTCAAACAAACTCCTTTTAACATTGTTTGCAATTAAATTCTGGGATTTTATACAGCTAATTCATTTTACTCCATTCAATTCTTGATGGATTTAATCATATGTTAATGTTTTCATGTATGTACGAGCACAGTTGTATGAAAATACTCGTAATGTATGGTTAGTTGGGTACTCAGTACACACTTAACATGCACGCGCCACACACATTATACTGAATGCCATCAGCGAATTCAGCATTGCGTTTATTCCTACAGCATAAATTGCGCATACATTTCGTATTATAATATGATGTTTGTTGAATCTTCAAGGCTGAATTACGTGCTACACATCAAAGAGATAATAAACAGCTGCGTTGTTGACTTGGAACTTGTATGAAAATATGACTTTCAGTAAATATTAAATCTTTGCATTTGCATGAAGATCGTTTTTATCTTCACAATATGACTTACTGGAGTCTTGTAATTTTAATACTGTTTTTACAAAGCGTAGAAAGACTTGTTTTACACCCCCGTGATTTCATTAAAACCTTGTGGTTTAAGTTTATAAATTTTTTCATGATATTTTTAGACAAGTTATCGTCAAAGAAAGTCCATGGTTTTTGCAAAAGCTGAAAGGGTTTTAATCATTTTAATTCATTAACGTCCCTTGTAGGCTTGAGATTTATTCCGGAATGTAATTTTTTTACTCCAGCTTAAACCTCCGTTAAGTCACTTAAGCTTTTTAATTCAATTTAAGTCTTTAACATTAACATTAGAAGTTATTTAACGTTTACCAATTTAAATTTAATTTTGTTTTAATTTCATTTTTTTTAATTATTTTGATTTACATATTAAACTATTTCAGATAATATTTTTAGGATTACATAATTCGTGTTATTTTATCCAAAATCGAAAGGAAATATTGAATTAATCCACACATTTAAAAAAACATTTAATAACCATTTAAAATCTCAGATGGTTTGTTTTGTCAATCACTTTATTGGTTTTTATTTTCTGCTATTTCTTTTAAAATCGAAAACAGATCAATAAATCAAACATGAAACCATCTTAAAAAAAATTAATCAAAAAAAGAACTCCCGCCACGATTTTTCCGTATCAAGATGTATTTTGCATTAAATGTATTTCCGCGAAAAAACAAATCCTTTCTCATTTGAGTTTTGACATTCAATAGAATCTATCCCGTCAACTTCACCATTTAAAAAATATTGTCGCTACACCACGCTCATGGTGTGCTCACGGAAGGCCGCTCTCCAACAATGCTTCCCATCCATCAGACTGAATATTATCGGGTGCCATTAATCGCACCACCATGTCACTTCTACACCAACTACAATGTAATGCGTGTTTGTACGATTTTAGAATGTGCCGCCACATAAAAAGTCGTCGCATCCATTTGGAAGCGATTGTTCTGCTCGCATTTTCTCAAGTATTCTCAATCATGTTCATGGTCGTTATAATAGATGAAACTACATCCATTAAAATTATACAACTTTATGTACGTGCGATTTATTTCCGTTCGCGTGAAATTCAATTAAATTACAAGTGAATTAATAAATATTTCAAAGTGCAAATAAAAAAGGCAAAAAGAGTCAATTGACGCCGGTGTAACAGCTTGGGAAGACGCAACGCTTTAAATTGACGATTATTTGAATAATAAAACGTCTTAACCCTGAACTAGTAATGGTTACGTTGAGATATCGGATTGAAAGTGAATCGTCTTTTATTTGCTGTGTGTAGTTGCGATCACTTGTTATGGAACAACTATTACTTTCAGCATGATGATGCTTTGGTTAAATTGGCATGTGACTTGGGTTTTAGTGATGTGTCTTAGAGTACCTTTTTTTTGGATGTAAATATTTTTTGTAATCAGGTTTTAGAGCGAGCGGTCATTCAACAAGAATTGATCGGTAACTTTTTTTTTATTAAATCTTTTTATTATGATGTTGTTTGGTATTATGTTACAATTATGGTAGTCTTCTTAATGAGAACTACATTCAATCTTGTTATTATGATTAGTTTGATTTATAAAAGGGTTATGAAATCTACTTCTACCTGTCGGGAATCCTCGTCAGTAAAATTCTTGACTTGCAAAAAAGAATCGTTTAATTTTTTTGGAATCAAATGTAATCTCTTTTTAATTATTTTAACACTTAAAATAATTTTTTATTGCAAATCTTCAAATATTTTCTTTCGCAATTTTTTGACCTTTCAATAATGACTTTAATATTAAATTTTTAGACTGAGAATAAGACACTTAGTGGAGTTCCTCAAATAAAACTAAAAAAGTGAAATAAAATAAAGAAAAACTAATTTTACGGACCTTGAAATAAAAATTGTAAATATTTTTAAACCTTAAAATGCAAAGAAGTGGTTGAGCTCAAAATCTCAATTTTTCTCAAAATAATAAAGCCTTAATTCAAATAAATTTGATTTTTATAAATAATGATAAAATTAAAAGTTTACAGTAAATGCAAATTGCTTGCAATTTTTAATCCTGTATTTTTCATAAAAAAAAATTTAAGATGGAAATTGTGTTTAAACTCTTTCACGTAAAAAATATAAACATGTTGCCAATAATATTAAATGAATGTTAATTTACGTAGTTCGACTTACAGTACACACAAAATACGAATGCTTAAGAAATGGTTGAGGAATAATTGCGCGGCGCTACGCTAAAACGCCGCACAATGGACGATCAGTGCGATCGCAGACGACGCTATAATGTACGCGACGCAGAGAGTAAAACGAAATGCGCGCCGCATAGTATGGATCTTCAAATCACTGCGGTCGACTGCGCAACACTGTGTGGATTAGTTGAGCTCGTGTCGCCACCGCGTTTGTCACGTTTTTAATAAACACCACGGTTTCAAAAATTTCTATTAAAGTTTTACAGACATTGAGTTCATTTTAAAGAACAATTTAGTTTAGTGAGTTGAAAAAAAGAAATTAAATTAAATTATTTAATTTATTAAGAGGTGTGATAAAAATCTACAATCAAAAAATTTTTTTTTAATTGAAAAATATTTATATAATAAAAAGGCAAACAAATTGTGAAAAACAAAAAGAGTTTTTTAAAATCAAAAACGAAATCGTAATTGAAAAGATCAATTATTTTGTATTTATAGAAAACATGCATTACCTTGAATAACAACTCATCTATCATCATTTGAAAATCTGTTATTAAAATATTTTAAAAATAACATTTCCTTGGCATTGTGTTAATAATTGAACAAACCATGGGAGCGTGGTCCCCATAGTGAATTGTGTTTATCCTCAAGTCACTCATTCACACTCGTAATTCTTAATCAAAAACATTGCATCAACTGTAATTGACATAAAACTCATGACAATTTAATTCAGTTTAAATTATTTATTGTAACGAAAAAAAAAGTGTGAACATTAAAAACAAAAGACTTAAGCGACGAACCTTGAAAAATATTTCAATGCAATTTACACATTTAACTCAATTCCACCGATCATTAGTTTTAATTGACATCGTCTAATTAACAATGTTTTTCAGCATGGCCTGAAAGTCTCATTTTATTCAATATCATCTAACACACCGTGCATACCAGCACTAATGAGATAAGATGAGTTGTGAATTATTGTGCACTTATAATGTTCAGTGAATGCGAAATCACACGCAAATGACCTTATACTTCAAAGATAATCATTAGTCGCGCGAGTAAGCTTGTCATAAAATGCTGCGTTGGTTGCACTTTATAGTTAAACACGTCCAAAGGAATTGTTTTCATTCATTCATTTTGGTATGCACATTTTAAATTGAGAGCAAATTCTATCATCCGTTTTAAGCACTTAACCGTTTGTACATCATAAAATGCATTCTAACACACATTTTGTTTGCCTTATTTAAGCGTTAAAGTATGTTTATATTGTGGTGTTAATGTGATTCTCATCGCAGTCCCTGTTGCACCAACAATTTAAAGTGTTTTCAGTGTTTTGTTGTATTTTTTTAAACTAAGAAAAAATATATAAAATAATTTAAAGTTGCACATAAGCTTACAAATTGTAACCCATTTTAGATGTGTCAGTGAACATTTTTTTTGGATTAAAAATTCCACGAAAGCAGATACAAATTGCCTCCAAGATGGCCATCAGATTAAGCTCACCCGTGGTAAGTGATAGTAAAGTTGTTAATAAATTGTTCGTTTGCAGAAATTGTTTTTAGTTCATAATTTTTTTTGTGCAATCTTTCTTTAAAATGTGTTGGTTTTCCTAGAATTGGCCAAAAATTTTGGTTTTTAACGGAAATCAAACATTAACTAGTAAATACATTCAATGCTGAATAATGGTACAGGAAGATGCAAGTAGCCTTGCTGCATTTAAATGAGGAAAATAAACAATAGTTCATTAATATTGATTAATTCTGAAAAATATGTTTTTATTTGTGGTTAGATTGCTGGTGGGTGTAACTTAAAATGTTAATTAATTTCATAAATTTCCGAATTATATTTGATGCGGTCACACATAAACATTTAAAAGCAATAGTTTTTTTCTTTGAACTTGGATTATTGGCAATAAATAATTCACAATGAGTTTTGTTTTAAAATTAATTTAACTGCAATTTTTTAAATACAATTTTGAAGACAATTTAATCTTAAAAAAATTTTGTAAGTTTTTTTTATTATTACAAATTGCAATATAAATTACATAACATAAAAAAAAACACACACATCGCCCCAAGGGCTTCTTTCTTGCCGCGATAATGCAATGCAACATCGATTGCAGACAAATTTAAAATGTATGTATTCTGTTTTATGCTGCACAGCCGCGTATCTACACCAAAGCATCAAACCAACAACTTGCTCTCTCAATTGTCTGCTTCGCTAATCTTCCAATAAAAAAATTTAAAAAACAACAAAAAAACCACGCCGCCAGTTGAATAGCATTTTGCAATACTTCCCGCTAAATGCAGCAACCGCACTCAAGATATTATGTATCTCGAGGTTTTACAGCATTTCAGCTGTGCATAAAAATAGTCAAAAGCAGAATACCCAAATAAAGATTGCCCACAAAGAGTGCAGCCCAACAAGCAGCAACAAAAAGCTCGCCGGCATGTGATACTGATTTTCATGTTATGCGAATTCCATTTTGGCTGCAATGGAAATTTCAAAATTTTCTTCGCTCATTGGGAAACATTTTTGCCATTCCAAAAGTGACGAGGTTGCAGCGCCTTGCAATGTGCCCCGACCATTAGCGATGCAGGTGATGTGAGAATGTTCATCGCATCAAGCTGCAGCACACGGGGAGACAGAACAATCAACCAAAAATGTGACGTAAATGGTGATGTTGTTTATTTTAGTTAAATTCGGCCAATTTTTGGGATTTTGATTTGAGCAGCTGCTTTACTTCGTTGTCAGTGTTTTTTTTTTTGGAAAGATTTTATTTCGTAAAATACATCAAATTACAAATATTTTAACTTGAATATCTAATTATAAATAAAAAATATTTTAAAGCTGTTTTTAAAAGATTGCAATCCTTTACATTTTTTTTAAATATAATATTTGTGTAGATTTTTTTTTCTTTGAAATATTTTTATTTTTTTTATTTTCGAAAAATGTATTTTAAAAAAAAAAATTTTAAGAATGTTTGTACTTTTTTGATAAAAAAGAATACAACATTTAAAAATATTTTATAAATCCACATAAAAAGGGCTGTTGCAAAAGAAATTGTAATTGTACAACCATTACGTCGCGTCGATAGGGAAGTAAAAAAATATCATTGCAACTTTGTTGCATTATCTCTGTTCAATCTTTAATCCACTATTTCATCTCACCCTTTTTTCATGAGATAAAATTCTTCCACAAAGTGCCACAAAAATACACACGATGGCATTTTACAACTGAAATTTAAAGTTTTTTCATTTTCTGTTTAAATTGATTGAATTAATTAATCCGATGATCTCTTTTTCAGTCGACTGATGGATTCCCAAATTAATTTTAATTCATTTAATTTATTCTGAATTGTTTTGATTACTTCATTTTTGGATCAAAATGTTGATGTCCTTCGCTTTAAGTAACGCACAAAATATGCAATTAAAAGTGACAATTCAGAGACAGTCTCGTTTCTCCTTTGATTTATGGTGGTTTTCCAAAAACGAAAAAAATAAGGAAAAAACCCCAACACATTTTGTATGCAACACCACCCTAATTTGATTAAAAATGTTCGCCAATAATTATGCAACACGCAGTAAATCAATTTAGCTGCGTAAGTTGTCGCGCTTGTTGCAGTTAAATATTTGCATTAAACGTGCGTGTTGAATAGTGCGCGCGGTCGATTAATACAGCACCTTTTTCAATTTGGGTGTCACGATTAGGCTGTAAAGTGACACACAGTTGAGATAGAAATCGTTGATAAATTTTGTTGGAATCAAAATTGGTTGCGTTCAAGTAAATTAAGTTTAATTATGGTTGTTGAAATTAATTTAAAGACTCAAAAATTGAATAAATCTAATAAAGCCAATCAGGTTGTTAGCGTGAATAGATTAAAAATTAATTGTCATTTAATTTAATTTAATCAATTAATTGATTTACCAACATTTATTTTAAATTTTTTAAAGCTTCCAAATAAAGTAAATCTAGCATTCCTAAACAATAAATATTGTGTCTAAGTTAAATAGAGCAAATCATTGTGTAAACATCACACAAATCAAGCCCTTTAATGGGCCTACTTCCTTAACCCATTGTTTCAGTGGCAGCCCCCATCTTTTAAAGTAATCGATATTGTTTCAAAATAATTACTCAATTGACAAACTCAATGTAAAATCGACTTAAATGCGCGTCCCAGTCCCCAAAACGCGTGACTTAAATATAAAATAAAAAATAAAAAACCCAAAAAGAAAATGAAAACCCCAACGTAAAACCATTACGTGACACCGCAGTATTTGCTTTACAAACTTCATTTAATTGGCATAAAATCGACACACACAATATGGCACCGGAATCACACCAATTTCCAATAATAAAAATGCAAAAGCCACTCACGCCAATATTATCCCATCAAAATGTGTGTACAAAATCAAATTAAATTATATTGATCGCATTCATTTTGACTGCCGGCAAACTGAACTTTAACAACGACAATGAAAATAAACAACACTGCATTTATTGACGTGCCAAAGTACAATACACGGCCGATGATGCACCGCATAATAGTAATAATAAACGTTACGTTCAATTATGCAACGCAGCGGTTTAACTATTGTCTGCAGACTGCACATTGTTTGAAGATGTGAAAATGCATGATGCAGCTGTCGTTATATTGTGCACAATATGGCAAATGCGCCGATGTGAATGAGGATGCTAATGGGCTATTTGATTAGCTTTTTTATGAGGCCTTCACTTTAAATCTAAGCCGGGTTGACGTGATACAGCACGCCGGATGACTCATAAATGCGGTATAAATTATGAGCATCAGTCAAAAGAGCTGCGATTAAAATTGTATTGTTAAGCCTATTGTGTCGTCGTTGTTTACAATAATTATTGCGTTTGGGGAGAATAGAAGAATCACGATTTATTATAATTTAAAATAAGTAAACAAAAAATAACTATAAATAAATATGGGTAATAATAATTATTGTTATTATGCTTGTGACATGTTCTTGATTGTTTTTTAAGTAGTTAGTTAGTTGCAAATTACGTCATACGTCATTTGTCACGCTTGTGGCTTTTTAAGACGCGTGAAGAAAATTGTGTTTTTAAATAGTGTTAATGTTAATAATTGTAAATGTTTTTCTGTTTTCTTATAATGTTTAACCATAAAGTTAACCAACTGCTTACAGGATGTCCTTAAATGTCAGATTATGTGTTTGTAATAATTAAAAATTCCTAGAAGATTATTGATGCGGTTAGATTTGAAAAACATTGTAAAGTATGCTGGAATTACCCAGGCAGGAATTAAGCTTTAGTGGTTTTATATTCCTAATGTTTAATTACTTCTTATACTTCCGCCTTATTTTTGAGTTTCACGATATCAAGTATCTTTTAATTTAAAATAAAACATTTATTGTGTCATCAATTTCTTAGAATTTTAAGTTATTTGACAATTAAATTGAATATAAAGATAGGAAAAACCAAATGTTTGTCTATGAAATTTTTTTCTCGCCTTTTTGCACAATGTTTTTAATAATTTTGATCTAAAACATATTTTTTTATGAATAAGACCTTAAAAATAATTACAAAATCATTTTTTTTTTAAATCAAAAAGAAAAATCTTCATTTGTTTTCAAATCAATCAAAAAAAATTGTTTAAAATCAAAACAAGAATTATAAAAACTTAATTTTTTCATATATTAGAAAATTTATTTAAATTTATAAGATCTTAACAATTGAGGAATCTCCAATACAAAATCAACGACTCAACGTGACGATCCACAAAAACTGCCGGTTCACACACAATTTTTCTTTTTGCATCAAAGGTCGTCGACCAACCAATTGTTTTCATGTTCATTTTGCAAATTGCAAATTCATCTCCCGCATATTGTTGCAAAACTAATCCGCACAAACAAAAAGCTCCACACTTCATCATCGTGATGAGCACTCACTTTTATGACGCCTAACCTTTTGACCAAGCAAGTATACTCGAGTGTAAGCTTTAAAGTATCGCAACCATTGCAGACTTTTACGCCTTTCTTTTATCGCATTTCCTCCAACCATAAAATGCCCGAACACTTATTACACTGTTAAATGTTCGACGTGAGCATAACTTCAAATTGCGGCAATTTAAATTTGATTACTCATTTCGCACTCCCACTGAACTATTTCGTTTAATTGGCCAATTATATACTTTGTGGTTAAATGAAGTTGTTTCAATGTTTTATGCAAAGTAATGTTTTTCCGCACCGGTTTAAATTGACACCATCGAAAATAGAGTTCGCTTTTTCTCTTAAATATTGTAATGCAAATTTTGAATTTTGCTTGCATAATTGGTAAACTTTGGCTATTTAACTAATAATAGGGTTTTTTATGCTTGGACTGAATGTGGTGGTAATGCATTTTCTCTTTTTCAACTCTGCATTGATTGAAAAGTGCAAGGAAAGCAGTAGTTGCATTGCAATACATTTAAAAAATGGAACTTTTCCGTGTCACAATTTGCATTTTTTTTTTCTAAAAAAAGAAAGAGACTTCAATATTTATGTTAAACATTCTAACAAGTTCCGCATTTAAAACTGAATTTTGCATCAACTTCTTCTCACACTATTTCAGTAGCCTTTAACTTTTAAGCTTCATGTGATTTATAGGAAATGTTAACCACTGCACTTAATGAGTTATTAAAATTTTTAAATTATGCTTAGTTTATTATAAGGCACAACTTGATGCCATTTTCGGTGTTATTCCATTTGTGACATTTATGGTTTTGTTTATATGCCCCAATTGTCCTTCAATTTAAACTTTTACGCTGGCGAATGTAAATGTCATGGCGCTTTTGGAAATGAGATGAAAACAATTTAATATAAAACAATCTTCAATAATAAATTGCTTGATATCTATTATGCGTTATTTTTTTGGGGGAAATACACAATTGTGGGCAGATTCAACTTGAAACAAATAAATCATTTATATAGTAATTTATGATTTTAGGTGAACATTTTATGAGAAATTGAGGATTTTCAAAATATCTTAGAAACAGTTATTTTTTCTATATAAAAAAATTGGAACATATTACTTTGTCTTAAGACGCATTCTTACGATTACAACTGACTTAACATTTTTCTAGAGGACACAATTATGATTATAATAATTACAGTGGCGACATTTTTGAATCATTATTTCGCCTGGTTTCAGGAACCATATTTCGTAAACTATAAAAGCAATAAGTTAAAAAATAAAATATTAAATTAATTTTTATCTTGTTAACTGAACCAATCTAAAAAAAAATCTTTAAAAACGCAGAAACTCGTTTTAAAACCTCTGATGGAACAAAAGTTTATTCTGCATTTTAAATTAGGCTTAACGAATTTCGAAGTTTCAATCGTTTTAATTAAATATTACTTAGAATATGAAAAAATGGGCGACTTTACATGCCTAGCAGTTTTTAGTTTTTATGTATTTTATATTAAATTTGGACCCTTATAAATTGTAGTCATATTCTTAAATGTTGCGAAATAAACTCGAGTCATTTTCGGAAGCTTTTGAGGCCCGGTTAATAATGTCTCATTCAAGAATAGCGCCCTTGGTAATACATAATTAATTAATATTACGTACATCAATAATACTCTTAAGTTTTAATAAAAAATTTAAATCAATTTAAAACGCACATCTTATATTAATAAAAACAAATATAGTCTCAATTTTCTAAGTGCAGTAATTACGTATTTTTACTGACGCATTTTAATGGCACTAAAAGAAAGAAACAAAACTATTTCAATTTAATTATACAAAGCAAAGGTGGATGTACTTAGTAATGACTTAAAATGGATTTGTGCGAAATGTTACAGATTAACCCAATGCAGTGTTGCAACAAAGTCAGAATTGTTTTGTAACAGCCTTCAGCATTTTAGCAGTAATTTACATAACCATTTCCATTACCTGTATTTGTCAATAATTGCTTCAAATTATTCATATTTATGTATTTAGAATAATTCTGATATTGGTAAATTAAGCACGAATTAAGCAGAAGTCTGCATGCTACTGAATTAAGAATAATTTAAATTTCGTACTCCAAAACTATTCGTGAATGAACTAGATTTTGTTTAAATAAGTTAATTAAAATCAAATAATTACATACTTAATAGTGAATATTTATTTTTAAGTAGCACTAACTGTCAGATAAAGCATTTCACAGTAGGAGTTGACTTGAAAATAAAAATGTGCATAATTTAAATTCATCAGACCGAAAGATAAAAGGCAACAAAATTGAATGAATAAATTACCACCACATAAATGAAACCAGGTAAATTGCATTTAATTAAATTACAATATTTAATTGTTGCGATTGTGGTGCACGCTTGGAGCTCTTTACAAAAGCCTTATACTTATTCATTGGGCCTATCGCGATAAGATTACGAAAGCATATTCGCGTTTAATCGTCTCACACAAGCTCGCAGCGCTCTTTGTTTTCGAATATTATACGCCCATTTATCATCTTCTGGCAGCTGCACATTTCACGAACTTTTCACAAGAGATCGCTATCAGTCTGGCATGAACCTCTGTGAGTGAGGTAATGAAATCAACCAATGTTCAATGCACGATAAGACTGTGGAAATCAACACTGAATTGTTGTAACAACTATTTTAAAGTGGATAATGTTTAAACACAACTGTTAATAAGTATTAGGTAATGCATTTAACATCATTTGCAGTACTATTAATACAATTTTTATGGTATTTTTATTGCAATCATGGTAAATGATTCGTTGATGCTTTTCTGATACATGAATACTACATTTAATTTAAATACGTTAACTTCTCTTTGAATAATATTAATGCAATCACATTAAATGAATATGCAAAAACTTCCCAGAACGTGTGTGTTAAGTGCCAAAACAACCTTCGGACCATTATTACACGTGCCCATTAGCATAAAAGTGATTGCATTTGATAGCAAAATAAATACAATTCACAATCAAGTTCATGATTGACACTTTTCGATTATGCCGACGTTTATGCATTATACGAGTACCCATTCATTATCATGTCGTTCTGAAATTGATCTTCTTGAATTGGAAATGGAAGTTAATCGACATGGCGTCATAAATCAGTTGGCAATAAACTATACGGTGCGGTATATTGCAGTCGGGCAAAGTTTTGACTTGCACCATGTTATTATGACGGCAATTATGTGTATGGCGGTCTTTTGTGGTGGACACCTCGATATCATGGGAACGTGTGAGATTTAAAAATGAATTAATGTTTTAAAACCGGCTCCATTAAATGACTTTTTTTAATGTTTAAAAAAACTACTGTACAAAAAAATTCGTTGTTAAAATATTAAATTCAAAAAGTGTGCATTAAAAAAATTATTATTTTAGCTCAAAAAATCAATTTACTTTAAAATTTATAGAGCAGACCATTTCAGCAATTCACTTTGCGCACAACAATTGTCATGGCTCCATAAATACCATAAATATTTATCAGAAATCGATTTTTGCAATCATTTCTAATTTCTTTTCCACGAACTGCTACTTTTTTAGCGGTTTTCGCGGCTTATTTTCGCATTTCCCCTATTTCATTTCCAGAATGTTAATAATTAGGTTCGTGTGTAAAATTTCGCAGCTCATCAGATTTACAGTTTTAACCTTATTAAATCCCACATCCACTCGATCGTGTCAATTTTTAAATATAAACATTACCGCGGAAAAACTGCGAAATTTTTATCTAGAAGTTTTTTACTTATTAAAAATCTATTGACGCAATTAGAAATTTTACAATTAGTAAATTTTTTTTTACGAACCGCGATTTTTTTCGGGAGTTTTTTAGATAACTAATATCATTGCAATAAATCAATGTCAACGCAAAATAGCTCAAACATTTTAAATCCATTAATTTTTCTTAAAGTAACATTTTATAAATTAGCAGATTCAGAAAAATTGTCAAGGTCAATTATTTTAGAATAGTTTGATTGACTTTTCAAGGTCAAACCCCTTGTTTTTGAAACGTTGCTACAAAAAACAAAAATATCAATGTTTTAAGCCGCTCTAAAGTTCCACATGATTCTCCTTGTCATGTAGATTTTTTATTTTTTTTATTAATAAGTCTCGGTGATTACATATTTACGGTTTTTTTCTTCCTTTGATTGATTTTTTCTTTTATTGATACCTTTTTTTCTCACATGCTTTGTTGTAAGTAGAGAAGCGTCCTGAAATTACTGTTTTTTTCTCTTCGTCAGCAAAACCTTCTTTAATTATTTTTTCGTTTATTTTTAACAAAATTTCTTTAACTTATTGCATTTCCACTGTATTACTTTGTTTGCATTTCATTAAGTCAATTTCTTTTATCATCAAAGTATTGCAGTCCATTGTGAAATTAAATTTTAAATCCTTATAAATCAATTGAAAGAAAATAATTGATGTAATGCAAACTGTAATTAAAATAAATTCATGTGCGTAATTGTTCCCATAAAGATTTGCGCTGAAATTACGATAATTATGGAGTATCAGCGCTCGCATCTCATAAAACTTTAATGTGAAACAATATAAAAAACACCACATTAATAACAAAAACCTTTCCCTTCTTGCAGCATCACAGCACGCACATACTGCTGTGCATAATGACAGTATTGCTGACAAGTGCAGCCGGCATTCGCGTTGACTGGAACACAAATAAGGGTCCGATTGTGCCAGCAGTGCCAACGCCACAACCAATTCCACAGCCGCCATTCCGCAGCCCAGCGCCAGTCTGGGAAGAACAAAACGATATACCCAACCCCAATCCATATACGTAAGAATTATTAATTTTTTTGCTGTTAGATTAAATATTTTACTTTCATTTTTTTTTATTTCAAACTATTTAATGCGCGACACAGATATGTTGCCCCACCTCCATCACGTCCCAAATACAACAACTACGAGTGGCAGAAACAACAAAACAGCTACCAATGGGTGCAACCAACAACTGGTCAAATTCATCAACATCAATCTAACTATAATAATCAAGTCATTGGTCATCATCCCAATGATGTTAACACCCAAGTGGTGCCATCCATCGCCATCAAGTACATTCCAAATGTTGGCAATCAGTATTATGCAGTTGTTCCCAAATATTACAAGATATATTATGTCAAGAACAACGAGGATGTCTACCAAAAGTATAATGACAAAGTTAACGGCAAATACAATCCCAAGTACAAGAAGTACAAGAACTACGAGAAGGTCAAATACATTCCCGTGCAGTTGGTAAGTCGACTTTGTCGTTTTTATTTATTTTTGTGTTTTAACCGCAGAGATTATAATTGGATCAGTTTAGCGTGATAAAATGCGCATGCAAGAATTGATTTTCATTTTGCTGATTGAAAACAGATTGCTATATTATGCTGAGAAACGTGTTTCTTTCACTGTTTTACAATTGAATGCAATTTAATTCATGTGAATTATTAGAAAGAGCATTGAAATCAAGTAACGGTTTGTTTTATGAAGAGAAAACTGCAGTTTAATGCACTTTAATGCATTTTTTAGTGCGTTCTTATGTAATATAAAAAAATCTAAACATCTGAGTATGTATCAATGAGTAGGAATCAATTACTGCGAAATTTTTCACGGATTTCGCGGTTCATAAAAAAAATTTAATTCTAAAAATTATTGCAGAAATCGACTTTTTTAGTGTTTGATTAGTAAAAAAACACTTCGCTAAAAATTCCGCAACTTATTTCGATAGTGTTTTTGACGATAAAAATATTTAAAGAAGTGATAACATTCTTGAAGTAATATAGACTAATTTTTAACGCGAAAATGAATCCCGTAAAAAATCTCAGTTCGTGAAAAATATCTAATTTGAATAGTAATAAATTTATCATTGTTTGTTTAGCAAAACACACATCGCGAAAAATTCCGTGATTTTTTTCGGTAACGTTTCTAAAACAAACACTTTCGGGTAATTTAATTGATTTGAAAAAAAATTTGAAATGTAAATTTTGATAATACATTTTGAACCTAAAAGCGAAGCTCTGATAATCACCAAATTTTTAAATGTATTTTTGTTAAACGCACTGATATCTCAGCTAGTTTCTAAATAACAAATTGTGTTCTCAAAATGACAGTTTAACTCAATTTGTATAAAATGATTATTAAATTTAAAAACGCTCAATAAAATTAAAACCCCGGAAATGTAACAAAAATTAATAATAAAAATATTTTTAAATTTATAATTGTAACAACAAATTCAAAAAATATTATTTTATTTCACAAAACGTGATCAAATAATTTAAATTTATCAAAACATCCAAATGAAGCACAATTGTTTTTATTTCTCCAATTAAATATTAAACCACAACACCTCACATAGTTTTGATGTCTTTGAGAATCGCTGTGTTATGTTTTCGCAGCTCAACTGAAGATGCTCTACGCCACATGACTAAGCAAAACACACCAAAAAATAACAAACTTTTTGAAGACGCACATCGCGGCGTATTATTTTTGGCCGGTCTCCGCCATTTCCTCAAAGGTCATTACAAGCGCGAAGTGAAAATAACATTTAATGGTCCATCACTTTGAATGATGCCCGCGAGGCATTTTCATTTCAATTTTATCCCCTTGCGCACTGTTTAGTCTCAACTCTTTGTTTTGCTTTCATTAAATTATAAGTCTTTATAACGTACGTGAGAGACTTCCGCGCAGCGCTCAATGCGAATTGTACAACAATTTGTTTATTATATGGTCGGGAATTTAACCACGCAGCAGCGCTAATAAGGAAAATGAATTGCGCAATGAAAATCAAAAGTTATTGCGCCGTTGTGAAGGTCGCGATGTTTTAATCACGCAAAGAAGATGATTTTTTTTTGTGATCATTTTTTTATGATTTTTATGAAAATGATAAGCGTTGCAGTTTTATTATGATTGCAGTTTTTTATTTATTTTTATTAATAACCGCATTTAAATTGATTTGTTTTCAGAACGTTCCTGTGCAAAATCAGAAATTCCTTTACAATAAGGCCAGTTAGTCAATCAGTGCTAAAGGAGGGAACCATTCAACATTTGTTTTCTTGTGTGGAAAAATCGTAAGAAAATTAATTAAAAAGGAAACTATAAAATAATAAAAATTGTGCCGTTCACTTTTAACTATACTCATTGGAGATTAACTAATTTAAAATTTTAATGAATTTTCTGAAAAATTCACTCAACAATTCGCAAAATTGTACATAAATGTATTATACAGTTTGTAAATAAATAAAGAGACGCTGTAAAAATTATCATTACGTTTTGGCATTGTTTTGTGCGATTCTCTTTCTGTATTTCAGACTTAATTAAGTGACGCTGTTTAGGTTTCCTGCCTTTTGTATGGAATGATGGAAAAATTAAATGAATGGTAATAGAGTTTAATTATAATACCAGAATGTCAATGGAATATATTTTATGGAATGGAATGGGGAAATGAAGACAATTGTCGACGTTTATTCATCATAATTAGAATACCTTTCAGCATTAAAATATGATCTTGTCTGAACTGCATTCATGAAGTAGATAAGCTGTTTAAAAACCCAGTTATTTTATTGCAATTTAAAGTTATTTTCCTTCTTAAAAAATGTTTATATTTGACACAAAATTGTAATATTGTGTGCCTTGATTTTAATTTATATTTCCAGGATTAAAGCTGTGCAATTTAAGTCAACATTTGAATAATATCAACTTGTGTTTAAAACTATTGTTTTTTGGATTACAAATAGTTACAGAATTTATATACTAAAACTATACTTAATTAGGACAGGTGCTTCCGATCATCAGCTACAACATTTTATAAAAAAAATTACGAGTTAATAAAATAATTTTAATGAAATAAGTTTAAATACAAAAAAGGATTTGAAACCACTAATTGGCATAAACATCAACTATAAATTATGGCATTTAAGGTTAATGCCATTTTAAATAAAACATTTTCCAAACAAAAAACCATCCATATTAACTTGGATCAGGCATTAGATCATCCAATTATGCATTAAAATTATACACACGTTGGCAATGTTTCTATTTATTAACAGCAAATCAAATTAATAATGCTCATCAGCCTTCAGCAAGTGAATAGCTTTGGACTTAATCCACTTGAATCAACTTTCAAAGCCAATCAAAGACGCACCGCATAACGATTGCAACTCTTAACACCACCACATTGTATGCGTTGCACAACCATGAGACACACCATCACTTAATCTCTCACATTGAGTGCATTCAGAAAACCACCTTCCCGAATTATTTATTCACATTAATGTACAATTTTAATTGCTTTGATTATGGAGGTGCAAAAAAATGAATTCAAAACAAATATTTGATTGAAAACAACAACATCGTCGTGGTCAATGCGGCGAAGGTCTCGAGACAGTCCCACAATGTGATTGAACTCTCATGTTTGTTTACAAAAATGTTTAATCATGACAAAAAGTGCTACTGCACAACGACGCACGTTCTGATTGAAGGTCATCGAAATTGTTTACAAACCTTGATATAAAATTGTAGTGCAAATACAAGCAACCCTGCAACAAAGTATAATTTGTTTATGATCCCTCTGTGTGTTCATCTTTGAACTCCCAGCGGCCAGCCTCCATGCTGACGCAAGAAACCTGAACTGTTTCAAGTTCTTATTGACATCGGGCGCCTGCGAATTGAAACCGCTGCCCATATTTGTACTCGTTTGAATGCATTTATTGGAATTTTGTTGCATTTTCATAAATTATTTTTGTTGACGGGTGCAACAATGGCAATTGCAGTTTAATGCAGGAAATGTTATGGCGATTGTTGACAAAGCGTGTTAATTAATATATTGAGCAAGAATTCTGGAAAACAAACTGAATAATATGTGGATTGTGGTGAGGTAGATAATTTATTGTGGATGCGGAAAGTATGATTGAATTTCCTGCATTAACAAACAATTTAATTGCATTAAGGATTTAAATAAACTGTAGACAATTTCGGAAGATGTTGTTGAGTTTAAAAAATTTTATTTTAAAAATTGTTAAAGTATTACAATTGCAGATTTCGTGTCACGTAGCAATTATAATCTTTACTGTTTCTTCAAGTAGCATTTTAAGGTAAGTTGAATTATTTGTTTTGAAAAGGAATCCTGGCTAGATGGTTAAACTGAAGTTTCTCTAGAGGTCTTAAATAAAACAGAATAGTTTATCTATTGAATAAAAATTAGAGTAATTGTAGATTTCAGCCAATTTGTTTATTATTTTTAATTTTTTTCAGATTTTAAAATTTCTGGAGTATTTTAGTTTTAGGAGTTGGACATTTAAATAAATTTTTGCAATGGTTTAACGCAATAAATGTGTTTAATTATCAAGAAAGTCATTATAATGAATTGAAGCCAATCTCCATTTTCGTTTCTTTTTACTTTAAAATTTATTAACCATTTCTAAGATCCTAAAACAAATTCTTCAAAAAACAATTATGCTGTAATACGACCATGAAAAAACGGACAACAATACGTTTCAATTTAAAACCTACTAATTTACGACCTACCGTGAGTTATGGGGTCCACAAAAAAATGTTTTTGTTTGAAGAAATAATTTTTTTTTAATATAAAAACGATATTTTCTATAAAAAGACAAAATCACAGAATTTCTGCACTGACTTTGCATTAAATTATTCATCCACCTTCTGCATTGATTTTTACAGAAACGTGCATTACTCAAAATTGCAAAATACATAAAATTAACCCCCGCATATTTACATGGCACGTAATTTGCAGCATAAATTAATATTTACAAAATTTTTCTCGTGACCCTTAAATTTTATTGAAATTCGCTTCCTGTAATTACACCCTTCAAGTGGATTGAACATTTTCAATTCCTTAATTCAAACAACGTAAACACTGTTGCGTATAGCAACAATCTCCGCTCACCAAAATGCATAAACAATGTGAATACCTCAACGCAGCCAACTAACTATTCATCACGATCTCTTCATTACAATCGCCGATACTTCATAATTACACTAATCAAATCAGTGCTTTCAAAATTCACCTAATTCGGCGGTTGCGCCTCTCCTCATTTACTGAATTGAGGAACACAACGCAAAGTCTTTGATATTTGGCGAATATGATTAATGTATGTAATATTGATTTGCAAGGCAATGTGAAAATTTGTTACATTGTCAGGATCGTCCGGTTTTTATTTCACAAGTTTGAAAATTTGCCAGATATTTGAGTGTTTTATTAATTTAAAAATTACACGTTTTGTTTTGCGGTGTTGATGCTGTAAATACAATTTAAAAGGTGAAAGATATTTTTGCAATGTTTTTGCAGTCAGTTTCAATGAACTTTTATTATTTTATGTGTGGGGAAATGTATTGTATTTCCTCTAAATTATTATTTAAAACTAATTAAGTTTCATACAAAATCTTTTTTTTTGTTAAATCAAATTGTTTTAATAGTCGATGAACTTTGAAGCTTCATTTTTCACAAATTCATTGCCAAAAGTGTTGCACTTTTTTTAATTTGGTAGTTTTAAATCGATTTGAATTGAGCTTTTAATTGATTTCAAACTGACTGAAAATTGTAGTTAAAGGTTCGTCGCTTGTATTGAAATCTTTCACTACAATCTCTTTATTTGTTTGACAATTTAAATTATTTTTCAATTCTTACAGTGAGTAAATAATAAGGATAAACAATAAACACTTATAATTAATCATATAAAGCTTTAAAATCTCTGATTTAACCATAATTGGCGTGAAACATGATAGACATCTTTGTAATCCAATTAAGTAAGTAACCAAAGAATTTAAAACAAAACAAAGCGTTTTATAAAGCCGCCCGATTAAGACCTCCGCATGCGTAACCTTATCACAAATTTCGCGCCTTTTAATTACGCGAATATGCGTATAAAATCGAGTTTCACCTCTTTTTCGCCCCTTTATCTTTAATTACAATTGTGATTAATCTGCACCAACGAACCGCATAGAATTAAATGCACACTGCTTGCAGACACGTTAAATTGATTGGGAAAATGCGTGCTGGTTCAATTCTTTAAAAAAAAAGCAATTAATGAGTCAACGCACGCAACGAGGCGATAAATTTTCAATTTCAACCAAAATTTTATGTATTTTTCTTCATATCTGTTTTGTCAGTGCAATTTATTAAATTTGCTCCATTTGTTGCAGCAGAACATGCGTGAAAGTGTTAAGTACATTTTTTAAAAAGTGTAAAACAAAGCACACGCAAAAGAGACTGTGATGATGATTCGTATAATTTACATTTCACTGCAATATGTTTACAAGAATCATCTCAAAGGTCATAACGTTTTGTAAAGTTACTCCCTTTCTCTTTATAGTTTATGCGTCATGCAGTAATATAACTTTGACTAAGTATAAGAAGATGTGGTGCTGCATTGTGTAAACGTGACAGAAGAACTGTGAGGAATGTCGCAACGATGGCGCGCTTTTACAAACAACTTTTGTCACCATTGCAACTTCTAACAAACAGCACAACATATTAAATGCAAAACAAAAGTGAAATACGACTTAATAAGCGATAAAGAGCAACTCGCGCATTCACGTCGCATAAACTGTATAATATGATGCGAAGAGCAAACAATCAAACAAACATAAATGCACAAATTCAATGCATATACGATGTGCGGTTTAAATGATATGCAATAATAAGTAAAACGAGTGCACAACTTCACATATGTTTGCAATTTGCTCATTTGGATGGAAAAATGTGGTGCAACCGCCGACATTATTGTTGGTATTATTTAAGTTTTAGTTTTAAATTTGTTTGCGCTGGCGGTGGCACGTGCATCAGAACAACATTCACGATTTATTGCATGAGTTGTGTGCGTGTGAGTGAATGCGATTGGCGAAACATTTTCTTAAAAAGAATCATCATGCTTTATTTTATGCGGTTTTGTTTGTTTTGTTTGTAAAATTGTTATATGAATGTACTTTATAGGCTTTAAGTATTTCAACCGATAGCTGGAGGAGGTGATTGAAGTGCAATAACTATTGCAATTGCGGTACATCAAGGTTTTGCAATTGAATGACTTTCATGTTAACAACTTAAATGATTGAAAATAACTTATTTTGTAAAATGTTAATGCATATCAATTTTTATCGAATGCAATTATTTAAGGGTCTTTAACCGGTTCGCATACATTTTAGATTTTAATTTAGAATTAAACATTGAATTTTGATGTTTTATTTTGTTTTTGATCTGGAATTTTGATGTTTTATTTTGTTTTTGATCTGGACGGTTTAAATTTTGACTTTATTAAATAATTATCAAACCAATGGTGCTGTCAAAAACGCAACAAGTCGTAAGGTCTTGTATTCTCTTTTTGTGCTTGTTTCTTCGACATAATTTTACTAAAATAACGAACATCAAAATTAAAGATGTTTACACTAAATAATTTTTAATGAATTTGAAATTAAAATTTTACAGTTTTATCTGCCCCCTAAAAAATCAAAACAGCTATTAATCATTACGAAATTAAGTCTTCTTCTGAAAAATTAAATTTGAATTTAGCTGTTTTTTAGACTAAATTTAGGTCAAGTATTTTACAAGAAAACAGACTAATAAATCACATTTTTTATAAGCAATACAACAATAGTTATGATTCGTGGTTCATTAAGTGATTTATTCCATATTTGAGGTCAAGATGTTAAAAAAAGACAATAATTAACTAATAACATAGGAATTAAATTAAATTAAAAAAAGGAAATTACAACTTTGAAATGGCGTAACTTTTTATGTTAGGACTGATATTTATTTACAATTTAAACTTAAGTTATTCTCGATTGCACGTTTAGCTTTAATTTAAAATTTCAAGAACAAAAAAATTTAAATTCAAAAACTAAACTTAAAATAAATTCAAAAAAAAATTCCAAATAATTTTTAGCTAAAAATTAATTTTAAATTTCAATATCTTTTATTTAATTATCTTTTATACAGTTTAAAAATATCAAATATTAATCCCACAAAATAAAATACCATTAACTACATTAATTGAATCGGTTTAAACCCCTGAACTTTCCGCTAATAAATAAACCGCATCACACAAACACGCTGATTGCAGACTATTTACAACATCTGAAATGGGCGTAAAATGCAATTGATAAATTAAAAGCGATTACACACTATCAAGGCTTGATAACATACAGAAATGATATTTAAATATTGAACGTCCATTATGAAGCAATGACATAAATTATAAATTTACAGAATATCATTTAATTAAAAGACTATCGACGCAAGATTATAAAACGAGAAAAAGTGAATATAATTTTTTCTCGATGCCATTTCAATAACTCAATTTGACAGCATAAATAATAACATAATATTTTGCTTGGTGGCTGGTGAGTTGTTGCTGCTGCAGCTACGCTTCAATGAAATCATTGGAGTGGAAGTGTAACCAATTTGAGATTGTCTGTTCATCGAGAAATAAGCCACAAACGATTGTTATTTGTTTGCCAATATATTTTTTGAAGCTCATCTTGTTATTTATTGCTTTCTTAAATGAGCACGAATGAAGCGAGTGAGCGCACAGATCCATTTCACGGAGATGTGTTTACTGCGCTTGCTTGCAATGATTGCATGCGTTGAGCAATAATTGTGCGATTATTTGAAGTTAGTATGTGAAAAGGAACTACATTAATATTATGTTGTGGTTAAAACATCACTTATGACACAATTACCAATTATTTAGCTGAATTATGATGACAAATGATAAAATTGATGTAACAAAATCGATTTTGTGTGCACTATGCACTATGCACGTTGCACCAGCAAAGCTAATTTATTTTCACTTCATTTTGCACAAGCAATTGAGTCACTCCAAAAGTTGTGTCGCAAATCTGCAGAGTATGCACCTTATTCATCTCGACGTTGATACATTTTAAAACCAATACATCTTGTTCATTTTAAGAGCATAACCGCATCAATTGCAATAATTATGCGCACAAGTGTGCACGGTGCACGGTGCCGGTTGCAGTGTGCATCCGCCTCGTTGCACACCAGGCCCACATCTAAATCGTGCTCATCGTGAACTGTTAGCTCATCGCATGAATTATAATTATATATTTGTACTGCATGTTGCTGTCTCAATAAATTGGATTCGCAATGTTTACTTTAACTCATTTGTTTTACGTGTGTATATTGTATTTTTAGTGCACCGTGTCTCAATATTAAATGCTCATCCAATTGGCGCGTATATTGGCGGAGATTGCCGCTCCGCATGCAGACAGCACCATCGTTAGAATAGTATGTGACTTTGCCAGATGCACAAGTCATCTTAAATAAAATTACAAAGTTTTCAAAATAACTCATTTAATTGAATTGTTGCGTATTATATTTAAATTGCTGAAATTTGTGCCTCAAATGTGAGCCCGATTTTTTTACATTTTGTTTCATTCATTTCTCCGAATGTGGTAATTGCACAAAAAGAATCTGCACGCTCCACAACCACTTAGTTGTATTATGTTTGTTTTCGCACATCTTGCTTTCGGCTATTGTTTTTGTTTTGTGTGCATAATATTATTGTTTTCGGTTGTTAAAGTCTCAACAGTAATAATTATTTAAGGGGAATAACAGTTTTAAATATAATCGTATACTCCTAACAATTTTTTAAGTACTCTTGAGGAAGCGTTGTGAAAATATTTTGTTTATTTTTTTTTAAGTTACAAAGATATAAAGTGAAAATAGAATTGTGAGTTTTTTTAAAGTTCAAGCAAATACACCGACTTAGTGAAATGGTAAGTGAAGGTGGAGTCTTTAAATAAGTTTAACTGTTTTATGATTAAATTTGTTAAAATAAATAAATAAATTTAACTTTTAATTTATTGCAGTTCTTATTTAATGATTTAAATTAGAGCTTTATAAATTTAAAAAAATTTAAATTTGAATTTCCACGAATAAAGTGAAATAATATTTAATCCAAAAATTAAATTATGTTTTCAATGCTTTGGTTTAAGCCCAAACATTTTTTTTTAAATTTAAAACTGATTTATTTATTAATATAAAAACCAAAAATGTTGAATAAAAAACAATAAAAATAAACATATGCTTAACAAGCTTCTTCTAAAATACATAGTTATTTCTAAAGGATTTATTACTTTATTATTCAATATTCCTTAATTTTAATTAATTCATTTATCAATATACTATCAATAACTAAATTTATTTTTAAAAAAATATTATTTTTATTCAAATTTTACAAAATCTGTCAGGTATTAATTTTTAAATTTGAGACCCAAGTTTATTGTTTTCTTAAGTCAACCATTTTATTTATAAATAATAACAATGAATTTTAAAAATAATAAACTTTATTTTAGTTAAAGTATCTGCTCAAATTTCAATTTAGTTTTCACTTTAATCCCATTTTTTCTACAAAGATCTTAAAAGAAATGAATTAAAATAAATTACGTAACTATTAGTATTTTTTATGAATGATTAATAATAACCATCCATAACAGCTCCCACTTAAAATCCCACATAAACATCTTAACTCTTGAAAACATAATTAAAAATCAATATTCCGTATCAACATTCCACACCAATCAAAAAACAATTTGTCACATAAACCAATCAACTCAAAACAATGCCCTACCTCCCACACACGTCACGCCACTAAAACACTACACAGGTGTTGAATAATTAATAAACAATCACGAGTGTCGAGTAGTTACACATATCTGCATTTTTAATGTTAATAATAAATGAAAAGATGGTTCATGATACGAACACGCGCCTAACCGTTGATCCCTAATTGTTAGTTATGGCAATGTTTTATGGCCTATAATGATAGAATTATGTTGCATCAAATGCATGCACATAAAACTTGACTTACTAACAATATTACTATTTATGGTTTAGCTGTTTTTAATGCATTGTTAAGTTTGTGCTTCAGATTGTGTATGAGAATTAGTTCAGGGGTTAACTTTTTTTGATTACATCTGATCCAGAGATGCACATCGTGTCTAATAAATCAAAAGGTTTGGTTTCTTATTATTTTAGACTACTGAATGTGTGTTGTAAATTACTTGATAACAATTTTACACAGATTATGAGCATTACAAAAATTTGATAAAATTGTAAACTAATAATTTTATGAAATAATTCTTGTGCAAAATTCATTCATAAATAACGTTTCATTTCTTTCTTAACTTAAATTAAGTGCTTTACAATACTCAATGTGTTGTTGTTCGTTATGATGTAAAATTAAAAAGGCGTTACCTCAATTTAAATTGCATAACATCCAAAGAAATTGCATCTTAAATTCCAATATCAATAACTCTTCCACGCCGCGCTGCTTAAATGAACAAAAAAGGAGCCCAAAATTTTATCTGCCATCATAAATATTGTCTTTATCGAAACGGAATGGTGTCCTAGTGACTCTAAAAGGTTCATCACAACGCGGACCAACAAATGGACATTATTCAACCGAATTGCATTAAGTGCACAACTTTCTCCGCAATTGTCTATGTGCATTTATAACGAGCGCATGGGGACGATTGTCACCTTGCTTTGTGCGACACACGCAAATATAATTGTTTGTGACAAAGATGCAATTATATTGAACCTGTCTGTCTATGCGGCTTTATAGGTGAATGCATAAAATAGCCGAGAAGGTGGAGAGACGCGCTGCTCTCAAAGGCAACATTGCCACAATTTTTTTTTTTTACATTTTTTTTACAATGCGAAATTGGACGAGAAGTGCCACAAGAAAGAAAATGCAAGTTTTCCTGCATGTGATCGGAATGATAATGAGTAATAGAGTGCCTTGTCATCCGGTTTAGTTTTGCGCCGTCTCCCATGCAGTCGCTGCAGTTGCATTTACTTCCATGTTGAGCGATTTGATTCAATTACATATTATAAAATATAATAAATTGCGTAAGAGCAAAATTGTGCTGGAGCATTTCCTTGATCTTGATTTATTATGTGTGCAATGTTTTTTGTGTGTGAGCTTTCATTCAATTTTGTGTGCGTGCATGTGGAATGTTTGTTATCTGGAGAATTTCAAGCTTATAAGCTTTCTTATGATGGGGACAATTTTTTTGATTGCAAGTAAATGTTTTTTTTTTTTTAATTAAGTTGTAGCTTCCGCTTAAAATGATGCACTTTTATATAATTAATTAACCTACATCAGAGTATTGACAAATTTGAAAATTTAAATTGATTACTGTTTTTTAGGGTTGATTAAAATCAAACAGCATAAAACATTGAATAATTGACATTTAATAATTTTTTGGGCTATAATTTTGTTTATTACCGATTATGAAATATTTTACATAAACTCAAAATATTGACAATAAAGTGTTTAGTTGCAATAACTTAATATTTTAATAAATAATTATCAATATTTAAATAACTTATTGTCAATGTTTAAATTTAAATATTGTCAATAATTTAAGTACACATAATTTATTGCCAATATTTTTTAATTTTCATAAAGCCATAATTTTAAATGCCTTTCACTCCCTTAAAATATGATTTATGACTGTAGTAAGTCATAAATTTTTGTTTATCTTTTAAAATTCAGTTAATTCTATCATTAAATTCAAGAACTAATTGATTGTATGCTGGTAATTACAACATTAATATCTATGTGCTGTCATAAAGCTTTTTTCAATAATAATATTGACCTTAAACTACCGTAAAGTCAGTAAAACGGTGACTATATACAACAAAACTAATGACTTAAAACGTGCAACACACTATTGTGTAGTTTCTGCACAACATAATTCAACAATATTGTGATTAACTTCATCGCAGTTGCCACAACAATCGTGCATTTTAATGCATGTAATATAATCGATAGAATAATTTTGACATTATTGAAGTAATTGAATTGGTGTGGCGCGTCATTTTGATTGATTGATAATTGAAACACATGTGGCGGTGGGTAATTGTTTCACACACTGACGCATGAATACATGTTTTATGATTGACGCAAATTTTTGCTAAAGCATAAAGCAATGATGATTTGATGCAATTTCTGTAAATATCTAATTAAATAATTTTTATTACTCATACTTATTTGTTTTTCAAATTTAATGTCTGATGGCTAAGCAATAAAATCAAGTAAATAGTCATTTTTGTAGTTAAAATAAATTACATACAATCATTAAAACGCAACTTAAGCCATGTAAATAATTTAAGCTTTTATGATTGCCTTTTATTACAAACCTGAAAATAATTTAAATGTCAATTTTCTTTCAAAAATTCATTATTCAACCGATTATTGAATTGTTTACATTCTTAACTTGTACCTACCTCACACTTTAAAATTACATACATTTACACGATGTTATCTCTGCCGTCTGCGCACAATGATGCAGCTCCTTGGCCTTAATTGGTGCATTAATCATTTCCCTTCTGGTCACGATTAAGCCTTTATTACGCCACTTTTACAATAATTTTTTGCATTTTTAGACCTTAAAATATCACAATTGATTGGATTTCAGTTCATTTTTCATTTCTCACTCTATAATTAGTAAATAATTAAAAGTTTAATTAATTAAAAAATCCATAATTTTATTCATAAATTTTAAAATTAATGTTCCAATAAAGTGCAAAAATAAAAGCAATAATTTTAACATTTAATTCCGCCTTATAGCTATTCGATAAAACGTGTGGGCAAAAATAATCCACCACGCATATCATTAATTGTACAGCGAGAATGCGTCAATTGTGACCTTGTGCATAATAAAAGCTAAATAATTTTACTAAAAAAAACGGCCATGACCTGTGAATTCTATGTTTTATGCAGCGCAGTGTCATCAATTAACATAAATGAAAAATGTTTTCAAATAGATTTCATTTTTTTGATAAAAATTGTTAACTCGGCGCGACGATCTTCTTGTAAAAAAAGCAAACAAGCATTGCAATAAACTACAGGAGATGATGTCTTGAATAACAATGCAGTAATGTTGTTGGTTTTTTATCTAAAAATGTAAATGTGTTTAATACCTAACGACCTCTGCATTGCAATAAAATTGAATTTTATATTGTTTTTCAACAGAGTGTGAAGTAAAAATGTAAAGTAACATTGTCAAAATGACCTTGAGAATTATGTTTGTGGGCATTTTTTAAATAAATCACAAACTGCATTAAAATTTTGTGGTCATTTTAATTTGTTTTTTTTTATTATGGGAAATTAAACAATTTTACTGGAAGAACTGTTAAGAAATATTTCACTACTATGAAAAACTTTTCAACTTTCTTAGAAATTATTCAAATTTTCCGTCTTCTCTGAACTCTACAGTCACAAGAAGCAGTTATCCATTTTATTGTGCTTTAAATAAAGTTTAAGGCTTAAGCTATATTAAAAAATAACAATAAAAATAAATTTGTATTTATTAAAGTAAGAAATTTCATCAAGATAAATTCCAAATCAGAAAAAACAATGCATTTTAAAATACACAAAATCGATTCCATTAAATTGAAAGAATGGACCAAACCCATAAAACATAAAGCCTTGAAATGCGATTAAATCGTCCAGAGAAAGATGATCTGGTTTTGGAATTCTTTCAACCGCTTTTTGCATGATTTAGTGCAATATAGAATGTAAGAAAAATATTTAAGACGTTTTGATAAAGGTTAATCCCTTCAGTAATGTGCTTGCAGCACGCACAAATAGAAGTAATCAACACTACCGCTTCAAATGTCAAGGATATGTGCGCAGTAAATGTTAAATTTTCTTCCCATAAACTTAAAAATGCGATAATAAATTGTTATTTTGCAAATTTATTTACCATAACGAATTACAATAAGTTACAGCAACGAATTTTGCATTATTTACACGTTTTTTCATTTTTATTACAAGTACAATGATTAAATAATAAATTATTGTGATGAATATAACGAGAAACATTTTCAAAATCCATCCAAAATTGATAGAAAATGCAATATAATTTACCAACATTCAATTCATTGTGAATAAAAGTGCAACAACGCACAAGGTCTACTGCTATTACCCATTGATTTTGCACTGTGATCGGTAATTTTTGTTGTTTGTTTGGATGGTTGCTTATGCATATAATGAAGAACTCTTTAAAAATAACTTACTTGAAATACCAGTTCCATTACACTCGCACCTATGTGCAGCACTGCATATTTTTTGCGACTTTTTTTGCATTGCCATTTTTAAATTTGTTGCTTTTTCCCCGTTTCGGCGTGTGCTGCTGCTTCACCATCATGTGTGTGTTCGCTGTGTGCGCAGATGTGCCCTCGACTGACGACGCTGTGGCTCTTGATGGCATTTGCGGTGATACCAATATACAGTCAATTCGTTGAAGTTTTTGCAGACTACAAAAATAATCATCGCGATGATCAGGTGAGCACTTTTCCATCTTTAAAAAAATAATTAAAACAAAATAAAAGTTGTGTTAACATACGAACGCTAGCTTCAATGATTTACTCACATAATTAACATGTTTTTTATTACAATCAAATTGCTATAAAATTGATTTAACACGATGATTTTTAATTGATTTTTTTATGGTCAGATTGAACTTAACATTTTTATTCTGAAAGAAATTTTTATTTATGGTTTCGTCATTTTGGAAAATATTAAAGGCATGTTAAGCAATTCAATTAAGTTTATTGATAAATGGTAATGCATGTAAATTTTGTGATACATGAAATTATACGATTATTTTTAAGTCATGTGTAAACATTACTCAGAAAATTATTTTCATTGACCTTCATTTTGAATTAATGTTCGACCTTGACATATTTTATTAAGTTTTGTAGAATTTGGAGACGTCTTAAGAAGAAGCTATTTCTTATTATGTAGCAGGATTATATATAAAATAATTCCTTTTTAAAGTTCAGTTCAAATAATTAATTTCTTTGTTTTAAAACTCTTTTTCTTAATTCTTATAACTTCCTACTTAATCCACTTTAAAAATCAATAAAATCTTTGTAGCGTAAAAACTAACACTTAAATTAAAATTTCTTTTGATATTTAAAAAAAGTTTACAATCATTTTTTTTTTAATTATTTATAGAAAAGTAAATATTCTACAAATTATAATATTTAATAATATGAATCACCCTGTAAATAACTTCAAGACACAGCAAAACAATTATATATATCATCCAATTGCAATTTCCATAAACAATAACCAGCTGTTTGTTCCAATAACAATCAATAAGTTTGAAATAAAAATTATGCACGCATTTATTGGGTACGTAGAATATTTAAATGCGATCTCTTTTTAGTCTCCACCGCTTTTGACTTAAGTAATCAAAGCCACATTAGTATGTTAATAAAAGCATAGAAAACAATGCAGCTATTCATTACATTCACCGCAACACTTTTGAGAGTTGTCGCAACGCAAATAGAATAATTTTAAATTGACAATGCTGCTCCATTTTATTTGTCAATGCTATTTAAAGATGATTTGGAGCAATTTAAATCTGTAAAAAGTAGGTCTTCAGTGTTGTAATTATTGAAACGAGTTTTGTTTTTTAATCTTTTCAAATAGGAGAAGTGTTAAATCCACAATTTTTTATGTTTTATTATGGATAATGACTTTTTTGACTGTTCGTTTAAATTTGTTAAACAATTAACTTATAAAAAAAATTAATTAAAATTTTTGGATAGAAAATAGCAAAAATAATTACTGTTTAAGCTTTCAAAGATTTTTTTGTCAAGATTTTCAAAAGCAAAGTTTCTTAAAATTAACTTAATCTCAAGAACATGAAGATGTCCATGAAGATGTAGTCATGATAAATAATAATTAATGTAAAATCCGTTCAGCAATCATTTTGAATTATTGAATTGCATAAATTTAGGCAATTAAATGTTGACGTTAAGACGTAACGTTTCTAATCGTTACTATATATTGCAGATATTTCTTTTACAATTTATTATCGAAACCATATTAATGACTTACAGCTAAATATAAAATGCAATTGCTAATAGTAAGATTTTAATATTTTAATAAAGATAAACTACTCATTTCGATACTACATTGATCATCCAGAATCTGGTGTATCGTTAGATCACTGGGAGGGACGTCGAGGTGATCATGTTACTGGACGATATGGATTACTCGAACCAGGCGGTTATGTCCGAACAGTGCACTATGAAGTCGTCGGTGACAGCGGCTTCCGGACCGCAATAAGAACTAAAACGCCTTGTAATTTCAATCAATTTAAATTTTTAATTTCTTTGTATTAATAAGATGTTTTTTAATTCGTTTTCAGCAAGCATACAGCAGCAAACATTTTACAGTGGAGTTCTTTCCCAACCAAAGGTGCCATTTGTTCACGCAAAACCAGTGGCTTTTGTGGATGCTAAAGGTCCACTGAGGGGACGAGCGTAATGCATTTTTGTTCAATTATAATTAAGATGATAAATTGATTATTTGATAATATAAATTTGAAATTATTCTTTTATGCGAGTATGAATGTTATAGAATTTCTCTTCCTTTATTATTTAGATTTTTACTCAAAGAAAAAATATCAAAATGGATTGCAATTTATTTATTGCCACAAATTTTTTTAAAGTTTTAAATCTTTAAATAATTTTAATTGCAATGATAATTAAGGTAAATATATTAAAATTATTTTTAGGAGAAGCAATAATACCGAATTTAGTTTTAAAAAACCATCAAATTTTATTGAAAATTTTTGGGAAAGTTCTCTTCCCCTGCGGAAACACAGTAAAAATTATGTTTCTCCGTTTGAGAATAACCAATTTCACCAAGGACAGATCATAGGGAATAGGCAAATCCTTTTTTTTTAAGATTTGTAAAAAAGCTTTAATTATCTGAAACATTTAAAACATGTTCTCTCAAAATATTTTAAGTAAAATAATATTTACATGTCATTAAAAAATTTGAAAGTGTTAAATTACTGAAACTTCTAATAAACTGAAATAGTTTTTTTTTTTAAATTGCTGGACAAATTTTAACGGTTAATTCTATTATTGACTATGCACTTTTAATGAAAAAATAATTTGTATTTATTTGTGAATCATCTTTTATTTTCTCTTAAAGCCCGTAATATTTTTTAAAAGTCCTTAGGTTTTCGTTTCATCATTTTGTTGTACCTTTTTGCATTATGTTAAGTCTCCAGCCTTCTTAGCCACTCAAATTGTACATTTACATCCGCTTCTCTTTTGAATACTGAAGGCGATTGCAGAATAAATATAATGGTGGTTTAATTCACCCTTCAACAAGAATCTTACAATCAATTCTTGAAAGAAAACGATTTCAAACTTCCTACTGTGAATCACATTCCAATTATGATTACAGCAACAACGTCATTGAGCAAAATATTAAACTTTTCAAAGCTTAACTATTTATGAAACTAACAAACACCCTTCAATTGTTTCACTTAAATGAATTCGTATACTCATAAAGATATTTTAAAATTGTTTTGATCATTATTTTTTGATTAATAATAATTTATCGACAGCGCATTTGTTTCGGTCTAGTAATACAGCTGACCGTGAATTGGATTTGTGCAACATTATGCAATACCAATAAAAATCAGTGAAAGTCAAATATTTATGTTTGCATTCATATTTCATACAGTTACAGCCATGCATTGTTATGATGCAATGAGAAATTACTGCGCAGGCTAAATATTGCCTTAGTTTCTAAGATTGTATTGTGGTATAATTGAAATTCCTGAGCACAATGCATTTTATCGTAAAGTAAGTAGGTTTGTATGTTTGGATTGCAATTCCAATTCCTATTCCTGAATTACTATTTTTAACTCTTAAACGCATCACCTCATCAGCGTGTCGCATTAAAAAGTGCAATCCCATTGAGGCGCTTCAATGAGTTGCAAAAATGTTGTTGTTATACAATAACATAAATGCATTAACTGGCGTTATTATGTGCAATGCACACTTTTGTAATAAATCAAGCAATAAAAAAGTTGACATTTATTTAGTTGACATTCAAATTTTAAATAGCATTTCGTCTGTGTTTTGGTGAAGCTAAATTAAAATTGATTATTTACAATAAAAATGCAATTTCAATCAAGTTGCAGTAAAGACAAGCCATAAAATGCATTCACATAATACTTTTAACGTATTGCATGGAGCATGAGTATTTAATGTTTATTATTGGTGAAAAACAAATATTTGAATGAAGTTAAAATATTTTATTACAAATAATTGCATCACGATAATAAATGAAAACAGAAAACATCACTTTGTAATGCATGTAAAGAATTTTTAATGTTTACTTTTACTGTCTAGTACGTGATTATTATGACATGAAATGTGGTAAGTAAATATACTGAATAAGTAGACGACGGCGGAAGAATTTAAAATTCATCTTAAAACTCATAAATCTCTTTTTTTTAAAATGTTTTTATTGGAAAAACACTTGTAGACTAACTAAAAAGTTAAAGTTTTTTAACAGTGCTTTCCCTACCTCATAGGTTATCGTTTTCTATTTCTGATTAGGCAATTTAAATTAAGATTGAAAATTATAAAACTGAAAAAACATGAATTTAATTTCTGCTTCCTTTTTTATACATATTTCATTTTAACAAGAATTGCATTTCAGTATATTGTAAAATAATGTGGGCGTTTGATTATGTTGGCGTTTTTAAGGATTATTTTTCGGTTTGGTGTTTTTTGGCAAATGCATGCACTACTTCTTTAAACAGGTTACAGTTTCATCTACAATTTACAGTTTGAGATTTAAAATTTTGCTTTCTAGTAAAATTAAATTTAAATTTCTCTTGCGCCGCCTTATCTTATCAACGATTACTTTGACCAATCTAGTCCTTCCAAAGAATCATTGATAGCTGTCAAAACGGATTTCTCATTCAAATACTTAAAGAAAAATATTATTAAAGAAAAAGAAGAAAAGAACGATAACAACGCATGACTGCAAACATCTTTACAGACTCCTTAAACTTTACTGCAAATTGACTGCAATGTGTTTCAACATTCACCAAATAATCCTGTTTTGCAAGCGTCTGAATTATATAATTAATTAGATCACTAAATTATTAAAGAACTGCTTCCATCAATTGTCTAGACGCTCTCTAATACATTAGGTATTTCTTACAGAAACCTAAAGATTTTTATACTTGGAACAATTTCAAAAAATTCCAGGACATTTTAATTGAAGGTTATTAAACACCGTTTTGTTTAATAACTCTCAATTAAAATGTCCTGGAATTTTTTGAAATTTTTAATGTTCCTTAAAACAACATAAGACATAAATAAACAAGCAACATTTTAAGTGACATACTTTGTCGGAATAATTGTCTGGAATTCTTATAATTTTGATTCATTTGGGTAATCTCATACTTAAATAATTTATCTTATCTTTAAATAATTAAAGGAGACTAGAAGTTAGGATGGAAGATCATCAAATAAATGCACTGTAATTTCATCTTAATCCTCCATCAGTTTAAATGTTACACCCCCATTCAAAGATTTTCCGGAGAAAAAAACGACAAAGTCTTAAGTAAATTTACTTCCTTATAAATAATTGTTTTGTTCAAAACCTCATTGAGTTAAATCTCTGCAATTTATGAAAAGTAGGATTATTATTCCTTAGACACATTATTAATACACAAAGAAACTTCACCTATAATTGAATTAATACACGACAATGGAGTGCCGCATGCATTAACCGCATCACTTCCATAAATTCAATTACGAACAACTTTCCGCCTCAATTACCACTATCATTAAATGAATCTCACAAAAGTAAGGCAAAATTGATATAATATAGTGAAGAGCTGCATACTTTTAACGAGACATCACGCACATCCACATTAATTTTATAGTTAGCGCCTATTTTAGAGGCGTTGGAGCTTCCGGCAGTTTCGTAACTCGTAACACTTTTAATTACAGCATATGCAGATGTCTTTAATGCATTTTTAACTAGCACTCAAAAAACTACAGAAAAACAATAAAATGCAGTGGCTATGAAAACTACAACCGAAGTGTAATTGGCTGTTAAAAAGGGCTGCGCAAATAATGGCCAAAAATGGATGCAGAGTTGCCTGCTGTAAATTGCTGCATGAAAAATACTTAAAGTCGTGCCACCAAAATGTAGTGGCATAAATTTTAATTACATTTTCAGTGTTCAGCAAAGATATTTTGTGCTGTGCAACATAAATTAAATTTTATTATTTCAGCAAAAAAAGAAAACACACAGCTTATTGCTATCAAATTATTGAATCACTGGCTTCTGCAGACATTGCTCTAGTCACACATTATCGTAATATTTATATCAATAACGCCCCAGAGGTTTGCGTTACCTTTATAGGCAAGTGGGGCACATAACCCAATTCTATCAATACACACTCGCAGACAATTTGATTACATTTACGTATTATGCATGGTTTATTGCCTCTTAACATTTCTGTACGTTATAGCATCGCGTCATAATGATAATAAACGGAAAATGAAAACCACACTATTGGGCTGTAATTGAACATAGTGAAACATATAACTTTTGCTTTTCTGTGAATTTTTGCTGTTACACGATTACATGCATCTGGATGATTGGCAAATAAACACAATCACGCTGGTACGAGTGTAATGTCTGCATGAAACGTGTGGTAGTGTACGAATGTGTGCACTGTTTTCTTTGTACGGTTTGCTTTGTTGTCGGGAAAATCACCTACTTCCCCTATTTATTCGCGATATGAAACAAATGTTTGTTTTCTTCTCATTTGATTTGAAATATTGACCCAATCCAGTGAGCATATAAAAGCCAGACACTGATGGATTGCCAGTATCAGTGAAGTGAACTGCCTCAAGCAATACAGACCTTAAAGTTAAAACCACATTGTAATCAAAACAAACAATGACTGTGATTCAGGTATTCAAAAAATTACTTTTAAATATCATGAAATTAAAAAAGTTTAAAAATAAAAATGTGTTATGAAATTAATTCAAAAATATTTAAAGTGGTGATTTAAAGAAAATAAAAAGTTTAATTAAACTAAAAAAAAATATTTAAAAAACTAAAATAAAAAGAATAGAACAAAAATTTAAATCAAAAAAAAAATATTGGAATTACCCTTAGATTGCCTTAATCCTTGGGTGTGCAACCGCCGCAATTGCTGGAGTAATTGGGCATTCTCCCCATGGTGGATTTGGTTACAGCACTGGCCCAATCGGACACTACGATGGTGGACATTACGATAGCGGGCATTACGATCATGGACATGATGGTGGCGATCACGGACATGACAACGATCATCATGGAGATTATTATGTAAAGTGAAATTAAAATACAATATTAGTGAAACTAATTTAATTACAAAAACTAAAATCACAGGCCCATCCAAAATATGGTTTCGACTATGGTGTAAAAGATCCACACACCGGTGATAACAAGCAACAATGGGAAACTCGTGATGGTGATGTCGTTAAGGGTAAGTTTACCTAAATTTCCAATAAACAATAATAAAATGTTGCAACCCTAACTTTTATTTTTGTGGTGAATTTATCAAACGCCATTAAATGTACTTATTATTTTATCTAAATTCAGGCGGTTACACAGTCCATGAGGCTGATGGCACAACCCGTGTGGTTGAGTACACCTCAGACAAGCACCACGGTTTCAATGCAGTCGTCAAGCGAGTGGGACACGCCAGCCATCCACAAATCTACGCTAACGAGCATGGTTACGGACACGACAGTCACGGTCATGATGATGGGCATCATTATGGACACGCTTCCAGCTATGCTTCGCAGGTGTTGCACTAATTTTTTCGACTGAATGAAAACTATAACTTCTGACAAGACCACACAACAATTTAATACTCACTTAAATGGATTGTTTCTTCTCTTTTAACCTCGAAATCAATATGTTGATTGACTCAGTATTGTTTTACCTACTCTTTATTTTTATTTAATAAACCTTTTTTTATTTAACAGTGTTTTTACTTTGTGTTTTAGTTTTAAAGAAGGTTTGAAGCTTTTGAAATAAAATCAAAAGACTTAAGCGACGAACTTTAATATTTTTTTAAGTACGTACTAAACCTTAGCGTGAACAGGATAAATAAATTATTTTTATTTGAAAATATCTTCGCTATTATTTAACCAATTTAAATGAAATTAAAATCCATTTAGCAAATTTTTTAGTCGTCTCGAAAATTAAAAAAAAAAAATTCTTTTTTTTTTTTTTTTTGGATTCTCTTGCAATTTTTGTATATAGTACATATATTATATTGTTTACAACACTAAAGATGGTTTAAAAATCCATCAATCATCATTTCAGTACGAAGGAATGCACAATAGCATCTTCCAGTTATTGCTTCCTAGAGATATTGTCATTTAAATCATAAAATAAAAAATAATAATAAACTAACAAATAAGAACAGAAATTAGGGACGTGAAACAACTGTCATAAAAATGGCTGTTCACGCGTAGGTAAACAAAATAAAATATTGTAAGAAAAAGTTCGTCGCTTAAGTTTTTTGTTTTTATTTCAAATTTATAAATTAATGATTTTTAAATTTATTTAGTGTTTAAAAATCAAACATAAATTATTTTATTGGAAAAAAATAATTTAACTCTTTTAACAACAAATTTTTATTAAACTATCACAGGAATAATTCATTTTAATCTTTGAATTCTATTTTTTTCCTACTCTAAATATAGCAAAGGTAATCATAAATATACGCAAAATACAAACAAGGCAATGACCATATTATTACGACAAAGTGTACCGGAGAAGTGCAACAATTCTATCCGTCATGACACATTCTATTGCCTTGTAACATATGGGAATAATCTCAAGCTGACCACCGATTATCCACACCCATTACTTATACATAATTTATTTCAAAAATACTTTGTTTCATTCAATTTTAACAGCCAATTATAGAGCATTTATTGAATGGCGTAGCACAGTGTGAAAAAATTTTCACAGTGATTTTCCCTAGCGATAGCGCAATTTAAATTCTCCTTCGCCTCCCCATAATATGCACAAAATTCGCATATTATAATGTAGGCATGTTTTACTACACCATAACTTTTGTGTGTGTGTGTGTGTGTGTTGGTGCACATTTATCTACTTAGCATAGATTTGCATATATGTGATATATGGGTGACAGAAATGGTCGATCGGATCAAATTGGTTTATCAATCAGTGACAGAACGAGTTTTGATTATGACTAAATTGTGCTTTGCCGTATGTATAACAATTTATTTATATAAATGTGTGCATCGGGCGCTTTCCCTCCCCGTTTGTGTGCCCGCGCATTTATTCGCACGCGTATATCTTAAATGAAATGTGCAGTTTGTGTAGTGCGACGCGACGCACAAATGCTGTTCACAAACTTGTATAAATACGCAACTTACTTAGATTATAATATTAGAAAACCAGAATGCAGCGCGTATGCATTAAGACGTGCTTCAATTAACTGTTTATATTGCAGCAATGCGATATGTGGATTAATGTGCTGTGATGAGATTTAGTCGAGACTGCCAATTCAAAGGTTAATATTTCGTAGACAAAATTGAAGAAAATAAAATGGGATGGAAAAGAAGTGCATTATATTTTTTTTCGTATTTTCTGTGTCGCCTTAAATATTTATTTTGTCAAAAAATAAAAATAACATTTTCGAAAAATAAATTTAAATTCAAAAAACTTTTTTTTTCTTAAAAAATTGATATAAACGCTTGAAAATGATTATGATAATTTTCTAAACCGTTATTCATAAAATAATAATAAATGTAGGATATTAAATAAAACATGGAAAAAATGCTGTCATATGAATACAATCTTTCAAATTACAAAAAAAAATCCGATCATTTCAAGGTCAAAAATTAATAATTCAAGGTCATACTGTTCATATCTCAAAAACCACGACTTTTTTTATAATTTTTGTTTCACATTATTGTATAATCTAAAAATATAAAAAACATGAACATTCAAGGTTAAAGTCTAAAAATTCAAGGTCGAATTTTTTCCATCTCAGACCTTGAATTTTTGGGAAATTTTTATTTCACATTACTGCAGCTTTCAAAAACATAAAAAATTATATTTAAAGATTAAATCAAAAAATTCAAGGTCATACTATTTATATCTCAGAAACCATTATTTTATTTAACCCGACCTTGAATAAGGTCACAGAAATTTATTTTGCACAAAAAAATTAATAAAAGCTTCTTTTTCAGATATAAGCATAGAAATTTTTACAGAAAAGGATTTACTTTTGAAAATTAAATTCTTAAATTATATTGCATAAAAACTGCACCCAAACTTAACTAAAAAAAAATAGTCGTAGAATTGCATTCAAAGAATGTAGCACATAATTCATTAATAACAACGACATGGGTTCCCAACTACAACACAAAATATTACACACCACACTCGATTCACCTGAAAAAAAATTTATTTAATAAATAGATCAACGACACTCGCGCACCCGCTGATTATGCAGCAAATTTACGCGGCACACACAGTAGCCAAATGTAAATGAATTAATCATTAATATAGCAAAATACGCGGCCAGTTAGTTTCAGTATAAATATTGTGGCCAACCACACCAAACCCAGCGTGAGTAAGTTTTGCAGACGATTTTTGTATTTCGTTGTTGTGCTGTTATAAATTATCGACATGGGCTTTTTTGCATTAACCGCGTATTACACACGCTGCATTACATGACACATGAATATTCACATGCGTGCAAGCAAGCGCCCCTTAACTGCAACATATATGCCATGACATTAAACACAATCAATTAATTTATGCGTATGAAATTGACAAACAAATGCCTGACGTTTCAGTTTTGTTGCGCAGACATTCGTCATCCATTCAACCTATATATTGCATTGAAATCTTTTATTGGGCTTTAAGGCAACGCACGACCACTGACGCGAATGCTGAATCTATCAAATAATGTCAGATTACAATGATTATTCGATCAATTAAGTGAATTGACGTTCGTCCGCCTTAAGTATTAGCGGGCCTATTGTGGGGGCTTCGCTTAATATTTAGCGGCACTGCGAATATTCTGATTAATGCGTGCTGTAAAAAGGGTGTTAATATGAGGCACAGTCCATTAATCAATTGGGCTGAAATGTTACGGGCTTCCTGCAGTGACTTTTGGCGTGTGATCGTTGCAGAGATTATGCAAGAGTGTGGTAAGGAATTTGCACGCAAAATTCATGCAATTTTTCGTTGTTTATTTTGGACTTAAATTGTGTCGTTGTGTTTTTTTAATGTGAGTTGAATAGTTTTAAATTTAAAAGCAAAAATTATTGGAGCAATGTTAAGTTTTGGGTCTTAAGTTTGTACTTAAATATTAAAGACAAATTTAATTTATTGTGGAATTTCGTTGTAATAATTCATTAATTAAATTGGTTTTCTAAAGTAAAAGAAAGAAAAAACTAAATTACATAATTCTAAAAGCACGTCGACTTACAGTTACAATTCACATCATAAAATCGAAGTCGCACATTTAATTAATGGTTTGCAATGAAATGCACAATAATGACCGCGATTGTCGGCATGCTGCACATTTATTTGTGAAAATTCCTTGCAAATATGCAATTGGCAACAATTGACAGGAAACGGAAATGAACACGTGAAATTGTTGCATTTAATTGAAAAGGAAAAATGACACTACGCGCTCGTTGAATAATCTCTATCGCCAAGCATATTGTGCATATAGTGTGAATATATTTAAAAAGTGCAATAAGAAACTGCAACACACTGCACATCTGATAAATCAATCAAAGGAAATGAAAATTTTGCTTGGATACACAAAACGTGAAAATTAAATGACGTTTCACTTGCGATATGAAGCGGCAATTTCTCTTTCTATATATGATTCCAAACTGAAGACACGATTAACCAGTATTGATTCTAGGTCACTAATGCGCGAGCACAAGATGCTTCTTTTCTATAAGCTGCAACGTGTTAGTAACACTCCCTGTTACTGCAAGGTAATGGATGGCGTCTGATTGCGACGAGTGATTTGTTATTTTGTTTAATAAAATACGTACATTTTATCGGTCTGATGCATTTTTTATTGCAGTAAAATTGAAAGTGAAATTTTCATGTTGTTTGGTTTTAAATTTTAAAGTATTTTTGCCAATTATTCATGACTTTGTGGGGTCGGGTGAGGTGCATTCAATGAAACTGCATCTGATGACAATTGATTTAGTGGAATAAAGTTGGGTTTTGCAGTAAAGATAAATTAAAATACTTTCTTAGAATTGTTTACTTTCATTTTTAATGTTGCACTTTAAATATACTTTCAATTTTTGTGGATAGAAATTGTATTTATTGTAATTTTTGTAATAATTATTTCCAATTGTTTTATGTTTATAGTAAAACCACCAATTATTTTAATTTAAATAAAATACAATCATCTTTTATTTGACATCAACCAAATAGTCCTCGCACAACTCCAACTTAACGCAAACACAAGCAATGCAAAAATATCATAAATCTCTTCTGCAGTCCGTTTCACGTTTCCCACATCAACTATTCAACAGTATAATGCACACTTTCATTGCCAAGGTTTCTTGTAGACGATCTCTACACTGCATTTTCACAAATAAATGCAACAAACTACGAAGCTGTACATACTGAATCGCCAACTTCGTGAAGATCAAGGAGAAGGCGCAAACGGATCATCAACATTGCGCCTATAAATACAGCCATTGAAGATGTGCAATGGTTGAATACTCTAACGACCTTCGGCAGACGCGTACACTATTTGTTCAAGGCAATGCAATTACGGTGCTTTTAGTTGTAAAGTGTTATTGAATAAAAAACGCATTTTGAAATAGGGGCAACAGTTTTTAAAGATTTGTTTTTATTAATGTGATTGTTAAATATTTTTTAAGTTATTGTGAAATTATTTTGAAGTTTTAATTAAAGTTTTTACATATGCTGCAATTTAAATTATTATGGTGAGTGTAAATAATGTCCTTTTAATTTAAAGGACTTTTAAATAATTAATTTGTAAATTAATTTTGATTTTAAAATTGAATTTTGGTTTTGTGTGTAATTGAAGTTAAAGCAAGGGAATTTTAATTATTATTTTTTGTATTTAATTAATTTGAAATAACTAAATAAAACCTTTATTCAAATTAAATTTTTAAGGGTTTTTAATATTTGTTTAAATATAAATGCATAAATTAAAAAAAAAAATTACAAGGATTAAAAATTTATTTGTTTTACAATTTTAAAATCGTTTCAATTTTTATTTAACTCATACTTAACCATAATTATTATAATTAAAATTAAATATTAAATACATATATCTTCGGGATCTAAAAATTTTATTGTTTTGCAATTTCAAAACCATTTTTATTTTTATTTTACTCAAACTAAGCCTCAACTAATTAAAATAAAATTTTTAATAAATGTTAATACACTTAAAAAAATTATCTGCAATCTTTTACCACCTTCGAAAATATGCAAAACACTTCAAACCACTCTTTTAACATATTTATTCACACTTAAAATAAATTGGATGAACGTCAACCACATCATTTCCATTGCATAATATATTTTACTGCAACTGCTGCAACCAACAAAATTGTTGCACACATTTCGAAACGTACAACATTTAAACATGATTTCTTATTACAATTTCATCAAAATTAATGCATTTTATCGCCGAACGCTTAACCTATCAGTTTAAAAAGCGAGTCAATTAATATTTCCTTTTTAAGTTTGTATGCCGTTATTTATTGCGGTCACATGTGAAGTGACGTTAAGTAGATGGACGTCGCGTCGCGGTTGCGTCGCCTGGCCATACCACAAACAAATTAAATATTTTATGCGGATTGTGGGGCCCCTCGCAGAAGCTTTCAACACCAACAACAACAACAACAACTCAAATCGGATTAATAAAAACTCGTAAATTACTGCGCTGTCGAAGGCTGTTCAAGGATCAATTTTTTGGAGTAAAAATGTAACGGCGGTATAAAGACCTCCTGGTGTTGTGTCCAGAGTAAACAATATAACGTTTTTATTGTGGGTCATGGCGCTTACTTGGCGCGACAATGCAATGTGTAAAAACAATCATCAAGATTGTTCTAATCTCATAAAACTTTGTGTAATCTTTTCACATGCTCGTGTGTTATTTAAGATATTTGGCATTTTGTTTGAAATTTAGCGATACGGCGACCACCAACCGCTCGCCTCCTAATGCATTAGAAAAACCGTATCAAAATCAATTTAATCACTGCGTGTGACTAGTTCTGAGACAACGTTAAAATGCTATAAATATAAGTTAATAGATCGCTATGCAGTTTTGGTTATGTCCACCGCAATAACTACGTAGTGCTGCTAATATAAACGGATCGGGTTAGACCCGAAATGTCCCACTGCACAACAGACACACACTCGCATGGTCGGACTGAAACATTGTTGTTAATTGACAATGTACATGCAACATCGATAAACCGCGCCGCGCACACTTCTGGAAAGCCTTAACTATCAATAAATTATATCCCAAGTTTTTCCCTACACACCACATCGAAAACGCATACTTTTCGATGCATAAAATGATTCTTGCGATATGCATGCAGAGAGCCACACAATATCCACGCATGCGTACATTTTACATTGCACACATTGCACGACGCAAAAGCAATTTACTTGCAATTCACTTATATTTATTGAATATCAAGCAGTTTAACTATTATGCACGGACCTTACGCGCCAATTTCTGTGGGATTGTCACGTTATGCCTTTTGGGAAAATTTCGTTTTTCTATGATTACATAATTTGTGTGTGTGTGTGTATGCGTGTGTGCGAATGTGCATTTAAAAGTGATCCATTTTATAGTTAGCGAGTGCATATAATGTGAACTGTAATTATATTGTCTTCTAATTTCAGAGAAACTTAATGATCCTGATTGGGGCAGTGTGCAGCGTGAGCCTGGTGTTAGCTTCTGCTGCGGCCTCTAGCGACCATCTTAATTATGCACCGGAATATGTGAGTCTTAATAATATACATTTATGTTTAATGTTTATGTCCATAAATATAAAAATGTTGTATCTATAATTATTATAATTGTGTAAAACGAAAATCATTTCTTCATTACTTTCCTTAACAATTATTTGTCTACATAGTTATAAATTGACATTTTTAAATGACACAAAAGAGAAACATGCAGCCCACATGCTGTATTTAATTGTTAAATATAAAATACTTGACCTTGAAATGTGCAAAAATAGTTGAAGTTAACTAATTCTTAAATTTACATTGTAAAACCTAAATTTAAAAGATTTATTTTAATTTTAATTAATCAATTATATAAATCAGTTCAATTAAATATTTTATAATTAAAATTAAAATTAAGCTACATTTGAAATACTAACGCACATATTTTTAAAAAAAACTTTAATTAAATAACATCCTTTCAACATCTTGAATCTTGATTTTTTCAAGAAAATTAATTAAATCTAAACGACCGTGTAGGCGTGTGTGGGAATCAATCACGCTAAATCTGTAAATGCGATCGCTAAGATATTTTACACACATATTTGTACACATTCTGAAAGTAGATTAGGGATATTTTAAGTTCGAAAATAAACCGCGAAGACCGGGAATCTCGTTCTTTTTAAAAATGTTATTGTCTTATTTTCAATATTTTTTTTTGGATGAGTCCAAGGAGATTCAAATGATAAAAGGAGGTTTCCATACTTCCCTGTATATAAGACTCCTCCTTCCTTCTACACAGTGAGTTCGTCCACCAAGTGTTTCCCGGGAGACTGAGAGCAGTAGTTCATTCAGATCTGGGGGTCAGACGTTTTCATTCGCAGCTCAGCAATCTCGTTTTATAATAATAAAAGTAATTGATAATTGCACTAGAATCTAATGTAAAGTCCAGTTTTTTCTAAAGACATTTTTCAAAGGACATTACATAAACCTATTCGTTGAATTTAAATTAAAAATACCATAAATATTAAGTAAAATTAAATATTAGTCGATATTTTATCTAAATTTGTTTTAAATATTAATATTATTATTTTAAGGTGAAAAACACTAAATTCAGAGCTTTTTAACATTTTTCCTTAACTATAAGGAGACGAAATTACAAACCCATTTAATGTGGACCATCCCCACCACAATGCAGCAGCATTCAAACCGCTTTCTCAATCATTTCAATTAGTAAACCACCTCCAAACAGAGAAACTGTAATATCTCTATTTGTGATTTCCATTTTCGTGGGATACATTTTTGCACTGATAACCAAATATCTCGCAAAATTCCAAGAATTACGCTCAATGTATACGCGCAGACGCTTAAGAAATCAAATTCCTATCTTCATTTCAAATTAATTAGCGGACACACCGATAGACATAAAAACATGCACTTATGTATTATACATTGTACGCATTAATACATTTTGCAGTGCCATGCGAAAAGGCTGCACTGCTCCGCGGTTGCGCGTCGCGATCCGCACAAAAGTAGAGCGCTTTAGAATGGATTAAGCTGCTGCAAATCGCATTTATTTTTGTGCATTTCGTTGACGCAAATTGGTGGATTAATTTATTGATTTAGTAGTAGGTGAAGTGAAACATACACTGTACATATTATTCAGACTACAGTGACAGTCATGTGAAATGCGAGGGCATTCGGCCGAAATTGTCACCGAGCGTGTAGCTCACCGTAAGCTATGGTACTCCGCGTTTGAAATAAAATCATTTTACAGCTTTATTGTGGAAACGATTTGTTTTAAACCGCTTGATTTAATTTTTTTCGACAAAATATCATCATTATAAGTAATCTTCCATTTAAACATCTCGATTTGCAATGAAACTAATATACTGCATTAATGACTTCAATTTATCGATGTAATAAAATTACCCACTTTCCATTAATAAATATTATTTTAATAATAAAATTCAGTTTCAATGGCAGGCAATCATGCCTATAATATAATACTTTGTTGAGGCAGCATCGTAAATAACGCTAATATAATAAAACAAGTTGCCAATATAATCAACTTGTGCGACACAGCAAAAAAGTGTTGCACATATCCACATCTCGCCGTTGCATTTCATGTGTGTGCTTGCACTGCACATGCTGCAATGCTCCTGTGCAATAATTTTTAATTATTATAATTAACAATAATTACAAACTTGAATTTGTTTCGAGAAAAAGTCACTGTAAGCGCTTGCAATGAAACAAGGTGAGAAAATTGGATCGTTTGATGCTGAAGCAATATTAGCATTTATTTTAAGTGATTATGTGTGTGCAGTTGTGACTTGATTTACTGTTTTTCTACATACAGAGAGAGGGTTTTTATACTTTCAACATTCTTTGCATTTTTATGGAGTGCTTTTTTTTAAATAACCGGTTATTCGCTTCTCTTAAATTGCATTAGTTTATGCATATTCATAAATATTCTTTGTTCTTAATTTAATATTGAAGGATTTGACCTAAAAATTTTTGAAACTCACTATTTTTGTGTTTTTGTATTTTTAATACATTTTTTAATTCTGTCGGATCTTTTTTTTTAATTGTACAAATTCTTGTCTTTATGACCAACTTTAAATTGCATCAAAAATGTTGTTGAAAACAGGATTTTTTAGGAATTTTCTATTGCCTCTAAAAAGGTTTGTAAACTTAAAATATTAAAATTTTGTTCTCATTTCTTTTGGGTTTTTTTTACCGAATAGTTAATTACTAAAAAAAAATATTACTGCGCCACGGAATTAATATTATGGCAAAGATTTTTTTAATCGACGGGGAATGCTTTAAGCATTTTTAAACCACATATAATTTTACGTGTTTTGATTTTCAGCTGTTTTCTGTAGATAAAACTGTTTAAAATTTTTTAATCTGTAGACTTAAAATTGATAGTTTAAGCACTTAAATTGAGCTTAAGTAATGCTTTAGGTGGACCTTAAATTCTAAACGGTTAAATTTAAAGTATTATTTAATTTTTTGTGTTTTAAAAAAAAAAACTTTATTTCGAATTAATTTTTAGTTCTTTGACATGAAAAAGAATACAGGTTGATTATAAAAAAATTTTTTAATTATTTTATACTCGTCTTGAAGATTACTGTCTATTAAATGATTTATTTAAATTCAAATAAAAAATACTTTACTAAACCTTTGACGATTTATCTCTGGATTTGTTAAAGCTCTTTTGTTATTCATTGCACTCTATTCAATTATTTAATTATATTTATAATATTAATTATCAAGTTTTTACCGAAGGCATAAATAATGTTCAATTGGATTTATCTCTACTACATCAATTAATTTATGATCTTATCTAAAGACGGATTTTTTTTTAAATATCTTACAAATGCTATTAAGGATATCAAGATATTCGTTTATAAAAAAATAGAATTTACATTGAGTTCCTAACGTTTATCCTCAATAAAAGTTTTGTACTAATGAGTAATGACTAATAATAAACCGACTTTAAAATAAAATCAGCTTCTACCTACAAACTTAAAACTTTACTGAAACTTCTAAATTAGCTATAATTCTCAAAAATAAGTTGCTTTAAGCTTATTTAAGTCATTGGACTTTTTAAATTGACCAAGACTTCATAATTAAGGACATTAAAAAACAACTTTAGTGAAAATAATAAAAAGTCATGAAATTTTAAATTATTAAAAGAGCAATTCTTCATTTATTGTTATAAAATATGGATTATAATAAAAAAATTAAATGCAATCTTAACTTGCTTAAGTGTTTTGGGGACATTACATAAATTATATCAAAAAATGTTAATTACGTAATGAGTCGTTTTCAAATAAATTTCAAAATTCCTCCACACCAATTACTACAGATTAAAACGCACAAGTGGCGTTGTAATCACATGCAAATTTTCCATTCCCTGCAATACTGCACTTAATTAAAATAAATTGATAAATGATTAGCCAGTCAAGCTGCAGTAGCTTAAACATATACTTACAACATCCATCATCAAGTCACAACTGTACCAAGTGAGTGCATTTTAATTACACGTGAACATACGCGCTAATGCATAACAGGGTCAGTACGGCCACAAAAGGTACTCGCATATCCAGCACGAAACCTAAATCTAGATCTTGATGTATATCATTGTGACAAACCCAAATTATATAGTGTGCTGACAAAGCAACGAATGAGTGACCCACGACCTAGACATTTTGCGCACGCGTCCACTTCTTACAAGTACTTGAAATAAATTAGGGGTGCCATAAAGTAAGCTCGTGCTGAAGCTTTTGAATTCCTTAAACACTTGTTCCAACGTATCCATTTCATTGCAGTGATTGTTTTACACAATTGTTACTGCCATTTAATTAATCTTGAGCAATCATAAGACACATAACGGTGACAAACTGAGTCGCACACGCAGCATTCAAAAAGGGAACAACATTGAAAAAATGACTATCCGACTTTAACACGAGAGCTGCAACAATAAATGACAAGAAATTGGCAATAGGCCTGGCCTGGCCTGGCGTGCCGCAATGGTCACAAATATTATTTATATTTTTGTGCAGACGTTCGCATATAGTGCGTTGAAGTGGGTTGGTTTGTGTGATTTATGAAAATCATGTTTTAAGTGTGTCTGGTGAAACCATATATTTCAGTGCACCAATGAAATTAAAAAAAAAAATGCACAAAAGAGTCAACTGAACTCGTGATCTCGTGAACAAATTATTTCGCATAAAACTGTTCCCATAGCAATAGACGCAGGCAATTGCATTGCGGCTATCATATTTTGTCCACCCACGATTAACACTGTTTGCACACAAACAAAACCACAAAACCACAACGTCATCCACTTTAAAATGTGCACCACAAATATAATTTCTTTAGCGTTTAACGAAGTGCAGCGGTCGCCGTCTTAAGACACATTGTGACGCGGTGTTTTGTCGATTTATGCTTTCTGTTTCATAGCCTTTTTATAACCGCACGCAGTGTGTCCACTCTGTCCGCCAGTGTCCACAGCAATATGTTATAACATGCAAATCGTCAATAAATTTCATAATAAAGAAACACATTATTTTTCTGTAACTGCCATACAGAAAACCTTGTACCGATTCTCTCATTTTCCTCAGTTCAATCGGTTAATTAACTAATTATAATAATTGCAAGGAAATTTGCGTATTTCAACGTGACAGCAGAGTTTAAAAATATAAATTGAAATTAAGTCGTATTTTTTGTTACGTCACAGTTACAAAATGATATTTCCTGATGTAAGTTGTTTAGATGAGAAAATATCCGCACCAGAAGATAAAAATCAACGTCCTTCAAATGTTCACCCAAACAAAATTAGTAATAAAGCAAAATGATGAACAAAAACTGATTTGCGAATTTTTTTTGCAGATTTTAATAACAAATTAAATATTGTTTTTAAATTATTATTTACCTTCCACCAGGAACACCCAGCCTACGCCTACAGCTACGGCGTCAAAGACCTACACACCGGTGATGTAAAATCGCAATGGGAATCACGAGACGGAGGTGTAGTCAAAGGCCATTACAGCGTCTTAGAACCGGACGGCTCCATTCGTACCGTCGACTACACAGCCGATGCCAAAAATGGATTTAAAGCTGTGGTGAAAACGCATGGCGCCAATGTCCATCCAGTCACTGATTCACCACACGCCTCACGCATCATCGACGATGAAAGCTCCCAATCAAAAATCAATCATTACAGCAAAGAACAGGAGCACATCATTTTAAGTTCAGACCTCAAAAAAACGAAAGAATCATTCGTTGATTTAAGTACTATTCAAAAAACAATCCCAGCCCTAATTGAAGTGAAACCAGACTATGGTCCAAAGCCCACATATGGATTCAAACCCAGCTACGAGTATGAAAATAAGCCAGCCAAATCTATTTACGAAATTCACCCACATTACAAGTCCCATCATACGTACGATGTGGAAGAGGAACACGAACCAAAGCACGCACTATTCAAGCCAAACTATAAAGTGGAAATAAAAACAGTGCAAGCACCAGATTTAAGTAAACTCAAACCGATATCACCGTTTGTTAAACACAACGAATGGAAGGGCAAAGAGGAGGACACCAATCACTATTATCATGACTACAATCCCAAGGGCGACGCTGAGGTGATCAAACCAAAGGGCAAGAAACCATCAAACGTTCGCCACACCGAAGTGCATTCGTCGAAACCAATTTATGGTACACATCATCAGCACGCTGTTAAGAGGCCTGCATTGAAGCCATTCAGTACGCCCGGCCTGAAGCACTATGCTTCATCACTTTTGAATAAGGCTTTCAACAAGAAAACGGGACGTGCCAATTATGCTAATTACTTTAACAAACCACCACAACAGGGCAGCGTCAGTCGACCGTCTGAAGATGATTCGTATTTTCCGGAGGGCTTCACCGGGGAGCAGAAGGCAGCCTCGTCTAAAATTGTGCAAGCAATGATGGCCAGGGAGCCGCATTCTCCAGTGCCGACGTATGCAAGAAATACACGGCATCAATATTTTTTCTAAATTTATTTAGAAATTTTTTAAATTAAGTTATTAGAATTTTTATTAGTTTTAAAATTTTTTTATTTTTTTTGGAAACTTGTACCTAACTACATTTAAGGCGCTACCTTGCTTAAATGCTTTTTTATTATTATTATTAAATGTGTAAGCAAATTAATCCCACTTGTGTCCAATCACTGAATATGATTATGATTCATCGTGTTTTGCAAGCGCTGTGCCTTTCAATGTGTCTTAAATACCTTAAATCTGCAACGGTTTTTGCGATTATTGCTCATTTATAATGAACACTGTAATAATGAGTCAACCAAGTGACATAATAAAGCCACTGAAAAGCGTGACTTGTTCTTGGACTGCGATTGCTTGCAACCTTATAAATTTTATCGCTTTTTGTGACATTCCTTTCATTTTCAGATTTTTAATAAAGGAAGTGGGTGTTTAGAAGGAGAGTCCTTTTCATCTCAATCCTTATTTATATAAAAGAGCGTTATGCAATAAAGAAGACACTGAGTAAGTTTGTTTTTCTTTTGATAATGAGGTTTATTGATTATTCATTCTTTAAGAAATTTAATTAAGGAATTAAATTGAACTCCATTGTGGTCTTTTTTTTTAAGGTTTCTTTTCAAATTTAAATAAAAAAAAACAAATCAAATTTAATGGTTTAACTTGGCGCCTTCAATTACTTACACATTGCACTTTCGTTAAGCAAAAAACGAAACAAAACTGTAACAGAACACAAAAGTGTCCACATAGGCGGACTAAATTAGCTTGCAGTGTGTGGGAGTTGCATAATAAATGTTTCATGTAAAAGGTTGTGGCCTGTGCAAGCAAATCCGCTAAAATATGGTCAAATGTTCATTATTGATCCTTCTCAATATTTTGAGCTGTTGCGGCTGAGATTGCAAAATTAATTAGGTGCACGCAATCGTGTTTAAGTTTTGATTGCATATTTATGCAAATTGATTTTTATTTATAGTTAAGCTTTATTTTAATTTGAATAAAGCTGATGGAAATGTATTTATTTTTAATTGGGCATTTCATATTACAGATTTTTAGAATTTTGAAGAAAAATGCTTCTTTTTTTTTTATTACAAGGATTAATTTTCATACTGAAATAGTTTGCCTAACTATTTAAGTATTTATGAAAGCTCTGTCACATTCTCATTTTGGAGGTTAGAATGTTCGAATATTTCTCGGAATCAACTCGACGGATTGACATGAAATTTTGACGTCATGTATAAAATAATTATTGAGTAATTCCTTATTTTTATTAAAAATAATTCTTCCAGATGTTTTGAAGGAGATGGAAGTGCGACAATACGGCATCTTCTTTCTCAAAAACCTTACGGAATATGAAAAAAAATCTTTTACATAAAAATTTAGTCCTTTCTAATACAAAAACTATAAAAGGCCACACTATTTGTATCACATAAACCTTGACGATTTTTAAAAATTTTCTTTTACATTATTTTAAAGAGAAAAAAAATTTAAAACATTTCGAGGTCGAAATCTTAAAATTCAAGGTCATAATTTTATATTTTAAAAACCTGGAATGATTTTAAAAATTCTCTTCAATATTACTGTAGCTTAAAAAATTAGAAAAAAAATTCTGAACAATACAAGGTCCAAAATCTGCAAATTCAAGGTCATTCTTTATACTTTTCAGAAACTTAAATTTTTTTTTTCTTCACATTTTAGTAACTTTCCAAATAAAAGCGAACTTTGATAAACATTCCAAGGTCAAACTTTAAAAAAATCAAGGTTGTACTCTTTACATTTTAGAAGCCTTGAATTTTTTTGAAATTTTTCTTTTACTTTGTTATAGCTTCCAAAAGACAAAAAAAACTTTGCTTAATGTTTCAAGGTCAAAATCTGAAATTTATTCACACTTCACTCTCCTGTGATGTAGTTTTTTCTCTTTATTTTAAATGACTTACAGAAATTTCAATCTTTCTTTTTTGCTGTTGCTTCATTTATTATTAAAATGGGTCGAAAAATTGTAAAAACTTGTTTTCGACAAAAACCCAAAATGATAAAAAAAAAATTAACTTAAATATAGTAATATTGAAAACCAAACAAGTCTTTTTCACCTTAATACCACGTTAATGTTTATTGTCCTTCCATTAAATGCTCAACATACACACACTTTTCCAGCCAATCGTTCCCGCCTATATTGGTAAACAACTTAATTATGAAAAAACACCCACCGAGTAAATTAAAATTAACGACATTCGCAATAATTAATTGCAACAAGCTCATACGCTAAATGGGTGCAATGTTTATTGATCACACTGATGGATCTGAATCAATCACTGCCAAACAAGCGGCCGATCGTAACACGGTAGTATAATGACAACTCATTAAAAATATGATTTTGTTTATTCACCATGACTTAACTTCGTCCAGCTAAATACCGCCAGAAGGAGATTTAACAGTAACAAATTTAAAAATAAAAAAATTGTACAAGAAATGCATGTCAATTTAGTTCACTTAAAATGTATAAGCGTATTTAAACTAAACTGGGGAAAAATTAAATTAAGATTTTAATTAATATTCGTAACCGTGTACCAGGCCCATTTGTTTGTGAGTTGTGAGTGCCCACAACCAACCATAATGTGACAACAAAAAAAGTGTGCTTGTGTCTGCATAAAATGATGAAAAAATGCGAAAAAAAAAAATTCCTCTTGCAGCTCGCGACATCCATGATCCAAGACGCTGCATGCATGGTTTAACATATTATACATAATTTGGCTGACGGCAACGCTAAAAATTTGCGTCACAGCACATTAAAATAAATGAAGACATGCGTCTCAAAATCGAGCCGTATAGAAACCATATAATAATCAACATTAACAGCATTAATGGCATAATTAAATCGTGTTAAAAATGGTAACGAGGAAATGCCGTGTGTGTGCGAGAGTGCACATTATTGGAGCGGAATTCGCACTATGGCCGTATCCAATCAATTTACGTATTCATTTTCGCATCCACGCGGGTAAGTTTAGGTATGTATGTTAATCAGGCGACGCTAAACGTAACAACGCCAACTGTGCATTGGCCAATTCCTGATTTGGGCATGTCGTGCAAGCCGCAGTGACGAGTGAAAATGCCGCTGGCACAAATTATGCTTTGGGTGGCCACCAGTTCCAGTTCATCCGGAGAGTTGTTGCTTGCTCTAAAGTCTTAACATACATAAATTATGATTTGTAGAGGCATTTCTTTTATTCGGGTTCATTATTGGGCGCTGTCAGTGGTCGATCATTCGCAGTGTTTTGCAAATTATAGCCGCAAGATGAGTGAAGGCATTCTTTAAATTATTATTTATGGCTTCACATTTAATTCACTTATTTATTCTGATTGACTGTTATGTAAATAAGTTAAGTCAACATCATCTTTTGTGTCGAAGGTGATCTATTGAATTTACAAAAAGGCAAGACAAAAACTATAAATGGTTTTTAGTATTCAAAGGCATCTTTTTAAACATGGTTCTCCCTGCTACGTAGTTAGGATAAGTATTAGGATAATTACTTGCATTTTAAAAAATGAGGAAAATAATTAAAAAGGCTCTTTAACTTTTAAATAATTAATTTGGAAACACTGCTTGTAAGTTGTAGCGTTGAATAAATATTCGGATTTTTCCAATTTTTTTCAGGTTTTTGACTTAAGTGTGTTTAAACACTTAAGTCACCAAATAAACCTAAACCCCGAAAAAATTAATACTTCAGAATTTTTTTAACACAAGGTTTTGAAACCCTTAAAACACTTCTTGCGTCTTTAAAATAAAAGAAATAAAACTAGGAAGCTGGTAACATCACTATTTGTTAATTCACATTATCCTGCTCAGTTACTTTTATGCTTTTTTACCTCGTTATATATTTCTAATTTTTAAAATCTAAACATTGAATATCACCCCATATTAAAATAAAAATTGTATTTGTAAAAGCTAAACCCAAATCTACTTGCACATCCGCTGCCATTTTTTGCATTTTACATTTCCAGCTTTCTTTCATATTCATTTCCTCGCAGCTAAAACCCTAATTGGTCAATCCATCTTTAAGTCGGACTGTCAACGACTTAATTTGTTACACGTAATTATGCAACAAATTTGGACACACTTTTTATTAATTCAATTGAATTGAAAGACGTTCTTCAAGTCATCGTTTCAAATTTTCGGAAATTACATCAAACTTTGTTGATAACTTTTACTGAGTTGGGGGATACCGATACTTCACTTCTTCCGATTAACTTGGGTGGTAAAACAATTTGATTCAAAGCGGAAAATTGTAAAATTAGTCATGCTTCAATCTTACTTTCTTATTAGCTTGTTTCCTTTATTGAGAAATAATTTGATTGTACAGTTGTAATTGTTTTCAATGAAGAAATGGCTGGTAGAAAGTTTAAATTAAGTCGATATTTTTATGTTTGTTTACTGATTTTTAGCAATTAATTGACAAGTTTTCTCCAATTTTTTGCAATGAAATTTGGCAAAGTCAACAAATTTACAATTAAAAAAATGTTGCAGATACTTTAAAGTTAATTTCAAGGTTTGTGGTTTAATAGAACAAAGTGCGTTACAATTTACGTAAAAGGAAGAAAAGTAATAAATTTAGATTATGTTAAATAATTAGTTACGATTTCTTTCATTATTTTTTAAAACAATCCGATATTCCTTTCCCATCCTACATTCTTCTTGCATATTTTATCAGATTCAATAAATTGCATTCTCCAATCCACTCCGCAGTAATACAAAACCAAATTAGCAAAAACATTTGTTCAACACATGTACCGCATTGACGTGCAGCGACAAAAAAACTGTAGGTATAGCCCACCAATAATCAACTTTATTACATAGTGAGTCCACATGCGACTTCACGCATATTCACCAACAATTAAAGACCAATCCAACTCGTTTGCCATATTTCCATTTCCGTAAGATTTACTTCTTGCACATTTAACGGGCACTTATGCAACCGTCTCAATGTATTAAATCGAATAACACCTTTTAGTCACCGATATTTGCGCTTTCTATGCCATTTCTCGCCGATTAATTTGCACAAATATACACAAAATAATTAAGTTGTGTCAGTCTGACTGAATGCGCACGCAAATTAGCGCATTCGCTGGTTCAAGAAAATGCAATGGAAGCGTGGACGCCAAAAAAAACAACAAAAAATGCGACGCAAAAAAAGCACAACGCATAAATTGGACAGCAGAACAAAAATATGGCAATTAATTTGAAGTTAATAGGAACCGCGCGTAGTCCGTGCTCAAATATAATTCAGCAATACTCGAAATCAATTATTCATTTCAGGATATTGGGTGGGTGCCTTGTTGGGGATTTGTTTTTGAGATGGGCGTTGGTGAAAAATGGCCTGTTGGTTTATCTTTATTGGCCAATCTATCATGATTGAGTGTCAATTAATCGATGATTATTGCTCGTTTATTTAAGATTGAATATTGATAGGAGAATTAAATTGGCAACAGTATTTTGTTTGAGGCAGCATCCAACATATTTTTGCTTATTTGCCTGAAACGAGCTGCAAAATCAATTAAAATGTGCGCATGCGTGTGTTATTTTGTGGGCTAGTTAACTGCGCTTACGAGTGACAAAATCGAACAACATCTAACTCTGGTTTTAACATGTTGTGTTGATTTTTTTTTTTGTTGTGTTCATCCGCCCTCCTATCGGCAACACTGCACCTTTTTAATCGTCAATAAATTTAACCACAATTCTGTCAATTCGGGTTTAAAATAAGGATGGAGTTTGAAGTGAAAGTACAAGCTTTTAAAGAGCTGTGATAGCATTTAATTGATAAAGCCCTTTACAGTTTAAACGACACATTTGACACAAACGTGTTAGTTAAATAAATGGTTTGTCTTGACGTAATCTCTTGAATTGATTCGCTGAAAACAACATGTTTGGAAAATACGTATGTTTGCTTGTTTATGCAATTTGCTGCAATGTTAACGAAACTTGCTGCTTTCATTTCGTTTAGTGTCACCACAAGGAATGAAGTTTCATTAACTAAAGTGTCAGTAAATTTTAATTCTCTTATCAAAGTGGTGCATTTAACATTTCTCTTGGTAAGAGTTATTTAAATGCAGTTGTTGCATTTCAGTGCATTTATGTTTGTTCAATATCAGGCTGGGAAATGCACACAAAATTTTTAAAAATAAAAATAAAAGTGGACAATTTTAAAGAAAACATTTTAAAGTGAAAAAATTATTTAAACAAAATTAAAGAATTTAAAAAAATACAAAAAAATTTAAACACTTTTTAAATTGATTTAACCTTCTTTTAAACGTTATGAGAATTTTGATAAATTACCTGAAATAGAAGCTTTTGAAAAGTTAAAATTATAGGGTTTCCATTATCTCATTAAAACATTTAAATTTAAATTGTTTTGGGGAATAATTATGTAACACGAAAGATGAATTACAGTAAAATTACTCAAATGAAATGTTTCCAATTCATAAAAAAAGCTATAAACGGATCATTAAACAAGAAAACACAGCTTTTCATCTTAATGAAAATGGCCTAAATCACCAATAAAAATGGCAACATATTCAATTATAAAATGATAACCGCAAATTATTAAACAACGTCGTAAAAGGGGCAAGGCAAACCTCAAACGCATTTCAATTATTAATTAAGGAAATTATCAATCAATTAATTTTAACCAACCACAGAGAATGTCTATAATTACATTTATATCCAACAATCGTGATGCTGACATTAACGCGTTGTCGCACCGGCTTTAAAACTTTAGCATATTTTGCAAATCCCTAAAGATTAAACACAATTCGTGCGGGAAAGAGCATTTTAAATGAACAAAAAATAAAATCACAACAATTAATTATTGATTGCAGCTGTCACTTAACGCTTTCCTGTCGCTTAAGCGCGCGGTGCACTTCAAAATGGGGTCAAGTTCAATCCAGTGCACTTAAAAACACTATAAGTGCATCCACCTGGGACATAATTTGTGTTAACTTGACAACAATTTGCAACTGGATATCATAAAGATGTTATCGAATCGCTATTATGCTGTAATCTTGTGGCATTAAACATGTGTAGCCAGCTGCTGATACGATCGTCAAGTGCGCGTGTGTGTCACATGTGGCGGAAAGCGCGGCAGTACAGTTAAGTAATTCAAATTAACGCACTTGAGTGCAATGAAGGCAATTATCCTCAATCATGCTAACTCACTGCATTGCACTTAAATAGACGTTGGAATTAATGCAGTTCAAAGAAACTATAAAAAATTCACGATATCAGAATCCTTTAACCCAACATTACGCACCTAAATAAAAGTCCTATCGCTTTGCATAAATATCTACTCAATATTTTTATTACTTATCAATTAAAATTGCAATATTTTTATCGCACAACAATCATTGGAAATAGCATTCAGCAATTAATTATGCGACTTATTTTTGCTCAGAATTTAAAATCGCGCCTACTGCGATGGCAATAAATCACTCGGGACTTATGCCAGAAATGCTTTCTGCACGGTAATTACAATCACAAGACAAACACATAAAACGCGGCGGCAGTCTTGACTGTCATCGAACGAACCACAAACACATTATACGCCCAAAACGTAATATAGCGATTGCATTTTATTGGCATCGATGGCGTTTCGTTGGCTCAATTAATGTCGATTTTTTTTTTTTGGATTTTTTGGGCAAGGTCGTGTTCGTGTACATTCCGCAATAAAAAATGTTGCATTTTAAGGTTTTATTATGATTGTGGAAACCGTTGCAAAGCATTTAAAGGTATTTTTGGTTTTCTTATCGTTGCCCGATTAAATGCATTTTCTTAGTTTGGGCGTAATCTTAAAGAAGTGGTTTGTTTTAAGTTTTATTAAATTTTTTCATAAAAGTATCGAACTTGGCTTGGATGTTTTTGGAACTTTTCAATCTTGAAAATTTTTGACCCTTAAGTAATGTACTTGAAAACGGTACATGCACATTTATGTTTAATTTATTGAATTCTAAGATTTTTCATTTTAGTTTGTCTCGAATGTTAAAAAATAATTCTAAAAAAATGTAAAGTAATTTTTTTAAAGCAGCTTAAACAATTTTATTATTTAAAAAAAAAAACGGATGGTCATGGTTGATGAAAATCAATAGATCACTTACGACAACGTCAAGACACAACAGTTGTGGTCTAATCGCGAAAAGCCGGCGCAAATTTTGACAAAACCAGGATTGATGGCCAGAAAGGTTAAATTCTGTGAGTTTGGTGGGATTGGCAGGGAATCATCTTCCATAAGCTTCCCCTCTACCGCACAATTCTTAATTCGAACCTGTAATATACAATCGGACCACAGAATATAAAGCATCTCTGATTAAACCCAGAATCAGCCAGCTTTGACCAATAAAAGAGGAGTTGTGTTTCATCAGAACAATGCCAAATACAAATCAATAGCGACTCGCCAGAAGTTTCGGGGGATTGGTTAGGAGGGTCTTATGCATCCAGCATTATTACCACTTGATTCTGCCTATGGCGAACGATTTTAATGTAGTGAAAATGTCGTTTTCTTAATAGAGACTTGTGAAAATCGACTGTCCCAGTTTTTTTTAAAGGTACGAAGGCTTTTATGATAGAGGTCATTAAAAACTAATGGATTTTTCTACAGATCCTTATAACTTATGGAAATTTTTGTTTTTATATTTTATAAAGAATTTTTAATTGAGAATTTCGGTTTGATTTAAATATTTTAGAAAACAATATTTTCTTACAAACTCTAAACTAAATTGTATGCATCAAACTGCATTTTTAACGCTCTTAATTTTCCTTAAAGTCGAAAAAAAGGATATTTTTAAGCTCCCTAACGTGTAGAAAAATTTAAGGGTGTGACTCCATCCTTCGCATAGCAGTGCAACATAATTTATGCGCATTTAAGATGAAATATGCGAAACATTGTTTTATTGTTAAATAATAAAAGTATAATTGTTGCTTTAACAATAATTATGTATTGATTTAAGGAACCCAAATTTGTCCTGTCGCCGCATGGACTATTATCATAAAATTCCTTAGTACATACAATCATGTTAATAAAATAATTTACTAACCCACGCATTTACAAGAAATAAAAAAAAGTAAAAGTAATTTTTCGGCATGCGTACGATGTCAGCAGATTAAGGTTTGGCTTTTCCTTAGGTCTTGTTTGTTGTCGGCTGCAGCACAGGCTGGTTATGCATGAAAATTTGTGTGTTTTCCGATGCCAAGTCACGCATTAAAATAGCAATAAACGATTCCGTCGGATTAATCGCAATAAAATTGTGGATGGTGATCGCTTTTGATCTCATTTGTGTGCTGCTGCATTTCACAAGCACTTTATAAAGTTGAAATTATTTGGCCTTAAAAAAAATATGAGCTGCTTTAATGCGTCGCTCCTTTGGCGACCTCTCAGGCCTCAGCATATTGATATCATGTGTGCAAAACGCGGTGTTGCGCCATCGAGAATCGAATTCGAGCTGTAGGGAACGAGAGCAAATATTTTTACTGCTGATGATTATTATTTTATTCAGTTGAATTTAAACCGGATCCTCATGCTGCGACTTTAATGCAGCTGGTGCGAATAATCCAAAAGTGTAACCGCCGACTCTGTAATGTATGCACAAGACAAATTAGTCACAAATTGTTGCTCTATAATTATTGTAATAATTACCAACTTCGGAACCATGCAGTGACCGGAGTGAGTCGTCGATTGGAGTCCTACTTCAGTCGGGCGCGCGCACTTTGTACGCACGCATTGTAAATATTTAAAATTGTATGCGATTAATGCAATGTGTGGTATGCCTGTCTCTGTAATATGTGAATGTTTTAAATGCGGGCAGCTGAAATTGCAATGTTTTAGTGCAAATAACCCACTTCAAGCAACAATATTAAAAAAACGCAATCCAGAGCAAGCGGTTTGTTTCAATTTTGGATTATCTGCAAACCACTTTTACTTTAACATTCATTAGGATCCGAAATTACTCAATTTTCTGTCATCCAAACACAGACGCGGGATTGTTTATTGATCGCAATCGCATAATGAGCAAATCTGTTGTGGCGCATAAAGAATTAAGATTGACCACCGCGTTAAACCACTCGCGCACACTGTTGTTGTTGGCATGCGCAATGCAAACGCGCTTTAACACAGCTGACATGCGCACAGTGTGTCTGCGCAGTGCGGGTGTGCGGTTGCGGATTGAAAAACTCTCACGATTTTGTTTGTTCACATCGCAAACAGACACAACTGACTTTTCTTCAGTCACAACGCCTCAACGCATAATGCCTAATCCAAAACGGCAAGTTATTGATGGCTTGGCAATTTCAAAACAATTAGATATAATTTCGCTGTCAGTTGGGGCATTTGCGCGCGATGGAGGTGAGTACAAATTGTTTTACCTCGGCGATCGACCGATAATTTCGTCTTGGTTGTCATTTTAATAAATTTGGCGTTATTCACGCAAGTGAATTTGTGATGTGGCCTAGACGCGTCGTATGAGCGCGCTGCCCATATAGTTTCAAGTATAACTGGGTCATGCTGGGGGACCCAATGTGGACATTGTGAGGAATATATTGTTTCACTTATACGCTTTATTTGTGCGTGTGCAAAAAATAGTCTGCGAATGTTTTTAATCTCTGATGGACTTGGTCACAGTCTGCAAACATTTGCAGAAGGTTGCAAATTTCAATTAAAATTAAGTTTTATTAAAACAGTTTATGGATTCTGATTTTTAATCTATTTTAAATTGATCTTAAGGAGCAAATTTTATAAATAACACCACGCCTTTTTTTTGCTGCCAAGAATCAAATTGTCCGAAAAAAATTATTATTGTACAAAAACAGCTTTCTATTAAATTTTAAATTAAAACAACTGACATTGCTCAACACCTCCAATGTTTATAACTGATTTACTCCCAAACAACATCAGCTCCATGTCAACTCAATTTAATAACAAATCTTGCACATTAAAGATCATAGAAAATTGTGCGCTTTAAAACGTTAAGCTTAATTTCAGTCACAAAGTCGAGTTGCCTTTTCTTTAATCGTCTGACATAATAGATTGTTAGTCTGAAGCCTTTCATAGTTAGGAGACAATTCAATTAAAATAATTCTAAAAGATTGACATAATTTACAATTGAATAAGAAAGAAATCCCTGATTTAATCGATTGAGACTGCACGTGCATCATGCATAACGTAGGTGCAATAATCTACGAGTTTCTCCAAATAAACACAATACGCAGCATGTGACTTAACTTGCATCAGGCATTGCGGATTATGGATCAGTCTCCTCGCCAAATAACTGTGCAGTTTTTATTACATTTATGAATATCTTAAAATTAAGTCGATTGCGCAATGGATTGCTCATTTATTGGTGGATTTAGCACAATCCGCCCAACATTGCAACAATTGTACAAAATACAATAATCTTAAGTATTGTTATGAGACACAGACTGCACAATTGCATTCACTGTGCAGCTTGTCATAAATCCTGGTAGCAATGCACTGCTATACACATAGTTGTTTGCGTTTTATTGGCGTCTTATGGCAATGTTCACAACTCCATATTGATCGTCTCACTAATTAATGGCCTTGCACCTTATAAATGCTATGCGGCCTGCGCTACTCAATAGCGTTATGTAATGTGTGGGTAATAAAGCACATGCTGTGCTTAGATCCGTTAAAAGCTTGTTGTAAGCTGACGATTACTCACATTTAAATAATTTGGCCAATTTATGGAACCTATCCCAATAAAATTTGGATTGTGGTGTTTGCTTCAAGAACTTTTTACACTTCGTTTGTGTTATTTTAGATTTGGTTGAACTTAAATGCGGTGCATTTTTTATGGGTAGTGCAGAAGGTTGTTTGTGATTTTTGGGTTGAACCTTCGTCTACATGTCGTCTACATATTTTTGTGCAACTTTTTTTCCAACTTAGGTATAAGAAAACAAATTTAAAAAATATTTTTCTAAATTCGCCCGAGCTCTCAAGTCACTTTTAGAATTATTTCTATAAAAAAATGATTTTCATTTAAGTTTTAAGCCAATAAACTTGAAGAGTACTTTGCAAATTTTTATTTTGATGGTGAGTTTAAGGTAAGTCTAAATAAAGAAACTCATTAAACAAGGATAATTCCTCTTTTTTAATTTAAAAAAATTTATTGAGTGATTCATGATATATTTTTTTAAACAAATTATAAACAATCTCTAATCTCTTCTTCTCTAAAAACTTTAATAACTAAATTCGTTTTGTTCATGCTTCCTAAGTTTGCATTCAAAATAATTTTAAAAAAATATTTTAACGTTAAAACTTGACCCCTTTTGCCATGATCATTACTCGCTTAATGTAAAAAATTTTAAATTTCTCAAAACATGTTTTTTTTTGGATAGGCCAAAGTTGTATTTAGGTCAAGTCTTAAGTTTTATTTTAAAACGTGCGTATTTAAAAGAGTTTTTACTTTGCAAAACATTTTAAGAAAAAATCACAATTTTAAAAGATGCCACGGTTTAAATATAAACCTCAACATTTCTAAAGATTTTAACACAAAAAAAAATTAGAATCAAAATAACCAAAAAAAAAATTAAAGAAATGATTTTCTGAAGCTCTTTTATTATTCATTATGAGACATTGTGATTTTGCTTTTCCTGAATTAAAGCTTACCGACAATTAACAATTTGTAGTTATAAACATAATTGCCCCATTATTACAGACAAAGTCAATGTTAATGTCAACTGATTTACATAAAAGCAGCACACAAAGTCTTAAACGTCCTCTAATTTATTGTCAATTTTCATTGTTTGCCGCCATTGATCAATCGCTTTAATCTCTTGTGATTTTCTCTGTTTGTGTACGTTTTATGAACATGTGAATTTTATCTATTTTCTTCTTGTGTAGAGTGGCAGGCATTGTACACTGTACACGTTATTTATGTTGACATAGAAATTCAATAGGTTTGCTGTATTAATAAATTATTTTGAAATTAATGAAATCAATCGTTTTAGAATTGTTTGTAAAATAAATATAGATTTATTGACATAAATAAAAATTTAGTTAAATATCAATTAACTTCTTTTTTAAATATTTTAATCGTTCTACTTTTTATTCATTTTCCTTATTTTTATTAATTTCAAAAAGATGTAAAACTGTGCGTGGCTTTAGAGTAAATTTATTTACTCAATAAAAATAAGCCAGGCAGATTAATTCTCACACTCTATCGAATGGGCGAATTCAAAGTCGTAATATTTTATCTGTATAAACGTATGAATCAGCCAAAAATCACAACGTTAATCATTCACCCATATAAATAGAAATAAAAACACGTAAACAATCAAAAGCAAACACAAATGATAAGATAACAAATATAATGGCAAATTAACTTTCTTAGTAAAATAATGTGAACATTTTCAGTTTACTTATTAATTTTAAAGTGCAGTGACACGTCCAATTAAAGCGCGAATTAATTGTAATTAATTTATTCACAATGCAATCAGAATTTGCAGGAAATATCTCAACAATTGTTGAACCTGGACATATTTTTGTAATTGGTGGACGCACAGTGGATGGCGCTGCCAGGTGAGAAATGGAAGCTGCACAAACTGGCAGAGAGATTCACACATTACGTTGCCCTTAATGTTAATCAAAACATTTATCCAGTCACACAAATGGATTAGAAATAAATTGAGAAAAGAGCCTTTAGTATTTTAATAAAGTGACTATAATTACATTTAGGTTGGACGTTAATTTAAAATGTGGCAAACACGAAGAGAGCGACATTGCGCTGCATTTATCAGCAAGATTCCATGAAGATATTGTTGTCCGCAATTCCAAACAAGACGGAGCATGGGGTGATGAGGAGCGCGAGGAAAACATCGACGAGGCAAGTGCCCCAAATCCCTTACATTCGGGTATTTATCGTTATCACGTTGGTGAAAATCCATATAATATATTTTGATGCCGCCCACCGATAAAACCGCTGTTTTGCTTGTTCATTCCAATTAACAAAAAACATTTTTGCAGGTGACGCATTCAAAGTGTACATTTTAGTGACTGACAATAAATTTTATGTGTCCTTGAATGAGCGTCCTTTTTGCACTTTTGATATTCGTGTGCCTTTGAATGAGATTCGAGCTATTACAGTGGATAAGGATGTAATGCTAATCACCCAAGTGGACCACAGATGCGTTTTTCCGTCACCATGGCCACTAACTCAAATTGATCGTCCTTATTCGTTCAGTAATGATGTACCACGACGCTTTACAGCAGGTTCTATGCGACTTTAAAGTTTTGCAAAGCAATTTTACTTCATTATTCTTGTAATTATAGGCCACGTCATTGTGATCGTTGCGATTCCTTCTGGTAATAAACGAGGACAATTCCAAATACGTTTTACTGAAGGCGAGAAATCAAAGCAGGCGCTACATTTTAATCCTCGTTTCCATCCAACTAATATCGTTATTAGGAATTCAATGAACGATAGTAATAGGTAAATTTATTTTAAGTTAATTTTTTGTTCAAATTATAATTGTTTAAATATTCAGTTTCCTAGTTGAAGAATCCGATGGTGGGTTTCCCTTCGTTCTTAATCAGCAATTTAAGTTGGCAATTGCAATGACAAACGGCTGTTTTAAATTCGCTGTTAATGGAAGATACTTTTGCTTGTTCAATTACCGCACTCATAATCAACTAGACGTTCTCAATGGATTCAAGATTTTGGCTTACAATGGACTGCAAATAAATGTTACATCAGTTGATCACTTGAACACTGGAAATCCTCTTTGTGACGACTTTGAAACGTATTCTCATCCGGAAGTTGATATTTTCTAATTTGTGATTAAAGAATTTAGAACCAAACTAATAACATTTTGTGAATTTTTATTGAATTACATAAAAAAAATTTTAAAATATTCATTCCTACATTTTTTAGACGAATTTTTATGTACACGAAAATTCTTACAATTATTTAGCTACATTCATTTTAAGCCTTATTTCGAAGCAATAACCATGAAATCAACAATTTATACATAGAATGAATCTAATAAAATAAATCGTTCAATTGCGCAGCTGTACAAAAAAACTGCACAAGCTATACATAAATGGTATTTAGTTCAAGTTTGGATTGCTATTTCAATCACCGCACAGAGAAATCACATGAAAATGTCAACGCACGTGGACTGTGAACGCAATGCAACACAGCATCAGTGGTAGGCGAGCTTTTTATCGCAGCATTTAAGAAAAGTTCAAATTTCTATATACAGTCATCCCTCGCTTAACTTTTCGGAAAATTGTTTTTAATTGTAATTTGTAACTAAAACTCACAACATAGAACAGCAACAGAATAATTTCTTAATTAAATACCTTCATTTACTTCGAAATTGAAGAGCGTTGAGAAAACATTTTTAAACCTAGGAAAAAATTTTGTTTTAAATATAAAAGTAAATATAGTTATTGAAAATTTATTTAATTTAAAAATAGTAGAATTGCTTAAATATATTTTACCAAGTCCTAAATAACTATAAAAATTAGTGACCTGAACGCTATGTTTAATAATTTTCAACATAAACTTAATAAAAATTTAATAACTCCTAAAATCAAAAATTATTGACCATAAAAATAATCTAAGTCATCACTTGATTCATGACTGTGTCTCCAATGATCATTCACTTGATAATTTGTTTTTAAACATTTTCCTCTCTTTTAATTTAAATGAACCTTTTTTGCACTTTTGTAATTATTTAAAATTTATTGAAAAACCCATAAAAAAAATCAATTTATAAAAATTTGGTGAATAATTTTTTTTAAAAAGTTTGACACAGAATTTTTAGGAACTAATTTGTTAATATTTTCTTCAATTCGATTGCAAACAAATATCTTATTTTTTAATTATTAAAACATTAACATTAAACAATTCAAAAGCAATAAACAAAATATTACTTATAACAGTTTTGCATAACGGATCTCAAATAATTTGGGAAAACGCAACTCATCCGTAAAGCAAGGGATCACTGTAGTTCTACAGATCAACGCATTATGGTCCATATAAAATACACCGTGCACCGTAACAGGCCCTGAAAACATGCCGCAGGTCTGAATGCGTATATTATATTATATAGTTTGAAAGTCCATTAAATGCTATTCAACTTGTTCTGCATTTTCAAGAAAATGCACAATGCTACAATATTATAGTTTTGTGTTCCATTGTCTATTAAAGTACTGCACTGAGTAAAACATTACGTTTGACTTAAACTTGTAATTTTTTATGACTCCTTATAGTTATTGTCCTGAAAAATATTTTTATTTACATGTTGGTGATTTAAAAATAAAACTTCAATTTACTACAATTAATTGAATAAGTCATTTCGAATGTATTAAGAACATAAATACAAATAATTAATTAATTAAAATTAAAACTGCATATTTTGCAGAAAATCCAAAAACAAGCTGCACCACTAATTGAGATGTTTACCACGTCCAATTCTTACACACACGAATTATTTAAATTAGGCTGCCACATGCTCTCAAATTAAATCATGTTCACGCATTTGTATTTCATTTTATTCGCATGCAATTTCTAATTAATTCTTTTATCTTGTTCTTTGTGCACTAAAGTGTATAAATTCATAAATCATTTCGGAGTTGCGCCTTTATTTTACGTTGCAACATTAGAGTCTCAAATGCGCACACATTTCGGGATGCATTTCAATGCAATTTCGATTGATTGTTCGCCGGCCACAATCTGCAAACATATTGCATTATTTTATTCAATTTATTTATTCCACATAAACATTTTCGTTGTTCTTTCTACTTGATATTATTGACATTTGCACTAAGTATTGTAATTTGTAACAGATATATATTGTTTTAAATTACGTTGGCAGCATTCATCAATTATGCATTCAGTGAAAACATAGGCTTTGCATGTTTTGAGACACAAATAAATTGCACATGATTTAATCTACCATTTGTTTTAAACAGGAATAGGTCTTAATTCAAGCTGTCACTTAAGGTTAATCGAATACAAATTTTGTTTGACTTTATTTTATTGTTAAGTGAATTGTTTAAGAGGATGTGCAAGATTTATTGCATATTTTAATTCAAGACTTTTAAAATATTATATGAATAAGTCACTTTGGTTATTGTATTGTTTTTAAAGAGAAATACTTTGGTACTGATTCATTGATCAGTTATAATTCCAAAATCTGAAAATTCAAGGTCATATTCTTTAAATCTCAGAAAACATCCTTTTATTTAACCGTTGCTGATTTAGTTAATTTATTCCTATAAAATTGAAAATGCAAAAAAAAATTTAATTTAAAAATCAAAAGAAAGTCCTTAAGCTACTTCTTTTTAAATAAAGCAGCCTCTAAATAAATTAACGAATGAAGTCATTATGTAACTACATGATTGCATCGCATCACCGCAAGCACACATATCATAAATTCCACACACAAAACTAATCTCAAATTAAGTTCTCTACACGCAGAAAACAGTACTGATTAATTGCGCCCGTTTTTTCCCATACAGAATGCACTCGTATGTCAGTGCATTCATATCCAGAGCCGCTCCAAATAAGGTGGAACCTGTGACAGTCGACTAACAACAACGCTCAAATTTGTTATTTATTTCACACAACACATAATTACAATCAGCTGTAGCCTCTTAAAACACCACATGCACCACCATTTTGCAAAACATATTGCAGTCTCTGCAGCTCTGCGAAAAATGCGAATTAACTGCACGGCATAGGCCACAATGACTTATTGAATGCAATTAATAAGTAGCTATGATAGAAAGCGACGATGTGATTAACGCCTGTTACGCGGAGGCTTGACCATATTGCCTTTGCAATATATTTATTTTATGAACGCGCGATCATATTTTGTGCGCCGATCAACGTTTATATAAACACGACGTGAGCCATTAATATAGGTTTCTGTAGGTAACCAGAATGCGATTGCCAGAAAGACGCAAAGGCATTCGTGCTGTGCTGATTTTAACCGCATTGGAGCAAACTTCCTTGTCGACCCTTCCATCAATGATTGCCGCAATCAAAACATGGAAATAATTCCAATTAAAGGGAGCACCGAATGACACAAGAAAAAGTAAAGTCGCCAGCAATGTAAAGGAGAATTAAAATTAAACGGTTAATCGAGTGTACGTGCTTTTTGTCTCATTACAATAAAATACTTGAAGGGTATTTTGATAAATGGATTGGCTTTATATTTAGTTTTATTTAAGTATGGAAAAACCTGATTGAATTTAAAAGCTTTAACTGAAATAATTTAAGAAATTATCATAATTTTATTGGGCTGACAAATGAGTTTGGTAATAAGTTGGCAAAACCTTTTATAACTCCAAGAATTCTGCCCCTAAATACAATAAATAATTTAACTTTAATATTTCAACCTTTTATTAGGGTTAATATTTTAAATAAAACAAACAAATTTTTCAATTTAAATTTCAATTTTTCACTTAAAAGTTATAATTTAAAATAAATGTGATTTGTCAGAATGACGCAACTTAAATCCTTTAATCCGCACACAAATCTCCACCCATTCATTTAATCCAGCAATAAAAGCTCACCACGTCCCATAATCATTTGATTTTATTTCCTAGTGATTATCTTTAATGTTTTATCAATTGCAAAAAAATACGAACAATTTCCAGAAATGCAGCTTAATAAAGCTTGATGGACAATTTTAATGGGCATACTCGGATATAGCCACCGGGTGCACTCAATTCAAATTGATCTATCAAATAAACCTTTCGGCACGTTCGCCATCCAATTTATTACACTGCGATCACCAAGCTCCACATTAAATTGATTTCGATGCATTTAAATGTTTGTTTTGTTTAACTAAATTTTATAATGATTGAATTAAGAATTATTATTTTCACGGGAATTGGTTGTTTGTGTGAAAAATTGTTTCAAGAATTGTTGTGGAGAAAATAATTGGAAATAAAATGGTATTAAAATGCAAGCCAGTAACGTTTTAAATGTTTTAAAATTTAAAAAGCATTTACATATTTTGTTATCAGAGATTTTAGTATGAATATTTCCGAAATATCATTATGACTTTATTTTAATGCAGAAATTCATTTCAACAGAGTTTGGAGACAGATAAAGTTATCACTATTAAACTGCTGGTTTAATTCGAAGCATATTAAAGGCTTAACGGATTTGCACCACATTTACTTTTATTTTTCAAAGTTATTTGGTTGGAAACTTTATTTTTTGGATATTTTTCTGAAATTTTTTTTAAACGTAACTATTTCCTTATTTTTTAAAACATATAAATTTTTACTGTATTTATTATCTTTTAAGCTTTTATGTCATCATTCTTTATCTTGCTTTCATTTAAAAAAGGAAGACGCTTCAAAGTCTGGCAAGTAAAAACCAATTTTGTTTTAACATTTATTTTATCACGATCTTTCTAGTTATCAATATTTTGAGACAATACGAGGACGTTATTTAATTTGGATTTTAAATAACGTCCTCAAATCAAAATTAAATTGTTTCAATATTTTCTTTTTAGATTTTTCATTCTATTTTTTTTATTAGACGTGTTCTTTGGGGAACTATTTACTTTACTTACTACATTATACAAAAAGCAGTCATTAAAAGTTAGTGATTAAAACTGAAATAAATGTCGATTAAATATTTTCAAGGAAAAAGGAATTAATAATGCTATTTTAAATATATGATTACTACCTTTACATTTCCATAAACCACAAACTGAAATCAGTTCTTACATCACAACTGTTTCGAGTTCAATCACCTAACTTTCTTTAAATGAAATTATCATTCAATTAACTAAAATGGCATTATAATTTGCTACACACAAATAAATTACAGTCGGTAGTCTATTGGTTTCTAGAAAGCTCCAAATCCGGATGTAAAATTGCAACCGAACGCAATAATGGGGTCAATCCATTGGGTTATCTGCAATGGACAGCTCATAATAATTTGCATGCAACTTTATTTGCGACTCCGCGGCCAAAGGAGCGTTATGTAATTGAGTGGCACATATTGGCATTGTATAATATACATGTGTTTCAAAGCAACTTTTCGTTTGCACTCGCGGGACATGCGAGAACGGTCTGCGTGCGTTTTTAATACCGAATACTGCTACACACGAATTTCTACATATTATAGTGAATATATGTATCACAGTAAGATGTAGAAAGAGAGCGATCAAACAGCTCAAAAGGCAGCAGCGCACACGCGGGCCCAATGCGCATGACAAAAACGTTCAAAATCGAATAACATCGATGTGGTTTAACATCCAATATTATAAAATCATTCTTTTAGCCCATTGTGTCCCGATAAAGCGAAAGCACCGCGCAAAAACACGTCCTCGCACATAATACGCGCGCTTTTTAAATGGTAAGGAATTTCATTGTGCGCTGGGGCGCTTTTTTTTAGCTGTATTGTGCACCGCAATGGCACTTTTGTCTGGCTAAATAATATGTAATTCATGAAGTGATCATTTGCAATATTATGCGGTTAATCAGATCACGTCAATAATTGCCAAATGCCCGCAAATAATATCGTTAAAAGTTTTGCTACAGTTGTTTGAATGTGCATGCATTGACATTAGACGCGTACTGTTTAATTGAACGCAATTATTTGAGCTTTAGACGATGTGACAGGTAGAAAACCCATAGAATTGATTCACTTTTTCAATATTTATCGATGCGAACAACAGCAGGTTGTTGAGGACAATAGATCCTCTTAATGAAGTTTGGCATTGTGTTCTCGCACTCGTTAAGGTGCGACCTTTGAATTTAACTGCATTGTTTCTTTTTTTTAAATTGCACATAAATTGAATGGTTTACATTAATTTTATTTTGCAACTTGGAATTTTTTTTAAGATGTTTGTAATTGTTGTCACAAAATTTATGAGCTTTTACACACAGTTTATCGGTGAATTTACAATTGAAAATCATTCCAATTGTAATTGTGGGTTTTTATAGCTTAAACTAAAATCAAACATCTCAGTTTGTCACAAAAAATTATTTTCAAAATTATTTTAGAACTTGTAAATTTTTTGACGAACTGCGATTTTTTTTACAGTTTTCGCGGTTTATTATCGAATTAAAGATATGCTCATGTTTCTTCCCATATGTTGACAAATACTTATGTAAAGTTTCGTAGCAATTTCGTTGACAATTTTAGCGTGATTAAATCGCACACTCACACGATCGCCTTTATTTTTAAATATTAGGTGTACTTCAAAAACATTACAATTGCGGAATTTTTCGCGAGGAGTCTGTTACTAATCGCAATTTCCGCAATTCTTTTTTGGATTTTTTTTTAATAAACCTCGATTTTTTCCGCAGTTTTCGCGGTTTATTTTCGTATTTTAAAAATGACTACGTTACTTCCAGAATGTTGAAAAAGTAGAATGAATAATTGATTATCCTAATTCCTCAACACAAATCTCGTTAAATTACATTCAAAATTTACTACACAAAAGTATTACACTACTTTCCTTGCCATCTATTAATTATTATTCAAATAAAAAGCTCGGAAACTAAGTTTTTTCATACACAATTCCTTTGTTTATTCTTCGACAGCTCTTATTTTATAAATTAAACGTTCCAATCAGTTGAAAACAGCTCGGTATTACATAATACACAACAATATAACAACATTGTAACGATGTTTGCCGCCTTAAGACACCGGACAGACGGGACATTCGACAGATATCCCACAACAGCAATGCAACATTCACAGTTTTGCGCCCTCAAACAATATGACATCACAACATAACAATTAAGTATTGCAACTCTGCGCACACATACGCGTATTTATAACACACAACGCGACGCAAGAAAGCTTTTAAGCGAGAAATTATGCCGATTGCACGAGTGCAAAGGCAACAAAAAAAAAGGTATTTAAATAAAATTATTTATTATTAATATACCCCCATCAGCTGTTGTTTTTGGATGTAATGTTGCTCTTATAAATTGTACAATATTTAATGTGGTGCATTACATTTTTCGCATGCGCAGTACGTACTCTTGTAAAGTTTGTGCAAAATGCAACGCAACACCAGCAGCAGCAGCAGCAGCGGAAAATTCGCAGCACACACGTGCGTTCGCTTATTTTAATGTGTATTTCAATTATGTATGTCAGTTAGATGTTGTCCGCGCATACGTTTACGTATAAAATTTATGTTACAGAAAATTTAATTACTGGTTCGCTATCTGACACAAAATTGCTAAAAGCTATTATTAATTCATATATTAATTGCCATATCGTAGAACACCGTTTGAGTCATTTTGCCTTCAAGACATTTTGTATCTGCATTTCTTGAAATTTAAGTTTTAAATAAAAATGACAACGAAACAAAAAAATAAAGTTTTTTTCCACTGCTTTAAATTTACTTTTTATTATTTCATAAGAACCACCTTTTAATCGTTGATGTTTCTTAGAAAAATGTTGGAAAATGCTGTTTTTTACGTTGTGGAAATGCAAATTTATTTTTCACACAGTTTAATTTAGGTAAACCAAATGCAATTTAATATTTCAGTGTGTTTTATCAGAAATGGAAAACTTAGTTGATAACAATTAATAAAAAATGACTATTCCTTAGGATTTAATTAAAGGATGTTGTTTAATGTGTTCAGAGGACCAAATTTATTTTCGGCCTCGACGACTGAAATATTAAGTGAAGTTGTATATTGTTTTGATGTAAAAAAAACGCTTCGCTTTTCCATTTTAAAAAATTCTTATAAAAAATAAAATTGTCTGACCTTGAAACGAACCTTTGAGTGACTTCGAAATGTTCTTCAACGTTTAAGTTTTTAAAAAAAATAAAATTGTTTGACCTTGAAATGAAGCTTGAATGAGTTTGAAACGATCTTTAAAGTTTAAGGTTTTGAAAAATCAAATTGTTTGACCTTGAAATACACCTTGAATGTTTCTAAATGTTTTTTAAAATAAAGTTTATCTCAAATATCACAATTGTTTGTAAAATTTTTCCGTTAAATGTATCTAAAGTGTTTGAGCGATTATTAATATTTTTATTTAAATTTTTGTTTTTTTTAAGGAGAATGATTCAGTTTTTAAAGCCAACACTTTTGTAATTTACATATTTCTTTGAGTATATACAATTACTTATCTAAAGTAATTGAGTAACAAACATTCCTGCACTATTTTCATTTATTTCATGGTTAATCGAAAATTGCACATTGTTGTTTTAAGCTGCTAAAGTTTCGCATAAATTAAATGTAAACAGTAAACTGCAAAGTCTCAGCTTAACAACATTTTTTTTAATGAACTTAAAGAAATGCAGTCAGCAGTTACAAGTGTTAATAATAAATTAACATTTTCAGTGAAAACATATTTTTCCGTTCAAACTGATTATAATTACAATTAATTAATTTTAAGTTAAAACTTTATTATTTAATGTCTGATCTGGTTAAAGTAAAACCAACCAAATGTTACATCATCTTAAAACTTTTACTTTTTTACCTCATTTTAAAAGTTTTGTTACACTTAACATTGCCTTTTTGCGACGTAAATATTATGTTTTACCATCAAAACAAAAATAAATAATGTCATAAACTTCACAATTCCATCATTTTACATTTCAATTTTTGTGCCCAAAATAATGTAGTATAATTTAGATTACGAATATAATTAGGTTTTGATTAATTTTAATTTCACCTTAATTTTTTTTTGCGACAGTTGTTGCAGCAAAAAATGAATGGAAATCGTTTGGACAAAAAAACACAAATTTTCTAATAAATCACTCAAATGACACAAAAAAAATCAGCTCTTTCCAATATTCAGTTATTAATCTTTTATTCCAAATAATGATTGGCACGAATTCGCTTAAAACTCATTGCACCTAAGAGGTTCTCTGAAATTATCCAATTTTATTGAAGCCCACAATGTACAATGTACATGATCAATAACATTTTATTTGGCAGCAAGCGAGGAGAGATATTGAAAAAAAATGATTTTAAAAAACGACTGGCGCCGCATGAATTGCAATTTTTTAAAAATATTTCACCCAACTGAAAGTGTATACGCGAATGTTTACGAATGGGGCAGGTAATTAAATGAATAATGAAGACAAAAAGTAATTAATATCTAATGGAGCAAATTTAATTGAAACCATTAGAACAAAATGGGATCAAAATACAGCGCGTAATGAATGATTAATCATTGTCCTAACTTGTAGTGGACCAATGACTGAAATTTTATGTTTTCGATTTGTCATTATTTTTGGTGGTTTTACTGTTGCCATTTTAACACTGAGCTTTATTTTGTTATGGCTGTAAATATTTTTTAAATTAAATTTGTGGCTTTTATTTTAAAATCCATTCAATCTTTAGTTCAAACTTCAAGGATTTAATGATTTTCATAAGCCCTTTCTTAATCATCATTTCACAAAGTTGGTTCAACCACCTTTTCCAAAAAAATGTTCACCTTCAAACTGTTGCCAAATGTTTTTGTTTAGGCCTCTCAAACTTGTAAAGTGTCATACGATTGACACCTTTTCCCAAGATGCCGTTTATGGCCTATCCAAATTGGGCCGCCCATAATAATCCCCTCAATATGAATATGCGATCGATAAATATTATAGCTGGTCGTATTTACCGTGTACATACTTTGGCTAAAAACAACATTCAGCTGAATCTGCACACACCACACACGGTCGCGGATCGGACTCTCGCATATTTGTTACAATTTTTTACTGACCGACATTGTGCGACAAAAATATCACCGCACGACCTCAACTAATTCCAAGGTTTTTTGTGCTTATGCGGGGACCAGCAAGCGAACGTACCGCAGCACCGTCCAATCGGTCACACACCAGCCCAATAAAAAATAGCCCAAACACCTTTTTCCAATAAATAATGTGTTTATACACGTCGCCGATATTATGTTTGTCAATTTATAAAGTGCGCTAAGATTTTTGTGGACGCTGCGCTGCGCTGCTTGCTCTTTCTCACTGTCAACGTATATAGATAGGTACTCTGCATATTTAAGTTAAACTCAAATACAACTTGTAATGTGCAAATTAGCCCCCGCAACACACATAAATGCAAGAGGTCGAGTCCCATTGCGGAATATGTTTTTTGAAGACAGTCTTTTCGCTTCGTTATTGGGCGTTTCGACCATAATTTAATTGGGCAACACGGCTCCAATTCACCCAAGGACTCGCACATACCGACTTGTTATGAGAGGAGAATCAGTAGCACGATCTCTTGTAATAAGCGGCAATTGTCTTATCTGCAAAAATGTTAATGCGGTCTTTAAAATATGATTCATTCCAAAGTGGTTTTTGTTTAGTTGCTGTTGTGACTTGTGTGCAATGTGTTGCCGAGTTGACACATCCGGATCAATAGTTCCTTGAGAAGGTCGATGGCAATGTTATACAAATGAAGTGGAATCATGGCTCAAGTTGCGTGATTCATTAATATATTATGTGGTTTTGTTTTAGTTAGCTGTTTGGGTAGAAGGCTTGGCAAGTGCAAAAGGTAGATACTTTATTTTAATTAAATGACAAACAGTCTGTAAATTTATCTAAAACGTTTTCTTCAAAAGAATCTTGTGTTGCAGAAATAATTTTAACACCCTCTAATTAAAAATAAATTCAGCCTTAAAAAAAAATAATTCTAGCAAGAAACAGTTTGTTCGTCTTTTACAAATTTTTTAATTGTTTAATCAAATATATTCAAATTTTTTCAAGGTCTAAAAACATTTAATCTTGCCGAAAAACGTTGTGTATGAAATCTTGAAAAAGTCTTCAATAATTTCTACACAATTTTTATTCTTATTTTGCCATAACTGCTTCTTGTAATTTGACATATTTTGCCGTATTTTCCTAAAATGTCCCTTAAGGATTTTATAAACTAAAAAAAAAAATTAATTGCTTTTCCATCTCGGTATCCGTAAATTTTGTCTCAATAAAATGCGTTTGAATATTTCAAGGTCAAATTCTCAAATTTTTTGAGGATTTTTTTTAAAAGCATGATTGCCTTTAATCAAGATTAATTTTGAAGTAAAATGTTGCAAAAAATAAATAAATCTTCAGTTTCCAAGGTCAATGATTTTATGTTTAGCATAATAATCAACTTTTTTAAATTGAATTTACAAAATAAGGTGTTTAAGGAGACTTAACATAAAACATTAATAGCATAAAATTAAAATTTCATGAAAAAATGGGCTAATTTTGACAACTTTCATAAAAAAAAATTTTCAAGGTCAAAAATTGCATATTCGGCTTTCTTATTACACTTAAGAGCCCCTCAAATTTTTTATAAATTCTATTTCACAGCACTGCGTACTACTTTTTTAATAAAACTACAATCCTAACTTATAGGTTAAAGGCCAAAAAAAATTATATTTGAAGGTCAAACATTTTTTCCCATCAGTTTTGTCTCGAAAAAAATTAAATTTGCATAAATATTTAAGTTTTTTTTAGATATAATTAAATTTATAATATTTATAATAATTTAAAAATTTTGTTCGATTCTTTTTCTTTCGTAAGACCTTGAACATTTTTTTTGCATCTCTAAATTCACTTGTAATAACTAATAAAAAAATAAATGATTTGTAACTACAATAACTCCCTTCGGATTAAGTTTTTGAATTTTGCGAACATAAATATGAATACAAATTGAATTTAAATTGGGTAATTAAACAATATTCCAATTCGTTAAGCCAGACGTAATATATTATACATCGACAATAAAGATTTTCTTGATTTTTTTTCGCTTCTTCTCCGTCATTCCTTTACATGTTTTTATGTTATTCAATACCTAAATGAATAAAATGTGTATATCCGATCTAGATCGTGCTTGTAAGTGCGTGCGAGCGTTAAATACTTGCGATTTTTAAAATTTCCTCACAAAACATCATGCAGCATGCTGTACCGTAGTATGTCGCTCATGTAGATCGTTATATGTTTGGCGATCGCAACTACAACATATGATTCTTTTCACTCCTTTCACTTTCAATTGGATCGCAACTTGTAATATGGATTTGTGCGGTAATAAACGAATATGTGCTCGAGTTTGCGCGTTGTTAAGTATGACTTAAGTGTTTATTTTGTTGAGGGTAATTCAAAATTTATTACAATAGTTCATATCCTTAAGTGGAGAATTAAGTACTGTACTTGTTATTCTTTATTGTTATTGAATGTGGATTAAGTGTTGAGATTTACTTCTGAGCTTATTGTTGAGATGGCATTCTTTTCGGGACAATAAAAGATTTTTTTTAATTGTTTTGAAGAATATTAATTTTTCTTAATTTTCAGTGGATTCTCCTAATTCTGGCAAATTACGATTTTTCTATAAGTTGCGTGTAAAATAAAATCCTCAACTTCCCATTGAATTTATTTTGTCCCTAATCGGACCTCCCAATAAATCACACACCTTCATAGAAAACTGCACTCAATTTCAATAATAACGAGATCACACCTTTAAACGTATCTGACGTAATTCTTAACAAAATGCAGTCACGACTATACCTCCTGCAAACCATTGACCACAACAACGCAGTCTTATTGAGATAACGCATTAGAAGTCAACGCTGGCAACCGCCAAAAAATACGTCTGCAGTCTGCACATTATGCATTTTGTTACGGTGATCAATACCCGTGTAGATGCCCGATATTAGTGGTGGGAGTTTTGACCGACCATAAGAATTTAGCGATCTCATTTCTTTCCTGCGTTCGCTTTTTAAACGGCCTGCCTATATGACTATACGTAGGTACATACATGTTAAATTGAATTTACGCGCTTGCACCCGATCCCAACCAAGTCAAACTCAGCCAGCCCCAGCTATTGATTTCAATTTAAATATTACACTGCAGTGACTTTTTTATTTTTATTCTTCGTGCACTCTTAAATCCTTCGATACAAATATTTTGCGCTCGCGTTATACTGTCACGGTGGTGGATGGCGGCGTGTGCAATGCACGTTGCGCGTTGTACACTCGCCTGCCAGTACAACAACACCATGTGTCCGTCTCAATGAACAAGTGGGGGCCATCCACTCAAATGGGGAATATTAGACACAGCACTACGTACGACGCACGGTGGAAGGCTCGCTATTATATGGCGATATATTTTTGTGTTTTGGGTGACCAGTATATAAGCGACTTTAGGGCTAGGTCAGCCATCAGTATCGTGGTGCTCTACCCAAGTGGAGCAGTTTTTTTTTCCTCTCGCATATCCAAATCCGTTGCGCATTATTTTGCGTGTGCCATTTTTCACTCTCGATTCGGTGCGCGGTTCTGTGTTGGCATTATAAAATATATAAAGTACAGAGTGACGGAGAGTCTTTATTTACGTAGTGAAATAACAACAATTTAATTATTGTTGGTGCGCAGATTTAATCGCATCAGACACACAGCACATTGCGGTTTGTGCTTCCAATAAAGTGAAATAATTGCTCGGGAAATTAAAAGTGAATTGTGCAAATTATACCAAAAGATAGAGAGAATATAAAGTCATGAAGGTGAGTCAGTGAGCGCGCACACAAATCCATAATTATTCAAAATAAAATATACATAATATGGACATTTTAATGCTGCAAAAATATGTGGATTACAAGCCTATTCCCAATTATGGATATAACTGCTAAAAGTGTAACATTTGAGTGATTTAATGTGTGTACAAGGACGATTTCAGAGTCAGCATATCACAAGCTAGAATGGATTAACTTAAATGAACTGTGGTCATTTTTCTCGCGCATGCGCGAACAGTGTGGAAAAATTAAGAAAAAGTGATTTAAAATGAAAAATAGCCATAGAATGTTGTTTAATTTTAAACATAAATTATGATTGGCCAAAAAATATTTAGATTAAAATTACGTCCTTGGCAATAAATGTGAATATTCATTACAACTAATTGGTTTAAGGATAAATTATCATAACTCCAAGAACTTTATCGAATGAAGCATAATATTTGCTTATTTTCACAATTTAAATTTATAGTAAAATTTACACTATTAAATTCAAGGAGAACACGACACATTGGATCAAGGATATTTTCTATTAATAAAAGTTGCTCCTAATTTGCTACACAATGTGACTTCCAAGAATGTTCAGTTTTCCTATTTTTTAACTGAATTATTTAAAATATGATAGAGTTTTTGTAGTATTTAATTGTTTTCCTTAATAAATTATTTATGGTCCTATTAGTTTTAAATAAATAAGGATAACAATGTACCAAAATAAATCCAAAAAAATCTGAATAATGAATAATGTTAAAACCAAAAATATTTTCAGTCATCAAAAATTAGGTCCTTTTACTGCAAAAAAATCAAAAACTCCAAACTCACACAATTCTTCTCATCCATAGGTCTCCGTCGCATTTATTTTCGTGGCAGCTTTGGCTATCCACACAGTGACAGCCGCACCCGACTGTCCCGATCATGGACACAGCGCCGGATACGCCTATCCAGCGCCTGCTGTTCAACTCAACGCTGGACACGGTCTAAGCTCCGTCAGCATCTCACCAGCTGTTAGCAGCTACAGTGAGGGTGCAGCCATCAAATACGCTTCCGTTGGTCCATCATACAGCTCATACGAGTCATCACCTGGATTCGCCAGCTACTCCACTGGTCCAGCAATCAAATACTCGAGTGTCACACCAGCTGTCTCATACGCTAAGTCCAGCGATATTCTGCTGTCCAGTGTTCAGTCACCCGCCTCCAAATACGCTGCTGTCGTTCCATCCTCATACGGATACGCAACAAGTGCCGGTGAATCCAGCTACACGTCATCAGCTGGCATTTCAAGCTACGCTTCTACTGGTCCTGCCTACGTTGCACCATCAGTTGCTAAACTAGCAATCTCCAATGAATACCTGCCCCCAGTAACCACCGTCTCAAAGGGATACTTGCCCCCAGTAGCATCTGTCTCATATGCTGCTCCATTAGCCAAGGTTGCCACTTACGCTTCCGCCGCTAAGGTTGTGTCTGCTCCATCATACTCTTCCTACTCATCAGCACCATCAGTCTCAACATCATATGTTTCCACCCCAGTCGCATATGCTGCACCAGCCAAATACGCTTCATATTCAGCACCATCATACTATTCGGCTCCAGCAAAGTACGCTGTTTCCGCCCCAGCTGTGTCATATGCCCCAGTTGCTAAAGTCGCCTACTCTCAACCAGCTGTTGCAAGTTACTCCTCAGCCCCACTTGTATCTACCTCATACGTCTCAGCACCAGCTGCATCATACTCAAAGGGAGCCGTTGTCTCATCGTACTCCTCAGGACCAGCAATCTCTTCATACTCTGAAGGTCCATCATACTCATCATACTCCAGTGGAGGCTCCAAACTTGCTTACTCATCGGCTCCATCTGTTTCAACCTCATACGTATCAACTCCAGCCAAGATCGCTATTGCTGCCCCAGCTTATTCAGCTTCATACGATTCTGGCCACTCTGGTGCATACATCTCGGCTCCAGCCAAAATCGCCGTAAGCTCAGGACCAGCTTACTTTTCTTCATACATCTCAGCTCCAGCTAAGGTCGCAACTTATGCATCTGCTCCAGCTTACACATCGTCATACGATTCCGGACACTCTGCCGCGTACGTTTCTGCTCCAGCCAAGATCGCTGTAAGCTCAGGACCAGCCTACTCTTCCTCTTACATCTCAGCTCCAGCTAAGGTTGCCACTTATGCATCCGCCCCAGCTTACACATCGTCATACGATTCCGGACACTCTGCCTCATACGTTTCTGCTCCAGCCAAGATCGCTGTAAGCTCAGGACCAGCCTACTCCTCTTCATACATCTCAGCTCCAGCTAAGGTTGCCACTTATGCATCTGCTCCAGCTTACACATCCTCATACGATTCTGGCCACTCTGCCGCGTACGTTTCTGCTCCAGCCAAGATCGCTGTAAGCTCAGGACCAGCCTACTCTTCTTCATACATCTCAGCTCCAGCTAAGGTTGCCACTTATGCATCCGCCCCAGCTTACACATCGTCATACGATTCTGGACACTCTGCTGCCTATGTTTCAGGCCACTCTGGCGCATACGTTTCAGCTCCAGCTAAGATCGCAGTTTCCGCCCCAGCCTACTCCACCGCTTACGTCTCAGCTCCAGCCAAGGTTGCTATTGCTGCCCCAGCTTACTCAGCTTCATACGATTCTGGACACTCTGCTTCCTACGTTTCAGGTCACTCTGGCGCATACGTTTCAGCTCCAGCTAAGATCGCAGTTTCTGCCCCAGCTTACACAACATCTTACGTGTCCGCACCAGCAAAGGTAGCAATCGCTGCCCCAGCCTACACCACATCATATGACTCCGGTCACTCTGCTGCCTACGTTTCCGCTCCAGCTAAACTGGCTGTATCCGGACCAGCATACTCCACAGCATACGTTTCATCTCCAGCTAAAATCGCTGTATCCACCGGACCAGCCTACTCAGTTGGTGGTGGATATTCTGGTGGATATTCCGGTGGATATTCCGGTGGATATTCTGCAGAATCACATGGAGCTGGATACTCTTCCGGTGGTTATTCATCTGGATACTCTTCCGGACCAGTTGTTAGCAAACTGGTTAGTGCCGGTCCATCATATGCTTCATACTCAGCCGGACATTTGGGATCACAATATGTCACCTCACCCAGCTTGGGTCTGCACTCTGGCATTCGTTATGCACAGGCTGCCCCAGCTATTGCCACATACGCCTCCGCTCCTGCTGCTTTAGTGAAAACAGGTCCAGCCGCCATTATCAAATCAGTGCACTCCAAGCAATTGGAATATTATGTAAGTGTTTGTAATTTGTGAACCTGGAGAGTGAATGTTATTTCTTTATTTTTGTTTTTCCCGCATCTACACAGGATGATCATCCACGCTATGCTTTTGAATATGGCGTCAACGACCCACACACCGGTGATATTAAGCACCAAAAGGAGGAGCGCGACGGTGATGTTGTTAAGGGACAATACTCCCTGGTGGAACCCGATGGCAATGTCCGCACTGTGAACTATTACGCCGACTGGGAAACCGGCTTCCACGCTGAGGTCACCAACAGCCGAGATCAAGTACACAAGACAGTGGCCAAGCGTGATGCCGTCAAAGCGTAATCTGCTCGTAAACCATAATTAATATATTATAATATATATTCGTGTAAATTTAATTCATATTTCTCATTTAAATTTTACACCTATTTCTTTCTATTTGATGATTTTTTTTTCTCTTAACCGATTTTTAAACATGTTTTAACGTTCTTTTATTTTTCTATGTATATGCTTTCATCAAAAAGAAATGTTAAATCGATTAAGAGACCGCATGTTTTAACATAACAAGGACGATGCTAAACGAATATGCGAAATTTCATTTTTTGTAAATAAGTACGAATTTTATTATTTATTATAATTTCCTCTATCTTATTTAAAAACAACAACAAAAATACATAAATATTTTTTACTTCTATATAAAACGAGAAGAATTTTTAAGCTTTTATAATTAAACACCTAAATATTTAGGACACATTAAACGAAGAAAAGGATACCCGAAACGAATCAACCTACATACTCAATTTTTAAATGGTGTGGAATTAAACATTGCTAATCATTTCACAATTATTAAGCGCCTAAATATAAAATCATTTTATACAATTCATCAAAATACCTTTCATCAAAATGTCCTTCAAGCCTTAAATGAACGCACCAGTGCCCAGTGGACATACCCAACAACCAATTGCGATGTGGAATTCGACCCCGAATCCATGCGGCATTTTTGATTACTCCCCCTCATCGTTTTCACTCTCTTTTTCTCCCTCTCTCTTTTCATAATATATTTATGAGCACTAAATATTTTCATCTATATATGTAATATTTTAATTATTTTCAATTTAATGTAGCACCAAATTGCGTTGGATAATTAATGTTATTTAAATTATCGTTTAATTTCATTTTTTCTAGAGCAAAAACAAAAAACACACATTCCAAAAGCACAATATGCACGCATATGATTCTTGTGATAAATGTGTCATACATAAATGTATTTGTAATATAAATATACACGTTTTAATTTAAATATTAAATAAACATTTTTTTAAAGTCTATTAAATTTCGTATAATAAATAAATAAATAATAATATTAAAATAATATGTCAATCACTATAGGATCAGTTTCCATATACATACTATTACTATGAAAATAGATTTCCACATTCTGTCCTCTCAAGATTTTATAGAAAATCCTCTCTTTCCTGCGTGGATAAATAAAACCGCGTTCAACGATTCATTTTAAAACATATAATCTGTCGCATTTCACTTTTATTGCGAGTCTCAACTTTTCATTTCAACATGTCATGGCTTCTGGCAACGCACTGCAGACTGCAGAGATTAAACTGGAATGAAAAAAAAGAGTACTCAAGCGTGCGCAAAAGAACTAGAAGCGACTGGACCCGTTTTTATACAATAAATAAAATAAATTTAAAAAAAAGTCTTATACAGCTTTCAAATGTCCACTTTGTGTGATGCATTCTTTACCATGCTTAAAGCTGCCACACTATACCTTAATATGTTTTAAAGGCTAGCTAGTATAAATGACGACGCCTCACATATGTAGAGCGCAATTTAAAGTACACACCGCGTGCAAGTGAAAACTCTCAGAAAAGTGAAATCCAATGATCGTTATTATAAAAGTTTTGCTCTCAATATTCGAGTGCAATCATTTTACTGGGCGCATACTGTAAATAAGTAATTACCAAACTCAGTGCGGCCAATATTCATATTGCGGTATTAATATAACGGTATATTCTTGCGCGCCCGTTTTACAAAGTCACATAATATTTTATAAAGCAAATATTGGAAAAATTCCTCATTGCCGCATGTGTTTCATTGCGGTGGGACCTTACGCAATTACGTAATATTCGCAATTCAGTTTTGTGTCGCTCTTTTAACATCGCTTATAAATAACGCGAATTGCATACTATACGCGAGTGTATGTAAAAGTTGAATGTCTACTTTGAAAAGCCGGTTGATCCATTTAATCTACTTCTCGCATATTGGTGATTTTTAAGTTAATTTTTATTTTCTTCTTAAATTGCGCGCCTTTTGCCAAAGTTTTCCTTTTGGTTCTTTACTGTTACACATTAAATGTAAACGCGTCCAGTTCAGACGCGGTCAACTCACTTCAACTTCAGACCAAACCCCCACCCCACTTGTGCACCATCTCAAGTTGTGGTCGTCCGTTCTCATTTTGTTAAATTGCATGCACTTCTAAAAATTAAAAAAAAAATCATAGACACATGTTATAGATTAGGTTCTCTCTCATATATGCAAGACAAGTCAAACACGAATCGATCGGATTAATCATTTAACCCGTCGCGTCGCATTTTGCAACAAGTATAATACGGTGGGTACTAAAACCACAATTAATCTCGTTTGCTTATAAAAGCACATTTGATCAAAATACCGCAAGGCTTTTTAATCAACATAATATGATATAAACAATATTGTACATGTATCGATCACTATGCGTGACTTTAACACGCTTAATTGCAATGTGACCATAATAATATAATATTAAAAGCGCGCAAGTTGACCGATTTTGTATGGTCGCGCTTTTTATGCGTGGGGCTCACGTGCGCAGTTTGAAATTGTTTGTGTGCGTAAAATGGTACTCCCTCGCATTTGAGTGAGGGAGGAGATTGTATAGGTGTGCATAGCCGTCGGGCTTATATCAATTGAAGGTCAAACCTTTTTTTAGAGCACTAACATTATATGATCGTTGTCGTTCCTTTCTCCAACTGATTTTCAGATTATTTACCGATGTAGATACAGCTACAAATTACAATACATGCACTTGCGAGATAATAATTGTTGTATTTATTATATATAAAAACACTAATTCAATTTGAGTGCAATAATATTAAAGTGATGGTTAATTATCAATTTAATTACATTTTTAATGCACTCAAATGCGGATTAATTACAATTTGAAATATTAATTCATATAATTTACAAATTTCTTGCGATTTTAAATGATGCAATTTTAAGCTTCAAAAATTTAGACTTGCAAGTTGCAACTGGTTTAATATAATTGTGATGAAATAGGCTTAAATGTTAATACACTAACCCTCCTTTAAGTTATAAATATTTGCAGCTTGCAGGGAAGCGTAATGATTAAAACTCGTTAATTGTTGATTTTCTTTATCATGATTCATGATTAATCCACAACTTTTTTGTTTTTGAAATTATTTCAACTTTATCCTCAAATTAAAACTTTACAGGAATGTTCAATTATTCATCTATAGATGTAAGTATGATTTGTAATTTTTTTTAAAACAGGCTTCTCCAAACCAGTCTATCAGACTATAATAATCCGCTTGAAAAATTGTAATTTTAGTTTTTAACTTAAGTTTAATCGAATTTAACAAAAGTATTTATTTTTAATCTTACCATAAAAATCCATCATTATTAATAGGTTATAATAATGATGGATTTTTATGGTATGATTAAAAATAAATACTTTTGTTAAATTCGATTAAACTTAAGTTTCATCTAAAGTCTAGATTGATACAGCTGTAATTAATATAAAGCTTGTAATTGTTTTCAAATTTCTTTGCTTGATATAACACCCTGTTTAGTTTAAACTTTTATTGTTTACATAAAAAAACAATTAACTTAAAATAAAAAACTTCATATAAATTTTTAATAAAAGGCTCGATCTTTTGGGTTTAATTTAACATTTTAATTAAAGTAGGTTAAAGTTGTTTTTATAAAATATATTTTAGTAACATCTACTTTAAGAAAAATGCATGAGATGAGCCCTTACCACAAGTGAAAGTAAACTAATTAAAATTCGAGAGCAATTCCAAATTATCCTTTGTCGTGATGAAACAAAAAGTCTAATTACAATTAAATTTTAAAACTACTTTGCAAGAATAATTAGGGTTCTATGCATTATAAATTGAAGAAATTATTGCACATCAATAATCATGTTTCTAAAAATTGTTAAAGATATCAATTTATAATTTAAAATTAGTTTATAGACACCATAGTATATTGTATTACAACCTATAAACTTTATAAGGATAACGCGTATTCAATGCGATAAAGAAAAAAAAATAGTTTTATAAATCTACACTGCAAGAAATATGAATGAAAAACGTTTCAGAGAGCAGTTACAAATTATAAGTCTGAATTAAAAAAATTAATTGAATGCTCATACTAATTCACACTCATAAATCATTCGAAAATGCAGAAAAAATTTGTTTTATCTTTTTCTGCATTTTCTTTAAAATTATAGTAAAATATGCCCTATATAGGTGGTTGGTTTGCTTTAGCCAAATACATATGCTGTCTTGTCCATTGCGCGTTACGCAATTTGTGTCCTTAAATGGCATACCAATCGGGAATCCAGATCATAATTTCAAGCATTTGAGATGCCTAGGCATAAGCTTAATGTCATCGTTAAAGTATATTGCCATCGTAATAACACAAAAATAATCAATAATCCGTTTGTGCAAACGCTCCAATTAAACTATTACTTATGTAATATTGAATACATAGCTAGTTATGAATAATTTTAAAGTTCATTGACATTGTAATGTTAAGGAATTTAACCTTGAAATGTAATTTTTATAATTAAAAAACTTAACAAGACGGGTATGAATAATTTTTTAATGTTTTTTATTAAATGATTTTGGTTACATTTCTTTTTTTGTCCCCCATTTAATGAGCAGCCTTGGCAGCCAATCGCTTGTCGCGCTCCTCGGCAATGCTCAACTTCACACCCTTGCCCTTTGGCAATGAAACGTAAGCCTTGGCACCCTTGCCAATGATGAATACGTTGGACAGACGGGTGGCAAACACATGACCCTGGGTATCCTTAATGTGTACAATGTCGAAGGATCCTGGATGTCTCTCACGGTTCACAACGGTACCGACACGACCCAAATTGCGACCTCCTGTGAGCATACACAAATTGCCTGTAATTTAAAAAAAAGTATTTTAATTAATAAAATTATTTTATTTTATGTTTTAAAGTAAATAATTTAGGAGGAAGTTTTGTTATGTCTTTTGCAAGATAAGATTACCAATCTGTCACAAAATCAAGACAGTCGGCGACCGTCAAGCAATAGTGGGATTTATTATTGGCTTGTTTATTTTAAAAAATCAAAAAGAAGTATGTTTTCCATCAAATTGAGGTTGGAAAAGCCGAATGATATGTAAAGGAATAGAAAGATGGCTTACCTGAATCGAATTTGATGTGATCGGTGATTTTACCAGAGGCAATGTCAACCTGAACGGTGTCATTGGTCTTGATAATTGGATCTGGGTAACGGATGGTGCGGCCATCGTGTGTCACCAGGAATGGGATGTTCTTCTGGCCCAATTGAATCTTGCGGACCTTGCACAATTTGTACTGAAAATAAACAATTGCTTCATTAATCTTCTAAGTTCATATAAATTTTTGAAGGTAAATATTTGTTTTAAAAAAACAAAACTGTCCTCACAAAATTTTGTTACTGAATTTGCCGACAAAGTTTCTAAACAATCAGTGACCGTTTGTGTGAGATTTGCTCTTGGCCACATTTTGAACCACAAGCCTACTTAAAATTATCGGCAAAGTGGTCTTCGATATGGTCGAATTTTCCATTATCACAACAACATAATTAAAATATTCACCTTGGCCTCCTCGGTTGAGATCCGGTGAACGGTGAAGCGTCCCTTAACATCGTAGATTAAACGGAAGTGCTCACCGGTCTTTTCAATGGTCACAACATCCATGAAACCAGCTGGATAGTTGATGTCAGTGCGTACTTTGCCGTCAACCTTGATGAGGCGTTGCATCACAATTTTGGTCACCTCGCAGTTGGTCAGACCGTACTTCAAACGATTACGTAGGAAGATCACCAACGGAAGAGACTCACGCAACTTGTGCGGGCCAGTGGATGGACGTGGGGCGAATACTCCCCCCAATTTGTCCAACATCCATGCCTTTGGGGCAGCTAAACGCTTCAAATGTTTTTTGGGACCGCGAGCCTGTGGAAATGAATTAATTAAATATTAATTAATAATTTATTATTTATTCATAAAATTTACAATGGTGATTTAAAATCATTGCCGAGTGGAGTGTTACATTGATTGAGGTTATGTTTTGTTGACTTTGAATTCAATTAATTAATTACATATTTTTGCAGGAACAAATACAATTTAACTTCAAAACAATTAACAAAAAGGACATTTAATTAACTCAATGCATTATAGTGTGAAGGAGTCACAAGGAATTCAAACATTTCACAATGCATTTTTGATTTACATTACAACTTGACAGCCAATATAGCAACTTTTTAGAGGCTTCACTATTTTGCAAGATTTTTAATAAACTCTTTTAAATATCGGCACAAATAACTTTATTTTTAAGCACAATAAACTTTACCCAATCATTTGTGAATATTTTCACATAATTGTTCCTTATATTATGGCAGATGATTTGAAATTTTTAAAGAAACTTCGACACATTTACTTACCATCTTGAATGTCTAGGCGAAAAGAGGTTTACGAAACGGAAATACACATCGAATACACAAATTTTTGACAGATGACAGTTAGTTCTGTGGATTTCATTGCTCAAGACGTGTGGAACGTGTTGTGGTACTCGTTGCTATGTATGCGACATCTGTTGCTGGAGTTTAAAGAATTTGTGAAATTTTTTTATTAGTGCAGTGAATTTTATTTATTAAAATATAATTTGCTAACTTTTTATTTAAAAGGGGGTGGACAAAAACAAACTCCAGTTTTCTCTCTTAGCCACCTTCCACAACATAAAAAATACTTTCACATTTACTTAATATTTATTATTTGAAAAAAGTTTGCAGAACATTTCAAGGTCAAAATCGGAAAATTCAAGGTCATTTTTTTATATCTCAGAAACCTTAAATATTTTTGAACTTTTTTTACATTTTCGTAGGATTAAATAAGATAAGAAAACTTGCTGAACATTTCAAGGTCAAAATTTTAAAACTCAAGGCCATATTTTTATAATGAAAATATGTAATTCAAAAACTGTTTGTTTTAGTGTACTGTGATGTTCTACATTATTGCTAATCTCAATAAAAGTACCAACTTTGGACAAAAATGAAAGTCAAAACTCAGAAATTTCAAGGTCACATTTTCCATATCTGAGAAAAACTGTATTGACAGTCGTACATAAATTCACACCTCGCTTTCTTGCGATGTAGTTTTCTTTTTAGCAGATCCCTTTCAAATTGCCGCCATTTATGATTTTGTTAATTGTGGAACAATAGAAGTTCTTCAAAATGCTTTAGCCGCCTTAACCAAGAAAGCAATTTGAAAATGCTATCAGCGGCAGAAACCGCATCAACAGTTGATCCTTTATTGATTGTGTACTTGAATAGCACATTTGGGATGTATTTTCTGCAATATGTAAATAACCTAAAACATACACCCTCATGTAGAATATTTTATCCATAATTTATTTAATCATTCAAATTTTAGATACAATCAATCAGAGAAAAACTCATCGGAAACTCCTAGAACATTCATAAAATACGTCAAATAACCCATAAACGTAAGCACACATACTCGTGAAAAATGCTTTAGAGACAAAAACCAATGAGGTATGACAAGAGGGAGGGGGGTAAATTTAAAAAAATGACCTACTTTTGGGTGTGTGACCCGAAATCGCGATTATTAACTGCTTTTGAATAGCAACATATCGACATTACAGGGTGTGCAAGCCACCAGCTGCTGGATGAGAGCAAACACTTCTCAGCGATGATGACAGAGTTGAAATAAAAAACGGGCGATACTGGTCACAAGATGCTATTCCGAAGTGCTGTGCTGCTTTCGCATTGACTTCAGGGCACGCTCACGCAATTGTTTCTCTAAATCCTCATTGACAGGATGCTCATCGTCGTCGTCGTCATTCTCGTCATCATCGGAGCTATTCTTACTCTTCTTCCGTTTGTGTTTTTTATGCTTCTTATGTTTTTTGCTGTGCTTCCGATGCTTCTTGTGTTTCTTTTTCTTGAGTTCTGCATCGGAGTCGCTGGAGCTACCGTCATCTGAATCCTTGTTGCGTGCCACACGCTTCTCCTTCTTTCGCTCATTGCTGCTCACCGAACGAATTTTTTCCTTAGTGGTCAGCTTCAATTTTTTAGCTGCAACATCATTCACAGTAGCAACTAATGTAGCCAATGGAATCGTTGCGGGTGTTACATTTGCTACAGTTTCTAAATGCACAGTGGCTTTTGTAGACGTCGTCTTACGTGCTGCTGTTGAATCGTCGCGTGACACCACCTCCTGCACTTTCACTAATGCTTTTTTCTTTTCAGCTATTTTCTTCCTTTGTTTGGTTTCCTCATCACTAGAATCCCCGGAAGAGGACTGACTCGATGATTTGGTTCGCTTTTTCTTCAATTTCTTTTTGCGAACTTTTTTCTCCTCTTCTTCCGATGAGCTGTCGGAGCTACTGTCAGTGCTGCTGGTATCATGCGCTGGTTTCTTCTTGCTATTCTTATCATTGGCCGCTACCCGTTTTCCGGAATCATTTTGCTTAGAACCTAATTTGTTGTTAGTTTCACTGGAGTTGGCTTGCGCCTCTTTCAGATGCATCTTCTCATGGACCTTAAGGAATGGCGACGGGGTACGTGATAGACTAGGTAAATAGGTCTCTTTATTCTTGTTATTAATTTCAACTTTGGATCCTTTCTCCTTTAACGCGGGCTTCTCGTTGCTGCTTACAACTGGTTTAGCTTCCTTTGATTTTTTCAAATCAGCGTCACGTTCTTTCAAGATATTGACTACATGTTTCACCTCGTTGATAGTCTTCTTCGGTTCGGGCGCCGCTGTCAGGCAAACAACACTTTCCGATCGTTTGCGTGTGCGTCGCTCTGGTTCCTTGGACTCTCCAGATGACTTCGAGGGATACTCCTTAACTTTTTCCGGGGAGCGTCGTCGTTTTATCTCTCGCGATGCACTACGATGTCGCTCCTTAGAGTGTTTTGTACCACGTGTACGATCTCGACTAGCACTACGTCGATTGTCAGTTCGCTGTCCAGCTAGACTTTGACGAAGACGTGCAGGACTCTTTCGTGAATTGCTACGTCTTGCTCGCACTGGACTTTGTCGCCTATCATTACGCACAGGACTTTGGCGACGTTGTTGATTCGCTATTCTTGGGGGAGGTGAGTTTTGTCGATTACGTGAAACACTACGACGATTTCTAGGCGGGGAACGACGTCTGACATTTCCATTGCCCATACCGCCGCGACCACCTCCACCACCACCACCACCGTTTCGTCGTGGTGGGGATCGCCTTCTGCCGTGTCGATCTCTACGTGGTGAACGGGATCGAGGGCGTGGGGATCGAGAACGATTTCGAGGAGAACGTGAACGCGGCCTTCGATTTGAACGTGATTTGGAGGAAGGACGTTCTGGAGACTCACTACGAGATGATTCCTTATTAGAGCGATAATGTCGCTTTTTTTGTACGCTATTTTCTTTTTTCTGTATTTCAAATTCCTCTTTTTTGGATTGATCTATAAAAAAGGAAACACAATCAATTTTATTATGGAAAAATATTCTTATTTGTTTTAAAAAATATTTACCTCTGTCACTTGAACTGGAGCTACTTGAACTACTACTAGATGAAGAATGCCTTCTCTGCACTTTCCTCCTCGGTTGAGGCGATGCCGATTTGCGTCCTTTTGAGCGCGAGCGTGACTTCCGTTTAACAGTCTTTACTGGGGATCTATCACAAAAATTAGAATTTTTGAGAATTTTTCCAACGACTTCCCGATTTGTAGAGAACTTACCTTGACGCTGATCGACTGCTTTTTTCGTCTGAGGACGAAGATGAAGAGCTTCTGCTCTGATCATTCTTCTTTTTGCCACCTTCAGCCATATTTAGAAGTTTTGCTTGAATCTTACTCAAACCAGGATCTGATTTGCCGCGACCATTCATCTTTTCAGGTGACACACTTTCTTGTTTCTCCACAGCCACAACTTTCTTTGGCGGCGATGAAGCTGCCTTCGATGGCGGTGACTTCGGTTTAGAATCATGACGTGTTTTCCTTACGGGCGCAGTCACTTTTAGTGGCGCATCACGTTTTTTAGACACTGAACGACTTCGCGAACGTTTACGTTCTCTATCTCGTTGACGATCGCGATCACGGTCACGATCTCTTCGATCGCGTGAGCGTGACCGTCGTCGTGAATCACCGCCACCGCCACCACCACCACCACTCGTACGATTACGATTCAAGGAGCGTGCCCGCGAACGCGATCGTCTTCGTTCTTTAGATCGATCTCGTGATCGTCGACGATCCCTGGAGCGGACTGGTGTACGACGATCTCGAGATCGTCGCGGTGAACGACCACGATCTCTTGATCTATCCCTAGACTTGCCACGCCCTTTGGATTTCTCCATTGATTTGGGACGTTCTTTGGAAATAATTTTTTCCGCTGCTTTAGCAATGTCCGGCTCTAATTTGGCGATGTGTTCCTCCACCTCCCGCTCCGTTTTTATTTTCAGCTCAGCTTCTGTCGGTGGATGCAAAATGTCCTTCGTCAATGCTTTGGCCAGCTCTTTAAGTCGCTCATTGTCATCAAGTTTTTCGTCTTTCGATTCAATACACTTGGATTCCTCTTCGCGCCGCAAAATTTCCTCTTTTTTCTGTTGTATAAACTCTGCCGGGATGCCTGAGTCTGAGTCTTGCGCGGATAATAGCAATGCCCACAATTCGTCCATAAATTGACGTGCATTTTTACCATTTAGGAACCCCGTCATATTAATTTGCATCTTCTTGGGACATGGAAATTTATCCTCCTCTAATTGATTGTACACAAACTCAACCACAACATCATCTTCGATGTGCAGGATATCCGTAATTTTTTTGCTGATCCACGGACGAAGGACGTCCAGCTTCACTTTGGACATATCCACGCGTTTATTCAAACTGTCACCGAATTTCATCTGCTTCAGGAGCTTTTTCTCCTTGTCACTGAAGCGAGTATCCTGCTGCTGGTTCGTCCCCTGAGAAGATATTAAACGGAAGCATACAAATAAATAACCGATCCGGCATGTGTTTCAATATTTTTTGCAAACTTACCGTAAACATCATTCTGCGACTTTTTCAAAACTGCATCAACTTAAGCGAACCAATTAATTAAACTAAAATATTCTGTGGCAAAGGGTTGTTTTTGAGGCTTGCCAAAATTCACACACTAGTTCCGACGTAATAATTTCTGTATAGCGGCGTTTTATCACCCGTGCGATTAAAGAAAAAACGGTAAAAGTATAAAAAACACGCACACAATTAATTAACAAACGCGTAATTCGACTAATATGTTGGCCGCGTCTCGTTTAAAATGGGCGCCCTTAATTCTGGCGGCACAAAATGCTCAAATGTGGGCAACGTGCAGTGCCGACGGGGAAACGGGGGAGGCTTGGGGTGGTGCAAAATGAAAACTCGATTGGCCCAGCCAAATACACAACAAATTTCTTGCCAATCGCATTGACAATTTGCCGCTGGATTTGGGCGCTTTTGAGAATGAAATGCGTTTCCGATTCACTGCACAATCGTTTACATATTGATTTATTGATAAAACATTAGCACAAACACCAAACTACGAGTGGGAAATAAATGTAATTTTCACGTAGACAATTTTTTCCACTTTACCAATGCGGCTGAAAATTATTTCTCTAAAATGGCGATTGCTATAATTAAGGTTGAGACACAATGGCCAAGCGGTGAGGCTCTAAATTAACGTTATATTGCACTGCACTCTGCAGAGTGGGGTTGCAAAAAGTGTCAAAAAATAATTAATATTTATTTATTTATTTATTTATTGCTTAAAAACATTTTTTTACAAACATTTTAAAAATAATTACATAATTTTAAAGAAACAAAAAAGAAAATTAAAATAAAAGAATTTAGGAATTAATAATTAAATTTAATTTTACAGTGTCACTACTTTTTTTTACGCAAGTCAGTTTAAATTTACATTTTTTTTCATCAATTATACATACTTAAATTCTCATCCTTACTAATGTGTAAATCGTCCACAATAATCATTGATTAATTTAAATAATAACAATTGTTTTATAAACATTTAAATTATACTGAGATAAGAATATTGACTAATTAGGCCACACATTGTGTTTTTTTATTTTGTGCACACATATTCAGTAATGAGCACATATATGTAATATTTACAAATCAAAAACTGTTCTTTAATAAAATGTGTAAGCACTAAGCGTTCAACGAGTAAAGAGTAAAGACATTTAAAAAAAACGCGCGTCGAATATTGTGTATGTAGCTTAAACCGGCGATTTGGCAGCCGCATTTTATCTTATCAAATATAAAACAACATTTTGCATTTGTGGAAAATAAGTGTGGATCTTGTTTTTGATGTAACGTATACCAGAGGCGCCACATATTTATTTTTTGTGTGTTTTTGTGAATTATATTTTACGTGTCGCAATTACTAAAAACTGCTGGAAATGCCTAAATAATTTTGCTGCTTTGTAAAAATACATTTTTACGGATTAAATAATGCATTAAAAAATTTACCTAAATTTTTCTTTACTGAATAACAATTGGAATTGATTAATCTACGGAATTTCTTTACAGACAACGCATTGCGGTGTTAATTTTTTTTGTGACGTCACGCGATACTAAGTAAGCAAACTGTGTGATTTTGAAACAAAGCAAAAAGTATCGCGTGACGTGTACAGCGCAGCAAATACCAGTTTAAAACTTCGGAGTGCGCAATCTTTTTTTCTATCGTTCTAGGGTTTCCTTTAAACGACTGTTGTATTAGGATTAGCGATGACGAATTTAAGTTTTTAAATGCCACGTCTTTGTGACGTCTAGAAATTGATGATTTTGTGGCAATTTAACAAAATGTGGAGTACTTACTAAATTAATTTTGGTTAAACAATCATCACAATAAATTGTTTACCAAGTCGGCTTAAAAGTCATAAAATTTAGTCACTTATGATGGGCTCTGGTCTTTACATTTTAAGATAATTTATGGCAACAATTGCTGTTTTTACAATGCAACATGCATTAGTTATTATTATCTTTAGAGGCCTCAAGACAAATTTAAGATTATTGGTTATAGTTACAGCAGTGAATCTTCAATATTACAACAAACAGACGTAATTGAAATCAATGTTTGTTAAAAGATATGTATCAAGTCAACAATAAACACAAAATCTTTAACTACCTTAAAAATAAAAATAAAATTAACTCAGTTATAAAAAGAATATTAAATTAATTTAGATAATAATAATATTTTTAAATTTTCATACTCAAAAATATTTAAACTAAACTACAGAAATTTAAGTTATATAATAATGAAAACCCGTTAAATTATTATTTAAATAAATTATTTAATTGCAGCTATTAATGTACAAGCGGGCAGTTTAGAAGAACAAGTATAGATATTCAAAATCCTGTTACTTAATCGCCACTTACTCCATCCAATTTAAACGTTCATCTTTAAAATAAGGTCAAACTCAAATACCCATCGATTAACCTGTATATTTAAAATAAACCGGCATTTTGTACCCAATTAAATAATGCTGTGTTGTTTTTTTTTTATCAAAATAATTTATTCATTTAAATACGATTTATACATACAATTACAACAATAAATAAAAATTAATTTAAAAAAAGACTAAATGCAACTAAAAGAAACTTTACGCTATACGCACGCACCAATTCATCGGCACAATCGCACAAGACCCATTTATATAAGACTCAAAGATTAAGAATAGTTATAGTGGAAATAATTGCGTTAAATAATCAGAATATAAATTCTCCCAAAAGAGAACAGACAAATATTTTCGTTTGCAAATCAATTAATTGTACATTTAAAATCATTTTAACACATTAACCCAAGACATTTCGATTCCGTTTGTGAAGTTAAGTCAATCAATTTTTGTTGCACAGAAATTGGGACAAGCGGATGCCTGGAATCTTGATTTAAATGCTTTTTTTTATTAACTGCTATAAGAAAACACACACGAAACATACACACAAAAGGGCACACAGTAATAGAAAGGACTTGCAAATTGCAAACTCAGTTTGTATAAATTAATTCAACGTCATTAAATATGTGACGAGTCTGATTGTGTGCGAGGGTCTTTTGTATAAACATTTACATTTAAGCATCAAAACATAAAATGTTTTCATAAATATTTTTCCCTCCAAGTTTTTAAATATCTAATAAATAATATTCTTTAACGTCTTTCTAAACAATTAAATGTTATACCTAACTATTGTCACACACAATCACACTCGCCAGAACATCGACATCTGGATTTTTTTTGTTTTTAGCATTAAAAACAAATAAAACAAAATAATTTCTTTACATTTATGGAAATTGATTTCTTGTTTGTTTTTTTGTTTCTCATTTCTTTTTGTTTTTCATAAAATATGTTAAACAACGTCTTTCTTCAATTAGACTAGTGGAAGGAGAAGATGACGTGTGTATATTATATAGAGAGAGAGAGATTGGGCATTTTTATGGTAGAATATTTGGTTCCTGTGATGCTCCAGTCGCATATTTGGGCTTGCAAACGCAACCACTCTCCACCAGCACGTAATCTTGTCCGGTGAGTGTGACTGGACCGAGTGGAATCACCAGGAATAAGTAGGGCACGTATGTTTGTGTGCATTCACCTCGGACCACATCGCATTCGGATGATCTGAAATACGTAAATTTAATTGTCAGTTGAAAAGTTTTAATAAAAAAAAAAATTTATAAATATTTTAAAGCAGAATCGTAGTTTTAAAATGAAGGGAAAATTTTTGGATGAATTTTTTTTAAATGAAAAGGAAAAACCTTTACTTATTATTTAAAAAAAAAATGATATAAATGTGATTTGAAATTACAATGTGTCACTTTTTTGTTGAAAACGACTTAAATCAGGAAGCTGCTTTGTCACAAAAAAAATTATAACCATTTCAATCCAATAAAGAATGAGATAAGAATTTTTTATTAAAACTACAGTCGATATTAGATTACCTGAACTTTGATAATAATTAAAAATTTAAATTAAATTTTTGGGCTAATGATAAAGTAAAAAAATAAAATTAAACTAAATTTACTTAAACCTAAACAAAATGAATTTGTAAATGTTTTCTCGTATTTAAAAAATAAACTCCTAAATGTAGTCTATTTTAGTTTTCATGAAGGACGTCAGTGATTTCGTCAGTGATTTACTTAAATGAATAAAATACAACGTCGATGGAACTTCATTATAAAATGGAATGCACTTAAAATGCAACTCTCCCCTGAATTTCATCCCGCATCCAAACATTGCAACAATAAATAATTCATATTATTCAGTGTTTATCCGGTTTTTTAGTACCTTCACATCTATTTTCCTTTTCCTATTCAACAAACCCTGTTGCAACTGTGCCAGTGCGCTTTATTGCCACATACATAATTGGGTCCCTCAACATGGTAACTTAAACTCAAAGACAAAAATATTTGCATCTATTGAAAGTGCAAAGACGAAAGATGTCGCACGCGATTGCAATATGCAAAGTCGTTGTGGCCCTTAAGCATAAACCGGTCAAACAAATCGCATGCATTGCAACGATGTACACGTTTGACCTGCAAGGCTATGCACACATTGCGATCTGCACACGGGAAGTCACTGCCGACTATGCGTGTGCTGATCATCTTTGCAGCAGCACTCTCCCCAGCTTCATACACCCAATGTGTAAAAATAGAAGCATCCACTTAAATGTGTGCACGACTAACCAGAATTCGTGTTATGACATTGAAATACCTACATAGTTACACAAATTAAATGCTGGTTGGGCGCAAGAAAATTATTCCAAGATCATATTGTGTGCTGGTATGTTGGAAAATTCTACATTGGTGTGGTTAGTTGCAAACTTACAAACTTCTTTGTTGCCCACATTGATAGTTTTCTGTGCTGAACTCACTCTCACACACAATGCATCCGCTATAAAAGTACTTAATATGAACATTATCTGTGCCCATAGCTTCATAGCTTTTCTTTTTTATAGTTAATTCTTTTCTTTCTTTTTTTTTCCATTTTTCTGGTCTTAACGAGAACAATGGGTATGGGGTACATATGAGCTGCAGATTTTATTTTTATTCAATGACATCGTTTCCCATTTCTGGTGGCTGTAACTATGCCAATGCGTGCTGCACATAGTGTGATGGCTTCTTTATGGATGATGCCAAGAAAGAATGGATCACGACACAGTGAGTTGCTTTTCGTTTGATGGTTTTGGCATGAATGGAAATTCAACTTTTTTCGTTTGTTGTCTACATTTTAATGCATCTTGAGGACAATAATAAGAAGTCGATTTTAAATTAAATGGAATTTAAAGTCATAACCAGCCGTTGGAAGTTTTTATTAAAAAACGAAAAATGAACAAAACAATTTCTTTCTTGTTTTGTTACTTTTATAACAATTATTGTTTTTATTGTAATACTCACTCGCAAACCTCAAAGACGACCTGCTGCAAAAGATCGGGAAACTTTTGCACAATGGTCACTGGTTGGCCAGACGTCAGGCTGACGCCATACATTGGCGCTGTGGTGTTGTATCGGGTCTTGCAGAGGCGTGCTGGCGTTCCGCCGCATTGTCCTTCGGCACCCTGCAGTGATCGACCTGTTGTAGCGAAACAAAAAATACATTAAATATAAGATTTGCTTAATAAGTTATAATTTTTAAAGAAAGAGGACGAGTGTGCTGTAAGCACTGCATGCATCATTATTCAGCAAATAACTATTACCACACTTTCTTTTGCATTTGTTACGGATTACGCTATACACAACAACAGCGTGTATTCCCATTTCCCGTCTGCTTTCTTTATAATAGCATCATGGTTTTCTTACTGAATAGGCTTTTGTTGTCTTCTGTAGGGTAATAATTGCTGTAAACCTATAGAGTATGTGTGTTGGCTTTCATTTTACTTATAAGATCAATTAAGTAATGATTCAATAAAGTTATAAAATTGTAAAAATTAAATAGAGATTTAATCGAAATTTAAAAGATGACACAAAGTAATCGAATAAATTAATATTATTTATGGTCGTAAACCAGGCATAGTTTAAATGCAAAAATGAACCGCGAAAACTGCAAAAAAATTCGCGGTTCATGAAAAAATAAAATAATTCCACAAGTGATTGCTAAGATGTTTAGGAGGAGAAGAACTATAAGAACACACGATCACTCGAATTTAATATATAAATCAGATATAATTCCGCTTTTTAAAGCAACCAGCATCGCACAGAATTCTCTACTAGTATTAGAATAAGAAGTGATAAATTTTGTTTAACAATATGCTAATCAAAATTTGTTACTTAAGAACTGATCAGTTTTAACTCTGTAAAACCACTCAAAAGACCATTCTAAATAAATGAGTCAACATACAACATTTAAACTACAAAGAAAAGGTAACAATTTACCGTTGGGTTTAATTCCTAAAATTCATACAATGATTTTAAAGTAACAATATTAACAATCATAACAAACATTTATGTTTGAATTTAAAATTTAAAATATAATGGAATTTACGAAATTTAAATTTGATTGAATTTAGTAATTAATACTTAACTCCTTTTTTAATTCCTTCTTAAAGTGATTTAAGTTATTTAAAAATGAACCCTTAAAACCTTTAAATATTAAATTTAATGACAAAATAACCCTTCAGGTCAAACAATGATTATTGCAAAAAATACTGATGCATTCTCTAAATACCTCACTTTTATGATCAACAAACTCATTTAATTTCCACCCATTAATTTCTCATCAAAGTGCATTAAAACAATTCTGCACAGTGGCTTAAAATTACAATGCCACGGTCAGAGTCAGTCAATACAGCCATATAACAGTATAAGTACACGATTAACAAATTTAATCCGTGGCTTTAACTAAATACATTGAAGCGCAATAATATAGCCAGCATAACACATAATATAGGTGTATTATAAATCTTCGGCAATTACACCTCGCGTCTCATGCTCGCGTCATACCTATCTGCGTTTGTCTTTTCTTTTTTAGCACCATGAATTTATATAACGGTTCACAAAACGACTGAAATACCACAGAGTGAGCAAGCAACAATTTAAAAGGTGAACATGCTTTGGCGATGAAATAAAAATTGAAGCAAAAGGAAAAAAATAGTTATAAGAATTAAGACGTGGTGCAAGAACCGTAGCCGAAGTGACAAAAATCATTTATAATACGCATAGTTAGGAATTCTAAAAAGTATAGGAACAGTTTTTTGTTTGAATTCATTGCCGCAACAATCAAGAACTTCCTATTTATTTATTTAACAAAAAACAGATTTAAATGTTATTTAAAATTACAATTTGTCACTTTTTTTGCTGCAAACGACTTAAGACAGGAAGCTATATATATATTTTATCAAACTACAGTCGTTATGCGATTGCACGAACTTTGATAATAATTTAAAATTCGCCATAATTTTTTAGTGGGACACCTAAGTATTCCTTCAGTCATGGTTTTGCAATTATTTCTCCATCAAATTTATTTCAAAATGTTTTTGTTAATAATTAATTGTTAACTAATTGTTGTAATTTTGTTTTTCAAAATTAAAAATTAACTGATTAACTTGTTTAAAAAATTCAATCCATTTAGTATCAAATTATTATTTTCAAAAACTGCTTTAATTTAAATCCGAATTACAAATTCAATCTTTAAAAAAAAAAGAAGATATTTTATCTTTAAGTTCGTGCTGTCGGATTTCGACTGTACTTTCATATTAAAATAATTTATTCAAATTATCATTTAAAAATCTTATTTATTTAAAACTTAATTGAAGCTTAAATTTTCAAAAAAAATAAAAATTTGTCTTCAAGTTTGTGATGTCGAGTTTCTACTGTACTTTCTACTATTAAAATTTTCTCTCAGAAACAAACAAACTTTATGGAACCCCATGACGATCTTTTCCAACACATGACACCCACATCATCGAAATTAGACTTAAAGTACAAAATAACAGTATACTTATACATGCATAATCCGTTTTCTTCCATTTTTAAAACATCTTTCAAGTAAACGCTAGAAAACGAGAAGACACCCACGACAGATGACCATTTGAGTGGACGCATATAAAGAACAATTCCCACAAAGTCATTTCAAATTAAAACTCATACACTTAAGCCCGAGACGATAATTCTGCATGGGAGCAAGAATACGGACAGTTAAAGGAAGTAGGTCAAACACTACATTATCGCAGCGAGTTTGCTTTTGGCAACCAAGTGTATTAGCGCGAATATGTAAGTATCCAAATACACATAATATATGTAAGATGTGCCGCTTGGAATTGTGACAGGAATGCAAATTAGCTCTTCCACTGTAAGAGCGAGTTTCTGAGTATCGATGAACACAACTTTGTATTTTGTATACATACGCTTCGTTTTACTGTTTAAAATTTAAGTTTGTTTTGTATTATTGAAAACGTCTTAAAGATGTGGGCATTATGTGGCTGAATACACAAATGTGTGTACAAAAAAGAAACGTGCAAGGGAATGCAAGAATATGGCAATTTGCGGGATTATTGTAAACAGAAAATTTTATGAGGCTATTTAGTGGAAATAAGAAATGGAATTTCTTGTGCCATTACTGACCTACAAATCGTGTCATGTTTTTTTATGAGATGGTTTATAAGAATGCTTTAGATATGGAAATTTTATTTGTGTAAAAATTGTCAACTTGTTTAACTGAGAAAGAATTGGAAGAGCATTCTCGATTGCAATTTCTCAATTTACTAACTTAATTATATGCTTGACTTATGAAGGTATTATAAATTTTTATGGTAACATAACCTAAATGTATTGAATTTGGTTTTGCGAGTAGCTTAATACTTGCTTACTTAATTGAGTGACATCGAGAATGTCCCCTTTTTTATTTTTTTATTAATAAACTTTGAAACTTAGACGTCCAGTAGCATTTATGAAAAAGATTTCGATAATTGGTATTGTTGTTGCAAATATGTGTGACCTTGAGCGTCCTTTAAAAATAAACCGTACTGATTTTGAGAAATATTAAGCTACCAAAGATGTGTAGGAAATAATACGGAATTTAGAGAGAAACCTTGAACCTTGAATTATTCCATGAAATACTCACATTCTATAAATTAAATTTTTAAACAATATTATTTTTTTAAATCCCTTTTAGAATCTAATAAATAAATATTAATACATTTAGGAAATATTTTTAACAACTTCTTGGAAAATTTTAATTATTATTTTTATTATTCAATAATTGTTATTAGTAATACATTCCTTATTCCATTATACGAGTAGTCTACAAAACCTTAAAATGAACATACGAATAAAAATGTATAATTTAAAGTCACGTGCTTCTGCGCAATTAAACAACACCACGTATGTAAGTATATCAGAATGATCATCCGCATTAATGCGTATGTGACTAACAATTAGGTGCACCTACAGAATACGCAATCAGTTGACACACATAACTGTAAATGTCTAGCCTGTGAATGACTTAAAGGCATGCTAACTGCAGACCACTAAAACGGGCAACTCCTCACACACTTTTTGTTTGTGTACTGCACTTAAACATCATAACGTAATACCAGGTATTAAATTATTTAGATTTAGTTACTTGAGTTGTTATGGATGAAGGTATAAGAATTCAAATAAGTACTATAAGCACCAGAGTGGAAAATAAAGTTTATACTTTTAAGAGTTACTTAAAGTCGGCAACAATATTACTCACTCACCTAGCGGTATGTTTGTTTAAACAAGATCGTTTGTGTGTTGTGTTTTTTTTTCCTTAAATCTTAAATCTCTTCGATTATTTCCTACTTATCCATCCACTTATGCTCATGATATGAAAGAAAAGCATTTGTTAACTAGGCCTCGCTCATTAGGTTATGGCGATCAACGCGCTTGTGCCTCCACTCTTAACTAGACCGCCAGTTAATTGTTGGCATAGTCGCTATTCTGTATAGTTACACATTTGTATTTTAGTTTAGTTGTTAATGAAATAAAACCAACGTGACATTTACAGACGATGACATTGTCTCCACTTTCGGCTTAAAGGGAAAGTTAAAAATTCCAAAAACTGAATGAAAGCATTTATCAGTCAGTCCATAATAATTTTAGATTGTCTTGTAGGCCTAACTTAATGCTTAACCAACAAGAAGAAGGTTCTTTCCCTCAAGGTTTTTATTCTTAGCTTAAAATAATGAAAATTAAAAACAGCGTTGAAACCCACCATTTCTTCCTTGATCAGTCTCACTGTTGACGGCACTGTACGCCCTAAGCAGAGCAGATTTTGTCACATGTGGATCCATTGTTGGCATTTGACTTTGTCGTCCACGTCGCGATGATCCTGCATTCCAATTTGTGAACGTTCTCGCTACTGCTGCACTATAAAATGATAGAAAAATTATTATTTACTTCCACATTATTTCATAATGACTTTAAAAAATACAAATTGCCCTTTTAAAAAAAGAAGGAATTAATACAAAACTCAATCAACATACCTGGGATAGGGTGAGTTATTTGGCCCAACACAATTCAGTGAATCTGTGAGTGCATCACCAGACAAATACTTAAGGCCAATACCTGGGCTACATTTTTCCTGTGTAAAACCCGGCCACAATGACTGCGCCGCTTGTGTCATTCGCTGGTGTATGCTGAGGATGATTAACACGGCGAACATCTGCAACCGGATAAACAATTTTGTGTTTATTTCTTATTCAATTAAACAAAAACAAACGGTGAATTAAAAAGCATTTTTCTTTTTCATTTTGCATTATAGTTAGCACTTTCAATTGGAAAATTGTGGCGCTTCACAATTGCCAATCAAGTGGCAATTTTTATTGGAATCATCTTGGTATGATCAACATTTAAAAAGGCTCTCAATAAACAATTGGGCTGCTTTTCTTGGAACATTTAAGTGGAATTGGATGCTGTTTAATTTGAAAGAATGTAAAGCTTTGATTGTGAATTATTTTTTTCTAAATTTTTATGAGTGCAATGTTTTTGGAAAATTTAATTTGTTTTTAAATTGTATCTGTTTTGGATGACTCTTGATATCGCACATGAAGATGAGTCATTGTGTGCTTTTTTGGGAGGCAACTTTCTTTAATGAGGTGGAATTTAATGTGAGCGTTTAAATTCTTTGAGAGAAAATTTGGTTGTGCAGAAATTTTGACGGTGGATAATTTTTTTTTTAAATATTTGTTTAAGTTGCACAAAAGGGTTTAAAAACTGCTTTTAGTTTTTTTTAAAGATAATATACGGAAAATAATAAATCAATAAATTAATTAAAAAACTGGAAAAAAGATTAAAAAGTTTTCTTTTAAATCTTTTCAATTATATTTAAGGACCACAATTTAGTTTCAATACTATAAAGTTGCGACTCCCATACTTGTCATCCCACAATCTTGATCAGAAACCAGCCACTGATCAAACCGATTGAAAATTCCTTGCCTTAAAGACAGAAAAAAAGCACAATTGCAAATTCAATTTCTTTTTGCAACACAACATAATTTGAATGCAATTTATATGGTCACGATTATTCATAAAACTAATCCAATACCGGAATACAATGGGTAATTGCAGCCCACTCCACTTGAATGATGAGAAATTGCTACCGTGAGTCAAAAATGGACGCACACACTATTCTAGATTTTTTTTTTATTAACATGCACAATGTTAAAAGTATTATCACGAAAATGGAAAGCAAATAAAAAATAATAAACATGACAGATAATAAAAAAAATAAATGAGAACAGTGAAATTGGTTGCTCATTTTCACATATAAATCATCATTCACTCTTTATTTTCACTTACATATTATGCTCATTCATTTATAGGGAACGTGTTATGAAGAAGATTCACCGGCATTTGCCCTGAATTTCAATGAGGTGTTACTTTTAGTTTTTCCTCATAGCATAATTGAATTTAAAAAAAATGGAAATTACATTAACGCATTGTAATGTTGTTGTCACTAAATGTGAAATGTTTTTTGCAATGTGATAAAAGTCGCATTAAAATTATAAAGGCGTTGTGCTTGTTTTTGTCACTTAAACGAGATGAAAGTGTGTGGAATGTGTTTGTCTTCAACTCGTTAAAAAATAAGTGAAAAGAACATTTTAAAACTAATTTTATCTGTAATAAAATACAAATAATAAAAATATTTATAATTTGGGACTACTTTCATCGTCTATTTTAAACAAAAATGCATTTAAAATCACTTGGCATAAATTGTTTTATTAGAGTTGTAAATTCTTTAACATAAATACAAAATTTAAAATGAAAGACTTTAAATGTTAGGCGACGAACCCTTTTTAATTTGAATCAATTAATGTTGTATTCCATAAAATTAACGGTTTTCTAAGGACTTAAATTTGCAAACCGTTATACACATAATAATAATACAATTATTTTTACAGTCAAAGCACTTAAAATTTCAATAGCCTTGAACAATATATTGCATTTCATTACCATTCCAAATATTTATATTTAACAATCAAAAAAGACTATTTGTTTTAAATAAAATTTAAACAAAAATGCATTTAAAATCACTTGGCAAAAATTGTTTTATTAGAATTGTAAATTCTTTAATGGTAATATTAAATTTAAAACGAAAGACTTCAATTTGTAGACGACGAACTTTTTAGTTTTTTAATTTGAATCAATTCCATAGAATTAACGATTTTTGAGGTACTTAAACTTAAAAACCGTTACTTACACAATGACACAACAATTGTTTTTATAATTATCTATTTTTTAAAGCACTTTAAATTCCATAACCTTGAACCAAACTTTAAATTTAATTTTATGACCATTCCAAATATTTGAATTGACAAATCACCGTTAATCATAATTTGAACATGAAATAATCTTCTATCACAGGAGCAGCCACTTAATATTCTAAACCCACGTCATGACAAAAGAAATTTGACTAACAAGAATAATGTAAATTATAATAAAAAAAAATTAACATTTGCGCATTAAAAGCACAAAGACCACCTCTGCCTATATAATTTAAATATAATGTACAAACTCCTTAGGTATATCACATTTTAAAGAACAATGCCTTTTTGTGTTGTTCTTCTTTTTTTTTTGTGAATCAACACTAAAATGCCCAATGAAGCAGCTAGCAAGTCAATGCCCTGAAGGTCGTTTGAAAACATTCTTCACACCGTCATTTAGATTTAACATAATGCCATCCAAACATACAGCACTTGTTTATTGTATTTTAAAGTGCTTAAATTCCAGTGCTACATAAATATTATGTTGTGATGAATTTCTCTGTAACAAAAGTACCCGTGCACTGAATAATATGCAAATTCATTATGCGATGATAATAACTTTATTTAAATGTTGAAAACATTTATTCTTGTGCCGTGTCTGCAGTGCACTTGAATATTTCATAAAACATGAACTTGGTCCGCCTTTCACCGGCGTTACTTCTTTGATTTCCTACAACTGTGCACATTTATGAGACACATATTATGCAGCGGCACACTGCATTCTCTGTATTCATGTCGCGTTTGCTTTGCACATTATGCCGCTGAACAATTTAACATGTCACAAGCGCACAACTCACCATCAAGATGCGTGAAATCATTCAAATTGACGGATACAATCAATATGCGTGTGTGTTTAAATTAAATGCTCATTTTCATTTCTTTTTTTTGTTAAGTACACAGTGCAGACTATGAATGCCAACTAAATATTTAATGTGCAGAATGCAGTCTAATCAAGACGTGATGATTTTAATGCAATGCTTGTTTAATGTTCGCTGATTTTTCCGGTGTTGAGATTTTACTATTTTCCGGAGGATTGTGTTGGGAAAATGTGACACAACTGCACATTTTAATAAATGCAAATCGCGAAGGAATGCCCTGTTTAGCATTAAACTACAGACTTTTAATGATAGGTTGATTCAGTAATGTTTAATTATGATTTATCACTTTCATTGTGTGTGCGGGTGAGGATTTCCTTGACCACGAATTGTGCTAAATTCATGCATATTTTTTGGCATGGTTTGTGCAAATTGCGTTGACACGATGAGGCGGGAATTTGGCGCAAGTGGAAAGTGGTGAGATTATTCAAAAATTCATGTACAACTTAATAAATATTTTGTTGTTTTGTTTGGAATTTTAGAAAATTTTGGCGACAATTGTAGTCACACTAATTTGATTCGAAAATAATGCTTTGTGTATTTTTAAGCCGACAAATAAAATCCGATTTGATTTGAATCTATTAATACAACTTTATTAAGTCAAAGGATTAAAATTTTAGCTTTATTTGCACCAAATAACCATTTCAATGTGGAAAGAAGCTTAATTTTTGTATTGTGAATTAGTCATCGTAAACAAAACAAAGAAACCAGATCGTAAACATCACAACGTATTCGGCTAATTAATAAATCAAAGGAAAAATGCTTCCTGATTGATACTCCTCCCCCAAAATATTCTTTAAATCCCGAACAAACATTTTTTCCTCACTCACAAATATTGCCAATTAAAATTCCAATCAAAAAAATTTAAAAAGTGAATGATTTTAGCTCTTCCATTGATCCCAATGCAAAAACAACAATACAAAAACCTCAAAATAAATATAAATTATAAGGAGCCTGTCAAAAAGTGGCTTCTCTGAATCTCTGATGAATTCGACAAGTTCAAGGCATTGCGTCACTTATATCGGCCCGACCTCGAGTTCTGTTCAATTAAAACCAAACTGAATGTTTTTATTTGTGTATACATTTAAATAATTGCATAAACTGGTTTTTGATGCCGATTTAACGGCCAATCAACCAGATACGAAGCCGCAAATTACACCGGCGTCGGCGCAGGTTAATATATCAACTGTTTTATATAGGGCAGAGTAGGTCACAATAATATGTGGGGGGCCATTGCGACCCAATTTTTGTTTTTGTTTTAATTTCAAATTTTTTTAATTGATTTAAAAATAAATTGAGGAGGATGAAATTTTAGATTTGTTTCAATATTATTTATTTAAAAATTACTATTTTGTTAAATATAACTGTAACTTCCATTAATTATTCATTCCATTGTACTAAAAGTTATACAAATTTAAGCAGATCATTACCAATTTACAAACTTATTTAAAATTGCAATCAATTTCACACTTCTCAACAAGACTTCTTGTTCAACTGTAAATAGCTACAAGTTACTTTTCCAATAACAATTCAAATCAATACTTGTCATGCTCTCTGCCCCGGTAACAATGAAGAACCATTAGTTTGGCAATTAACCGCAAATAAACGATTTAAAAGTCATTTAACACCATTGCCCCGTTGTACAATTAAAAATGAAAATTAATTGAATGAACAAATAAAGTTTGTTAATTTCGTGCAAAAATTAATTACAGAAAAAGTGACGGAATGTTGTTTTAAACGACTTACAAGCCATGAACTTGGGAATAAATTAACAAAAAATGCATTTAAATGTGGTCAAAAATACACGTAATTTAGTTACGATTTTCCGGTTTCCATTTTCTTTAATTCATCTGATTAAAATGAATGTATACGATGTATTTTTCGGACAAGTTCTTGTATATATGAAAATAATTGGTTAATGAGAGACAAAGGAAAGTACACAATAAGAGAGAAGGAAAAAACCAAGCAGAATTTTTTTTGCTACTTTATTGTTTGAAACGTTTGTTAAAAAATGAGTTCTTTTACTTTTCCCGTTCTGGTTTTAATTTCTTTGTGTATTTTACGTTCAGTTTTGCTTTTCTGCAGCCGCAACACACAACTTTTGGGCACAACTCGTGAGAATGAAATTTTTAATACAGACTCTAGTAATTATTGTTTGCGGATTTATCTTTCTTTTTTTTAAATGAATTGAGATATAGGTACGCAGAAATTCTACACAATCATCTAGAAAAGCCAGTATTTTAATCTTTATTTGAAAATATGGCTTTTAAGCACACACATGCGGGTCGATATTTATCAGTTTTTAATAAGTACCTAGGTACTTCTTTTCAATGCGTTCATTTTACAATGGAATCACTTAATAAAATTTCCCAGAAAGTCATTGTAACAATAACTCAAAGCCATTTCTTGGATTTTTTCATTTTTAAACAACATATTGGCTATATAATTACCAAAATAAAGTTAAGACCCAAAAAAGATTGTTAATAAATGATGTTACAATTTGAATTTGAAATAAAAAAAATTTTCGAAATTTTTTCTATTCAAAATTTGGGTATAAAAACAAAAGACTTTTAAGCGACGAACTTTAAAAAATGTATTTTTCTCTTTATTTTGTGTCTTTTAACAACTAGTCACTTATTTTTTGATGATTATTATAATTTGTCATATAAAACAAAATAACAGTCTTAATTCTTACGTTATTATTAAGGTGTTAAATAATACCTAACCACTGAAACTATCAACGAAGTCATCTCAAAAGAGCGGTATAATATTCGCCCATTTTATGCGATGATTCCAAAACAGTTAGTTACATCAAAAATAAACACGCATGAGGCAACTTGACGCTTGTAATCGCAACGGCAACCGTCTGAAATCCAGCCAGCATTACACACTAAAATCTGTCTGATTCCGAAAATAAAAAATGAAGTCAAATTGACTAGTGGCACGCGGACTGCAATATGGGCAATTTAAAATCCCATTTATGTCGGTTGGCTTGCGTTTACTTATTTTTTGGGAAAGGCTCACACATTTTGAGTGCCAGAAATTCTTAATATTTGGCTTCATGTGCCCAATTCTCTTCATCGACTTCACATACACTGACTGTAATAATTTGACGCGTGTATTTACCATGTGTGTAAATTGTTGTTCCTCATCTCATGAAGAATGAAGGAATGCAAAGCGATATATACAGAATAATGATCACGCGTGCATGCACGCTGTGAAAAGATCTCCCAACTGGATGTGGTCAGTGCTCACGGTATATACCCGCTCGGATGGAGCACTCGCCTAACTGAATTGCTCCGTTTCATTTCTTGCACACTGATCAATGTGCTGATCATTTGCAGCAAATACACGCGTGTGTTTATGTGGAATATGTGTGGCGTACGTAAGAAGCGCGCAAGAACCACCACCCTCCCTCGCCCCTTTAGTTCTCACCTCATTGCGATGTCCGATATAATTTTATATGGACATGGCGTACGGGTATATGTGTGTTAACTGTGTGCCGTCACGTCATGTGTGCGAGCGCGCGGTAAGAATATTATAATGTGCAAGTCAAAATGTACAGATATGTTAAGATCATTCGGTGCGGAGCAACTGTAAATCCGCGCGCCTTCAATAATTGATCATCGTCAGTTGATGCCTGATGCGGGATGGTGAAAATACAATTGCAGATGTTGGATGGTAAATTGTTGTTTTGTTTGTATTTTTAAAATTCCATTTTTTGTTTGTAAAGGAACATGTTTTATAAGGTAATTGACCGAAAATTGCAAATTTTGAGGCGACTAAAAATGGTTTATTAAGTCACTTTTAATTTAAAATGGAATAAATCGTTACAGTCGCTGAATTTAAAATTATATTAAACTGTTTTTTTAAAACAAAACAACGGTTAATAATTGAAATTTTTTAATTTGAGAAACGATGAGAAAAGAGAATTTAAATTAAAAATATTATGATTTAAAACATAAATTAAAAAACCTCAAAACATTTTCCAATAGAAGAAATAAAATAGATTAAATTTAGTTATTTGCAAATTATTACAAAAAATAATTCTGATTTTATTGGTAAATTATATTTCATCTATTTTTTGGACTAAATTCATTTTTAACCCGACACTCCCCTAATTTGAATTATTATTTTTAAATTTAAACTTTTTATTTATAACTTAAGCTTAATTAAAATCCGTTTAAAATTTTCATTAGTGTTTTTTCTTGATCAAATATATTAATTCCGAGTTTAACACAAAAGAACTTGCTTCCACACTTGATAACCAACTCCCAACACAATGCATGCAATTAAAATTAATTTAAACAAAACAAAAGAATCAGAAGTCACTTACGTTTTGTAAATTCCATTTAATTCGGTATTCCATAATGTGCGGTTTACAAAACAACTATTTTCTTACAAGTATGTACTTATAACAAAAATTCCCAGCAATTTTAAAGATTGAAATAAGAATCACTAATTATTTCTTTAATTCAAAAAGAACAACAACAGATTTTCTTACAAAACTGAATAACACAAAATTGAATTTAAAAATTTTACACAAAACAACACCACACTGTGCTGGAGAGAAAATAAATTTTATTATAATCACAATTAAACAATTAAATAAAATGTCTGTGAATTGTTCTTTTAATGCACTTTACACTTGCGTCGTGTCTTGGTGTCGGCGACGTGTATTTTACTCGAACCAAACTCCACGATGGACAAACATGAACTGGAGGAATTTTTCACATTAATGAACTTGAATTGGCCGCGCACAGTCAAGTTCATGAAGGTAGGTGAATAACGCAGGAGTGAGGCAGCAGCATAATGTGAGTCTAGCTTGCAGTCGATCATCCGCAGCCACAGTCGAGTCGAGCGTCTTACCTTTTTCCTGACTTTTCAGTTTGTTGTTTTTGTTATAAGACATTAAAGTATTTGTGTTAAAATGTTACGCACACACACATTAATGATTAATTCTTTGGCAAAAGTTTTGTTTAACTGTATAATGAATGTTTATGAAAGGTGCGCGCAATTTATGTGTGAATCATTTTCAATGGATTCTTTTACTTGTAGGCTGAATCTCGCAGCCTAAATCTTACACTTTACATATAAATTGCATAGATGATGCATGCTTAAATATGACATATTGTCTTGAATATTGCATAAAATCCACTCGAATGCGGATGCTGTTATTCAACATTAAAGTCAGATGTGGCGTTAAGATGGATTATCGTTGGCGCTTTAAGTGACAAACTTTATTATGCAGATAATGTAAGCGATTTCTTTGGTAAATGAGTACTAAATAAAACATTGTTGTATGTAAATTCTATGCAGGTTGCAACTAATAATGGGCATAATAAAAAATCGTGGCAGGGAGGGTTACGCAACATTTTGCATTTTAAACTTAATAATGGAATAAAATGCAAAACCTAAGGATTTAATTTTTATAAAACAATTGTAGATGATTGACCTTGAATCACTATTATTTTGACCTTGAAATATTTTTATAAATACGATAGATTTTTTTGATTTTTTTTTTTTTTTTGAAAATGTGCACCATTTCTGGAAATATGTTACCTTAGACCAACATAACATAACCTTGAAATAGTTTTAAAAAATCCACATTTTTTGAAATATGCTTTTATATTTTAAGTCAAAAATTTAGACAAATATGGAGAAACATTTAATTTTAGATCAATATTTTGGACTCAGTTATTGTTCACAACTTTCTACCCAAAAAATAAAAAATTGGTAATGCTACAAATTATATACTCCGTGTAAATTAAAAATGATAAAATGTGTAGAAATACTGAAAAATACATAGAAATTGCAATGCTCTTTGTACTCATTTACATTTTTTAATTAAATTCAAAAAAAAATCACTTCTTTGTTAAATTTATTTAAGAAGAACGATTTGCAAAAAGGAATGAGACGACAGCATCAAACGGAACGTCTTAAGATGTTAAGATGAGTAGGTGTGGTTTGTATTCCGCCCAAATTGGGTTCAAGGTACCTGCACAATATGCTGATTTATTAACACGAAAATGTGCACAATCGGTTTCTTTGAGCGCACATTTTACGAGGTAGTTGACATCGCGACTTGCGGTTGAATTTAATTGAACAAAAGGAACCAACAAGTCGCAGGTATTATGATTACGATTTTTTGTAATGTGCTGAAAAATAAATTTACTCATTAACATTCATCATTCATAGTTTAAAATTTAAGGTTTTAATAAGTATGTAATAATAAAAAAAAACACAATTGTTGTAATTCGAATATCTTAAGATGTTCGGTAATGATAGGTATTTAATATTTATTATTTCTATTTCATAAAAAATATACATTGTTCCATTAAGGGTGATACAAATACTGCACGCACAATATATGCATTATGCAATTTCCCGAAAAAATAAACTAATATGTTTGAATGTACAGTTGTGGAACAAAGTTTAAAAGAAATAACATTACATCATAAAAAGAGAATAAGAAATTAATGTGATATTTTCCTCACTCATAATATGAACATTATTGTTATAACAGTGAAATTGTGAATGTGTCATTTTTTTATGTTAATAAAACATAAGTTTAAAGTTGGTAGAAAGTAAAAAAAAAAAAAATTTAATGAAAAATTTTGATGGTGTTATCATTCAAAACGTATCGAATTAATTGAAGTGTCGATAGCGCCTCCGCGGTAACTGCCACGCTTCTTTTTTGTCTTCTCGTGTTTGAATTTTTTGCCTCGCGTATGCTTAAGCACGTTGTTAGCACGTTCACCCCATGATCCGCGGGAACCAATCTGTTAAACCATAAAAATAAAGGTTAAGGTCTGAACTATTCAATTTTAAAGAATGTTGGAATTATTATATATATTATATATAATTAATTATTGATCTTCTGATTGTTTTCTTGTAATTACTAATGTTTTAGTTTATTAAGATTCTGGAGTGCTTATGCAATTTTACGTTTAATAGAATAAAAAAGAAATAAAAATTATTTAAATTTTAAGTTTGAAAATACAATTATTAAAATCAAACCGAAAACCAAATCAGAAGTAACAATAAATATTAATTACTATTAATTAAATATCTTACCTCTTAAAATAACTTAAATACAAAAACTTAAAACGAGCGAAACGAAACAATTTCATCTAATCATCAAAAGTAATCTTCTTGTTCTGCGAAGATGACGAGTCGAAACTTTTATTTGCACCAAATCCACCCCGACCACCTCGTGGTGTTCCACGTCCCCCACGGAAGCCACCACCACCACCACGACCGCCATCATCAAATCCACCAAACGATTTACGTTCACCGAATTTCTGGAATCCACCGCCGCCACCGCGTCCACGTCCACCACGATCACCACCACCCCCACGGCCACCAAATCCACCTCCACGAGCTCCAAATCCACCGCCTCCACCTCGTCCGCCACCGCCACGTCCACCAAAACCACCACCACGATCACCACCACCACGACTGAAACCGCGTCCACCGCGACCACGACCACCACGTTCACCACCATTGAAATTTCCCTGACGATCCTCTTTCCAGCTATTATTGAAGGATGCTTCACCTTCTTGCTGCTACCCCCAAATTGTTTGTGATTTCGTTTTGATGCATCGTTTTAAGTTTTTGTTTTTAAACGTACATGAAAAGAAAGAAGAGAGAAAATGCATATAAGTTGACGGTCAAGATTTTTCTTTCTTAAATATAAAGGATTCAATTAATTTTAGGGGAATTGGCGCCAAAAATTAATGCCACATGATACTTGATCAGACTGCGGCATAAATTTGCAGAGTAAAATTGGAAAATATAACCGTCGGCTGGAGAATGCATTTGCTCTCTTCTTTCCGTGTGAACAAATTTTGTCTGATCATTTATCGTGGGGCACTAACCTTAGCGTCGAAAGAGTTGTCTTTAACTCGGTCATCGATGTCCACCTCTTCATCTTTGACACGACGGAATGGCACTGATTGGCGCCGTTCGCCTTTTTGCTTTTTATTAAAACTACCATTTCCATTTGTAATTGGAGCAGCTTCCTGCTGTTAAAATGTGGATTCGCCATTTAAGGATAAAGGAAAATATAAAATAAAATAATAGAAACACTAACCTCTACTTCTTCGTTATCTTCAGATTTAACAAAATTGCTGTACGCTGGTTTTTTAGCCGATGACACTTCAACGGAAACAGAAGCTTTCCTCTTTGTACCAGCAGCTGGTTTATCTTCTTCCTCTTCGGAACTGCTGTCTTCAGATGAGCTTTCGGATTTTTTCGCAACGGCTTTAGTAGCTGGCTTTTTGGCTGGTGGTGCTTCATCATCTTCTGATGACGAATCATCGCTACTAGACTCCTTTTTTGCAGCAACAGCCTTTGGTGGGACAGCTTTGACTGCTGGTTTCTTGGCTGCTGGCTTCTCATCTTCTGATGATGAATCGTCCTCACTGCTGCTTTCCTTTTTCTTTGGAACAGTTTTCTTAACAACTGGCACAGCGGCTGGCTTCTCATCTTCCGATGAGCTATCATCATCACTGGATGATTCAGCTGGCTTTTTTGCAGCTGGTGTTGCAACCTTTTTAGCAGCAACAACAGGAACAGCCTTCGCCTTTGATGGTGTCTCATCTTCAGAGCTCTCTTCACTTGATGATGAATCTGGTACTTTCTTTACTGGAGCAACTTTAACTACTGGCTTAGGTTTATCTTCCTCTGAACTCTCCTCATCACTACTACTTTCAGCTTTCTTGGCCGCAACAATTGCTGGTTTTGCTGCTACTTTTGGTGCCGGTTTTTCGTCCTCTGATGAACTCTCTTCGCTGGACGACTCTTTTTTAGCGGGCTTTTTTGCTGCAACAACGGCGACTTTTTTAGGTGCCGGCTTTTCATCTTCTGATGAGCTGTCATCACTTGAATCAACCTTTTTAGCTGCAGGCTTTGCAACTGGCTTCGCGGCAACTACTGTTTTTTTGGGCGCCTCTTCCTCGGAATCAGACTCTTCAGAGCTGCTGCTCGTTTTGGCGGCAACAGATTTTTTAGGTGCAACCCCATTCTGTTTGGCCACAGTTGCTGCTACAGGTTTTGCTGGAGCAACCTCTTCATCACTGCTTTCCTCTTCACTACTGCTCTCAGCCTTTTTCTTGTTATTTGTGACGGCAGCCTTGCCATTTGTAACCACTGGCTTTGCCTTTGGTTTCTCTTCCTCTTCGGAGCTCTCGCTATCGGAGCTGGAGTCAGTTGCAGCCTTTGGCTGTGGTACCTTTTTGGTGGATGTCTTTTGGTAATGAGTCAAAACATCTTCCAATTTCGGTGCACCTTTTGGTAGTGTTCCCTGCAAAAGTGAAAAATATTTTAGCATAACCTCAAAATTTGATTGGCACGTGGAAATTGCTTCCAAAGCGAAAAAAAATGGAATTTCACTTTAATTACGCATTCTTTTTAATTCATACTATGAAGGACAAAACGATTTGCATTATGTAATGTAGTCTGCAGACATTATCTTTAAGAAATGTGAAAACAACGTAGTTAAAAAAGAAAGAAAAAAAAATCAACTTACGGCGTTTGTCTTTTTTTTAAACACTTCGGCAAGATTTTTGTCTTTGCGTGTTAAATATTCTGTGATGACTGCTGCCAAAATGCCCTCATTATTTGCGGCCATTTCTAATCACTTATTTTGTAAAACACCACTATTTTATTATTGTTTAAAAAAAACACGTGCGAGCGGCTTGGTCGTCCTTCTTACTTCTGATGAGGCCTTCAATTTTGGTTTTGACATTTGACGCAATGCTAAATGTTATAGAATTGAGAAATGTGCGCGCATTGTAATTTTTCTGACATATTAACACATATGTATAATCGAAACTGCAAGAATTTGTAATTGAATTTATTTAGAGGCTAGAGGGTGTTTTTTTATGTCGTGAAACCAATGAACTGAGGACTTGGAGTTTGGTGCATTCACTGTAATGGTAATAGAACTTAGTTATATGTCGTGAACATAATATCAGAATTTAATAACAATTCGTTATCGACTCATTAAACAATGATATTTTTTAGCAAATTTTTTTAAAAATTGTTTAAATGAAGGAGGAAATAAATTCGGTAAAAAGTTTGTCGTGCAAAATCAGATTAAATTACAACTGCTAAAATAAAAAGTTAGTTATCTTTACTATACAAATTTAATATGGACACATCCTACAACAAATACTTAAAGTTAAATCGACGTTTAAGGAGACATTCTCGATACATTCTTCATTGATTCTTACATAAATCAACCCAATAACATTTTTCAAGCGCACTTGTTGTGGAAAACCATCCCGTATTAAAAATGAAATTAAAATTAATTATTTTAAAAAAATTTAAATTTATTAGACACAAAGATAAAAAAAATTTGATTTTTGATTCACAAAATAAATTGAAACAATGAAAACACCTTATCATAAGTTTTGAAACAAATTAACACATATATAAATTATAAACATACTTTTATACATATTGATAATACATATATATTTTATTCTTAAAAAATATCGTAAAGTCGAACCGCGTTTGCACATTTCGAGCCAAGTGCATGATCGAAATTCGAGTTTCATGATTTATGAATCATCTTTGATCATTGAGCATTGAGCTGTTAGCTTATTGTGGTAACGCGTGGCGATCGTTACGGAAATTTAACAATAACAAAATTCGTTTGAGAACTATATTTATTAAATAATAGTGATTTTTAGTGGAAATATTACTTTGTATGCAATAAAAGTAAAATCAGAGTGTTTTAAACGAAATTTTTGCTAAAGTTCGCTGCTGCATCGAAAATAATTCTAAAAATTGAATTTGTGCCATTTTTTTCGACAATTTCAACAAGAACGAGTAAGTACTTGTACAATTAGTTTTCCTATTAGCATCTTCTTGAACTAGAGTTTTGAATTTAAATATTTCGATTATTCCCTTTTTGCGTTGCAAAAAACTCTTTGAGAAATACCATGAAGATTGAAGAAGAAATAAATGATTTTCAAAATGGCCGAACTCTTGACTAATGCAACGTATTGAGTTTTGATTGGTTGAAAATTTAAAGCACTTAAGGGTGGGGGGTTAATACATTGTTACAAACGTGGGGGGATGCTTTTTCTGTGCTTGAAGTAGAAACTGTGTCTTACAAATGACTTAAATTTCACTCCTTTTAAGGAAGTGCATGTGCCGTGTGCGTTTTAAAAGATTTTTTTTGGCTAGCATGAATGAAATACCATGAAGATTGAAGAATTGTTAAATTTTTACAAAATTGCTGAAGTCATTTGAGTTTTTATTGGTTAAAAGTTTAGAGAGATATGATTAGACGTGGTCAATAAATTCGGACCGTGGTGTTTTAATAACACACAAAGCATCGTATTATAAAAGTGTCAGTATTGAAAAAAAAAATTTAACTTAAAGGTTTTTGCTTCCTTTCTTTCTTTTGTTTGTGATTTTCATTTGAAAATTTATATTTGTTAAGATAACCAATATAAATTTGCAACTCATATTTCATTTACCTTTAGCAAAATGAATTCACAAAACACAACTGAGCAACTAGATGTGGAAGAAGCCGAAGAACTCGAATCAGCAGATACACTCAATCCACTTGGTGCTGCACCATCTACTTCTACTAGAACTAGAAGGCAACATTTATATGCTAACCATTCGTTGCCCATTGCTTCTAATTGTTACAGCTCCAACTTACAAATGCCAATCGTTTTTAACTTAGTTAATCCATTACAAAACATCGGCGCTTACAATTATCAAACCACATGTCGTGGAGTACTCATTGGCAACAACCTGGTTCCTCAAAATGATTGCGTTTGTAGTGAGATGTCATCGGAAGATGATCATTATCTTTCATTGTTCAATGAACGGTATCCGATGTTGTTGTACTCCGGATTCACTGAAAGCGACATCGACGATATTATCAATCATCCGAGATTTAATATGCCGGCTTTGTTAGATTTCCACGAGTGTCAATCCCGAATAGATAATCTTAATCTATATGGGTGTTCTTGTTCTGACAATCAGACTGCAAGTTGGCCGGAGGTTTGGGTTGATATACATATTTTAATATATCCAAATTTTCATTAGACAAAATTTTTTTTTTAGACATGTTCCTGTTCTATGAATGTCTCCGAATCGCTGGATCAATATTTCGACGAGTTGGAAGAATATTTGAATAATGATACGTAAGTTGTTCTTATTATTAAAAATATCTGTTGTTTTGTTTAATAATTCTGTTGCCATGATAAAGCGGTTTGCCTGTGGCGAATGGAAGTCCCGATGCGGTTCGTATCAACCGTAGACATTCCATTTAAACCATGAAATGTCGCAACTTTAACCGCTATGTAAAATGGATTGCATGGCAATAGAACTAATTGAGGACGGAAATGCAAAAATGGTTAGAACCTTACTTAATTCGTAAATAGATAAATTTTCATTAAATATTGTTTTTTGTTTTGCAGGAAATCAAATTCAAACATTTATGTTAAGATCGCCGCAATTATTCTATATTTTTCTTAAGAAATAACATAATTGTTATTCTTATACTTTTAACTTAAGCGATTTAAAATCACACATTTTTTTAATGTTCAAAACAATGCCACGACGGAACCAATTGAGTCAATTTTTCAACATACAACTTTACAACGGAGTTTTATCATATCGTCATAAGCACATTTAATAATATGTTTGCGAGCATTAATTAAATTTGTAATGCTACTGAAATAATTCTGATTTATTGTTGTTGCCTTAGACTTGCATCGACTGACCTTGAGATTGGTTGATTGTCATTGCATATTATGCCCAGACGAATTGGGAATTGGAAGCGGTTAAATGAAATTTTAGAATTGGTTGGAATCATCGGGATTCTTGACAATAAAGCATGTTTATGATTGTCGATTTAATAATGCCACTCAATATTTTTTTGATCACAAACCGCGCTCCATTCCATAATTTTGGTGCATTTAGGTTCCGTAGCAAGATAGTGGATTAAACTTTCAAAATTAAATTAAGTGGAGGAGGAGGACCTGGCAAATATAATGGATTTTAAAAATTCTGTTGGAAAATTAATTTCTTCAATTGATTTGAATGAAAATGACGGAGACCCCAACTTGTTTTGTTTTTCCACACATCGTCAGTATCGCTTCTGAATATTATTTCTCTGGTTAACAATTAATAAATATTAAATTTATTATTTTAATAAAATGTTTGTTGTTTTTTTATGATTATATTGATTTAAGTGAACACTCAATTTAGAAATATAATATAACCATATTTTCATAAAATTGTTTCAGTCTAAAATGATGATAACTGATCAATGTTCCTGTGCTTCCGATGCACAAGGAATCCTTAATATTGGTTATGGCTTTGTTTCAATCTCCTACGCATGTAGAAAGGATGCAACAACGGGGATTGAAACAAACCCATAAATAATATTGATGATTTCTTATATTGCACCAGCATCGGCCGCAATATTTAAATAATTTTAAATCAATGCGGGCGCATTATTAGTTTACGAAATGCATCAATATCTCATTTAAAAAACTGTAACGCACATTACATTTTGTTTAACACAAAGTTATATCCTTTATTTATTGTAGTTGGATTTTCTGCTGAAAAGTAAATATAAATAGATAAAGGATGATGGTGGGTATTTTAATTCTCTGTTTTTTCAATATTATGGACTAATTTTAAAATTCCTGATTGACGATAACAAAGACGATGAAGAAGATGATCGACGTTTTTCATATTTTTATAATTAATTTGTCGTTGAATAAAAAAATTATGACTTCTAGTTTAAAAATTATTACAACAAGAATAGCTTTTTATATAATTTTTCTCTATTTTTCTCCAGCGAAATATAAGTTAACCCTAAAGTTTAGGTTCTGTTGGAAGAAATGGTAATTTCTGTAGTTTAAGTTTTAAAATATTTTTATGTTCGCAATTAAAATGAAAATGTTACTTAATTTAAGTACATAGTTTCAAATTAAAGGAAATTTTTTTAGAAGTTTTTTAAGCTAAAATCCTAAAATTTGAGGTTAAATAATTTATATCTCTGATGATCTTGCAATATTTTTCACAATATTTATTTGATCAATTAAAAAAAAAAAAATTATTGCCAAATTCATAATGCCTATTTTAATGCGGCAATTACAATTTGCATCACGCAAGTTGGCTCCTACGGGCTGGAATCATTGGCGCCTGGCGCACGGCGTTAAGAAATCATTACACTCTGTTGCCATGTGAGATGTATCGCTTAGCGTCAGTAATCAGTTATAACTTACAATGACTGCTAACTTCGAAATCACATTTTGAGCAAACACATTTGTGTATCCATATATATGCGATTAAGAAATTTGTTGCTCATTTTTTGATATAAATATATTTCTGTAGCTGGATATTTCAAAGTAATTCACAGGGTGTAGTCAGCTACAAATGAACATTATATAAATTCTTTTTTGCGAGGACATTTTAAGCCTGTTTTGTTTGTTCAAATAACAATATGAATTTTAAATTATTTTAGTTTTCTTTAATATTGTCCACATGTTATTTTCTTTAACAAAATTTATGCAACATAAAACCAAGAAGTATTAATTAATGTCCATGGCTTTTATTTATAAAAAGAGCTCACTCCTATGTAATCTTTCTTAAATATCTATTTATGCTAATATATATATATTAAAATAGTGTGAGAAATGTTTCTTAATTCATTAATTAAGAACGACTGTGCTTATTTGGCTCGCTTTTTTTTCAGTTTATTGTAATTGAAAGGAGAAGGTTTCTACGAAAAACATTTATAAAATTAGAGTTGTTATGATTATATTTATTGGTTTAATACTGGATAATGGGTTTAAGAGACAGAGTGGCAACAGAGTTATACATTCATTTTAAGGAATCGTAAAAAATGGAAATAGCGATGTAATTCTAAACGTGATAAGGACACTTATTCTAGCAGAACTCGACTTTCGACAATTATAATTTAATAACATTTTAGGTGTAATGAAGTTTGAATGGTTAGTAGATATTACAAATTAATTTTAATTAGAATGAAACTAAATTAAAATTTTTGACATTTTATTTAAAACACCCTATTATATTAAAGATCGAGTGACTGAGCACAAATATATATGAATTAAATTACAAAAAAGATTCTATATATTTTATACATAATAAAATACATCGCAAAGTTGAAACTGAAACGCGTTTGCGCATGATCGAAAGTATACTTTCAAATTTGATCATTGAGCAATGAGCCGAGAGCACCTCATTGTCGTAGCCCGTAACAGTAATTTAACGATAAAGTTGTGAAAAATTTCAGAACAATATTTATTAATTAATAGTGATTTTTAGTGGAAATATTACTTTATTTGCAATAAAAGTGAAATCAGAGTGTTTTAAAAGAAGTTTTTGCCAAAGTTCGCTGCTGCATCGAAAACAATTCTAAAAATTGAATTTGCGCCGTCTTCTTCGACAACAAAAACGTGTAAGTACTTGCACAATTAGATATTATGTTAAGTTTTTTCTTAATTTTGTATTCCTATTAGTATCTTGTTGAACTAGAATTTTGAATTTAAATATTTCGATCATTCCCTTTTTGCGTTGCAAAAAACTCTTTGAGAAATACCATGAAGATTGAAGAAGAAATAAATGATTTCCAAAATGGCCGATGTCTTGACTAATGCAACGTATTGAATTTTGATTGGTTGAAATTAAAGCACTTAAGGGTGGGGGGTTAATACATTGTTACAAACATGGGGGGATGCTTTTTCTGTGCTTGAAGAAGAAACTGTGTGTTACACTTTACAAATGACTTAAAATTCACTCCTTTTAGGGAAGTGCATGTGCGTTTTATAAGATTTTTTTTTTTTTTTTTTTGTTTGGTTACAGCACATTGTAAATTTTTAACCCCATTGTTATTGCCCATTTATTTCAATTTGTAATTTTGTGTTTTATTTCATCAAAAAAAATGTTTTTTTTTTTTGTAATTAAATTTTTTGTACATTTAGTAAGATGTACTCTAAACCTTTTGTCGATTCTGCTGAAGCAATTCACAGAGACACGAAGGAATTTATGAATACGTCGCGTAATTTTGATGGGCGCACTGCCCCACGTGAACAGCGAAATCCATGGAACTATCCTGAAGCCAACAATATTAATAACATCTGGAATAACAACCCAACTGAGGTTCATGCATCCACTTCTACTGGTATGACAGGACAAAATATGCAAGGATTTGTACCACAAAACTTGCAAATTCCATCTTGCTCCCAAGCATCTACTTCTACTGGTATGGCAGGACAAAATATGCAAGGATTTGGACCAGCAAATTCGCGTTTTCCATATTGGTCCCAAGCATCTACTTCGACTGGTATAACACCCCAAAATATACAAGGATTTGCAACACCATATGTTCCAATTCAAAGTCACGCACAAGCATCAACTTCTACTGGTGTAACAGGCCAACAAGCATCGCCTTCTGTTGGTATAATCGGCCAACATTTAGGCTTCAATACTAACCAGTCATTGCCATCTCCTTTTGTTAATTGGAGCCCCCACCCATTAAGGGAAGCACGCAGAGGTTCGAGCCGCCAAAACGGATTCGTCGGGGTTAATAATAAAGTCCCAAAGCATAATAAGCACGCCGCAGCCAAACTATTAAATTTCAATGGCGCAACCAGCAACAATGAACCAAACATTAATGTACCTCCCGGTTTTGGTTTTGTTGGGCATAGCAATACTGATAACAATTTTGGATTGCCTGATATGTCGGAAATGTCGGAAATATCAAAATTTTTAGTGCATCGTAACGCTCCAGAATACCAGATGTTGTTGAACAGGGGTTTCTTGCAAGGTTCCATCGATTTTGTTCTCAAAGCGACACATTTCAACTTCGGACATACTTTGTTGATTTTCAGCCAATCCCGAGTGAACAGTCGTATTCCAGATAGGCGTCAAAGTAATGTTAACGAAGCTGGAAGTTTCCCAGAGGTCAGTTTAAAATAATACATTTCGTTATAATATGCAAATTCTTACTGGCAAATTTACATTTTCTTTAGGTTTCTCAGTTTAATAAATACGATGCGGATGTCGCTAATGCTATTGCTCGATCAAAGGCTAAAGATGCGAAAGAAAAGGCTGATTCGGAAGTTCTCATAAATTCACGTTTAACAGGAACATCCCATTGGATTACGCATAAAAATGATTCTACGCAGAAAAAAGCTAATAGAGACATGTGCGCAAAAATTGAGGAAGCCATTAATATGGGTTATATCCACAAGGAAATAATTAGGCGTGATATGTCGGAAGATACACACACAACGCTTAAGCTGTTGACTGATACACTGGAAGTATGTAAACTTTTGTTCAAATCTATAAATTTTGACTGCAACATTTTTCTTTAAATATTTACCAGAAGTTGCATAACTGCCAGGCTGATTCTTTATTTGGCAATAATTCACAGACCGTTTTGGGTTGTCTAAAAGTGATTGCTGAATGCAAGCAAAAATTGGAAGCTGAATATCAACGTTTAAAGATAAACGAAGTGAGCAACGGACAAAATCTTCCAGTAAAACCATTTTATTTATTTTAATTATTTTATATAACTTTTTTTTCTTTTTTTTAAAGGGTTCTTCAACTGCAATGCAACGTTTCCAGGATCCTACTTCAAATTCAAATGCATCTGCGTAAGTATTTTCCTTTTAACTATTGAATTTTCTTTAATTATTATTTTTTGTTTACTAATTTTTAATTTTAGTGCTCTGTCTTTGAATAATAAAGTGCTCACCGCATTAAATTCAAACCTTGGAATGCAGCAATTTCTGCCAAACCTTGAAGTACCGCAATCCCAATTGGGTTTTACTGTGAATTTCAATGCACCTGTGTTCCAGCCAGGACAACCATGGAAAGTGAGTACTATAACAACACTTGATATGAGCTCTCAATTAATGTTTATTTGTTTAGCAGGGATCAAGCCCAGTGCTATATTTGGGAGCAGATTGCAACAGCAATGAGCACGAATGGTGCTGCAGTCCTACTAACGCTGGTTACACCAACCAGATAACTGAAATTGAAAGGTATTTTAAAGGTTTTATTATTTTTTACCCCAATTGTGAAGGTCCTTAAATGCTTTTTCTGATGGAAGGACTTCTCAAATGCAGTGTTAAAAATTCAAAGTCCCAACAAATGTTTTTTTTTTTTAATAATTAAGTCGTGTGGCTTTTCGCACTTTGAACTGCTGCCACATCGATTGCGGATTAGGATTTTTTATGAAGTCATTTTGAATCAAATTTTTAACTTCCATTAAGATTTATTATTTTTAACACGAAATTTTTATTTTATACAACAGGCAATTTAAAGGAATTTAAGGCAACTCTAGTTTTGTTTAATCTTTTACAGCCAAGACGAATCCGTTGATGTTGACGTATGCGATATACAAACTGAGGTCCCATCAGACGAGTAATTCGTCAAGCATTTAAATAAACTCGACTCCGTTTCCATTATCGCTTGCAAACGGAAAGAATCTGACAATGTGACCAAAAGCTTTTGGTTCACATATTTTTTACGTTTTTTTATATTAATTATGTTTAAAGCTTTCACACTAATAATAACATAAATGTTTATGCATGAAAAAAATGCAATATTATAATAATCAAAAATCCATTATGCTACTTTTGTAAAGAGCATTCAATTGATGGGTTTTTAAAACGCATATATTTTTTAAAAACAAATTTTAAAACATATAATTTGCATCCTTATATTTTTAATCAATATCTTTTTTATCTTTATGTTTTGTTTTCGTTGAATAAATTTGTCTAAGCATTACAACTAATGTTTTTGTTATTTTAAAAATAATTCCTTAAATTTAAGAAACGTTTCATCCTTCTTAAGTCTTACTGATAGGGAGACATTCTCGATGCCTCTCAATTAAGTAATCTGTTTTGTACAATTTTTAGCAAACTATTTTTAATTGTTTTGTTTTATTTGAGTTAACTAATTTTTTAAGAACATAAGAATAGGAACTCTTAAGAAATTTGAAGAAAATAAGATAATGTCGCATTCTTTGTGCAGCAATTAGTAATCCCTGCATAAAATATTACCGGGTTTGATCATCCCAGTAAGTCTGCAGACATTCATGTCTTCCAACATAAATATATGCCTTTTTCTCGTAATTCAATTGCGCTCAAATTCTCTCTTCTCAAAGTGTTATCCGAATTTTCGCAATTTAAAATTGGAGGGCGATTCAACGTTTAACACTAAAAAGTTTAAATTAATCAGTTCATAATTATCAGCTCACCAAAATAAAGACATTTTGCTCACTTCTCTTTTGGAGTCGCCGTCTGCTTGATGAAGAAGTGGCGAGGATTTGTAATGTGCATTTAAAATCACTGATCATAACTGTGACCCCTAGGCTTGTTTGGGTTGCTTTTTTATATTCTTCCAGAACCGTTTAAAAACTTAGGTTAATTAGTTCGTTGAGGAAGAGGCTGCTAAGTGTGATGTGTCTAATCCTGGCAACAGCTGGGCATTTACAGTCTTGCTAACTGAATTTTTTGCACATTCTGCATGATGTGAAAGCCATTCTTGCTGAAAGTTTCTTTATTGGAGGTCCTGTACTCAATGAATGAGTTATAATAAAGCATCATGCACTGCAGTTGGAAAATATGTGAATATGACAAAACCAATTACGTTACGAATTACGATTAGAAGAAATTGCCCCCAATCTCTAACAGCTGCATATATATAGTCTACCAAATCATCATATATTGACTCTCGGCTACAGTTTCATGCTCTTCATAAAAGTTACAGAAATTCATAAAATTAAATCTCTCTATTTAAATTTTTTTATGACCAATTTATTAATCTGCGAGAATATGAAAGCGGATCAGAATATTTTTGAAATCAATTTTCCGTTCGCAAAATAACAGTGAACATCCGAAAAGAACAGTTACCATCGCAGTTACTTGACGTTAAGTCCCACACATTTAATGTGGGTGAATTTCTTAATTTTCATCAGCATTCGTGGCATAATTAGATAAAATCAATTAAATTCATAAAAAAAAAAAAATATTTTTACATGTTAAGTCAAAATTCTACGCCATTTTGTACAAAATACCAATTTCGAATTCTATTTCGAATCAAACAATAGTGCTGCCCTCTGCCGCAATAAAATTGAACTCGGCAGTCCACACGGCGAATTTTAGTGTGACGTGTTAAAAACGTCAACACAGTTTTACTACCAATTGGCAGCTCAAAATTTCCTAAGATTTGAACGTGTCCAGTTTCTATTTTCGTTGGAGTTTTGGTGGTGAACATTGAATTAAAGTACTTGCGAAGACTCGTCGATTAAGTGCATTTGTGCAAATAATATCAATTAAATAACATTCAAAATGATGAAATTGGGATTGTGCATCGCCCTTTTGGCCTTTTTGGCCACAAGTCTGGCATCAGATGAAGAGACAAGCGCCCGCCTCTTGGTTTCTAAACAGATTCTGAACAAGTACCTTGTAGAAAGCAGTGATCTTGTCGTCAAATACACCCTCCTTAACATTGGAAATGGTGCCGCCGTTAATGTGCAATTGGGTAAGTTCATTTAAATAAAACTCACATCCGTTTTTCATTAACACATTTTTTTTGAAATCCTCACAATTCAGTTGACACCAACTTCCACCCCGAGGCATTCGATATTGTTGGAGGACAATTGAGCGTGTCCTTCGATCGCATTGCCCCACAAACCAATGTCTCCCATTTGGTTGTGCTGCGACCAAAGGCATTCGGATTCTACAATTTCACCGCCGCTGAGATTAACTACAAGCCCATCGAGGAGGCAGAAACCATTCAATACGCTGTCAGCTCAGAGCCCGGTGAGGGCGGCATTGTCGGTCTTGCTGAATTCAACAAGCGTTTCTCATCGCATTTCTTTGATTGGGTCGCATTCGCCATTATGACTCTGCCCTCATTAGTGATTCCCTTCTTCTTGTGGAACTCATCCCGGACAAAGTACGAGAAATTGGCTGGCAAGGCAAAGAAGCACTAAACATGCAGCACCCAATTTTCCATCACTTTCATCCGCTTCAGTTACTCAGTGTTTTTATTTATTTATTAAGTGACTGGATATTTTCGTTTCTTTTAAGTTTCTATTTGTTAAAAATTGAACAACAACCAGAGACGATTGTGAGACTTGTAAAAACAAAATAAATTAATAAATTTTTTTAAGGAAAACTTTTGAACTTGATCAGATTTTTGTGGACGTAACTTAATTTGCTTAAGTGGTTGTTTTCCTTGCAGTCTTTTCTTTTCTGTTCATTTCAAAAAATTGAGAGAATGCAATGATGTTAGTTCCTTGAGTTTTCACTTAAAGAAAAACGTCTGCTTCATTCTGCTGCCTTTATCATTAATGAATAACCCTTATCTGTAATTCTAATAATAATAATAAATCTTCGGTGTTATGCAAGTTTGTTATTGTTAAACGGAATTCTGCCTTTAGTTACAACCTGATTTTTATGTTTGTCGATTCTTGTCCTTTTTCCTTGATTTCCCTAAATCACCGACTAACTTATAATCTTTAAAAACGGATGTACTTCCAATCCCTAAAGTACTTCTCAGGCTACTCATTAGAAAAATCGCCTTTAACTTCATTAAAGGATTTTTAATAATAATAATTAATATTAGATTGGCCTTTCAACGAATGTAAGCAAAGACATAATGTAAGTAATACTTTGTAAAAAAATGAAATGCAAAATATAATAGACTATTATAACACTACTCATTTGTTTTCATCCTTTTCGTCTTAATTCCGTGACTGATTGAATGATGAAGACTTTCTACCTTCATTTCAATTCCGGTTGTTTCTCTCATGACATTTTGATACAATTTTTACAATAAAAAAATTAATTAAGTGGTTCTAACAGAGGTTATAACCTTCTTGCATCGGTTGTTGACACAACAATCATCTGAAAGGATTACGGACACTGTCAGGACATCTATGATTTATTAGGGAGCGAAAAAGGCCGGAATTGATGATTTATTGAGTTCCTTTTAAAAAAATTAAACATTATTTTGGAAGGAAAGCGAAAAATATGGTCTGAAATTAAAATATTTTTGTATCTGAATTTTATCTTTCTTTAGATGTATTCAAAAAAAACATTAATACTTTCTCTTTCCTAAAATGTGTAAATTCCTTGTTGCCGCTGAAATAGAAAATGTTCTTAAACGTGATTTAAAAAAAAAATCAATTAAAGGCAACATTTTTTTTTGTTTTGTATTTTATTGTATTTTTATAATGAGAACCACACAACTGTGATTCACAATTTGTATTATATATATTTTACAATGACAAAAAATCACTACTAAAATTCTCATTATTATCATTTAAATATTATTATATTTTAACTCTAAGTTTAATAATTAATATATAGTTCACCACTACTAAAAAAATGCTTACTCACTAGAATCATCATCGTTTCTATTTTGATAACTTCTTCTCATTTTAAATACAATCATTTGTTTATATATTTTTTAATATATTATACTTTTATCCTCTTTTTTGTGTGTGTGTGTGTGAATTTTGTTGTTTTGTTGTTGCATATAAATTCAAGATCATAATAATATATATTTTAATAATTTCTCTTCTCCCTCCTTCTCGCATTGAATTTTTTTTTTTTGCTTTATTTCATTTGAATGATAACACCTCACATCTATCGCACGCTCAATTAACTACACAATTACATTTTGTGCAACTCCTTTATTTTTAAATTGCAATCATCTCAAAGCAATATCCCCGTTTAAATATCCTTGTTGAACAGCTGTGCTGAGAGAGTGTGCATTTACATATAACTATAATTCTATATTTATGCCAAAGAAAAGCTTTTCGGCAAAGCTGACCCAAAAGCTCAATCGCATTGCGTTTTTTTTTAATATAAAAATAGTTATTATACTTTGTATATTTTAATATGATAATAATTTATAACCGTTTAAGTAAATTTTGATAAGATTTCACTCGATATAAATTGATGTTTAACTTGTTTTAATTGGAAACAGTTAAAATGTGAAGGGAATTGTCGCTCTTGTTGTTAAATTGAATGACAAAAATATTTAAAAAATATAAATCGCTACATTTAAAAATGTGGGCTTAAAATGACTTAACTTTTTAAATTAAATAAATAAAAAAGTGAAATGACTTAAGATGATATGAAATATAAAATTTACTTTAAAACCTTCTGTTTTACTTATAGTTTTCCCTCTCTTTTAATTTAACATAAATAATAGAATTTTTGAAATAATAATTGATGCAAAAAGAAATTAATTCTTATTAATTTAATATTTATTTAAACCCTCTTCTTATTTAAGTCCAATAATGTAAATTAAATCAAAACCCACAAGTCATTATTTTGATTCATTCCACAATTAAAACTGTTTCCAATTATCATGCACTCATTATTACTCTGAATGTGCAAGCGAACAAAAAAACTCTGAAGTTAATTACGTTCATTCTAAGTTAAATACAATTATAATTAAAAAACACTTCTTATTTACAAATGTGTACATATTTAAAATGATGGTCCACTCTAGAAGGTGTCTAATTTTTGCCAACATTTTTGCAACCAAACATATTTTTTGTTAATTTTAAAAATTCAATAATAAAACAATATAATTATTGCAATGCAACTCAATCAATTCAGCAACAGTATTTTCAATGAATACATTTAAAAACAAATGGAGACACACAATTAGTTACGATAATTAATTAATTAACAATATAATTGACATACAATTGACACAATCATATTAAATGTTAATTGTTTTCAACATAAACATACTTTAATTTTGTTATGTGTTTTTAATTGTTTCGAATTATGTTCCATTAAACCAGCCACTGCAGATCAAATATATTTAACTGCAACTTTAAGTGCATTTTGAAGTGCATATATGTACTTTTATTTGATTTAAATTTTTTATTTTTTTTTGTAAATTATCGTTAAACCATCATTTTTTTTTTTTTTGTTAATATAATTAATTTTAATTTAATTTTTTTTTTTGATTTTAATTATGTACTTTAATTTTAGTGTTTTTCAGTGTGTATTTTCAAAAATACAAATGCACATATTTATTATCGTGTGGGGGGGGACACAACATCAATAATTAATTAATTAATTAAAATAAATAAATAAAATGTATTTTAGGTAAAAATTAAATGAGTGCATTGATTTGCTATCTTCGTTTTGTTTTAATGCGTTTATTATGTGTTTTGTTAATTTGCTTTAAATTAATTCCAAGTATTTAAAATTGAAGCATTTTTTTTTAACTTTATAAATTAAATTATTAAGCAAGTTGGCACTAAGTTTGAAACACAAACATAATTTGAAGCATATATAATGTACAAAATAGCATGAAATGAGCAATGAGGAACATTTTTTATTGTTTAAATTAAAAACTTTCAAATGATTTTTTGTTTTGTATTATTTAACATTAACATTAATGTTAAAGTTTTTTTTTAAATTAAAATTTCATTGGCAATCAGAAATTCGTTGAATTTTAAATTTTAAAATGTTTTTTTAAATTGTTTTTACAAATATTTAAATAGTTTTTACATAATAAATAAAACAAACTATTTTTTATTGTTATATTGCCAATGATGTTCAATTAAAAACATTTTAAAACAAAGTAATAATTTATGTTTACAACCAAATGTCACATCATTTATTTAATCTCAGTGGGACCACTACAAGCAATGTAATTATTGTAAAATAAAAACGTTGAAAAATTGCAAAATAAAACGATTTACATTAATTTATTATAGGAAAGAAGAAACAGCAAATCTTTCCCTATTTAAAATTTAAATAAAGTAAATCTAATGGAACAGAACACAGCGACAATATAATTAATTAATTATTTTTTTAATGATGAATTTAATTAAATGTATTTAAAAAAAAGAACTGAACTAAATCCGTTACCGTTACAGCTACCGCATCGTATAACTTAAAACAAAACAAAAAAAAATTGTTTTTAGTATAATAAATAGAGTAAACGTTGGCCTACACAGCTAAAGAAGCATTGTGATTAAATTAAAAATTATAAAATCCCTAACTATTTTACAAGTAATTTAACTAAAATTGATTTAAAGCAGCTATACATAAAGCCACCACATGTGATTTTTTTCTATTTACAATTGCTTTGTAAAATACCCTACATACATTTTTATTTATCATCTTACAAACTCTCATATTTAATCAGTATTTTACTTTTTTGTTTTATTAAGAAATTAAAATCAATGACGATGTGAGTGACGTGTCAACTCCTGATTGCTTCACACACCCATTCCTTTTTTTAATTTAATTATAACTAGTCATTCATTGTGACATATTCTATCTCCTTGAATAATTTACACAAACAACTTTAAATAAATAATCCGCATCCCTTATTTAAACGCTTTTCATGTCGTCATAGTTTTTCACTTTTTTTTTTGTAAATTTTTCATTGTTTTTTTTTCTTTGCTAAAATACATTTTAACACTGAAAAAAAAACCGGCTTAGCTGCTTAGAAGAATACATACGAACGCGATACGAAGAAAAGGGGGTGTGCACGTTTTTTGAAAACAATTACTTTTCAATGCTTTCCACGTGCTGCCTCTTCCAGGGCTCTAACTTTCATTTCCCTTTCGTGATGTCTGCAATAATTACAATATACATTTTAAAGGACACTAATTATTATATTTATTATGCATCATGTTATGCATTAAAAAAAATTAATGTAAATGTTAATTAATATTAAACTTATTGAGTGTGTGTGAAAATAAAATATTTAAAATTTAAATTAAAATTGTTGACGAAGGGTGCAGTAGTGTGTTTTTATTTGTGTGTGGGACGACCCTGCCTTTTAACAACTATATAAACACCATCCCCTTGGTGTGTGTCAGTGTGTGTGTGCGTGTGGCATGGAACACGAATTGAAGGCGGACAAGAATTGTAATAATGTGTGGAGGAATATTCGTTATATACTTGCGGTGTACGTGTAACCACCCACCACCCAACACACACGTGTCAACCGACCGAAACTGGATAAAGAAGGACGATACTGGTATTGTTTTGCCAAGGCACTTCTGCATGTTTGTTTGTTTGTTCTTTATTGAATTAATGTTGTTTGTTTTTTTGCTGGCTTTTTTTTTTGGGATAATTTCAATTTAAATTTGTTTTAATAATCTGCAACGTTTTTAATTAGATTTGTTTGGTTTAATTGAATTTTAAATTGTTAAAACGTTGGGAATCTGAAAGTAGAGAGAAAATGGAAACACCGTTGGTGAGTAATTTGATATTTCAAATACATTGTTGAATTGATTTGTTATTTTAATGAAATTGTGGTGCACCTGGTAATGTTGCAATTTTTTTTGGAAATTATTTCCGGTTTGTGTTTAATTCGTTTTGTACGAAAAGGGTGACACATTTTTTAAGTGAAACTAATTGAAAATGATTTCTATTATTTATTTAACGACTTAAATAAAATATAAGTCATTGCTTAAGAAGTTAAGACTGGTGACTTTTAAGCAGCTGAGGTATCTAATAAGCAATTAATGATAGTAGTGGAAATTAATAATGATTAATGAAGGTAATGAAAGAATGTAAAACAAACTCAGTAGGTTAAAGATTGTAATGATGTGGATTTTTAGAATGGCAGATTGATCCTAGAAATTCTAAGGGTCCGCAAATTATTTAACATGAACAAAGAATATATTTAAAACTGTCAAAATGTCAAATTTAAAATAGAACAGATTAAAATTTAATCATGATCGAAAAAGTAAAAGTCTGCTTGACGTCATTTGCGAGAATGTAGTATGAATTGTGACAGCTTGACGTCATCTGAGTAAATTTATTGTATGGAAAAAAATTAATGGCGGCAGCATTCAATTCTCAAGCAAATTATTATTTTTCATCTTGAATAATTATAAAACTGAATTTTAAACAATTTTTAATGTGTCACCAAAGCGGTTTAAAACTTTATCCATTCAATGCATTGAAAATCCCACCCACAAATCTGTACGCGTGTTTACGGCTGCCAAAATGAGCCTAAAAAAGCCCTTCCCAATTCCTTCCACACATAATATTTCCACTTTGAAATTATGAATAATATTTTTTTAAAACGATCTGAAATGCTTTCAATTTCAAATGATATAATGCTCACCTAAAGTATTGTTCATGCAGCGAGTGTCGCTGAAATTCTGCGGCCTAATTTTGTAGAGAAAAATAAAAAGCACAATCCAAAAACAATTGGATGTATTAGAAAAAAAAACTGCGAAATATGTCACCACTTGAAAATGAATTAACCTGTAATTGATCAGCGTATGACATTCTCAACAAAACATCCGGATGGGGCTCCCTGGGCATTAACATATTCGGTCTCGGATATGAGGGCACATTCGCTGCAACATCAAAAGAGTAGGATGATCATGTTAGTATTTGTGGTAGTATGGCCCCATATTTGGGCGATAATAAAGACGATTCTGTAATACAAACTCACGTGGTAGTTGGAATCCAGCAGCCTCCTGCTGTTGCTGTGAATGCAAATGTAAATGAGTATGAGAATGAGCGTGATATTCTCCCGTCAATCGTATCTGCAATTTTCAATCAATTTGAAAATAGTTTTGTTTTTCTCGACTTTTCACGTTAATTGCTCTCCTCTACAATTGATTTATTGCAATCAAGTCATTTTTAAAAGTCACATATTTTATGACTTTAATGCAATCATGATTTTAATTTATCAATTATATGTTTTTAATTATTTTTAAGCAAAAAAACATTTTATTTAGTTTTTAATTATTATTATTGTCTCATGTCATTTACGTTACGTTACGTTACGTTACATTTTTCTATTATAATAATTAAAAGCTTCATTAAAAGCTGCATGGGTGTAGCAATTTTATTAATTATGGCAAACAAACAACACCACAATAATTATTGGTGTTGGTTGAGATGTGCTTGAGACGTGTCACACAAAGCGCATTTAACATATTAAAACATTTAAATTTTGATTGAAGTACGATTGAATCACAAAGTGTTATTGTTTTGGGATTGTAATACAATTTTACAAAAGAAAATATATCAAAAATACAAAATAATAATAAAGTAATAAAAGACAAAAAAGCGTGCTACTAAATAAAACTTAATTTCAACAATTTTGAATCAACTAAAAATAAATTAATATAAAGAAGTTTTAAACACTCACCATTGGGTCGTTGGGGTCAAGCGCAACATGATGTGGCGGCGGAATCCCCATACGCTCCCGATCCAATTGTGATAATGCGGCTGGATTTCCATACAACGGGAATTGGGATGGATGAATGCCTCTGTAACAATTTAAAAAAATTTGAGAAAATTATGTAAATAATTTAAATTGTTATTCTTACCTCATTCTGTACAACTCCATCCAGTGCTGGTCCAAACGTGACGGACCAGCTGCAGCAGCCGCCTGCGCATTTTTCAACTCTTCAAATTCCCTGAAATAGTTACCGTTGTAACTATAATTTGACGTAATTAAAAGAAAATTGGTGAGAATTGATTTAATTGACACATTTCATTGGACTGAATTATTTATTTGAAATTGAGTGAAGCAAATAGAAAACAGAAATCGAATGCAAATAATGAATGAAAATGAGAGAATGAATGAGTGGGGGAATTTTTTTCCCTCATTCGCAATTACATTTTGCAATGGAATATATTTTGATTGTCGTTTTCAAAGGAACTTTGATGTTCAGTGACATAAAAAAATGATAGCTCAATAAATGGTAATTTGAGAATACAAAGCAATGCATTTGAAGAAGCGTAAAAAGCGAATGGAAAAGCCAATGGGAATTTTGTAAATTAAATTTTTTTTTTAATAAAATGGGTTATTTTAAAACAGATGATGATATTGGACTATTTTGAAGAAATTTTATTTTTTGTGTAATTATAAATGAATGACAGTCGTCCCGGAAAAATTCCTGAACCAGGGATCATTACCAAATGTTTAATTTAGGACTGCAGTTAATGCGCGAAAACAAATTCAGATACCAAAACCATTAATAACGCTAGTAAAATGAGAAATTGGTATCGAGAATGTTCCTTTTTTGACAGATTGGATTGTGACGGGATTATGACCGGATTTTGACTGTCGGGATATTGTTTATCGGGTTTGTTGAAATATTCCCAATCAAATATATAGTTAATTATAAAGTTTTTGGACCAATTAAGAAAACAGTATTTCATTGATCTTCTGCTTTAAAATTTTTGGAATGAAAACAAGACGACAATCAATGAAGCGAATTAATAAGAAAAATGTGTTGAGTGAGTAATGAATAAAAGCCAAATAAAATCAATTTATAAATCACGCAAAAAATAACAACTAAAACAAGATAAACTGATAACAATACCTTTCTCTACCGTACAATGGCCCCATTGTGTGATGATATGGTGGTACCATCGGTTCAACAGGGCTGCAATCACAATTAATAAAAATGTCAGCGAGTTGTAATTTTTTTTTTCGATATAAAATACGGAAATAATAAAAACAAAAAAAAAAAAAAATCAAATAACATAAGTCACATTGAGAGAGTCGAAAACGATATCAAGTGAAACACCACAATTACCAGGTGTGGTGGCAAGGCACCTTTTTGGAAGCACCAAGCCTACCACGTAGCTGTTATTGTCATGAACATTTCGATTGCAATCACATACCTGAATCCGACATGTGGTCTTGCGTATTCGGAGAGTTGTCGCAATGCCGGTGTGTCGGCATACGGCTTAATCTCCTGCTTCATCTTGGCCTGTTGCTGTGCTTGCGCTTGGGCTTGTGCCTGAGCTTGCGCTTGAGCCTGTGCCTGTTGCGCCTGCTGCTGCTGTTGTTGTTGCTGCTGCTGTTGTTGTTGCTGCTGCTGCTGTTGCTGTTGTTGCTGCTGCTGCTGTTGTGCTTGTTGTTGTTGCTGTTGTGCCTGTTGTGCTTGTTGCTGTTGCTGCTGACGACGTTCACGCTCCTTTTCGGCTAACTTGCGGTCACGCTCTTCGCGTTTGCGTGCCAACTTTGAGTCTTGCACCGGTTTAAATGCGAGATCAGTGCGCGTGCATGAGTTGTGATCACCTCGATCGCAACGACGAACAAATCTGGAAATTAAATTTTAATATTAATAAAATATAATCAGAATAAATAAATAGTTAACGACTTACATTGCAGATTGTGAACGATGGCACTCAGTGTCATCGGGTTTGGATTCAGGACTTGGTCCACGCGGAATATTGTGTGTTGGACTGGGAATCTCCGGCTCTGGATCTGGTTCGATTTCAACATGCACTGGCTCTATGGGATGATGATTACTCAAGCCACTGCTTGCTGAATGTGCGTGTGCCCGTAATGCATCCATGTGACTCGTCTTACTGGCCGACAATGGACTCTCAGCGTACGGATGCGTTGGTGGATATTGATGGGGACTTGGATATGGACCAGGTGGACCAACACTGCTTGCATTGCCACTGCCTCCACCACCACTGCTACCACCACTACTGCCGCCACCACTACTTACGCCTTGTGGCGTTTTTGGTGTTGGCGGTTTGATTTTGTGCTGTATACTCTGTGAATTGGAAATAGTCATCTGCTTCTCAACGTGTGTGGGAGTTTCCTCACACCGTGACGTTACACTTTGATGGTGCGACATAACACTGCCGTCCATCGCAACCCCAGCTTGTGGCGGTTTCATGTACGAGAAACCGGGACCGGCATATGCCGGATGATACGGATGGTATGCGTTGAATGGATGATGGTGGTGTGGGTAGAAGAGCGAAGGATGCATCAGATGATGTCCGTAGGGACTTTGTGAAGGATGCATACCCATTGGTGGCATGCCAGCGACGGGACCGCCCAATGGAATGGCGAGCGGCATTTGTGGATGCCGAATGACTGGTGGTGAGGCGCCAGGTCGCAGATGATGCTGCGGTGGTGGCGGTGATGAGCCGATTGGCCGCGACGGATGTTGTCCGTACATTTTACTCAGCGGACTCACAATCATTGAAGATGCCGACGACGTTGGTGGCGGCGTCATGTGCGGTGATTGCTGGCGCATTAAAGCTTGACGTTCGGCAACTGCTGCTGCGGCTGCAGACAATGCGGAGGCCGATGAATGGTGTGGGCTCTGGTGAATAAGGTGTAGAGGACTCTGTCGACTGAGACCTGAACCTTGTCCACCTGGCGTTGTAGGGCGATGTGCAGTGCCTGTGGGCAATGTTGACGGTTGCACACTTGGACTGGCACGACTAAATGCCGAACTAATGCTGGCCGATGGCGTTGTTTGGCCGCTATTCGACGATGTGGGTGTACGTCGTCCAATAGACGGATCACTAAGACCACCCAACGAATTGGCACCGCCTGGACCACCAATCAACGGCATTGCTCCGCTGGACCCCATTACAGATGGTGGCATTAAAGGCCCACTTAAATGATGATGTGCTGATGGTATTTGCATGCCATGGCCGGGAACACTACCAGGCGGTCCCAAGTGCAGCGGTAAAGGATGTCCCAATAAACTGGGATGTGGATTGCCCGATAGCAAACCCTGTGATGGAGAACCACGATGCTGGGGTAAATTGCTTTCACGTGGCGGCATTTCATTCCTACCGGATGGTGCCGGTGATGTGCTGTGCGATTGCGCAGACGCATGCGGAATGGGGACAGAGTGTGGTGGCATTCCAGGCGCCATTGATGGATGATGCATTGTCGGTGGCATGTCGTGAGGCCTATGCAATGGAGGTTGACCCATTGCAGAACTGATTGGTGGCATTGGCGCATTTGGTGTGTGCAGGCTACCGGGAGGTATCGAGGATGATGAGGTACTTGTGGGCATTAGAAGAGAAGATTGTGGAATTGGAGGATTGGGTGTTGAGGCAGGTGAAGAATTGGCTGATGATAGTAACGATGGATGGTTAGGTGGAAGCATTGCACTCGAGCCTGGTGGCATTAGTCCTTGATGTCCCATCATAAGTGAGCCGGGAGGGTTTTGTTGCATCATCGGCATTTGTGATATTTGCGGCGATATTGTGCGTGATGTATGCGGTGATGGCAAGCTACCGGGATGTGATATTGGTGGCATGCTATTGTTACTGGCCTGACTATCATGATTGGGTGTTGATCGTGATGATGCGTCTATGGGGCTCTCCATCGGTGGATACTTCATAGAGTTTGGTGGCTCCGAGTATGGACTTGATTTGATCAAGTTTTCAGCCGAGTACTGAGATTTCATTGCGCCTTGCTCTGTGGGCTGATATTTCATTTGCTCTTCTGGTGGGATGTATTTTAGATCTTGCGGACCCGACGGTGCTTGTCCATGGTGATACTTAGCCATTGGATCACCATACTTCATCATTGGCGATGTATCGTATGGTGAACGCATGGTTTGTTGGGCCTCAGGATAACCACCCGGCTTAGACATTATTGGACTGCCAACATCGCCATATTTCATGCCATCAGGGGTTTGTGGTGAATATTTCATATGACTCTCAGGTGGATACTTCATGCTGGGAGACTCTGGAGGATATTTCATACTAGCACCTTCTGGTGGGTATCCTTTCATGAGTGGTGGACCTTCAGGCATCTTAATTGATGGATCCGGATACGTTTTAATGCAGCTTTCCGAATACTTTGTCGACTGATCGATAAACGATTTAATGTCATATTTCATGGCACCATCTGGCCCATATTTGGGCTGCTCTGCAGGATTGTACTTGATGCCAGAAGACAAATCCGATGGATACTTATTTTGCACCTCCGGATTGAATTTCATTGGCTCTGCAGCATATTTTGTTTCGGGCTCAGCACTTCGACGGAATTTCATATTCATGTCGGGATGGCCAAACGACATGTGACCATCAAATGCGTTTTTAATTGGAGGCGCTTCAGCCTCGTACTTGGCGGTGTCAGCAATTTGAGGACTGTTATTCTCAACAGTAGGTTGCTTAATCTCACTCTTTATTTCCACCTTCAATTTGAGATCGTGCGGCTCATTGCTATTGTTACCATCAGATTCCTCGCCAGGCTCCTTCTTAATATACATCACATCCTTGGGAACAAAATCACCGGTGGCAGGTGCCCCATTAATCTCTTGCTTCATATTCGCTATCTTCGATAGGATTTCCTGCTCTTTTGGCATATACGGCTGCTGTGGTGCAGCAGCCGGTGCTGCAGCCACCGCTGCTGGTTGAGCAGACGATGGTGGTAGGGGTGGAAGTTGTGGTGGTGGCGGCGGAGGAGGTGGTGGTGGTGGTTGCGCCTCCACCGGTGGCTCTGGCAATGGTGGTGGTGGTGTTTTCTCTTCAGACTCTTCACCCCCACTTGATTTGGCCACAGATGGTGGAGTTTCAATGGGCTCCACAGCAACTGGTGTCGCCGCATTGCTTTCCTCCTCTTGCATTAGCTCATCCTTGCCGTTGCTCAGCGGTTGTGCATCGGACAGCGGATCCACCAATTTGGCCGACGAATCTTTTGTTTGGGCCGGTATCATAAATTGCTCAGGCTGTTCGCTGGTGTTGTCCTGCTCGTCCAGAACGGAACCAGGTCGACTGTCTGAGTTGATGCTCTCCGTGGGACTGTCGGAGCGCTTGCGTTTGTCCTTGTCATCGCAACCGCCATCGGTGTCGATGTCATTGGTGCGCTTTTTGCCCTTGTTGGGTGTGTCGGCCTTTTTGCGACGGGTACTGTCACTCTTCGACGGCGTTTTCGGACTTTCCGCCGTGTCGGGTGTATCAGTGCCACGCTTTGGTCGCTTGCTGGCTGGTTGATCTTTGGCTTGTTTGTTTCTAGTGCGCATTCTGGATGGTGATTCGTCACCCATGTACTCACCGCTCGCTGGCGTTGATCGTTTATTTGTAACACTGGAATCACTATCACATTCGCTAGCATCATCCTCAGTCAATGAGCTGTTGTCCTCCTTTGAAATGGGCGATGGACGAGACTCCTGAATGATAAAATGAATTTGTTAGTAATGCAGCTCCTTAATTTGTATTGACATGACAAACTTCAGTTTTAATTAATTGGGTTACAAACTGTCCAAACAAATGAAAACATTCAATTAATGTTTTGAATTTATATTGGACAACTTGTGTCAATAAAAGCTTCAACCGTTTAATTTAACCGTCGTTTTATTCATGAAGTTTCCACGAATATAATCAAATTATCAAGTCAAGATACCACGACATTCTTTTGTATGTCATGAACAAATGAAATCGGCAAAAGACGCAAGCGTCTGAAAATGGCAATGGACATGCAATACATAAACCGCATAAAATGCATAATTACAATAACTGGTTCAGGTGTCTCCTCCTTTTTAGGCGGCGTATTGCTGGCCCGTGTCACACGGTTGCGACGCAATGAGCCCGCTCGTCGTCTCCTGTGTGGTCGATTGTTATTTGCGCCCGGTGTCTTTTTCCACAGATAGTAGAACTCGACCAATTCCGGCTGCAATTATACAAACATTTCACAAAAATGTACATAAATTGTCGATGCATGAGCACAACGACTCCCCATACAACATGCGAGTGCATGTTTACGCGGAGAGTGTGACCAGCATAATATTACAATAATAATAATACTTAATTGATGAACAACAAAACAACATACCGTCTCTTTGTGTGGTAATAAATCTTTATGTATCTTGAAGAAATTCTTTCCAAATTGCCGCAATCCTTTGATAAATTTCTTTGTTTCGTCTTCGGTCCACTTCTTGTCGATACCCTTTGGTACGGGACACTTGACAAGCGCCTGCAATGCCTTGCCGGGATCGTAATTGGAATCGTGTAGCACGTCAAGTGCGTTGAGTGTGGTGTCGTCTCGACTAGCGGCTAAGCATCCATCTTCTGGTGAGCCACCATCGCACATACCTTTGCGATAAGTATCAGAAACGTTCTATTGCGATAAATTCTCTAACCACCAAAATGTGTTTGTATGCATTTGTGTATTTGTGTATTGTGTGTGTGAGGGTTCACATTGTGAATTTATTTTTGTTTAATGATAAATTAATTTTATTGTCATTATATCACTAATATAATGATTAATAAACACTACACAATATGATTACAGCCGCATGACAGACGCTCACTACCATATATTTAAGTATGTACTACAAAAAGTGCAGTCAAAATGACAAATTTGTGCATTTTTTAAAAGAACTCGTCCGCCATTTTGGCAAAAAAGTGGTGAAGCGGTTCCATTTTTCAAAATGGTGGACGTACGCATGACATTTCAGTCCCGCAAACTGATTTTCATTAATTAAGTACTCCACAATGTACGAATTGAATTTTGAAAAATGCACAAAATTTCTCCCTTTTGCAACCGCATTGGTATTTATCATGAAATGATCATAAGTACCTTGAAATGCAGCCATAGACCGTGCAGCTCTCAAATACATCAACAGATCACCGTCTAACACAATGCCGGGACTCCAGCGGGGCACTTCCAAGTCGCGGTCATCCTCTTCATTGAAATTCTCAATCGGTTGATAATCAGGAAGTTTGGCCTGCAAATGTAAAGGACCAGACAGGCGGTACCATTTAGTGCATCGTTCTCACATCTATAATTGCGATCGATCGATAAGAAAAACAATTTGAAAAATAACTGTTCACTGGATTCACTGCAGGGGGGATTGATTTGCATTTTATGTTGATTTATTTTGCAACGAAATTTGTCATAATAATTAGGTTTTAAGTGATTGTATTTTAGAATCAGGGAGTCACGCAAGCCAGTGCAATTTTTAATAATAATTAGTATTAATTGTGTTAACAGTTGTTGTTATGAAACGAAGTCGAATAGTTGATGCGAAGTAAAAACATAGCGGAAAAAATTGCACAAAAGCAAAAAATAAAATAAAAAATTGTGTGAGAAATTTTGTAATTAAAATCAAAACAAAAACCAACCGATAAAATTGAGGTGTGAACTTTTTCATACCGCAATTAATTGTATTAACCTGTTGCCACCACCCTTACAACTAATCGAATTACGTTACAACGAAGCAACGATTTCACACACACGATATTGCGGTCACACATGTTCTCGTGCATTCATCTCTATTTTGCCGCGAAAGAAATCGATTCTAAACGCCTCACCCGACGGCATATCAGCAATTAGTCGCTGATAATTACACCCGTCACATATTATGCTGTATTGATTTACCGCACGTCGGGCAAATATCTTGAGGTGGAGGAAGACACGCAAAAAGACAGACGCTGTGCCTCGAAGCAGCATTTAAAACATGACACACGATCAGTGCGGTACATCCAATCATGTTATGTGCGCCTGCCATACATGTAATCACATTGCCAATTGGCGGCATTGCCATGATTATCATTATTAAGAGTTAATTAGAATTAAACGTGTGGCGCCTAATACTTTACTAGCATGAAAACAATTTAATGGATTATTACCCCAGCATTGTGTGTTGTGTGTTAAGTTGTTGCTCACTCACATTATAATGTGGTTGGAGCGCATATTAACTATATCACTATGCAAGCGGATAGAGGAGACATTTCCCAGAGGGAGGCAAATATAATGTAGCAACGCGCCTGGAGGTAATATAGTAGTGAAGCTTCACAGAACTATAATATATAACGGTGCACTGTGTCGGTACTATCGAGAATTGTGTCGAATGAACTATTTTATTCTTCTAAAAAAAATGGAAAAACAAAAATGGCGCACAACCAAACATAAAGCAATAAACATAGTGAAACATGAAGTCAACTAACCGCCGAGGGAGCAAATTATTCAGGTCATATTTTGGGACATGGCGCACCAGAGAGTGTTCTAATGTCACGCGATCGAGATACAAATATAAAAATGTACGGCAGGGGGAGCCACACAACAATTTAAATAGCAAATAAACTTCATTGTGGAATTAAATTTAATTATTTAAATAATAATGTTGATCTTAACCATCAATTTTTTTTTGAGCTAATTGATTAACCTTAGTCTTTTTTCTTGTATGACTTTTATGTTTGAATTTTTTTGAACTTAAAATGCAGTCTTTTTGTCTTGTAAATAAACAACACAATTTTTAAGTTGACCTTTAAATTAAAAAAGAGCACCATTTAATCGAAAAAATCGATTAAATAAGAATTTATGTACTCGGTTTGTGGCCTACCTTTTTATTAGTACTTAAGTACAAAACTTGCATTTAACTTTTCAAAAAATATAAAATTTGCTTGCATGTTAAAATATTAACGGTATTATAATTTATAACCGACACAATCATTTATACTGCCGCATAGTTTCCACAGCAAAACTTTCCCAAAACTTAAAACATCAGACATTTTTTATTGTCTCCCATCAGGAAAACTATAAACTAACCAATTTGTGGAAAAGTCGATAAAACAATGTCGTTATTACATTTTTCGTTGAATTAATTTTAATAATTTGCATGAGAAAATATGGCGACAAGTCATTACAGACGACATAAAGTCGTGCCTCGACACCCCTCTATATGAGCGTCAAGCCGTCAAACAATAACGTGTGTTTGCACAAAACAAATGGACTTAAAAGCCCGTTGGTAATTTCCCCCCTCCATCCCCTTTTCCTCACATCAAATAGCACTCCTTCTCCATGCCTATTTTACTGCGGCAACACAGCCATTATAATATGTAACGTTATTCGCAAGCAATGATCGTTTGTGTAAACACTGTTACACAGTTATACGTTACGGTTCTATGTGATTTGTGGCGCAAATCCATTAAGTCCAACCAAGAGACTCAATATACTTTATTCAACAGAGATTTTTTTTATTTTGATGAAAAGAAAAAGTGTTTCTCCAATGTTGGATTCGATACGTATTATGTTTGTATGTTTATGTGTGTAAGATTTTATCACTACCGTTTAATCTTCATTATTCATTCATGATGTCCTTCACATGCCTCGCCAAAATGAATTCAATTTACATAATTTTTATATGCGGACATTTTTTATACATTTTTTTTTTTTTTTGAAACATTTTTCTGTGCTGTTTTACAACTTCCCCACCCGAATTTCGCCCCCACTACTGTTGTTTGTATAGCGTTTTGAAAGTGTTTACAGCGTGTAGGTTATGATGACAAGTCATCAGTAGGCACGTGATAATGAACTGGCACGTTTGATAATAATTTTGAAGCTTTTTAAGCTGGGTTGGTCCGTCAATCATATCGTGGATTTTCACTGGATTATTGTATTACATTTAATAATGGACTTTTATACCATAATCCTTGCAACGGAAGGCTACTAATTAAAAGTTTCTCGGTAATAAAATGTTTTTGTGTAATCATTTTTGGTAACAGATTTATGGCGACAATTTTTAATTTTGTGCTTTATTATATTTCATAAAGGAAAACATACAAATAAATAATTCCGTTGTTAAAAAAAAAATAATTCTCTTTTCCATTAAAATTAAATAGCATGAAAAAAACTACATATAATTACAAAAAAAAATTTAAAGCACCATTTCCTCGAACTCATAATTTTTCCATTTCACAATTTACATTAAATTTAAATCAGAAATCTTCTACAAATGAGTTTTCTAGTCGAGGGCGACCTCTTTTACAATAATTCACTTGGCGTTCAGCATAAAATTAAATCCCGTAAATTATATGGCATAACGTTATCTTGCATGCTTGACTTGCTGTAATAACACACAACAGCAATTTGTTATGTGTGTTGGCAAGAGATCGACTAAATCATGAAGGGGGGAGAGAGAAGGTGGGGGCGGACAAATTCACGGGTCGTCGCATTTAATAAAATAACTTTTAATTAGATCGTTAATTGATTCGATTGCTATCGTCCGGATGGTTGAAGTCAAGACGATCAAAAAGTTTTTGTGTGTGTGTGTGTACTTTTGTGGGAGCAAGTGTGGCAAAATTCAAAAAGCGACGCGACCAAAGCAATGAAAGAGAGAGAATGATTGGACAAAAATTCATGCAATTCAGCTGGTTGGAATACACTCAGTTGGGAAAGCAGGGGTGGAGGTGAAACACTGCGGAGATCTTATCGCCCAAAATAACACTCTTGATTATTTATAGAAAGTGATAGAGTATTTTGTGAAGCAATAAAAAAAGCACTCGACTTTTTGCTCTCATTATTGTTTGGCTTATTTGTTGCGAATTGTGTTTAATCTGTATTTTGGGACGCGACATCCGATTGTAATTACATATTTCGATGAAGTTAATATGGACACAACGAGTGATTGATTTTTCCAATAATAATAATAAATGCTGATAAGTTGTCAGGAATTGTGACGTAATCAATTTATTAAATTGGGTTGCTGATAGAAATTTAAAAAATGGTAACAAGAAAAAAGGGAGTCACTTACAAATTAGCATTTAAAATTTAAAAAATTGATTATTGCAACAATTTGCCATTAACACATCCTTGATCCTTTGCGAATCAAGATAATGATCGTGTAAAATTGTTAATCAAAATTAATAATTAAAAGAAACTGTAAGGCCTGAGTGCATAATTGTAATTAGACAAAAATGTAGCAACGGTTTTTGTCCTTTGTTCGTATGAAGAATCACCGGATTTTTAATAATCCACGGACGAGGTTATTTTGTGACTATGCATTTTGGTGATTTATAAATTTTATTTCTGCACATTGTTTTGAAAAAAAAATTAAAATTTGATAAAAAAAAAATGTTGACCTTGAAATGTTTAACAAAAGTTGCTAGGTCTTAACAAAATTGCAAGAAAAACATTAAAATGATTAGCTGTAATGTGTGAAATTAATATTTTTAAAAGACACCATTTTTTAAGACTTCAAAGAACTCAACAAATCCTCATTGTTAAGTACTTAATATACACAATTGTGATTACAAAATATAAATAAATGCGGTATTCCAAAAGATAAGGTCGATTAAATAAGCTTAACGTGTTTTCTGAGTATAATCTTTAGGGAATCAAATGAATAGAGATAAAAAGAGAGCGCTGCACACTGCTAGACACAATCAATAAATCCCATCACTATGGGGATGAAAATGAAATGCTAACTGTCAATGCGCGTCGCATTGCGTTAAAGCAGTGATGGAGGAGGGGGTTCATAAAAGGGAGAGACGAACGAGCGATTTTTTTTTTTTTGTTCAATCATTGGATTAAGTGGATTTTTAAGATTATTTTTAAATCAAAATGGAGCACAGCGCCACTTCTTGGGAAAGACAACAATTTTGTTTATCGCTAAACAATTTCCTTTTGACACCAAATATTTATATTTTGGAGGAGCGCTATGAGTGAAATACTTAAGGAAATGTGGTGGTAAGCAGTATAAGCAACCGATATAATACAGTCAAGAATATAAAGTGACAAACTCCCCAATACATGAGGGTATTGCCCCCCGCATTCATCACCAACCACCCTGCGTCGTTGTGTCGCCCCGACAAATAGCTCGTAACATTATCCAAAGCGTCTTATACTAAATGTATCATATGTGTAATCGCACTTATTTATTATAAGGGTACATTGCGCGAGCATGTGTGACAAATTGAGTACACACGTACATATATGACGGCATATCATATTAGATGCTATAAGGTGTTGAGACATTGAAGCATGTTCAAACGATAAATTCACCCCACAAGTTCCTTTTTCATGGTGCGGCAAAGCACTTAGTATGCAAAGTGGCTTCATTATTATATTGTATATTGAGTATCAAAATCATCGTAATGAAGTCGACGCAGAAAAAGAAATGAGCGTCGACATTCGTACACACATAACAACAAAGAGTGTGTTATGTTGGTACATGAATACATATTGTATTGTGGGTGGGGGTGGGGGGTGTGGAGAAATGGTCTGCATTGGAAGCGCGTGTGTAAATTAATGAATATTAAAGCGCATACATAATGTGGTTTGGGGGGGGCTTCACTTCAGCTGTGTCGCGAATGCGGCCCTGACGACGAAGACGACTTGTGGTGTAGACACATTTTACATAAAATGGATTCGTGCAATAATATTTTATCTTGTCGCTTGAGGTTGTGGTGATTCCGCATAAACGTACACTGGTACAACTACACGCATGAATGAATGAAGTGGCTGAACCCTGAGATGCATTTTATATTATGCAAATATTGTTTCACCGGGGCCCCGTGTTGTCAGCACATAATATGCAGTTGTTTCACATTTTGCTTCGACAACGTTGACATATTTGTTGCGCTCCTCACTTCATAAACGGCAAGAATATTTGCGACATATATTGTGGGCGATGCTGGGGTGTCATGTATACAAGATGAGCTTGCACCATATAATACAGTGACTATACGAGTTAAATACCATGCATGTCCCTCACAAATGTTTATTGTTTGGGTTGTGATGACTCGTGTAAACATTGTCAGCATGCAGACAAAACGGGTGATACGGTGAAGGAAGTAATTTGTAAGGATTTTGAATAAAATCATGATCCAAGCATCATCAAAATGTGTGCCTATATTCGAATGTTTGAATAACTAAGTCTGATAAATTACGTAGTACGGGGTGTTTTTTGTGGTACCCGATGTTAAATTGTGATTTAAAAAATAGTAGCAAAATATTGCAACTATTTGTCTTTGAATTTCAATTCGAAGCAAAAAACAAATGTCAAAATCCACTCCACTCCACTGCGGTAGTGTTCACGCAGGCTGGATTTACAAATCCACTACACTTCACTCCTCACATTTTGATCGGACTGATAATCCAATCCGCACTACAACGTTTGGTAAAATTACTGAAAATTGTTGCTCTTTTTTAAATTATTCAAAAACAAAAAAAAGGGAACGACAAAAAGCACCATGTAGAATAAAAAACGCACAAAATAAAAAGCCCTATTTTATGTTGCACCATTTAAAATCCATCCCTGGAAACAAATAATTGATTTAATCCCTGCCACTATTCAGAAACAAATTATGTGGCCTCCATTTAATGATTGAATTGTAATTAAATTGATTGGGTAGCTTTATACACAGTTGCTTTTAAAAGGGACTTCCCTTTCATCAAAATATCCATTACTTCCACCTCACAGCATTTGCATCAATAATTTAACCAGGTGGTGATTGTTGTGGCGTTTTAATTCATTCCACATAGAGGACTCGATGTCACCAATTCAGAATACAACAACAAGTTGTACAGTTAGTGTCGTTTTGTGACCCTTTGGCGTTTCAATAATTGAGCAGTTTTCCATGTCACATAGAAATGAGATTGTTAATTAAATAAAGATGTAAAGATGTAAATTATAAACAGTGTAGAAAATTTGTGATCTCCCCCCAGCTTATTCTTAATACATAAATATTATGCTCAATAAAACATGTACTTTATGTATGATTTCGTTTCCTTTTCCCCATTTTTATGTGCAAGAAAACTCTGAACTCAGCATCTAGTTTCTTATGCCGAATTGATTACTTAATTCTACAAGCCCTCTCACTCACCAATTGCGGGGAGCTCATTTATGCCCAATCTGTCAATAGACTTGCCACACAGCTGGCAATACTTGTACACCCATTTCAGCTACATTTTTGTGTGTGTGCGTGTGCGTAGAAAATAAAAATGGTGAGAGAAGGGAAAAAAGTACAGCACGCGGCAACATTTGAGTGTCCTTCTGCGGCCCTTATCTGTCATTATCCTTTGCTCAGTGCTTTCATGTTTTCAGCTTTGCGCTACGTGCGGATGGCTGCATGACATCGAGGGGTGGTTTAGATTGAAATACAAAAATTTAAAGGAGGAGAGAAAGACACAAACAACTCGGAAGTAATGATTTTTTTTTTTCTTTATGCTACCATATTATACTCTGTGGAGTGATGCAAAGGACAAAATTACTTGGTAATAATGAAAGAAGCACGCAGGAAACATGATGGCATTTAATAATCCATATAACTGCCTGCAAATGCATCGTTTCGACTTTCCTTTTTTTTAACATTGTGGGAATTTACAAAATAATCTTGGGGTTATTATTATCTTTTTGTATCAATTTTCTTTCTTGGTACAATTTTCGCACAATATTCAACACTTTATAAGAATTTTTCTGGTTGGATTACAGAAGGCAATTCAATTATGTAATTTTAAATGGGAGAATGAATGTGGAATATTGAATTAGACCAAAAAGTGAGGTTATGAACATTTTACATATTTTTGAAGTTTTGACCTTGATGGGGTCAAAATTTGACACTGACTTGTTTGGCAAAGTTGTAGGTTTTTTTACAGCCAATCATATGGTATCAAAGTTTTTCGTTAAAATAATAGGTTCTGATTTTAATAAATTAAATAGTCAACAAATACTGATTTTGCGCCATTTGAATTTTAAACGCCTTAAGTTATGAAAAACTCTAGAATTTAGTCTCTAAACGCCTTAAGTTATGTAAAACTCTTTAATTTAGTTTCTAAAACAGAAAAACATCTTCGAAATGCAAACTATTTTATCAAAATCCCCCAAAATTGTGACAAATTGCATCTGATTCAAATTGAACTGCTAATTTTATTGACGAAAATCCGAACATTTCTCAACAACAATGCCAAACATATTGATCCATTCGATACCGTGTCATTGGCTGTTGTCTGTTTGGCTTCTGAGATGTGCCTATTTGGCACAAAACAAACAACAAAATTACAAGAAAATCGTTAAACAAAGACAATTTCACAAACTCCCAAGAAGGTATACCTGGCAAATATATCTGCGCCATGCTGACATCGTTCCTTTTTGTTTAAAATTCCGAAATGAGATGGTACAACAACGATAAACAATATTGCCTGTGGAGCATTGTCAACAAACAGTTTGTACTTCCATACAACGTATTCTACATGCGGATTTATTTATCATCAAATAATGTACCTTCTTTGAAAGCGTTTCATTTATGTGAGCCGTTTCAAATTTCCAGCCAACTATGCGAAAACCTTTCTGATCATCATAATAATACGGAATAGCGGCGAGGAACGAATGTATTGTGTTCACTTCAGTGCCTTAATTACGTATATCTTGACGACGACGGATATAATATTATGTACATCTGTACATCTGCTTGAGAGTGTCTATATTTATGTTGAACATGATCAGTAAAATAACAATCAATCCCTTTCACAAACGAATCGAAAAAGCACTTCAAGGAAAATCTGAGAGTATACAGTCATCCTCTGCGTACATCATTATATAAATAATACACCGGCAGCTATTTTATTGTTTCTCAATGGTTTCGTGAATGCTCATACACATATTTTGCAAGAACTGTTGCTGATACTGACGCGCTATTCTACTACCTGTCTTATCCATTAAAACTTGTTCTTTTTTCTCATGGTAATTTACTGGGATTGCAACATTCGATTAACATTTGCACAGAGCAATGCTACAATAACACAGATATGAATATATAGTTTTATTGGCTTCATTCCACATTCATTGATCTAATAAAATAAATAAGAATTCTTGTCAGAAGAGTGCACATTTTCTGTGATTTTACGTGCTACATCCACTATATTAATTTGTGGAATGTAAAAAAAAATATACTTGGCAGGGAAGGACGCATAATACTTTTAAGACGATGATTTTTGTGTTTTAAACGAACTGTGCAACTTGTTTTACGTTAGTTTTAATAAAATAAAAAATTAAATTTGACCTTGAAAAAAAGTCTTTAAACTTTAAAATGGTCAGCAAAATTATAAGGCAAATAAATAATATAAAAAAAGGTTTTTAATTAAATGTTACATCAACTTACTCTATTAAAAACTTTGTTTGACCTTGAAATGTCTAAACAAAAAATAGTAAAAAACTGAAACTTAGAGAATATTACAGAAATTAAATACTGCAAAGCTTTTCAATCCGTTTTCGAGTTATGAAGTATTTTGACGACACGACTAAGCTCTTTAATTTAAACAAAATAACACAATTTCTAAAAAAAAAATTGTCTTTTTTAAAAAAGTTTATGTTTAACAAAATTATGATTACAAAACCTAAGTACTCTCCACATTGATAAAGAATAAAAATTCAAAACAAATCGCATTTCCCAGGCTCACAACAAATCGCACCGGTGTCATTAGAAAATATTTAAACATTCCTTTGTGCACATGCGGCTGTACAATTTAGTATTTAGCAAAATGCCATTCAGTCAGATGCCGCAAGCATGCGAAAAGGGGGCAAAACACATGACATCAATTACAAGAATAAACGTATCCAATAATTCAATCAATGTCCTGTGCTTATTGAAGCATCAGATGTGATTGTATGACGAATATGTGTGTGTGTTTGTGTGTGTGAGTGCAATGGGCGCGCATGTAAAACGCATTAATTTAGCAAATAAATGTCAACACATTGCAACTGGTTGAGAGATTTACATGCACATAAATAGGAAAGCAGTGCGCTTGGATTGAGTGTGGCACTGTAAGGATTCATGTTGAGCTTTTTAGGTTTAAATAATTAAATAATATTTATTTTGAAACATTTTATTTTATTTAATGCAAAATGTTTTAAACACAATAAATAAAATTTGCCAATTTTTGACTAAATTGAATTATGAAAAGGCTCGATAGCTTTTCTCAAATAAAAAAAGTAAAAGAGTATGAACGAAAGATTCAATTACTCCAATATAGTGGGTTGTACTTTAAAAAAAAAAAACAGAAACCAGCAGCAAAAAAAAAAACAACAGTAATTTTATTTTATCTATAAAACGCACTATTTGCACAACATAATGCGTCCACTGTTGCACTGAGACAACACAAAAGTGTACGTATTGATAGCAAAAGCACTCAAAACAGTCAACACGCATATTATCGCAAGCTCTTTGATCGTAAATTTAAATGAATTACTGCATGTTGATCCAAATTGGTAACATAAATTGTGGGGTACCGTTGGTTGGTACAAAACATGGACGGGCGTGCGCGCGGGCCCCGAAGCGGAAATCGCGTGGGCCCAACGACGACGACGACGACAACTCTCTGAGTCTCTGCTGCCTTTTGCCCGAAACAAAATTATAATTAATTCAGTAAAAAGATATACAAAATGGCGGTTTATGACTTTAAGCGCGTGATCTCCAACAAATTGTGGTGCAATAAATTACGCTCAGCTCCATTTGCCACCACACAGTGCAGCGCACACCGCCAAAACGAATTAGGTGCAAGTTAACTGCCTCGGGGTAATTATTATTGTGCGCGACATAATAAACATACTATAACATATAGTTAAAATGCACAACTTTTTTGCACACACATAATATACGAGTGTAGCGCGCTAAAACATGTTAATTGTCAACACTTATTAGCGATGCATTACTTTTAGAATTGTAATTGAATAATGTTTCTAATTGCCAACTGAATTCATTTGAATTTCCACATTATTATATTATTATTAGCGGGCATGCACAGTGTGCACATTGCGCATTAACACGAGTGTGTCTACAATTTAACCATAATATCATATATGTATATAATAATCCACTACATTTATTAGCTAATTGCGCTATTATACATATGATGTTGTGACTGACAAAACCCATTCATTGTTATAATTACGTGCCAACACACTTGTGTTGTTATGCCGTACAATGTTATTAAGTAGACGTACGGACAACCAACATGACGTGTGTATGATATCCAGTGTTGCCATTTTAGGCATTTTTTTTTTCTTTTTCAAAAATGGCTAACCATTTTTTTTAGCTTTTTCCTGTTGTTACCAATTTTTAAAATTTTACCCCAATTCAAACTTAATGGAATTCAATAAAAAAGTTTGTAGATATTTTATTTTTTTATTAATTAAAACGCTTTTCAATACGTTATGTTCTTTGCTTTTTAATTTAGTGAATTTATATTTCATTACATTAAATACATTGTTTAAAAGAAACATACATATAGCTTTCTTTTTTTTAAATAATTTTTGAAGTTGAAAAAAAAGAAAAAGTTTTGCCATTTTAAGCGTCGATTTAGCCAATTTCTAAAATTTGCGATGGCAACACTGATGATTTACGCGTGTGTGTATAGAATATTATAGATATACTGCCGGTCTATTTGTGTAAACGCAGGGGGAAGAATCGAGCCAGTTAATTCACATGGTATGTTTAATGTAATTTGGTACCACACAATATAATTATCGAGTTGAAACCACCTGAAAGCCACCAAAATTGTATCACATGGCAGTAAAGCACCAGCACACACCGCCCACTTTTCCGACCAGACAATTAGCCTACACTGATGGTTGCTCTCGGCATATTACAGCAGAAACATTACGGTTTTTTTTTGCTCTGTGCGTGCCAACAACTGAATTGTTGGTCGCGGTGCGATGTTGCATCTTCATTTGTGTAAGCGCGCGCGCCCCTCTTAAAATTTATTTGTTGTTTTTTCTGGCTATTTGCACTCGCCGTGTTTAATTTGTGCTATGCATAAAGATTGCATCTGGTGAATTGACGATGCCCGTGGGAGGACAATTGCAAAGTGCGCAGACATGCAGTGTACGATGTGTGCAAAGCGTTGCACAGAAATAATATTCTCATTAAAATGTATTTAATTCAAACAGATGTGTTTTTGTTTTGTCATTACGCGCGTTGCACATTAATTATTTGTGCATTAAATTAAAGATGACAAAATAAATAAAATCTGAATTGTTTTAAAAGATGATTAATAATACAATTTACTGCGCCGATAATAATTGATAAGCCATAACACTGTGTGGTTGTTGTTTTTAATGGTTTTCCAAATATTATAAAACAGTTTTTCGGGTGGATATTGTGGAGACAGTTTTTTTTGGTATTAAAAGAGATTAATATTGTTACCGTGGTTTTAGTGAGTTACGTACATAGACGTCGTTTACCTGCTGGCCAGGACCCACTCTTATTTCTCCTTGAGTGGAGGCCGCCATAATCCGATGTCCCCAATCTTGTATTTAGTCGGCTCGCTGCCCCCCGCTGAACTGAAACAATAAAAACAATTGAGCTATTATAACATGTCTGGATTTTACGAAATAAAAATTATTGTAATAATTATTGTATAATTATTTTTTAACTGAGTAAAAAGTAATTTAGTTGAATCTTATATACATAAAAGAATTTAAGTAATTTTGAATATGTAATAATTTTTCTACGACTTAAAAAATGTTTTTCTTTATTTTTTTGGAATAAAATTTGGAAAACAATTAATTTCATCTGCCGTAACTAAAAATCGACTTTACTTTAGTCCTAAGAAAATTTCAAATAATTTCTACTGTTTATCGGTTAATATAAACGGTTGATATAAACCGAACATTACTTGGAAAATCAAATAATTCATCAAACACTTCATTTTATAACATTCTAAACATAAATTTTAAACATTTCAGTAAACTTCAAAGCAGAAATTTGATTATTTAAGGTTAACTTCAAAAACACATAAAGGAATTAATGCGAACCGCACACAATTCCAACAGACAACATATCGAATAAACAAACGACCGCAAAAAATATTATGCGGCAATAAAAATTGCCCATGAAAAATCCACCACAGTCAAATTGACCAGCCCAACCCCACACACCTCATGAATTGTAAATGTGTCCCTTGGAAAAAAAAGTGTTCACAAAATGTTAAGCTTGTCTAAAACAAAACAAAAAACAAAACATGAAAAGCGCACACACACTCTTCAAATGCGGCTGCTGTGGCTGGCTGGCTGGTATAATGAAAACAGGATTTGGTTAATGTACGTGTGTTTTATGCATTTTACAAAAGGAATAAAACACAGACTGAGTGAGCATCTTCTGGGGATAAAACACTTATGTGTATTCACTTACAAAACAATAATCCAAGTGTTGTGTATTTTCGCTCTTCATCCATGTGCACAAATATGTATCAAGATACACATCCGCAAATAGACACACAAGAAGGGCGGGTCGCATGCGGACGAGCACACCGAGGAGAGTGAGTACCCATATAGTGCACAATGTAATATTATAGTTGTGTCTATATGCATTCATTTTAAGTGTTTCCAACAGAGTAAATATATGCGGTGAAATGGAAAAACATTGTGTGCGGTATCAAAGCTATAAAGCCATATTATAACAACACAGTTTTAATAAGTAAATCTGCTGAAGATAATATGAAGGTATGTGCCTCCTTTGAGCACGTATGACTCTTAGAAGGTACATAATATGTAGATTGTTGCCTGTAGGTAACATTCGTAGCACAAAACATAATATTATGGTGGCGATGAGCCGCTTTTATAGTTGCGGTTCGAATGTAAATTGAATAAACCGAGTTGCATGGTGTTGTGCAGGTGGTTTAACAAATGCAATTTGCAAATAAATATGGCGTGAGATGTACACCGAAGGTTGAGCAGATTCGTTACATAATTGTGAAGCATGAACACGTACAATTGCTGTTGGAGAAGGAATAGGTGAAAACCAAATTGAATCCATGAAGCGTCTGCATATTTTTATCCCTCGGGTATACATAGAAATGTTCTCATTTTATCTTACTATTTATATTTTGTATTAAGCGTGATTTGAATAATGAAATAGATATCTCTTCTGTATTTATTTATTGTGGTTGCACAAAACATACATAGTTAAAATAATTTTAATTAAAGTTTCCGAAGAATTTGTGAAAATTCATTAAACTTGATGGCTTTATTGTAATTTAGCTTTTCTGTTGTTTTACTTTCACAACTTTACCCAAACTACCCTTCCATCTTCTTAATAATAAACTGTGTATTCATTTAAAATCCAAACATGGAATGGAGAGCCACTTGTGACGACGTTTAACGTCATGAAACTCTAAAATATTTGAAGGGATTTAATATAATTACATATTACAAAAAAAACAAGCGAAAACAAGTTTAATGACCTTGAAATGTTTTAATTCACGTGACTTTGAAATTCTTGTATTTGATTTTTAAAAACTCTATTCAATTTTAATTTGACCTTGAAATGTTTCGCAGACTTTTCTTTTTAAAACGCCCAATAAAATGTTGTGATAAAATTTTCAAAAAAGAATGTTTTCATGACCTTGAAATTCTTGTAATTTGACCTCTAATTTTTTTATAAAATTTTAAGTTGACCTTGAATAATTCAGCAATTAAGGGTCAAACATTATTCAATAATTAACAATTTTTAATATTTACTAAAATATTTCATTCAAGTTAGAATTTCAAGGTCAAATAATTTTGTATATTTGACCTTGAAATTCAAACTTACTTTGATCTCAATACGAGTATATTTGAATAAAAATAACTTTTAGTTAAATCTTGAGCTCAATAAACAAAAATACACACCAACAAAAAAATATTTTAAAATCATTTTTTAAAACCAACTTTAAAACAGGTTAAAAATGCTTTAAAAAATAAACAATAATTTAACTTGGAATATCAACCCAGATAATCTATTAATTTGGTAATCCACACGCCAAACAATTACCAAACTAATGATCACACACAATATGTAAATTTAACCGTCTCAATCATCCTGATACACACTCGCATATCGCACAACAATAACAATACAATCAACACCCATCACAACTGCCATCAGCACCTCCCCCAAAGCCATGCTCTGCAATAAATCGCGCTACTGTTTACTGCAGGCGTTTTATTTAATTTAATATTATAACAATTTATACAGCTGTTATACAATCGGTGTAGTCAAACGTTTTGCTATAGTACATAATATATTGTTAGTCAGACAGACGAGAGAGAGGGTGTCAAGTGTTGGAAACATGTAATCTGTTCGTAAGAGTGGAAACAATATGATTGCAATGGAGGCGGACAGAGTGTGCACAAGGTGATCAAAGCTCATGCACATATTATAGAGATCGCAGTTTATAAAGCGTCATGTTATGTTAAATGTTATGGATACAGTGTCGAGTATTACAGCAGCTTCTTGCACACACAGAAAGGAAAATTTAAACAGGGTGATTTGTTTGGTGACGCGTTCAGTGGAATTTAATACGAATAATTAAATTTGTAAAAGAAGTGAGACAATTTTTTTGTTTTGTGAAATTGTACATTAAAAATGCTTTATAAATTATAATTTTAAACATATGAAAATATGCAAATAGTTTATTTAATTATTTCTCGGTCATTACTTTCGATTTATGTGTTTTAAAGTGACTTAACTACCATCTTATATTCAAGATTTTTTGTATAAAAAAAGTTTTAAGCAGTTTTGAAAGTATGTACTTGCAAAGTCATCGTTTAAATTAAACTGACGTCTAACGGTTTATGAAAAGTCAGTTTTCGAAATTACTGTGCCCATGCTAGAATTGACAAATGACATGTCAAAACAAATATGGCTTTAAATATATGTACTTTAAAGCTGTCGTTTGACTTTGCAATAAACAAAATAATTTTTACTTTTCTAAATTTTCGAATAAATACCAAAGGAAACTATAAATTTTATATTAACTGACAATTTCGAATATCATGACATCATTTCTTAAAAAATCAAAACACCATACAAGACAACACCCTGTACATGAATAATGCTTGCATTTACAAACATGCATACAAACTTCATCTTATGCATAAATACATTACGTGGTATTTAAATCCGCACACCTACACAGAATAAATCCGCGTCAAGGATGAAACATATCATTTTGTTGACGTGTGTTGAAATACCCTAAAGCATTAAGCATCAGTGCTTTGTATTGATATATACTTGCAAGTTACAACTCACATCAAAGCTTTTGGGTGTAAAATGCAATATCATTCAATAAGAAAACGAGTCCGTATCAACAAAAAATACATAAAACCAGCAGTGAGCACATTTCAAAAATGATATTTTGCAACTTTACGTGCGCTATACAATAATATAAATCATAACTCATAAGTCGTAGCCACATACAAATCGTCAAAATTACAACAGTTTTTATGCGCTCCCAGATTATCGTAATAATAATTTTTACTGCTTTTGTTGCGTGAAATCTGTAGACCATGCCGGAATGAGAATGATCTTAGGGAAACGTGCAAAGAATATACTACCCAACATTGATAAATGCATGATATTTTTAGTGAAACTTTTCAACACATTACACACAAATATACACGCACATAATTCATTTTGTTGGCAATTTTTCAAACCACGTCGACCGGCCGGCCACATCAACACAAAACGTCTTCAGCAATTCATAAAACTGTATAAACACAGTTTTCTTTATAAATATAACGGGGAAATTTGTTGGCATTTATATTTATTATGCGCGCTGTGTAGAAACACATCATACAATATGAAACATCCCGCCGTCAATCACAACATGGCAACCATTTTAAACATACAAATTAACGGAAATTATAGACATATATATAATGTAAATAAAATGCCAATGTGGATCTATGCAATTAACCGCATATACAGAGAATAACAATAAACAAGTCTTGTGTATTAACTAATTATGGTATTTGAGTTTAATGTGTGTCAATAGCGCCACTGCAACTGTGCGGCTGTGGTTTTGTTACAAACCCCATTAATCTATGTAGTGTAGAGGTAACTCCATTCATCCGTTGAAACAAGTGAAAGCGTGTTGTTGTATAATATATAACTCTATATGTAACAATATAGTAATACCAATGTGACAATCAGCCGTCAAGTCAATTACTACAATATAATTGTACAGACACTATTTGATTTACATAAACATGACGCGACGCCTGCATCATTTAGCATCGTCACTGTACGACCAGCCCCCTGGGCAGAGACAGATTAAGTGATTTGTAACAATGATCATCTTATATTGTACAGCGAAAGAGAAAATAATCCACTCAATGGTGAAATATAAGTAAGTACATATTTAAGTATTGTGTCTATGCCAAGTGCATTGTAAAATTCAAATCAACTCAAAGTTTGTACAACATGAATTAATGTGGCAGGGAGAGGCACGTTTATTTATGACAAACCTTATTTTGTTGAAGAATTTCGTTTGTAATAAACGAAAGGAAATGAAAGACTTTGGGAACTAAATATTGACCTTGAAATATATATTTTTGACCTTGATTGCACATTTTAGGACAGGCGTTAAACTTAAAACAAATTTAATTTAATTCTTTTTTTAAGAATTGGATGGAAATTGACATTAAAAATAAATATGGCACTGGAAATAAGTCATAACTTGACCTTGAAATTTAAGAGAAGTTAAATAAAAATTGAAAGAAAATAAGTTTTTAAATAATTTTGATTTTATAATTTTTTTTTTTTAATTTGCAAGATTTTATACAATTGTATGTACTTCATATAAATGTTTTTATTATTTGTACATATTTATGTATTAATAAAATATTATGACAAGTAATGACAAATGTAATGACAAGTGCAATAAAATAATAATAACAACAATTAATTCTTTTTGTCGCGTCATCAAGTTGAAGAAGCATCAACTTGAAATGCGCCAAAATAGAAGCAGACGCTGCAATGCACTCTGTACAAATTTGCTTATCATCATAATCACTCTCACTCAATTAATTAGTGCTAATCAATGTAATTTCAAGAGTCAAGGCACAAGCTCGCGCACTTTCCGCTGACTGGCTTGTTTGTTTGCACATCGTGTAACATGCTGGTAAGAGAAGTTATTCCTCGGATGTTTAATCACTTCAATTACATTTTGATGCAGCGTAATAATACCGCCAGTCATACAGCCAAAGCTCATACAGCATGAATGTTCATTTCCGTGCGGTTGAATACGTTTGCAGCGTGATGCACAAACAGATACAAAACGTATTATGCATTCTGTATACCGACACTTCTGTATAACTTGCGTTGTATAGCTATAGATGCTGATATTTCTGTGCAACGGTTTTGATTGTACTTATGCTATATAACTTAAAAGCATCACAGGCGGAGGTAATCCAATTTTATTGCAATATGCTGCCAAGTTAGATGCATCAGCGGTCGGCAACGGCAATATAATTCGTGTGTTGATGCAAAGTGCATTCATTCTGCAGTATGTTGTCACATTGGTTGCTTTGATTAAAGTCTCAATTTAATTATGTTTTTAGAAACACCATTTTGAATTGAAAAATTGGGGAACTAATAATGTGACAAATGCGGCAAATGGATGTGCGTTTCAGATATTGAAAAGATGAAAGGATGTTTAATAATATATTTAATTATTTTAAACGCGGAAGTTTGCAGAATTACATATTTGACCTTGAAAGAGCTTGTTAAGAAAGGAAAAAAAATACTTAAAAATGTTATTCTATTAAAAAAAATGTATTTTGACCTTGAAAATAAAATAAACCTTTTTTTAATTATGAAACCTACAAAACCTACAACAGTAAACCACAAATATATTAAAAGATAATTTTTCTGACTTAAAAGAATTTAAAGGTCTACAAACATTTTAAAAAGTTGACCTTGAAATGTTGTATCTACTTAAAAAAAATTAAAAAACAAAAAATGTTGAACCACAAAAGTTTTGATTGTGACCTTGAAATGTTTAACAATTGCAGTTCCCATTAAAATCTACAATTTTTATTAATGACGAATTCAGCATATTTAAAACAAAACGAAACTAATTAATTAAAATTACACAAAAAAAAGTAATCAATCTAATAATTTCAATGAAATTTTACAGTTGCCTATCTTTTTATTATACACTAAACCACAATAAATTCGCTGAATCTAAATTAGTCGGCTCTACGGCAATTATCACAATTCATGCGACAAAAGTAATCAAATATGTATACACAAAACAACAATAGAACGCCATAGATAAACACGACAGATAAAAAGGCATTATTAAAACAAATATAAACAAAAATCAGTATACACGTACTTAATGATTATTATCTAAAGCTATTGAAGGATGGCAATTACGGTAAGAAGGCACTCTAATTGGTTATCGCAGAAACAGTAAAATGTGTAATAAATCCATGAAAAGCAAAACTCCAGTCAAACAATGAAGTGGAGCGGTTTTTTTTTCACCACGTAACACTTCAGTGTACAATAATTTCAATAAGTTGAAATGCCAATCACCATGCTGATTATCAGTGATGATAATAGATAAAATTGACAGATAATTGAAATGTACACTGTGGATTATAAGTGTGATTGCAATATGCGGTTTATAAAGATATTAAATATTTTGCATTTACCGTTGCGATGGAAGGAAACATTTACAACAGAAATAAAATGTTGGGAAGAGATTTTTGTCAACTGTTTTGGGCAGCTGAAAATTTTGCCATGATGAAAACAACAGTTGCAAAAAATACGGTTATAAAATTTAATAAACAATGAAAACAGATGTTTAAATTTGTTAACATTTAACAAAAAAAGAAAATTTATCTCTCTCTTTGTAAATATTGTACTTAAATACATTTGTTTAAACAATTTAAACATCACATAAATTCATAACCAACCATCATAAAATAAATATGTAGAAATAAACATTTCACTATCATTTGACCTACATTAAAGAAACTAAAATTGTCTATTCAAATAATGCTAATGCTTGCAACCCAACCCATACACAATGTGAAATTATTATTGCCTACTTTTAAAACCACTATCTTTATTATTTATTGCATATTCCATTTCGATTATTACTCCATAAGCACAATATACAACTCAAATTGATTAAGATAAGTGTACCTATGTGCATGAATTTTCTTATGCTCATTCCACCTCACACTTGCATTGTTTTGACTCTGCATTTAGTAACATAAATAGCATTTTGTTATTTATAAGCTCCATAGCAGCACACCATAAACAATTTGTGTGTGAGTTGTGAAATTTTTATTCAATCGTCATTCGTTTCGGTGGATTGTGGAGCGGGGAGCGAGGGGAGCAACAAAGTAAAAGCCACGGCACACAGGCGGCAGCGCCGCAAGGGGTTGCATTTTGAATTTCGATTCGCCTAAAATGTGTGCACGTTTAGTTCAGGTCTTAGCAGAAACATATGTTTTATTGCCATGTTCGCATGTGTCCGTATGGCATTTATGTCTGTTATCTTTAATCTCGCTCCGTTGAAGCTTCTGAAGTTTTTTCTTTTTTTTTTGTTGTTTTTTCATTCAATTTTTATCTTGACATATTAATCTCTTTTTTTTCCCTCCTTTTTTTCTTTTGTGGGTATAATAGGAAACTGTTTATTTTCTTGTCATATTTGCTCTACATTTGAGTGTATAAACGAAGAAAGAGGTAGATAAAATGGAATGTTCTTTGATTGAACATTTTTATATTTGAACAACAAATTTTTGGAGTACAGAAATAAATTACTGAAGATGGGTAAAGCTTTGAAATCCTTAAATGGATTATTTTAAATTTTAAATTATTAATGATTTACAGCATTTTCATTTTTAACGTGGGCTGGTTTCCCAGAAGCTCTTAAAGTCTTTATTATTACATTATAACAATAATACATCTAGGTTTAATCAGCACAATTACATTTTTGACCTTGAAAGAGTTTTATTTACCAAATAAAAAAAATTCTAAAAATGCAATTTTATTTAAAAAATGTATTTGTGACCTTGAAAATAAAAAACGTCTTTTATTACAAAAAAAACCTTCAATACTAAACAACAAAGATATAAGATCAATTTTTTGAAATAATTTGAAGGACAACAAAAATTTGAAAACGTTCTTGGAAGAAGATAATCAAGTATGAGACACAATAAAAAATAAAAATACAATTTTAAAAAATCATTTAAGAAAAATAAAAAATTTTAACTGGAAAACGTTAGCAAAGTTTATTTTATTATTTAGTTTGTTTATTGGATTAATACCTACAATTATTGAATTCAATTTTTTTTACCAAAAAAAAAAGTTGACCCAGAAAAATTATGATTGTGACTCCTTGAAAAATTTTACAATTGTTCCCATTAAAATCTACGATTACAACATTTTAGCATCGGCATGTTCTCGTCCTAAAGCTGTTAAAGTCTTTATTATTATTGCATTCTATGAATACATAATACATTAAAAAAGATTTGAAAATAAAAAACAAGCATAAACCTTTTTAAATTTTAAAAAACTGCCTTAAAATTTAAATTCAAAATATTTTATGGTTCCCGAATTAAATTTACATAGTCAAAAATTAAACAATGTTCACTGAATTGGTTTCGTTCAAAAGCAGCATAAAGAATGTCCGCAACAAACCAATCAATCCCCAATTTACACCATTAAACCAATTCAATTTGTCGTAATAATATTTAACGACCAAATATCAAAATAAACGAACTCTCTGCCAAATACTGTAATAATAATAGGGTTTACAGAAATACCGATAACCAAGCCTATATCATTTCACTTCTACAGTACACCAACTGTAAATCCCATCGGACAAAGAGGCCACACAAATGCACAATACTAACAATAAACTATAGCAATTGTATAGAAGTTGTGAGTAAGTGATCGATAAACCATATCCCGCAATAAAGCCATCACAGCCACAATATGTATTATCGGAAGAGTTATCATTCTATGCACACAAATTAGCTGCGGCACATCACAATTTAAATGGAAGCTCTCACCAGTCAATGGTTAGTGATTACCGATATTGCAAAATCAAACCTCATCTGATTACACACATCTCGACATCCCACAATATCAACAAACAATCTTTGTGTTCATTAAAAAATCAATTAAAATATTACATGAACATTGTTTGTACAACAGATTGAACATAATGTCTGATGTGTAAATTGTGATTACTGATTAATTTTGATAACATATGCAAGAGGCTTTTCAATGATTTATATAGGGTGTTCCAAGTAGAGTGTTTAATTTAAAAATTGAAAAAAAAAAAAATTAAAGTTAATTTTTTTATGGAAATAAAAATAATTTACAATTTAAAATGTGAGTGTGAAAATTTTTTGAAGCTTCGGAAATTTAATTATATCCTTTCGATAAAGCAACATCAAAAATATCGTTACATAAATCAGAATTAAGAATGATTTTATGAGTTTTCACGTGATTCAACAATAAAACCAAAAAAGCTATTTAAAAGGTTTGGACTATTTAAAAATCGGTTAAAAATTTTATTTTTATGTTTTTTTTCGATATTTTTGTCCTTTGCCTTTAAATTTACTGTACAATATAAATTATCAACAAAGGGTTAAGATTATTCAGTAATTTAAAAATACATAACAAACCAGGTTGAAGTTAAATTAATTCGAATAACAACATTTTACGAAAATGACAAAAATAATTCCAACCAACTTAAAACTAAAAATATGCAATCCAATTAAAATGTTTCGCCCACAATGGAACACCCTTGTATAACATTTCACATTTTGAATTTCATTGAATTTTCTCGTTCAAATTAATTATGCCGACCATATTTCAAGCGTAACGTACACTTAATTTTCATTTTTCTTTCTCCTCTATCTTACTTTACAATTACTTTATTTACAATATACACTTAAGTTATCAAATACACACATTTACACACACACTAAAGTGGTTAATTATTATGATATTGAAGCAAAATTGAAGTAAAATTAAAAGTAGCACCATGAAATCGAAAAGAAAAAAAAGAAAAAATTGAAATTAATCTCGTGAATGAAATAAAAAAAAAAGCATGTAAATAGCCACTTGATGTGTATTTCATGGGAATTAACGAATTCAGTGCGCGTGCAATTTTCAATAAATACATAATTTGAAATTGTGTATAAGTATTACGTACTCAGAAAGAAAATTGTTTTACTTATATTAACAACCTGGTTAAATGGTAATTAAATGATACAGTACAGGGGGAAAGTTAAACAACAAAAAGCAATTCAAATTTATGCATTAAAATACCTACACAATTTTTTAATGAATAAACCACTTCCGCTTTATGATGTGCATCTTGACATCATCATAATATTGCAGTGTATTTGTACGAGTGGTTGCATGGAAAGAGCATGTGCGGCCATTGCGCTGCGCCCGCGCTGCGTCTCGACCGCGGCCATGACACACAAAAAATCGCGCGGTGTATAAATTGTACTTCAAAAAAATTTAAAATCTGAGAGTCACGCTCACAAAAAAAAATCATCACAAAAAATACAGAATTTCTCATTTCAGCAATATTTTTGACAATATAATACTGCATTTTAGTGTGCAATTGAAGAAGCGCAAGAAAATTGCACATTATGCGCCATTTATCTGTAGTTATACAGTTGCATCAATATAAGATTATCACGAGATTACAGTCGGATTAATTACGCAACCATTAGCACCTAATTTAGTTGAGATTTAATCATTGCCAAGCTGTTGGTTTAAAATGGCTGCGGCGCGTGTACATCCATCCACGATAGGATAAGCTGTATATTATTGTATGTATATAAAAATAAGTGGATTGTCATCGAGAGCGTAAAATGAGCGCTGCTTCTATAATATAATATATGTAATACGATTTAAGTTGGATTTTGCATCGTAAGTGCAAACGACTTGATGATGACACTGTCAATTGGTGTTCATATATTTTAATTGAATAGATTAACTTGTTTATGGATACAAACCAGTTTTTACTGCAATTTATTTAAATTGTAAACGTCGTTTTTAGCAATTATCTTCCCAAGCGGAAATAAATGTTTTTAATTTACTTAAATAGTGAAAAAGTGGTTGTTGAATAAGCTTAATAACAATTTCATTTCAAGGATCAGTTAACTACAGCTTCAAGTGATTTTGGAACGAACTTATTAGGCAAACAGGATACACTCAAAATATTGAATAGAATTCAATACTAATCAGCATTCAGAACACGTATAATATATAAAGTGTTTCCACTTAACCTTCAACATTTCTCTCCAGGAATTGTAAGTGTTTAGTTACACACAATCTTGTGCAATCATTTTAAATTCAATAAATCCATTTTCAATGCAATTTTAAAATCCAATTTTGACACGACTCTTTGCCAAAGAAATTAATATAATCAAAATGAATTAAGTGCATTAAAATCGATAAATAAAATTAAAAATTTTACAATATCATTCTTCTCAGTGCACATAATTTTTAGAATTTCTTTCTTTTTTTAAATGATGAAAGTGATAATAAAAAACTACACACCAACAATCAGGTTCAGGATAAAAGTCTTATCCCTGTTTAAAAATCAACATAAGGAAGAAGCGTGTAGACATGCTACACTGAGAGAAATCATAATATGTTTGGTTTAATCGAACTAAAATAAAATATGATTGGAGTGACCATTGTTAGGTAGGCGTATTATTAACACAGTTTTTTGGTACAGTTATAATTGAAGCACAATAATTTTTTTTATATTAATTGTTTACATCATTATTAAGCTGAACAGATCTTGTCTAAATACAGTTAAGTATTTTAAAGCCGTTTTTTAACATAATGCTTGAACTCGTATTTTCTGTGAATATAAAAACAAATTGTGCAATATTTCAACTAAAAAGCTTCCGAAATACTTCTTCAAATACACTCCAAACCAAAATTGTATAGCACAAAAGAGAGCGGCATACAAGTAGGTACACATTATTACGCCACAATGCAATCATTGTGAATAATTCGCATAATGATTTGGCAGTAAGTAGAAAGAGTCGTCGTCATCTTACGATTATATTTACTTTACACAATGGGCTGTGTAATGTGTATTTAATTTTCGAATTAAAAATCGCTCATTCGTTACACAAACTGTAAATCGTTACCACTGCGTGAGGCTTAACTTAAAATTCACACATGTTGGTGGTAAGAAAAAAAAAACAAAAGACATTTGTGATTGATTTACAAAATATTAACGCGTTAATGTGTGTATAATATTGTCGACGAAAATACAAAATTTAAAATTGGCATTGCCCGTCACTTCACGGTGGTCGTTAAAATAAACATAATGCGAGTATATTTGCCACCGCCAACAACCCATTGAAACACTATGCCTGTGCTACGGTCGTCAGTTGATCCCCCAAATGACAACAATTAACGCTAATTAGTAGTTTTCATATTGGTGAGAAATTGTATATACAAGCAAGCGTGACTTGATGTATGGTGTGACCGCAACTTCTCCTCGCTCTCTTTTTGCCCGCCCGCGTTTTCACTCACACTCCTCTCCACCCCACCCCTCTTTTGATATTTATTACAGCAAGTCGTCGCGTCACACATTTGTCATGTATTTGTGAAGCGTGCGCACTATCCGGCTGATAAGTGTTTATATTATTACACATTATACGCAGCAAATATACAGTCGACTCTCGTTAATTCAAACCTGTGATAATTCGTGAGGTTCCATAATTCGAAGTTATTACGAGTTCCCGAGAAAATCTCTTTATATAATTTTAAAAAAATAATTCGGGCAAAAAAATCAGAAATCAGAGTCTTTGCCAGAGGTATCAAAGAAAATTAAGCAAGAGCCTCATTCGACAAAGCTTCTGTCTACAAAACAACTTAATAAATTAAAATTAATAAATAATTATTGATTTGAATTACTCAATAATTCAAACTTTTATATTTTTTCTCTCAAAACTTTCGAACGATTTGACATTTCAAACTCTCGATAATTTGTAATATGTATTCTAAAGTCCTTCGAGTTTCGAACTAACGAGAGTCGACTGTATTTATGTTTAATGCATACATAATGATATACAGAAAGAGGCGCAATGTTGGGGTATTAAGTCGCAACTTGACACAAACACCCGGAGGGAATAGGAAATGAGAATAATAATTGTGGTGTTAACAAAAAGACCAAACCGATTTCCTGTGCAACGTGACGGGCTGGGCGGCTCCATGAAGACATATTATACACTTTACAGTATACAATGTGAGGGAGTGCGGGGGCCGCAAGTGGTGCATAGATACAACGGACGGAAGACGCACAGAAGTGACGATATAGTCACTCTTATAACTCGTGCCCCAAAAACTCATCGACAAACACAACAACTCATGAATATATCGGCTGTTTATATGCGCCTCTTGACTTGACTCTTAAGCCTTGTGTAAATGCGTGTTTATTATTGTGTGTACATTTGGCGGTTAAAAATAGCTACCAAATATGCTGAGTGATGTGAGAACTACACACATAATAATAATAATATATGTCTATACAATATGCGTGTGAGGCCTACAGCACAGCTTAAGGGGATGATGTATCAGCAGCTCCCCCTCATCATCAATTCACGACGTGATATATGTGCACATATGAGTTAAGTGGATTTGATTGTGTGACTGGCGGCAATGACTTTTTTGTTTTAATATTTTGTATACACATTTCTATCATTATTGTGAAGCGCGTGGATAACTTCAGTTAATCAATTAAATATGAAACATTAATGATTGTTGAAATTAATGCGAGGCGAAGGGGGGAAAAGGCTTTAATGTAATATGTTTACACGTTAATAGCGTGATATTAATTATTCATACATGTATGGTATGGTGTATCAGCGAGATCGTTTACAATTTACATAATTTTATGTTGTGCATTTACATGTTTCTAACGTTTTAAGGCATTGCGTGTCGTTTTATTGTGTTATTGTTTGATTATACTGATTTGTTGAAAAAAAGTTTTAATTTTTTTTCAAAATTTGTAATAATATTACAGTGGTAAAATATAATTAAAATAATTCCGACACATAAAAGTTTTATGAATGTTCCACGGTTACAGTTTTATGCTTCACAGGTATTTAAAAAAAAAAATGAAAAAAAAAATTTAATTAAATACATTTTATTATTAAATCGAAATTTTGACCTTGAAAAATTCCTGATTCTACTTTAAAATATTGAATTTAAATGAATTCACATCAATTAAACTATTTAAATACACAATTTAGCAAAAAGGACTAGTTTTATAGTAAACTGGATCCATTAAAATTGATTTTAAAAACACCCCTTGACCTTGAAAAAATTAAATTTTCTCCAAAACTTAAAATATGACAATAACAGTAACCGTAATAAATCTAAAAACAATCGCAGGTGAAAAAATATTGGCTTTACAGGACCTTTTTAAATTACTAGTTAAAGCCAACAAATAATTATGACTTGAAAATGAGTTTATTATACAAAAAAAAAGGATCTGAGATTTTTGAGCAAATGATGTAACTCAACTAAGAATAAACCCAATTGTATGTGCGAGTATATGTACCGACAAAAGTCTTCCCCATCATTGCACATTTGCAACCTCATTTAATTCCATTTCATTGAGCAACGACTTAGCACAGCAACGTGATTTCAAATTCCCTTACGGTACCTATAATCTTCTTACGCCAATTAGTCAACGATAATAGCCAACTTTCAAGAAACTAACTAACAATTGAGTAGGTATTAAGTATTAACTATTTAGGTAAGTGATCATTTGAACTGGCTATCAGCTGGCTTTTAGCTCCCGGTCGGTGATCATTATTTCATGAATTCAGACTAAAGCCATTACCTCCTCAATGGCTTAAGCCGTATTTTCAATTTCACAAATGACATCCATTGTCTGCCGCAAATCTATTCAAAATACCATAACGCAAATTTGTGTGTGTATTATTTGAAAGAGTGTGTTAAAATATTATGAACAACACAAAAAAGCAGAAACTCAAACATAGGCACTCCATTTACAACTGTACAATTGAATAAATATAAAAACACATTTCATCAAATTTATTAAATTCAAAAGGCTGGATTATATTTTCAACATTTACCGTATCATAGACTACTAATGATAGTCACTACATTTTTGAACTATTTATTATTTAGGAGTTTACAGTATTTATAACAGAAATTTAATATCGTTACCAAAAAAATACATACAGTCGAACTTCTATACAACGAAATTTTCTTTATAACGAATTAATTTCGAACACTGTAATTTCGTTCAATTTTTATGAATATATTGTACAGTAGCTACACTTAGAAGAAATTTTCTTCTATCCGGACCGCTTAGAAAAGGAAAAAAAAATTTGCTGAAGCATTGGGACAATTTTTAGAGTTTATTGTGATTTAAGTTTTAATTGAGAAAAAAAAGTGGAAAAATCAAACCAAAACTAAAATTATCAATTATTTTAAATGAAACTGTACATAAAAACACAACATTTCAAGCAATTCTATATTACGAATTCTCTATATGTATAACGAAGTTCGACTGTATTTGAAAAAGAAAAAAATTCCATAGAAAATTTAAAATGTATTTCAGTACTACTTTCAAAGTATTATGTTTTTATGTTTTACTATTTAAGAAATACAATACAATGCACAACATAAAAGTAAATCATAAACATTTTCTTTTGCCCTTCTGCCGCAATATGATGTGCAACAACGAACAAAACAGCAGACGCAATTAAAGTATATAAATGTAAAAAAGACGTCTTCCGCGAATTCAAAATGTAGATGCATTTGTCCTTGCCATGCATAGTTATTACGAAAATTGGAAAATGTGTAAAATGCTGGAAAAAAATGACGTCAAAAAGTTCACAATAATAGTTGCAAAGCGTCACAAAAATATAAATGGGGGGAATATTTGAAAATAAAAATAAAAAGGCATAAGAAAAACTGTTTTGACATGCAAAGTATGGAAAAACGTTGCAAAAAAAAAAAGGACACAAACTGACAAAGGGACACACAACGTACTTTTATAAGCCATATAATATGTTTATTAAACACAGAAAAATTGCCAACAAGGTATAAAGAATGTGTGCGTGTGTTCGTGTGGTGTACCTCGCACATGTGCAACATAATATGTCAACACAATGTAGAACCTATAAAATGAAAATATATTCAGCTCATATTATGCAAAAAAATGCAAAAAAAAAAACATAATAATAATATTTTGTACAGAGAGGAGCTCCATAAAATGACAAAAGCCACTTGGATATTCACACACAAAATGCACTACATATTTTGAAAGAGCATTTATGTACGGATGTGTACGCTTGCACACCATCATGATACACCACTCATATTAAATGCGCTGCTCTGCAATGCAACTATATTATGCACAATGCTCGAATATACAAGATTTGCAGCAGCTAGTACAGCTTTCATCCTTTGTCAGAGAGTGCAATGCATGATTTTACAGTTCAACATGCATTGCATTTGTGCAATGCGAACGAGATAAAGCGATGCAGAAGGGGGGGGGGGGGATGGAACAAAGCTAGTGCATGTTTACGTCACCGTGACACATTAACAAACAGTTTAGCACTTTATTAATGACATTTTACCGCTCAATCGCAATGCTATGAGCATAATATAAGCGACTATATTATGTCGAGTGTTGTGTCGAAAATAACTTGCAACTGGATACACAAATTCATTCATATAATGTGCGGTAAGTGTGTGTGTGTGTGCAATAAAATGCAGCGATATCCGAATGACTGAATTAATAGTCACAAGATGAATGCATCTGTTTTATGAAATTATTATTACAAATTATTATTATTACTTCGAATTTAGCCATGCATGAAGCTAATTGTGTTTGTCTGCACTTGGTATGATGATGAAATTAAGATGCAATATGCACAGTTGTAGACTGCACTCAAGGAGTATCATAAATCAACGCGGCTGCATGTCAAGTGGCGAATAACTGATGCCAAATTGTACACAAGTGAATTTAAGGATTACCAAATACATTAATTATAATTATATGCATTTTAATTGGAAGTCTTTAGTGACAGTTTGAGTGGAAATGCATAAATCGTTTTCAATTAACTTGTATATTAAGTTTAAACTTGTTTAACTTTTTTTAAATTTATTTTCATGAGTCGCAAAATATTTCGATACAAACTTCTTTTTCATTCCGTACATACTGTGAATGAAATTCAATTAATTCCACTCTTTGTGTTTCTTTTTGATAATTACACGAAAACCATTAATTTTCTATGAAACGGAACTAAAAAGGAAATTATTTAGAACTACTTCAAACTTAATGGAATAAAAAATAATTTTTATCTAATTATTAAACCCATTATATTTTTATATTTCAATTTAATCGTAAAGCCTTGTTATTAAATTGATAGTTTCGACTCATGAACAGTTAACGGCTTCCGTGTTATTATCGAAAAATAAAGTAAAATTAATTGAATTTCGTTCACTGTAGTTTTAAATTGGCTTGAATTAATGCGCATTGAAAGGAATAATGTGCAATGAAGCTTCAGTTGCTGCACGGTAGATAGCATTCTTTGCATTAAGCTAACTACAGTCTTACTACAACTTCAACAAATGCATAATTCATCAAAAAGAAAAAAAGGCCTGCTCGAAAATAAGATGATGTCGCCATTTTCTTTTTGTGAAGTACAAAAACTACTATTACTACTTATTTATTTTTTACATAAAAAAATCAACCGGATGACGTCAAACTGTCAAAATAAACACTATTAAGTATTAACACTATGTTCTGTCAGATGACGTCACACTGCACAGCTGTCAAGCAGACCTTTAATATATTTTTAGATCATGCAACAAATGTATTTTAAAATACTGTGGTAATGATGTCAATAAATTTGATGCATTTAAAGCTATTACCAGCTCATTTTGTAAAATTTACTCGTGACCACATAAACAATCAGTTAAGCCTTTTGTCATATGAAACCACTTATTAGTAATTAATTCGATAACAAATCATATACAATTACACACCCATCTAGTTAATTATAATTAGGTAACCATTCAGTTGATGTGTACATTACTTTATGGATTAATCATAATCGCACTTATCACTTTATCAAATGATCTTGTCAAAATACAGCTAAATATAGACATAATTATGTATTGTTTTAATAACGGCACAAAAAAACGGTGTTGCTTTCATTATAAAGCTGTGCTCACAAGATAATAAGCCCCGCACATAGAACAGTCGGCACTTGCGATAAGCCTTATCTTTCTCAATTTTTTTTTTTTGCGTTAAATTATTCAGTCTATAGGTAATCCCCAAAATAATTGGTTAGTTCGAATGATTGATTACATCAAAGTACAATAAGTATAAAAGTACTTAACAACTTCTACTTCCCCCCATTAACCTACCTAGATACATTTCGGTTAAATTCACATTATATTGACATGATACAGTACACAATATACATTGAAATAATATAATCTGGCACATAATCATGCGCCCCCCACTTTTTGAAACACATTTCTCACATGCATAAATTGAATGCCATTCCAAATCGAACACATCCTGATTTAGAGAATCCGATTAACCCAGCCAAACGAATTGATTACATTGCTGGTATTGATAAAATACCAAATCACAACACAATAAAGTACAACAACAGCAAAAAAATTGAATGCAAATTCATCCACCGCAAGCATTTAACCCTCCAAGGCATTAGCCACATATTATACAGATACAATTCGGAAAAATTGCCCCCTTTTTCCTCTATCCCTTCCTTTTCCCAATCCTCATGAATATACATACACCCGATTCAAATCATCACAAATAATAACAACAACGCACACAAGCACAACGGAAACCTATTTTGCCCCGTAACGCAACTTAAATCGCTTGTCAATTATTCACGGTTGCTTGCCAATAATACACATTGGTGGTGGGTAACTCGCATATTGAGAAAAAGTTGGAGCGGTTTTTTTTTTGCTTTTTTGTTGTTGTTTTGTTTTCCATCACAAAGCAGTAATGGTATAAAATAAAACCAAAATTGAATGGAATCCAAAATCCAACAATAAAAAACAGTGCAAGTTTAAAATGTGTGCAGATGAACAAAAAAAAAAAGGAGAAGTGAAAACATATTCACAAAATACAAAAGACAACAATCCAGGGAGACCCAACTACTATTAACTACACCGACTGTATATAAGGGGAGAAATAACACCGTAAAAAGAAAAGAAAAAAAAGATCAACGATTGAAATGGATTAATTATATTGTTTCTATTTTTACAATCAATTTATTTTCGGAAATTGCCATTGACACGCTACACGTCCAACAGCAGGTGATTGGTGTCTGCCAAGCTGTTTAAAATGTGGTGGTGATTTACTACTACACATTGACACTCAATGTAATTGTGACGTCATACGCTTGTGTACACACACAAAAATGAAAACAATAAATTGTGAAAGCAACGGCGCATTTTAAACGGATAATTGAGTGAGTGACGTTAAATTTACACACACACACACAAACACATAAACTTTAAATAACATCGCACCGCTATTAACTGTACAGTAGATGCATCTTGGGTACATTTGTACATTGTGCATTTAAACGCAATGGAACGCACACATGAGGGGAGGTGTGTTTTTGATATAGAACGGCCGATACTAATTGACTGAGAGTCAATATACATTTTCAGCAATTAGCGACAAACGCAAAGCGTGTACGCATATACCAGTGCTGAATGCAAATGCACCAAAGTGTTCAGGGGGTTAAATGCATGGTATAAATTTAAATGGAATGATTGCATGATTGTGCATGCATGGGGACACGTCCAATAAAGATACAATCCATTCGAATAGGGAGCGGAGTGGTGGTGGTGGGGGATAGGAAGACCTCCAATTTGATTGAATTAAAATTGATATATGTATGTTTTTACTTATGTTGGGGTGTTTAAATACACAGGGTGGTGTTTAATGTTTTTTTCCCAAATTGCAAAACTTTGCGGGCCTCATACGGAAAGCCTTGAGCGACCTTTAAAAAATTAGGCTTCTATTATTTTTTTATTAAAATAACTAAGGCAGTTTAAATATAAATTTAAAAAAATTTGATTTTAAAATAATTGTTCAACATCGTTGAAATTATTAAATAATATATAAATTAAATTAAAATACGAACATCTCAAAAATCATTAGGTTTAAAAAAAAAAAGCATTTTGTAAAGCCAAGTTGTTCACACTTATGCAATGACGTAAATCAAAAAAAAAAAAAAAACCGCGCTTAAAATAAGTTTTCAAAAGGTCATCCAAGGTCATAAATCATTTTCTTCAACCATCTCCATAAATTTTCCATTTTTTTGTACATCAAAGTCAGTTTTCCTTTTATTATTATTTATTAAAATGAGTAGAAAAACAAACAAAAAACACTGAACGCTTCTTCCAAATCACCCTGTTATTATGTGAAAATACGCGCACGTCAGTGTTAAAATTAAATTAACGTTCCACTGTGTATGGAGCGGTCGTGTGTGAGGCGCTTGTCGCTTGTATGTTATACTTGATGTAGTTCAATCAAAATCGATTTGTTGAGTTTGTGTAAGTTGGCGAAAGGTTTTTTTTTTCAAAGGAGGGCGGCAGACGCGCACGTCAAATCACATATTTCTCGCAACAACAGCACAAAATCCTCATTGTACAGCGAATGTATAAGTATGTACATACGTCTAGAAAAATAAATCAGACTAAACACGTGAGGGAGACGAGATCAAGGACTAAATGAACCAAAAATAAACTCTATATTTGATCTAAATACACAAATAGATGAAGAAGAATCATCGCTTATGTTTGCTGAGTATGGGATAAATTCAGATTGAAAAGTTTCTATTACACATACAAGGATGTACAGAAATACAAATTTATGACGATAATCATTATTTTAAATGTCTATCCTCTGCAATTATTTGCACAAAACAATAACCACAAATATGTTGTATATGAACCGGGTGACATTTATGATGTGTATTGAATAAATACACTGCTCATCTATTTAGGGGTGGGCCGGATAACACATGACCGCGTGACGCGTGTTGTATCCTTAAAATATATTATAAAGCATTCCCAAATCATGACATATGTGTCCTCCCATTGTTCAAACACGAACAGCATGCGTCCCTTTTAATAGCGTAGCGTAAACTATAGACAGTGTATTGCTGCTGCTTTATATTACACAGCGTCGTCTGCTGCAATCGATCAATGACCGTTGTCAATCACATTGATTAGTGATTATACTGATTATTATCAGTGCAATATATTTATATTCGAGTGTAACCATTAACATCGTTCCCACTCCCCATCCGCGTCCCATTAAATGAATTAACAAACAAACGAAGCCTTCCAAAAACAAGATGATGATTGGCTTTGGACATGCTCTTTCTTATACTACCTACTTACTTATTGCCCCCCCCCCTCTACTTAAATGCTGCACAGTGAATTGACTTTTGGATGGATTCTTTGATTTTTATTACTTTTACACCGACAAGACCTCCATTAAATTATGCGATTAAGTTCAGGTATGTTATAAAGTGGAAAAATAACATTTGCGCTCGCTTTGAATTGCGCAGCTCTGCACACAAATTGGTTTTTGTTATGTTAGTCACATCGAATTGGTTAGGACCTTGAACAAATTGCATAGATTGTTAATTAAAATTCAAAGACCACATTACAGTAAAAAAAGAAAAAGAAATAAAAGTTTGTTAAGTAAATTTTGTGTTTTATTTAAATTATATTGATTAATTTTTTTTAATTTAAGTAAACTTTTATTTCTTTATTGACGAATTTCTCGGTTGATTAATTTTGAGTTAACCTTTTGAATTATAAATTAATAGAATATTTATTTTAATAATCCAAACTCAATTTAATTAATGTGGACTTAATAAATCTAAATCAAATAAAATGTTTAATATTTGAATAAAAATAAGAATCTACTGACAAAGCAACTACAGTAAATTAACAAGCAATTCTGTTCCATAATAAAAACGGATAGCCAATAAAAAATTTTGCAAAAGGTTAAAGAAGCATAAAAAGATATCCCTTTTCAAGAGGGCGTTACCATAGTAACTTGCAATAAGTTTTATTACAACCATTTTTGCAGGAAAGATGCATAATATCAGTTAACCATTTTCTCATTTACATTTTTGTATAACGGCGATTTTGACCATAAAAAATTATCGACCTTTAACAACGCATTCTTTAAGGAGCAATAAATCCTAAACAAATCAATCAATGCGCGCGATTTTCAACATTTTACAATACAAAAAAAGTCTTGAAACAGATAAAAAAAAACCAAAAAACAAACCGCATAATTAAGTAGTATAAGAACTTTTAAGGGGGGATGAAAATTATGGCCACACAATGAAGACCGGAAATCACTTAACAATGCCATAAAGATTGTTAAATGCCAGAGACTGTGTTGTTAAACTCTCCCCCTCTTAATAAATAAGTTAATTGCTTTTAAGATTTATCGCACATCATTTACAATATACGCAGTTTTATGCCATAAGCAAGAAGAAGAAGTATGGTCCCGCGCGGCCACCCCGCTGTAACACCCAAGAGATCAAGAGGGTGTCACCACCAGAATACACTTCCGTATGGTGTGGCACTCCGTTTATTAATTGGCGAAAATGTCACAAATCCACAAACACAATGCGATTTTTAATTAAACGCTATTTTTAACGGTAATTATAATAATGCATTATTAAGGTCAATGTGGGTCGTCAGTTTTATGCGATTTGTTTAATTTACAGTTGTTGTGATTGTTATTTTATAACGGGGGTAGTATTTATTGTGAAAATAACGGCAGTATTGAATGCATTGTTGTCTAAAAATTAATGTTTTTTAATTTGTAACTAAAAAAAAAACCCAGAAGTTGTCAATTTGCAATGTAAAATGCACAATACTAAAAAAGAGATGATGTGTGTCATGTGACCAACCCTTAATCCAGCGACACCACAGTTACAAAAATAAGTTTCATGTTTGTTGTACGACAATAAAACGAAACACATCTAATACTTGTGGGTGTAATACTCGGTAACACCATTTTTATTTTATGTACACAATCGGGGATGACAAAAAAAAAATCCCCAACACAACAACGCAGCATCAAACCACCAACAAAACGCCGGAAAGGATATGGCGGCGAGTCATTGCACAACAGAAGAGACAACAAGACGGAGACAATATCATGTTATCGTATGATGTGCAAGGATTGGGGATGGATGCTAAAGGGGAGAAATACACTGGGGTGCAACTTGTGGCAATAAATAAATGTGTGATGAAATGACAATACAAATGCATTCGTTAATAACTGTGTAAAGCATCATATGGTGTGAATACAAGGTGATGATGTCCTGGTCCATTACATTATTATGTGTCACAGTTTGTTGTAAAGTTATTTAATCTAAATTGTATAATATAGGGGTTGCTATTTTTGGGGTGTTATACATATTATTATTATTATTACAAGTACTGTACGCCAAAGTTAAACTCTCTGCATAAGAAACTGAACAACCGAAATCCCCCTTACTTATACATAAAATTTGTTGTTCCGAGTTTTTGCCTCTCCTTAATTTCATCCCTTAAATGCTAATTATATAAGCATTCAATATACGTACAACTTAAATTGTGTATAATATAGTTTGCATGATTATCCGTTCACATTTACAAATCCACCCTTAACGCCTCATCCTTTTTATTTTGCAATGTTATACGCACCACGTCAATATATACTTCTGTATACACCCTGCAGCCATGATCATCGCCTCTTTTGATTTACAACCCTCCCCCTCCACAACAACTCGCTTACAAACACATTCACTTTGCACAAAAGCCCAAAAGTGGTTGGGTGCAAAAAAACATTATACCTATAATACCCACTGGCATAATATCAAAATATATAGTACCGATGGTGGGTCGATCAAATTGTGACGGCGTCTGTACTCTGTGTTGGGGAGTGGAGGATGATGAGGAGGAGGAGGATGGAAGCAATATACATCCTACGTGTAATACACACGAAAACTAACTGTCGAGGCGCATATCAGCAATATAAATTGTATGAATAAAAAAAAAGGGTGAGAACTGGAGAGGGAATAACGGGAAAAAAAAATCAATGTCTTTGATTATTATGGGTGCCAATTTCGCTCTCGCTTCGGCCTGCAAATGTGTGGCATGGCGGCAACGATGGTACAAACGTGTGTATACGGCAGCCATGGATTTGCTTTTCCCTGCTGTATATTATATTGAGTACTCAGGGTAGGTACACTACTAATATACAACACTGATGATGGGAGTGTAGTGTACCGTTGTTGTATTTAACATTTTCTGAATAACACCGTTATAGGGAAAATGCGCTGAAGCATATTACAGTTATATTTATATATAAACATATATAGGGATGATGACGACGATGCCATGATTTGTCCTGTGTGTACTGTGTACGTGCAGTAGCATTCAGCAGCCAGCAGCAGCAGTCGCCAACAGGCAACAAAATATTGCGGGGATATGCGAATATAAGTTCCCGAGTTGAAAACCCTCCCAAATGCTTTTTGTATTATAAAATCGGTATTCCCATATTGTTTGTACGGACGGTGGGTATAGATTTGCGTGCGTTTGTGTTTTCATCCCTTAAAGTTTGTACATTTGTGTGCGGATAAGTGCACCACCATGAGAGGAGCGAGCGCCGCGCCGCTTGTCGTGTACGCATATACACGAGACGGGATCGTATTTATATTATGCTTGTATATACAAGCTGTTGACGAGTTGTGACGCCGATATAGGGGTTGCATTGTGGTGGTGGCATGCTCATAAGGCGGCGACAGCGCCCCTTGTGTACACAACTGGGAAGTTATCTGATTGAGTGAAAATTTCACGAAAATTGCGGTCGTTTAGTGGTGACCGTAAAATGTTTAACAGATTTTGTGTCTTTTTTTTATTTGTATTTTCGTGAGTTGTTGTTGCTGTTTTTTTTTGTCCGTTTTCTGGATTTGGTTGGAATTGTGTAAATGAAAGGGGGAGGGGTGTTATTTGTTTCCTTGTTACAGGAAACAAAATAAAATTGGCTTAACCAATTTATTTTTGAACTGTCAGATTTAATTACATACTTTTATTGAACAGATTTTTTTTTAATTAAAAAAAATTCGACAAAGGACTTAACTCGTCAGCTAAATAATAACATATGTTGAACACAAACTTGAGACCTTTAAATACAACAAGGTTAACAAACACTATTCTCTATATACTGGTGTATTAAAATAAAATAAAAATACCACCATTAATTAAACATCCCATTGAAATAACCGACATACCATCAATTAAATTATTTAAACAACAAATTGTATTTAAATACAATGAAACACAAAAGAACGAACTAATTTGTATAGACCCGAAGAAGCTTCTGTCCAACAACTTTTAACTCAATTGAATGGAAATGTTAAATGATGACAAACTCAATTCATTAAATATGATTTTGAATAATTAAGCGCATACACTCACTCCCCAGTCTCCCCAATGGCAATGTGAGCGAGTCAAATTATTCAAACAGCATAATACATACATACAAATTCAATTCACAAGCGTACGCTTATTTTTTTTATGTACAACATGCGATGCAAGTTCATAGAAATATATTCTGCTTGTTTTTGAATTTGATTAATGTTGGAAATTTATATAATGTTTTTTAAAAAATGTATAAAGCTTGTTATCTGTGTGTATCGATCGAAATTTAAGTTTAAATGCACAGCGCGGATAGGACACAAAAAATGAGCACACACTTTTGATGTGTTGACATTTCTCAGTGTATTAAAAAGTGATATAAAAATGTGTGTATGCACGTTTAATAAATCAAAGATGTTAGAACATAAATCTTGAACGCTTTTAAAAACATTTATTTAATAGATATTAGGAAAGGCAATCTCATTCTTAGGAATGATCATTGAATAATGGAAACAAATGTTTACCGCTAAAGCAATGTTTGAGTTTAAAATGCAAGCATTTTTCATCTGAAAGAATTTTTCACAGGAAGGAAAATGCCTGGGCAATGTTTTTTGGTTCGGTTTATAAGATATGTATAATAATTTTTGGAAACCGACTCATATTTGGCCGGGGTCCTGAATAATGCATATGTATATTCATATTATGTTGCCAAAAATATTCAAAAAATATCATACCACAAGGATATGTTAATTTTGAATTGTTATCGGTATCCACAATTATATGGTACAATACAGATTTAGGAAATACATATTCATTTAAATTTAAATTGAAACAATGTCTTTTCTACGTTCTTTAAATATTAATATAATATTTCATTGACCAATCAGAGCGCCTGTCAAAAATTATCAGAATTATTTTACGAAAATGATTTGGTGTGAAAACGGGATTACTATTAATTTATTTGTAAAACAAAGTTAAAATAGTACTGAGTATATAACGGTTTTCACCGGTGGTTTTTTTTAAAATAAAGTTTATAAAGCGAATTAAGTAAAGGAATTGTAAATTTTCAAAATTCCCTCAATTAAAAATATTATGGTAAATACCTACATAATTAGTACATATTTATAATAACGGTAATTTCAGTACCATGAAAACTGCTAATAATTACGATTACCTGAGCTTCTTACTTAATGGAAAATGGTTGCAACTTAAAATGCAATTAAAAATAAAATTCAAATTAAATTATCACAACATTAGTTTAATTGTTTAAAAAGGTAGATAACTGACTGTATAAAATATAATTTAAATTTTGTAATTTATTGCACTTTAAAATGAACAAAAACGGCATTGAAATATATGTGCAAATAATTGAATGTGTGCATATATTTGATTTAAGTTAATTACACAATGGGTAAGGTATTTAAATCATTTATAACGTCCACATTTCAAATTATAAATACAATTTTTTGAAAGTGAGTTGAGACTTGAGACAGAGCGAATTCAGATTATTTAATTGAAAGATTCTATAATGGACTATTTCTTATCATTTTCATTAGGTGAATGAAATTTGGAATTTATTAAAGACGTTTTTTTAAATACAATCTGAGTTGTCTTTCAGCACTATTTAACTTGTTAAATTTTAAAACATTATAAAAAGAAATATAAGCAATTTAAAAGACACTGAAATTTGTCACACAACCTTGATAGGAAATTATTGGTTGTCTGAAAACTGTCACAAAAGAAGACCAAGGTCCAAAGCAATTAAATAACAAAAGACATGGAACAAAACGAAATGCTTACATTCAAGAATTAGCACACAACTATGTACTACTATGTAGCTTTTAGCATTAAGGGTGGTAAATTGTTTGCAACAACAATCATGTTGAGCCCTTTCAATAATAAGCAATATACATAATTGGAAACAGATGGGGTATGTGCTTTTAAGTAAGAACATGATATATGTAAAGGACGTACCCATTTACATTTATGTTGCCGCTTTATTAATTCCTTAACCAATTCAGGTAAGATGCATTTTGATGAATAATATTGCATCGGAAAATTGTTATTGGCAGGTGTGTTCGGAAATCCATATGTCTAATTGAAAGGTGATGGGCGCGCGTGTGGTTGTAGGATATAGTTACACTCTTGGCATGACTTCATAATTAATACGAAATTAGTTAAGTAAGCTTAATTGACAATAAACATAAAAAATACATTTTTAACACTCGTTCTGTGTTTATGTACGTTTTAATAAAATAATGCATATTCTTTGATTCATTTCAATTCAAATAAAGATAATGCAAATTGTGATGTCATCACTATATAAAATGATAGGAACACAAATGTTTGAAACAACCATGAATACTACATTGTTATGAAGTTGGCAAAAAATCGATAAATAAACATAATGTTATCTATGCGATCAATCGCTAAACTCATTTTCATCTTCATTAAACAGAGTGGGTATTTTGGTTAGGTCAAAAGTTGTTGATCTTGCTGACGTTTTATAATCTTCTTCATTGCAAGAACTCCTCGATATAATGAGCGCGAGTTTTCACTTAATTCTGAGCACAAAAACACACTCACACACACACACACAAACACAAAATGGATGAATTGCTATAATACAATATGCGGTGGGCCAATTTCTTCCCCTTAAATGGCTGTCATCCACTAATTAAAAGGGAGCAAAAAAAAAATGCAACAACTTTAAACTGAAATGAAATTGATGTTACATTGATATGAGATGACGTTAATTAATTGATGCGCCGTTTGACCCCAAAACATTGAAAACAAAAAGTTTAACACCGTTTAAATGTGCAGGAGCGAGGATTGCAGTGTTCAATAAATAATAATTCAATAATATGCGGATTGCGAAATCTTTAAACTGTGTGAGGAGGCCACCATCATCATCCACATAAAGTACAAGAAAAACGGCAGAAGCAGATCGCGCTCCTCACAACGCATATAATGGAAGTTTACAAGAGAAAAAAAATTGTATAATAAAATTCTGAAAACGATATAATATGCGAAAGGCAAAAAAAAAGTAATATAAAATCGCACTTACCATTTGTGTTGGATGTGTTTATCCGTGTCGGTACATGTATTAAAATGCACGTGTGTATATTATATTCCGTTGGCGCAATTGTGTGCGTATATACGCGTTTCAATGGCAGATGGGGCGTGTGTGTGTGTGTGTGCGTGTGTGCCCGCGTTGATAGAGCACTCCCTATTGTGTGTCGTCGTCGTCGCACAGCGCTCCTTCACAATCGTGCACATACATGTACGTACAATGTATGTAGTATATTATATATGAATCGTACAAATATAATTTATCCGAATAAGCAATGGTACTGCGAACAAATTCACCAATTATAAAATGCACTTTTTTCACTGTTTTCAATCACTTCAATGGCATTCCACCAATCACAAGTTATTCACGGATTGTTTATGAACACTTTGTGCCTAATTATAACAGTTAATTGGCAATTAAATCATAATTAAATTCACTGAAACACGGAGACACTTTGCCACACTCAATTCACCAAATCTAAACAGAGGCGGCCATCTTTGTTTGAGAATGCGATGCCAAATCGGTGTGAAGTTGGCCGCAATGTGCGTTCCAGTGTGTTGTTTTCGATAAGTTTTGACAGCGGTGCCATGGCGTGCGTTTGTCAATGTACGCGTATAATGGAAATTGACATAATTGTGTTTTTTTGCAGTTATAAAATGAAACATTTTTTTGTATATTATTTTATTTAATATTATTTTAACAATTGAAAGGTCGATAATATAATTTTTTAATAAAAGAAATTTTATAATAAAATTGCGAGAAATTCTTTTAATAAATTTAAGCCATTTATTTTAAGTGTTTAAATTTTATTTTGAAATTAAATTCTAATTAAAAATTAAATTCATTTTGTTTAATTAATTAACAATAATTTTTGTTTAATTAATGCTTAACATTTAAAATTTGCAGCAGCCGTACACAGCTTAAGCTTTTTATTAAAAAGCATTGATGGTTGGCATTGGTAAATTAGTCCACTTAACGCTCCACCGAATTTGACACATTTTATATAACTGAAATTAAAAAAGAATAATTAAAAAATAAATAAATCAATTTAAAAGAGTTTAATCTCTAAAAAAATAGGAAATTTTATATATAAAAAGTTACAGAATTTATGTTTTTTTATCACCAAAAACCGTTCGTATTTTTAAAAAAAAGTGTGACTTAAATTCGATTTTACAATTTTAATTTAAAAATTAATAATAATAAATAATGAAATTAATTTTACCCTTTGCAAGTTGTGTCTGAAGGAATGGGAATGTTTCCAGCACCACCCTGAGCTTTGCAAATATCTGTAGGAGTGCTACTTGCAGTAGTCGCAGTGGAAGTACTTGTAACGGTTGTTTCAACCGTTGGAGTTATCGTTGTAGCTGACGTTATTGTTGATGGTTTGACAGTTGTTGTTTGTGTTGTTATTGTTGTTTCTGTCGTTACAGTAGTTGGGGTTGTACTTGTTTCTGGATCAGGACAAGTCGGGTTCTGAAAAAAAAAAATTAACCAAAAACATAAATTACCAACTATTAAAAAAAAATTAAAATGTTTGTGTTTTTTTTATGATTATTTTTATTACACAACTTACCAAATCACAAAAATTCCCAGTTAAACTGCAATAACTATTCACTGGGCAGCTGACGAAAACATCTGTTGGCACATTTTTGCCAACAATAAGCTGTAATGCTGTCGAATTGACACATTTATAAACTCCATTGACCACAGAATTACAGTCGCAACTTGGTACTAGTTCAGGATCATTGGTGCACACCACCAGACTGTCGCCAGTGCAAAATTTTCCGGAAGGACATGTGAAAATTGTGTCGCGGACAAGATCGTTAATGCAGATGCGGAACTGGGTACGACTCACGCATGTGGCAAGAGACAACGTGCCGCATTGACCACATGCGCCGAAAGCCGTTGAAATTGAAATTAACATTGTGAGTGCGATGCAATGTGATAACGTTTTGGAAAACATTTTTGAATTTTGGGTGTATTCTTTGGATGATGTTCAAGATGCAACTAAAGAAATTTTTTTATTTTTGATTCTCATTATGAGTTTGAAGATTAATTAATTGTAATCTTATCATAAAGTGGCTATAATTTAAAAAGTTGCTCAACACAAAATAAATTGGAGTAGGTGACGGTTTTTGGTGATGAAATGTTGAAAGTACGAGTATTTCAATTTTATGATTTTGAAGTTAGCGGCTGAGTTCCCTGCTAATGAAATGTGTTTGACTAAGAATAATAATTGATAAGCTCAGATGGAAAATGCACTCGTAGTTAGATCTACTTTCTAGACTTATTATTTATTAGTTTGTTTCATTCAATTTTGACCCACAATTTTTAAAATGTATTCCAAAGCTGCAGTCATAAGGTATTTCATTTGAATCTCTCATTAACGCAGTCCCTCATTAAAACTCCTTAATTTAAAAAGGTTCCTTAAATCCGCTTGGATTATCCCCATCATTCTGATAATCATCCAACTACTGCAAGCCACAAACAGCCAGTGTTCCGTATGTGGGACAACCTCTTCAGTGGCATGCATAAACTCCACGTCATTCTACATGTGCCCCAGTGGATCTGTTCCAGATGTCACCCAAGTGCTTACCTGCGCCACCGGAACCAGCTGTGTGGATACGGCCGCAATTTGTGCAGCTGCAACGACAGGAGTCGCTGCCGCTTGTGACTGTGGCGCATGTGACGCTGCATTGCGGTTCGCGTGCATCAATTCAACGTCTTACTCACTGTGTCTGGGAACATCCACGCCAAGCACGTCTTTAATTGGCCATTGCGCTACTGGAACTTATTGCAACATTTTATCGACAATTGGATTTTGCGGAACTGTGACATTTACATTGTGACATTGAGTTGTTGTTATATTTATTTATATTTTCATTTTTATATAGGCACCCACCTGCAGTATTGCAACCGTTCCAACGTTTCCAACAAATGCAACTGGGTGGTGTAATTTTTACGGAGACTTTGTGGGTAATTTTCCAGTCTTAACCGATGGAACATGCAAAACGTGGGTTTCATCGCATTTTTTAAATGTGTTTAATATTTATTCAGTAATTATGTTTTAATTATTAGATACGTAAAGTGTACACCGTTATCTACAGGCCGTTTAGTTTACACTTGTGTGGGACAGACTGTTTTTAATCCAACTACATTGTTGTGTGTTGCACCAGAAAGTTTTGATTGTGCTCTGGCTTTAAGTAACTTTAGACTTTAATTATTTATTTAGACTTTTATTATTAAAATGTTAAACTATTTGTAAAATATTTCACTTTTGACCTTTAAATGTTTACAAAATAACCATAAAATAATCCCTAAAAATATTTGGAAAATGAGGGCTTTGTGAAAAATAATATAGACCTTGATAGTTTTTATTGAAAATATATAAATATGTTTTAAAATTATTCAATATAAACCAAATAATTATTTTACTTTGTTCAAGGTCATGTGATTATAATCACGGCAATAACTGTCCCACCTTTAGTTCTAATAAGTTATTATTATTTCCATTATTGACTTATTAAGAAGTTTTTGATCAACATTTCCATTTTTTGTAAAATATTTGAAAGGTTTAAATCCAAGGTTGTGTGTTTACATTTCAGAAACCGTCGGACATTCGGACCGATTTGGATGAAATTTTGACATAGTAATTAAAATAGTTTATGACTAATATAAAAAAAATTTATTTCAAGGTCACATCTCTGAAAGTCAAGTTAAGGTGAAAAGAAACACAAATTTGCCAAACATTTCAAGGTCAAAATATAAAATTTCAAGATCACATTATTGATATCTGAGAAAATTTTTTTTTCACATTATTATAGTACCAAAAGAAAAACAAAACTTGCTGAACATTTCAAGGTTAAAATTTTAAAATTCAAGGCTTTATTTTTATAATGAAAGTATGTAATTCAAAAACGGGTTGTTTAAGGGTAATATGATGTTCTACATTATTGCTTTTATCGATAAAAATACCAATTTTGGAAAAAACATTTTAAGGTCAAAATTCAGAAATTTCAAGGTCACATTTTTCATATCTTTAAATGTTAAAATGTTAAATGTAATGTAGTTAAGCAACAGTCGTATATAAATTCACACCTCGCTCTTCCTGCGATGTAGTTTTTTTTTTTTTGTTGCATTACTTCTGCTTTGTCGGAATTGTTTTATTTATTTTTTGGTGTCTTTGTGAGTTTGCAAATTATGAAAGAATTAAGACCAACATTTAAAGGAATGTTTTTTTCCTAACTCACGCCACAAGTGTGAATCTTATCTGTTCTTCTTGCAAAAACAATTTGTTTAAATTACTTTTTATTACATATTGTTTTTAATGATTATCAATGTGCTTTTGTCATTAAGTTTAACGCTTATATTACGTTTTACATAAACTCATTTCTCGTTTTTTATCTAGGGACGAGAAAAGTGTTGATGTTTTATTGAAAAAACAGCATTTATAATTGGTGTTAGGAAGCCTTAAATAAAAGCAAAGTTGTAAGAATTAGTATGTGACCTTCTTCATAATATTTGGTATATAAATTAGTTTTTTCCTCTTCTTCCCTTAATTAACTAGGTACTAATATAATTGTATTTAGTGATAGCATTTATTTCGCAAACAAAGCGAATTTCTGAGAAAGGTATATTGTTTAATTTTGAGTATATTTGTTTTTATTTTATGGGCCTTAAAAAAATGATAAGACGTTTGAAAAGTTATAAAATCTCAACTATAAAAACAGAATTTGCATATGTGAATCTGTATTCAGTGTCAAGAGCTCAAGTGGATAGGATCTTCATCATGATTAACCTAAAACAGGTAAATTTAAAAATACAAATTCATGAAAATCATTAATTAAGACACAACAAAAATTAGATTGTATTTGGCTTGATTGTCGTCCTGTCGTGTGCAATATTCGAAGCAGAAAGCTCATGCGGAACATGTGGATCCATCTCATCGGTAGCCTGCATCAACAGCACACATTTCTACTTTTGTCCATCTGGCGTCATAAACACCACCAAATTGAATGAGTGCCCCATCGGAACGTCGTGCACAAACACAAATGCAGTTTGTGAAAGTCGTCCCGCAGAACTGGGATGCCAATTTTGTCAGGAATGTGAGGGAACAAGAAAGTTTGCGTGCCTTAATGAAACATCATTTGCACTGTGCTTGGGAACGACCACACCAAATACAACTTTGACTGGTTCGTGTGGCAATGGAACATATTGTGACTCAGCTTCATCGACATTCTGTAGCACGGTGGGTTAAGGAATTATTTTTTTAAATAACTTTTAAGTTAAACATTCATTAATTGTGTTGTTTAAATTTTTACAAATAGAAAAGGGACTCTGTTTGCGGAGTGGAAAACCAAGCATACAATAATACCACAAGTTTTACACCAACCGTTTGGTGTAACATCTTTAATAAAATTGGGCTTTTCGATTATATTCCTAATACAGCGTGTAGGCAGTAAGTTGAATTATTTGTTTTTTTTTAATAGTTTCTGATTTGGGATTTCACTGAAACATTTTTTTAAATTTCAGATACGTAAACTGCTACAGGAGTACTCTTGGTGTAATCATCGGTACGACGAACACGTGCTCAGGGTTGTATGTTTTTAATCCTAATACTAAACAATGTGTGAATCCAACTACATACACGTGCCAAAGAATATAGGAATAGACTTATTTCACGTTTACGTGCAGCTTATTGGTGTAAAGTGAATTTTTTATGAGTTTTCACCTGGATCTGGATCATAATAGATCGACCATAACGCTTTTAGTAAATAAATGTTGAAACTGTATTGTTTTTTAATATTCTTTGTTTTATTTCTGATTTTTTTTAGTTCTGATGAGTAACGCAATTAATTATTAATAATTTTTAATTTCAAATTGTTTTATGGTAAATTAAGGAAACGTGTTCTCATCACAATGATGATTATAAGAATGTTTGTTGTAATTTGTTCAAACTTAAATACATCTATTTTAAGTAAACCTTATTTAGTGAAACCAAAAAAATTGACATAATTCATATATTTTATGTATATCTAAGAATCATCTGTCAACCTTGCTGCAATAAAATAATTTTGAGGTAGAAACGTCAATTTTCAGAGTTCAAACAAATTGGTGGCGCATGCCGCATTAACTTAAGAATTTAAATTCATAAATTAACGCATGCTGTGTTTTTAAACTAAAATAAAACGTATATTGTAAAGTTTAAATCAGCATTCTTTAAGTAACACCCACTGAATTAAGTTGTTAAATCGTTAAGTAAATAGTTATCAAATTGCACACCATGTCTGAACCGGAAGCATCAACATCAAAGGCGACAGAACCAACAGTACCACTCGCAGCTGATCCCAACCATGACTTTTGCGATAGCCCCATTTGCCTGATTGTGTTGGGAATGGCTGGCGCCGGCAAGACGACATTTGTCAAGAAGTTGACACAGTACAGAAACTCGCAACATAATCCCTATGTCATTAATTTGGATCCAGCGTGCATGGAAATTCCATATCATGCTAACATTGGTATTTAAAATAAATCTCTAATTGGTCTGATTGAGGCTTGTAAATATTCAAACATAATTTAAATAATAATTCCAAATGTATTTGTCAAGACATTCGAGACACAGTTAACTACAAGCAAGTGATGAAACACTTTAATTTGGGACCCAATGGTGGCATAGTAACTGCTTTAAATTTATTCTCCACCAAATTTGAATCTGTTGTTAAGCTGGTGAAGAAAGCAGGGGAGACCCATAAATATTGCATCATTGATACACCTGGTAGGATGATTTTTAATTTATTTTAATCTATATATGATCAAGATATTCCCCCTTATAATTTCAGGCCAAATTGAAGTATTCACATGGTCTGCATCTGGCAAGATAATCACAGAATCGTTGGCCACCTCATTTCCAACTATTGTCGTCTACGTCATGGATGTAGTACGCTCCACACGTCCTGCCACATTCATGTCCAACATGTTGTACGCTTGCTCCATCCTTTATAACGCAAGATTGCCTTTTATTGTGGCCATGAATAAGGTGGGTGCATTTCTTAAATTACATTTTTTTCAATTTGCTTAATTTTTAAATGAATTAGATTGATGTTCAAGACCATGATTTTGCTATGGAATGGATGACAGATTTTGAGGCATTCCAAGAAGCATTGGAAAAGGAGAACACGTACATAAACAGCTTAACAAGATCCATGTCATTGACGTTGGATGAATTTTATAAAGATTTAAATTGTTGTGGTGTAAGTGCTACCACTGGCATTGGGATGAATGATTTCTTTGAGTTGGTTGCCAAGGCTGTTGGGGAATATGAAAGGTTCTTAAATTCTCTATTTTTATTCAGTATTTTGCTATAAACTTGGAGTTCTATTCAAAATTTATTTCCGTTTCTAACATTTTATTTATTGAAATTAAAATATAAAACAATTCATTAAATCCTTTTTTTTTTAGTGACTTTAAAACGGAATTTATAAAATTGCGCAAAGAAAAACAAGAGGAAAACACAAAGAAAGCTGAAGAAATCCTTGCAAACATTAAAGAACACGGTCCTGCTGATTCAGAAATTCCGATGCAACCATTAATCACACACGGATCAAGTGGTCGAGAATTTGCTGATTTGTACTTGCGACATCCATGCAATGAAAGCTCAGAGGACGAGGAGGGTGTCGAAAATGAAGCTGAAGTGGCTAATGCTAATGATGAAAATGAGGATGAAAATTTTGCGCAATTTGTAACTAAACGAAAAGAAACAATGAATGAGAAAGGAAGTAAACAATAAAGTCTAGGAAAATACCTACTCCTATTGGTGGTACATATTTTCTTAATAAAATGTAATTTGTTTTTTAATTTAACCTTTTAAATTTATTTTTAAAGGATTAACAATTTTTTATAACAAATTTTAAATTTGTTAAAGGCAATTATAAATGTCACTCAAAAGGATTATAATAAGTACATATATTATATTAGTAAATGCAATTGCTTATAGTTCGTAACCATGTCCTTCTCTGACATCCGGTAAATAACATGACGGTGTCTAAATTCAAAAATATAATGGAAATAATTAATAAATTCACGCTACAAAAAAAAACACTAGAAACCATCAATCTTACCTTACTACAAAAGGATTCAGACCTCACATCACAAAACATCCCACTGGCACATTCCCCAACAATGCGGTCATCCTCTGCACCACACAAAACGTACGCTGTTGCATTAAGACAAGAAAATTTCATTGATCCGCTACAACTGCTGCACTCGCACCCCATCCTTTCGGGATATTCCTCACAAACTGTTGGACTGTCCGTGCACGTGGTTCCATGCGGGCATACGTGCACTGTGGTTGGATCCACTTTTCCTGATGGACAGAAATAGAACTCTGTTGCACTGAGACATGCCACTGATGATTGGCTGCCACATTTGCCACAATTGGAGTTCGCGGTGGTGATTAATGGGAATAGAAGGAGAAGGAGGGTGGCTAATAATTTGAACTGTTGGGGGGATTTTTATTAATTCTATAAATTAATTTATTTTATTTAAAATTTACCTCAACCATTATTACAAGCGCTTTAATGAAACTGGAAATGAATGTGTTTTTGAATACTGAGAATTGTCGGCTTTATAATTATTAAGCTTCTTATCTTAATTCTTATCTTAATTATGTTTAATGAGACAATCGCATTGAATAATTATGAGGTTTTTGAGGTAGCTGTTTGTTTCATATTTGGATAAAATCTGTATTAAAATCATTTCAACAAATTTATTTCTAGAGATATTTAAAATAATAGACTTAACAGTTAAGTTTTAAGTCCACTATATTTCTAAGAAAAAGTTAATTACACAATGTTTTTAATTACTCAAATTTAATTTATTTCTTGAATAAAAATAAATTTTAAAAATGTTGGCGGTTCAAATAAAATTCCAATTAAATCTTTGGACACTTATACTCAGAAGTAGGCACACAAATTCGTCTCAAAGGATTATACAATCTTCCAGATGGACACGTATTTAACTTCCCAATAATTGTGTTGGAAGAAACAGAGCAGGAGACATATCTGAGAAATAAATTTAAAATTTAATTTAATCAGCTTCAAGAAAAAAAATGTTTAAAAATCTAAAACATCTTACTGAGTGCAGTTCCTATTAATGCTGTATTGAAAGTTGCCAACCACCTTAATTGCAGTGCACCACGCACTTACTGAAATTATAGTTGATTCATAAGAAAAGTAATTGCACGTTGATTCCTTTCGCTGTAAAACCAATTAAAATAATTTATTTAATAATTTTCAATTCATTATTTTCAATTAAAACTATTAAAATTGTTTTTAAAATATAAAAAAAGTCCTTAAAATCATGTCACTCATTACCAAACTACAAAATACATCCGAAGACATATCGCAGTAACTTCCTGCACCACAGCTTCCAATTAAAGATGTGCTGGGAGTGGTCGTTCCCAAGCACAGCGCAAAAGAAGTTGCATTGAGGCACGCAAACTTTCTTGATCCTTCACACGCCTGGCAATTCTGACACGCCAGCGCTACTGGTCGTCTTTCACAAACTGCATTTGTGTTTGTGCACGACGTTCCAATGGGGCACTCATGCAATCTGGTGGTGTTTATGACGCCAGATGGACAGAAGTAGAAGTGGGTGGTGTTGATGCAGGCTACCGATGAGATGGATCCGCATGTTCCGCATGAGCATTCCACGTCCGTTACAGTGAATGCGATTAGAAGGCAGATAATGGTGAATTTCTAGGATTTTCGGGGAAAATAATATTTTTAAATAAAATTTAATAAATAATAATTAGTCGACTTACAATTAACTGAAACATTTTGATTCAGGGGGAAAGATTGAATCAACTTGAAAAACTTCTTGCAAAATGAAGTCATTATTTTTTCGTTGCACCTTTTTATGCAATTTGCAATTTATCATATCTAACAAATTTAATCATGTTATCAATATTTTATTTGTTAAAATAATTCTTTTGTAAAGGTACTTGTGACAATATCTTTACTTTGCTGATAAAAGTGGATTAATATATGTGGATATTTACATTTTATTAAATGCATGATGATGAATACATAATAAGAAATTAAAAAATTTATTAGAGTGACGATGTTTGATGTTTTCACTTACCTACTGCTCTCAAATAGCTTGTCAAGGAAATTTCTGAAATTTTTCATTGTAGTAGTATTTTGAATCAAATTAAGTCATGAAGTCACACTCGTCCCTCGATTTGCACGTCAAATACGAATCACTCAAAGTTGTTCAAATTCCTGTAAAACGAAAACCAAACTAACAAAACTTTATCACCAGGAGATGAGATCGAGGTGTGAATTTACGCTCGGTACAAAATACATTGTAGGCCGAGGTCTGAAGTTGAAATGTTCTGTGACGTTTTTCCTTTTTTTATAGAAGATATAATAATCATGGAGGAAGATACATTTAAAAAATAGTGGACCTTGAATTTTTTTTTTTGGCATTTACATAGAAGATGATATCAAGTCGCGCTTTCGTCCCACCAAATTATCTGCATTAAGTCAGAATGAATGGCTTAACGAAAGCTGTCTTTGCGTGTAGAAGCAAATAATCCAGGCAGCCTTATCTCAGATGGAAGGCGTCTCATAACTGGAGCAAACTTTTTTTGTCAGGAAAAGACCCGGACCTCAATCAAAAAATGTTTTGAAATGAATTTGAATAAAAATGATAAAGGATGAAAATTCGAACTACAGTTTTTATGTATTGCGAGTCTTCATTCTTTATTATTAAATTCAAAATAGCTGGGAATTCTTCTTTAATTTCTGTAAAATTATTTAGATATTCGAATACCGCGTAAATCAAGGGATTTGTGTACTTTATTATTGATCTTTAATTAGTATTCTGGAGTAAGTACGAAGAAATCGATTTAAATTAAAATTACATAAATAAAATGAAAAAAAATGAATCCTTAAAATCGAATTTATTCTCCCTAAAACTAATTATTTAAAAAAAAACATTGAATATCAAATTATTTAATTTTAAGGATCAATTCGGACATGTATATCCAGACGCGGCGACACAAACTCGAGTTTTCTGATTGAAGACTGTTGATCCGACGCAAGTGTAAGTGCCTCCACTTAAAACGCTGCCTCTTATCGTGCATTTAACATAACTGAAAAGAAAGATGGATTTAATTTTATAGAACTTCAAAACACTATTACATTCAATACTTTTTGCAAGTGGTATCAGTGGTGATTCCATAATTTCCAACAGCCCCATAATAAGCACACCAACCATCAGGCGTGGTTGGAAGTGGTGCCGCCGTTGTTGTGGTCGTTGTTGAAGACGGCCAGATGTAACAAGTTGAAGTCTATTAAATTGATTTCCAATTATTAAATAAAATTAAATTAAATAAAAAAACACTTCAACCCACTGAACTACAGTAAGATCCTGAAGTAATGTCACAATATGTTCCAGAGGCACAATTTCCAAACAACGTTGTGCTGGGAGTGGTTGTTCCCAAGCACAGAGCATAAGACGTTGAGTTGACACACGCAAATTTCATTGTGGTGCTGCAAACATTGCACGGGCACTCGGTTGTGGCTGGTGTTGCTTCACACACTGTGTTCGTGTTGGAGCAGAATGTTCCCGCTGGGCATGTTGATAGGGATGTGGTATCAATTGTACCACCTGGACAGTAGTAATACTGAGTGTTGCTGACGCACGCTACAAATGATATGGAGCCACACACGCCACATGCACTTTCTGTGGTTGGGATTAGGCAGCTGGTGAGAAGCACAAGAGCTGACACAACCTATTTAATTTAATTAAATTGGATTATTTCCTCAATTTCTTCGAACATAATTAATTCATTGCATTTCATTTCACTTAATTACTCACTTTGAACAGAACTTTCATTGTAACTTTAAATTTAAATTTAATGTATTATTAACTAATTTAAATATTGATGTTTAATACATTTAAGAAAAAACTTATTTTAAAAATATTGCAACTATAACAAATTTGAGCTGTCCTCTTTGTTTCAAAATCTATTGAAATCTTGCTCACTTTTGTTTTGATCACAATCTTTTTATACAAAAATTGTAATCTAATCTTTTTTGGGGTGTTTAATTTAGTCAAAAAGAATTGCTTGTAAATATTTTGAATTACCGCGTTTTAATTTACATTTGTTTCGTAATGACCATGCTCATCGTGAGAGCATTTTTCTTGTCAAATCTCAACAAGGCTATCTTCATTATAGGAAGCTTTTCAACCTTGGTGGCTTACGTTCTCCGTAATCAAGAGAAGACGTGATCGTGATAAAAACTAATTTCTTTTTTGATTTATTATTTAGATAGTACATCGCAAGTGGCAAAGCATTAAGCGACACAACTCAACACACTCTGTAGTCGAGGTTATCCAGGCTTTCAAGACACAAACCAAAAAAAAGCTTCTTTAAAATAATTTTTTTTCGGAAATAACATTTTTTGACCTTGAAATTTTAGTTTTTAGCTGTTCATTATAAATCTACATCGCAGGTAGAGCGGGATGATAATTTACTTACGACTGTTGCTTAATTCCAGTTTAATAAAGTTTTTCTGAGATGAAAAATGTGACCTTGAAATCTCTGAATTTTTACCTTTGTTTTGAGATTAGCAATAATGTAGATCATCACAGTACTCCAAAACAAATAGTTCTTGAATTACATTTTTTCGTTGTAAAAATATGGACTTGAGTCTTCAAATTTTGACCTTGAAATGTTCAGCAAGTTTTCTTATCTTATTTAATCCTACAATAATGTGAAAAATTCAAAAATATCTAAGGTTTCTGAGATATAAATAATTCGACCTTGAATTTTTCGATTTTGACATTGAAATGTATAATGTGAAAGAAAATTTTATAAATTAACTAACGTTTAGGAGACATAAAAATTTTGACCTTGAATTCTTCGATTTCGACAAATGAAATGTTCTGCAAAATTATTATTTAAGGATTAATAATTATTTTCAAGGAGAATGTGTTTTGTTTGTGAGAAAAAATGTGTTTTTTCTTTGTCACCCCCTCTTTTACCCTTTTCATACTTTTCGAGTAAAAAGAAAAGTAAAAAAGGCGTCTGAAAAGGCTTTCCTTGTCAGATAATCAGATTTAATCATACAATTAATACTTAAATGGCACGTTAAGACTAAAAAAACTCTTAAATAAAACACACTTAATTTTTTTTAATGTTTAGTTTTGAAAAATTCAATATTTATGGCGATTTAAAATTACATAAAAATTATAAAAAACACATTTTGATTATTTCCTAGAATTTCTTAATAATTTTGTCAAGTTATAGATACTTGCCTTTCGCTTGAATTCCCTAAATAAAAAAAGGGTTGATAAAATTGTTATAGTTACTTTTCCCTGATTCAACATTAATTATTTTTTTAAATGAGACTAAAATAAATAAAAAAAAAAACATTACAACAATTATTTTCCAAAACATACATATTTTTATTAATTCACAAACTTAAAGTTTTGTATTTTCTCAATAATTATCATTTAATTACAAAACAAAAAGAGCTATTTTGGCTGCCATTTTTTTCATACATATTTCAAATAAATATTTTTTCCAAGCTGTTACACATTATTGTAATATTATTAAATTTATTACAAATATGCCTACTATATCCTTATGAAAGCCCATCAAAAGGCACCTACAAATTACATTCAAATAAATACAAGTATAATAATATGTAATAAATGTTTTAACACAGAAAATTTAATTTTAACCGGCGCCTGTTGCAGTGTTAAAACGGCCGAGTGTTTCAATTAAATAAACTATAAATAAATTTCGTTGCGTTTGTTCAATGCATATTACAGTTTTATGCGTTTTAGCCCAAATTAAGAATTATTTAACATAATTAATGTGTGTGTGTGTAGAAATGAATTGATTTAAATTGCATATTCATTTGTTTGTGTTTTTTTTTTAAAGTAATGTAATACAATCAATAAAAATAGACAAAAAGTATGTAACTTTGCACAAGTTTAACATATTAAATGATCAACTAAATTCTAACAGTGAATGATTACATTAATTAAACTAAATACAAACTATTACAATTACGTACAATAGATAAAAAGGGATAGGAAGAATATATTTTAATGGTTAATTAATTTAAAGAACAATAATAATTGTGTTTTAAACGTTTTCAACAAAATTGATAAATTTGATGTCTGTTTCTGTGTTTTAATGTTTATGTGGTGTTTTTTTGATGTGTTTTTGTGTGCTTAATTAACAATATTTCTTTAAGACATGAACATATATAGTACGTTAATAAATTTTACCTCATTTAACTAGATAGTAATTAAATATGTGTTTTTGTTTTAATTTGTTTATGTATTTTTCGCCTTACAATTTTATATTTAAATATTTTTAATGAATACTTGTAATAAATAATTTCGTACAACGCTCTGACTTCTGATGTGTGGATTTAGTTTTGATAGTAAAATTGGAAAGTCATTGAATGAGTTTAATTTATCATATCGAAAACAAAAAACATTTAACTAAAAAATTGGAAAAACAATTGTTTTTTAAAGTAATAATAATATTTATTAAATTTTCATTATTATTCATTGTTAAAGATTAATTCAATTGTGTTGTGCACATAAGTCAGCATAATCTCGCAATTTAATATCTTTATTCAAAATTTGGTTCTAATTTAATTAACTAAGATTATTTTGTGTGGTTAAATATGGCTTTTCAAGATAAATTGGCCAAAGTAAAAAAGGTACAGAAAGTTTTCTTTAGTACTAAAGCGTTTGTGAAGTCCCAAACTCAATATTATTTATACATTTTATCATTTAAATATTTTTCGTATAAGAAGCAACAATTTATTGTCCATTATGAATAACACGTATTTTAGATTTTAATCTCTTTATTTTTAATTATTCAGTTGCCAGCCTTTTAAATTCATCATCAATCATGTAATAATAAAAACAAAATAATTTGGACATTGGTAAATTGAAATAAATTTATTTAATTTATACTTTTTGGTTAAATTTAAGGTTTTACATAAATTAATTAATCCAATATCAACAAAATACTGAGTTCAGGTCTCCCCATACTGATATGATAATCGTGGACATTAATTAAATATTCGCCATGAAATTCAACATTTAAGCTATGTCATATTTTAATTATTAGAACAAAATTTACCTAAATAATTGTCAATTTACCCATCAATTATAAAAGGCAACAAAAACATATATTTTTATTAATTTGGTAAATTTTTTTTAAAGACACAATTTGAAGAACGATTTAAATGCTATCCGAACGATGTAACAACAAAAAATTTGGGGCCCAAACTGTATGAGTTGTGACCAAATATTATTATTTACTTTACAAATTTTTGAATAAATGTTTACAAATGAATTAATTTATACAAATCAAGACACATCTCCTTGGATTCCATTTTTTTTATCGTTTCCAAAAAAATCATCACACCCAAAATTATTAAGTATTTATTTTTAAATTCATAAGACCAATTTCAAATCACGCAAAACTCTCTTTAAATTAACTACAAAAGTGAAATAAGAATTATTTTATGGACGTACTGAATGGTTACATATTAATAATGCCTTATTTTATTTTAATTTAATGTGTTTTGGTAGAAAAAGGTTTGATTTCTTGTTTACGTTCCTCGTAAGTGTGTAAATGTGTAGTCCTATCATTTTACAATAGTTATCTATCTACGAAAAAAAAGGACAAACAATACAATCATTTTTTTAAAAAGTTTTCACAATACATAATAATTGCTGGACGACGAAAATCAACATTTAATATTAAAAACAAATAAAAGAGTAATATTTATGGTTGCAAGTATACAATACAACAACTATATTTAAAATAGTGGTAATAAAATAGTAGTTAATGAATAAAAAGGATCGTTCGCTGTGGGGCATTATTAACAAAAATGAAAAGACTAAAAATACATAAAACATTATTGTCCGATAAAATCATCATCAAATCAAAGACAAACAAAATTGCAAATAAATATAATTAATTTAAATTTTTTAAATACAAAGACATTTCAAGTATTGTCAGTTTAAATGAGGACACAAAAAAATACAGGAAAAAAAACATTATGCAAAAAACCAGCAGCGAACGATTTAACAAAGTGATTTTTCCATCTTAATTTATTTTTTACGCGCGTTATCTTTTCATTATTTTAGATTTGTAATCATATGCAGTAACGTCTAATATATAAATTAATTTTTTTTGTTTAGTTGTTGTTGGTTGTGTAATTATAATAATAATAATAATCGTAAAATAATAATAATAATAATAATATATACACTTTAACACAAATCCTAACAAATTCATTTCATTATTTTAAAGTAGCGAAGTCCGTTTCTTCCGCTCGTCGACATTATTCCTTGTTTTATTGTTTAAATTTTCTTTTCATTTTAACATTCAAATCGATTTATTATTCGTTTAGGAAGGATTAGCAAAAGAAAAGTATAAGAATCAAATTGTTTTAGTCATGTTGAAACACACAAAACCTCCCTCCCCCCCCAATGGTGGTGGGCGGTGGCAGCACGACACATATTATTTGCTCAACTTGCTGATGACTCGAATGAGGGCGCCATTTTCGTCTTTTAGTCGCTGATTTTCCGTGCGGAGGGCGTCAAGTTGCTGCAAATTGATGTGAGAAAAAGATCATTAGTATAAAGTTTCGTTATTGGCATTTCAATGTAATTACAAATAATAACAATAAATAGTACAGCGACACAACGGATTTAAAAGAACATGTGTTTTAAAATTGCTTAATCAAATTTTAATTATTATGCTAACTTAAAATTAGTTTTTGGTACGTAAAAACTCATCGCTTTTTGATTCCTAATTTGTAATATGTATTCTAATTAAATATTGTTAATAATAAATTATCTTGAGTAATATTTAGATTAAATTATCACAATATTTTCATCATTTATGCTTACAATGAACTGAAGCACTTAAATCCATTGTGTCGTTTACCAGCATAAAACAATAACACAAAATTTCAAAAGCAAACTATTTAATAGTGTTATACAAGTTAATTTGAACTCAATAATTATTATTATACTCGTAGTTATGTGCAACCAACTCTCTCCATTTTTTTTTTTCATAAAAATAAGCGTGTGAATAATTTAATTTAATTTGTAAAGCCTTTAAATTTATTCAAATTAATAGGTTTTAGGATTTTTTTGACTTAACTTTTTGTTGTTTAAGCTTATTTCTCTATAAACAAAGCCTTTACAATATATTCCTTAACTTTAAAATGATTAGTTCAATATTGTTAAATTGTAAACTAAGGAAATTTCTATTATTTTAAGTTATTTTAAGTTAAATGAGTGTAAATTGTAATTTATTATTAACGAAATGACAAATATTGCGTTGTTTAAGACATCTATATTTGACTTCAATGTTATACATTAAGTCTGGGGACAAATTTTGAATGATTATCAATTGCAACTCATCATTTTTAAGTCGTCAACGTGAAATCATGTAAGCTGCAACACAAATAAAAAACATTTTTTGTTGCACTTGGGGCAATATTAAAAATACTTTTAATTATAAAAACGTCATTCTGTTATGTCTTGTCTTAACAATTTTTTTGTAAATTTTGCTTAATATAAACAAGACTGTAAAAATTACTTGTTAATCCAAATTTTGTTTTCGAAACTTGCTTAATTAATTTACCAGTGTCATCGAGAATGTGCCCTTAATAGTTAATTTTTAAATTTTAAAGTCTTTTGAGTTATAATCACAACTTAAATAATATCAATCGAATAACACAAAATACGCAAACACTAACTACTAACGAAATTGAAACGTTAAAAAAAGATAACTAATTTGAATATTTAAAAATAGTCAATGATTTTAACGATAAGCAGTCAAAGAGAGTTGGCTGCAAATTACTGCATAAAAACCGCTTTGTAAACCAATTTAAATTATTACACAGCATAACAAACAATAAAACACTTATAAATTATTCATAAACCAGCAATAATAATTAAATATTATACAAAAGGATTTATACTTTATATTATGTTAGAGAGACTAAAATATTTACACATGACTTAAAAATGAATTATGTAACACCTTAGTTGCACACATTTTCCATTTTAGAAAATTTTTCAAACAAATAAAACCAGAAATAAATTTGATTCATCAAAGAAATTTCTTTTCAACACGAAAAACAACAAGATGTGAAAAAAGGGTAAACTATTTTGTAGCCAAAATTAACAAAAAAAAAAAAGAAGGATTTATGAAAACCCATTGCTGAAATGGTGGAGTGAGCAAACAAATAAATTGAATCATTCAATTTTAAAAGTATATTATTGATAGGAAATGCAAAATGGATGGACACAGAAAAACAACAGAGTGCAAGAAGCATATTAAGGATGTCGGAAGCTTAACTTTAAAAAAATTTGTTTTGGAAATAATAAGAAAAAGCGCCAATTTTCACAAGAAAAATGTATCTATGTTTCTTGCAACAACAAATAAAAAATGAGGATAAATCCAAAACACACGGGTGTCTCTAATTCAGCAAAAATTAGAGCAAAAAAAAATTAAATCAATGTAAATTTAAATGTTTTAATGAATTTTCAAAACAAAAAAAAAAAACCCAAAATTAAAATCATCAATCAAATCACAATTAAAAAAGAGGCAAAAACCGACAATATGAATAATGGCAATCCGAAAATAGAACAAATACAGTCATTTTATTATTTATTATTGATATTTTGTAAAACCAAACAACATCCATCCTAAATTGCATTGTAAAACTCCGTTTTCATTACCGCAGACATATTGTGGGAATTGTGTACATCTTCAAGGATCTCCACACGATTCGTTGCATTTATGGGGTCATGGTTGCATTGTAGTAGTTGTAGGTGATGTGAGTGTTTTTTTTTATTGTGTCATGTGGCATCGCGTTAAACAATCGACCTCAACCCAAACTGATCATCCTCATAATTTTCCCCATCACCAATCACTATTCTTGTGTGTTTTTAAAATTGTATTTTCTACAAAATTTACATGTTTACCGCATCATCAAACAAACTAAGTGCACTTGTACTTGTCTGAATTGTGCTGTTTTACAATCTCAAGGAGCTAATAATTATAATTATTGTGTACACAATGTCTTATAGTGTGGAGGAGGAAGTACTTGTGCGGTACCATGACAAAGTACATAGCCAACTTCTTGTGGCAACTTAAGTGCAAGATAATTGTTGTTGTGAGTGAGTTGTAGTGCGGTGCTGATCATCGATTTATTTATTAAGTTTACAATCTTTTTTTTTACTTTTTTTAATGTTTTTTTTTTACTATTAACTATAATTTTAATAAATGTCGTCTAAATTTGATTGATAAATGTTGTGTAAATTGTAACTAGACAAATGTTATGATGATTCCATAATTTTATAATATTTTAATAATAATTGTAGAGTATGTATTTTATTATGTGTAGAATAGAAGTAGTAGTAGTAGAAGAAGAAGAACAAGATGGCATCAAATTACTGTTTGTTGTGAAGCTGATTCTGGGCCGAGGTCGTCAATTTGGATACGACACGTGTGAGGGCACGATTCTCGGCGCGTAGGCGCTCATTCTCAGTCTTGTATTTTTGCAGTTGCTATACGGGCGCACACACGTGCATATTGTTTTATTATTGTTTTTTTTTTTTGCCGGTCGGTTTTGTTTGTTGTTGTTGTTGTTGTGAGCGGGTGGGTTGTTTGTTTTTTTACAGGTACGATTCACGATTCGATTCATTGAGATTGGTTTTATGTTTGGTTTGTTTTTTCATAGTTTGTTTGTTTGTTTGTTTGTGTTTTTAGGGGATTAAATTAAAAAAGAAAAACATTAATTACCATTAAATATAATAAATTTTAATTATTTAGAAGCATTTTAATTTCTAACGGTTTGTTTTTAAATGTTGTTTTAAATGTCACTGGTTTGAATTAAAAAATATTTTAAGAATTAGCCATATTTTAAGTTGAAATATTTATTTACCATAAAAGAAATTCTATTGTTTAATAATTTTATTGTTAATTCTAAATATTTTGGTTAAACTTTAAAATATTAAAAACCTTTTAAATAGAACCCAAAATATAATAAATTACCCTTTACTTTCTAACAATGTTGTAATTAGAAAGTAAAGGGTGTTTTTTTAAGCGTGATAGAACTTACAATGACGTTAACTGTCAAACGAGCTGTCATAATGCCTTCACTTTTGACATTAATGATCAGTATGCTCTGACACTTCACAATGGGTAAACTCACACTTGAACAACGCTACAAAATTATTTAAATTTACTTTGAAAATTATTTAAAACTATTCATGATGATTTGCATGAGTATACTGATCAATGATCATAAACCTTTTGTAAGTTCTTAAAAACCACCCTTTACTTGGTAAATTATTAAACTATATTTTCTTTAAATAAATAAATATTATTTTAATTTAAACATTTATGTATTTTAATTTTTAGGGAAATAAAATTCCCTGTTTTAGAAACATTATTTAGTGACAACTCCTACTCCAAAAGTTAACAAATAGAGCACCAAATAAATTTTTTTTTGTTGATTGCATTTTTCATTTCTATCCTAACACAATTATTTTAATGGCATTTTCAGATCAATTGCAGACGTTTTACCATACACAATACACGCAGAATCGCGGTCCATTTCAATTTCAGCGAATAAACCTCTAAATTCATACAAATTGCACCAAATATAGTGAATATTTGAACAGCGTTAAAGTGCAGTGATGAAGTGCATTCTGGCGAAATTTAATCACTTCTATGTGATTCTATATGAACGAAAAACACAGTTTCACAAGCTTAAATGTGTTAAACTCTATATAAAAGTGGGGTTGAATATTTATAAGAGAAAAAAGAAAGATGAAATAAATCAACAATCAAAAAACACGATTGAGATGCTCTGAAATGATCATGTTTGTGTGTGTGTGTGTGAAAGGCAAAAAGTAAAAGCGCACTAGTATCTCAAAACTGAACTGAAAACGCCACTAGAAATCGAGCTTAATTTCTAATTATATCAAAATATGCTTGAAGAAAGGGTGGTATGAGATGAATTCGGTTTAATATTAATTATGTGCGACTTGTTGTTTATTGTGATTGGTTTATTTTTGTTTCAAAAATCAAATAAAATAACATGATTTAAAAGTAATATTTCATAAACGTGTGATGAAGAAAAAAAACAAAAAAAACAATTGATTGGAAAACAAAAATAAAAATGTAATTGATAAACCACAACAAAAAAAGTATAATAATATAAAATGTGTGCAAACGATTGCCCAATTCATAAAATTTGTATGTGTAAACAAAATAACAATAGTTTTAAATATATATGGGTTAAATAAATTCTGTTTCTGTTTGTAGATGAACTCTTCAACTCATCACAATTTAATTGTAATTGCGGCGATCAAAATACAAAAGAATAAAAAAAATCTCTTAAAAATTATGTGTGTTACTGTGAAATGACACATGAATGACTTTTTTTATCGTGATATTTTAATATTGTGATTGATTAAAAAAAAAGTAAGGATTTTAACGAAAAAAAAAAATACAAAAAAAAACATGGTCTAACTGATTTTACCTTAAGCTCCTCTTCCATTTCCGATAGCTTGCGCTCCATGGCTCTTCGTTCGCGCTTCTCAAGCTCAGAGAGCGTGTTTTTGGTTGTCTGTAAGCGCAATTAAATTTTGAATTGTTAATTTTAAATTTGGTTGCATTCGTCTCAGTGTGTGGAAGTGGTTTGTACTTTGTAACATGTTTGTTTGGCGGGAAAAATTAAAAGCGTCCCAAAATAAAAGCCATAATGTGTAGACTAACAAAAAGCGCTGCATTTAGCTGATGTTTATTGCGAACCATAAGCACAAGTCGAAAATTAAAGGACAATAATTGGAAGTTACTCAATATAATTGTGTACATAAATACTATAATTATTGTACGAGTAAAATATCCTAAATAATGTTAAATGTTTCATTACACTAATAAATATAATTATTAGGTCATTCATATTTTTATAAATTAAAGTTGGTTAAATGCGACTTAAGTTTTTATTGACTTTAATAATAAAATATTTAATATCAATATAAATTTAAAATAAACTAAAATACAATGTTACTAAAGAAAAGTTTGTAAAACCGAAATCGTTCCTAAAATAACACATATTTCAATAAACAATGTTAAAACAACTAGATCAATACGCCAATATGTTAAAATTAGACAACAAAAACACCAATTCACAACAGCAAATCTAACCTTGAGAAGTTTGGTAAAGCTAATTAATATTCTACGATCGATCTTAAAATATTGTGAAGTAATTTTTGTTGGCAAAAATGTTTGTTCCAACGGGAATTCAGTGAACTTGAAATATTTTACATTAAAATTATTATTCCTGACAAGACAACCTAATTTATCGAATGAATAAATTATTAATTGAAAGGAACTGTGGAAAGTTATGTATTAATAAGACGAAAGCCCCTGGAATTCGGAATTCAAAGTCATGAAATCAAATGTAAATTCGTACAAAATTAATCATTTACATTTTTTTTTCATGAACCGCGTTTTTTATTCGCGTGGTGGAGAAATCGACTCACGATTGCCACAATTCTGTGTTTTTATGAAATCGAATTTTTGATTAATATTAATTAGATTAAATTCTAAAATTTGGAAGTGTTTTTAATTTCTTAAGAATCCTTTTTTAAATTGTCTTTTATTAAAATTACATAATACCAAATTCAAATTATCGAACATTGTCCCACTTGAACACAAGTAAAGTCTTAATTGACTTCATTAATATGAACGCACGGAAAATAATTCAAATACCATTTCATTTGAAGTATATACCAACGTCTTGATTTTTAATTTGCTTGCAAACTTTGTGTGTACAAACTACAATGCACATTGTACTAGTTTAAATTATGTTTCACCTACTTATAAATCACACTCTATTTAATTTTTTTTCAAAGAATTCCTAAGTCTAGGTCTCGGCTGCATGGAATAATTCTGAATTAAAATTATTGCAGAAAAATGTAAAGCACATAAAGTGAAGTTCACCACTCATCTTTTGTATAATGACAAAACAATGCAACATAATGCATTTTCCCACGAGTTACAGACTAGAATTTATTACCAGTCCCCCACGGGTAAATCTCATAATATTGTTGCATGTTTAAAATAAAAATCATAATTATAAATTCACACGCTATTTTAACGCTGCATTTTTTATGCGAATTAACCATCAGAAATTAAAATAAATTCCGTTTTGAGTATTTATGTTGGAAAATTTGTGATTGTTTAAAATGTATGGAAGACATTAATGTTATGATCTGATTTAATTTGACTGAATAGAATTATTCTTTGCGAACAGAAGTCATTTTACTGTCTGCAAATTTTTGTCAAGAATTTGTTACAAAAAAGCATGCGGGAGGATTAAACATAAATTTTTCAAAAAACAATTAATTATAAATAAAAACATGTTTTTGAAAAGCACAAATGAAGCTTAATGAAATGCACTACTGCACTTTAACACATTCTTAGTACAAATTATATTTAAATTAATTCTGCATCAAAAGTTCATTGTGAATTTCAATGCCCACAACAGACTAAAAATCTCATGGTGCTATTACTTAATTCAATTATTGTAAAAACTGCAGTATAGTTAAAATTAAGATTGATAAAAAATGTAAAAGGATTACTACTTACAGCATTTGCAAATCGATCGACAGTGGCCTTTGCATTCAGCAAATCCTCGTCCTTTTTCTTGAGTTCAATTTTCAATTTATCATTGTCAGCCCTTTTGGAAATTAAAAAGAAACACAAAATTAGTAAATTGTGTTAAATAATAATTGAAAACAAATTAATGCTTACTTTGCAGCCTCATAGAGAGCTTTGTAGTCAATGAGTTCGCCATTCTCCGCAGAGTCGGCCCCCTCCTTGAGTAGATCAACATTTTCTGCAGCCGAACTGGTTGATCCGAGACGAGAGCGTGATGTTCTTTCACTGCCACTCTATTAAAAGTGCATAAAAAACATTTTGTTAAAATTCTATTTTTAAAATACATAAAACATCCTAAATAAAACGAAAATTTCGACTTAAAATGTGTGTGAGGTCATGAGTCAAATTGCATCAAGCTTAAATTACATGTAAACAAATAAGAACAAAAAAAAATCAACAAAGCGACATTTAAATCTATTTCCTTACTTCATATCCTTCACTCTTCTCAGAGGACACACTCAACGATCTCGCTTGCACATTGCCTTTACGCGATCGCGATCGACTTTTACGCTCTTGTTCACGCAACGATTGACTGCGTCCCAACAGCACGGACTGCTGGGCCGATGAACTCGCTGCCGACGACGACGTTGGTGTCGTCGACGCATAACTACTAATGCTATTATTTGACACGGAAAGGCCTTTTGATCCAAATGAGCTCAAATTCCTGGCTGGAGTGTAATCACGTTGTTTGTGTGCAGCTGTCGCCGACGACAACTTCGACGGTGTGTATGAGTTATTCTTGGATGTGTAACCATTAGTGCCACCATTGGCTCCACCATTACCAGACAGTGACAAACTGAGGCCAGCTGTTGTGATGCCTTTGTCATACGAGCAATACGGACTGACATAGCGGTCGGCATACGGCGATGTGTAGCTACTGGTGGTGCTGGGTGTGTAGCGTTTGTCCGCCCCACCGCCGTTCAACAGGAATGAGTTCAATCCGTTGGAGCTGCCACCATAGCTGTCGCGACGCAAACCCGCACCACCACCGGCGCCAGATGATGTGTAAATGCTGCTGCTGCGTGGTGATGGATTGTAGATGGACTCGCGGGAGCCGTACTGGTTGGCGTAGACACTTTGGTAGCCGCCACCATATGAGGAGGGATTGGATGAGTAGAATGCGGTGCTGAGTGGGCGACTGGATGATATTGATGAGGATGGTGAGCTGTAGATGCTGGTTGGTGTTGTTGTGGGGACACGTGAGTTGGATAGCGATCGACGACGCGTCACTATTGGTTGGATGTTTCGGGAACGTGATCGAAACGACATGGTAGCACGTTAATTTGTTACTTTTGTTTATAATTTTTCCTTGTCAGTTGTAATTGCACAATTGTTTTTAAATTCACAGTCTTTTTATAGATTTTGTTTTTATTTTTAAATTTTAATCATGTACTTTTTTCTGATTTATTTTTAATCATGTAAATTTAGGACACATTTTCTTGAAATATCATCTGGTCGGAGGAAGATGGGAAGTAAATATGAGGTTGCATAACGATTAAATATGTTATGTTCACCAGATGGAGGCGTGAGAGTGAAAATTGTAATAAGGAAAACAGAAGAATATTTAGCTTCACTATTTTTGTTTTTAGGTATTTGCATTTAAAGCGCACAATTTTTCAGTAATGGTTTCCTTTTGCTTTTAACAATAAGGCAGCTTTATAATTAGATTAAGGTGTATTCGTATTGTTGATCCCATCCCACCTATGTGTTTCTTCGTTTCAACATCAATCTCAAGAGTTTAAGTAAAAAATAAACCAGATGTAAATTTCTTGGGAAAAGTTAAATGAAAAATTTTACACAAGTTGCTCTAATTGAAACAAATTACATATTTTGATAAATGTTCAAGAGTAGCAGCTACCACTACGTCTAATCAATGATCCCGCAGCATCTAATGCAAGCACTTTTAATAATGAACTCACCACTGGCCGACAACAACAAAAGAAACTAAGTGGCCACGACAATATGATGTGCAAAAAATTCATAAAATGGAGCCACCCAAAAATTGAGACTCAAACTTTCTTTACAAAACGACACACTAAACGACTGCGAGAATAGAAAAAGCACACACACGGTGGTTCAAAGCGAATTATAACCGTTCGCACGTTATTACAAAACACGCAAGGAAATGAAGTATAATTATTTCAAAATTTTGCAAAACTATTTTCAGGAATGTGATGCACTTTTGCGGCGTGCGCGTTCCTGTGCGATTCCCCGTTTGTCCCACCACCACAAGCGGGACCACATATACCTTTTGGGAAAATGAGGCGAAACCTCAAAAAACACGAAAGTTTAAACTAAGCGTCGCGTCGAGAGAGAGAGATCAAAAAAAAAGCACCAAGAAAATGTTTGGCTAAATTTTACTTTTAAATAGGTATTTCAAAAATAGATTTCTGACGAAGTGTGTACAATATACGGTTGGAAGAAATGTGTTTTGTTTTGAAAACGCGATTATAATAGCTACAGAACGCGTGTGTGCTTGCAGCGTAGCGTTTCATTTACCGCGTAGAGGTGTTTCAACAACTGACTGACTGGCGATGGGTGGCGGTCGGTGGTGAAAATTCAGGCGAGACGCATTAAAGCCTGTGCAGTGTGTGTACAAAAGCAATGCGAGTAAATAAATAACAAATCTAATAAAGACACATTAAGCAAAGAAAGTTAATAGTAATTCAATGACTTGAAGAACGGGGTAAATGCGACTGGCATTGTGATCAGTTTTAATGCCAAATACGTTTGAAGGTAAAGAAGCCTGATGCGCAGCACTGCAGATATAGTTTTTAAACCACCTTGTTTTTTTAAAATTGTGTGCACAATTTGTAATTAGTTAAACTTCAAAACGAACAAAGGAGGTGCCACACATAAATCGGGTTGGCAAACTTAATTGGGATTATCTCTCTACCTACAGCATTTTCAAGAACATTAATATAAATTAATTTGATTAAATGTTTTACTGTCACAGCAATTAATCAACGATGATACTTTAGTTAAATGCACTTTAATAAATATTATAGTAATTGACAAGCACAGGTTGAGGATCCAAATTTGTATAATTTTTCGCTGAATTTAACAAACAAATGCCTCATTGGTTGAGGACACGCTCGGGGGGAAACACCAAAAATATTCGCCATTTTTATTATAATTTATTACAAAGTAGAATTATGTATTTTTAATTTAAATTATTTGTTTACGTATTTAAATAAAAAATACATAAAAATCTTTCTGAAAAAAGCCCACCGGTTTGAATTAAATTAAAATAATGATGGCAACATCAAAATGTGGAGCTTTGAACCGAACAAACCGAGGCAATAATGCGAAAAATATTAAATTCCAATTTAAACAGCACTTTTTGATTTGAACTACCGTAAAAGGAAATTTATTGGATTTGACCAGTTTCGCTAAATTATTGATCACATTTTGCTTTATAAGGCAATTTTTATTGAGGAATTTCTTTTTTATTTATTAACAGAGTTTCTCACCACGTACATGAAAAGAGTTTTCAATCAACTGGCTGGCAGTCAAGTGATTATATCCAGAGACATATTATTATGCCAAAGTGTTTATCGAGTTTGGCTTAAAAAATTAGCACATGCTTATGACAATGTGATAAAAATCTTTTCAATATTTTTTTTTGAAAATAGATTAAGTATTCATAATAATCATGATTATTGTGACGTTTTTCTAAAATTTCTTGAAGCTTATTTAATTATAGAGTTACTTTTGCCGAATTTTGCAAAAATATTATAAATTAAAATTTTTCAACTGTAGAAAATAATGCGAATTAAAAAAAAACTGATTTATCCAACATTCTCGATGACATATTAACTAAGTTAGCAAGGATAGAGCATAAAGCTTGATGATTGTGAGCAAACGGTAACTCAAATTTATTTTGTCTAGCAAGTTTCATGAATTTTTACGAGAGCTCAATTTGAGTTACCGTTTGTTTACAGTCAAACTAAACTTGTTTACTTGCTTGATATACCATCGAGAATGCTTAAGTAGGAGTAATTCAATTATTTAAATTGATATTCTTCGTAATAGAATATTTAAATAATAATTTATTTGATTGAATTTCAAATTCCCACATGTTTAGTTTATTTTGTTAATCGATTTAATATTAAATTCTTGAAGGGAAATAAATTTTAAAAATTTTAACAGAATAAAAAAGGTATTTCAATATTAAATTAAATTATTTTTAAAAATAATTCCCATTTTAACAATTTAAAAAACATCCCCATTCAGACTAAAAGTGTATTAAGATTAACCATAAGATCACTGTTTGAAATATTCATCCAAAAACCACAACAAAAATACAAATTACGCTCATTTCCGCATAAAGCCGCAAATAATAAAACAAAAATCCAACACAACCATTGCGCCTCAATTGAAAAATATATAGAGCGCAAAGATGGAAAATCTATAATTGATTGAATATACATTTAAAAACGAAGAACGCGCAAAAGCCACATATTATTTAGTTCAATATAAATTCGCATGAATAAAGTTACACAACAACGCAACTCTCCTCTTCTGGCAAACCATAATTTAATCTTCTGGAACAAATTACTTAAATGCTAAACATGCACTTTATGTAAATGGAAAATGCACAACACATCAGACTGCTTGTCCATTAAATGGAATTGGTCGTTAATCGAATGGAACGATGATCCACATTATCGATTTAATTAAATGATCACAAACGCTTTAAAAACAAATTGAACAATAATAATTTAATGATTTTAATCGTCGATAATACTACGGTTGGTCGCATTTACTTTTTTAATAAAGAAACACTAAATAAATCACAACTTAATGACATACATTAATTATTTAATGTCTTCTTTTTAAATTAAATAACTGCTTCCACACTTCACAATTGATTAAAAAAGGATAATTAATATTCTTTTTAAATTTGTGGCAACAAAAAAAAATCGCGCATCGCGTGTGCTGCCGCATAGACGCACTTTTGAAACTGACTTTAAAATTGAATGCGAGAACGACTTTGAAAATAAGAAGAAGAGGCGATGTGTGAGAGCCGTCGCGTATGACTTTGCACCGCGTACTAATTTACATTTAATGCGGAGAGCTTTGTGTGATGGAATTGAAAAGAAAAGCGCTTCGCGTTATTCAATGGAAAATAAAATACACGCCAATTCTTCCTAGAAAATACACGCCCTGGACTCAGTCTCGGTTATTTATTGTATTTACACTGTAAGCGAGAATGAAGCGAATAAAAACGGTGGTAATAATTTGAATATCAGGAGAAGAAAGCCTCCTTTGTGATCACAGTTGAAATAAATAGGAAATAAATTATATTGCTTGTAAAATCGCACGCACAAATACTAATTCATTTAGAAGTTGAACCGTAAAATGAGGAAATCACACACACTGGGTGGGGAGGATGAGAAGAAAATTACTCGCGGAAAAGTCCATATGGTTTAAATTTATTTTCGGTAATGAACGTAGGCGGGTGTACGCCGTTTCCGCGCAGCATTTTCACGCCACACATGTATGCGAGAGTGTGATTAGCACAAACGACGTGCTGAATGATAAATAAAATCATGCAAAATTGAGATATTGATCGGCCATTGTAATCGCCTCGAACAACAAATTAACATCGCGGTAATGTGGTTGGTATTTACAGGATTTTGAAAAAGGAAAATCAATATTTTTAACTGCCAAAAATTCAGTATTTTAACGATTTGCGCACTTTACATTTAAACATTAACGCGGAAAAAATTAAAGACAACCACCGCGATGAGTGACAACGACAATTTAACTCATGACTACTGATTGATTTGGACTTTAAACATTATTTATTGTTGAAGTTGAACCGCATAGACTTAAATAGCACAAAGAAAAGCGGTTTTAAATATAAACTGATCCGAAAATGATTGCTTCAACAACATTTCCCTTCAGTTTTCTGCACACAGAAGCCCTTTAGCTTGCATATTATTTTCATAAGCGGCGAATAATCTTATAATCCGTCCTCATAAAAATTCTGCTGATTCAACTACTCGTGTTATACAATTATGCATTTAGTTGGTGTATGCTGGAACTGCTACAAGTATCGCTTAATTGTTGCGACTTGCGACTGTCATGGTAATAACAATAATATGTTTATATTGTGTTGTGAAATGTTATGAGGCTTATGATGATTATGAATGATCAGCGGATTAAATAAGCTGAATTGAAATTTATATCCTTTTATGAGTATGTCATCTAATTTCTGCATGAAATTATAAATATTACAACGATTTAATAATAGACGCGTTCTATTGAGATCCCGTTTAATGTATTTTAATATTTTACAAGCACAACAACTACTAAACTAACCTTTCTGGACTATTTACTCATTCAGTTCATTTATTGTTCTATTTGCCGCAAGATGGCGCTGCGAAATAATTTTTTTTTAAAGTTAAAAGTGTCTTTCTTATGAATTAAATTGAATAATGAAGAAATCAATTTAGCAGCCAAAAGTAAATCCAATAAATCCTTCTAGCATTAAGAAATTTTAAACGCATTTCACAAAAAAACGATGGCATCTGTTGCCACAACATTTTGAAATATTCGCTAACCTCACAGACCTAATGTTTATTTATAATAAAATACGAAAGAAAGCCGAATAATCTTTTATGTGTAAACAATATCAACGAAAAGTAAAACATGTTAAAGATTTTAACAAAGAAATGAAGCCACACAGAATCCAGGATCAACACCTTACGCCATATTCCGCATTTATTTGTGACTCAATTTTCAAAACAAAGCCCATTTTTTGCATATTATACGATCAACAATAAATGTGCACGTTGCGTTTATGTGACAGAGCTTTTAAAGTTGGACGTGCTTTGGTCCACCGTACATTTGTGCACTAATTAAACCATGTTATTTGTCATAATAACGGGCACATAAATTATATCCTTCCGTAAGACGCAAAAAGCGGTAATGCACCTTCTTTACAAAGTGGATAATTTTAAATATGATCTGCTTTGTAAATTTCCACAATAAAATGTACAAAATTTAACGACTAAGTTAGTTCAAAATGTTATAAAAGTAATTTTCAGTTATTTTACAACACCATTCACAAAGATGCAGAATTTTCAAGGAATGGGATGAGGAGAAATGAAAGGATGGACGCACACGGTAAAATTGTACGAATTATGAAAAAGGCGAAAAGCAAGTCAAGGTCGGAAAATACGTTTACCTACGGAACAGGAGGAAAAGGAACACAAAACTCAGTCAGATGCTATTGCCAATTTTAATTCTTTTTTTGTTCGCTGTTGTATTTCAAAATTTCTTTATTTCTTTGTTATTGACGTAATGGCTAGAGAGCATGTGCTGTGACAATAAACGTGGGCGTTTTGTTGAACTCTTTAATTATTTTAATGTAACCAACTGTCTAGTGTGATGTGGTCATCGTGTCTAAACTGTATTCATTTTGAAGTCAACATTTATTTGACTTTAAATGGTAACTAATTGATAATTTATAAAATGATTCATCTCAATTTCACTGTTTGTCATTTAAAAATTAAATTATTTATTATTAAAACAACTTCCTTTCATAATTTATTTAATTAATTAATGAAATTCAAAATAAAACAATTGAATAAATAAAATGTTTCACAATATTTCACGCTACATCACAAAAACAGGACACACGACTTTAAAAACTGACAGCACAGGACATCATATTCATTTAACTAAACCTTCAATATTAATATAAAATTATGACATACATTTTAAAAGCCACAAAAACTAAATTAAGTTCCCATTTACCAAAAAAGTGCGACCCATTTTAAAGATAGAATAATGTCACTGACCCACTAATTACCAACAAGCAAAAAAAGTGTGTCCCCAAATTTTAGAAATAGTTCAACACAATCACGTCAAAATTATAAAAACAAACAATGGGCAAAAAGTCCTTGAACGGGGATGAGTTTAAAAAAAATGAAAATAAACGTTTTGTTGCGTTTAGATTTAATTAAAATTTTTAATTAATCCAACTAAAAAAAAACTATGCGACAACGTTTAGCCGAAATTCTACTACAGTCATCTGTAGAATGTGTACAGTTTAAATTTAAAATAAACACTTTCACTGCAGAAGGTAGTGCGTGACAAACTGGCCGGCATGTGTTGTGCACTATTATCCGCAGTGCAAGCAAGTTTTCGTCTTTGATTATTTTTAATTATAGATGAACGACACCACTGAAATGGGGGACAGGTGTGGGACATGGAGAGGAAGGTGGTGGTTTGTTCTATTGTGCAATATAAGTGAACTTTGCAACAGTTTGCTTTGTTATACTGACGACAGAACCTTTTGGGTCGGTAACGTATTTAATTGATTCTTTTGGTGGTTTGCCAAGATGCTTTGAAGCAACATGGATTTATCATTCAATTGTACGAGGGTTGTTTGGTTAGTGAGGTAATTTTAACAATTTGTGGGGAAATTTAATTAATCAAATTTACTCAATTTAATTTTTTTTTTACGTGATTTTTTTAAGTTTATGTTTTTAAATATTTCCATTGCTTCAAAAATTGGTTGATTTTTTACGTGCCAATTGTTCGGTTAGAATAAATTAAAAAAACACGCTGAATTATGTCAAAATATTACAATAGAACTCATACTATTAATTTAATGGTTGAAGTTTCCACAACTTTTAATTTAATCCACAAATTATCAAGAAACTTAATTAAACAAAGTTTTGGTTTAGTTTAGACTATTCATTGAGGAGTGAACTTATCATTAAGTAAACACAATCCACTAGAAATGTATTTCCAAGATGTCCTTAACTTCTGAAACAAAGTTTTTAACTCCCCTCGTATTTCGTACACTTCATTTTAAGTCCCAAAATTTTCCCTAGTTGTACGTGCCTTAAATTGGAGTATAACTTTTCAACAATTCACTTAATCACACACGAAATCATGACCTCACACACAAAATGTTAATAAAAATGCAATATGCCATACCTCCTTGTCATCTCCATCAAATGATTCCTGTCGATCCGGGTCAAGATCCTGCAAAGAATGCAACAAACACAATTTTAGTGGGCCGTGCCAACAACACAAATCGTAATTTATATAAATAGCAATGCACAGAATATAAACTATATATGTAGTGCTGAAAATGCACTTCCTTATTGCACAAAAAACTTACATCCATATCGACGTGCACAACGCCAGTGGATCGCCGCTTTGGTCGTCGGCGTCTCTGGATGGCTGTTTGGTTAGCTTGTGCGCTTCTGCTATCATTCTCCTTGTCGTTTTCTGCAACGCCAACAAATGAATAATTATAAATCATGTTTGATGTTTTTTTTTTTGTGGTTTGGCACACGTTCAATTGAGCGCAAGGTTAGTTTGCTACAATTTGATTGAGGTGCGCCACCTTAATAATTAATATCAATTTAATATACTTGGTACCTTTATCTTCAACACTCTTTGGTCGTCGTAGTGACAATGTCACTTCGGCAGCGTTATCTTTGCCCGTTTCAGTGATAATTGGCGCTGATACTGGACGTGGCGTAGAATTGGTTGTTGATGTATCTGTCAAAATAACATAAAACTCATTAGTGGGTTTTGCTTTATCAATAATTGTGTATGTGGTTGGCTTACTGGAGCTGTTACGCCTTTGGCTAATGGAAGACGATGACGTGTTGCCGGTGGCATTTGTCACGGTTGAACCACTGTTGCTTGCGGGGGCAGCAGACGTTGCGGCGTCTTCAAGTTTAAACTGAAAAAGGAACCAAAGTGAAATTAACAAAAATTCCAATTTGTTTTGGATGAATTCCAATGATTGTGTTGATAAAGTGAAGCACAATTTGTTAATTTATTGAAGCACAACAAAATAATTCAAAAGCATGCAATCAAAAAATAAATAAAAATGATAAAAACTAAAAGCACTTTAAATGCATCAGAGCCTTTTCAAATAATTAAATAAACAATACAAATTATTGCATTTCAATTTGTTTAATTAATAAATTTGATGGTTCCCTTTTTTTAAACGGAAATTTAAACAACTCGCAACGTACATCAATTGCAAAAATATTTCACAAAAAAAGGACGTCCAGCTGGGCTATTTTGCAACATGGAGCGAAATATTTTTTTAAAAGACTTTAAAATGGCGTACAGACAGAGATATAAATAATTAACTTAAAAAAAAACACAAACATCATCATGTGAGTGTGAATTTTGGTTGCAATCACCCATACCTTACTTCCCGTATCAATTTTTAAACGCCACGATGGCCGTCGCTCCGGCGTCAAATGTTGCGGTGACGAAGGTGTCGAGTCTTTTGACCTATTCACCGAGCTACTATCACTGTCAATTGATTCATTGCGTGCGAGTGTCGCTGTAACAACAATCGGCTCCACATTCGAATCCTCGATGTACTTGTTCGCCTCATTGCGTAATTTCTCCGCCAGCGACAGGGAGCTGGCATTATCAATATCAAACAAGGAGCGCTTGTCACGACTATTCCGCGTGAAAATGAACTCATTCTTCAACAGGTCGGCATCAGATTTCAAGGGCTTTTCATACGCTGCTGTTGTAGCCGTCGCCGCCTTTGTGGTGTTTGTTAATGATTTCTCCACATTGTCACTTGTTGTTGTTTTGAGTCTTGTGGTGGCGCTGGCTGACAGTTTCGTTGTCGGTTCATCCGATAATTCAGTCTTTTTCGTTTCGATGACGGTAGCCGTCGCTGTAGGCACATTTATTGTCGCTGAGATAGACTCAGTCGTTGATTTGCCCGTGGGTGAAGTATCTTTGTGTAGCTCCCGCTCGCTGTCGGTGGCGCCCAACTTGGATGTCGCCGTTGTGGTGCTGCTGTGGGAGGATTTGGGCGGTGGAATTGTGTATGATGCAATCACTTTGTCATCGTCATCATTTGGACATTGTTCCTTTGTGGTGTCTGCGGATGATGGCGGGGTGGACGCCGTAGGTGAACTTGTTTTTTTGTTATTTGAATTTGGCGCTGTTATTGTGTATGTGGCAGTAATTTGATCCTCTACCAATGTGGATGATGTGGATGGTTCAGTGGTGGTGACTAACTTAACACTGCTGTCACCATCCATCGTTGGGACTCGGTCATTAATTGTTCCAGGTACCTCACTCTGTTAATTATTAGTTCAACAAAGGAACAACCAGGACAAATTATTTTAGTTTTAATCACAAATAACAAAAAAAAAAAAGAAGAAAAGGTTTTAAATTTGATTTTAATTGCTGTAATGGAGGTTTACACGTGTGTGGCGAAGATTGGAAGCACAGATGCGTTTAAGAAATAGAGATGTTCCGAGGATATTTGTGCGACGGTGGCTTAATAATAATTTAAATGCATTTTTTTAAGTTTAAAGCATGGAGTTAAAATTACGTGAAATTATTTTTAAAATAAATTAAATAGTATTCCCCTTAAAAAGGATGAACTAAGCAATTGTTTCTTATCATAAAATTAATGATCTATAAAATCTGTAATAATAAAAACCGTTACCAAGTGTTGTTAGGAATAATTTAAAATTTTTAAGTTTAAATTTTGAAAAACTATTTCTTTAGCCGTGTAAACAAACCATTACCTTAATTTTTTAAAAGATAATAAATAAGAGAAAACTGCACAAATCAAACCAACGTTATTAGGTGGTTCAAAACAAAAAAGCCCTTTTGCCCAAGCGAAGGGTTAAATTTAAAATAAAACTGAAATCATATCATTAAATTCAAATGGTAAATCCAATTAAAAAAAAAAGATGGAAAAAAAACAGATTATGATAGCAATCTTGATGCCATCTACCAAGATCCTTTATGCACATAAAACTTACATTGTTATTGTTGTTCATATTATTTTTCTTCTTAACAAGCTCCTCGGCGCTCTTGATCTCATCCAATGTCACACCTTGAGTGGAGCGACGCGTCTCGCGTACTCGCTTTGCATGCGCCTTGCGCTGAGTTTCACTTTCTTCGTCACGCGCTGGCGGCACAAATGATCTACAAAAAAATGGATAATTAGCATCACACATGAAAACGTATAACAATTAATCAGTAGTGGCGGCAAATCAAGTAGGAAACAAAAATGCATTCGCTGTTATTGATTTTATGGCAGAAAATAAATAGCGCGACGGGGTAGCTGCAGCTATAGACAAAAAGAAAATGCATCTTAAGTGGTACAAATATGTGATTATGTTGATGGAATGCATTTCGTTGAACGGTATTACAAAATGAGGAATGTTGAATTAAGTTGATTAAGTGGGGTGTAGCAAAGATAATCAATGGGAAACAACTTTAAACACACAAATTATAAATATGTAACGCTATTATTGGCGCAAACCGCGACCTGTTTTATGTGGCCGGTTATTAAACGGTTGTACATCTTGATGAAATGCAGGTGTGGGGCAAATATTGAGATGTTTGTCTATACAGTTTTGATTAAAGGGCAAAGAGAAACACTGTTAGTTTTGTGGATGAGCGCTATTTTGACTGTAGGTAGTTGGTAGTGGGTGGTGAAGGTGTTCAGATGTTCCTTCATACGAGAGGATTTTTTTTTTTTATGTTGTCAAGGTCAATCAAAAATTGTTTTGAAAATATCTTGACAATTTAAACTCTTGCATGAAGGAATTTTTAAAAAGGTTTAAAAGTATTTAGCAATTTAAATTTGACCATAAATATATATTTTTTTAAATCAGTTTTACTTATTTAATTTTGTTTCTTATTTCAAGAATATTTTAAAATTTAATAAAGTAAAGAGTTCTCAACAGTTACTTTAAAGACATTTTAAATTTAAATTTAATTGGTTTAATTTCTTTAATTTTAAATGATTAAATTATTTAGATATTTTAACATAAAAATTTTTAATTTCTTCAATTTTCAACAATTAAAATTTATGGCAAATTTTAAAATGCATTTTTCAATTTTGTTTCATTTAAAAAAAAATCATTTAGAAAAGCAAAACAACACGCGAAATCACAGAAAATTTGATTAATCTTTTTTTTTTGCAGTTTACAGCCACATTCAGCCTGTCAATTTACTTGAAGAAATTTTTGATAATATTTCCGGGTGCAAATTTGCTCGTTTTCGTCTCCACCACATCGGAATTTTGTTTAGCACCGGCCGCCACCACAACAGAGCCAGCCGGCGGTTGCACATGATTTCTGTCAACACCACCCGTGGATGGTGTGGCAGTGCACATGGCAACAGCGGCCGCAGCTGCCGCTGCAGTTGTGGCGACTGTGACCGCCGGTGGAGGTGATGTTGGTTGAGGCGTTGGGATTTTTGATGTCGTTGTCCCAACACGATCACGTCCGTTATTGGCAAAATTTTGATAACTGGAAGCATTTGTAGGTGATGATAAGTGGTTGTGAGTCTGATCATTATTGTGTTGCAACAGAATGCGACTGTCGCCATTAGCCAATTTGCTGTCATTTACTTTACTTAACGCCAAATTAGTTAAGCTACTGTACTTTGGAGGGGACCGATCCACGTTATGGACACTGTATATGTATGTAAATATGATTCAATCATGTACAGAAGATGTTTATGTATTGTATGTATCAATAAGGTAAAAAAATGTATTGTTTTGTCACGAACAATTAAAATGTGTGAACAAACATTTAATGAACAAAGAAACATGTGATTTCCATAAAATTATGATATGACTTGAGAGTGAACCACAATAAGATTTTAGTTTATAACTGTTTTAGTTTAATGTCGCAAGATCAAATATGCAATAAAGGTCTCAGTGTTTAGGTTCAGACTCGTTTCTAATTTTGAACGTAAAAATGTACAGAAATATGATAAATGGTAATAAAATCTTCTGAAAAACGTAAACAAGTATCAATTATTGGAAATATTACCTTCTCATCTGACCAGACGTCGGTGTCGTCGCTGGAGTACTGGGATTTGTTTGTGGTGACACTGTGGCTGGTTTCCTGTAAAAAAAAGTCAAGAACAACGCAATTAATTTCACAGCAACAAACAATAACAATCATCGGTTTTCATTTCGTTTCTTACTCAATTATAATAAAAAGCAAACAACAAATCAACACGTGCACAATTCAGTTAAGTAATTTAATAAATTCATGAATTATTATTAATAAGAAATAATTAAATTTTATTATTAAAAAAAAAAAAAATAGATCAGATCAAAATATCCATCTCTAGAGAATTAAAATGGTTAGGAACCTACCTTAGTTGTCTATGATCTTTGAGTGAGGCCGACCTTTGCACAGAGTAAGTGTTTGTTGTGTTAATATTACTACCGATGACGCCAGTCGTGGGCGTTGCTGGTAGCGTCGGGCATGAGTTCGCCTTTATCCTTGCACGCAGTTCATTGTACTTTTGATAAAATCTTTGGGATGATTAAGTCCCATCGATTGTTGCGTTATTAATAATTGTTTAATTGTGAAAAAAGCCAAACGAATGTGGAAATTAATAAATGTGTAAATAAAAGACACACATAAATGCAAAATGCACATACAAAACACACACACATAAACATAGAAATAATAAGTAAAAATTATTCATGTAACATTTAAATAGTATTATAATGATTGAATGCGATAAAAATGAGTTTAATGTAATTGTTTATAAATGATTTCAGCGTAACCGGCTAGTTTATTGGAGGATTAATTCACCTCAGGTACAATTCATTGCATGCTTTGATGATGAATTGTGCCCTCGAGGAATTTTACCACCAATTAATTGCGATGAACTAGCCTAGATTCAATAATCGATTTCAGTAATAATTTTAATAATTGAATAAAAGCAATAAACGTATTGAGTGTTGATTGGAAATTGATAATTTAAAATTTAATTGATAATTCTTAAATTTAATTACAGAATACTTGTTTTACGAATTTATAAATTAATACAAAAATTTGAATTACATAATAGAATTTAATACAATTTTAATTACAAAACAATATTCTATAATAAACAATCATTATTAAAATTTCCTTTCAAATCCATAATATTCAATCAACGTAAACAAATAAACAAAATATCCATTTCCAGACACCCAAAACGAATACAAATCACAACAATTGACATCAATGAAATCGAATACGGCAATGAACATTAATTGTTATTAAAAAGACCACAGACACAATCACATTCACTCAAACACACACTGCACAAAGATGCATTCGATGTAAATTCAAACTCGTTAACGTAATGCCATTTCAAAAACCACAAGATTACTCACTTTTCATCATTTTCAAAGCTCTGTGTACGCCGCAGTATCACCTCGGTTTCAGATGGTTGTGCATCCTTTTCAGGCACTTCTATATTCAAACATTTATTTGCGAAAATTAATAAATCAGATCAATCAAAAAAGAGGCTATAAAAAACGAACGCATTGCAACAAACTTACGTGTCTTTGGTGGACTATCGTATTGAGTGCGGGATCGCAATGCACTGCCTGTAGTACGGCGCCATGGCATATCATCCTCGGCTGTGTTGTTTTCTGCGGGCGGCGGTGCAGCAGGTTCATTTGGTGGTTTTGGTTTATCATCTAAAATTAAGTACATCATTTTAAGTAATGTGGTTTAAATAATATAAAAAGGGTTATAAATTTCTGAATTTTTGAATATTTCTTAAGACTACAAGAAGTAAAAATTAAATGTCCACCAGTCTTGGATTATTTCTTGTAAAATTGGCGATAAATTCATTTTATCAAGAAGCATCATCATACACCTATAAACTTTTTAATTATAATTAAAATAAAACGATTTAATGTAAATGTTCCAAGCATAAAGCATTTTGTATTCTGTGCGTTACAAAATCGCGTTACTATACCGTCAGACACACTCGTCGTATGAGAACTTTCTGTAGATTCAGTGACATCTGAGCCACTGTCATCACTAGACTCGGTTAAACACTCCAAAAATTGAATACTATCATCTGCTTTGGGTACATCATCTTCATTACATAACCCGTCATCACAATAAGGGCAGCATTTAAAGCCAAAATATAATCTTGTTATATGTATCTATGTGTAATCACAAAATCATTGCAGCGATGCGAAATTACATCTTAACATACCGTCTTCTTTGCCATCTGCTTTAACATCCACGCGAATAACTTTTGATGGGACATCAATGTGATTCTCAATGTTATCAGATATTCTGATCTGACTAGCTGGTCTTCGTTTGGTGCGTTTGTTATTCTTTTTCAGTTCCTCCAAATATCGTATCATATTTGTGTCAGCAACATCAATTGCAGTTTGTCCCTATGGAAATGAATTTAAATACAATTAATAACAATTTTAAATTAATTAAAAATATCATACAGCATAGTTTTTAATATCCATATCGGCCATAGCAGCCACCATCATTTTGGCGGCCTCCTTTTGTCCCCAATGTGCAGCCGCGTGCAACGGTGTCCACCCGTCATTGTCCTGCTTATCAACATCAGCCCGACCAGCCAACAACAGACTCAACACTTTGGTGTAGCCTTTAGCGGCAGCCACATGCAATGCAGTGGCACCGGTGCGTGGATGTGGTCGGTCAGCTTCGGACGCGTCACTACGCAACCATTTCTTGGCATCACTTAGCATGAGGCGCTCCTCGCTGCCACGCGCATCCTCGCAGTCGATGGCTTGCGCTTCAATGTGTTTGTGCAGAAGATCTTCCATGCTGGCGGTTTGTACCAAATCAATAGCCAAATCGCCATCACTGTTGACAGCAGCCAAATCAGCTCCATTCTCAATCAAGTATCCGGCTATGCTGACAAATCTATTTAAAAAAAATTGGAATTACATGTTTAAATTAATCAAAATTTAATTGATGGATTTGTGCGTGTAAAAAATACGCAGTGTGTTTGCACTCACCCGCAGGATGATGTCGCATGAAGAGGGGTCCAACCCTCATTGTCTTGCCGGTTGACGTCAGCCCCATTTTGAACGAGAAACTCAACCATTTCCAAGTTGTCGTCAATGCATGCCTGCAGATTGATAGAAAATTCAATTTTATTAATTAAGTTGTTCAATATTTTCCACAGTGATTTAAATTAAATTCGAGGACGATGTAAAATGATTTATTGTAATTTTGGGCCCCCATACATTTTGATGGATGAATAATTGATTAAATCCTTATTAAGAGATTTCTAATAAATTCCAAGTTGAACACATTAAATCAGATTAAAGCAATTTTTCATTGCATCATGTGGCATTGACCTTTCAATGTAAAAAGTTAATAGCCTTTTTGATGAGTCAATTAACTTTAGTTTGTTGAATTCGCAACAGAAGCCAAATGACAAAATAATTGCAATACAATCTCGAAATTATTTATAGTCTAATGTGAATCACAAATAACAATTCCAGTGACGCCATCTCACCACTGACTGGAGGGAAAAAAACACTATCCCCGCAGTGTCAACAAAATATTGTAATAATTGCAGTTGAGCAATACTTAAAACGCATAAAAATGTCACCAACCACATGACGGAGATAAGACACATTAACATTAACATTAACACACGCAAATGAGCCCATCTTTTAACAACTAACTGCCATGCTTGCTTGCATACTACACGCATTTGAAGTGGCGCCTATAAAAATGAAATAAATTACGGAATTCGAAAGCATAATTAAATGACCAGACCCATATTATGACGACTGCTGCTGCAGTGTGTATTTAATTGTTAATATGTGAAGAAAACGGCTGAGACGAATGAATGCATCCAAGAAAGTGGCAAAACACACAATTATAATTGTTTCCATGATGACACAACGCGGCGTCGCCTAATTTATGTGACTTCGTACTTAATAACCAAAGCTCTCTACTCGTTTTTAATCAATTTAAAGACGCGTAACAAAGTGCCATCAGCCAAATTTATGTTAATTTATAACCAAATTACATTACTCGTCGTTTATCGCCCCTTCTTCCTTCTTTTAATTTCAATTCATTAAAATTTAAGTCAGGGCTACAAAATTCATCATGCATCATTTTAGGGCCACAAAAATGCGTCTACCCACTTGCAATTAGGTGTATTTTAAGTGCAGTTAATGCGATTGTTAAAAAAAGCTCACACACGTCGTTGCCTTAAATTGCGTTTGTTGCAATCGCCGGAAAACGTTTCGACAAATTACTTCAAATTTGGAGCAATCTTAATCTCGAACGCACTCAACTTTAAAACATGAGCTCAATAAGAATGAATAAGTATAAATAATTTGTATTTTACTTAAGTATTTATAATAGGAACACGCACGCGAACAAGAATTGCTCTTCTTCTCCCAAAATAAATTCAATTTAAATCACAATTTGCAAGCGATCACGCAGAGAAAAATAAATTACGTCAGATATATAAATGGGGGAGGAAGCGTAATGTGTGGGCGTCCGCGTGTGGCGTCACCTGTCCAAATCGTAATGGTTTGTAAATTAAGTGAAAAGAAAGAACCATTTAATGTATACATTTGTATTAGTGGATCATCCGGTTAATCCTGCGACTTTTTGTGAAATATTCAATGTCTCATGCGGGTTGGAATTTGTGGGATTTGTAAAAATTGTTTGGGATTTAATTTATCGATGGAAATACAATGCACATTAAAATTCTGCATTGTTTAGACAAATGTTTGCATTTTTGGAATGTAAACTTTTAATTAAATTATTGGAAAATATTTTAAAAAAGTGTAGACTATACATTTTTGTATAAACTTCCGTCAACGCTGTAAACAAAATTATAAAATACGAAATTAAAGCCGGAAGTTCAACAACATTTCAATAAATTCTTTATTAATATTGTTTTAAGTCGCTTATACAAATTAGGATAAACTTGCGTTAACCTTTGCATTTCTTCCCAATGATTTAATTTCATGATGAAAAAAAAGAAAAAGAAAAAAGGTGAGTTTGGTGAATTTGGTGAGTAAAATTACAAACTCACCAAATTTTTTATTTTTTATTTAATACGTCATGAAATGAAATTATCGAGAAAAAATGCAAAAATAACGCAAATTGAGATTGGCTAAATAAAACTAATTAAAATTTTGTTTCAAACTTAATTATCGTTTGCTTTAATTAAAATCTAAAAATTCTTGTCAGTTTTTTTTTTTAAATTCCCAACAATACCTCATTACAAAGTAAAACAGGACGCACCTGAATAAACAACACCCTGCTGATAATTACAATGATTTTGTTTATGCCAAAAAATTAATTTACATTACAGAAGACTGCTCTAACCGAACAAGGACACATTTAAAAGAAGGCTTGAACTTCGTAGAAAAAAAAACGGAACTCAATGGCAACTATCCACCAAATAAACAAAAACAAATTTAACCACACATATTGCGTCCCAAATATCTGTCACAAAAGTGTTTTCATAAACTTGCGCGAACGTTGTGACCGCCAACGCCATTCATGAGGCATGGCAACGTTGACATCATACCAATTTATAAAGTTAGTCCTCATTATCACGACATATTGTGATTGCAAGCAGACATTAATTCACGACAGACAATATGCGCAAAGTCTGATACACATTTAACTTAAGCTGGTCACCACAATTCGCACATTGTGCTCAAGCACTTGGTCGGGGTAATTTGAATGAAACAAATGAATTCGGCAAGACGACTTAATCTACATGCGTGTGCATTAATCGCAATTAAGATGTGTCGCTTTCGCTTACATGCCCAATGCACATACAATTACATATTTGAATTAATTGCCAACCAAATTATATTACCGTGTTTACGGCGGCACCTACGTTCATTCGAGTTCAGCACATCGGGCATTTTCGTTAAGTACGCCGCACGCAAAGTATTTCAATGCGGTTTATAATAATTGCTGTTGGGTTTGGCAATGTGTGTATAATGTGCAGAACTTTGAGATCCTTGAAGAGATCGTGAAACACGCAATGGAATTGCTGAAGTTAAAGCTTATTAAATGTGGGCAGTAATGTGTGGCTTATGATGATGATGGTTGGATTCCGTGTGAACCAGTCAGATGTGTGATTGATGCGTTCAGCGTTGTGTAACATTTATAATTATTATATTGAACATAATTATTAAATGACTCAGCTTACGCATCATGGCGTGCATTGCACGAGACTTTAATGATTTCCAAACTTATTTTCACATTAATTATGCGAGACGGAAAACGGTGAAAAGAAACGGTTTTTGTTGAGGTAGGATGGAATTTCTTTAAACTAACAGGATTAAGCCAATTTTTTTAGTTTTATGGATTAAAAGACAGAGGAAATTTAAAAAACAATTATTTTTTTGTTGAAAATCAATTTTTTTATAATTAAAAAACTCCAAAAAGTCTTGGCTATTTTAAACATTAAAAAAAAAGCATTTATTAAAAAGTAGGAGGAAAAAAAGAATAAAATTTGACATTGAAATAGTCAATTGAAGTGCTTAGACCTCCCTAAACAAAAAAAAAGGTGAGTTTGGGTGAATTTGGTGAGTTTGGTTGAGATTGACTTTTTTCACGTTTTTTAGTCGCCTTTCTGTATTACCATTTAATCTACGAGTTAATTAATTGATATTAGAATTCCTCCGTAAATTGCGTTTAATGTTCCTCGTCAAACACAAACTTAAAAAGAATACGCCCCCAAATTCTATAGCATTGAAACGATAAAGCATTAATTGCATCACAATTCTATCTCCCCATGAATAAAGCTTTCAGTAAATTTGCACAAACAAACGCACATTGCACATTTTACACTTATTAACCATTATGTGCATTACGAGACAAAAAGGCAATTGATGGCACAGATGTGCACATGAAATTCATTTGAAATGCGAATTCACTTCATGCCTTGCAAAATCTGTGCACTGTGCAGAGTATTTGCCTGCACATGGTCTGCACGCTATGTGGCATTTTTATTTGTATTTCATTACTTTCATGCGTTTTAATATTTCAAATTAATTACAGCCAGCAAAATGCACACCAAAACGGTCAATTCATTCATCTATATAGTTATGAATTGCAGTTGATTGTGCAACACATTCTAATATTAAATGCATTATTTTGTGGGATGTGCCGCACCGTTGTAGCTCACTAGTTGAATAGTTAGCTGTCGGCTGCAAACTTCTATGCGTTTATCACGTTCAGTTGGATTCATTTAATTATAGAGCATAAATGTGATGACACCACACATGAGGTTGATTTATGCAATCATTTCAATTGCATAAAATGCACATTATAATTCAAGTTCACACACAAGTTTGTTGTTATTGTAATTTATATATAATATATTAGAATTGAAATATGTATGAAAAATAATTCAACGCAATTCATAGTATGAAAACAAAATGGATTATTGAACATAATGTGCTTAAGAAAATTGCAAGATGTCGTCTTTTGTTTGAACTACTTAGGGGATTTGGAATATAAAATAAAGAATTATCGCTATTATTGTATTATTAACTGGATTAAGAGAACCTGTATAAACTGTTTATTTTAAAATTTTAAGATGTCTTACATATTTGGATTAGAATTTAAATGAGGTTATGACCCTTGACCCCCAATGGTATTACTTTTTGACACATCAATTAATTGTACAAATAATGCCCTAATTATGTGGGAATACACTTTTTTTAAACTACAAATACTTCTCATTTGTTTTAATATAAAAAATATATTTTTACGGGGTTTTCTATTCATATTCGGTTATTATGAACTCGGTTAATATCACTTAAATTTAAATTAATGTAATAAAACATCATTTTGTCTCAATTCAATAGCAAAACCACATAACGCTTGCGTAAAAAATCAAATGTGATGTAAGAAAGTGTCAAAGCACACTTCAAATCATGCATATAATTAATTTAATTGTTACATTAGAATGCGTTTTGTACATAGCAACAATGTTGCAATGGAGATCATGTGTGGTTTGGTTTGTAACTTAATCCATTGCGTATTAAAAGAATAAAGGAATACAAAAAAAAAGTGTTTCATATCTATAATAGTTATGTCCAACTATTAATAATAATGATTTATGTCATCATTGCAACAAATAAACAAACTAACCATGCATTTAATAAAATTGCATTGCCAAAGCAAATGCATCAATTTATACAATTCAATGCACTTTTACACCACATATTTTTGTTCTTACCGTGTAAATCGTGCAAAAAAATAATTCAAATCATCAACTTGGCATTAGACACGATGAAAAGATAAATGACGAAATTGGTTAAAATTAATTGCAGACATTTCATTGGAATTGACCCAACTGCATGCGCCACTACAACATAGCTTACAAGTGTCAGGGATTTTAGTCAATGAAATAAAAAAATAATTGTAATAAAATAAGTCATGTTTTTTAAACATAAAACACTTTTGTTGAAATAATAAAATTATTTTAGTGCTGCAATAATTTGTTGCGCACATTGAACTTTGAATTTGATTCATCGAATCGATGGAATTCAATGAATCCAGTTCACGCGATTCGTGCGCTCTCGCGCATCTTTTGTGAAATATTTACGGTAATCAGTAAGGTGGTTGGCATGCAAGCAGAAAAGTGTGTGCCATCATGAATAACAATATGCGATTAAATATTGAAATATAAATTTAGAAATTACATATTTCAATTGTTACGTGCACAGTAATTCATTAAAGTGTTTGTTGTTAGTTGAAATTGTTTTTTAAATCATTTATTTTATTTATAGTTAGACTTAAGAAATTTTAAGTGGTTTTTGTGGTGAACAAGTTGATTTCAAATTATTTTGAAAATGTTAATAATTTGGAAAAACCGTAACAAATCACAATATTAATTAAAAAATTTGGGTGAGTTTGGTGAGTATGTATTATAAAATCTCACCACACTCAACAAAAAATTACAATTAAATGTGACAATATTTATAAGTTATTAATGCAAGCTGTGAATTAAAATATATTTGTAAAATTGCGAATACAAAAATAAAAAAGGGCGTTTTGTTTATAAATAAATTACTATTATTTAATTACATAATACATTTATTGTATAAAAGTAATGTATTACATTAAATACAAATAACTTGAATGTAAATCAACGCCTCTAGTTATGATACAATATAATAAATATTAGTTATCTAAGTGAAGTTTGATTTTCAGGAAGTTCTCAATAATCATTCATTTCTTTTAATATTCCCTTAATCACACATTCATCCGTTAACAATTGCCTATACTTATGTGTACTTATTTTATATAAAATTAAATTTTAATCATGAATGTGGTGATAAACAATTTTATGGTCTTCATTTATGTTGCCAGCGTTATTTATGGCAACATTAAATTCAATTTCCACTTCACCTAGTTTCGTACGCAAGCTTTTATAACCTTAATTTGTTATGCAGTTCTTTTAATCTTATTAATGTAGATTGAAATATATTTTAAATTGCCAGGCATTTATAAAGGAAATTTGATGAAGATAAGAGGAGTTTACTATATTTAAAGAACCCAAAGAGAATGTGTATCATAATTAATTAGGCTGGATGGTTCATGGTAATCAGAGCAAGTACTAAAACCAAATGTTTTAATTTAAATGCATAAAGAGCTTAATATTGCATCACTGTTTTTATTATGGTGAAGTACATTTAAACGCCGTTAACCATTAACTTGAAGTTACATTAATTAAGAATACTAATATAAATATAATTAATTATATTACAGAGAAATGTTGTTCAAATAAAATTTATTCGGTTAATATAAACTACAATTTTTATTATATTTCCAATGCAAAATTGTTTTTCCCAGCTTAATCTTGGCAACCGTGAAAAACTTAAATTTTGACCTTGGAGCAGAAATATATTTTTGTAGATAAAATGTATTTAATTAGATTAATTTTATTGGGAAATTACTTAAATAACTGTAAACATATGTTTTATGTCTTTTTAAACAAAACAACAAAAAAAATTGTATGAGTTTGGAGCCAAAAATCAAGCTCTACTAATTTTAAAAGAAAAGCGTGTAAAATTGAATTCGGCAACGCAGACATGCCATTCAGAGCGTGCCCATCACCATAACATTGGGCATCGTAACGAGCGCGACGCGACGCGTTTAGCAGCGCCACATACATAGGAAAGGAGCCTATGTTCTATTGAAAATGAAAATATGTATGTTTGAGCTCAAGCCTCAAAGCTATCGAGTCAACCATTAAAAGTTATAAACGCGACTTACAAATATATAAATATACAGCTAGAGATGTTTATAGGCTCGTAAAAGCTTGCAAATAGAAAAGCAATTGGCGAGACGTAATGCGTGTAACGGTATTTGTATAGAAAATGGAAAACCCAAAGGCGAAGCTTTAGTTTTTCGTATTTGTGTTGATCATGTCTAAATTTATCACGCGAAATCCGCCATTTTTCCTGCACCTTTTTCTATACAAGCTATTTCTCCATTTTCTTGTGAAAACACAAAATTATTAATTTTTTTTCCATTTTTCTTTTATTTTTACATTGGATTGGATAAAAATAGAAATGCTGATTTTATGAGTACAATATTTATTTGAAAATCGACCGCGTTCCAAGACGAATGAAATCGCATTGGCGTTCTTTGATGATATTACGACTATGCAGATACTTTGAATGGAACGTGATGTAATTAAGAAAACTCCAAGATATGTCATTAAACATATTTTCAGACACGTAGATGTGCTTGTTTGAAGAATGCAAGAATTGCATGAGGATGCATTGAAAGATTTAACGCACTGTAGCTCACTTCCTTGTGCATCTCAATTTATCCAGACATAAAAGTCCCTCATTCATAAAATAATTATTTCCTACAAGTGGTTGAAAATGGGAGAGCACACAACGGTGACAAATTGCAAAAGACGAAAATTCATAATTGCTTGCAAATTCTTCCGGTTTTGAGCAACTACATAATATATCCTTATGAAGGGGCACCCTTACAGCGCAATTTCCACATCCAAAAAAAATATGATTGCGCTATTACAATTTATGCTCGATTATGCTTTAAGCTGAGTGAGAATGTGATGTCATGCATAAAAAGCTGGCTGATTGCCAGTGGGTTATTAAACTGTGCGATTGAAACTGTAAGTTGCTCAAATACGTTCAAAACGAGTTGTTTCTTTCAATTTTTAGTGTACATGTGGTTTATAACTAGGAGTTTTTAATTTACATTCCCAATTCCCATATACATAATTTATCTAGATTTAAAATGCTTTCAAAATGCTATAATTGCAATAATTTATGCTCTTTATGAAGAATTTGTTTGTTTTTTACTACATTTTTTGTCTGTCAAATGATTTAAAAGCTCTTGCACAACTTGTTTGTACAGGGTGGTTTCATTTGAAAGTTTATATTTTAAAGGAACAGCGCGCAGTTGATTTTTTTCTGGAAATTTTAAAAGTACATTTTGGCCTTGAAAAGATTATGCTTTAAAAATTCATGATCCAAAAAAAATTCTGCTTGACAGCTATATCGAGTGACGTCATCAAGGAGAACATACTAGAAACTATAAATAGTGTGTATTTTGATAGTTTGATCGGTCGAATTTTTTACCTTAAAAAGAAAAAGAAAATGGCGGCCGCATTTGCTTCTCGAGACAAGAACTTTATTTTTTGGATCATGGTAAAAACCTCAAAGTCTTTCAATAATAATTCAAAATTTATGCATCACTTATATTTAAATTTTAATATGGAAATTATTTTCTATAATAAAACAAGTATGACATAACATTGAGTAAAGTGCTCAAAAATATGAAAAAAGAGCTAGAATATTATAAACATTTCAATTTCCCATAACAATAAAACAACACTAGATCACGCCTCTAGGATCATTTTAATTGGAACATCAATTAAAACTCAACTCGACAAATGCATTTTTTCTTTTAAATATGCTGCAACTTGCTTCAACTGTATTAATTGTTTACACAAAATGTGCACAAAAAGCATAAAGAGGATGAGAAAAAAAACACTGCAGCACACAAAGTGATGATTGATTGCTCACAACATAAAAACCGAATGGAAATCGTGTATACTTTTCAGCATTAAGTTTCATTCTAAATGAGCAACAAGCTCTGTTGGCATCTAATAATCTCCCGCAAGCATATTACACTGCAACATATAGGCAGCTAGCTTTCCGCAAAGCGATCAACATCAACATATTATAAACTATATCGGGGCGAGCGAAAATCGTTTGCGACAGCCAAACAAATATACAAATCCCAACTCAAGATGGGGCACGTCCCAATGATCATATTGTAAGCGCTGTTTGAAGAAATATATCGTTCAATGTTCCCTCGCTATTTTTAAATACTTTTTAATGATATCGCAGCTTTGAAACGCCATCAATACCTCGTACATCGATTTGAATTTACTCGTATATGGGGCACAGACGTGAGCCGACGTACAGAAGCTTTTAAATGGGACGCGCCGTCGCACGTTGGAAGTCATCCGTGATGTTTAATAATATAGACGAAAAATTTAGGCTACAGAACCAAAAACCGTCAGCACAGTGTCACGGCCCGTTGAAAGCCATCAGTGACTTACAAATTACATGAATTTTATGGGCGTTTTAGTTTTAATTTGGCTGCATGGCGACGATAAGCACAAACTCGTGGCTGTAAAACACATTTTTGATGATAAATGTGTGATAAGATTTCAAAACAATTAAACGCTTTACATACCAACAATATATTATGTGAGTGTGTACACAAGGGGTGAAGGGGAGAGGAAAATGGGCGAACGCACAATGCGAAAATGTATAAAACATAAATCACAACCAACGAGTTAATGTGCAGATAAGCTTTGCTATTCGTGTTCCGCGCATGCGGTCCCAGGGACCCACTCCCTATTTAGTTTAGTACGGCGAAGTGAGCAGCATTTAAAGCGTTTTAATGCAATTGTTTGAATGATTAATAATTTAGATTATTATTTATTATTTATATTATGTATTATAGCAACTTAATAAAAATTAAATGATTTTCCCGATCACTGCGCAAACATGCATTCAAAGAGATAAGAATAAAGCTTAACGAGTTTATAAATTGAAAGTGATAACCACTGCAGAATTAATACAATTGCACTTCGGAAAGAGGGGAAAACTCTACACACGTTACATTTAATTAGGTTGACAAGCTGAATTGCATGCGGGTTATCTTTTTTTATGCACAGTCAAGTCAAAACTTAAGAAACTATTCTATACTGCACATAAGGATTCATCAGCACTATTAAATAGCACAGCGTACAAACTCAAAGGAACATAATGACATAATGCTGTGTTGAAAGTTTTACTTGACATATTTGAAAATCTAGTGCATTCATGTGCGGTAAAAAGGAAATAGTTTTGTATAAGGACGAACGTTTAATTCAAAAGTGCAGCTTTTTCTCCTCTTTTTAATTTATATTTTCCCTTCAGAACACAACAAGTCCTTAATAATTTAGGACAAAGATTATAAAAAGGGATAACGGTTGTATAATAAAAGCGCATAAAATGAGCTCAAACTTGAAGAAAAGTGAATTTTTATACATCAAAAAGTAAAAACAACCTAACAAGTGTTACGTAATTATTAATTGCAGTAAAATAAATGGTACAGTCGAAACTCGATAATTTGGATTTTTTTTTCAGGGAATTTTACAATTTTAGTTGCATACAAGTAATTTACGTAATTTTTTACGAAATATTAAGGATTTTAAAGTCTTCGATTTAAATATTCTTTCAAGTAATTGAGGGAAAATTGGATGGCTTTTTAACATTAGGTGCTTTCCTATTTTTTTCTTTGTTAATCTGCAATCATGCATTAAAATCTACATGGAAACGGCCTTTAACACGAAATTGAAGTAAGATTTTTTTTTTCAGTTTATCGAAGTTCGGCTGTATTTCGATTTACCTAAGTTTCAGTAGGTTTTTGCGTGTGGCATTTTTTGTATTCTTTAAAACTTTGTATTTAGGTTATTTGTAAAATAAATACATTTTAAAATCGCCCAATTTTTGTATAATAAAATATTTATAAAATATTGACATGAAAATCCAAAAAAAGAAAGAAAGTCGATTAGACATTTAAAGGAAAGAGCGGTTTATAAATATGTACACAAATTTGTAATTACAATTTGATGGATGACAATTATAAATAAATCAATATTTGATAAAACACAAGACAAGATAAGTTCAATATCACGTTATTATTAATAGGGATTAGTATAAAAACAATCATTGAAAAGTAAAAGCGTTCTTAATGAATTAAAAAACGAATTGCTCAATGTCGTGAAAAAATATTTTTACTATAAGTTAATTCGTATCCTTTTAACAATATCTTCTATAAATTTTTTAAAATGTTTTCTTGATTAGGACGTCACTTTTTACTGAAAGAACATTTTTATATCACCTAATTACAAATAAAAAAGGACAACGAAAGGTCAAGAAATATCAGATAAAGTTAAGTGACGAATCCCAGACATGGTGTTGATCCTTAATTAACCAACATCAAGGCTATATTGACTAATTAAAATATAAAAACTTTAAAAAAGCATCACATTAGTACGCCTGCAAGTTTAATGCACAAACACGATTTATGAAAATTGCAAAAAGATTGAATAGCGTAAAAATGAGCAACACTTCCCCCCATTTTCCTCGCCAACAGACCATGCAATATCTGAATTCGCTCATATGCCAGCGTATTACGTATGCAGCAAGATTTACGTAATTAATTGAATGCATTCACAGTTCACACCCATCACAGATGATATACATATATGAGTGATATGCGTGAACATGAACCTCACGTTCGCGAATTGACGCAGCAGTCGGCCTCATCTGAGTACTATATTATACTTAGTTTAGTTAGCAAATAGCTCGCAATCTACCTATACAAGACAAGAGACAAGAGTAGGTACATGTCGAATTCAGATAGTACGTCGGCGGGTATAAATATTCTATCGCTTTGCTATTTATCTACATATTCAGGATTCACACAAGACGTATGTAGGTACGACGAGCCGACTGCAACAAACACAATTGTGTTCTATTTTTTGCATTGTTGCGTCTTAATGTTGGTGTTTCGATTCTATTTCTGGCGTGCACATTATATGTAAATAACTAACTCTATTGCCACTGGATTTTCTCGACATATAGCTCTTACACAGCGCTGGCAATCTACGTGATCTCTCAATCATGTTACATGCTGAATGCGAAATGACGAACAAGCTGGTGAGTTGTGACGTCATTTAAGGAAGATGCCGTCCACATTGCGGTACATGCGGGATTTATTAATTGGTAATCCATAGTTTAATAACAACTTTATGGATTCAATTTATTTCTTAATTTTTGAAACAATTCTTGAAAAGACTTCTGGAAATCAGAAACCTTCATACGGGAGCGAAATGGGTTCTCTATCATTCCTTGATATATTATAAGGGCCTGAATACAAAGTTGAAGTCACGAAAAAACCTCGACCGTGGATTGTTAAAAATCTGGTGATTCTTCATTGGCTAAAAACCGCAGATAAATTTGTTATTGTATTATACATATTCCTATATTTGTAGCTACAGTTTTTAGCCTACAAGAAGCTGGGAATAAACCGTGGATTTTTGAACAGAAACCTCTGTTTTTTGATGTCAAACGAACAAAAGACAAAAATTGTGGCTACATTTTTGTCTACAACCATGCATTCGAGAATAAAGGTTGAATTTCAAGGTTAAAATCCAAAAATTCAATGTTTCATATCTCAGAAACTATTTACATTTTTCTTAACGAAAAAAGGCATTGGGATCCAGCCTTGTATTTCAAGGTCAAAGTATAAGGATTTGAATATAAATATATTTTTTTAAACATCCTCCTGACATGCATTGTTTTTCCTAACCTCATTTCACTACTTATCTTTATTGAATCCTCACAAAATGAAGTTGCTTATGTGGAAAATTCTCATTTATACAGTACAGGCTGATGTCTATTTTCCAGAATTTTTTCCGTGTGTTTTCGAGTGTTTCTTTTAGTGAAAATTTATCTGTTGAAAAGTCAAGCAAATAAACTGTATGCGGCGTTGTGTGCTTTGTGTGTTTTTCTTGTTTCAATATCAAAGCCCCGCATTTGAGATTTGTGGCCCGCTTTTGAAACTGAACAGCTTTTGCATTGTTCATTGATGGAAGCTGGATGTTTTGCTCAATTTGGTTAAAGTGACTGTGATGTAGACACAAAACAAAACAAAAACTCAACGTGCACACAACAAACCTCGTGTACTCCCAAATGCATGCGAGAAAATGCTCAAAATGGGACAACAATTTTTATGCATGTTAGACAAGGTTGCATGCAAATTGAATTAATGCCAAAATTACCTCACAATGCAAAGACCATCCCTTGTTATGATGGGGGGAAAAAAAATCCTTGACACCGATTAACATATGATTACAAACAACATACAAAGAGCATGAAAACCACCCCTCCACCACCCACAAGCGAATGTGTTCCAACACAATGCAACAATGATGCCAAATGTATAACATTGTGTTGTCTCATTGTAATAGAAGGAGGACGCCCAACGACTTTATTCAGAAATATATAAAAAAAATGGAACTGCTTTATTTTATCAGAACGACACACACACATTAAATTTGATTAGTAACATTGGCATTTTCCGGGTGCGCGTGGGTTGGGTCGACAGACAGCCAAAAACATATTTTTTGGCAATCGCACAAATGGCACTTCCTCAACAAAGGAATGTCTTAAAATGTGATTAAAGAATTTTTGGGGTTTTGTCGAGGCAAAAATGTTGTACATATATTGTTATAAAGAGCAACAAGGTGCAATCAGCTGAATTCTATGAACTGGTTGACTTGACATTCAATGCGCGGCACCGGTTGAACGAAACTTCAATGATGCATTTTGATGGTAGCGTTTTGAATGAACAATCAAGCCATACGAAAACGTTATTTTTCCGAGCAAAATAGATACGAAAAAAGAATAAAAAAAAAGAATAGAATTGCAATGGCGGTGGATGTCGAGTAATGGTGATGAGTTTTTGTGGGTGGCAATTTGGAGTAAGAGTGTGTGACGCATTGGAAAGTAAACTGAATACATGCTCATTTTCCCTGCAACGATTTTTACACTATACTTAGTCATCTTAACAAATAACCTTAATTGAACAATAACTATGCTTACTAACAATGCTGTTTAAAATAATAATTTTTCCCAATGTTCAAGGCAATTCAATCAAAAATAAAAAGTTTTGACCTTGAAAATGAAAATGGGGCCTTTTTTAAAATTTAAAACACCTCAATATTTGTTATTATTCAAAAGAAGTCGCCGTGAAATATTATATTGGTTTTCTTTTTTTATGATCGTCAAAAAAACGTAGCAGAGCAGGTGGCAAAAATATGTAAATTTGATTTTTAAAAACAAAATTTAGGACCTTTAAAATATGATTTATGGTCTAATCGCGCATGTTATTGCCAACATTATAGCTTTGTAAACCGATGTAAACCTAGCTTAAATTGACGCAACCATTCGCGAGTTATTTAGATGAGTAGAAAACTACTCGCACTTACTCAAAAATTTGTTTCATTAAATTTTAAATTAGTAAACGATCATTGAATAATTCAATTACGAACGCTTCATACAGTTCAATAACAATTAACGGACATGTCCAACACATCTGGCAACACAACTTTGCAGACAATACAATGCACAATAGCAGTTATTCAATGTTTTTAGTTATGTCAAACGCAAAGGTTCACACACATACTACTCGTGTAACGAAATGGAAAAAAAAGTAAAAACCTTGTTCAGCCAAAACCATTACAATTCACAATGGAATCAATGAAAACAAATTCAATCTTGAAGTTGAATGCAATTTCGATAAAAAGTTTTTGGGGATACATGAAAAATTTTAAGTCTGAACGAGTTCAATAGTTATAAAACTCTTGTAAGCAAAAATCATTGACCCAATACAATTTCAGTAAAATTAGTATTAAAACCAATTGGAAAACGTCCAATTTAAATTACGATGTAGAATCCTCATGGATCAATAAATATTGTATAAATTTTTAAAAAATGCATTCGATGCAAATCATATCATAAATATAACAAATTCAAATTGCAACCCAACATAATATGCATGACATAACTACCCACGTTTAATTTCAAAGAAGGACGTCAATGTCCAGAAAGTGCAAACTCATCAGCACCAGACGGGTGGTGTTAACAAAGTGGTTTTAAGGGATTAAATAAGCAGCCCAGAGGTCATTTGTTGAATGTGCGCTTTGAGTGAAAGCCATACAGCGCATATTTTCTTTTCGCTGTCACACTGCACAAGGGATAAGCTGGCGAGTTATGTGTGACATGGGGGCGTGTGTATGTTGCTACTTTCTTGCGAGTACACACACCACACATCTTAATTGTATGCAATTCAGCTGATGTACGCGAAATGTAAACAAAAGATAAAGTGGATTGACATCCAATATTTAAATTGAGTCATCACCAAATACGTAATAATTTTAACGGTGCATTAACGGTAAATAAATTAAATTAAACTAATTTTATTTAAAAATATATTGTAGAAGAATATTTTAAACAATTTTTTAAATAAAATGGAAATCCTTAATTGAAATTAGTATAGGTAACAGTTTTGCAACGAAATTCCCATCACCGATTAGATGTGGAGTACAGGGGAGCCCTATTAGAATGGTTTTAAAAAACAAGAAGTAAAAAACAATAATTAGAATTAATAATGAATTATGTACTTATTAAAAAAGGGATTTACTGATCATTGCATGACAAATCTCTTTTTCTAATAAGAACTATTTCAAGGATCAATCCTTAATAAAACTTTTTTTTCTATTAAATGTGTTATTTTTTGCATTAAAATAAATGTAATAAAATACTTCTTCACACACACTATCCGAGGTTTTTTAAAATTTAAATTTTCGTCTTAATTTAAAGTAATTTTTGCTAGTTACCTAATGACCCGATTTTCGTTTTATAATCTCACAGCTACCAAGTATTAAAACATGAACCACTCAAGATCAATTTTTTTTAAATATTTTGGAAGCGTCTCCCAACTTGAATAACCACGAGGATCATGTCGCTTTCCCTGCGATAAATTTTATTAAATAAAATAGCGCGGTAGATAAAAAAAATCGCGTCTAACGAGGTTCTACTGTATAGTTTTAACATTTTAAATAGAAAATGTTCTGAATTGGTTATGCAGCCACAAGGCAACCGCACAAACGCGTTGCTTTTCAATATTATAATGTATGGACGACTACAGTGAATAGATTATCGGCGGTGAACGGTGTACCAAAATAGGATTCCCGCCATACATCAGAGTAGTACCAGGGCGTTTGATGTTACTAAATTTACGCACACCACATAGTTTTTTGACGCTGATGTTAACGGTTACCATACAATTAAATTTAGGTAGTGGAGAAAGGAATATTGCGCGTCGTCTTAAATGTTTGCGCAATTGTGTGTGGTGTTCCTAAATCGCGAATTTGACGGTTTTGTTGCTTTTTTTATCTTAGGGAAAACCATTTTCATTTCAAATGTGTTTATATTTAGGCTGCATGCTGATTGTTTTGTGCGCTTATAAATTGTAATTATGCGGATGTTCATATTGGATTTTTGGTAGAACTAGCTGAGTAACTGAGTTTTAATGTAATGGGGGTAATTTCTTTTTTTTAAATGCCCCTATTATAAGACGTATTGATTGAAATTGAAAGTTTGATTTTTTTTTTGAAGGGACCTTAAAATCTTTTCAAAAATAATTAAATCGAACTTTCAATTTTTGTAGTCTTAATTAATTTGGTAGCTTTGTTGAAGACTTAGTTGCTTCGTCAAAAGTGCCCTATTTTCCTAACGGTTAAAAATCGTTATATTATTTCATGACATGAGTTTATCAGCTTAGTTAACATATTTATGATTCGCAGTAAGGACCCACTTAAAAAGAGTAGCTATTACATTAATGACACGTCGTGTGCTTCAGCTTCATTATAACTACAGCAATTTTATAAGGTACCAAAGATCAATACTAATTATTTTAAAACTGCATAATGTTGAGTCGTAACTCGTAATAAATTAAAAATCGAATGAACTATATTGAACCACAATATTTACCTGATGCAATGCAGTCAACCCATCCACATTGGCTGTGTCAATGTCAGCGCCTGTCTCAATAAGCCGCACCACCTCATCTTTGTCGCCAGACATGCAGGACGCCAAAAAGACGCATCCCGAGCTGAATTGAATTTTGCGCAAATGGGTGAGCTTGGGTATGACGGGCTGGCGATTTGTCTCTGATTCCTCCCAGCGACGTAGCTGTTCGGCACGCTTTGACAGCGCTGAATTGTTGCGTGTATCAAAAGACATAATTGTATTTTGTTTTGATTGGCGCCGCGCTTCTTGAGTATTCCGTTTTTATTTTATTTTTTTGAATTTATTTAATTGCCACTTTTATCTTCACTATTTATTATTATTTTTTATTCTTGTTATTTATAACGGTGTAATATTTTTATTCTTTTTTTAAATTTGCTAACTTACAAACTATGTACTTATTTTGCAATGTTTTCCGCGATATTGACTTTGATCCACATTTAGGTGTATGGTACCGCTGGCATGTGTGTTTGTATGTCTGCGTTAATAAGATATTTTCAATTAGAATTCTTTGCTACATAGCATTCAAAGTACAAAATGTAATTAAAATTAACCCGTGCCACCGTGTGTGCCCTCTCACCGCGGCGATCACCCTGTTTTGCGCAAACCAAAAAATTTTCACTTGCACACACTTGACTTTGCAATATATATTTATTATAAATTGGTACGAAAGTGTGATGGCGCGCCTGTTACAAATTCACACTTTCTATTTAGTTAACTCAACGTCTTGGGGAGACGTTTGTTTGATTGCATTCGTCTTCAAATAGTGAATCCCAATAAAACAAATCAATTGGAATTACGTTAAAAATGAATTAAAAAGAAATTAAATTTAGGCGCACCATTTTTATTTCTGATGTGTGTGTTTTTTTTTATATTATTTTCTTTTGATGCAGCTATATATATATTTTATGTAGCAGGGCACACACATTCCGTCGTACATGCACAGTGTACGTGTACGTATCACACATCTATATACAATTTTATTATGCACATTCATTCGTATGCGGCCCAGTGTTTTTATTTAAAAATATGTACAAATTATTAAGAATTACGTTAAAAATTTGCCGATTTAATAATAACAAAAAAATTTAAATAAATGCACTGAGTAAACAATTAAAATGCACTTTTCTGCACACAAACTGGTGGCACTTTTTTCGGTTTAATGCGCTATATTTATTTTTGGTGGAATTTCCACTTGTATGCCCGCGCTTAAAATGCACGCACAGAATTCACATACAATTTAAATTGCGTTACATATTTGTACATCAAATAATGCATATGTGTACGCGCTTTAACTTCTATATTTTAAATGGTGTGCATACGTTTTTTTTTTAAATTGTATTTTTCTGTTTTATACTTGTTTTTTTACTTTTTTTTTTGATCCACTGTAATGTTATACACTCTCACTCCTCATCACTCATTTTTGGATCTTCAGGTTTTTTTTCTTCGCTCCAAGTACAATTCGTCGCACTAATCGTTCCATTGGAAATTATTATTGCGCTTGAGCTCGAGCATCGCTCCAGAGACGCGCGCCGTTTGGAGATAGCTGATGCAAAAAATAAACTACACAACTACGGTATTATTATAAGTTAATTGTTTTGGCGATAGGAATTAAAAGCGTTTACGCGATGGGAGCGGCCAACTTTTAATGCGCGAAACGAGAAAAAAGGAAAATATAATTTCTCTGTACGATTACACGAAAATTCAGTACAAGAATGAAGAATGACGAGATTAATATATGTGTGTTGTTCATGACATTTGACAGTTATGTAATTAACTAATCGACATCGAATTTATATACTTCTGGGCATTATATCGATGTAATTGAATGACATTTTAGTAATTTTTTTTATATTACTAAAAATTCAAATTTAAACTCATTAAGTTGCGGTTGGCAGTTCTGTTTTATTCAGCAATTTGAATATTCTGAGTTTTTATTTTGAAATATGAATAACTTTAATAAAAATCGACGAGAAATGATTTATAGAAAAATCCTGTACGCATTTGAAATCTTTATTTTATTTTATTCTCATCATTTCATTGCTCAAGCATTTAATTAACCAATTTCATAAATTAATCTAAAACGCAAACATTTTTAGAGGGTGACACAATTTTATTAAATACATATTGACAAAGATACAGCATGATCTCTATTGTATATCTAATAGCACGATTAAAATTTGTGTACAAATAACTACTATAATAATTGTTTAATTTTACAAATGCTACAAAAATTCCCTTTCTGGATTTATTTTTATTATTTCTAAGCACTTCTTTGTTTTTGGATTCATTTTGGCTATTACAGTTATTTTATTCATATTAAATATTAAACATTACCTTAAAGTTAAGTTAAAAGAAATTGTGTGGTATAGGATCCAAATTAAATGTTATTTAATTGAATAAAACTAATTTTACTTAGAAACTTATTACCACATTAACTGCCTGAAAGAAATACGAAATTTGATTTTTCAAGATTTATAAATACAGACAAAAATATAACAGATAAAAATGTAAAGGAAAAATACTTTTTTTTTTACTCCTAAATAAAAAAAAAATGCAATGGGCAAAAAAAATCTGAGAAAAATGTCATCGTGTAATATACGTACGTTTGTGCAACATGCCATATTCAGCAATAGTGGATCTTGTTTAAGTCAGCATTATTCAACTGTCAAAGTGCTTTTCATACCAAAATTAATGGTGGCGCCACTAAAAGAATTGAAAGTCACGTCATTGACTGTAAATTCTTCAAATGAATTTGTCATGGTTTCAAAATTAGCTAAATTACAAAAACAACACTACGTAGTTTATTTAAATTGTGGTTTGAATCAGCGATATTAATTTCTTGGCGTGTATTTTTTTATGAAATGTCAAACAATATAGATATACAAAAAAATGTGCTGAATATGCTGTGCATGCGGGATTGCTCATACGTAGTATTTTTAAAAACCAATACACTAGCATTTTATGTACGTCGCGATCGCAGTTCGCCTGTAAAGTTGGAACATTTGGAAATAAAATTTATGTGTGCGTCGCATATACACTGAACACTGCAGCTTGCATAAAATTATTGCTGTTCATCTTAGTAGAGTTAGAAGCGTTGTAACTTTAATCGAGTGAACTGCAATTCTCAGCCTGCGCTTAGCGTTATAACAACAAAAAAAATTCCCTTCAAACCCAATTGGCATAATTTAAATTCGTTTAACACGCGAACAAAATCGTCTAAATTCAAAAAAGACAAAGTGAATTATAATAAAACAGTGTGTGATGGATTAACTGTGGACTGTTAAATTTAACAATCGTGCAAAACAATAAAGCAGACTTCCGTTGTTGACCAACATATTTGAACAACGATTTCCACTTACATTATCACACTAGAGCTCTCAAGGTTCGTACATTTTTGATCATTCATTTTGTGTAGAAAGTTTTTTTTTTGTTCAATATTTATGTGTGCTACAATTGCTTGAAAAAAAAAAGTAAATTGAAAAAATTCAATTGAAAAGCAATAAAATTGTAATTAAATTACAAATTAAAATATGGCTGTGTGTGGTGGGCCAAAATATGGCCGCCTCGCTGTAAGGCTCATTAATATCATACAGGCACAGGGCAGTTGGCAGTGTTGTGTTTAATATGTCGTATGCGAAAAAAATCGATAATCTTGTCTGCCCAAAAAAGAAGAAAAAAAGAGAAGAGATGTGTATGTGCGTATACGCGACGTAATAATATGTCATATGTGTGCTCGATGAAAACAACACATCAAATATGCGCATATTGTTCCAAATATTGCAGCAATGCAATTATTGTGTTGAAAAAAAAAAAATTAAAAAAATCTGTATTGAAACCATGTTGGTGGCATTACCAAATTGCTAAGCTCTTTTTTTATCTTTCTTGTTTCCTCTAAATGGATGAACGTACATATATTGAGATGAAGGGCACGAAGTGCGGCAGAACCACACAGAAATAAATTCCAAGAAATATTTTCGTTTCTCTTTCTGAATCAGTTCATGGCGATGTATGAATGGGTACCAATACACACAACAATCACAGGGTGCCATTTGCAATTTAAAACTTCTTGGAACATGAAAGATGAATTTAATTAAAAATGGCGTCCAAAGTTTTAAGTGCATATTATTATTGTATTTGTTTACAATTATATTTTCTTTTGTTATTGTTTTGAAAAACAAAAAATGTTTTTTGAAAAGTTTGTATGGATTACATTAATAATTTTTATGATTCGATGTTGTTGTTGGAGTTGGGATTTAAGAAAAATTCTGCTATAATTCCCAGTCGAAATTTTTCCCAATTTGTTCTCTAAAAGTCTATTCCGGCGTACAAGGATTGAATTCCCAAGGAAATTTAATTCGTTGTAAGTGTTTTCATTTAAACTGAGGAATTAATTTATTTCGTTGAAATTATGGACAGCAAAACTGATAGAATTAGGGATTATTAGTTCGTAATAAAACAAATTTACCAGCAACCGGAATACACTTTGGGAACTACAAAATTTACTGAACTACTAAAAAATACAAAAACTTCCCAATTCCCTATTCATAGTGAACAACTAAGAAAGGGCCACAGTATTTGTAAACATTTCATTAATTACATTACATAAATACATTATGTTTTATTTAAGAGGATTAAAATCCTTTTAACTTATAATAATTTAAAGATCCACATTTTTATTGTTTTGTAATTTTGAAACATTTTGTTTTGATCTTAAAGATTTATTAAACCAAATTAATCAGTTTGGAATTCAAAATATTTTATTATTGAAAGTCCTTTTATCTAAATGTTTTAATTATTGTTAATCAATGTGAGTCACACGATTAAAATCGCGTTAAATCAAAACAACTGACTTAACGATTTGAAAAACAAAATGCACTGTATGTCTGATAACAGACTTTGTACTTATAATCCATTTAAGTAAGAAAAAAATGCATTGTGTCCTGTTGCAATGCAACCCACACAAAATTATCAATATATTTAAAGTTGTGTGAATGCATTTAATCCACAGACTGTCGTCTATGATTTAATCTAAATGATGGCCACCCTGTCCGAACAAACATTCTGATCTTTTTTACATTATTTCTGTATTTTGTTATGCTGCAGGCTGCTTTTTAATGCTGCACAATATAGAATACATGCGCACTATGCATGTTGCTGTTGTTGTTGTTGTTTTTTCTTCTCCGTTTTTGCCATCTGTGCCTTCTATGTTCTTATATTTGTCGGATTTACCTTCATCATACATATATATTATGTTCTTTTTCTCTTCTATTTTGCTTCTATATGTGCACATAACTATAGCTATAGATAGTTAGTATGTGGAGCCCCCAAAGCTGCATGACTGCATTCCATTCAAACTTTCTCACACTCTGGCGCAGCGGCAGACATGAAGCGGGATTGAGGCGCGCGGGCAAAGGCGCACGTACTCACGATCATATAATATAATACACACAATAATATATGAATAGAAGAATGTATAACGCAAAAGGAAGGGCCAGAAAATTTGATTCAACTTTAAGCTGCAATCATCCTCTCCATGGAGCGCGGGCTGAGTGTCCGTACTTCGTTCATACTTTATATTATATAGTATTTGTAACTATCTTTCTATAGTTATGTATATTGTTGGGTGCATTATATTCATGAAACGCGAACATTGAACATATTATTGTTAATTTACGAGTACATAATATTATACAGTTGAACGCGGGATATGCACATTTATGCTATGCCTGCATAAAATAATCATAATAATAATAATATAATATTTTAAAGCCTACGTACGGCATATTGCAAAAAAAAAAACAAAAACATTTATGCTGTGATGCACATCCCATAAACCTTTCCTACCAATATGTTGAGCATTAATATTGGCGTTATGTGCCTATACCTATATCAAAACATATTATATTGCTTATTTTATCTCAGGCCTCAGCTTCTTATGCTGCAGTTTAAAACTGTACACATAATATCAAAGTAATAATGATCATTGTACTACAGTAGATGTTGGGAAAAAAAACTAAAAACACCCAACAGTACATGCTATAAATCTTATTATTGTAGTTACCTAAGTGCTGTGGAAGATGTTTTCAGCATACATGAAAATACAGTTTGTAGTTATTATTGTGAATGAACGGAAAATTTAAATGTAAATGCTTGTTGTTGTAATATTGTATTTATTATTGATCTGTGGGCTTAATTAATCAGGAAATTCCCCCATCACTTTGTGTCATGACGCAAATTACGCCTACACAATGTGATAAAAGTGCAATCTGTTCATAATTTATCTATTTAATTATGATATTTAATATTTGTTTTATTTTGTATTAAAAATAATCAAAAAATGAATAAATGTGAAACTCCCACATTTACTCTTTTTATGCGATTATTTTAAGGGAGTATGGGCAATATAATGCTACACTAAAAATGTTTTTGTTGTCGCTATTTAATTTTTTTTTTAATGTCTAAAATCATTTTCAAAAAAATTTAATTTTAATATCTAAAGTTCGACAATTAAGGTTGAAGAAATGAGGTGAGGTGACAAGTTAGACTTCTTTACTCAACGTCTATAATTAATAATTATTAGTACCTTCATTAATTTCGTCCTATAGACATTTATCATTGGCTGCGTACTAAAAATTAAAGTTTTAATTTAACTAATAATATGTGCTTCGTGTATCGGCCCCAAAATGCTTCGACATAGGTATCATTTAAATCCTTTTAAAGAAAATTCTAGACTTTGCAACAATTTGAAACACTTTGAATACGAAATTTAGTATTCAAAAGCTTCAACAAATCGTCACTGTAATAACATCCCCACTTATTGTAAATTTATTTGTTGGTTTGCGCTATTTTTTGCCCCACCCCACATATAAATAGAACAATTGCTGGATTATACAATACTTTGTAGATGTATACATTAATTTGCGACTTAAAACATATTTTCATATGATACACTACATCACAATCGTTATACCTCTCAATCGTTACACCTCTTTAACGATAGTGAGGTTATGTACTCCTACATTGGAATTGTGACGTCAGTGACTCATAATTCAGAGGAAATTGAGTGAGTGATAGCGGAAACGTCTAAATTTGTTCTCACAAACAAGAATCTAATACAATAATAACTTTATAAATTTGTTGAAGCGAAATTTTTGAAGGTCCAAGAATATTTTAGAAGTTTTTTTTTTTTAGGTGAGGTTATGATACTTTACCTCCCATATTCTTTATTCTATACTGATTACTGATAAATTATGCGTTCGTGATTAATTTAAGACTCCAGACAGTAGACTTAAACAATTAATCAATTGTGTCACAAGTACATTAATTGTCCTAAATAAAGTTCAATGAACAATATTGCTAAATTTCCCTTTACCTTTACTAAACACAACGTCCATACTTATATATGTAGCACAATGCGACAATGTGCAATTATAAATAACTGCAGTCTGTAATCATTTTTGATACGAAAAGCATGAGTGTTAAAAAAAATTACACGTTTCCAAGCAGGATGATCTAGTTACAATGCATTTATTTTATTTTATTGTTAGAACAATATATAAGTGGCCGTTGCATGAATGTGTGTGAATGCTCGTGCAGTTTGTACGGTGTGCAATGTGTACAATAAGTTTATTCTTTAAATTTCAAACAAACCTTGCTTGTTCGTTGTTAAGTTGTAAATAATTTCAAGTTTGAGATTATTAATTATCGGCGTTATAATTAATATTGTGTAAAGATACGAAATCGTTTTGTTTTGTTTGATTTGATATTTTGCACTTTATTTGGTCTATCTATCTTTACACGTTTTATGAATTGATTGCAAAAGATGTTGACTTATTGATTGTCGAGGCACCTTAAATTAGTTTTTTTATCAAGTTGTTTAATGTGATAAGTATGTTCTAGACCCACTCCCTGCATACCTACTGGTGTTTGTCTCAATTTTTTATTTGTTAATGAATGTTATTTCATTCTTATATTTTCTACAAAGGATTTTACCAGTTTTTTTTAAATCATGTCTTGTAAAACAATCCCACGTCAATTAAAATACAGAATATCTTTGAAACTATGTAATTAATACTCGTACATCCATTGCACAATCCACCTCTGCCTTTCTGAAGCACCCAACCTATATTATGTGTGTTAACTTTAAGTACATTAAAATATAATGGGTCGCGTTGCATCAATAGTTACTTACAGTTGTGCCTCTTGTACAAATCCATGGCGCTTGATTCGCTTCACATGAAGAGAAATCGATTGTTTCCTTACACCATGAAACTGTACGCTTTAGTTATATGCCAATGTGGTACTAGCTATGACCATAGACTGTAGTTTATCCTCTGTACAGTTTAATAAGCGCAATTTGATAGAAATTTCCCATAGGATATATTCACAATGTGTGGTATTGTGTGTATGGTTATTTCTATGCAAACGTTATAATTGTGTGCACAATTACATGCATAACAAAACTGCATCGTTATGCCTGTATGACTATTGACTATGCGGAGCAGGAAACTGAGACTTCTATGTGGGTTTTTTTGTTTTAGGATTGAGCTTAGAAAGCTTATAGAAACCACATACTCTAACCGCATACATTTACTGATAGTCCAAATAGACAGATCACTGAAAATGTATAGAAATGCACTTTATATTATGCCACATAATAGAAACCGGCTAAAGTGTGCACGTTTAATGTGCATGCAGAGTTTAACTGTTGTTTCGTCGTGTTGCATATTATATGGATTTTTTTTTTTTTTATGTAACCCGCATATTGAACAATTCTGGAGTGTGTATGAAGTTTGGTGAAATTTTTTTTTTTTTATGAAGTTTTTATTTTATTTTTGCTAGAAAAAAAATCATTGTCAGCTATCTAACTTTAGTTATCTAAGTATATAAATCATAATTCATAACGTTTCATTTTATTTTGATAAAAAAATGCAAGGTCACCAGTATTTTAAACTAACATTTCAAGGTCATCTTGATTTTTTTTTATTATTTATTAATTTAAGTAGTTTATTTGTCTTCCTCAATTTTATTGAAGCATTAAATTTTTCCAAAAATTTTAGTACAATTCTTGTATTTTAATATTTAAAATAATTTGCACTGAAATTTCAAGGTCAACTTTCATTTTCTTAATAAAATATTCATTTTTATCATTTTTTTTTTGCACTTTTTTTCCAATTAAATACTTACAAAAAGGTAATGCGTGGCTCTCCCTACCACACTGTTTTGTATTTTATGCATTTTTTTTATTGTTGAGTGTAAACTCTAGTTTTGAAGTGCTTTGATGAAAAACTCAACAACAAATACTTCTATAGATAACAGATTAAAATTGACATTCCATTCCAACAATACTTGCTAACGATTATCAGACTTAATACATAAAAATATTATGTACAGACACTTTTGTAAACAGTACTTAAGAACAATGGAGCCATTTAATTAATTATTGTTAGGCAATCATATTGTTTTTATGATTGTGCAAAATTATTAAATGATCAATCGAACGGTGCATCTTATCATTTGAAAGTTGCAACAGATGTTGAACCACCAAAATGTGAATGCATTTTACCCTGTAACAATACATTCATGCATTGCTGTTACTCAGTAAAGAAACAACCGGTGTTTGATTAAAAAACGGGAAACGCACAAGCCACATTTAGCAGCTGCTCTGGCACAAGCCGTCCCAAATATCAACGATATGTAGACAGAATACAACAAACACAAAGTACATATACACACAATGAGCTCACATTTTGTGTTACGCGTACTTAACTATATAGTTAGTGCATCAATTTGGTCCACATAATAGTATAGGTATATTTGGACGCATGCCATCCTTTTTTGGGTCAAAACAAAGATTGCATTATTATGATGTTAGGGCAGATGGTCCAATTCGTCCCAATGCTATACGGTTGGCATTTAAAGAAGATTCACCTATCTTCTATAAGCATGTGCCTGATGCCTTGCACAGTCTTACACACAAATGGGATTTAAATATATTATGTTACATGTTGTGTTCACGAAGATGTTTGAAGATATGGTTGGTTGCGGATGGTGTGACATCACCACCTGCCGCATGATTCAGCCAAAATAACAAAAAATTGACAGCTCCTCGCTCTTTGTGCGTTTTATAATTCTTCAGCACAAAATTGTTGGCGGGTGCTTCCAAATCCCATAAAAGAATGGTGGTTGTGTGAATGTAGTTATGGGGAATCATTTTGTTTTGTTGCATGGCTTCGCCACACCATGACCAAAAAGCAGATTGTTGCTACAAATGTGTTCATTTTGTGGAATCACAACAGCGGAAAGTGGAAAGGTTTTGCGAAATATTAAACCCCATCCGAGATTATTGTGCGTAAAAAATTAAGTTTCTTGATACGCTCTTGTTATTTTTGGTGTGTTTTCATTGAGGACTTTTATGCTATAAAGAAGAACTTCAAGAACAATTTGAGAATTTTCTCCCCCCTTTATTTATGTAAAAATTGTAAGAGCATATTATGCATTGAATTAAAAAAAAAACTCTGCGTATGTGTAGTGTTGTTGAATTCAGAGCACATACAATCGCCGGAAATACGAATACGGTCGAGTTGGTTTGCTTCCTAATTAGGGGCCCATTTTTCTTTCTCCAACCCACATTATGTTGGAGAAGTGTTTGTGCTTTATAGTTTAAATAAGTATAAACACACCATGGTAGTTTATATTTAGTAGTGTTGAATAATGTTGTGTAATCACTTTATATAAAGTTAAACTGCGCAATTTGCATAACTTGGGGCGTTTTTGTATTCTATTTGAAAATTTTGTTAAAAATCCCAAAAAATACTTGTTGGGACGCTACGAATTCACGCAAACACTTAAATATTGTGCTTTTTTTAAGTACTCAAAGTCAAGTGGGTATAGAAAATGTGTCGATGCACACGTTCCATATTATATTTTATTCACACTTATCGATTTGGTCGTTAATTAGTAAAATATGTTGCCTGCAAAGTTTTGTGGCTACATTTTATCACAATTTCAACCAATTTAATAAGACCTGCGGTGGGTTTTACGGTATATCTATATGAACTTATGAAGTGGTTAATCAATAGAGGCACACATTATAAACAACCGGAAATGTATTTGCTTGTATTCCAGATAATATGTATTACGAATTACTTTCAGCTTTTAAATAAATAATTCGGCATATTATTTTGGTTGTTGTGATGTTCCCAGAAATTATTGATTACTCATACATTATTGCATTTATTATTGTAGACTGTGTAAAGTGCAAAATCTACACAAGTACAAAGCGAGTGCACAATATATTTGTGTTGCGATGTCATGTGATGCAGTAAAATGCATTTAAACATATTTTGTTATTTTATTACGCATTGTCAGTCAGAGAATTGCGTGTTGTTGTTTTTTTCTCAACACCACAAACTAATGCGTACAATAATATGCATTCAACATTGTTAACGTCGTTAATTTTTATTCTGTGTCATTTTGGTTGTAAACAACACGAACGATAACAACAACAGAGGCTGTTGACGAACTGTACCTTGTAACAATGCAAAAATATCCGATGCAGGCCTCATCTAACTATACTGTTGTCTGTATTTAAAAGCCGCAATAATACGCCCAATACATTTGACGACATTGTATGACACACATACTTATAACTAAATATCGTATAGTGTAACTAATTAGTAATTACTATAAATAATAAAACAGATGGCGATTTGTTAGTGTTTTTCTGCCCCCTCACTGTGGCAAATCCGATACAAGGCCAATTGAATGCTAAGTGGTATTTTTTGAAAATGCGTACCGTTTTTTTAATTGAATTTAGACAATGTATAGGCAAACACTAGCATTGCAATTATAAAGCAATATTTGAATTACAACTAAATTACAGGATTTTTAGATTTATTGTTCATTAAATTAAATTAGAAAACTGTTATTTTTCCCAAAAGCTGTACTGACTGACGAACATCATGTACTGTTAAAATTCGGGGATATCATTATGGAATTTTTATTTTATGTATTCTCAGTATTGATAAGTGTATGTATATCAGGAATAACAGGATATGGGTGATGATAAGATAACTTATCAATAAAATGTTAATTATCGCTCTCTCTCTCTGTTTTTGAATTTTGTTTCGCCTCAACTTATACATTTATAATACGTTGTAAGGCCTAAAAAATATTCACAATTAAAACATATTTTGAACATAATCTGTTTTATATTTGCGAAAAACTAAATTAAATCATCTTAATTGCGTCACAAACTGCATCTAAGCCCTAATTTATTATCTTTAATCTGAGCAGACTGTATGGGGCGATAACCGATAAGTGTAGTGACTAAGTATTGTCTCCACTACATATAATGTAACTTAAAAGTTGAATTTCTGTTGCAAAAATTCCAGTTGATTATTGGCAGTTAGCCTGATTGCCAGGTAGTTAAAATCCTTATTTTTATTTTGTACTTTGTAATCGAGCAGTATGGAGAAAACATATTTTAATAATTATTATTTTTTCATAATTAAATAAATATTTCAAATTATATTGTAATTTGTAACTAAAAAAAAGTGTGTTTTAAAAGGATTCGTTTAGAAAAATATGTAGGTTCAACTGTTTTTAATTGTGCTTCTTCTAAATTCAAATTGTGACAATCTACAAATTTAATGAATTAATCATAAAATGAATTCCTTTAATTTTGGGTTAATGCTATCTATCGGAAGTGTTTCCGGTTTATTCATATTTTTAATTTGAAAGTCTTGTGACTATTTTAGATAGTGGGTACTTGAGATTTTTGTGGTGAGCGTGTATTCAATTTTCACGCGAAACAAAATCCCCTAGAGGACATTCCACAATTACTGTTGCATTTTTTTTTTGAATTATCATGTTTCTGATTAAATCCACTAATACCGGAGCTCAAACGGATTTTTACTTGCGTACTTTATTTTAACTGTATTTCGATTAATGTAATAAATTTGAAATTGGAATTGGAATTTAATCCAAATTTAGTGTTTCCATTTTTTTTAAGTATTCAAATTCATCACTAACAATTTCTATTCTTTTGTTTACAGATTTAACCGTCAATTCAAATAATGACTGAAGTTGCATACATAACCAGTTATGATCAAATTGACAACCGCCCAAAGGTAGGCGCTTCCATGGAGGCTGCCACATCCAATGCTGCAGACAAGGAGTTGTTTCGCGAGAACGTCCGTTTGCAAACATTTACAGACGCATGGCCACATGATTTCATCCAGCCCGCGGCTTTAGCCAAAGTCGGGTTTTTTTGGAAGAAACAAGGCGACTTAGTAAAGTGCGTCTTTTGTAAAATCGAGATCAGCCGCTTTGAAGCGGGTGATCAGGCACTATCCGAGCACATACGCTGGTCGCCCAACTGTCCATTGTTGCGTCGTCGCCCCACCAACAATGTGCCCATAAATGCGACCGAACTAAATGAGCTGCTACCAGCGGCGAGCTACGACGTCTGCGGCAGCTCCAACTCATTTAACACTTTGCATCCGGACGCATACGCTGAAGAAAGTTCCTTGGAGACGAGCCGATCGGCGGTGGAAGAAGTAGTGCCGCTACCGCCACAACCCATTCCGCATATCAGACATCCCGACTATCCCATGTATGCGATTGAAGTTAATCGATTCCGCACTTTTGATGATTGGCCAAAAACAATAAAGCAGCGTCCACGCGAACTGTCAGATGCCGGGTTCTTTTACACTGGCAAAAGTGATCGTGTGCTGTGTCACAGCTGTGGTGGCGGACTACGCGACTGGGATGTCAATGATGATCCTTGGGAACAACACGCCTTGTGGTTCAACAAGTGCGAGTATTTGAAATTGTTAAAAGGAGAGGACTATATTAGAGAGGTGCAGGAGAAATTTAAGCCATCTAGTGATGCTAATGGTGAGGCAATGCCCCAAAATGATGATGAGAGTAGTAATGTCATACGCGATGATGACACGGAAAATAATATGCAAGTGAAAAATATTTTTACTTCGTCGTCTATAAGCACACCTTCAACGAGTTTGGGTTTTAATGGGGAGCAACCCGCTGAAGAACGATTCAACGAATCAAAGCTTTGCAAAATTTGTTACACTAATGAGTACAATACGGCATTTTATCCATGCGGACATGTTGTGGCATGTGCCAAATGTGCTTCTTCTGTGACCACTTGTCCTGTGTGTCGGAAGCCGTTCGATAATCTAATACGTATTTATTTATCTTGAATGTATGATCATAATCTTATAATAAACATTCTCTTGAGACCTAATTCTTTTTCTATAATGCGAACCAATAAACGGCACCTGGGCGTACTGGTACATAATAAACATTAAAGCACGTCAGTGCGCCATGTGTAGAACTGTAGGCTGCACTTGAATTTGATCTGAACTAAGAACTATTATACGTTTACTGTTTTCTATAAGAAATGTAATTATAATTGTGTGCATCTGTGTACAATCTGTTGACGATTATGTGTAAGGGGAACAGTACAACGTTCGTTTTAATTACAATTAAGAATGTGTGTTGCAAGTCAGCCTATTTTTCACATAAAAAAAACGAGCACTTATTATAATAAATGCAATCAAATGTGTATGTTTGAAAATCAATGTATTATTCAACTAACATTACAAAACAAACAAACAAACAATAAATAATAACTTATACAAATGGTCGCAACTCGCATCTAAAGAAGAAAAATCAACCACCTATAAATGTATAACAGTTGTTAAGCATTAAAACTGTAAATAACTATAAATCCTCTTTTTTTAATATGTTTTGGCAAATAAATTTAAATTTTTTCAATAATATTGATCAGTTTTCATTTTATTTTCACACAAATGTTCGTAGTCTCTTTTGAATTGATGATTTTTGAAATATAACAGTACGGAATGAACAAGGAATATTTGGATTTACAAAATGCATTAATTACAGGCACAACGGATTTCGAGTTGTTTGAATTTAATTATCCTTTTTTGCTCAAAATTGGTAACAGACATCCAACGGTTCGAATTGTATCAGTTCTGGAATGTAGTTTAGAACTGAACATTTTTCACAAACGTTTTTCTAATTCAGCCACAATCGCAACAACACTAGTCAGATGATCTCAGAATTACGAACTAAGACGCAATAAGCCTAGTAGTTGTAACCTCGACTCGATTCAGTGACTTAATAATATGTTTTGATGCGTAAGACTTAAGACCGTCCTCCATATTTAAGGTATGGAAACGCCAAGTCATAACGTATTTGATTATTGAATTGAATTTAATTTTTAGCTTCGCAAACTAGCAATTTATGTAAGTATATTATATACATGAGAGCAGATATTTTAAAGGATCCCTTAAGACTCAACTTCGAGCAAATTTATTTAATTTTTTTAATTTTTTCGTTACTGAAATTCCTACAAAGAGCAAAGCGCCTCCTCAACGAGAGCGTTCCAGCGAACTCGATTTACTGTTGTTGGCTTCATCTGCTGGCTTATTTTCGACCTCTTTGAGTCACGGTCAGTCCCCATATATTTCTGAGGAGCTCGGCTATTCCACTCAAGGGCTTGTCTGGTGATACTGTTTTCTGATTTTCACACATAATATGAATCTTCAAGGACTCCTGCGCTGTGTCAAAGCCCATATATCGTTGATTATCCATTCTGGCCAGGATGTTTTTAAAGTTCGTCTCAGACATTATCAATATAATTGACTCAAATTAACAACGTTTTTTTTAAGGATTCCCTTTTTAATTATTATCTTGGTGTACGCAGTTTCAATGGACATTGTGTTGCAAATTATTATCCTTCAGGAATTCAGAAGCTTGATAACGTGACAGTATAAATCGAATAAATGGTTCATCATACTTTGTACTTTATATACCATGAAACCAATTTAAAAAAATTATTTTGAACACAATTTTGGAAGAAAATTGTCTTTAAGTTTTGAATTTTCGTTTTCCAAAAAATATTAATCTTTAAAATTTTAAAATTATAATTTTTTAAATTTTTTTATTAAAATTAATTTTATTTATTTTCCATTCTAAATAGATAGTCATTATTTCTCTGTCACTAATAACGCAATATGATGAAATTTTATTGGAATTAACTAGACGAGGATTTAGCAATCACTGGAAAGTGGAAACTATGGATTAAAAGTTTAAAAAATCCTTAAAATCTCAGAAAACTGATTAGTCCAATTTGATGAGTACTTAAGTCGAAACATTTTAATGAATTTCTAATAAATCAGAACAAAATACCTTATTGTAAGTAAAATTTGAATTTACAACTCGTCTAACGTCTTCCTTCATATTACAGTTAGTTAAATTCATATTCTTACATGCTTTTGAATACAATTTCAGAATACATATTGCGGCCTGTAATAAACAGAAATAATTCCGCATACGCTTCCAATCGCATCCAATTAAAGGCAGATGTTTGTTCCATTTACATCAATTATATTGACGTTTCCATAAGATAATATAAATCCACAAGATCGTGACTTCAAGACTGCATTATACATCGCAGTCAAATTACTGGCGAAAGCTCAAAGCTTTATGTTTTGTGTAACGATCGGCATATAACATATGTAAGTGCACTGTTTATTAATTTCCGGGTATTAAATTCGAGTTTTAATTAGATCCAAATGTTGTAACTTGTACAAAATGTATTCCGCATGTGATTGCCATTGCCGGATAGCATCAAATGCACTTTTTGAAGTGCATAGTTACATTATATATTGTACTTAAAATCATGTAGTTATTCTGTACTCGTTTGGATGTTGAATGCTCTTGTACTCTGTCATGTGTTCAATAGAATTGGATTGATTTTGTGAAGAAATTTAACAGCTTTTTTTATGTAATTGTGTGCAAAAATATTCTGCAATTTTGCTTGTGTCTGAAATTGCAATTGTTTAGTACCTGTCAATTTGTGCAGTGTAGAGTTCATTTAAAAAAGGAAGGATGAATTACAAAAGCTCTGTTAAAAAACAATCCGGCATCCGCATCAATAACAATGAATTCATTTGAAAATTATTATACAGTAGAACCTCAATTTAACGACAATATTCTGTTATTATATTAATTTTAATTTTACTTGACTTAACGGTAAATGTCCTTGAAACCCAAAAAACTTGCAAACTTTCATTATTTCAAACGGATCTAATTAATTAGCAAGATATTAATTTTCATAGTTTATTTACAAAAAATAAAATACTTGAGAATTGTTGAAGTTTGTCAATAAATTTTTGAGCTGTCAAAAATTTTAAACTAATTATTTTTTCCTTTTTTTTTTGGGATGTATCCATAGAGGTTAATCTTTAAAATATACAAAAAAGTCCTTTACTGCTTCATGGCAGTTTCCCAATCTTAGTTTAAAAAAAAAAAATTTAGGAATCAATTTGACATCAATTTTGCCGAAACAAGTTCTTCATTTTCACAAAATGTGTTAAATATTAAGTATTTTTTTAAATTATTTTTTTTTATATCCAATTTAAAATGGTGGTCTACAAACTATGCAGTAAAAATCTAAATTAAACCCACATGTTAAAAGAAGAAATCGCCATTAAAAAAGTTTATGTTTTAAATTTTCGAGCAAATTAAATTCATAAATCGAGGATCTACTGTATGAAGAATATTAAATATTTAATTTCTATTTACTTCATGTATACTTAACATTGTACTTACTACTTGCAGACTCCGTCCGTGCATTTCCCCCGCATTGTGTTTACAATTCGTTCCATTTTATGTTTGCGCTGGAGTCATTTCCGGTTGCTGAAGAATATTGGCTATAAAATATTTTGTACGCTACGTACTCTAAGAACCATAAGAATTAAAAGAAATCTAGCATTGTGTTTACATGTAAATACCATAACCACTCGAAGTCTGTAGATATCATATGAACTTTGGCTCATGGTTTGATGCACATATCGAAAGGCATAAAGAGGCCAAACCCATTCATTCATAACTTGCGATATATGTTTGTATACATAATAATAATCTCGCAGGCAATGCAACCAATGCATTAATGTTGGTTGCATGTGAAGTTTTTCTTTACGACACGTACCCGGATCGGGTTCACAATTTGAACACACAATTTGCGTCTTTGTCACATTTGAATAGAAACGCTTGTGCTTGAATAGTTCATTCTTAAAAGCAGTATGTAGCGTAAGAATTATAGCGCTGGGGCAAGTAGTACACATGTGGACGCATCTTGTATAGGAAGTATTTGTTTAGGCATACAGGTCAAAGTACATAGTGATTCATTGCTTCCCGTCGTCTAGGCTTTATCTGGCCAATAGTCATACTTACTATTTTAACACAATATGCGTCAGTAATCATAAATCATTGGAGTTGAATTAGGTTCCACACTCAGCACAGTTCGTCCCAGACATTGTCGCCCAAGAGTTGGAACTTTTTCATGCAGTTAAGCACGTCCCTTTTAATTTCCTTGCTTATTTAACTACAATGTTGCGTTGCACTTGTTTTTAAAACAAGCGTGAATATAATCTTGGTCGATTATAAATTGAGATTAATATTTTTATCGGTTATGTTTTATATGGATTATACCCACTTCAAGCGGCAGATACTCTTAATCGAACGCAGATTACACAAGAGAGACGATTTATGATTGAAATAAAAAATAGTTCCGTCCTCCTCTCGCTTTAGTAAATTTCGTTTATGTTTTTCTGTCCCTTTTCTGTAATCTGCATTCGTGACCGTGTGAATTGTGGGTGTGAAGCCAGCTTTATTAGCCGCAATTTCTTGATGACAACATTGTGCCATGGCACAAAATGTAACGCTTTGCAATAACAATTAGTTGCCAAACATTAAAGCGTTATTAATTATTTAAGTCCAATCATGCATCACTCCAATAACTCCAAGCACTTAAATTTAATCCATTACAATCATAAACACAGCTTTTTAGTATGGCATGGCGTCTAAACCCCAACATCTCTGTGTGGGTGTTCACTGTACAGCTCATGAATTGTCGACTGGCGCCTTTCTCCCGTACACCAATGTGCCGGATCACTCGTCGCCGTGCAAGGTCTTTGTGTCCAGCCCATGTTGGTTGGTTTGTTGGCTTTAGCTCTATGATACTATATGAATTATGCAAATTGTCTTGGTGTACCGAGTGAGTGTGCCGAGTCAGTACTTTCCATAATTATATTTACACACAATATAACAAACTAGTATAACTTCATTGGAATGTAGCATTGCAAATAAACTGCAATCACTGCAGTCACTTTTATGTGCAGTTGCATTTATAAATGCCAATGGATGAAGGGATCCGTTTATAAACATTCTGTCACGTAAAGTGTTGTTAATCTTTTTTTTTCAAATAATTGTAGTTTAAATAAAAATGATTTGGCGCAAATTGTTTCGAATTATTCATTATGTTTAGCGTTAATGGTGTTGCTCACTTCCTGTTGCACACACCTATTGCAATAAAGTGCAATCTCTAATCCTGATTGCAAAATGTTGACTTTTGTATGATTTATTGTTGTTTTCGTCATTTCCTCTTATTAACTGAGTAATATTTTATATTTACAATTTTTCTGATGATTTTTAAATGTTTATTTTAATTATTCTGTTTAAATTTTAATCATAAAAATTTTTATTTTGTTGTTTTTTCTTATTATTAAGTGCGATATATTTAACCAAAAGTAATCGGATAAAAAAACTTCGTCGTAGGGGGAGCGTGTTTTGAATTTATATGCGACTGTTGCCGGATTGCAGTTTAAACATTTTTTTTTTCTGAGCTATGGAAAATGTGACCTTGAAATTTTTTAATTTTGCCCTTGAATTTTCTTTCAAAATAATTCCTTTTATTGAGCAATAATGTAGAACATCAACTTTTTCAAATTTAACCTTAGTCGATAGCTACTATAATGTGGAAGAACATTTTCTGAAATATTATATTTAAATGTTTCGGAGATTGTAATAATTTGACTTTGAATTTTTTAGCAATTAAAAAACCTTAAATGTTTGGCGATATTTTTCATTCATAAAACGCTACAAATATTATACGTAAAAGAATTTTTTCATGTTTCCCGAAAAGTAATCCTTCTGGATGCAGTTTTGTTTAGAATACCATTATAGATAAAATTTGTTAAAATGAACAACATCTTCAGATCCATTTTTAAGGCCCAATCCAAGCGAAACAGTTTTTTGCAATTACTTGACATTGAAGGATTTAACCTTGAATAAATTAAAAGACGTTTTTTTTTTTTCCTTTAATAAAAATTTCATAGCAATCAATTACTGAGATATAGTGAAGAAGTACAGACGTGCATTTTTGTACATTTTTTCTAATTCTAACTTGTTGGACGGCAACGAAAAGAACAAAATATGTAATAAAAATATTTTATTACCAATGATCATTTGACTCATGTGTCATTACTGATTAATAATTGTGTTAAATGCGTATAAAAAAATTAAGTAATTCAGTAATTTTACAATTAAACCAATTAATAGTGGCTTTAATTTATTTATTTTAAAATGTCAGTCACAACTGAGTCAGAAGAGTATAATAATTTATACTCATTCAAGCAAGCAGGATGATTCTGTGAAAGCGGTTAATGTTTTTTATTTTTTCCTAAACTGATGGGAATCATATTAAATTTGTAGATTATATCGGGGAAGTGTGACATATTTTGGTGATATTACGTGACCTTTGTACACAGTCACAGTTTTTAATATGAAGGGTCAAGAATGTGTGTGAAATAAGAAGAGGCAGAACTTGACTTAAATATCAAATTTTATCTATATGATTTGTTTTTAAACCATCAATGTTTTTTAAGATTAAGTTATACAATAACTTAAAGTTTGTCAAGTAATCGGGTATTTCTGGCTAAATGTGCAAATGAGTTTGAGTAAAAATGTGGTATTGATCCGTGATTCAAAAAAAATGCTGCTGCATCTTTAAGAAATCCAAAACTTTCAGCAATCACTTTATTAATATTTCAATTCGTTTTCTTGGTTACCTGAAAAGAAATCAAAACCCCGTTTAGATATATTTTTTAAATAAATAAATTTATAAGTTCGAAACAACATTTAAAAAAAAAATTTAATTATTTAATTTTTAATAATGAATAAATTTTAAATTGATTTAATTTAATTTTTTAAATGATTTAAATTAATTTACTCAACGCATTTATGAGTCATCATTACATTTATACTTTAATTTTAAATTTAAACTTTATTTTTGATTTATTCATTATTGTGGTTCAGCTCGATGAGTGCATCATTGAAATCTAACAAAGCGGTTTATTTTCGCCGATTGCGAATGCACAACAATATTGTTGTGGGTTTTTACAGTTGCGGAGGCATGCGTTTGTTATTTGTTTAAGTATTAAGTGTATGAGCGTGTCTTTTAGGACTTTTTCCATAAACGATTGTAAGAAGACGATGATGTCAAAGCTATAAGCCAAAGTGATATAATCGTAGAAAAAACAAAGTAGGAATATTTGTGTTTGCAAACTTGAATGATTACCAAATTTACCACAAAATTATTACGAAAATATTTACAGTACTTTTATGCCTTTATTGCTTTTAATTTTAAATTTACAATTGTTAAAAACAAAACAAAAAGAGGAGTTATTAAAAAATAAATTAAAAATATCATAAATTTAAAAAAGCAACGATTTCACTGTTTTAGTGAAAGCTCATGGACAAACAATTCGCGTAATGAAATGACTTTACCACATAAAAGAAACCAATGATTGAATTTTCAACGCATTGAATTACTTGCAAAATTTAGTAAATTTGCATACAATCCACACACACACACACACACAAAGTGAGACCCATTTCAAAACGCTGCGTACATAAATTGTACAAACAAATATGTGACACCCTGGCGACCATTGTCATTCCATTTGATGACGCTATTCAAATTCTCCGAAGTGGATGCAAATAAAACAGCCATATAATTACTAATTACTTTGTGTATCATCTGCGTTATAATTGAACATTGCAACGGCTGCATCGCATCGCATCGCAAGTGACATACCTAAGCAGACACATAAATGCATTATATTAAAACCACAGAAATACAATGCAAAATCTTCAACTGTACGTGATGCAAAATGCAAATGTACGTAGGATGCACGTTACATAAATGTAAACATCTTTTATATACATTTTTACGATTAACAAATGTGTGTGTGCAACAGAATGGCGATATCAATGCAGTTTCGCCGGAGTTATGATGCGAATGAGTCATGCAATTGCACAGAGCCCACATGATATAAGCCGCATGTGATATGTTGTTTAAAGTAGGTGCAACAAAATGCAAAATAAACACATAAAATAATATGTACGTTGCGTAGCGCACATACTGCGGAGTGCAGACCAAGGCGTACGTCAATTAACAAAGTCTGACGTGCTGGGCTGAAGTGCTGGGGGGCAGGGAGGAATGTTGAAACTTTTTAAAAATAATTTTTTTTTTTTTTTTTGAAATAAGTTTTTGTGGCAAAATACGTGGCTTTTTTCAAACATTTTAAGATTAACAAATATTTAAAAGCGACTGTAAAATTAAGAAAGACAATTTAATGTAACGTCATCGAGCAGAAAATAATGTGCTACGGACTACTGTACTGAGGAATTTGTGATACGAATATTTTTAAAAATATAAATGCAAATCAAAACGAAATTAATGGAAACAAAGTGAAAATATTAATAAAGTGACCACTGAGAGTTCGGATTTCTTACCGATGACGTAGTAAACATAAAAATGGCGGTTTCAGTTAATTATCGAGCGACGAGCAGACCTTTCATTTTTGAATGATGAAATAGGCCTTTTCGCAAATTTTCATAAAAAATAACATTTTGATATTGAAAACAAAATTTATTGACCTTGAAAATTTTAGCAACCTTTTCGTCTATCTCTTTTATAGTTTTATGTAATGCAATAATGTAATTAATAAATAAAAACATATAAAAGAATTTAAAAAAAAATTGACCTTGAATTGCCATTGATTCAACCACAAAATATTCAAAAAGTCAGAGTGGCTTAATAAAATATGTCATCATTATTTCGTAAAAATCAAAACTTAGTACACGTCACTTGATTACTCACCACTTTTTTGCCGCGAATACTCCTTTTAACTCAGTGATATATATAAAAGTCTATTAAAAAGTAAAAATACGTACAAATACACATAAAATGTGTAAAAGTGTATTTAAATGCCATTTAAAAGGAATGATGCCGCCTATTAAATTGAACGCGAGACTTGCGTGAAAATACATAGATCATTGGAACGCGACCTTGTGTGACGCGGCAAGTCATTTCAACTTATTTTACATCTACATCTATCTATATATCTCGTGTAGTTACAATACAACGTATTTAAGAGTAATTCTTCCTCAAATTAAATTCTATTAGCAGTCTGTGTTCTCGTACATTCGCAGTGGCGCTGCAAATTTTCCAGGTCACTCCATAAATGGTGAATTTGTCATCAAATGTGATTTTTAAATGCACTTCATGATACCCCTATATAATTTATAAATGTTAGGCGTTATGCCGCAGACACTAATGCATTAATTATAAATCACAACAGCTCACACACACACACACTGGGTTTAAAGTAAACACGCTCGACAACACTATAGGTACTCGTTTATTTTTTTTGCAATTCAAAATTTAATAACATATTATTTGGGTTGCTGAAATATTTCATTTTGTTTGCATAAATTGCAATATCAATCAAATTTGAACTCATTATGAAATCTGTGGCCACCACATTGGCGTGCCTGCTCCACGGTCCCCCCACCCAAACGGCCAGATTCTTGTTGATTTTGTCGGCACGTTCTCGGGACGTTGCTATTTGTTGCAAATCGGCCTTCTATGGAATTTCAATGCGATATTACATTGGCGTGAGTCATCTTTTTATACGCAAAATTAAAATGTGTATTTTGTAAACAAGATGGGAATTAAAATTGTTCTCAATTCAATAACAAATTACGTCAGCAAAGTGTGGATTAATTATATTATAAAAACTTACGTAAACACTTTCAAAACCTTGTACGCCAAAGAACGCCCATCCCGCAGTGCCGATTGGTGCAATTTCACCCTTTCCAGAGAATATTTGGCGCATGTAGTCTTGAATGGAGGACTCCTCAATGTTGGCGGTTGAAAATTTGCGCCATGGTGGCCATAGTAGGTTGTTGCCTATAAATTTTATTATTTTTTTGAATATGTAAATTTTTTTTTTGTTTTTTTTTGCAAATTAAAATTTTTGAATAATAGTTGATCAATAAAGCTTTATATTATTCTATTATTTATGAACAAATTATTTTCAGCAAATTTTATTTGACTTTTGTAATAAAGTATTCAAATCGGATTCGGGATCAAAGAGCTCATTATTTATTTTATGCAATATATATAATTGATATTAAATTGAAGTACTCAGAGGTCACAGTCGTAAAAGTGTAAATAGTTTCAAAATACTTCAGTTTCAAATTTATTTACAAAATCAGACCATATAACATTTTGTACCTGATATTAAATTTCAAAATAAAATAAATGAGATCTGTATAGAACGCAAATACTAATAAATAAACAATGAATATTTAGTTTAAATGACATATTTTACAAAATGAAATAAAATTGACCTTTAAAAAAAAAATTTTAACCTTGAAATGTCATTTAAAAAATGTTTATCAATTTTTCTGAGCAGTTTTAATTTTTTTTTGAAAATAAAACTTTATAAAAAAAGAAGATTTTACTGTAAAATGTAACTTTTGAGACCTTGAAATGTTTAAAGCTTTACTTAAACCAAAATTTCTGCATTAAGAAAAATGGAAGATTCATAAATAAAATGTTCAATACTTGTAAGTTTTATCACTTCATAAATGAAAAACAATATCTAATAAATTGCAAATCCCATTAATACTTTAAGCAGAATACAATAAAATGCCTTTGTAATAGCTATAAAGAAATCATAAAGCTGTACATACCTTTAGCAACTTCCGTATTTCCGTACAAAAGCAAACAGTTGCGATTGAACTTCCGCATATCATCCATAGACAATTGACTGAAGTCCTTATCACTCGTGTACATATCTTTTCGGAAGCAAATATCGCCCAACTCCATTTCCAATAATTTTGCAAATGCTTCATGTTTATGCGGCTGATTATGAAATCCTGGAAATTACAAAAATTGAACCAAATTAAATAAAGTTTATTAATAATTTGCGGAAATGTCGTCATAATTAACATCAACATTAATGTGATAAGTCTAGTCAAATCGCATTAAACATTTAGACATGCAAGCATACAAATGCACATCCTGTTGCATAGTAGCCATTGCACGGATGTTATGCAATTGTGGTGTAGCGTGTGTTGCAGCGAAAGTGCCTTCAGACAGGAGACACCAATGCAATTAGATGAGATTTCTGTTAATGTTAAAAGTCTGTAGATTTTCAAGCTAAAGTAAATTTATTAGCGTAAAATGTACTTGCTTAAAAGCATATTGAAAGTACTTTTATGGCGTGTCATTCTGTATAAATTTCCTTTAAGTAAAAACAAACCGTACATAATATGTTTTAAAAGAAATTAAATCTTCCCACAGGAAGCTTATAATTGTGTATAAAAACGCTAAGAACAATCGGATGTTGCCAATCAGTGACGTATTTCTCATACATGTGTTATGCATCGACGATGCAAAGCAACGTGTAAATTATTTGTATTACAGCAAAATGCTGCAAAATGAAAACAAGATTTGTAGCTGTAAGAAGATTTGTAGGGTACTTCTTAAGGAAACTATTTGTTGTGGTTAAACAACGCCATGTTTTTCCTCAAGAAGTTACAATTTTTTTCCTTTTAATCAAGTATTTTTACCTTTACGAATATTTTTTAACATTGCGGAACTTTTCGTGATTGCGAAATTTTTCGCGATGTTTTTTTTTTTGGTTTACAGTAATAAATTTGTGTAAACGTTTGATTTTTATGTATTTTATAACATAAAAACAAAGTTCTTGAATTTTTGTACCATCCGTTACTCCTAAAAGAGGTTCTTTAAAAAAAAAACAAACTCACTAAATAATTATTCATTTTGGACATATTACAAAATTTCATCAACCCCGCTTATAAATCTTGCCCTTCCACACTTTCAAATGTTGTCACAAATAAATACTTTTAAATTATAAATAAGATGGTATCAAAAATAGAACACAATTCTTGTGCGATGCACCAATGCTAACGATGGTTATAGAAATTGTATAGACGAAGAAGGTCCCAAAAGCCCACCCGGGTTGCAGTACGCGGCATCCACCACAAAGATGATATTTATTTTCTAAATTATTATACACATAATATAAGTTCGTCTCTCAGATACAAATCGCTCAACCAACAAGTCATTCTCGTAAAAATAATATAAACATTAAGATATTAGTTCGCTTGGGCATTATAAAAACTATAGCCAAAGTCCCAAACCCATGGAATCTTCACACAAGCGCATACTGCCGACGAGTACACGCGGAGCAGCATCAGCGTAGGCACCAAAAAATTCCAATCTCACACAAGAAGTGTGTAAAGCACCTACTTGAAAGTGTCTGGCTTTTTACGGTTCTTCGGTCTCCCTGCACTCGGCAGTCAGCATAAATATTATACTTGTGCAATGCAGTTGTTGTGCCCACGTTCTTATAAGAAAACTTAATATTAAGGTAAAAAAAAACCGGCTTTCAACAGAATTGTTTGTGCAGTATTATATTGTATTATGGTTGGCTGACTGGCTGGTTATTATGGTACTTGTGTACTTATAAACATTTTATTTTATGTAGGTATGTGCCTTTTGAAAAAAAAATTCTGGTTTTATTTTAGAACATATTTTATGGATAGAGGATATAGTAGAACCTCGAATTGATGGACTAGAATTAGTTATAAAAATGTTCATATTCTGCTCCTAAACTCTGCCGATTTTTAATCAATCATTTTAAAACATATTTTGTGGGTACAGTAGAATTTTAAATTGCGTGACAAAAATAAATTATGAAAATGTGTTCGCAATGTTATGCACTTTTCTATTAAAGATTGGTCCGCAGAGAAAAATAAAATAAAATTAGATTATTCCTTTTTTACCGTTTTAAAAAAAGTGTGTTTTGCAAATATAAAAAAATTAAAAATAATGAAAAAACATCTGCGATTTGTGGGTATTTTAATGTAATTATCGCACTCACACAAAATTTTTATTAATTGCGACATAACCTCACTTTGGTTTATTAAAGATTATGAAAAACATTTTAAATACTTTATTACTAAAATTATGTTTTAAATTAGTAATAAATAAGTTTTGAAGAACATTTCTTGAGATCAATCTAACATTATTTGTCTACTGGATTTTGTGTTTTAATAAGCGGCCCTTAGATGGAAAATATATTCATCATTAGGATGAATGATTCGGACTCTTTCACTTTCTTAATAATGAAAATGACAATGTTGTGCCATTGAACTTATTAAATGCAGTCTGTGTAAATTGTTAAAGCATTTTTATTAATCGTGATTAATCAATCGAGATTCTACTGTACATAACACCGGCGATGCAGTTGTCAACGCGATGCTGAATACATCTACGTGCAACCTATGCGTTTGCGAATATTATTGTGTATGGGTTAGCCACATGCCATTACTGTTTATGTGACGACCAACTTTTATGTTTCCATACATAAGGAGCTAAAGTAGTACATGTGTTTTATATGGAGAAACCACATTATGTGGCAGGCAATTTTGTTGTGCTGCAATTTAATGTTTTTATGAGAATTGCACTATAACATTAAATGTGTTTCCGCTGATCTCTAAGAGACCCCCAATGGGAGGCAATTGCATTTAAAGACTCCGTAGGCAAAGAACGAAGGTTTTTTTTTAATGAGATTTTGAAATATTTTAAAATCAAAATAAGATTTATTGTTACATACTTCAGGTTTACTGACAGAGTGTCCGTCAATCAATTAACCAATAGTTTTGCCATGTTAGTGCGAAGGGTCGTAAATATAAAATACTGAATTTCGATTTTAACATTTTTGCAATTCTCAAAAACCTACGCTCTTTTTCCACGGCCCACGAAGTCTTAAAATGGAATTGCATCCCATTTTGAGTCTCTCATTATTTTATTTGCAGAACACTTTCTTTTTTTTCAAATTTATTCGAAGTTTTGTGATCAGTACTTAATTTAAGTAAATTAGAAAAAATGGTTTTAAAAATTAAATTAATTTTTTTTCTTATATAATATTTTCAGAAATAATAATCTTACCAACTTGAAAGTTGTCAAGGTCAACGATGACAACCTCCTTGGACAGCTTCACAAATCGTCTTACATCACTTAAGACGTTCTTAATAGGCTGCACTGCAATGCTTTCGGACAACACAACGAATCCGTCAGCGTTAGACCTTAATTTGAAATTCAATTGATTTAAATATTTATTTACTCTAGAATAATCGAAATTGCCGTCCTTTTTAATCCATTTTGGGTTGGCTTTAATTAAAACATTTTTTAATTCACTTTCTTTGTTTATCAATTCTATTTTTTGTGTGGAACATTTTTGGAAAACTAGCGAAGAAACTCGTAAGTTGCTCAGAAATAACATTTTATATATTTTTCGCGGTTTTCGTGATTTATTTTCGCGTTTTGATGATTATCAGATTTCACTTTTGACCTCTGCAATCACTCTCAAAAGTGAAATCTGATAATCATCAAAATATATTGACGAATTTTTTCACGAACTGCGATTTTTTTTCGCAGTTTTTCTGTAATTTTCAATTTCTATTTACCCAACGCTTATATCAAGATATCGAATTCCAAATACAAGTTGTGTCCAAACATCGAAATTCTGCTGATATCCAAATTTGTTTAACAAAACGCTACGTGGTCCTTTTTTATGACCAGCATAACATCCTGCGCAATGGGATCCTAAAATTCGTAAAGACATTATTTTAATTCCAATGTCAAGCTTATATTTTGTAAAATATCCACCAGGAATAAAGAGATCCTTGAGTGGCACCTCAATGATGAACGGATTTTCATTCATCCAGGATGGCTCAATTTTTAAACAATCCAACGTAATGAGATCCATCCCAGCGAAGCTGGCAACAAAAAACGGTAAACATGCACTTCGGTTCATCAGTAATGGTTGCTCATCCAGCTTATTATTCCAACCACCCGGAAGTTGTGTTTTTCCAAATGTCAACTCTGTCTTTACATAACCCGTTGGTTCGAAGTCAGTTGGAATAAAAACTTCAGGTTGTTTATCGGACAAGGATGGATCTTCGCGATACACTCCAATCCATTGAGGCGGATGGGTGCATGCTGGTCCCCAATTTACTTCTATTGCAGATTCTTCGGCATTATTTCCAATCGGTGACAGTGACAAGTATACGGGACAAGCACTTTCCACTGGAAAAAAAATTATGGATAAAAAGTGTTGCTTTCAAAAACACTAAACATAAAATTGTTAATTTAAATAACACACATGGGAAAAATGTTTATGCAATCTGGAGCTAAGAACCAATCGCCCTTTAACCTTCTACACATCTTATCTGGATTTTGCTCAGCGTTTTTGTAACAACACAACCACTGCAGCGCGGCGGACGTATGGTGTTACATTTTGTGCAGACCATTAATAACATGGCATTTAGTGCAGCTTGTGCTGAACCTAAATGCCGACAGGCGCACAACTTGCATTGCATTTCAATATGCATTTCAGTGCTTTTGTGTTTTCTGTTGCACACACCGCGCGGATTCAGATGAAGCAATCAATGAAACGCTGCGTCTAAGGTCACATAATAGAGCACACGGCATTTTAAGAGGAACGTGAGAGAAACCTATTTCATTCCAACCAAATTGCCGCGCTTAAGACTTCATACGTAAGTGGAGACGAATAATTTGTGTGTGGAGTGAAGGTAACACAATATTGTGGCATTTATATAATGGAATCGCTTTGGTGAGCAAAGGTTTTTTTAAAGCAACAAAGAAGTACCTTTAACAACGAATGTGCACATTGAAAATGAAACATGAAGTCGCCTTCATGAAACAAACAAAAAAAGCTCATTTAAAGCGAGTACATGAATGATATTAAACATTATTTGTTATTAAGACTGTGTAGCAGCGTTACTTAGCTGTGTTCTTAAATATCGTGTGCAAGAAACCATGTTAATGTTGAATTGATCTAATTTTAATATAGAAATGATTGCACAATAATAATTTTCTTTATTTTATTTCCTCCACTCCACCCAGCCAAACCCTAAATTTTCAAAAAATATTTATGATTTCTGCAGAATAATTTGTTCTTCCTTTGATAAATCGAACTTTTAGCGTTTAGTCTCTTTAACACTACATTAAAACTAAAATTTTTGTACAGGTAAAAAAAAACTCCATCGCAGAGAAATTGATAAATTTGTACTCGACGAAGACTTTTCAAAACTCAATAAAAAATTAACAAAACAAAAAAAGGCGACATTATTTAAGAAAAATGATTTATTGACCTTGAAAAAAATTCAGTTTGACCTTGAAGTGTTTTACAAAATAACTGTTTTCGTTTAACGATAATTATAGCTGATAATAAACGTTTTTAAATTCAGGATTGAGCGAAGTTGATGAATTTTTCAAGAGATAAATAATCCTCAGATGACGGCAATTAAAATACTATTTGTAGAATGATGGACAAAAATTCCTTGTTTGCACTTTGCAGGTATTTAATAATACTTTACTTAAAAGTCTCAGAATATCAATATATTTTTATCAAGTCTTAGAACAGCAAGACCAAAATAAAATGCGTTCAAATTATCTATTTCTTCAGTATTTTTTAATTTAAAAAATATTAGATCGAACGTTTCAATTATCATTACATTTTTTTATGAAATATTATGATTCTGATTTTATAACAACAATTGTTATAAAACAAAACACTCAAAATTCAAAATATTGTAATGTTGACAAAATACAATCAATCAAAGGGATCAGCATTTATTTATGTCTAACAAAATGTCACGTTGTGTCTTTATCACACTTATTCATTAAAAAGGGTTTCTATTGTAAAATATTGATTGTGGAATCGCGCGTAATGTTTTATTAAAATTTAAATAATAAAAAAGGAAATCAATCTTGAAATTATTATATTAAATATATTATTTATGGAGTAATATTTTATTCACTTCTTAAAATGTAATATGTTAGTCATTACTTAAAAAGAAATAATTAAAAAATCAATTTGATTTCACATTAAAATTTTTTATTTTTTGTAAAACATTTAGCAGGCAATTGAATTTTCCAGATCAGGCAAGAGAAATAAATTAAATTTAAATGTACCACACTTTTTAGTTTCTTAAAATACTGAATTAAATGTCAATTTAATTAACACAATTTAAAATTATTCGCTATTATTATTTGATATTCGCTTTGGGAGTAATAATAGAGAGATTATAGTTTTTTTTGACGAACCGCGATTTTTTCGAAGATTTCGCGGTTTATTTTTAATTTTCAAATATGCCTCGGTTACTACGGAATGTTGACAAATACGTGTGTTAAATTTCGTAGCGATCCCATTTACAGTTTTAACGTAATTGATTCCCACACACACATACACATTCATTTAGATTATTATTAATTAAATTAACTTCACAGTGCTTATTTAAATGTCAACCAATTTTTTTAAATATTTTAAAATTACATAAGTTAAATAACACTCAACAGTTTCGAAGTAGATAACCGTACATACATTTACCAGATTGAATTAATGTAGTCAGTGAAAGTAAAATTAGGCACTGCACTTTAGAAGACATCATTCATTCGTCCTAAACCAAATACTCACTAAACGTAACTAAATGTATTTTTGACTGGTACCACAAAGCAAAAGTGAATTAAGCATATTTAGAGCATTTGTTAAGATGTCATCAAATCATCACCAGAATAGTGGGTTGGTGTCTAGAGGGTGACATCCAAAAGATCATTTTTGTAATTTATTTATTATAACATTTTTGTGTGAATATTATCGTTGTTTCAATTTATTAAGATTTTTCAATAAAAACAAAAATTTATTTGAAAATAATCTTCATATTTTAGAATTGAAAGAACACATAAAATGCTTGGAATTTCACCCTGTTGAACTCAATCGTCATGTACATAATTGGTAATTACCTTGTTAGCATGACGAAATCCGCCAATTAATGAACTTTGCCATTGCAAAGATGAATTCAAGCAATTCCGGCAATTTAAGACTCTTTCCACATGCACAGTTCTATGTAAAGTTATTTGTTCGTATTATACTACAATGCAGAATCTCGCGCGGCACGTTTGTTACATTTATGACTCTCTTCAGGATGCATGGAAATAAATAAATTACATTTAAGACGTTTGTTGCAATTTTCTGGAACATTTACGGCCTTTTGATGGTCGGTAATTAAAGTATATTGAAATGGGTTCGCTGAGGTGGTATTTTGTAACACCGCAGTCTGCAAGCAATATCGTTCAAAGGTGCAACTGCAGCAATGTGGAGTCATGAGATAGCTGTTAAATTAACATTTGTAGTAAATGATGTGTCGCGACGCGATGAGTTGCACTTATAATTAAAATTTTACTTAGTTTTTAATAGATTTTAAAGGTTTGTGGAAACTGTGGGAAAATGAAAGTGAAAAATGCTTTATTATGTTCAGTTTATAAGTAAGTGAAACAATGCAGAAAAACGTCAGTACAATTTCTTTTAAATGTGTTGAAAAGGTTTTTTAAAAATTACAGAATTTCCACAATTATTTTCTCTGAACATTAAATATAATTTAAAGTTTAATTACAAACTAATTAGGTGCTAAAAAATTGTAGAAATTCTTTTTTTCTTTCGGTAACAAAAAAAACATTTTTTTTAAAGACGATTGCTTTTTATTAAATCCATAAAACTTAATTCACATTAATTTTCCTCACAACTTTTTCCAAATTAAATAACTCACAACATATTTATGAATAGCTCAAAGTTCGTAGGCGTAATTTTACACTCATTTAAAATTAGTTTTAGTTGATTCGTGCCTGCTGAAATATTTCTCAATCCATTATGTCGTAACTCGTAGCACATTTGAAAAAATATCCTATTACACCATGTCGTGTGTGCGAGTGCAAGTGTAATAAATGCTGCGTTGTTAGAAGTTATTAAACAAGAAAATTCCAGATACAATCGCCCATCAGGAAATCGACAACGGAATGCATTTTAATTAAATGGCTGAAAATTATACGAAGTACAATGATCCATGAAATGAACATGTGTGTCGGCATCTTGTGGCGACAAGTGCCATTATAAAATATTACCCGAACGCATAGCTGCACAAATGATATTTATAATTATCCTCGCGGTGCATAAAAGTCATAGGCCGTTGCTTTTAAATTGGTTGGAAAATTGATTCAATCCACAATGTGTGTTTTAAATTTGTTTTTATTAAAAACAATAATTTTAATTTATTTAATATAATAATTTTAAGTCATATTAGTTGCGTTCTATTGAGATCTCATTTAGTTTATTTCAGTAGAACGATATTTGGTTTATATTTTAAACAGAAATACTTTCTCTAGTCGACAATAGGTGGCGCACATTTTAATTAATAAATTCAGAAAGTTGCATGACTTGTTGGCAACATAAAAAGAGTACATTTATTTAGTCATTAAATCATAAATAGTTAGCACAGTAATTAATTAAATGTAATTAAAAATAGTTATGCAGGCAAAGTAAAATGTCTGTTCCAATCGTACCAACACTATAAACCCCAATTTATGGTTATTTCTTAACTAAATGATTTTTCAGCGCTACTTGCGGCCAATAGAGTTATAAATATACCGGATGAGTAAATCTTCGAAAATAGCAAGGTTTCTCAAAATAATCTAAATTAGATCTCAATACAACAAGGCTATTTATTGTACAAGTATTACGTATGATTAGACCTTTAACCCGAAAATTAAATTACTGTAGTTTTATGGGATCACATACAAGAATTTCTGTATCAGGAAAATTGCTGACCTCTGTGAAGTAAATAATAGCCGAGTTCTATTGAGATCTCAATTTGTTTATTTTGATATTTTACATGCAACAACGGAATATGCTTTGATTTTTACGACTGTTTACTCATTCGGAATATGTATTACTTTATTGGCCGCAAGATGGAGCTGCAAAATAATCTTAAAACTATGCAATCTCCAAAATTAATTAATTAAAAAGAGCGCCACCTTTTGTCGAATAGAGTTTAAACGGAATATCGTCCTATTGAAATAAACTAAATAAGACCTCGATAGAACGCAACTACAATATTGTGACCTTGTCATGTCCAGTTTTATCCTTTTCATTGAAAATTTAGAATTTGCCAGGTTTTCCAATAACCTCCAAATTTTTTTTTACATGAATTCATGGTTTGACCTTGAAAATATTTTTTAAGGCTTCAAATTTAATGCAACAAAATTAGATATTTATTTAATTAAAAGAACGTATTACTCGGTTCCAAAAAAATATTTAAATTCATAGAACTCATCATTCATCATCTAAAAATTCAAGACCCTATAATAATCAACTCACAAGTCATAAATTTTAAGATCCTTTAATTCTGTTTAGTTTATTAATTTAGTAAATGCCCTTTTTTGTTATTTTTATCAAAAGGTACTCGAATATATAAGAGAAAAAACACCGGCGTTTGTGTTCGTTTCAACAAATTTCCAAGAATATTGATCATCCTGTTTGGACTTTTGCGGCAATTTCCAGTTCTTGTAACCCGAGAAAACTTAAAGGTCTCAACTCTCAGGTCTCTGCATAAAAACCCAACCATAAAAATATCAATATGTATTGAACTAAAGAATTCAACATGCACAAATATGCATTCATATGTGTAAGTGAGTCTGCACCGGGTTTTATTATAGAATTATGTTTGTATACGCGAGTGTAGATGAGAATTGGAGACTGCTAGGAATGTCACTTGAATATTTATGCGCTTTATGTTGTGGATGCACTTGTTTTGCTGCTTCATCCATGGTGCAAACTGCATTTGTATGATGGACTCCCTTTTTGCAAATTGAAACATTTAAAAGTCGATTATTTATTTTAATTGTTTTCAATTGAATATGGCTTTTAATGAATTATTTCTTCGATGATTTATATAATGCAGTAAAATATGTTGCATCCACTTTTATAAGCATAAAAATTGAAGACTTCAAGTCACCTAATGTGGTATTTTTAATTATGTTGAAGTAATTATTTTATTACAACCAATCTGATAAGGAGTAATAATTTTACGACGCATACAGGAATGAATAGGACCTACGTTCCATTTAAAATACAATTAGCTATACAATAAAATCCTTGAGAAACGCAGGATTTTTTTTTTTTATAGCGAAAATATAGTATAATATTATACTAAATCCAAGATATTGAATATAGTTTGCCATCTATACGGTTTAAAACGAGAGAGTTCAATTGTTTTCTAAGACACAAACCAGTGCGGTAAATTTGGCTCTACTTAATTTTTTTTAGACAAACTTAATATTACAGTTAAATATTTAGTTAGACTATTAGACATATCACGATTAACTTTTTCAAGATTCATGTGAAAACTGCGGGCGTTGATTGCTCTATTTATTAATTATTTAAAGACACTTGCAAATACGCTGATTAAAAAACTTTTTGAATTCGAACAAAGCTGCAAAGTAGCAAGCAATTAAATATGAGATTGCAACAAAATGTTTTAACTTAATACTAAGGAATTAGTCAAGAAGGAATGAAAGTACAATTCACATAAGAATTAGCTTAGAAAATGTTTGGACAAAATATGTCTGCTATAAAGTGCATCGGTTTACGTTTTTAACATGTTTTTTAGTTACTCTAAATTAAAGTGTTTATATTATCCGAATGTAGCAAATTGTCCCAAATCCTTGTGGTAAGAACCTCAACTAGAAACGTTTTCAAATATTCAGAAAAAGCAGTTAAAAACCCACAGCCAAAGAGAAGTTAGTTACGTTAGACTCCAATAGATACCACTTTAATTTGAGTCCATCCTTTTGAAATTACAGGATATTTGGTATCCCATACATCATGAAAGGAATACGTACGAAACTCATGTTATTTTTTTAAAATTTTAATATGAAATGATGGAAATACCAAAAGTCCTTTTTCGAGGTCCTTTTAACAATTTTTATAAATACTAAAAATGTAATAAAAATGTAATAAAAAAATATTTAAATGCAAAAGACTAAAGAAAAATAATTAAATTTACAAAATCACAATGTATGTCAACATCCCTTTTTACAGGAATTTTTTTTTTAGACGCAACGTAACGGCGCATTCAAATTGTTTGTATTCACGTTAGTGCAATGGTGCTTGTGACGGTTGTGCTTCGTATCACATTTCAAATGCGGGGGTGCGCTATCTTACGTATGTAAAAGAAACAGGATTTCATTATTTGTGGAATGTGAGCAGTCATCGCATGCGGTGCTGTCCTGCGTGTGGAATTTCCTTTGCATTCTGCAATCGTATGTGCCAGAAATGTGTAGGGCATTGGCGTCCTTTTGATTCATACTACCTTAATGATTTCTTACAAGTTACAAGGACATTTTTCCTTTACGTGCATTCCTTGCGTTACACTGTGTCCTTTTACAGTTTTCATTGTGTGACATACTCGCTCTTGCACAGTGTTTCGTGCATTTGTGTCCTTTTACAGAAAAATAATGGAAATTCGTGGACTTCCAGTTATCGGGAGTGCAGCAATTGTAGCAGGTGTTGGAAGGACCTTTTGACATTCCTGCACGATTTCAGAAATGTTGTTAGTGCGCAGAATCGTGTGCTTGCTCACATTGTTATTCAGTGCACGATCGTGACGACAAGCTTGTTTTATTGATTAGAAAATTTTCCGTAATATTTTTGGCGAAATTAATGCATATAAAATGTCCTTATTTAATTATATTAAATTAAAAAAAGTCTTTAAAAAAAAACAAAATTATTTAATTTTAAATAAATATTTTTTTTTAAACTAAAGGATCCTTGGCTTAATTTTTTCCAAGCTATATATTTTTCACAAGGAGCAGTACACAAAAAAGAAGAGAAGAATCAAAAAGGGAACTCAATCCTTAGATTCACAAACGTCGACATATTTTTGAAAAAATTTTGAATAACATACAAGGCGTGCATATCCATTCAAATTGCTTGCCCAGTTTATTTATTTACATATTCTAACTCCTATAATGGTATTTTGTTGTATTCCTCAAGGAGTTCTCGTATTCCTAAATCAAAGGATGCCACCAATCATGCTGCATGTGTGTTTTAATGAGCACAGAGTTTAATGGACTTTAACCCTTCTTAAATATGACGCCCATTGAGAACCAGGCTGCCAGTAATCACAACGGAATATTTATACGTTCCGTCCGCAATCCACGCGCATCTACAAACATACTTCACATTATGCTCAGGACTCAGGACGTACGTCGAGTAAAGTATAGCCGATGTAAGTCCACACTCCACAGATTGTAGAATCCTCCGTGGAAGGATATTATCACGAAAATTATGTACATATTGAGATTTGTGCTGACTGCAGATGAAAGAAATGCAACATTTCAAGGATCAATATTGTAAGGGTTAGTAAGTCCTCAGCGTTACGACGTAAGCGGTCACAACCTTTGGCTACCAGGCAGGCAGCACCAACAGCATGGCGTTTCGTTACTACGTGTTACATTGAATGCACGTACGTACACGGCAACCCTTAAGGGTGTGCGTGAAGGGATGGTTTCACGCTAGTGTTTGTCAGTCATTTTTGTGCGCATGCCCTTTTACTATAGTATTGACTTGTAATTGAAATACAATACTTTTGTAACAGCTTTGTAAAGGGAGCCAGAGCGGGACAAGCATATTTTTGTGTGTGACGTCATTTTATTTGTACAACAACCTCATTATGTTGAGGAATTTTACCTAACCAAGAGTATTTTGTGAATGTAATTTTTTTTGACTACTTGTGGATTGTATTAATAAGGATGTGTTTTCTTGGGATTTGAAGTCTGTTTCTGATCTGTTAAGATTTGGCTCAATTTCAATTCATTAACATAATTATTAGTATGGTTGAATTTCTAGATTGTTTAGGGGAATATTTTCTAGTATGCAAAAAAAAGAAAGGTCAACAATATTAAAAACAACACCCTTTTAAATAAACCCTAATTTTATTGTTAAACAGAAAGTTGGTAATTGCACCCCCTTAAGTATAAATTCAATGTCAATTGTTTTTCCAAAAATTTAAAACTAAATATTTTGCAAAATCACGCAAGTAAAGCTAAATTACCATTTTCAAGGCAAGCAAAAGTTGAAAAAAAAAATTCTAAAAAATAAAAAATTTAATTACTCTCATTAATATGAGAAATCTCATAATTGCGATGAGCGAGTTAAATAATAAATGACGCTGCAGATAACGCTAACGAGTTTCAAAATAAAAGCGTTGAGCTTGCAATTACAGGAAGGATCATTCAAATCCATTTTTCGTGATTCAATTAAGAGGTAACAATTAAGGGCCAGACTGCAATTATAATTAATTTAAGTACAAAGTAAAGGTTGAAGGTTTTTTTTTTTTTTAATTTTTGTAATTTGCCAATTGGAAGCCCAAAGAATTAATGTTGAATGATGCTCGGAAGATTTTTTGGACCCCATGTATTAAATAATTGATGCCTACTTGTTCAAATTTTATTTCAAGGTCACATCTCTCAAGGTCAGGTCAAAGCCCACAAATGGCATGCTTTAGATATTTTAAAAACCTTGAATTTTTTGGAAATGTTTCATTTACATTATTGTAGCTTACATAAAGAGAAATAAATTTGCTGAACGTTTCAAGGTCAAAATCGGAAAATTAAAGGTCATACTATTTGTATCTCAAAAACCATCCATTTACTTAACTCTTTGTTCTTAAATTAAACAATTATTTTGTATTACAGTCTACATTATTACTGTATGATAAATTCACACCTCGGTCGACCTACGATGTAGTTCTTTAATTGTTAAACAACAGTTTTAAGAATCATTTGACCAACAAAAACTAATTATTTCTTTTAATCCTATTTTACACAACACATCAAAATTTTCATCTAGAATTTTCGTCTAAAAGTTTAAATCAAACTTTAACACATTAGATTAGATTAATTTTCACTTTGCAATTCGATAAAAATTCAATCGAATCTTCCTTTAACAAAATCCTTTACCAATTCGATAATTGAATCCATCTACCTCATTCCTATTACAGTGTAGAATAAAAAAAAGTCCCTGGACGTCACTCCAAAATCACTCTGCTGCTATAAAATAATTAAAATGCTTTATTACAAAAAAAAACCTTTTCATCGCTAAAAGAAAATAAGTCGTCCATCATCACTGATACAAGAGTTACCCAATGCACGAATGTGGCATACCAATTTGGGGATCATCCCTTTTGCCATTTTCTTTTTAACGACTCCACTGAAATGCACGAATTCGGCGATTCTAATATGCGACCATTTGAGCACATTTGGAAAATGAAATGTTATTCCAGGACGTGCACCGGACATGCTATAAAATGTATATGCTATATACGCTTGATGAGAAAATGCGACCAATAAAAAAATTTGGCAGAGAGTCCATTTCCAATTAGTCGTTTGATGTATTGAATTTATTTGATTCTTTTCCGGCTTTCACATTGGATTTTTGAGGGAAACTCACATGTTTTTGCATCCTTCATGCAGCATTGAAAGTAATTTGGATATTCTATATACCAGCGATGGATTAATTTTTTTGGATGAAAGGTTTTGTAAAGGATTACGGCGTCTCACATGCGAATTACAGATGACACACCAACTATAATATGTAAAAGCGACAGCGTTTCGTCGAGCAAACGCGTAATTATCTTAATGCTCATCCTTGTTTAGCTAATGATTGGCTGCAAAACCTTAACGTTTTTACCTAAATGAGGAAAATTCGGCATACAATTATCGGATAATATTACAAATATCCATTGACAATCACGTGCTGTTTGCGTTGAAATGATGATCACCGAAAGGGATGTACTGAAAAGGTAATTTTCCCGAAATGTAATCCATTGTCATGAGAATAATCCACTTTCTCCCCATTTCTAAAACACTGAGTTTCCCGCAATTTGTACAATTACAATCTCCCTCGTTAAATTAATATCTCGCATGAAAAACTATTTTTACCGCAACTATGTGTAACTTAAGCAACATATCATAACAAATCCACCAATTAATTTTGCATTTACATTCCAGCTGATATTCCCGGGTTATTACATTATTGATAATTATTATTATGAAAAGGTGGCACGTGTCAATCAGTGTGCCGCTGCTTCCTAAATGTTCATTTTGTTGTGCACAAAACATACGTCTGGTGAAGAATCATTTTCCGGCTCATGCCTACACCCTTCATTGCGTCCCTTTATGCTGGGCGCATATGTTTTGCCTCTAAAGTGGGAGGTTTGTGTGCCAAAAATGAAAACACTTTTGAATCAATTTAATGGGCTCTTGAAATTAAAATGACTTGAAGTGTGGAGTGTAGATATTGTGTTGAATTAATATTGTACAAAAAGTTTTTGTTGCGTTAAAAGTTTTTTAAATTGGAACATTTTAAGTGCTTTTGTGGGAGTTTTTTTTTTTTTTGCAAAATGTTGGTTAGATCTACTAAGCAAGGATTTTCTGAATGGGATGAATAAATAATAAATTTATTTATTAATGTAGAATAGAATTGAGAATTTGTGAGAATAACAAAATTGTAGTGTGCATTAAGTTTCGTTACAATTTAAATACATAAAATATTTTAAGTGCAACAAAAAACAAAAAAAAAATGTTTGTTAAATAATTAAAAAATTAAGATTTCTTACTCGTCTTAGCAAATAATTTGACCTTGATTTTTTTGACTGTGATAAAATGTCCCAAATTCATTTTACACAAGTCTAAAAATGGTTAAAATTGAAAAAAAAAGCCGCAAAAATTAGATTTCAACCCTGAACTTGACCTTGGAATAATTAAAAGAAGTGTTTATTATTTTGATTTTACACAGCTGAATTTTATTTATCCGAATATGGATTAAAGTTGAAACAGCTCTAGCCGTTTTCGAACAAAAATTGTGATTAACAAACCCTGGATCACGATTTCGTTGAAAACGCAACTTTGCACTTTCGTTTTTGCGTTTAACACTTTTTGCAAATAATAATTTTAATTTATTTAAAAAATGGTTATTTACAGAGTCATTGAAGCAAGTCAATTTCGAAAATGTTGTTTTCACAAAAAGTCCTTTTTAAAAATAAAATTAAAATATCAATAAACGACTTTATTTGATTTATTGCTCATAAATGAATTAATAATTGTTTTTGTTTTGTTTAAAAAAATCAAATTTGGCGTTTAAAGATGAACGGTTGGGCAAAGAAAAATAATATTTATTTACATATTCTCAAATTACTGTAAGCAGTCGACTGAATTAAAAATGTTAAAAAAAATAAACATCCGAAAATAAATTCGCAACGTCTCAAAAGTCCAAATTAACAAGCAAAAATAAAGAAAAACAAAAGTCCCAAAAAAGTCCCGAATAGTTGCGTTTTGACAATTGAGTTTGAGCGCATCCGATTGGTTCTAACTTTGACTTCATTCAATACGCATCGAACCAATATGAATTCTTAAACCCTAAACTGAAACAAAATAATTTGCGTTTCTCACGAAATTGTTCTCCAAATATCAGTAGTTTTTTTCCACTTTTTAATAATCTTTTTAAAATAATCATGTGAAAAATACTGAGTAAAAAAAGCATTCAAAAAGATTGATAATATATTTCGAAAATTGGATCTGTTCAAATACAATCAATCAATTGTGTAATTATTTTTATTACTCAATTCCAAAGTGCATATTACTTAATGCACATTTCCAATCTCTATTGACCTCTGGTCATTTAAATATCACGTTTCAACTAATCTGCAAGTACATAATCAACAACTGTTCCAATTTCAGATCACTTCATCCATTATTAGTCAATACACTAATAGCTATCTCTGCGCCGACTTTGAATGCGAACACACAACAATCCTTTTCAGATCTTCTTTTCCAATTGACCAAATGTCTACAAAAATTCACACAAAATCATCCACAATCACAACATCAACCCACTTATCCCACCGATACGGGACAACTCTCATCAAACTTGTCCACCCCGCTTGCAGTTCAATTCAAGCAATTGTACCTTCAACAAAAATAATCGGGACAATGCCTCTTTTTTTGGTTAATCGTACATACACATATCCTGATGAAAGATGAGCCACTGCGATTAAAAAATGCCATTGATTGGCAAATCAATCAATTTTGTCTCCTAAATGCGTGTACGAGTACTCCAATACAACAGTGCCTGAGTGCATTGTGATTTGTGCTGTATATGTGCGCTTTATTGTGATGTGTATTTCAGCTGGATATTATGTTTGTGGATTCCTTGCCATTAGGAACGTTAAAAAGGGAACAATGTTTGTACCAAATACAAAACTTTTTGCTGAAATGTGAAAGGAAGACGCTAACTGATTTGGGATAACTGGCCCCTGATTGACTTGCTATCAAATGGACGGAGCGGAGTCTTTTATGAAGCGAATCTCATTGTGCGGTATAAACGACGACACAACGTTTACAAACAATTTTCTGTACCAAGGATGGATAGGCCAAAGGGGTGGCCAAAGAGGGTGGACGCCATCGCATTGATTTTGATTCTTTTCTTGAATGGACAATAGAGTTTCGCAATATATTTGATTTGTTCACAACTCGTTCGCTTTCATCTTTTAAACATGATGTTTACATTTATTGTTGACTTGCAAGGAGTCCACCCCATGTTTTACATTGCTTTAAATTTAATAAAGGTTTTGTTGTTGATGATTTAATTCATTCAATAAAACCTTTCAAATTTTAAAATATAATTTTTTATCAACTTTTTTTGAGCTTGATTTCAATTAATTAACTGTTTATCAGATTTTATGTGAACAATTTATTATTTATTGCAACATTTATAACAATTTTATTATGAGAATAAATATTATGTTTGTTAAAAAAAAAAATATCGTGAAATAATGTACCGCGAAATCCTCGAAAAAAACGCAGTTCTTAAAAAATGTATTAATCTCAAAAATGTATCTAGGCATCATTTTGTAAGTATATATTTAATTAGTAAAAAACATCTTACGAAAAATTCCTCGATAATTTTTATAATAACTGTCTAACCTCTAATCACATCAAAAGCAGAAATCTAAAAATAATCTAATTATTTTGTTAATGTATTTGTCACGATTATATAACTGAAATAAAAAGCGAAAATAAACCGCGAAATCTGCGAATAAAAGGAAATTGTTTTTAAGAGCAACTCACGAATTTTTCCGACAGTTTTTTTAATGCAATTTTAAATATTCTTTTTGACCTATTTAGATGCCCTTTTACAAAGAGGATCCTTAAAAAAATAAGTTTTCCGCTTCATATTATAGAAAAATCAATTTAGAAGCTAACATTCAAATTCTAAAAATTTATTTCATAAATTTAGTATTTCCTTAACTTAAAATAGCACGTCCCAATTACCTGATATTTTTCAATTGAAATTACGTTTTGTTTTTTATCATTATTTAATTATTAATTTATTTTAAGTTGCAATCATCCAGCTCCAGGGTTTCTCCTGTAAAAAGAGTTGATCTTCATGAGTAAACATCTTCAAAATAAGATTTATTTACCCCTTGAACTAGAAGGAATCAGTTTCTTTAAACGCCATGATAATTTGGATGAATAAATAATTTATTCAAACTAATAATTGTTTCTTGACAATAATTGTACAAAAAAATAAAATAAAAAATTCCCGAAAACATTTCACAAATTGAAATTGTATAGAAAAAAATTGGTTCCAAAATATTCAAAACCTTTTAACAAAAAATAATGTAATTTGCGAAAAAATTTGCCAAAGACACCATTATTCAAAAATCAAAAAAAAAAAAGCATTGAAGAAAAATTGCTCATGACTTATGGGTTATTATTATGTGGTGCGACTGAGTAGATTCGCATAAAAGATCAATTCCATTCCCATTTAATTTAGCGCATTTCTTTGCGCAATCAATTTAAAAACAAAAGAACCCAAAGCTTTTTATATTTGAAAATAGAGAATCTGCATAGCACTCAAAAACACAAAGCCCCTGCATGTTTCAATATATCATTTTGTGCATACACTATACACGTACTATAATACATATAGTCGTTATTCATACGATAGCATTTCTAATCGAACTGAGCTCTCAAAGGAAATGCCATTGATAATTTTGTGCACAGTCTTTTCAGTTTTATTTGTTTGTTCATCTCATGCTCACTCTTTTGAATGCGTTTGTTCAATTCTCATTGCAATTTGCACACATTTTAATACATTGCAGCAACGCAGATAAAATGCAAACACAAACACAAACGCAAAAAAAAAAGGGAACAACAACAAAGAGCAATATTCATTAATAGCTTCTTTTATATTATCATCCCTGTGCGCTTGAAAGCCACCCCACAATACCCGCCCCACACTCAACGTCTAAGTTTGTGCCTCTATAACCAACATTATGATTATATGCTTTCTGCAAAAATTGTATGCACACATCTCCTCGCACACAAATGTATTACATAAACTGGAGGCAGTTGGGTGGAGAGGTGCGGTAAATGTGAAGGACCCTTGAGCAATTATTTTTTACAAACCGAGTGGAAATCCATCTCGTAGTTGTTTGAATGGTGTCGATTGTGTTGTTTTGTTGTTCGTATCGTTGTTTTATGAACATATTTTTTAAAAGAACACACACACAAATGATTCTTCATGAAATATAGACGATCCTGTAATGTATTGTGCAGCCGATGAAAAAATAAACCATGTAAAAATACAAAAGAAAACTTTTATGGGCAATCTATTGACTAGAGCGACTGCGGGGGTGGGCAATCTGTTTTGTTGTTTATCGAATTTTAAATAAAATGGGTCCTCATTTTTAAGGACGTGCGGGTTAATTAATTGAATCTGTTTCAGTCAATTAGTTGTATTAATCATAAGATGATCCACGTAATTGATGTGGGACAGACAATTCTATTTTAATTTAATTTAATAACCACCCCTAAGCTTCATAGTTAATCCAATGCCGTCAGTTATTGTGTATTGCAGTTAATTTCACTTTGCATTTTTAATGCTGCCCGCGTTTATTGTTCTAATTTATTTTCACAGATATTATTATGATATTGTAAAAACAGTTAAGAATGGAACAACGAAAAAAAAACAGGCTTTTATTCGGAGTTCTGTCCCCAGTTGCCTTTTCTCTGTTGGCCGCAGGAGGAGAACGGTTAGCACGAAAAATGGCAATTTGTCAAAACCAAAAATGATATAAATGTATACAAAGGAGAATAAAAATCCACAACGGTATATATTGTGCACAGCCGAGGGGTAGGTTGAACATATACGAGTATAAGAGCTCGCAACTAAAAAAGACGAGCTGAATTTAATTCGAAGCACTTAGCTTAATGAAAGTAATTAAAAGCGAGACAAGCATTGGGAATGAGTGGAAATGTACCTCTCATATAAGTTTTATGGAGTGAGAATTGTGTAACTATAACGTGGATGTGCGCGCAAATAAATGAAGAAGCGGTTTTTCACATTTTCAATTTAGTGTGGGAAAAGTGGTTGTGCAAAAGAATGCAACTGAGATTTGTTTAGAACTTCGATTTCAGTTTAATTTAGCAACGTTTTCTTCAGTCCTCGCTTTAATTTCAATTGATTTTTTTTGTCATTAATTGTTTTATTTCTTCAATTTTCAGACTGCAGTTAATAAGGGAGCATTTTATTTTAAAAGTCTCCCCCTTTTTTCATCCCAACTTCCTCATTTAATCTTCATTGTCACATTATACAAAAGCAACCATTTCATGGTCCATAACTGAATGGAATTGGAGAATAATTGAACGTAAATCCTTTGGGATTTGTTTACCACATAATTATTAAAATCTTTTGTGGTTACAGGATTAATTTTTACAGAACATAAGGATACATATGAGTGAATAAAATTTAGATATAATATACCTTAGAATTTCCTAAAAATATCCTTTCACTCATGCTTTTATTTTCCTGTCAATTGATAAATAATTGTGTTAACAATCTGACCTCTTGAAATAGATATGCAATTATGATTAATTGTAGCTTTATTAATGAAAAATAAATATTCTTAAAAATAAAGAAGAAACCATTTTCGAGAACGTTGATGTTTCGTGATATCTGCATTGCTTCTAAGTACTACAATTGATGCTTAACTTGGTGGTAACATTTAATTAAATTTATTAAGAATCGAATTAGGATTTGAGAAACAAAAATGGCACGGACGAGTGTATGAAAGCCACTGGAAATTTTAAATATGACCTAATTGTCTACATCTTTTAGTAATTGTATTAAAATAAAATGAAAAAAGTATTTAAGACCTTGAAAAATCAATCAATATGACCTTGAAATATTTTGAAATTTATGTTTTATTAGGACACTGCAATAATTAGGAAAATGTGCAAGAAATTTAGCAAAAATATTTAGGGTTTTGAGATGCAAAAAATATGTGACCTTTAAATTATTGAATTTTGACCTTAAAAATTAAAATTTTGGTTCTCCAAATTATTTAATTTAGTAATGTTCAATATTTATGAGCAATTTTAATTGAATAAATTACCGATTTCAAGAAATAAACCCATTATGCACACTGAGGGAAGTCGAGCCAACTTAAATCAATACATTTATATATCACTTTAAAGTGGAAATATCAATGTGTAAGATTATGTGGAAACATATAAAATGATATTCAATTAATTAATATCAAATTCGCTCCCTTAGTGTAGAAAACAAATTGAAATAATTAATTTACAGAAAAATACTTAAATTTATTAAACCACCTTAAATGTCACAAAATTTAATTTAATTTATTTCCAAGTAAAGTGACACAAACACATAAATAAAATTCAGTCAGTCCCTTTTGCGACAACATTGTGACTGCAACGATAGCAAAATATAATGAAAACGCTTCCAATTTCGTGTATCATTTTGCCCCCTCACATCCTTATTGCAAGTTGCAAAGCGAAACAAAAATTGAGCGATTTCAAAAAGTAATTAAAGAACGAAAACGTTTCCATGTAACCGCATTTACAATAGAATGCACCATTCCCTGGGTGCATGTGTTCTAAAAATATTATATTCTCGTATCAGGAGCATGGCATAACTGTTTTCGTGTGTGCACCGCCGAAAGACAAAAACAACGGTTGACTGCACAGTGCACAATAATATGGCGGTGGTGGTGGTGGTGGTGGGAGTGGGGGAGTGGGGGAGTGGGGGAGTGGAGTGGAAATTTAAGCTGAACTTAAATTGTACACTCAAAGGCATTTGCTGTTCATCCATTTGAGGGAAACAAAGAAACGTGAATATTTTTAAGTAGATTCTGCACAAAGTTTGTATAATATGAAAATAATGCGAGTCAGGGAGCACATGCGGTTGATGGGTGGGTTCTGTGGCGCAGCGTTATGAATCTCATTGTGCTGGACGTATATGGGTTGCATCATTATTATCTTCTGTTTTGTCAGACCTGGCGCATTTGCAGTTTCACATTGCCGCGTGGAATGCATGCTTACGAGTGGGTATAATATTCGCTGCATCGTTTAAATGGCAAATTGTGCAGTTTAAAAACACTTAAGCTTTGTTGGGTTCTGTCTGCGGCTGTACGTGCACAAAATCCTTCGGCTGCGGGCCATAATTTTAAAAGAAAAACAAAATTTGTATAATAAAAGCCAAACAATGTGTTTTGGGAGGAAGAAATTAAAAATGTAGCCATTAGCTAGTAATTAATTTTTATTTTAGTTGTATGTGTTTTGGGAATGGTTGCAGCTGAATTTTAAAGCTTTTTTTTTGTTGAAAATAAATTAGGGATCCGGTATTACAAAATGAGTCATCCTGAGTTTAAAAATTATTGAAAACTCTTCCCTTGACATCAAAAAAACTTAAATTATTAATTTAATATGACCCATTGTGGTTTTAATAGAATCTTGTATTGCAAACGTTTCCGAAAAAAAATTTAATGATGCAGTTTGGAGTCCAAAAAAGTGGTCTAGAAAAAAATGTATTTGTGGTCGAGCATCCGGAAGATTTTTAGGAAATTACTAGACGGATTTGCATTAAATTTTTCATGCAAAAAACAATATAATCCTGAATCATTATTTTTAATTTCAAGGTCACATCTTTCAACGCCAAGTTAACCCAAAAAAAACTTTTTTAAATTCTTTTTAAATTTTTGCTTTTTAGGACGGCTCTAACGAATTTTGTAATTTTCGAATCCTTCACAAATTAAAAGCATTCTTAACAAACTGCATTTACGGTAAATTAACACATATGATCATTCGGAATGTAAGCTCGATGTGATGTCATCTTCAATACCATAAACCTTAAGCATCATAAAAAAAAATTATTTTACAGAAATGTCGCTTTTTATAAAAACAAAAATTGTATAACATTTCAAGGTCAAAATCTGAAAATTCAAGGTCACACTTTTTACAACTTAGAAATCTTAAACAATTTTGAAATTTCTCTTTTACATTATTGTAGTTTCCAAAAAAAAAAAAATTTAAGAAGATTTCAAGGTCAAAATCTGATAGTTATTCACACCTTTGTCTGCGACGTATTTTTTTTGTTTAAGAAAATTGTGGTTAAAATTCTTTTTTTTTTTGAATTAAGACTAACGTCTAACTAAGTTTAAGAACATTACAACAATCCCGCGCTGCTACAGTTCATTAACACACATAACATAAAAGTTTGACGCGACAGCGTTATAATCCACGTTTAAATTAAAGCGCACCCAATTTCCATTTTGCATGCATCAACCCCACTCCCTCCCACTATTGCCACCACCCGCCGCAATCTTAATATTCACTTTGCACTAATTCTCGCGTCTCATGTCACAGAACATGAGTAATAAAATAAAATGAAATGCTCTCGTGCACAAAGGATCGTTGAAGATAAGCGGGCTGTGCGGGCTTTGCCAACACGCACACAAATGTATAAAATATATTGTAACGAAAGCAGTCACAGTAAACGGGTACGGTAAATGCACATAAATAGGCGAAATTGCTGTGGTGGAAAGCACAATGCCCGTTGAAATTGGACACGGGAATTGACTGAAAAATCCATTGCGCTTTGCTGTACACCAGGCACAGGGTGGTGGTGAAAAGTGTTCAGCTATATCGTTGGGTGGGATTGTGGGGAGTAATGTACAGCTATTAATATCGGAGTGAGTGCTTCTGCCATCTGCACACGTTGAGTGTTATACTAATTAAAGGAGACGCAAACCGTGTGTGTGGGGGGGGGGGGGGGCAAATTAAATGTTTTAGCGGAATTGGCCAGTCAAACGAATGGCTGACATGCGGATGGACATGGGGATTGGGTGGAATAGTGCTACCAAAATATGGTTTTAAGTGTAATTAAGTTAATTTAATTTGTGTCGTGTGAATTGCGTGACATGTTAACATGTTCCATGTAGTTTGCGTTTTTTTTTAGTCGTTTCTTCACATCGGAGAGCAGTTAGCTTTGAATGGGGTTTAACTTTTTGGTCTTTAATTATATACAAAGTTCATTTATCGATACACAATACACATACAAGTCTTCCCAATTTTTTTAATTCATTTTTTAAAAATCGATTCAGACTGAAAAGGGATTAACATTATTTAAACTCAATTTGGTGTGGTAATTCCACACGTCATTTTCAGAAAATGTTGATGATTAAAACCTTCTGTAATTAATTTTTGTCAATGGTTTACACTCAGTTAAGTGGCGGTATGGAGTAAAATGACACGATAATGACCAGCAATAATTGTGCAAACATTTTCATTGTGTTGTCCGATTTGTTTGGAATAATGCAGTCTCTTTATTTTGCAGATCAAAGTATTTTGTTTGTGAGCCCATATACTCGGTTTGTACATCGTTTTGTTTTTACCCAAAAATGTTGACAATATTTCTGGTATTTAAAATGATTTAAAAATAATTTGAAATCAATTTTCAATAATTATTTAATGATGTCAAAATTTGAACCGGCTATAACCGTTTGGATGCTCTCAAACGCAACTGTCAAAACGCTCTCGGGTGGTTTTGAATTTTATTTTAGCTGCTCGTTCTTATAAGATGTTGTTCTCGACTCTTAAAATGTTGCGGATTAATTTTTAAATGTCACTTTTCGGCTCACACTTAATTTAGCCGACCGCAGAATATTTAAATCTTACATACTTAGTTAAGTATAAACGCAAAACTTAATAAAAAATAATTATTATTACTTCCCATTATAAGAAATAAATCAAATAAATCATTTTATTAATACTTTATCATAATTTTTAAAAGGATGTGTAGCTGACTAAGTAAATAATCACTTTCCGGTTATTATTTGCATTAAACGTATAAACGCAACTGTTGCGAAGTTGCGTTTCCCACAAAATCGCTATTATGAAATTAATATGAATTTTTGAAGATTTACATTTCGCAGGACGTTTCTTTCTGAATTTTGAATCATGTTGTGACAAATAAAGGAGTGGTTTTCGATACGCATTTAAATAACCTGACATTAAAAATTATTTTAATGAACAAAACAAATAAATTAAAAAAACAGCAAGCTTTGCTAAAAGAAATCGTCAAAAAAATATAAAAATTCGACAGATTGTAAAATGTCTGAGCTACAATTTACATTGTCCTTTGTCTAAAATTTACATCACGTATTTAATCGGAAATGTATTTTTCTATTTCCATTAAATATGTCGAAATAAAAGTCAAAGCACGCACATTCTTTTAAATTAAATTCATCCGCAGAACTTGCAATTAAGCTCACTTCGGAGTTGGGTAAATTTGCATTTAAATACGTTTTACATTATATTATATTATTATTTCGTAACATGTAATTGAATTGAGACTTTCATAAAAATATTGTTTTGTTCAATCTGTAAGTTGTAATGTGATTTTCTTGGATTTTAGACGAAACACGTAAAATATTAAAAAGCGAATTATGAGAGTTTCTTTTTATAATGACAAGTACTTTTTTTGATTTGAATTTTTTTCTTTCAATACGTTGTCAAAGAAAATGAGCATTTTGGCATTATAAAAATTTCGGTAAATTCATAAAGAAAAACCCATAAAAATGATATAAACAAAATAAAATAAATCATCATAAAAAAATTGTCCTGAACTTTTCTTCTGCATTAATTTGATTTAATTTTTAAGTGCAACAATTCAACAACACAAGTCAAAAATGATCAATTTGTACAAAATGTTCATTATACAGTTTTTTTTATAAATATTATGCTATTAAAGAAAACAATCCCATTTGTGCAGAAAAAATAATTTACGAATTTTTAGATGAACACAGAATTTATGTATTTTACCTTGCATTCGAATCAGAATGCGACACACACAGTTGAAAGATGGCAGAATGAGTAAACCAGGTGGGCGTATTCGTACATGTGGAAATATGGAAATCCAAATAAATGTTATTCCAGAGATAATATCCTTTGGGAGGAAAAAAATTTGAATTTTTAAATTAGTTTTGTTTATCGAATGCACACACAAATGTCGAAACAGCAGCGATGGAGGGGTAGTTACTCGTAGTTATAACATTTTTTCGTTTGACATCTTTGTGTTTGTGTATCACATTGCTATTAGAGTCCTACGCTGGTTTTTTTTCGTCGTTTGGGTGTACGAATTGGACAGACATTTCAGCAGTTTTCAGCTCGTTGCAAAAAATAAAAAAAGGAAACCAAAAAAAAAGAAGCACAAAAAATATGATGATGCAAATTCAGAAGGACCAATAAGAGTGTAGGAATTTTGTTTATAAAAACCGTAATATCATTTTTGCACTCAAGTTGTATCATACATTCCATTCCGCACATAATGTTTGTTCGCAATTTTTGTTCTCCCCATTTTTGTGTACGAGCATATTTATTATATGCTGCAAACACATTTAACATGCATGACAGAGCACACAAGGTTTATCTTGATTTTATTTAAAAAAAAAAAGTAAAAATAAAAAATCATAATGAGCACACAAGAGGAGGACATGAAATGTTGTTAAAAATTCAAATATTTATGTGCTTCAACGGTACAGTTATGTTATTTTGAATGTGCGCCATTTTACCCGCTCCCCACTTTGAGTGTACGTGCGTCTCCTTTGCCGCAGAGAAAACAAATCCATTTCAACAACATCATGTCAAATGATGAATACAAAAGAAGCATACTTGCACACACAAATATTTACCCGTTTCGCCCCAATGTGGGGTGTTTGCACAGCTTGCAGGTAAACCAACATTTCATATTGTAGAAAGATCCGCAAAAACATCACACTTTGACAAACTTCTCATACATTGTATACGTTTACATCAAGTAAAGCTTCTTCACAAGATTGCACACAGCAAAATGCTGTATTATTAAGTCGAAAGCTGAAAAATAAAACCGCCCCACAATAGCAGAAAAGCGAGCGCACAAATGAAAGAAATACGTAATTTTATACATGCAGTGGTGGGTTGCTGTAATGGCGGTTGGGGAAATCGAGACAACTTTCAAATAAAAAAATCATCACGACAAGGGTATACAATGTCTAAAGCGTATGTACTTGTGTAAGTGATGTGCACCTGACTGTATAAATGTATGAAGGAGTTGAGAATGATGCCAATGCAAAGGCGCATACAGGAGATTCGAAATGATAAAAAAAAAGCTGCCAACGATGACGATGAAGGAGGCTGTGGTCTTATTCATTCATGAAGCTTTGGAATGCGAGGAAATCTTTTCAATTTAATGCAAACTCTTATAAATTAAATTGCAAGTAAAACGAAATGCAGGCGAAACTTAATTGTGGTTATTTTATAGATAGACGATTTTGTGATTGTAACTTTTATGTGTAAAGTTCTTGAAGGCTTGCTTGAGTGCAACACGGGTGGATGCATTTGCAAGCACAAGGATCATTTGAATTGCATTTATATTGAAAGGAAAAAAAGGAGATTGCAATTTTATGACAAGAAATTGGACATCGGTTTGAAAAAGTTTCTTTTGTTTGCAAGTCTTTTGTTGTGCGTGATGACAATTTTATTTTTAAAATGTTTCCTCAGAATTATTTTTGAAATTAGCCAAATTTTTCATGAACCGCGATTTTTTTTGCGGTTCACATTTTCGCTTAAAATTGGTCTACTTCCAGAATTTTGAGCAATTTTTTTGTGTAAAATTTCGTAACGATCCCACTGCGAGTTTTAGCGTATTTTTTTTTGATAAAATTTTCAAGTAAAAAAATCCAAAAAATGGATTATCTTAAAATTCTTCCGTAATCTGCAAATGTACGTTTTTTGTTAAAACCACAACAATAAATTAAACATACAATTTTTAAAGACATTAAAAGTCTTTAAACTTTTAATTTAACAGGATTTTTCAACGAAAATGATTTTAGCTTAAATTACTGACATCTTAAACCATTTCCTTCACATAAGCATTTTCAAGAAAAACACTATACTTTATCAACGTAATATTTTCAATCTCTGCAAATTGTAAAGAAAATGTTACAACACCCCATCTGATAAAATGACTTGAAAAATTCATTAAGTTTTACCGACTACCGTATATTATAAAATGTTCTCCATTGAAGCGACATGATTTCTCAATCTTTGCTTCTTCGCTTCTTTATGAGTTTTCATTTTACTTTCAAGTTCTTCTTAAATTGAAGAAGACACATTTTCTCAAAGATTAGATGGTTTATGTTTGATCATTTTTATTTTCTGCTTCTTGGGAGTTGCGACAAACAGAATGTTAAGCCACTAACATATCTAAATAAATGAAGTGCGCTCCTAGTTTATATCTGCAGAAGGTAAATTTATTGAAATAAAGATAGCTTTCATTTATATTATGTCGTTTTTCATTACATTCATTTATATTAGAGAGACGCTTGCATCTGTAATGTTTTTAAGACTTTGATCTGCTTAATTAAAATCTAAATCTGAGGTATCGACACAAGTTTTCATTTAAGATGGAACATTAAATCATAAATGTAATGATGATAAGAATGTAAAAGGTCCTTTTTTGTACATGATTTTCTTTAACACGTATTTAAATGTGATTAAAAATGGATGCAATTTCTTGGTTTTGGCAACATTTTTAGGAAACACTTCTCTCGTGAAGGGTTCAACAGCAAATTAAACTGTTTTAATAACTATTATTATTTTTGAGGTTATGTTTCGTTTAAAGTAGAGATTATAGAAATATCAACCACAATTTTTGTTTCACTCACTGAATTCAAAATTATACACTGTTCGTCTCTTTTATGTAATCTGCGTTCGTTTGCAGATATTACGCCTGCATTAAGGCAGGTTAACAAAGCTGTATTGCTGGGATTAGCTCAAAAATTTAGCCGAAAACAAAAGAGAAGGTACGTTAAAAATCGTATGATAGAAGGAGAGGTCCAATCGCACATGTTAGTTTCACATTAAATCTTTGTAAATCTTTGTAAACCGACCTTAAAGGATCAAAACCTTTTATATAATAATAGAAAATGTGTTTAAATTTTACGTCTTAAATATTAAAAGTGAAATTAAACGAAATTAATTTAAATTTTAAGTTAAAAACAATTTTTAAGAATTAAAAAAACATTTTGAATTAATCTTAAAACATGGTTTAACAAAGTTTAAGTCATTTGAAATAAAAAATCAGACAAGAATAATTATTTTATATTTTAAAATCCTTAATATTTAAATAAAACGCTTCTGTCGCGGTCGTTTAAAACAAATAACAAACTACTATTTGTGCGCATCAATAAACCCTGTATTGGCGTACCCCTTCGAGTGATAAAATGCAACGTGTTTACTGTCACAACAAGTGGTGTATTAAATTACCCTCCTAACATTTGACTGAACAGTCTTTAACAACGAGAAAAAAGGGAGCAAGTCGAAAAAACAGGCTGTATTTCAAAAACATAAACCCACATGAATAATTGTCACTTGATCATTATTGTGACAGACGAATGAGCATCGATCGATCAATTTGAAATGAAAATATGCCACAATTATGCACCAGCAACGCACACACGCATTGTAGCACAAGATGTAATAGCATAAATTAAGCTATACGAGCATAATAGAGCACACCAACCAACAGATGTCGAAATTATTAAATGTAACAACTAAATGAAGTCATTTGCCATGTGTAAAGTGGCAGAGTACAAGACATATCAGAGGGATGCATCGGAAAACATGAAAATTGACTTAGTAACCGCACTTAATTCAAAATGAGCATAACTCCTGTGTAAACGAATGACAGAGGAGGTGGAGAGGTAAACTCTAAGCATTAGCACGCATAATACTCGCTGCGGGAAGAACCGCCCTATGGCGTTAAAACACCGCATATTATAAAGCTTTCTATTGAATGTGTGTGAGTAAAAATATCACCCCACAAATTGTTTTTAGTTTATAAATGTAATTTGTGTTTGATAAAACACACCCTCGCTGTCATAACTTTTGCTCGGCGTGTTGGGTTGGGGGAGGAATGAAAACGGGAAATTATATCGAAGAACGTAACATAATCATTTTGAGGCAATGAAACTAAGCAAACATTTTTATATATCAGTGCACGGTTTCAGATGCTTTGCCACAAATTCATTGAACATACATCCTTATATACAAACATCTGTGACTCGCGTAATAATGGCTGGTGACTGGAGAGAGAGATAGCTGGCAAAGCATTTAGTGTTGTGTAAGTGAGTCCCATGAGGCCACGATCAAATTGAGTGGGTGGTAAATCCTAATACGAATTGTCTCCCCTTGTGTTTATAAAGAGGACTCGCTGTAACACACAGAACAGAGAGCATGTACCTGGGACAGGCATGTATGCGAGCGACAAGGACAATATGCCTTCAGTTTGTTTTGTAAGTGATGCGTGCGCATTACATTATGGAATTAGTTATTTCAGTGTGCGATGAAACTTTTTTGTAACATTTTAGGTGAACACACACAAAGTTAAATGTGGGGAACAGCATGGATGCTATAAGTATTTTTTGTGATTGGGATAATAATAGCTAATACTTTGTTGGTGAGGAGATTATTCTAAAGAACAAATCAACGTGAATTGAGTTTGACACCCTGCTGCAACCACCTTCTTAAGAATATTAATGAGTCATAAAATATATTCAGTTTTAAATTATAATTTTCCAATAATTTATTTTAAATACAAAATTTAAGGGATGATTTTTAAATTTTTTATCCAATTATCCTTGTTCTATTAAAATCCATTTTAGTTTATTTTAAAATCTCATATGCAATGCAACAACAAAATAATCCTTGCTATTTCCTACGGCTTACTCATTCGGTAAATTTATTACCCTATTGGCCGCAAATGGCACTGAACAATAATTAATCATTTAGTCGAGTAATTAACCATAATTTGGCTTTACAGTGTTGGTACGATTGGATCGGGAATTTTACTTTGCCTATAAAACTATTTTTAAATACAATTAACGACTTGCAATATTAACTATTCATTATTACAAGGGACGCAGCATTTTGAATTTATTATTTAAAAAGGAGCGCCACCTCTTGTCGACTAGAGAACTAATTTATTTTTAAAACATTAACCAAATGTCATTCTATTGAAGTAAATTAAATGAGATCTCAGTAAAACACAACTCCTATGTTTTAAAAGCGGGATTTTTTCTTCTTGGGGAATAAAACACATTATTTTACTTCACTTCGAGTCTTAAATGTTACTTCACTCCTAAAAATTACACACACATCTTTTTATAATAAATAATAAAGTAATAATTAAATGGCAGAATGTGGTTGCGAGGTGAGTAAATGCGAGGTACAATAAATTACATCTCTTACATTTATTATACAAAGGCACTTAAATACTCGAGGTGTAAAATGAAAACGATGTCGTTTAGAGGTGAAACTCGTGTATTTGTATTGTTGTTTTATGGTTGCTTTGGATGTAATTAAAATAATATTATTTAAGGGGATCATTTTGCTCTTGGGTTTATTCAAGAGGGTTGAGATGTGTGCATTATATAAATATAAACCTGAAGGGTTTAATGCTAATGCCATTTAACTTAAATAACTGGATACATAAATTTTGAAGAAACTCTAATATAGCTCACTTATGTATAAGCAAAATTGTGATGGTAAATAGTTAAATGAAAAGTTAAGTTAGTTAAAATATCTGGGAAACAATTAATTTCAATAATAATTAATATTAAAACTTTCGAGTTTGACCTTTAAATTGTTTTTTTTTATTATAAATAATAGTTCCGTTCTATTAAGATTTTATTTAGTTTATTTCAATAGAACGATTTTTGATTTACATTTTTAACAGAAACACGTTTTCTAATCGACAAAATGTGGCGCTCTTTTAAATGAAAAAATTCAGAACGTTGCATAACTTTGGAGATTGTTAAGAAGATAAAAAAAATGTATTTTATTTAATTAAAAGTATAAATAGTTAAATCTTGTTAAGACGTTTAACTAATTATAAAAGCAATATAAAAATTCCGTTCCAATTTTAGCAACCCTCAAAAAACAAATAATGGTTAATTTCTTGACTAAAATGTGATTAAATATTTTTCAGCGCCACTTGCGGTTAATAGATTAATAATTTTACCGAATAATGAAACAGTCTGTATAAGCAAGGTTTAGTGTGTTTTTGTATTGCATGTTAAATATCAAAATAAATTAAATGAAAAGGCAATATAATTTTGGTCATTAAACTATTTGGGATATTTTCATTAAAAAGTATTGAAAATACCTTATTTTGAGGTTAAAAAATAATCAAAAATATAATTTTTCATTAATATTTTTCATCAAAATTTCATACAAATTGGTTAAGCAGTTTCTGAGAAGGAAGGACGAAAACTCTATTTCTAGACTTCTTTTATAGACTCAGGATGTGTCAAAAGTGTTTTTCTGCAGTATTGTTTTAATACAAATAAATTCAATTTCAAAATATTTACAATGAGAAATAATTTTAATTTTTAATATTGCACTCATTCTTGTTAAATTATAATTAATTGTTAATTAAAATTGTTAAATTAATTAATTTAGCATAATCAGTTTTAACCAAAACAATTATAGGCATTATATTTTCTGCATAACAAAACCCACCCCCATACTCATTAAACAAAAAAAAAAATCAAAATGTGAACGTATGACACCTTCTGTTCTAACTTCAGCATTCAATAAATATTTCATCCACCCGAAATGACATTAATAATATGCAGTAATCATCAACGCATCCAAAAAACCACAAATCAAAGGCCATACTTTTTGCATGTCTCATCTTTGTGCGCATTGATGTTCGTTTTTTGTGTAATAAATACATGCACCGAGACCACTCACACAATATCCCGCTTTATGGTCTCATGTTTTATGCCTCTTAAATGCGAATAATGACATAAAAAAACACTACATCAAATTATTTCTCTAAATGTGCAGTAATCAAAACATGTGGCTTAAAAAAAAACGGGAAAGAATAAACGACACATATGCCTTGTTTAGTTGAGTCATCGTATACAGCGATACACATAAGAGCGGTGGTCTCTATGCCGTGCGTCGCGGCGCACCACCACAATTCTGCGTCATGCGATTGTGCGGCTGTTGCCTTTTTTAGTGGTTTTGTACCAAGCGTGGATGTATGAGAATTATAAAGCAAAATCAAACGGCAGCCTACTACTACACACAACACAGCGACCGAGTGCAAAAAGCGGCACGGCACATGCAGAACAAAGAACGATGAGTGCATAAAAGCGGAGCCAAAGAACATAAAAGGCGAGAAGAATAATACTTTACTCAATCATAAAGCGTCTTTATTAAAATGAATGATCATTTCCACATATGTGAGTCTCTTTCTACGCCGCGCCACACAAACGTGAATCAAAATGTTATACGAAATTAATTTGAAGATTTTCTCGTTCCCCGATGTATTAATATTAAACACACACATTGCATGTTGTATATAGAACATCCACACATGCACGTCGATTGAGTAATTTTTTTGCTCCTAAAGTTTTTGCACAAAATGAAGAAAAATCAAAAACAATTTCCTATTTATGTACCAATACACATAAACGTCTAACATCTCTTTCAATTTCATTTCAATGCACATATAAAGTCACTAAACTGAAGTCTATAATATCTCGAATACGTTGGTGAAATGATAGCAATAGAATTTGATGATACACAACGTTTCCCCATAGGACACTTTTATCAACGCGCCTTTTTACAATATCAGCGCAGCTGCTACATCATCAGAAAGTCCAAAGAGACTTTATATGATTGGAAGAAGTGATGCATAAAGAATTCTTTGTCCGCGGCAAGAGGGAGGATGTTGGGTGCGCTTTTGTTTTTGTGAAATGGGTGGTTTAAAATATATTATATGCCGATGCACTTAAGTTTCAAGTGTCTGGAATGTGTGCGTTAAAAAATGGCAATTCCCTTGCATGTGTTTTAAAATCAATTCTTCTTGCAGATCGTGATTTTCTTTAAGCGTTTTTAATTACGATTAAACAATTTGTAAATTCATTTTTACTCATTCTACTGAATTCATCAAATCGTGATTTTTTGTAAATAAAAAAAGTGTTTTAACATCTATAAATCATGAATCCACAAAGTAAAGGTTTGCTCGAGAATTAAATGCGGCCGCCATTTTTTTTGCAATGAAAAAAAAATTACTCCTGATGACGTCAAACTGTCAAAATGACACTTTTTATACTGGAAATGCAACTTATGCATTGGCTAGTGAAATAAAATTATTGGGCTGAGACAACCTAAACTAGCAATAAATCCTTTCGTTAACAGAACAAAGGACATACTGAATACAAGCAAGGAAGATATCCCACTACTGCTGCAATTGCTTTCTGGTCAATGTTATCTTCATCACTACTTGTGGAAAATTAAGATCTTACAATTTAGAATCTGACAAGAAATCTCCGATGTAGTAGTTCACCTCCCTCATAGGACTCCGATGGAAGCTCTTGGGAATCCTTTCTACTAAGTGTTCAGGACACTTTGCTTAAGATCATCCTTAATTTCACACTGGAAATTGAGGGACTTTGGAACCACTAAAGGGTTGATTTCACAAAAAGGGAGGTGTAAAAATGATGCAAAAACCGCAAGCCACAATTTCTATTTCATAAAATAAATAATCCTTTTATAAAACTTATATTAATACGCCTCGTTTATTCTTCAACAAAATAAAAATAATTGCACAATTACCCAGACTTAACAAGTTCAAAATTTGACTTTTTAACTTAAATAATCCACTTAAACCACTCCTCAGCCTAACCACACGTCAAAACGAATTCATTTCCTTTACAATACAAAAACATGCGAACTCACTCACCCCTCACGTAACCCAACCGATGCATCTGATCAGATAATAAATGACGACAATAACAACACCACCATTTACTATTCCCGATGTTATCAACCCCTTAAGCCATCCGCTTTTCCGCCTAATTCTTTTCTAACGATAACAACAAATGTTGCCGCTGCCGCTGTTTTAACCCTGGTCCTTGGTTCCTCACACACACACACACACACACATTTTACATAAAACAATTCCAAACGAACCCCGACAGCCATTTAATAATTGCTTATCTCAATGCACATCAAGCGTTATAATTCTTTTGCATTTCTAATTATTTAGTTTTAGTTAGTCAAAAATTAGTGGCACGCGGCCACCCTTGACACTGACTGTAGTCAAAGGTAACATCACATTGTTGGCTGCATTGTGGATGGACTGTTCGAATGCATTTTAGAAAACAACAAGGCTAATTTCGTGACCTCGCACGCGTGTTTGCCTAGCATTTGAAACGGTTTCAACAATCTAATTAAATTACTAATGCTGTATTGAAAACAAGAAGACCGCATGAACTGCGGTCGCGTTTGTACGAGTATTACAATTCCTTTGCATGTTTTGTGCAAGTCAATTCTATCAGGATGTTTGATAATAATCAGAAAATACGACGAAAAACATTAAATTGAAGTGGGGATGGGGGAGTTTAACATGGACATCAAAGTAAATTAATTGTATAGATCAACATGTACTTTTTTAAATCAATAAGGGTTGGCTTTTTGTAGCGAAATATTTGAAATTTAAAAAGATTATTAAAATTTCAAGCTCTACTGTTGAATTTTTTAGAAATTCGTAAAATACGAAAGTCGATTTCCGCAATCATTTCTCTAATTTGTCATTTTTTTACGAATCAACGCTCTTTTTTCGCGGTTTTCGCGGTTAGCGTTTAGAATAGCCTATTTTCTTTCCAGAATGTCCATTTACAGTTTCAATGAGATTAAAGCCCACACCCACACGATCGTCTCAAGTTTTTAAAATTAAACGTACTTCAAAAACATTATCAAGAAATATCGCGGAATTTTTCGCGAGTTGTTTTTTTCTAATCGAACATTGGAAAATCAATTTCCGCAATCATTTTTGGAATCCATCATTTTTTCACGAACCGCGATTTTTTTCGCAGTTTTCGCGGTTCATTTTCGCTTAAAAAAATATATATTTACATATGCAATCGTTTAGATTTTTAAAAATACGTGTTTCGATGTAATTTATTCAAAGGATAAAAAGGATGTGTACATAATCTCACAAAATATATCAGAGGTGTCAAAATAAATTAGTAATTTAACACCCAATTCAGTTGAAATAAATTAAATAAAAGGATTAAACCATTATTTGATGAATAAAAAAGCACCCCTATTTTTTTATCAGAATCAATCTGCAAACGATTTCGCAAATAAAATCCGATTTTTATCGAAGAACAATTGACTGACAGATGCGTCATGCATTCATAAGTCAATTTATGTACAAGTATTTAAAAAAATGACTTGCTCTAGAATAAACCTACCCTTACAGTTAAGTGAGATGTTATTTAATATGCTGCACACATTCCAATGTAATCATTTAATGATACGAGCATAGCATTCAACTGATGCACACATCCACAATATTATGTTAATTTGCTTGAATGTTAGAGGTTTAGTGTCTGGTCTGCTTATTTTCCACATCTAATTCGTTTTCAGTGTAAAGAACTCCCTGGAGCCCTCTTTTTACCCATTTACAATTTTGGTTCGGCTTCATTGAAGCAGTGCGTATTTTCCCTTGCCACTGAGGTGATATTATCGCACCATTTAATGCTCATATAATATAAATGTGTTGTAATAATTTTGTGTGTTCAAAAGGGGGTGGTTTTGCGTAGTAGCATTAAACCGCAACAACTAATGGACTCATTTTTTTTACAGAAACATAGTTTTGTTTTAAATACTTATTCCTTTATTTTATCTTTATATTCAAGCATATTTATCATATTTAATATAAAGTTTAAACTTACAGTAATGTGAATGAGCGCCAACTCTCCCAAAAGGGTTGTGGTTAAGTGACTTTGACCACAACTGGTCGAGCTGAAATTAATTTTAAACTGGTTGTTTGAATACAACCTACAGCAGCGTGTAGGGTTTCATTTTCACTTTCACATTGCTCTTGAAATTTACGACACTGCCGAGGTCAGTCTGGCAATGACCCTTGACTATTAATGTTTCAGCTCTACATAAATGGAAGTAATACAATCGTTTATTATTATAAGGGAGTTGTGTTGTAGCACAAAAAACGTTAGTACATATTATCATTTTTAATGCCTTCCATTAAGTCAGAATTTAACATTTTAATCTGAATGTGGCGTGAGTCCAGATGTTTACTTTTTTATTACTTTAAAGGTTTGGTCAGTTGCTCTTTTGATCTAGCTACACATTACCTCCACTATTTTAATTGATTTACAATGACCATTCAAACAAGCGCATTTTGTGTGCATTAACTCATCCCCTATTTTCATGAAAACATTCGAAATTACACCAATTTTTAAACATGTGGTTGGAAATACCTCAAAAATTGCTACACCACAAAGTCGTCGCACATTCCAATTTTCCACTCCATCACCTACAGCAGTCTTAATATTTTTAACACCCAATTCGATACAATCATCCCCCTTTTGCGTCACAAGAAGCCGCCTCGCCGCCGCACACCAAATTTGAAAATAGGAAAATTACCAAACCATCAAATCCAATTCAATTTCCACTTCAGCCACTCGAGTCATTTTCCACCACTGAATAAACATTAAATAATGTTGATGGGGTGGGTATAGAGCATCATCACCCTTCCAATTATTCGTTTTGTGTATGGATTCGCCCGTTTATGTTGTTATGCTGAAGGTAGCACATAAACGACTATAATGTGCGGACTTTCTTATCTCACTGCGTACACCAATTCTGATCTTTTTATTATACGTACATCTCTCGGGAGAAAACAAATAAAAGGGAAAAATGTTTGTGTATATTAAGCACAAAGGGAGGAGATGCTAAAAATTCAATCTGTCAAAAAGATTACAGACCAATTACTTGCTTAAGGGGGTTGCGCCCCGTCTGTGTGTGCAAACGCATTCATACCAGTCGCGTATTAAATATAAATCTCCCTTTCTCCCTTTTGTTGATTTACCAAATCTGTGCTGAGTACACATAGCCTTTTAATAGACTCCCATAACAAGAAATAAAAGACTTTTATGAAGTTGCTGTGTGCTTTGATTTTTGTGTCGGTTGAAGGGTGTGTTTGTTGAAAAGGTTACACACAAATACGCCAGCATAATATTGTATTGGGGATTTGGCAAATTGTTATAATAATATGACGGTATTATGGTGCGTGGGTGGGAAGTGCTGCGATTTTGTGGGGTTGTAAGGTGTCTTTAAGTAAAATTATGCGCACACAATCTACAGATTTATGGAGATTACTTTGTACAAAATTGGTGGAGACTGTGGAAACAAGACAATAAAATTTGTTATCCGGAATCCGAGAAAAAAATTTAGAATCGGATTAAAATAAAAGCGTCGTATTTATGATACTCATCTTTTCTTTTTATGTTATTTATACTGCTGAATTTGAATTGGATTTCCTGTATCCGGGACTCATCGTCATCATATTTTTTTAAATATTTTTTTGGGAAAAAAATCTTTTAATTTATCACCACCTAGTTGTAAACCTTCGAATGTTCGGAAGATTTCTCGTAAACTACTAGACGGATTTAAATGAAATTTGGAAGTCGTGTCAATTTTTTATTTCAAGGTCAAATTAAGGCCAAAAAGGTAAAATATAAAAATTGAGGTTTTACAATTCTTACCACAGAAACCTTCATTTTTTTGAGATTCTTTTTTAAGACAATTGTAGCTTCTAAGAAGAGAAAACAATTTCAGAGCATTTCAAGGTCAAACACTGATAATTCAAGGTCCTTACATTTAAATCTCAAAAACCTTAAATTTTTTTAAAAATTCATTTTAAGGCCATTGTAGCTCCCAAGATAATAAAAGAAATTGAGAGCATTTCAAGGTCAAAACCTGAAAATTCAAGGTCTTTATACTTATATTTCCTCAAATTTTTTTAAAAATTCATTGTAGCTTCCTAGAAGACAAAAGCTTTTCAGAGCATTTCAAGGTCAAGATCTAAAAATTCAAGGTCATACTATTTTTATCAAAGAAACCCCCAATGTTAAAAAAAAAATTTAACACTACTGTTTACTTCCATGAAGAAAAAAAAACTTTGCAAAACATTTCAAGGTCAAAATTTAAAATGTATATCTCGGAGGCCTTAAATATTTTTGAAATTTTTTAATGGCAGCTACCAAAAATATTTAAAATATTTCAAAATTTTAAACACTGAAAAATATTCACACCTCTTTCTTCGTAAATTTTTTTTTTTTTAATTTGGTATTTGGCATACATATTGCAAGGATCCATCTGCCATTTTTGCTACAATAACTGAATTCAAAGTTTACTGATGTACATTTCAATAGTCAATAGAAACTAAGTGCAAGTCTATTGTCCATCTGAACGTCCCCTAACGAGTAACGAGAAGTAACATCACATTACAGTATCACAGTCACTCCACGTCGCCTCGCCACATTCATGTTTTTTATGCAATGCCTTACATAATGACCCATCATTCCACTGTGTCATGAAACTACCAAGAAACCAGGTCGTTTGCTAAATGTGATGTTTACTAAATTATATGCCCGCACTCCAATGAACATCAATTCAAAGCTCCATTCACACTAAACGTCCTAAATGACGCAATAAATTCTTATAAAATTCAGTGACACAAAAAAAATGAGGACAAAACGACCACCAAAATTACACACCATTGAAAAGACCAACACAACATTTACTATTCCCAACAAACTAAACTATCATCTCTAATTTCAGAAGATCTGCTCACGTCGCATTATTTGAAGCGATGGCAAAAAGATGCTGCTCGTACGTAGCAAGGCATGGAATTGCTGCATGTCGCTCAAGGTACAATGAAACGTATTTGTACTATTTAAAGAGGCGACATGTCAAGATGAGGACATACATTCAAGAAACATGATTGTCATGAGATTGTGAATTGTACACGAATTATGTCTACTTGTTTACAAATAATAAGGTCACAATTTTTCATTTTATGTGCGCCCATTCATCTTGATGAATCAAGTTGCCTCTCTTCTATATTTATGCGATGTATTTTTTTTAATATTTTTCATAAGTTGTGAGTCCTTTTCAAACGGTGTTTAGTTATTATTGGGAGGCGTTGTTTGTTCATTATTCACATAATATGTTGGCTCCTTGTTTTTCTCTTTTAATCCAATCATCTTTAACACTTAGGATATTGTCGCCCTTGCCTTCATCACAAGGATCAGCTTAAGTGAATTACTTTTAAGTGCAATTGGAGATGATGATAGTTTTTATTTTAAAATTTTTATTTTTTTCTCAATTGAAATTGGATGCTTGCCTCAAGTGAATGTAAGTGGAAAAAATAGATTGAAATGGATTTATATTGTATTTAAGTTTATTTTAAATTGAATGCTCCTTAAATAGAGAAGCGTAAAAGCATGGTGTCGTCCTTCTGTAGTTCGATATAATGTTTCTGATTTAACGATAAGGAAACACTGCAACACGTCTTAACACTATGAGAGACTTAAGAGTGTGTTCATTTGAAACTTTAATTGTTCCCAATAATATGTTTGTGCAATATTTTGAACACATTTTTATCAGTTGTTTGTCATCAAGGATGTGAAGTTTTCTTTATTCAATTGTTGTTTTTAATTTTTAAATCAAAACCATAACTGATTTTTGTTTTGGAAATTTGAGGATGTTCCAACTTTCATTCTTAAAATTAATAATTGATGTGGTTTTCTTAGTTCACACCTACGTCCTACAAGTTACAATATTTATGGCGCCTTATTTCACATTGTAGACAATTGTTGCAACACATTCGTTTGAAAGAAAATCGAAGTGTAGAATTCCAAGTAAATAATAAAATAAAATAGCAATGAAATGTTTTTTTGATCTGGAATTCCCAAGGACTGTGTGGTTACAAATTACTAATGGCTTAAGGAATCTAAAATGTTTACACAATGAATGTGTCGTCATACTCAAAGAATGTGGAAATGTTAATCGTCTTTCACTGTGCTGGGTGAGAGGACACAGTGGAGAAGCTGGCATGGAATAGTCCAGTCATCTCGCCAAGAGAGGCACTGAGCTGCCCAGAGCCGAGGGTTTGACTGGATAAAATGAGTCTCTCAAGAGATTGATTGAGGAATTGGACAAGAACATGCACAAGACAAGAGGTTACGAAGGAATGCAGAAATTCAAAGCTAGTTGTGAAACGGGCTGATACAGATAAAAAGATTAAAACGATGAAACTCTAAGAAAATGAGACCGCAAACTCTGCTCAAATAGTCAGGAGACAGCGGCACGTATTTTGTAAAACTGTCGCATTTATTTGCGACACAAAACTAATTCTTTTTTCTACTCTAAAGTTTTGGTTGCAGATTAAGTAGGAGTTTTTAAACAAACTGATGATTTAAAAAAGAACAAAATTACTCATCCGCTTAATTCACCTTTTAAACAAAAATTACGAAATCGAATCCTAAATTCCTCGTGAGTGTTAAATGCACTTCACACGCCTCTGTAATTTGAACCACCTTTCAGTTTTCTTACACACAAAATAAAAACAACTGGTGCTTCCTCCTTAACACGCATCAATGAAAGGAAATTATTGAATTTTTTCTCAATAAAAAATTCAATTCTTTATGCCGTCACATCTTTATGAAGAATTAAATTTTACTTAATTCAATTTGCACCATAAAAAGAACACAATGATTCCTTTTTCAAAAAGAATACTACAAAAATTATACGTTTGACAAAATTTAATTTCCAACATCTTTTCACATTCAATTGAATGCAACAAACACGGAAACATTAAACGACATGATACCAAAGTTTGTGCGGCACGCCCTCGAAATATTTTACAAACACAATAATAATTTTGATCCTGTTGCCACAGTTCGCATTTTTTGAAACTACAAATTTTCACTATTACAAGTAACTGCACAACGAACAGGACAATTGAATGTGTGTAGCCTCAAGCGGTTAATAGTGGATATGCTTTTAAATTTTTCATCACCCATTGAGCACACTCATCCTCTCAATAGCATTTCAATTAAATGAAAATTATACATTTTGCAAGCAAGGCACAATGCATTTAAATTTAATACATCCTTCAAGCATATTTGATTCATTTTTGCTCAACATGGGTGTTAATACATTGGTGCAGCTCATGCGATTCATTTTATTGTTTAACTGTATTTTATTTGAATGAAAAAACGAATGCTCGATTGTTTTCGGCGAGGCGTCAAGTTCTGTATTTCATTTCAGTGAATGGCTTGCGCCTTAGGGTTGATTTTGATTTACTTTTTACTTGTCACTTAACTACACATTTTATGCATGCAATATGTTGACGCTGCACTGGGATTTGGTTGCATTATATGCAATTGCAAACTATATAATTTGGATTGCTTTTGTGACATTTACACCAAATTATACGTCACATTTTTCCGTGGTTAAATTGAGCTTTTTTTCAAACGACCTGATTTTTAAATATGCAATTTGTTGATTTTTAATAATATAGTTGAAGCATGAGAAAATAACTGAAGTCACATTGCTGCCAGCTGGATGTTTTTTATATTGTTAATTTAATAAGGTAAACAATGACTGAATTATGAGTTTTGGAAGACTTTCACTTTATAGGAATTAAAATGCAATAGTTTTGAGAGTTTATGAGCAGGGGATACTTAATAGTGTTCTCAATTAAATAACGAATTTATCGACTAGAATTTTTCATAAATGGCAAGATCTGCAAGACCCAAATAAACGTCTTGTTGAATTCACGTAGCTTTATCTTCCTTATTCATTGGATCCTGACTGTTTTTTCAAATAGTTATTATACATATTATTATTGTAGAATTAATGTTGAATATTGAATTAACACAATAGCAGCGAAATTTCATACATTTTTGTATAAAAAAAAAGTTTGATCTTTAAGAAAATGTTGATGACCTTGAAATATTTAAACCAATTTTTTCATCGAATTAAATCCAAGAAGTTTGCGCACTCATTGATTTTCGAATAAAAACTTTTTATTTTAGATTTGTATTGGCATTAATTTAATTTGTCCTTGGAAAGTAACATGAATAACCTTGAAATGTTTATTTAAATAAATGTTTTGTGATGAACAATTTATGTTTGTAAAAAAAGGGAGGAGAAAATGAACAACATTTTATTTAAAATCGGAAAATTCAAGGTCAAATATTTTATACATAAATATCTCCAAAACCGTTAATATTTTAGAAAATATTTTGCCTGATTATAATTGCTTCTCATTAAATAAAATAGTTTGTTGAATATTTCAAGGTTAAAATTTGAAAATTCAAGGTCTCACGTTTTATATCTAAGAAATCTTGAATAATATCGAACATTATTTTTCACGTTATTATTGCATTTAAAAATTTCAGAAAACTTGCAAAATATTTTAAAGTCTAAAATTCAAAATTCAAGGTCATAATTTCACAAAGAAAATTATTGAAAAACTGTTTATGTAAAAGTAATATTATCATTCATCAATATTATGGCTCAATAAAAGTAGTATTTTGGACAAAAATCAAGGTCAAAGTTTAAAAATTTCAAGGTCACATTTTTCATATCTCAGAAATTTTTTCTATAATACATAACCTTATCAAAATTTGTTCATAATACATATTTATATAAATTTGAGACGCATTCTACATTTTAGGGTGGCAAGTCAACAATTACAATTCATCATCATGTCACAATAATTTCAGAATGTACATCCCGTATTAATTTTAATTTGTTTTACACCGAAACGTCTAAATAAATTATTTAGGTATTCAGTATTTATGTGCCTCCATTCATTTTAATAAAATATTGACATGCTGCTAAACAAATTCCCGAGCTTTGAACCACCAAACCCTTACAAAAAAAAAAAGCATCACCGCATGCATAGATTTACGTATTCAAAAGGATATATTCACTGAACAAAACATACTTAATACTCGTACATATATGGGAAGAACAACAAATGCGAAATAAAACCAAATTTATGGCCATAAAAGCAAAATGGAGTTGTTGCCGACTTTTGAGTGCCATCACATGTATTTATTTTCCACTGTCTGCGATGCTGCTGGTGCGATTTTAAATGACAAAGTGGCGCACGAAATGGGTTGTCAAGGGAAGGCCGCATGCACAAATTTTATGACGCTGAAATGGTTAAGTTTAATTTTAAAATAAATGGGAAAAGCTTCTTCAAATTGCATGTGTGTGCGACAATGGATACTCGCAAGGACGTGAGTGTGTGCGGCGGTTGTTAAATGTGACCCCAAAGGTTGGGAAAATAATAGGCATCACATTCTCTTTAACATTAAATTATTTTGTAAAATAATATTAAATCCAAATGAACACCACTTTACTCAATGCCAATTAACAATAGGGCTAATTTGTTCCATAACTTGGCAATAATTACTGTAAATTATTTTAATGACAAGGGTTTAATTAGATCTATAATGAAAATCAGCAAATTATGGCGTCAACATGATGGGGAACACACTGTTGTTAAACGTGGGTAACAAAATTGGCCGAAATACAAATGGAAAGTGGAAAATGTTGTGTTAAAAGTCAATGAAATGGGCATTGATTTCTCATCAATCAATTTGAATAAAATTGTTTGTGTATTTCATTGTTTGATGAATGCAGCGAGTGTGTGTGTGGAAATGCGTGGGGTTGTGCGTTGAGGTGTGTTGCCAATTTCATTATTTAAGCTTAAATCTTGTTCAGCATTTCCATTTCAATTTTCTATAACAGAAGGAAATGAGATTGATTGCCTCAAATTTAATTCCTCTTCACGCAAAAGTTCCAATATCTTTGATACACATTTTGGGGCTAAATTAGTCCTAATTTGGAAACTATTTTATTTCCTTGATGGCATGCAAATACATAATAATCGACATTGAGATACGATAATAATTTCGATAACGTTTTCGAATAGGCTTAGCCGCACCCAATCCGATGTTATCGTGAAATTATTAATGAGGCTGTACTTCCGCCTCCTTAAATGCCTAAATCCGCACTATAGAGTGGATTCAGGCGACGGGTAAATTTACCCTTAAACTTCCTTGTACACATAACTGCTGTTTAACGTCATAATTATAATTAAATCCACTTAGGGTGATTTTTAATGGCTTTGATTCGTGTGTTAGACCCATTTTCGCCACTCTGGAAATAAATTTTTGCCTCCACTATAGCGGAAAATATGAAGATAGCGTTATGGTTCCTTCTTCCTCACATCCCGCAAAACAAAAACAAACAACGGCGCACAGTTATAACTCATTTTGAAGGATATTTTATGTTTCTCCTCGCATATACATTCAGATTAGATTTGATTAATTGCTCTCATTGTCATTTTGATTAGGCATTTCGTGTGGCCAGCTCTCTTCATTCCTGACCACACTCCGACTCCAAGTCGTCCACATTAATACGCCCGAAATTTTTTACTCACTTCATTTATTCTCTGTCTGTCTGTTTCGCGTCTGATTGAGATAGAGGGAATTAAGTACAACAAAAAACTGGCTCAGCCATATGTTCTCATCAGCCGGGGTTTTTATTTTCAACCCAAATAAACAAAATTCACAAACACACACACACACACACACACAAAGAGTAATGTGATAAATCGTGAATTAATTTGCGCCCCCTCTGCACACTTCGCGCTGTACGGGCAAACTGCATGATGCATTTTGTATGTGCATTGTGGTGCAACTTATAAAAATGATGCGCCACGCGAGAACGGTAAAAAAATTTGAATGCAGATAAGACGCAGGCTATTAATTAGGGTCATTTTCATTAGTAGATTAAATTGGGTTGTATAAAATATATAATATGCAGGAATGCGCGTTTAGATTGCAGCGCGGTGTCCGCGTGAATCGTACACACGGGTCAGTCTTCCTTTTTTTTTTGTTTTTGTAAAATAGTTACGTGGTATCTTGCGGAAGGGGAGAAGGGAAGTTAAATAAATATTTTAAATTGCTTTATCTATGTTTGTTTGTGATAAAGTGGTGGGTTTAAAACAATGTTGAAAACTTTTTAATTAAGGTAAATAGTTTCTGTTAATTAAAAGCATTTAAAATGCAAGAATTTTGAAAAATGTTTTTAGCTTTCAACATACTTTGTTGTTATCTTTGAATGGCACATTTAATTTTTCTATTTATTTATATCGTTTTATGTTCTTTTTTATTATAATTTATGTGTCATGTTTTTTTTTAAATATTTTATTTTGTTAACTACCTTTTAGGTTATTAAATAGAATTGAAAAGATATTAAGAAATAATTTTTTTCAATTTTTAAATGATGAAACCACTTTAATGAAAACGTTTATAATAATTTTGAAAATAAAGGGTGGTCCAATTGGAGATACTTTTATTTAAAAAGTGTTATTTTGACAGTTCTCAAGTGTCAACTGTCTAGTCAATATGACTTTTGTGTTCAGTATTCTTTGACATTTCATCATGAATTGACGCAACTGAACAATGCGCTTTCTAATTCTATTTCCAAAACCAGTGCTCAGTTAGGAATTGTTATAGAGCCCTTTTATGAAGCTCTTACGAAGCACTTATGAAACTCTTAAGGAGCACATCGCAAAAAGAGCCCTATCAATTGGCCGCCGAGATCTTGGATTACTTTTTGTGAAATCTATTATTTAAGTCGATAGACCCGAAACGGTTGAAGCAAACATGGCCCGTACTATTTGCGGAATACAGGCCGATATGCTCGACAGAGTGGTCAAAAATTGAACCCACAGAATTAAACGTATTAAAGTTAATCGTGGGCAACATAAATTTGAAATAAATTATTTTGAAACGTTAAATGGAATTCAATAATTTCATTTTGAAATTTAAATAAATATTTACCTCATTACATCGACTATTATGTGTTTTAAACATCAGGAAGCTCTGCTTGGATTACCCGAATTTTTAAGCAAATTTATTACTTTTCAAAATTCAAAATAACCAGGAAGGAATCAAACCACTTAAGAAATTTAAATGAAGTCATAACTAATCAATAAAATCGTATAATTTCATCAAAAACGCAATAAATTAAACCGGATAAAAACAAACAAAATATGCTGTGCTAATAAAGTGCTTTAAAACCCTTTTCTTACCATCCTTTTCATCCGCGTATTTCGGTCTGACGTTGCAGCCATCTGCCGGCGATAAATTCTCCTCAAAACACAAGAAGCAATACGACGGTAAATTATTGCAATAAATAATTCAATGAAATGTAGGTATGCTGCTAACTCGATTTTATCAAATTTGATTCAATATTTATTGGGTGAATCTCTCAAGATGGCTTTAAATATTCATTCGATTGAGTTATATCGGATGTTTCGCCGCATACCTTCCACTCGCATATACATATTTAGCTTTGTAGACATATGTACTTGCACATGCATTCGCCATACTTTGGCCTGTCGCAAAATATGTATAACTGTTGAGGAAGAGGTAAGACTCCTTATATAATATTCAAACTAAAACCTTTTTGTAAGATAATACGGGTAAGTAGACAACATATATTGGGTTTGTGTGCTTATTTTAAGTTACCCTAACTTTTATTCAATTCACTGTGAGAGTTGCTATCAACGCAACGTTGTGAATTTGTTCTATGGAGAATTGCATTCAGAATATTTATAAATTATTTGTCCTTTGGGATATTTCGTTTTTGAATATTTATATTATAGTAAAAGAGTTATTGGCATATAATGTTTCGTTTCCTATATTTGTGGAATATTGCAGGAACTTACTTAAGGTTAGCTTCACTTCAACGCATTGCTTAATATTTAAAGAAATGGCTAAACGGAACAGTCCCAAATCATTGTTTTAGGATCATTCGTTGTGATTGAAATTTAATTAATAACAAATATTTTGTGGTTACAAAAAGATAAAAAAAGTGCACTGAAAGTAGCCATTTTGAATCCTGTTTTTTTTTAAATTCTTTTAAATAAACTATATTATTTAATTCCCCACTTTGCATTTTGTTTTCAAAAGAAAAAAGAAAACATTTGATTTTTCTATAATTTTTATACAGTGAACGATATTCAATTAAATTCACTCTTTCTTTGCTAGTAACACAAAATACATACGGTTAAATTAAAATTTAAAAATATTTGTTTAAAATTTGTGTTTTAACGTTTGCACAAATTCACAATACTTTTGGTAAAAATTTTTAAAATTGTGTTCTTTCCGTTGGAAACCCAAATTAATTTTAAACTGCCCCAATGGCCTTAAATATTAGGCCATGATTTAAGGAGTTTTGGCTTTTGGTTCTTCTTAACGAATTATTTTAAGAATCTCCTTTTTCTGCTGTTCTATAGTTTTCGTTTTTCCATAATTCTCATCATTGAAAGGTAATAATTTACGCAAATGTGTGATCTCCTTATTTTTTCGTAAATTTCATCATTTTGTTGGCGTAAATTTTTTCGTTATTCTACAATGAAAGATTTTCTTGTCTTTCCCATATTTCCGACAAGTCCAAATTGAAGAAAATGTGTTCATAATAAAAACTTAACGAAGCAAAACAAATCAGAGAAAAATTAAAAGTAGAAAAAAACAGAACCTTATTTCTGTAATAGACACTTCAAACTTAATGGAACTAATTGAATTTCGCTCTGCAAAGATTGAAATCATTATTTTTTAAATATCTAACCGTTACTGTTTATTAAACACATTGAAATTGAATTTCAATCGCTGTACTTATTAAAATTATGAAATTTTTTATAGTTTTAAAATCATTTAATTTTCATACGACGTACACAAATAATTTATTTACACATTTCACATAACAATATAAGCCGCTAACACATGCTAATCGCTCATCAGTTAAACCCGTAAAATGGTTTCAATTTCAATAAATTGCCCATCCACAAGAACTGCACACGGTTCCAACTGCTGCCGTCCTCGCAAAGTGCAGTGTGCACTCACGAAGCATCATGATGCAGTAATTGTTTACCCGTTATTGACTCACGTGCCCAAACTGCATATTATTTTGTGGTCATAAGTCATAACGATATTAGACGGATTATGTTTTAAAGTCTGACCATAAAACTCATCAAGCAACATTCACAATGTGAAAACGAAATTTATGAAAACGATTATACATAATACCTCTTTGGTTGGTAAAATATTCACATCAAGATAAAGCCGTATTTTTGTAATGAAGGTATGTTTGTGCACTCTGCAGTGTAGGAATAAATAAATAAAAAACATTGTAACATACAATTTAAATAATATTTTGCATAATTTATTGCCGTGTTATTACGGGTGTTGGTTTCCAATTTAAAAGACTTTTAATTTAATTAATTCAGTGGGAGGGAGTGACAATGTGTGTTGGTACTTTTTATTTAGTTTGTTTGTTTTTTTTTTAATGATAAAGTGGGAGGCTTTTAAACTATTATGTTATCAAATAAACAAATAATAATTAAACAAAAAGGGAATTATGTATGTAATTGGGGCAAAGATAATGGGTTTTCATTAATTATTGTGCGATTTTACATATACTTGTACAATTAGGTAATCAATTTTCTATTTAATTATTATTTTATGAGTTTTTAAAATATGAAGAAATATTTTTCAAGGAGAACATCAAACTATATTTTTAACGTAAAAGATATTTAATTAAAAAAAAAACTTTACCAAAACAGTGAAATATTTAAAGTTTGTAAAATCAATTTTCAGAACAATTAAAGATCATTGACCTTGAAATTCTTAGTTCTTTTTCAAATTCAAGGTTTACTAGGTTAGGCTTGATCTAAAAATTAATACGCAATACGTTTTAAAGATGACAAAAATATTTAAGACTTTTAAAACATTTAATAAATTACCTAATTTTTTAGATTTGACCTTGAAATATTTTACAAAACCTTTTTTATTTGTAAAATTAAGTTACTGCATTTTAAATGACTTAAATTAGAGTCGCCGAACTTAAGATTTATCAGTTTAATTTCATCTATTTGAATTGCATGCGAATTTGTTTAGCATAATTTTCTTGAGATGTTTGAGGGGAAGGACGTAAAGGCGCACAAACACGTAGACTATTTTGTCAATTGTTTTAAAAACATTCAGGAAAATGATAATATGTTTTTACTTATTATAAATTAAAGTCCGTTTGGTTAGAGTCTAAATGTTTTTTTTAAAGTTTACAGTAATTTTATTTCCAAGAATTTAACAAAATTACCTGCCTAATTGCTTAACAAAATCCTACACCCCAACGACTTATGAAAGAATTTTAAAATTATTTAAACCCTATTTATAAATCCAGGAATAAAATTTTTGTCATTTGAAAAAAAAATTGGCCTACTTTTTGTATTTCTTACAAAAACGAGTAATTTTCCAGAAATTCTTGCAGAAAGCTATTATTCCAAAGAAAACCACATCATCAAAACACTATTTTCCATTTAAGATCAGCATTTACATTCAATCCGTCTCAAAAGCTACCCAACTTTCCAACATGGACGATTTAATGAATCCATATATTAAATACTCGAACATTACAAATACTTCAATCAGAACTATATATAAATTACTGTGCATCCCTTATTCCTTCCTAGATATTCATTTAGGAAAGCAATTCAATACAGCGAGTTGTCTCATTTACACAATTTGTTGATCGGACATGAAAAAGCTTTCAAATTTTCATATTTTGATGTTCTCTCACACACATACATTAACATCGACTCCCAATTTAATATAATTTATGTAGAATAAAGCTCCCTCAAACCAATTCATATACGCAGTACTATACTCTACTCTCTCTTATTGGGCAAATTCCAGACGAGCTTAATATGAGAAAGCTCAAAAATATACAAATTTCAGGAAACATACAACATTGCACGCCCCAACACTACAATACACCAATTTCCAGATGAACATTTAATGCAATGCCGTCGGCACCTCTCGCTATTATGCCAATATATGTTGCTCAAAAGTTTTATTGATTTCGATATGTGTTCATTTATTCATTCCGCGTGATTCATAAATATATGTTGGTGTGTGTGTGTGTTTTATACAAATACATACGAGTAACATATTATGCAATGTGTTACGATCCCCTGCCGGCTGCCATCCAGCGTATTAATTTACACATGTGCGCTCGATGGAAAACAATGCGTTTTATTGAAAAATAGTGCGAATTAGCTGATGCCTTTTCCGTACACCGCATCCCTTTCCACGCCGCGGCATTGCCAGCACTGAGCATAGCAATGAACATGAATAAATTCACTCTCAGTGTCATTGTTATTGTATGCGAGTTTCATTTTCATCATCTCATCAATGTAATGGAGCGCTTATTGTTCTATAACTCGAGTGTAGAATGCCGACATTGTTTATGCATTTATATTGCTGCATGTTTAACGGAAACATATTATGACGGCGTGAGGGGGGGGGGGGTTGGTTGTATTGATTGCTTCACCCAACTCAAATATACATATTGTGCAAAGTACATTTATATGCACAAATTGTACTTTTATTTTTATAGTTAATGAATGGATAGCGATTAAAAACGCATAATATGCAGTATAGTTTGTATTTGAATGCGCACTTCTGATGTGGGGCTTTGTTATGTGTTTAATTCTCATCTCCATTTTTTTAGCGCATCCGATAGAAAATTATTGCTCGCAATATAATGGCACACTGCAAGTGGATCGTGTTGTGTGTGTTTTGCATTATTTCACGATTCAACGAACAAACCGCTTGTGTACACACATTTCTGAATATACAGTCAACCTGAAACAATTTCCACTGCGACAATTATTGATGATGCATTTCTCGTAGTTTTGTGTCTCTGTGTGTGTGTGTGTGTGTGTGTGCATTAAAATTAAACATATTTATTGCAAGCAATTGTGAATAATTGTAGGGAAAAAACTTTTCAGCTCAAAGTGACATATTGCAAATACTCTGTGGAAATAAAGGGTGATCCAATTGGTGGTAATTTTCTAAATATGGTTATTCTGACAGTTCTTATGTGTCAACTGTCTTGTCAAAATGACGCTTGTGTTCATTATTTCATAGCTATTTTATCATGAATAGAGTTACGCTTGAACAACGTTTACTAATAATTGTGGTAAAATATTTCCAAAACCACTGCTCAGTTAGAAATTGTTATAAAGCTCTAATGGTCTAGCTCTTATGAAGCTTATCTCAAGAAAAGACCATGTTAATTGTCCACCAAGATCATGTGATCTATCACAATTGGTTTACTTTCCAGATTAATCTTTTGCAGACATCGATTAACCCGAAACGGTTGAACCTTTGGAAGAAAACATAGCCCGTGCTATACATGAAATAGTAGCCAATATGCTGGAAGGAGTGGTTGAAAATTATACCCACAGATTGAATTATTTAAGTCGTGGGAAACATTTCAAGACAATTTTTTTTAAATTTTAAATTGCACAAACCAAACTATCAATTTAAAAACATCAAAAAAATCTTATTGAACTACCCTTTAATTTTGGAGTGATTGTTATTGTGACTTATCATTGCAGCGCAATTTTATGCCACTTGTAATCAATTCATAATGAATATTTCTCAAAAGCCCAACGGGTATGCCACGCAATTTCAATTACATGAAAATGCTTTATGTCCCCCCCTCATTAAAACAACACAATTCATTTACCACTCACGACTCAATCTGCCCTAAGTGACGTTTGAGGGTGGTGAGTTTGTGTTGTATTTGTATAATCATTGTTTATTGTTTAATCACCAATTACTTTTATTTAACTTTTATGGTTATTTCAAAAAGGATATTATGTGTTTACTTTTAATTGGTATTCGATCTTTTGTTATTCCCCATGCGTTTTATTTGACTGTCAAGTTCTCAATATATTTTTTGTATTATTTTGTACAACCCAACAATTAAAATTAATTCTTTAAATAAGGGCGCACATATTTTTTTTGTAAAACCGATAAGATTAACTTTACATATAGATTGGAATTGACATTGTTAAGTTTTTAACTTATACACGCAAAGTCGTTCCCAAATTAATTGAAATTATACCACTACTTTTACAAGGAATCAAAAAAAATTAAGGGCAGGGAAAACCACATAAGAATTTATGTACAACAGAGAAACTAAGCTACTGAAAAATCGTTACTTTTAGTACTTAAATTTTTGTTAAATAAGGGCTTTCTATGAAAAAGGGGATTTTTAAAATTTAAATTTGAATTTTAGTTGTTTAGCAATGTTTTTTTGTTTTCTTAGATTTAGGATATATTAATTTCAATTGGTTTTTGGACGTTAACCCTTTTTTATCTATTTGAATCATATTATAAATTGTTTAATCGTTTGTTACGCTTCAAATAAGTTTTCGTATTTGTTGTTGAAAGTTGTTAACAATAACTCAAGGAGTTTTGATCGTTTTTAATTATGAAATAAAGTTAGAAGCCGTAAGACAAAGCCGCTTACAGCTCCAAAGATGCAAAAACAAATTTTTCTTGACCTCTTTTTTGACATACGGAATGTCAAAAGAAATTTTCACGCCATTTCCAATATTCCGCAAAAAATCGGACTACAACTTTTATACCAGTCTCATTATTTTAAATAAAAGATTGAAACATCTTTAAGACATCTTCATCATCATCTTTAATTTATGAAATTTACAATTGTAATCAAAAAAAAATTATTTTTTTATGCTATTTTTATTTTTACTTTTTTACCAGTGGATAAAATTTAAAAACTTTAATTGACAATGACAGCTGGATCTTAAACCTGTCAATAAAAATCCAATCGAGTAATGAAACTTTAAACAGAATAAAAACGACGACGATGTAAGTAGGAGTAGTAAATTCTTCCATTCGCAAATTATAATTTTTTGAATAAAAACTCATTTAAAATAGTAATCGTCATCCTAAATTCCGTTTGAAAAAACTAATCTTTGTAATGTTAAACACAAAATAAATAAAATACATTCCGTAGACACGTCATACTGTATAAATAAAATTTATTTTTTGTTGAATTATATTATTTTAGACATTTACATTTACATCACACTCTCACAGTTTTATTCATTTAATTTTGTAATTATATTAGTTGTTATATTATCAATAATTGTTTTATATAATAACTGAACACGGGTCACATTGTGTTGGTGCACACAATATGCACGCGGTGTTGCAATTTCCTAAAAATAATTTACATTACATCAAAATACATACATATTTACATTTTTGGAGCCAAATTATTTTGAATCAAAACGGCCTTTACTGAGAAGCGATTAGCACAGACTATATAATGTAGTTAGGTACAAATAATTCGTTATTTTTAATTTAAGTGCAACCACAATTGTTTTTTAAACATTGAACATTCGCAAGACATCAGCTATTGAAATTAAATAAATCACTATAATTCTTCACATTTCCTATTTCTTAAATTTTCGGGCCTCTCAAGTTTATTTACAAATTATTGAAAAATCAATAAAAACAAAATTCCAATTTCCCAATTTTAATATTCTGATTAAGTATTTCAACCCTTTTCAATTATCTAGTTATTTACACATGACTGCTTTACGGATCCATCCGATTTTAATATTTTATTGGTATTTAAAACCAAAATATTATAACTAATAATGAAATAGGACCAATTTGCGACACTCTGCCATATTATTATGCACGGCCGACGTCGACTGCACATTCAATGCCAAACCGCACATAACACCACAAAAAGAACGATCGCCGCCGCTCGATTGGTCACTCACCCCATTAGCAAAATTGTGTGCTACATATTGTTACATTGGCTAGTTGGACATCGATTTGCATCCTCACCATCGTGTCGTGTATTGTGTTGTCGGTGACACCAACTATTGTTGGTGATTGACTCCTATACGAGCGACGACAATGGCGGACGCGGTGGGCTGCCGCCGCGTTGATGCTGATGCTGGTAGTACAGCGAGGCCGAGTGATGAGGTGGGGGTGGCACAAAGCCATTGGATGCACCCTCGTGGTACAGCACGGGTACGCGCACAAGACGTTGTGCCGCATGCGCCATATTCGCCATGTTGGCCGCCTCCAATTCGGCAGCTAGTTGTCGCTTCCACTTGTTACGGCGATTTTGAAACCAAATTTTTACTTGCGTTTCGGTGAGGCGAAGGGATGCTGCCAGGCCGGCGCGTTCCGATGAGCTCAGGTACCTTTTGAAATAGATTAAAAGTTCATTGTTATTAAATATTGCTTTAAAAAATAGTTTGTTATGTTTAGTTTAAAAATTAAAACATTTAAAATAATAACATTTAAGTGCACATTCTCGATGAGCACATCAAACTTGCTTACTTGCTTAAAATGTCATCGAGAATGTGCAAATTAAACTAACTAAAATAACTAATTAATTACCTTTTTAAATCAAACGTCGACTCCAATTGAAAGACTTGCGCCCTGGAAAAAACAGTCCTTGTCTTTTTCTTCCGTTTCGTCTGCATTGAGCCATTGGGTTGTGGTGATCCACTGTCAGAGGGTCGCTCCGGACTGCTTGGCCCATCCTCTTCAATAATTTCACCACCCTCCTCATCAGATTCATTGGAATTCTGTAGAAAGGCTGGATGTGGTGGCGGCGTTTTTGAACCCGACGCCGACGGACTCAATGAAGGCGATGGATTCTCAGTTGTGTTGGTGGATGAACTGTCTGCAATTAACAATTAATCAACAATTTGTTAATGACCTTCAAAATAGTGTGATGACGTTTATTGACGCAGCGATACTATTGTAAATGTACAAGCTGAAGTACACATCAAGTGAAGACTTTAAGGGTTTCCTGAACAGCTAGAACATTCGTTAATTGTGCCTAATTCCTTTCTAATCGCTCAAATACACGCAAGGGTGTACTTTTTTAAACCCATTTGTTTGCAGTTAGCAAACACTAAGCGACTACAAGGTTTTAATTTGTGCTGATCTGATGAATACGAGTGGATTAAAAACATGTTGTTCGCTTGAAAGTAGAAATTATTGTTGCGTAATTGTTGTTCGTTCAATTAAGTCGCGACATTGCATTGCACTGCTGGAATTCTGCATTAAATGACATTGATTGCATTTGAAATGTGAAGCAGCAAAGTATTTTAATTTACCCATATTTCCAGTTGTGCGTTTTAAGTGAGATATTTATTTCAGACACATAATATAGTTACTTAACTTAAAAAGCACTTTACACATTATTAAAAAAGGCACGCAATTATCGTGCGAAATGCCCCCTTGAAAGACCACTTGAAACGATAAAAATAAGTTCACTCATTTCCAATACTCCTTGCAGAAACCTTATGAAAGCGACGACGCTTTCACAATGACCAGCACTACAACTTGAACAACTAAACATTATTCACTTGATCCAAGAAAAATGCCTAAATTATTTACAATTCTCATACCGCGAGTAAATTTTGCATTTGAGTTTGCTCGCTTTGCATTGCATTTTTGCGCATTACAGCCTTTTTACTTTTTTTAGTGTCTTTGAGTTCAAAAAGTGAGAAGCCATAATTTCCTAATCTTCTTTGAGTAAATTGCATGACATAAAATTGTGTGTAATGTTTAACTAAAATAAAACGGACAAGAGCGATAATAGCACAGCGTATTACTCTAAGCGCTTACAGTTCGCCCTGAATGAAAGTGCACAACTGCAACGTGCTGCGGGGGGTGGTGGTGGCCAAGTGGGCCATTTCGGGTGGAGGAAATGGATATCTGCACCTCGTACACACCAGCGCAGCAAACGAATGTGGATTTAGACATAAAACGTGCAAGCAAATGGCTAAATAAAATAGCAAATATGACGCGCGAGGGATGAGGGTTAAGTATTTAGTTTCCGTTTAAATTGAACTGTTTGCTCACTTTTGTGTGTTTATTGTTTTGTATTCTATATACAAGTACGCTCAATGTGTGCCGTTTTGTGTGTTTCGAAGAAGAAAAAGTGTTGCAATACATGTGAAAGGGATTTAGATGTTTTGCTGAGTTGGTTTTGTGGTTGTTGATTCAAATTATGTATGTTTTTTAAACATTGTAGATGATAAATGGACTTAAGTGTTTAATCGGATTTTAGTTGTTTCAATTGTATGCATGTTTTCAATACCTTTTCCAAGTTTAAAATTTATGTTATGAACTGTTTTGTTGTGCTGAACTTATTAATGACATATCAGCATTTTTAAATTGAAAATGTTGTTTTAAGGCTTGATTTAATTGATTGAATCTATAACTTACCATGTGTGGGACTGTGAAAAGGCATTCGATGTGTAGCCCATGGCCATCCTGGAGGACAAAGCGCTGCATATCGGCCAGCAAGTGCACCCCATTGTGAGATGAATCCCAGTCTTTAAAAAATAGAAGAAACGACATAAATTATTAATGTTTTACAGGAATTAAAAAAAATAATTAAATTTAACAAACACCCTAAATTGAAGAATTGCTTTTAAAAAACTGTATAAAATTTAAACCGCATAAACCGTTTTTACGCACGAATTTGTTAGCATTTAAAAAAAAAATTGAAATATTTAAAATGAAAAATGAGAAGCGAAAACTGCGTAAAACAACCGTGGTTCGTGAAGAAATTGGCTAATTCCAAAAATGATTGCGGAAATCGATTTATCAGTGTCAGGTTAGCAAAACAAGCCCCTCTCGAATAATTCTGTGAAACCACAGTAAAATTTACTCACACTCAAACTATAAAAGGGATCACTACGAAATTTTACACACGTATTTGTATATTTTAAATGTGAAAACAAACCGCGAAAACCACGAAATCGCAGTTCGTGAAAAATTTGACTAACAACAAAAATTATTGCAAAAATCGTAATAAGTAAAGCCGTTTAGAAAGAAACTCTCTGAATACAATCTAAATTGCGCTTTTTGAAACAAAATGATGTGTCCGAGTAACTCACGGGTTTCTCCGCAAGTAATAAATAAAAAAACGCAACGCAACCATTAACAACTCAACAAGCGGAAGGGATTAATGTTCACTCGAAATGGTCCCAACTTCCATGAAAGTGACTGACTTCAAAAACACATATTTTATGAAATAAGCTTATAGACTTCTAAGTGAGTGCCTGCCACTTAACGTTACGTTATCAATAAAGTGAAGATTCTTCAACTCAAGATGATTGGTATTTAAGTACACTCATATTAAAGGGAAATCTCAGTAAATATGTATACTCAAAATTGTAGGATGTACGTGTAAACAAAATCGAGAAAATACATTGACGAAAGGATGAAACGCTTACCTTTTATATATAAATGCTTAAAAAGGACGAAACACGCTTATATGTGTGCAGAATACATAAATGTATTTATGTTCCTAAATGTAGTAGCACATAGAAAGGGATGAATAAATCTCTGGGGGCCAAAAAGATTTATTTTCCATAAACACTGACGCACATTTTCACCAAAATCACATCGACATCGTCCATTATTCGAAATCAAATGGAGCGGAATCTCATTGGATTAGAAACTTTTCGACGCAAAATAAATACCCGGGACCATGCAGTTACTTAAATAATTTTTCCGATCAATATTTAAATACAGCAATTTTGTATTGCATTTTAATTACTTCAATCTCACTTAACACCAATTCAGGAACGCACCTCACAACATTTGAAAGCCCTCCACCATCCATCGGGTGGCTACAAATTACAATTCAACAGTTTATAAACTTACTGCACAAAGCATACGAGTAGCTACTTAAAATATGGGAAAAAAATGGAGTTTGTGTGTGTAGTTGGTGAGTGGCGTTGTACTCCGAGCTGTTTCGCATGTTTTCTCTGAACAAAGCTGATTAAGGGCACGGTTCATTGAGTTGTGCAGCGCTTTGTTTGTCCGGTCGACTCGATGTTCATATTATTATTGTGTAACTACCTTTACACACTGGCATTTTAGTTATATTATATCGTCATAATATGCGGCCATCGGAAAGAGAACGACGCACGCGGTGTTAAACTAATTCGCCACTTCAAGTGGTGGTATTTTACTGAAATTACCCACCAGTGTTGTGAGTGCCATAATACCATTGTTCAACTTATTATTTATGTTGTAACATAATTTTTCGTTAGTTGCGCTGTGTGCAAAATTTATTGGCATGTTATAATGTTGTGTGGAAATAGGGAAAAGCTAATGAGGAATGGCGATTATATCGAATTATATTTTATTGATACAGTTTATTGAATGCACGACTTATGTAGTCGGTTGGTCATTTGTATTTTATGTGAATAATGTTTGTTTTAAATAAGTATCAAAATTAACGGGGTGGTTAATTAAGTTTTTGTATAATTTAAAACCAAATTTTCTATTTAAAAAAAAAAATGTTAGGACTGAAATAAAGGATATTTATTTATTGTTTATGGCTACAATTTATTCTCAAGACAGTCTTGATTTTTTTTTTTAATAAAGGACAAAGTTTTGGCTTTCCAATAAACCAAAATAAAAATAGAAATAATATGATTTAAGCCTTTTTAGATTGAAATAAAACGTTTGAAAGGATCAAATTAATTTTTATTTTTAGAAAATGGAGAGTGTGTTTCCCTCTGCTGTCCATAATTTTCAACCAATTTAATTGTTTTTTTATTTAAATATAAATAATTGCGGTGCGAAGTCAAAAGAATAATTTTATTTTATTTAAAAAGTAGTCAAAAACTTTTTTTTTAAGCGGAGATTAATTTTTCTTATATGGATAGTACTCGACGTTGCATTCTCCCATGTCGGAAAACCAATTGTCCTATTTGTTAACACGAGCGATGGTAAAAGAGAAACTATTAATGTTGTTTAATTAAAAGCATTGCAATAAATTTTCTTTAATTTCTTAATTTAATTCAAAATTGTTAAAAAAATTATTTTTCCCCACTAGGGAAGATGGCGAGGGTTGAGCTAGAATGCTCATAAATAATAGAAAATTACTGTAATTTATATCCTTGCAGTAATTAAGCAAAGCTTAATACTAATCCTAATACATGTTTAACTTTGATGTGCTCTAAACCTTTACAAAGGGACATTTAAAATTATTTATAAATTGCGTCGGAGTGCCCTTTTTTAATTCACAATTATTCACATCAAGCGTATTCGTTTCAAAAACGCAATTTATCCGCTTTTAAATGCGATATTACTCAGTTTAACAAATTATCCACAATACGTTGAGTTTACTTATTTACTTAAATGCATAAAACCTAGACAAATATACTTAAGAATGTATTTCATTGCAATTGTTTACCAGCATAACGTACTTAACCGATTCATTGCACTCTTTGTGAAATTTGCATCAAAGAAAGTCACACATATCGGATTTGAATTTTGAATACAACAATGACCAAAAGTGTGCAATGCAGCAAAACTAAATAAATACAAATGAAGCAGACAAGTACAAAGTACACTATGCATTTAAATAAAATAAAATAAAAAGTCACAAAACACTTCGATGGATTCACACTTGCAGTGTTATTGTGTTTCATGCACATTTTTCTGCCAGTTTTACTTCTTTGTATTATTTGTATTTTACTTTTGCTGTTGTTTTGTCTAAACTACAAAGGTGTAGGCATTTTTTTTATTTTGTGAGTAAACAACAAATAAATTTGGAAACAGCACGTGCCATTTTTAAATGTTTACTAGAGTCTAATTAATTGATTTTTACTGCCACAAAAAAAATCACCCTTAATTCAATAAAAACACTTGTTTGATATTAATTTAGTGGGAGTATTAAGGAAAGCACAAATTGGCGCGTTAAATTGAACACCATCCGGTTACAACACGTCCATTTCCGGCCATGAATAAATTGAAAAACTCTCCCCACATTCGTACAAAGTCCCTTGTTAATATCATTTCATTCATTTTCCCTTATTTTTTTGTTAAACCGCAAAAACCACCCCCACATACACTCATTTAGGAATTACAGTAACAAGAGGAAATTAGCATTTTATTGCCGGAAATAAGTCACCATTGGTCGCATGACATCTATTAATTTTTTTCGGCTCATCCTATAAATAAATATGCGAGTGGGTAGTATAATTTATACCGCACGAAATTAATAGTGCGGCTGCCAACCCTATTGCCCTTTTTGGTCGCTATATCATTTAAAAACCACACACACACACCAACGCTGTAAATTAATAATTACACTGACTTTTGTTGTTGCTCGATGTAGTAGTTTTATGACCCAACCATTTATTCAATTTAAGGACAATGTGGGGGTTGAAAAATTGGTGGTTTGCCTAATTTTGAGTGCGCGCACGTTTCTTCATACTAAATTAACCCTCACTTCAAGTGAGTTAAATAAATGAAGATCCACGCAATGATTATTATACTGCCCTTTAAGTCCTTTTAGTCCTACAACAAAGTACGAGTATTTAGCTGGAATATGTAGTTGGTTCCGTAATTACGACCATTTATTTTGTATTTTGGCATCTCGTTGAGCTCATTGGCCCTTTTTATTTTTAATACAAACAAGCGATATTATCAAATTGCTTTTTGCTGTTATTGTTCTTCCATTGCTTCGCTCGGTAATTTACCTTCTTTTTTCCCTTCCCATTTTTGTGCAGCGCGTGTAAATGCGCGAATGTATTCCACAAATAATGTGTATTTTTCCACTCAATGAGTGATATTATGATGATGAGTCCGAGCGCCAACAATAAACATTTTATTTACACAAGGGAGGGTTGTATTTTGAGTCGCATGCGGCACTTTTCGGTGTGTAAAGACGGGGACACGGGACCACATATAGTGTGGTATAGTTTTAATTGTTTACGCGAACGAAATTATAGCGCGCACAACCAGAAGAATTAAATGGTACGCTCTGAATTAATTTCATGAGGATAAGCGGCAAGGATAATATAGTTTTGTTGGGTTGGACAACGTTAAAAGTAATTGCTGCACTGGAGGATTGGCATTGGCTGCGCTATACGAATTGAGTTAATTGCGAGTGATGAGCAATGTTGTTGTTTTTTTTTTTTAGTGTTTGGGGAGGCATGTTTAGTTTGTAAGAATGGCGGATAAATAATATAAAAGTTTTATCGTAAATTGCATTTGCGTTTTGTACACGTCAATTGTGGGAATTGAAATTTAAAAGTAGTGGTTCTATAAACGAATCAGGGTGTGACAACTTTATGTGGAGATAGTAAATTGAGTGTAATTGATGAATTTGGATTTTTGAGAAATGTACATTCAACATTGTACAGTTAGAAAAGAGCGTTTAGTATTTCTCAGAATAAAGGGATTATCTTTAAAGCATTAAAATTGTCAATAGTCGCGTGCTATTGAGATCTCATTCGGTTTATTTATTAATCTATTGGCTGCAAGTGGCGCTGAAAATAATTAATAATTGAGTCAAGAAATTAACCAAAATTTGTTCACTATTTATGTTGCTAGCATGCGATGCAGCCTTTAGAATTTATTGTTAAAAAGAGACTGGAGAAAGTATCTCTGTTTCAATTATAAATCAAATATCGTTCTATTGAAATAAACTAATTGAGATCTCAATACAACGCAACAAATTTTTTTTATTTATTAAATTTACATTAAAAAGAAAAGAACCAGACACAGAAAGAGAAACAGATGCAGAACAGAAAACATTATTTTTTGTAGTAAATTCTGTTTCTCTTATCGTTGCTCGTAGCATCACAAAACTTAAACACAAACTCATCTCGATTTGTTTCTGTTTTGTCCTTAAATCATCGCCATTATCTGTCGGTAATTTTAAATTCTGCTGTTAATTCTGTTTCTGTTACAAATGTACTGAAATCTGCTTCTGTTTCTGTTTCTGATTCTTGTCACTTCACGGCTTAAGAAAAACAATTATTTAAGTGAATAAATTCACTGCGTAAAATCTTTTTCAAATAATAAAGTCCTTTTTCACACTCTCACCCCTCTTCATCCGTACAATCAAACCATTTTTGATCGATTATTCCAAGCTGATACAGCAATGGTGCTCTCTTTAAGTCAATTTTAATCTTCCTAAAGGGACCTTTTAAATCCATTCCCAGCCATTATATTCCATTTACGCATTCATGCCATATATTATGAGTGTAGTTACAATTTATGCACATTAAGAGCAGGGAAACAAATTTCTTTGAATAGATCAAATCCAATCCCAAGCAATCATCGCACCATTAGAATTGAATTCATCCATCGACCAATTCAATAAGCTAATCCTCCCTCGTACATTTACGTATTCCTATTACATCATTCAAATGTGTACATGTTTTCTTTATAAAGCCGAGGCACAAAATCTCTCGTATTGAATTTCAAACAAAACTGGGCTCCCAGATAAGCACTCATGAATACACGAGTACTTTGCTATGTATTTAGTTAGATGTACCTTGTTGAAACGCAATGGGGCCCTTGACTTGATTGTTTGATTTCATGTACGTTTGCGTGCGTTTAGATTCAATTCGCTTCCCTTGTGCACATAATATTTGTGTGGATGAAGGAACTGACACAACCTTGTTGAGAGAGAGAGGGAGGCGGTGGAAATCCTTTAAATGCTCATCATCAGTCAGTCAAAACCATTATAATATTTAAATATTGTGCGTTGCTGCTGTAAAGGCAAGCAGTTCATTGAATTGTTGATGAGGTTTCTAAACAACAGCGAATTCAGTGCACATATGTTGATCACTTTATGGAATATTGTGTAAGTGAGCATTTGGTGTTCTTACAATGTTGTTGTTATCATTTATTGTATTTGGTTTTTGATTACAGTTCTTTTACAAATTGAACTGAAATGATTTTCAATAAAGATGTTTGAATGAATGAAGGTTTTAATCTTGTTTCTCTAGAACCGATTTTAAACGAGATGAATAAAAACAACTTATAGAGTATAGTTAAGTCTATCTTCGTCTTTCATTTGATTTATAGAAAACTCTGAGAGTGTGTCTGGAAGCCTTTTAAAATCAGTGGCGTAATACTTCATTCAGCGGTTGGCTTCCAGGATTAAAGACATGAATTTAATCGACTGCATTTAAGTACTTCTCTTGGGAATTAAAGCTCTTTAACAACTCGTTTAATAATAATATTTCATCTCTATCAAAACATTGCATCTAACAAACACACGACCATTTGGAAATCCCTTTTTTTCAATGCGATAATTGACTTTGAAACATAATACAAAAAAATATCCTTTTTAATTGTGTAATGAAATTCATTGTGGCACGAGCTGCAACAAATTTACCAACATGAATTGAATGAACTGAAGCCACACAGAACCACACAAATTATACACCCCGATGAGATCAAACGATAAGATTAATGTCTAACGTCCTTCCCATAAACCTCATTTAATGTGTATGAGGTTTAAAATGCCGTGTGCGCAAGCGTGCCTTGCTTAACCTTCACTCTTGGATTATTATCTTGATATTTGTGTGCCCTTTTATTATTAATTTTCATCATTCTAATCAAGAGAATTTAATTTGCTTTCGTAAATGATTATCATGTTTTAAAATTTAATTACAATTCAACGGCTGCAACAATTACTTATTTTGTTTGTAATTTAAAAGGATAATTGCAAGCGATTAAAGTTTTAAAATAAATTAAAAAGGACCATCACTAGTTAGTTCTTATTGCTCTAAAATTTAACGAGTTTTAATCAATCAGTGCTCCAATACTGGAGCAAGTATTTTAAGTATTTACCTTGGGGCTTGAAGTCTTAATTATCTTTAATGCTCTTATTTGCCTCAAGTGTTGTTATAACTACACAAAAGCAGGCAGCTATTATCTTTTGTGCATTCACAATAATTATTATTATTGCAATTGTCCATCCCGAACATAATATTTGTGTGCACTTTGCTTTTCAATTGTCAACCGGTTGAGTTTTGTCTCTTTGCTTGAATTGTTAAATACTTCTAAAAGGCGATAATACCCCTACTTATCACCCTTAAAATACACCTAATTGTCCCATCAACAAATAAACACTCCACCATGAGATAAAACAAATATTTACGGATGAAACGTACTCGTTTATAAATGGCGACGACTTAAATCCGCACCCTCTGCTTTCAGTGTACATGTCTTCGAGCATCTTTAAGCGATCTGTATCGCATCGTAGTACTTCAACAATCAACATGCAACCGAGTTCCTTTTTGTTTTTAATCCCTCTAAGGCTTCAGCGGATTGGACACGTTGTAAATTGTGTATAAGATTTCCTTGCGCTTGTCAATTCTTATACAGGTTTATTTTCTTTAATGCGGTTTTTATTTATTCCTTAATGTAATTTATGTTTTATTCTGTTTTGTTTATGTAAATCACAGATTTTTCACCTTTTATTGAGGGTGGAAAAATTCGCCCCTTTTTAATTTTTTGTGGAAACATGATACATAAAAAAAATTGTTTTTTTCTTAAAAAAACGCGTTTTTAATTTCATTTTCTGGTCGATTAAGGGTGATTAAGGCTCAACGTTATTTAAATAAGTATTTATGTTTAGTTACCATAAAGATGATATGTGGTAAATTGATTGATTTAATAATATTGCTCCAAAGAATTGTAAAAAAACTAATTTAGGGACACATACTCGATGGCAAATCTGTCACTTTGTTAAGCAAACTTTAAAATCGCCTACTTTTATTGCAAATTATGGATAATTACTTGATTAATTATTTTTCCAGCGCCACTTGCGGCCAATTGATTAATTAATTTACCGAATAAGTAAACCTTATCAAAATTTCAAAATTAATCAAAAAAATCTCAATGGAACACGGATAATATTAAGGTTCCATTCTTAAATCCGCTAAAATTGGATTATAGAATTTGTCTGTTTAATCAGTAAACGTTTTATTTATCGTAAATTTACGTAATGGAAATGGTAAACCACTTTAAATAGGTTTTCAGTACTTAACAATAAAAAATAGCTTTAATTGTCATCGAGTATGTACTCTAAAATTATCAGAATTAAATAAATTTTGATAATTAACTTTCAATTCTAAATTCGCAAAATTAAACCAACCCACCATCCTTATTTAAATATTAACGCAAATACATTTTCAAGCGCAGTTATATTTTTCTATCCGTTTAAAAAAAATAGCTTGGATTGTGCAGGATACACATTTTATAACGGAGGTCCTTTACGCCACCAGCGTATCCATGTTGACACATTCCGCCGCGAGGGCATATATCGTGGTTGTATTGCTCCATGTTTCCCCCCCCCCCTTTGCTCCTCTTTTGTGCAATAGCTGCACTCACTTCTTTTCAAATCGAGCACAACCATACATACAACACGTACACTTGTACTCCACCCACATAACTATAATAATGTGCATGTATCTATTCCTGGAGTGCAACACAAAGCACATCAGCTCAAGGAGTGAGAAAAAGTTTTATCTGTGTGCTTTGACAACGTCGGCTTTATTGTAATTTGTCACTACGAATCCGGAATGAAATGCGAACACTGGAGGCAAATAAGCTGTTAATCTTTTATCACATTTTAGGATTATTGGCGGCGAGATAAAAGAGATTATTCATTATGCTGCACCACTCACTTTATGTGTGCGATGGCTATAATTTTGCATCATAATATGCGCACTTCAAACGAATTGTTGGCATAACAATGGCGGACAGATTAGACACTTCTTGCAGTTTTGTGAGGAGTTATAAGATCAATGAATTGTGCGATGTGCTTCTGGTGGTAATTTGGTGTGTGTTTATGGCGAGTAGTACTTCAGAATGGCGCTTATAATATGTGACCATTGTGGACTTGGGGGGTATTTAGTATTGTCCTTGCGCATAATCATGTCTTTGAGTTTGTTTACCATAAGCAAGGGACTTAATTGTGCTAATGAAGAGGATGAGCTGCACATTGTTTTATTTTAGAGCAGATAATCTGTGAGGATTGTGGACATTTTGTTTTTTAAAGGCATTAAATGCAACCAAGAGGATCACTCTCCAGTTCTTATGAACGTCTTTAAATTCTCAAGATTTTTTAACTGTTTTTTAAGGAAAACGTTTTGTAATAAAATTAAGGATCTATTTAAATAAGTACGAGTGGTTTTCTATTGCAAATTTTCAAGGATCTTAAAGCCGTAACGGCCTCTAACAAATTGTGAAAATTAAGGAATTGAAAAACTATTATTTTACCCAAACAATTTTTTAAAGAACTCCTTGAGTTGCCAAAATAAATTACAAATTTGGTTGCAAGTGCCTCAAGTTATGCCCGAGTTTATTCGCAACGATTAACAATTTGACCCAACTAAATCCTTATTCCCTTCTTCCACAATAATTACAAAACCACTCACTTCTCTACCTACTAAACCTGACCCCAATTAGATTCACTTTACCGCCCAACACTCAATCAACAATTGCGCTGAATAAACAATAAGATGTGGCACACAAAACATTATAAAAACCAAAATTGATGCCTTACCTGGATAGCATGGCAGCATCATGTGGTCCGGTGGCCGCCGCAACCGCAGCCGCCGCCGCAGCCGTCGCACTGCCCGCATGAGGTAACGTTGGTACTGGTGTGATGGGGCCCTTCTTCGGCTCGGCCCTACTCAGTATGCTGGATATGGAGAAGCTAGTGTAGCCGTTGCCGCCGCCGGATGTTTTGCCATGCTCCGACGGTGATTTGGGTGGACTGAGACGGGAGTCGACGCTGTGATTGAACGCGGAGCCGTTCTGATGGTGCAGGAGATGATGATGGTGATGGTGGTGATGGTGGCTGGGTATGTATTGATGCTGCGTCACATGATGCATGTCGGAGGTACGTGTGGGTGAACGATCGTTATCGTCGGCGCGGGGCGATGGCTCCGGACTTGACACTACACTGATATCCACATCAATATCTTGGGAAGACATATTTTGTTGATTTTTTTTCAAATTTCTTTTTTGTGTTGCTTTTAAGTGTTGAGTTTTTTTTTTTTAAATGTTTTCAAGGATTCGGGGTGAAGGATGTTATTATAAAAATTCACAGATCCAATATTATTTGTAAATGTATTTTTAACTTAATAATAAAATATTATTTTCCATGTTTTTTTATAAATTTAAGGATTAACACAAACTGTTTTAAATTTCACTTCTGTTTTTTTTTGTCACAATTTTTAACAAAACATTTTTAAAAGCTTTCTTTACAACCCTTTGTCAAAGATTAAATATTTGCATTGCCTTTGTGGGCATCCCCAATAACTTAGCTGAATTTAATTGCACTTTGTTCGGACTTATAAAAGGCAGCACGATTTAAATTGCATCAATTGCGAAACAACAACTTTAATCACAATATCGCACTTAAGAAAATCTGCAACTATACCGATAAACCGTTTCAATATTAGCAGGAAACTTAAATTGAGCCTTGTCGCTTCAGCAACAGACAACTTTGAAATGAATTGAAGAATGCCGCAATATTATTAACCCCTATTTTTGTTGTTGCTGCCTTTTGTATTCCACTCCAGAGGGTTTCTTTCATGTATGGGCTGACATAATATGTAGTACGTGTACGTTCGCAACGTATTGGGGCACATACACACTGCACCACCAAATTAAGTGCACACCTCTCGCTCTTGTACACCGCCATAGTGAGACGTACGCAGTACACGGGGAGGTTACCCTCGCGCGACTCTAGCAATTGCTTCTGGGGTATCTCTTTACTCTACAATATAAATATAAATATGTACGCACCAGCATGCTAAACTTCCCAAAACGATATTTCTTTCACAATATAACAGCATAAATACATTATATTCTTCATTTGAATTTGTTTGCATGCTCAGCGTAGCATTTTCTTTTATTGCCTTAAACACGCGTACTGTACAAACCCCCCCTAAAAATTGATTGAACACACACAATCACAAAACAATACAACATCAACTTTTGATTGTGTGTATTGCCCACCCTGTCAGACAACTAGAAACCACCATACATTGGCTTTGTTACACTAAAAGCTGTGCTTAAGATTTGTGCAATAGTAGAAAACTTGAAAAACCACCCCTCTCTCTGGTGTACGTACCAGTTATGTTAAAATGTTAAATGGTAGAGAATTCGTTTATTTAACTTTTCACGTATTCCCTTTTTATATTTGCGCTCCCAACATTAAACTCAATTTGTGTTTGCGTGTGTGTGTGTGCTGCTTGGGGTTGATAATGCGCTCTCCGTTGTACCCCTTAAGTGTTTTTAAGGGCGGAGCCTTAATTTGCACAACCAATCCAAATGTGTTGGAAATTTCCTCCATTTTCATGCACAACAACATATTACTACAGGCAGCGTGTGGAAATGAAAAAAAATAGCGACTTTTGTAAATTTGTCATAAGGGATCTGAGACTAAGGATATATGTATGTAGCACTCAAAACGATTTCGTAAAGGATTTTCGGCATCTCATATTTCATGTGCATTTTTATACAATAAATTTGAATACATTATAAAAGGGGTAGTTTAAATTATTCATAACTGCTGCAGGTGCAATAATTATTGCTGAAATTAAATATTAAGATATTTTTTAAATAGTCAATTTGCATAAGAAAAGGGTCCTTAACTCCTTTAATTATTAAATCAAAATGGCCACTGAAATTATTCTCACAAACAGCATTTTTTTATTGCCACGAAATTATAAAAATTCATAAATACTCACCCATCAACTGAAATCCACTTAGCATTCAACACACGTATACGATTTAATTATTATAACATGATTATAACCACACCAACACACGATAAAGCTTTTACAAAATTAAGAAAATAGCGCTCCCCATCATGCTGTGCTCTCGCCACTCTGTCTCGCTCCAACCAGCAGCGTACATAACCCCCAATTTTATCACTTTTACACTCGCAGTTAAATTCCACTTTATCCACACGTTTGTATATTGTACGAGTACCTCACCGTTATAAATTGTGTAATGCACGTGTGTGCGTGCACCCATATTATTTAAGCTTTTTGAGTGCTATGTATGCGGTGAGATTCCAACGGTGTGGGATTGCTCTTCGGTTTAATATTATATGTTTCTGTTGATTGTTTGTTTGTAAAATTGTCGGAAAATTTGAGAACCGTGTTGTGTAAATTTTGTTGAAAAGATCTTGATTTTCATCCACTTGATGCCTTCCAGTTGGTTTAGCCCATTCCATCGTTGCATTGTCGGTTACCCCACACAATGCAACATTTTTGCTCAATGCAAAATGTGTGCATCCACCTTCAACTGTATTTGTGCTTATAATGCATCTCCTCCACCCACACCCCCACATCACTCCGCTGTGAATTTTCTCTTCCATTATATTCTATCTCGTTTCCGTTGTTCAACGCTTTGTTGAGCTTTTTACAACAATTCACATTTTTCTATGTCTGGCTATGTGCTTTACATAACTGCACGTCTTATGTATATTTGCAATGTTGCACAAATACACACGATTCTGTACTTTGTCCGGATATGTATTTGGAGATAATACGAGAAGGGCGAAAACCCTTCAAGAATTTGCAACTGCATTTATTTTGCGGTATAATGCAGGAAACTGATTGCTTGCAAAAGCATTAGCAATTTGAAAGTATAAATTTATTAAATTTAATGTGTACACCCCATCCGTTTTTAAGAATGTGGGGGTGGGGGTTGATGACATTTAAATTCTTATTAAAATTTTATTAATTAAAATCATTATTCTTAAAATAATTAAAATTAATAATGATCAGTTAAAAAATAAAAATAAATTGCAAGAGGTTTGAATTTCTATACTACTGCAGTTAAACTACAATTTAAGAAAGTTTTTCAGAGATATCAATAATTTGACCTTGAACTTTTTTAGCTTTGACCTTGAAATTTTTTTCCCGAATTTGTTCCTTTTATTGGATTATTGAAAGCAAACTGTTTCTGATTTATTTTCATTATGTAAAATGACCTTGAATTTTTATTTTTTTGACCTTGAAATATTCAGCAGACTCTCTAATTTAATGAAAGCAAAAATACTTTGTAAGAAAATTTTCTAAAATATTTAACACATCGCAGATTTTCTCTAGACTACTTTTTTGAACTCAGGTGTTGTCAAAACGAGTTTCTGCATTAAGGAGTAAGGACATTTTATATAAATTAGAAATTCTATCGTCCTTCAACATTTTTAAGCCACAATTTTACTCAGAAAGACGTCAAAACACCACAATCATGTCCCAATTAGTTTAATTTTATGTCACCCCCAAATAAACCACCAACGTTTCGTGATATTTTTGCTATTAACCTTATTTCTAGCCATTCTAGCCGCATCGTTTAGTCGTTTATATCGTTTTCCTCTTGCTCTGTAGTTTTCTCTGATATAATTGAGTGTATCAATTTCTGTCGATGCTCCCACATAATCGAGTTTCCATTTTACTCAAATGCTTTTCTTTGGTTAAACGATTTGTTCTCGAAAATTGCTGGTTGATAAGACGCTTTCACTAAAAGCTTTTATATCCATTGGAGCTAATCTTGCGATTCTATTTTATCGACGTATGTTAACGGTATATGTGTGTACATAAAATGTACGATATTCGAAGTTTACAAAACATATTTATGTGTGTATAGCTTTAAACATTATACAATGTGTTTGGGTTTGGCTTGCATCTTATCTATACATGTATTTAAAAAAAAGTGGATTTCTACTTCATTTGGGATTATAATGCACATTAGATACTGAAGCTTTTAAAATTAAATTTGGGTATTTTAATAAATACCGTAAACAATTTAATTAATTTTATAGTTAATTTTTTTAATTTTTTTTTGTGAAATTTATCTTTTTTTTACTCAGAATGAATTGCGAGGAATGAGCTTACACCGGTTGGCGGTTTTGTTCAGTTTATTCAAAAATTGTCTTTAAAAAAATTTTTTTTTTGGTTTTAACTTGACTTTGAGCGTCCTTAGGAAAAAATAAAAGAAGCTCATTTTGCTACATTTCTTTATCTTGTCAAGTAAACATTAAAGTAAGCAGTATAAATTTATAAATTATCTTTATTTAATTAAAGAAATAAAGCAGCTGCATCAAGAATCTTCATTTCTTCAATTTCTTTTACTTTTTCTTTTTCTTTTTTCCTTTTTTTTATTCTGAATTTGAATTTGAAAATTATCGAAAATGTTTAAAATATGACAAAAGTTAAAAGCTAATACTTATATCTAGAAAAAAGCTATAAAAAAAATAGCAAAACTGCATTGCTTCCCATTAAAAAATTTAAAATTCAAATATGCAATCACACATAAAGTTGGTCATCAATCATCATACACATATTGTAACATTAATGGAAAGTGGAGGCCAAAAATAATTAATAACATGCAATTTACGCACATTTGATAACAATTCAATGCGTAAATGACAGCTTAAATATAATAACAACCAATTAAATAAATCAATAACATATTATTGTGCGAATTGTGCAATAATTGCTTAAATATGATTACAAACACGCTCGCAAAATGCCAAAAGGATTATAATAAAATATTACTGGCTTCGGCACATTGAATACACAAAAGTTCATTATATGTAACAATGTGGATGGTGAATTTTGCAAAATTTGATTCACAACCTGCAATTAGCTGCAACACACGTGATGCAAAATTTTAATGAACCGTTTTGCACGTTAAATAAAATATTTAAAAAATTAAAACATTTTATTGCAATGTTAATTTAAACGAAATTTATGCTCTTTTTGTAATTAATAATTATAAATTTTGAAGACTGAATACTTGTAATTAGCTATAGACAATTTATAAATAATTGATGTGCTGAATTAATGGCATTATTGATTGCTTTTTAATTTTGATTTCAATAAATTTATAAAAGCTTTGTGTTTAAAAAGCTTATTCACAATGAAATTACATTTAGTCGGAAACCTAAAAGCAACGCTCAAAAATTGCAAAATTTGTGCTAATTAAATCCTTATTAGCAAAATTAGGTGTATATCTTTCAATTAGCACAAAATAATACGCAATTATACGGATATATTCAAAATGCAAATTGGCTTTCAGTTTATTGATCCAAATTGCCGGCCTATTAGTTAATTTATATATAATAATATAATGTGAGCTAATTCCCTTTGAATGAATTATGCATCGAACAATTGCCCTTACTAATGAAATAATAGGCAAATCCATATTGCGGATTTAATGCACATAAAGTGGATTATAAAATGCTTGTGCATCAAATCAATTTTAAGTCTTAAAGACGAACCCATAATAAAGCGATTTTATTTGCAATACAAAGTTAAAAGGATTAAATTATGTAACTTCAATCAAAACAAAAATTAAGTGACACAATTTTTTTTACAGCACTGCAAAAAATAATTTGAGGTTTAATTTAAAATTGCAACAAATTGAAGATTTCTTAAGCCCATCCCCCAAACAGTCTTAACATTATTCCATCTAAAGTGGGGAACTTAATTTTAATCGTCCATCAAAATCAAGTTGTCAACGCAGAAGGGTTCAGGATTCTTCTAATGCGTGCACCCTTGACTTGTCAAATTTCACAATGCCATCAAAAAATAAATGGCCACAAAAGATAAATCACATCAACAACAAAAATTTAAAGATGACATGATGAAAACATCTGCCTAAGAGAATTGATGCGATGTACTTTCATTTAAACGCGGCCTTCTCAATTGTTATAATGTGCACGTTTCGGTGTAACATAAATAGCGCAGGAGTTTCGAATTTACCTTCGCCTAATTACATTCGATGATAGCTAAATTGGCAATTACCTACTTTGTGCAGTGTGTTATAGTTTTGTGCACGTCACAATACGCTTTCTACTTTGGCAAAAACATATTTTAGCAAAAGCAATTACACATGTTGGGAAACTTTATCGTTTGGTAAAATTGCAAACATTTTTGCTGAATGTATCCTGACTGACAACAATACGACACACCGCCACAGCTGCTGGCGCCTGGGAATTCATGCGAGAAATATGCTCACAACCTTAATTTCCCTCAATGTGTGTGTTTTGTTTTCATTTTTGAATCACATGTGCGGAGTTGAGGTATATAAAAGTATTGCAGAAACAGTCAAAAAAAATGTACTTAATTCCCTTTTGCGGCTCATATCCATATTTAGAATTAGCATTTCACGTATTATATTATTGGAATGAGCTGGATGTTGTACTAGCTGGGAGCGCTGCGAGAACAAAAGGGGCGCCTAACTTTGGTAATCTGTTTCTGTACATTTTTAATGACTTAACAAAAGCAATTTTGATTACCATTCCCTTTTCCAACCGGCAGCATAAGATATTTTTGGTAATTGCTTCGATCGTTCTTTGGAGCTTGTTAAATTTTCATACGTTTATGTTAAACATGACTTCACATAATATCCTTTTTTTTTTGCCAACACAACAACACACATCGTTTGTGCGGGAATGTATTTCAACTTACATCGCCCCCGCTTACATTTCCAATTTTGCCGTAAACCCCATTATAAGCATTAACTTTACATACTACGACGCAATAAGAAATGAATACACGTGACAATGTGAAATTACATTCAATATTGTATCTATCTTTATTTGCTAAAATATACTAACAAATTATGTGTGTGTCCTACAGGCAAAGATCTTCATAATATGCCTCACATGTATAGTTGCCACCCCTTTTTATGCGTTGCGTACAAATATTCCAGGGAAGCTGAGACGGTGTAACATCCAACCTGGGGTGTCTTTTTTATTTCCTTTACATAATACATATTGTGTGTGTTGTGTGCCTCGCATTTTGCTTCTTTTGTTTGTCGGCCTATTAGAAACACGATCCAATAAACTTATACACATTGGCAAACATTTGCTCAATTTACGCAGAATCATACATTTTTGGTAGATGCTGTTCAATTTAGGATGGAGATGATGTTATGCATTGCAGCTATCATTTTATCGTTACTTGAATAAATATATGTATTTGTTATGCAGCATGTGGAGTGAAATTTTGCTAATTTGTGTTGAAAGTTGAGAAAAAAGGATCAAATCTACATCGGAGGGATGGCGTCGTGTGAATTTAATATAACCTGGAACAACATGTGTAAAGCATAATAATTGTAGAATTTGAGAACAAAGGGATGGTTTCTGAGATATTAATATTACACTATGACCTTGGTTTTTAAAATGTTGGACCTTGAAATGTTCGTCAAACTCTTCTTTATTTAATGAAAAGAGACTATAATCTGAAAAAAAATTGTCTTAAATGTCTAACGTTTCCGACATATAAATAAGAAGACCTTGAATTATTATGTTTGACCTTTAAATATTCAGTAAAAGTATATCTATTTTTAAAGCCATAATAATGTGAAAGAAAAATTTCTAAAAATTATACGGTTTATTAGACGTAATAAGTTTGACCTTGAATTTTCAAACATTGACCTTGAAATATTTTACAAATTTTTTTTCTTTATAAAGGCTTTAATAGTTTGAAAGAAAAAATTCAAAAATATTTAATCTTTCTAAGATATAAATAGTGTGACCTCTAATTTTTATTTTTTGACCTTGAAATGTTTGGACATTTTATTTTATAAAAACTATATTTACGTGAATTTTCATGTTGCGTAAGGTTTCTGAGAAAGAAGATGAAGTCACATTCCCTTTAGCGAATTTTTTTCGAGAGCCCATATAATTTTTTAAGAGAGAAAACGATTTTTGGTATTAACTTGACCTGAGATAGGACCTTAAAATAAAAAATTAATGAATTAGTTATAAGTTTAGTTATATATGAGATGAACATTTCATAATAATCCGTCCAGCAGTTTCCGAGAAATTTTCTGAACATTCGAACGTCCGAAGGTTTTTTTATTTATTAAAAATAAAATTATTCCTTTAGGCATGTCTTTAATTTTGTTTCAATTTTTAAGTTGTGATCCTTGAAAAATAATGTAATACGAAACCTAAACCTAAAAGCAACCAAATTATTGGATTATTCATTGTTGTAGAATTTTATTTCAATGCACAAAAGGTGAATAATTTATCCAAATACAAAGTACATGAACACTCTGAAATTCTCAAGAATATGTGTTGTATCACATCACTTATTTTAAAATTATTTGCTCCACACCATACATCATCCCCCAAAATGTTGCAATCTTCAGCCACATCTTAATGGCCACACTAAAAGCCCCACAAAACCTGTGCAATATCTACAAAAGTTTTGGCAAAGATAAAATAACGTAACTGTGAAAATTGCATGACAATATACTGTGCAGAAAGCTCAATATAGTCTAAACTCTAAAGTGCTTTTGGTAGTTAGATCGCTTTAACCGCGAAACTTAACTCAAGTCCGAAATGTTTTGTACAGCTCGCTTTTGCACTGCCATACTCACAATGGCTTTTGTGCACTTTACGATTCAGCTTGCCACTAAAATGTTGTTCTAATTTCTTAAAGTTTAAATTGGGAAATATAAATTCAACAGTGTTTGGGTTTAAAAGGAGAACAAAGTTTTTAGAGAAAATAAAATTTTAAGCACGCAGTTTTATTCGGGAAAATGTGGAATTAATTTACTTGGAAAACTTATTCTAGAATAATTAATTGTAAGTGCTTAAAATATGTCATTGTTTAAGTCACAAAAAAAAAAAAATTATTGTTCAATTTCATAAATTTACAGAAAAACCGCTTAAAAAAATAGCGGGTCGTGAAAAAATTGACTTATTCTAAAAATTATTGCATTAATCGATTAATATAAGTGTGAGTATGGGATTTAATGACGCTAAAACTGTAAATAAGATCGCTACAAAATTTTACACACATATTTGTAAATATTCGGGAAGTAACATAGGCATATTTTAAATTATAAACTACGAACACCGAGAAAAATTCGTGGTTCGTGAAAAAATTTACGCGGTTGCGTTTTATAATAAATGTTTTTCCTCTAACCACGATTAGCAGTAATTTAAAAGCATACTTAAATCGCAAAAGTTTTACGCGAAAACCGCGAAAAAAATCACAGTTCGTGAAAAAATTTATAATTTCAAAAATGATTACAGAAATAATTTTTCCTGTGATTGATTAGTAAAAATACTTCGCGAAAAACTCCGCAGTAATATTTGTAATAAACGATTAATCTGTAAATGACACTTAAAATGGAATTCAAACCTTGAAAACAGATATTGTTCCATGAAAATGTTTTTGTGAAATAAGATTTTATTTAACATTATAATTCCACTTTGAATTGTGTTCTCCGCTAAATTTTAATAAAGTTATTTGTTGGTTTTCTTTATTATTCATGAATAATTCCTTTAAGGAAACGACGACAAAATGCGGCAAAATATCAAACAGAAGCAGTCTATCAATTCCACGAAAATGACCAACAAACAAAAGCATGAAGTTGAATCGAAACCACTCCAAAACTACAATTGACACAATCGAAATCTACTTAAGAATTAAACTCAATAGCGAGTGCATTATCATTCACAACAAGGATCTCATTCAGTGAACATTCTGCTATGTTATGTTGATGCTTTGGATACACCTACAAGAGATAAAGCTATGTAGAGCAAATAGGTGGGCGCGTCTGACAACGAATTAGAGCTACATTCATGTAACTATTTATATATTAAACTGCAGTTACTCACAAAGTATATAAAGGATCTTCCTGTATGGAACAACTTAAAATACATTTACAAAAAGGATTTTGAGACACTTTAAGTTTGTTCCTAAATGCGGTGTCTTCTGTCTACAATACAAACTTCATGGGGAAACACTCTCCTCAGTCATTATCCTTATTGTCAACGCGCCCGATAATCTGTCCAGATACCAGATAAACAATGACACCAATGCTTTCTTGCGCTTTCACACACAATAACACACAATGGAAGTGAGGACAAACATGGGATGCCGACACGCAAAGGACATACCAGAAGTGATACACTTTCACAATGCGCTGCACACGAGTATCGTATGTTACTCCGCTGCAGTATCTGGATGGATTAAAAATTGCAAATGACGTGATTACGGAAACACCTTTGCACCGCCACCTTAGAGAATGCATTATGCTGCCAGTTGCACATTGCATTGCACTGCTGCATAAATTGAACATAAGGATATTTGTGTACTGTATTTCCAGCACCTTATCTCCGGTTATTGTCCCGATTTCTTTTGCCCATATATTGTGTGCATTGTGACAATGCCATTCCGATTGATCTCATTGTTTGTTTGATGTTGTCTCCCATACGAGTGTGTGATTTGTGTAACACTTTGTGTTATATATTATGCACAAAGCTACTATTATACATAATGACGAGTCTATTTGCAGAAGTTCATCACACTTATCTTCAGTGTATCGATAGTCTTTTGAGATTGCATTTTGCATTCAAATGGGATACTCATGAGGATTGTCTTACCTCATACATAATGTGATGAAAGACTATTGAAAATATGTGTCTGTTTGTTTGTTTGTTTGTTTTGTTGGTGCATCAATTTGCCTATGGATGTTGATGCGTTTTCATAACACGTCACGCAGATCACCCCTCTTTATGCTGCGTACGCCATTCAGTGCCGATTTTACGGTAAATCCTATTTGGTTACTTGTATAAAAATTGACGACAATGGTAAGTGTGCGCTTGAATTAATGCTTTCTATGATACGGCTTAGCTTCTGGCGTGGAGTGATAAACAACAGTTTTTTTGGTCAGCTACTCGGGATATTAGTTACTAAAGAATTGTTACTTCTGGTGATCTGTACGAAGAGCAAATCTGTTAAGATATCGCGTACATTGTGAGGGCATGAATGAAAATGTTGCGCAAAGAAGGAATTAATGAAATTTTGCGACATATAAATGCATTCAGGGCAGATGGATCAAGTCCAAGTGGTCATCTTCTGAGCTTGGATTTAAAATGGGAATTATGTAGGAACAATACTTTGTTTAAACCCGCAAATTTTTAATGCCTCAAAGGCCTATCGCTTTTTTATTTTTTCCGCGATGGAGTGTTTTGTTTTTTAATGTTTTTCTTTATTTTTATTTTTAAAGTTTTTTACTTAAAAACAGTTTCAGTAAGCATTTTAAGACTCCATAACGCGACAATATATAATTGAAATTCAGGCCTTTTATTAAAATGAATTTAAAAGTCAAATTTTGATTTGGAAAATTTTAAGTTTTGACCTCGAAATATTTAGAAACGTTCATACTTTATTTTCTACTCAAGAATAATAAAAAAAAAAAATAATAATAAAAGGGGGACCTCGTCTAAGAGCACTAAAAACTGCATTTGTACCGTGGAGCGCAACTGCATGGTCAGGAATAACCTTCTATTTGTAAGGTCAAGAGTCAAGACCCGAAGCGGGTTGTGGAGCCACTTCCCGAACATTAAACGACTATACATAATACTCAATGCTCATAATAAAAATTAGTTATTCAGTTGTGGAGACAATTAACGAACGTTCCACATTTCCTACAAATTACAATTGATAAAATATAACAATAAAATAGCACACTCAACCCGTTAATGGCTTCCAATAAACTGATCGTAAAACACAATAATTCCATTTCCACAAATGCAAACAACCCTTATTTAATTTATTTGTGTAAATACACCCCACAATAAATGATATTATCCCACCAGCAGCTCTATTAGATCAGCATTTATCCACACCAATATGCAAATAAACAATACAACACAATTGAATCATATTTGCGTGGTCCACCCTTCCCAAAAGCTACGAGTGCCTATCGCTGCACACTTTATTTAACTATAGCAAAGCCAAAGTAGATCAAAATGTGTTGCACGGATTTTTGTTGCTATTATACAAACCCCTCCACGCCAATTCATGCTGAAAATCATACGCCACTCCAGAGTTCACATACACCACCACTCCCCGGGTTATGCTGGCACATACGTCTTTCATTATTTATGTACAATATGTGAAATACACAACATAATATGTAACTATGCCGTATAATGTACGAGAACCTATCTTTGTAAGTAAATTCATTTATTTATTGTATCAAAATACCCAAATAATTTGCCATTCAACGAAAATGGGTTTTATTATCTCTAATTGGCGAAGTTGTTTGGGAAAATTGAGAATAACATGCAGCGGAAGGCGCATACGCTCACATTTTCAACCCCTTAACATATTGAGTTAAGGGTGAACTTCAGTGTGATTGTATTCCACATACTTAGTTACTTTTAGTTACACACAACACAATATACATATATTATAACGCAAACAGCGTTGAACATGTAAAAACCTTTCTTAAGTGGAGTGAGTATGAGCTTGGCAAAAGCGATGGTTTTAATGGATTGAGCGCGGGAGGGGGGTTGTTATAAAATAGCGTATACGATCACGACACAGCGAATGTCAGAGTTTATTAAGCAAATGTGCTCATCTATTCACTATTGTGTTCACATTTACGGGCACAATTAAGAATTATGCTGAAAATGTGATGTGTTTTAACTTTTAAGGGATGATGGGTGACTTTTTTGTTTGTTCGTAATTGTATACTTGAAATAATTTCCAACCCATCATTCAGTCTGGAGGTATGAAAAATATGGGCGACAAAGGGATGATTGTGTTGTTATAAATTAATGGAAAATGTTGCGGTGGAAACTTTTAACTATTAATGCGCGGCTTTGTTTTTATCTGCGTGCGTTATTGTTTGTTTTTTAGGAAGTTTTTACATATTTTAGGAATACTAAGATAATTGATCCACTTAAAATCCATTTTTAAGTTGAAATATATTGAAGTGGTTATTTTGATTTAAATTTCCATGTAAATTTATAGATTTCCATATATTGAATTTTCAATTTTAAAATTTGTTTTTTTCATATAAAAAATAATAAAAATAATTTTTTTTAGGTGTCGCGCATTTTTTGTGTTTTCTTGAATTTAATTTTGTTTATTTTTATTTTTTAAATAAAATAAAATAATTTTCACAGTTTTTGGCAAGCGCTCTGATGGTCGAAAAAAATTATCAAAATTGTCAAAAATATCATGCCCAATTCATCTTAATTTTGATTTTTTTTTTACAGTTGGAAATGTGATCTTAAATATACGATAATTCAAATTAGTTTTTGTTTTGCGCTGTATTTTTAAACTTGTCAGATTACGACAACTGTCGCGCGAACTGTTAAAAAAATATAAAAATTACTAAAAGTAATTATAAGGATTTTAATTTTTTAATGATATTCAAATAAATTCACTTAGGTGATCTCGATTTCTCTCAGTGTACACGCGGTTTTAGTTTTCAAAAAGATTTGTCTTAAAATATACAAAAAAATTGTATTGCAATAAAAAGTTTAATAATAAAACACAAAAAGGGCGGCTCAGCATTTTAAATTCATCGACAAAGATATCAGTTTCTCATCCCTCAAAAATACAGAAGCGCCAATTCAAATCAAAATTTGATCACACACGATTTATGTGGACCACCTTGAGAGTTCAGGTTACAATTCGGCATAATTGCGAGTTGCCAAACAACGGTACAAAGTATCCTAAAACTTCACTAATAAATATATAGTTTCAAGGACGGTTAAACTCAACAAAATATTCTCCTTTTTCTTCATCCATTTAAAAAAAACTATGTATCGATAAATTAATTGAAGTGGCAGTAAAAATGTTTTGCCATATTCGGCTATAGTTCTTCAGCACCATAGCGAGTCAACCGAACAAAATGGATTTGGGGTATAATCTTTTGAAATTGGTCTATCTCCTCCATTATAATAATCTGACCCAATGAGCGTAAACAGTTGATTTAATGCAAAGCTGAAAAGTCTAGACAATGTGCCTTCTCAGTGTTCAGTTTTCAAAAAATCACAATTCCTAAAAAGGAATTTTTAACGCAAAAATTTCTTCTGGTTATTGTTGAACGCCGTGAATAGCCACTCTTAAGACGATGGCTTCTGTGTATTCATGTGCATTGTTTGGTATTGTTGTGTTGCAAGCATATTATGAGCTACATTGATAATCTTTGTGTTGCCGTCGCGTCGTCGTTTTGGTTGCCCGTTTGTTTCACAAATATTAAACATATTTTGCGTTCATTTTCTTTATTGTGAAAATGTGCAATTGATACTGTGCGTCTGGGAGGGAGTTAAGACACGACTTAAGTTGATATTTGATAAAGTGGCGGTATTCACTTCAGAATTCATGTTTTACAACTGAATTATGGCAGCTTCTAATTTCACTTCAGTGCGCTGGATGATTGTGCTATTTACCGGCACGCAGGGAAGAAATTGTTTTTGCTGTTTCTTTATGACAATGGAGAAACCCAATTAAAAATTGAGCGTTTAGAATTCTTTGAGAAGTAGCACGATTGCAACGAGGGCTGGTAAGGGATGGGTTTTGAATTTAGATTGTTTGGCAAAATTATTAATTGGGTCAAGGAAAAAAATAATTTTTCAGTCAATTAGCGGCTTTTCTTTAAATTTAAAAATATGTTTTTAGATGAAATTGCTTAAAAATAGTTAAAAACTGTATTGTACCAATTTCTTTGTAAACAAAGAATAACTTAAAATAAAGTCTTACCCAAAATTGACTTCAAAAAATGACGCCATAAAGAGGGATTAAATTAAAATAGTTTCCAAATGGTTTCTACTTATAAATGAATGTTAAAGCTGAAATTATAAGCACGCAAATAAATTCACAGATGATATACGTTTTAACACCCACAAATCAAATCACGCAAAAAACACATTAAAAGCTACCATCAGATATTCGCCGCATTCCCGCGCCAACACGCACTCACTTCTTGTCCTCCCGTCCTGTGCAAACACAAAGCGCACTCGCCAGAAACGGTGCAGATGACACCATGCATAGCGGGGGTACATTGAAACATTTTAAAAGGATTTACAAAACGTGGGGGTTGAGAGTTGGGTGGCAAACATTTAATTAGCTTTAGCACTATAAGAAGACATAAACATTTCTCACCATTTTAATATACATCAGATATACACCATTTTGCTTATCATCATCCAGATCCTTATCCATGGCAGTGTTTGTGTATCCCCTAGTTTCTCGTAAATTAATTTAATTCATTTCTATTTCACGTATATACGAGTACGTACACTTAATGGAACTAATTTCAGTGTGTACTCGATGCGTTCATCCTTCATAGTGTGCGCTGATGGAAATGATGTTGATGCTTAATTAAATCAAAAGAAGCAATGGCGTCTTCATTAAGCTTTTAAGTGAAGGAATATTTTGTAAAGGAGATATGAGGTAATTTTAATTGAATGAGGGGTGGGGGATGAAATATAAGTCTTTGTGAAAATTGAAGAAGGGATAATTAAACGGGAATTGAGTTTTTATTACATTTTATAATCTGTATGGAGAAAGAAGTTTAAACTCTTTAGAAGGCGCCCTTATTTAATCATTATAAATTTATTAATTTAGCAATTCACAAAAACAATTACCCTAACCCTTTTTATTTTGTAAAATTGTTGCAAGGATGAAGGAAGCGCTCTTAACGACTAGAAGCATTTTTAAATATTTCAACTGAAATCAAATTTTGTAAAAAGGAGCAGCACGATTTTATTGAATTATCAGATATTTAATTGCATTTATATTTGAATCCGTTTAATTCGTAAAACCGTACAAAATTAAATGACTAAAATAATTTACAAAATAGAGCTTTTAAAAAATTATTCACATTTTTTAATCTTTTTTAATTTCCACATTAATTTAGCGATTCAAAAAAAATTACAAATAAATTAAGTGGCAAAATGTTCAAACTACAGACATGTAAATTCAATTATATTCACTTTTTTCAAATCATGGAAACCTAAATTATTTTTAAACAATTAATAATAATTTTCAGTTCAATTTGAAATTATTAAAGTTTATGCCTAATCCTTCTACAAATCCTTTTCAGCAGAGTTTATTTGCAGCTCATAAATGTTTAATGTTTTAATTTTCATCATAAATCAATACAAAATTGTCAACTACAGTCATGAAAATTCAATAAGATTCACTTTTTTTAATATCATGGAAACTTTCAATGTATAAAAAAATTAGTTTTTTTAGTTATATTAAAATCTTTAAAGTTATTACTTAATCCTTTTAAACATCCTTTTTTTTGTAGCTCATAAATGTTCTTCAATTCCTGATTTTCTAATTTTATTTACATTATTCCTTCTTTTTTAATTTTGAGTTTTTCGACTTTTGAGACAAAATTTGCGGGCAAATCTCCTCGTCCTGCCAATTACAGTAAAATTCACGAAAAAAACAAGTTCCAAAACTCCTTTAAGCTTAATATAAATAAAATAAAATAAACAAAACACATAAAATCACAGAAAGTAGCAAAAAAGTGAATTAAAGAAGATTAAAGAGCCGCAACCTAATTTGCCAGATCAAAAGCGCTCACGCAAAATGAAATTTGTTATAAAAACAAACATCAACACAATATACCGAAGAAGATGAAAAGCAAGAAAAACATTAAACAAGGACATTCAATTCGTACACTCGTGTACGAGTATCTGATTTTGGCGGAGCATATCAAAACGGAACCCCCGCGGTGCACTTCAAAATCTACACCATATAGATCAGAGGGTAAATCCTCCTCAACAGAATTTCTAACAGTAGCATACCTCAAATTTACACACTGATACCTTTTTGTCTTGTGCATTCAATACGATGAGAGGCGCACGATTTATGTGCTACCTTATTAGTACTGTTAAATGCATGTAATGAGAACCAAAGGATCCTGCCGTAATTTATGGCCAACAAGAGGGGGGTCAATTTATATATTGGTAAATGCTCTGTGTGAATCAACTCTTCTATACAATTAAACGGTCATACGTTATTGTTGTCATCACCCATCTGTATTGTGCTGCTTGTTGTATTTAGTCGCCGCCATTACAAATGATAATCATGGCAGCTTATCTTAATCATGTTTGCTTCTACAGTGTGTACTTTGATGCCTCCGGATTATATTCTACAGAATGCAAATCACCAGTGTGTGTGTGTGTGTTTCGTGTGACATCAATTTAATTACAATTATTGGTATTGATTATTCTTGCATTGTCGGCTTTGTTTTCTGGGTCGGCACTGCCGCATTTAGTTTAGGAATTCAAATCAATTTGAATAATGCCGTTTGTTGTTTTGAAAGTGATTGAATGATTGTTTAGAATTAATTATCTTTATTGTTATAAATCAATTTAATTAATTTTGTGCTTAGAATATAGATTAGTATTTTTTGTAAGTGTTTTATTAATACTTCTAAGAAAATAAAATTTAAATAATTACAATTATTTTTTATAAAAAAAATACTAAAACCCAAAGAGTGATGATGAAATTACGGCTGAATCAAATCAAGTTAGTCTTTACCCCTGAAATTCAATATTAAAATTCCGACAAAAAAAACCGCGGTTCGTGAACAAAATAAATTTTAAGGGTTCCCTGTTTGTTTTTAAGTTTTAGTGTCTGTACTTACCCTTAAATTACTTTTTCGAACTAATAATTAAATTACAGACTATCAGTAGGCAAAATTTAATTATAATATGGTAACCGCAGAAAAAAACGCGGTTCGTGTAAAAATTGCTTGTAACAAAATACTAGTATTTCTACTGGTAAAACTTTTCCTTTTTTTTTTGATTAAAATGACGAGAAATATAAAGTTAAATTGAGTAAAGACAATTAATCAAAGTGCCACCTAAATGTCCTTCCTACAATCTCTTTACTTAAGAAAATATGAAAGTCATGACTTAAATGTAAAAACATTTTTTTACAATAACATCTGAAGCAAAAAAGCAAGGGCAGAAAACCCCAAATGTTTTGTTAATTAAACATGTCCGACTAATTCTTTTAACATTATAATTTACCTTTTCATTTTAAGTAACCATTTTTTCTCACTTTCATAATGTAACGCCGAAAAGCCTCTTAATCTTAACACCCCAACACCACGTAATGACAAATTACAGAGCATCTGTTAATTACACAACCGCACTTTATCTACATTCCGTTAATTTCCGTTAAATTCAATGGAAAAAAAAAACTCCGAATTTCTGTATCTGCTCAAATTCACAGCGGGCTGAAGCATTGTCCAACAAACCTCCCACAGTTAATTAGAACAAATGCAAACTCAAATTTATATAATTAGGATGACAACGCTTTTAAAGGGCTAACAGTATATTATTGTACAATGAAAATGAAATGGGCGAAAATGTTAATGTTTTGGGAAACTCCATGAAGTGGATGAGGTGGCATAAAGACAGGGAAATTATTGTACTCAGCCGCATGTAATTAGCACGTAATCACGTCTTGACAAATTTTACGGCCAAACAAATCCCAGTGGGGCTACAAAAAAAAATCTGTTTTGTCCTCTGGTTTTTGTTTGTTTAGGCCCGCACGTTGTGCAAACACTCGGCCACAGTTGAAAGCTCAAGTCGTCAGTTATCACGTGCTATTATTTCACGCAAATCACACAAAATGTTGTGCAGTGAGTTGTTTGTGTGGGGTGGTGGGTGGTAATGACGGAGCATATGAAATATAGGGCTCCATGGTCATTTGTTGTTTGGACATTTACGAGTAGGTCCTGTTTTTGTGGAAATATTTTTTTTTGTTTTTTAGGTTATGTTTGTTATATTTTTGTTAGAATCTTAAATATCTTTAAGTCAATCTTTTTTTTTTCATTTAGAATATACAAATTTTTTTTAAAGCCTTAATTTAAGGATTAAGTTGAAATTACTGTTTTTTAAATCATAATTTTTAAATTTCTTTCCTTAAAAGCTATTGGACATTCACTTAGGTAACTTAACATTATTCATTAACGTTAATTTATACATCGCCGCCGGTTCTAACATTTAATGTACATAAACGCCCATCCCATTTGTCGTGGCCGCAATGATAGATACAAAATAGACAAGATAAGGACAACAACAAATTAAACCAAAGCACGAGCCCATTAAATATAACACCAAATTAAATTATTCTCATTTAAAATACAAACATAATATGCATAGAGTTATTTTCGTTTCGAGCTACCACAGAAATTCTCTTTGTTGTGCCATTTACCCCTCGGTGTTAGCCTCAATGGCATAAATATGCTTGGCACACAATGTTGATGTGATCATCCCCCCCGGCATTTAAGTAAGGGGGTGGATGTGAAAGATGTGTCCATCGATAAGTGATGGCTACGAGGGTTGGTGCAAAAGTTAATTAGAAAATAATAAACGGGTAAATTGGGGAAGAATAACATTAAAAGGATTTATTCTAAGTTTGGAAGAGGTTGCAATTTATCTTGCGTTTTTGGGAGGATCATGTTTTATAATCGATAGGTGGCAGCAGAGTATTTTGGTAGTTTATTTAATAGAACAATCTAAATTGATTTGTTCCCATTTTAGTTATTTTTAAAGAAAAAGTTACAAATAAGGAAATGCCTTTTTTAGCATTAAGTAAAATTTAAAAAACTAAACTTTATATTGATCCTTAAAAGTAGATTTTATGGGGATCCTTTATCTCTGTGTAGATAGACTATTCACTTACTTTTAAGTTGATAATTTAATGACTACGGAACGATTTCCGTTCAATGTGGAAATATATTAATTCAAAGTGGATCTACCTCAATAATTCGACTGGGAATGTCTGTAAATTGATATACTGAAGTTTTCACTTAAATTTATATGAAACCACATAAATATTTTCAAGTGGTTATTTTGATTTTAAATTCATTATTAATTTATTGAAGTTTTCAGTTAAAAAAATTGGCTACTTCCACATTAAAAAATGTAAAATAATTATTTTTAAAGAGTTCGCCGTTTTGTTGTTTTTATGAATTGATTTTTGTTTTTTATTTCCTTTTTTAAAGAGCAGTTTTTAATTGTGTTAATTTAATAATTAAATTTTAAAATTCCACTTTATTTTTTTTTATAATTTACCGCCCTGGGATTAATCCTGAAATCATCTCTAAATACAGAAGCGCAGTGTACACTGAATATTTTGTAACTACGTCTTAATAAATTTTGTATAAATGTTAGTAGTTATTTCGTTATTCCAAATTCGTTGATTGAATATCATTTTACATGATTCCACATTGATATTTCCACTTAAAAGTGATATGTAAATACATTGATTTATGTGGGATTAATTTCTCTCAGTGTATGAATATTTTTTTATTTGTCTCTAAAATATTTTCCTATCAATCCTTTAGTCCTTTTTTGAAAAAAATTAAATAAAAATTACATCAGTAACCAAAACTTAAACTTTTCATCACAAAACATTTTAAAACACCTTCGTAAATATGTAATTGTGTAATATTCCTGTAATGCTATACAATTCATACGCGTCAGTTAATGACAAACCACCCTTTTAAAAAATCTCCCATATACTTGCTTGTAATATGTAATCACTTAAGTGTATTTAAAAGCGTACACACAGATTCGAAAACTAAACGAGAAACACCCGACACCGTCAAAAGCTTTTTCCTCTCTCGCTTTCATTTCATTGCATGTCCTTTATGAAAATGGAAAACCATTTGGTGTATACGGTTAACGGTGGCCATTAATGGCCGACATATACGTCTGTGTGTTTTCCACTTTGTTCAGATCCTTTTGGCTTTTCTATCCCGCACACACACACGTAAACAAACATCCTCGCATTTTGGAAATACTTTCCCTTTCACTTTTGTACATTTATAGGACACACAATATTATAGGTGTACTTATATACAGCCAAGTACATTACACACAACACAAGCTCACACTCAAAACATTATATTCTGGCAATGGCAGGCGGCAGCACACAAATCACCAAGTGGGGTGCTCCAATTAAGCAAAACCTAAACGACCACTGAGATGAGTATAGGAAATAACTACCCAAAAGCGTTAGATTCCTTTTACATGTTGAACCACTTGGCATCCCTCCCTCCCACGCCCACCCTCCGCCAATAGCAAAATGCACATTGATATGTGAGTGGAATGTGGGAGTGCGATGTGAGTGCCGATGTGAGTGCGCGCCGGATGTTACACGAGAGACGCTGAAATTAAGCCCTCGATTTAATTGGAATGGTTTTGTATGCATATGCAGACTGGCTACAGTGCAGTGTGCTACACAATTGGGGTATTAAACGAGCGAATATACGAAAGCTGAATGATTCATTGTAATTTGTAATACGACGTCCTTCGTTTTGTGTCCGCATGTTTATAAAGGTACGCACATTTAAAGAGTATTTACGTGGACATGACAACGAGCTTCACCAGTTTATAAGCATTGGTATTGTCTTTCACTTTGACAACTGAATATCCTTAAAAATTAACAATTACTTCTGATGAATATTCAATTGAATATAAAGTTAACAATGATTATTGATTTTAGCAAGGTTTTTCGTTTAAAATCATTATCTTTTATATTTTTTTTTGAGTAATTATGATTTATGGACGGGTGTTTTTTTACAGTGCTCCCTCGCTTAACGCAGGACTTGAACAATGAAATTTGAGTACAATAATTATGAAACAAAAAAATAATTTCCGCACTAAATATGACTTATTAAATATAATTGAATTTTTAATAATTAATGTGAATTTAAATTTTTAAATTTAAATCATTTCATTTATCAGAAACATTTGGAAATAACACAAAAATTGCAAAAAACATTTTAAAATTCTAGATCATTTAACTATAGGTGCAATAGCTAGCTACATTTTTTTTATTTTAATTATTATTTATCAGCCGGCTGCATTTCCCAAATTTTTCTTACATAATATGTGTGGGATAACCGAGAAGAACACAACGAAACATCTTGAAGTAAATCAGACATTCCGTTCTCAAGTTATGGAATTACATTGGATTCTTATGAATTTTAATTTATTCTAATGAACACCGATAATTTACAGTTAAAAATGTTAGTTAAATTTAAAAATAAATTACAAAATTTTTGGATATTGTTTTAGCTGTAACGCATCTCCTTATTTTGCACCCAATCCCATCCACAATTAGTAGTTAGAAGTTTCAAATGAAACCGATTAATGTAATTAAATATTGTTTAACCCATCTTGCATAAAGCGAGGGAGCATTGTACTTACTTAATTGTAATTTGTAAAATTTAATTATCAAATAAACACGTTTGGTATTTTAATTTAAAGTATTTAAAAGAAGGATTACTGTAAAAAGGACTACCAACAAATAAAAATTAGAGACTGTTGCTTCACTATATATTTTAATAAAGTTTCTCTGCGATATTTATAATGTGACCTTGAAATTTTTTAATTTTGACCTTGATTTTTGTCCAAAATTGTAGAACATCATAGTAACCAAAAATTTAAAGCTTTTGAATAACATATTTTCATTATAAAAATATGGTCTTGAGTCATAAAATTTTGACCTTGAAATGATCAGCAAGTTTTCTTATCTTTTTTAATCATACAATAATGTGAAAAAAAATTCAAAAATAAATTTAAGGTTTCTGAGATATTGAAAAAATTTGTTTGAATTTTCTGATTTTGACCTTGAAATATGTTTTCCATTAATAGACACTGTTAAATTTATTTAAAAAAATCACACAAATCGGTACTGTAGTTTGTGAAATGGTCTTTGCTGAAGCAAATCCTTTTATAAATTGACAATTATTTATCCAAATGTAAATATTTTTGTAACAAGTCAAAAAAATTGGATAATTAGAAAACTTGTTGAGGAATATCTTTGGTTGAAATTGACTTCAAGAAATTGCCATCACACTCCATCCGCATAAGTCTGTACAATATGTGTGTTTGTATTAGATGCCAAAAAAAAGAAGGAAGAGAAACAAAACTTTTACAAATCTTCATCAAACAGAAAATGCTCCATTACGTTTTATGTATTCCAACAAACTTGCTCTAATCTACCCAATTTGGTATCGCAAGCAGCTCAAACGAAACAAAATCCAATTTTCCACACAAAAGGCAACACAAGAAAAAATATTATAACAGATAGCATATTACATAAATAAATCATTTTTTTCTCGTGTTCCCTTCCATGCCATGCTCGTTTCGTGTGCGCTCTTTTGATTTCGTTTTATATCTACTTAAATGTAACTATATATTTGTTTGTACATATATTTATTGTATACGCAAAAGAGAATAACAACAAACTTTACTTAAAGAAGAAATTGGAAAAACACATCCAAAGAGAAATAATATAATCCGGTATTCCCGCCATACAGCCGAAAGACTGAGTGTGGGTGGATGCCGAGTGGGTGAGTGGGTGGTATGGTATGGTTGATTTTGGTGAAAGCGCGCACATGAATTGAGTGTAATATGTACCAAAGAAAATATAGAAGAAGATCGAAATGGAATCAACAAACAAAACAAAAGAGGAGTGATTTTCTGATCCAATCATACAAACGAGCTTTTGCCACCCCGAACAAATGTGATTGTCAGCACAAGATCCCCGCATTGTTTCAAACAACCCATATAACAAAGAACTCAATAAAAGTGAACAGGAAAGGCGATACAATGCCTTGCCACATTCGCACAATAGTGCTTTTTTGTTTCTTGTTTTTTTACGGACTTTCTTTGGAATAATAATGTGCAGTGTTTCTACATATGTGGCTATAACTGCAATATTTTGTAGAACCGTGGAGAAAATATATTGAGCGATTATACAGGGTGGTTCGGTGAAAGTTTCCTTTTATTTATTTCTCCTTGTAAATTGTAATCGTATTGTATTAAAAATACAAAATGGGTCCACTGTTTTTTTAAGCCAAGTTTTTACGTATTCAATTTCGATTTCGATAAGTTGGAGATTAGATTCGAGAGTTAAATGCAAGGATTAAAATATTAATGACTTTTATAAAGTCAAATTCCTATAAAATGACTTAAGAAATGCGGTGGTTTTTAGTTTTGATTTATTTTATTCAGTTGTAGTTGTCTGTTGCCAAGCTTTTATGTACACTATTTCGATTTCGATAAATTCGAGATTGGATTTAATACATCGCTGCAAGGATCAAAATATTAAATAGTTTTTAAGTCAAATTCCACTTATAAAATTATTTTAAAAATACGGTTCTCAATATTGCCTTTGTTTTTAAATATTAAATATTGCTTCTGTAGAATTTTTTAATTTTTATTTAAGCACATTTTAAAATTCCTAATTTTAGAGAGTCCTTAATGTATTTTAGTATAATATTTTTTGTGCTATTTTCCTCAATAAATTTGATACTTAATTAAATCTGGGATCTCTCTAATAATTTACCATCATCTAAAAAACACCATGTATATTCCTTACTCCTTACAACAATATTTGAGGGATGTTCCATCTCGACAACGCAAGAGTTCGATCTCATCGCTTTGCTTAACGCAAATTTGGAAGTGAAATGAACAGTGTTACAGGCGCATGAAAGTTGGAGGGGTTGTTCTTTTTATTTGTCTTGTTTGGAGGGGGGCGAAATGGGGTTACTTGCAGAGCGGGTAGTATGCGGCTTTTGCCAAAGTTTTGCTATTTAACAAAGTTATATAAACACATTGAATAAGGGATGAAGGGCATTGGATTTCCGTCGTGCTATAGAGATGCGGAAAACTTGTCAAATTCTCTAATGCCTTCTAAATGTAACACATGTATGCATTGTTTGGTTAAAGTTGGATCAATGTTTCTTGTTCAGCCATACGTTGTTATATTGTGAGGAGTGGAGACTGTTGCTTTTGCAATTTTAACAATCAGAATGTTGTTTATCCAGAAATAAGCAAAGTTGTTGCTGGGTATACATTTTTTGCTATTTTATTGTGAGAGTGTGGAGAACCAATTAATGTCTATTTAATTGGATTAATATTTTTTTAAGGACTTAAGGAGTGATTTTTAGTATTTAAACAACTGAAAAATTTAAACCAGCAACAATTTATCTGTAAGTAACAATTTATAAAAACTATGGGCAGTTTTTTTTTTCATGAACCGCGTTTTTTTCGCTGATTTCGCGGTTTAATTTGACGGTTTAAAAATATATTTAAGCTGGTTGAGTTTATAATAATTGAAAACTAATTAAATTTATTTATTTAGCCAAAAGTAAAGAAAAAGGATTAAAATTAAAAAAAAAATAATAAAAATCATAATTAAAACACGAAATAATCTAATAATATATATAAAATCAACTACGGTAAAACTGTAAATGGAGGCACAATGAAATTTTACTCACGTATTGGTTAATATTCTGGATGAAAAATAGTCAAATTTTAAACCGCGAAATAAATCGCAGATCGTGAACAAATTGACTAATTCCAAAAATGATTGCGGGAATAAATTTGTCGGTGTTTCATTTGTTGAAAACCAAAACTTATTCAAAAATATAATTGCGCTTTTTAAAGTCCTATTTAGTTCGTTGGTTTCTCCTCTAGTTAATCACAATTTCTTTCAAAAAGCCTTTATAAAAAAAAATTAAAATTTAATCAAAATTATTAATTTTTGACAAAAGCTCATATCATATTTAAGCCAGATTTTCACAGCATAATTATTGTCATCCCCCAGCATGAAAAACATATTTTTTCGCCATAATATTATGCGTACTTCCACAACATTTTCCATCTCATTTTCCAGATTTGGCATTCATTTAAAAACAAAAAAAAAAATGGTTAAACAACAAACACATAAACCACGCTGAATATCCTTAAAATATTTAACTCCTGCGTGTCACGCACTCTTGTGTAACACAATCCACGATGTGGTGGAGGGTTGAAGTCGCAGTCACAATGGCAATATATGGCGGATGAAAATCGTAAAACACAATGAAATAAAGGTGTGAAATAACCTAGCGAGTTATAATGGTGGATGAGCATTCAGCAAAATTATTATATTTTATATGCGTGCTTATAAGAAAGAAACATCACACATCAGCCTCAGCCCCCACCCCAATGTGGGTGGTTACGAGAATGAAAACACCGCAGAGTGTCAGCCAACACATCGTGCAGCATTGTTCGAGTGCAATTTCAAAGGATTAAGCAACGACGAGTAGGTTGAGACACGAAACATATAAAAAATAGCTCAATAAAATAACAAATCCAGGAAAGAAGAACGACCGAAATCAGGGAAATAAAACCGGAAAAGATGGAGTCACAGAATTATTATATGAATGAGATCTTTTATGTGACGACTGGCTTGGGTGTGCGTTCACATAATACAAGGAAGGGGGTGTGTGTGGAAAGTGTTGTAGATTTAGCTTGACAGTACACCCGCTGAAGGTAGTTGGGGGTGGCAGGGGGAATGTGTTTGTATTACGGGGTGGGCAGCAGCAGTCAGCACATGAAATGCATGCCAATATATGTGGCAGTCGGGAGATAATTCAAAAAGGAAACGCCATAAGGATTGAGAGCAAACGAACTATTTACGCGTCAACACCCACGGGACATTCTGCACGTTTGCGTCTTCTTTATGTATAAACTTAATATGTGTGTACGTAGATGTGGTGGTTGTGGCTGTTGGTGCGAGAAAAGTGATGAACATTAGATGGAAAATATGGGGGTGAATAAAACAGAAAGGAAAGTTAATGCGTTTTTCTCGCCACTTTTTATTACACGATGACTTGAACGAAATTTATAACATTGTACGTTGCCCTTTTTGGGCATCCCATCCTTTTCCCCCCTACTTCACGATTCACAAAAAGCCTAAATGTGTGGAAATTCTCGTACTCTTCCTTTTTCCTCTGTATTATATTTATGTATGTATAATAAAATCGACAACTGAAATCGAATATAATCGACACCAATGTATTTGTCGGCGCCATTTTCTTCCTTGTTTTTTGTTTGTTTTGGAATAACCCACATCCACCCCCTTTTCAATACTCTTTCAAGCAACACAGAAATCCCAAAAAAGGGGATGGCAATGTTAAAAATAACAAAATATTCTGCCATAAAAATTGGCAACTTTCAAAGTGGTTATCTTTTATAGACATTAACACCCACCGCAGTGGCAATGCTGCGGCAACCACCAATCACTCCCCGACCACCCATTTTCTGCATCGCCTTTGTTTATTTGTCAACCGCATTCTAAATCCGGTGCAAATCGAAAATATCCTCCCAGTTTTGTTTTGGGTTGCTGCTGCTGCTTGTTTGTTCAGTTGAACCACAGCAAAACGAAAAAAAATCGTTCGACATAAACAGGATTCGATTATCCTCATTCCACTTTGGTGCTGATAATATCCTTTAAGGAGCAATCTTGCTATTAAATGAGGTGTCACTGCATTTTGTGTTTTTTATATTGTTTGTCAAACGACATTTCTGGAATTGGAATTTCGGGACACTAAATAAGATTTTAGTGTTGTGACATGCTATCCTTGAACTTATGAGGGGATGTGAAATTTGATTTGTCATTAAAATGTTAATTAACATCATGTTTTATTGATTCGTGATAATTTAGAATGTGAAAATTAATGTTGAGGCTGAGTTTTTTATTAATTTTAATACAAATCGAGGTTTATCTTAATTTATAATTTTCCAGCTTAAATATAAAAGAAAACTGCAAGAAAATACAATGAATTTTTCCTACAATAACCGGTTTTCTAATTTGAAAGCAATTTTGTAAAATTATTTCACTATTTAATTTCTTTCTCACTGAATAAAGTTGAGATTCTAACAAACAACATTGTGACTCACTGAAATCAATAAATTTATTTTTAAAATAATGGCTTAAGTCATCTTCACTTCGACTTAAGACCCCGAAATCCTTGAAAGTCGAGTACACCTGTCGTTTAAAAAACTCACCATCAAAATAAATACATTCTTCCAATGAAAAGGACCTCCACGGCTCTAAATTCACACACCAATTAATAAAATAATTTGTTTGAGCTTTTTGGAAATAACAGGACCACAGGAAAAAATAATATCATTACTCGTACATTCTAAGGAATGTTGGTTAAAATGAGTATTCGGGAGAAAAACCGCGAGGTTCTGAATTATATTAGAATTTCAGAGTTTTAATGACCAGAAAATTCGTCCTTAAAATTTCCTAGTATCGTCTGTATTTATGATTTTAAGGAACAAAGGTTGGGGTCCCGAAATACGGTAGTACAATTGTATATCCTTTATAATATTATGCAATTAAAACACTTTTGGGATGTTATTACCTTCTAACTCTCCATAAAAATAATTCCTTTAAAGATTACCGGACGGTTTGGGGCACACTTATAAGATCCCTTATATTGTTCACAGAGTGGGTAAGACTGACCACCTTGCAAAGTACATTTGATTTATTTTACAAAAAAATTTAAGTTCTTTAAAAAAAAATTAAATATAACATTAATAATGAATATAAGAAACGATATTTATCTAAGACTTTAACCATTTCATTTTTGAATCAGCTAGTTTTATATTATGACAATTTCCAGCCATCAATAAAATAACGGCACCCTGTAAAAATATTGCTGCAAAACAAAAAATATCAATTATTTCTTAAAATTCAAACAAAAAATCAGCCCCAGTTATGGAAAATCTATTTTTATTGTTAAATTGAAACATTTTAAACGATAATATTCCAGAAAAAAAAAATTAAAAGTAAAATATGAAAAATCTCCCACTCGCCTCACCAAAAGAAAACTGCACAGCCCCTCTCTAATCCATGCGTGTCTTCAGTGACCGAGTAGTCAGCTTATCCTTTTCGATGATGTAAACAGTGCCACCCCAACCAGAAATCGCATCCCTGTCGAAGGCATTCATCATAGCTTGTGCAATGCATTCAAACAACACATCCGGCTCCATGTTGGGCTTCCACAATGTCTCGCACATACCGTACAGCTGATCGGCACAAGTGCCAATGACGACAAAGTCCTCTGGTGCATTGGGGCAACCAATCAAGTCCATGTTGCAAATGAACGGTTTCATTGTTTTGGGGTCCAGCCCAGCGATGACGGGCTCAATGAAATATGGCCCAAAGCGTTTCTCATACAAGAAGCTGGACAGCATAGCGCTGAAGATTTTTGGCGTCATCACACGATTCTCGCGCACTTCGTACAAATTCTTGCGGAACATGAGGCGATCATGAACGGTGAGGATGTCCGATTGGAGTCCCACTAGGCCCAAAAACATATGTGGATTGATTTCGAACACCTTTTCAAAGTCGTGACTGACTGTCTGCGCTTGAATACCAAAACGACGATCCGTTGCAATTGCCACACAATCCTTGCCGACCATGGCGACAACGCAGCCTCCGTTGTAGGCGAGTGGGTTCATTGTTGATTTGTTTTAATTTAATTTAATTTAATACACAATTAAATAAATATTGGACAACGAAAATTGCATTAATTTGTTAAAAGTTCAAGTCACTATTTTTTAGGTTAGTTAACATTAAACAAAATCGGCTTGTCATCGAAGAAAAAGGCAAAAATCTGCTAGAATTTTTGACAGCTGTTTAGACAGTGGCAATGACATTTCAGATATATAAATTTTATAAACGTCATCAACACGTGCAGTTATTGTTGTAATTTGTATTAAAGCGGTTCATCAATTTTAACCGCAGTAAAGTTGATTGTGAATTTATAATTAAACTTAAAGCGTATTAAAATAGTTATGTTTATTAAATTATAACCGTCTTGAAAATAATTGTAAGACCCACATTCATTTAAAGACACATAATTAAAATTCATAGAAAATTAATTATTATTTAACCTCATTTTAATAGAATTTGGAACCAGCCCACAACAACCATCACAATGGTTAAACAAAAGAAGAAGAATGCTGCCAACTCCGAGAAGTTGCACGCACGCAAAAGTAATCAATTTAAAGCACCCAAAAAGCTGAATCCTTTTGAAGTACACATCAACAAGGAGAAATTCAAAGTGTTGGGACGTGAAAATAAAAATGACAAAGGACTACCCGGTGTCTCACGCTCCAAGGCCCTGCAAAAACGCCGTGAGACAATTGGCCAAGAATTTAAAGACCGCAATAAAATGAATCGATTCAAAGACAACCGCATCACTGGTTTGACGCGGGAGCAAGAAATAAATGCACGTTTTACAACGGAACGTATTAATCAATTTAAATCCAAGCGTGGCGATATGTTTAATCTGAATGACAGCGAAGTGTTGACGCACAAAGGCGCACCAATTGATAATCCAAATTACTTCAGTGAAGACTTCCATTCAGATGATGATATGAATGATGACGATGAGATTGGACGATTGGATGCTGAATTTACTGAAATGGCACATTTTGGTGGTGGTGCTCAAGAGGACGCGGGCACAGCTGCTATGAATCGCAAGGCGGCAATTGAGGATCTCATCACCGAGCATAAAAAACGAAAGCAGGAAATAGGCAAAGAGAAGGAGGCGGTGTACGCAATGACACAAAAATTGGACGCCAACTGGAAGAGTGTTTTACCGTTGATAGGTAAATTGAGCAACAACGATGATGAGGTGAAACCAAAGCCAGATGATTACGATCGTGCTTTGAGGGAGATGATTTTTGAACCACGTGGAGCGGTCACGGATCGTTTGGAAAGTGCTGAAGAGTTGGCGCGCAAAGAAAAGGAAAGGCTCGAGAAAATGGAGCGTGAGCGACTGGCTAGAATGTATGGGGAGCAGAAAAGTGATGGAAAACCCAAACATCGTTCAGCTGATGATTTGGATGAGGGATATTATTTACAAGATGGTGGGGAACCCAGCGATGATGAGCAGGATTATAAAAAGGACAATAATAATGATGAAGACGATGAAAGTGATGAAAGTAGTGAAGAGGAAGAAGCAGCAGATGATGATGCGAAAGAAGATGAAAGTGATGATGAAGATTCGGACGGAAGTAACGATTCTGAAGATAATTTAAGTGATTTAAAAGGATCTGACAGTGAAGATGATGTGGAAGAACCAGTAGCAAAAATTCCCAAGGTATCAAATGGAAAGGGATCAAAAGTGAAGCCATCAAAACAACAAATTCCATTTACCTTTGATCTGCCAGAGAAGTATGAAGAATTAATAGAATTATTGAGCCAAAACTCTCCGGAAGATAGGGCAACGATTTTGGAGCGCATGATTAAATGCAATGATCCCAAGATAGAGCCTGACAACAAACCTAAAATCGTAACCCTTGTCACCTTTTTGCTCCAATACATTAACGATATGTTTACGGAAGTCGATGATGTCGATGAACTTGCAGACAACTTCAAACTGCTGGGCAGCATGTCTCCAATGTTGTATGATCTGATCCACATGAATCCGGCACCAATTTCCAATTGCTTTCGTGAGATTATTAAAGAGAAGCACAAAGAATTCAGTAAATCCAGCAAACAATTTCCAGGACTTGAAGTACTTGCTTACTTGAAGCTTGTCTCCAATCTATTCTCAACGTCTGATTTCTCCCATCCAGTAGTAACACCATCACTCCTGTTCATCAGTCAAATGTTAACGAGATGTCGCGTCAAAACAAGACGCGATATAAGTTATGGACTCTTCTTGGTTACTCTTGTTCTGGAATACACAGCAATATCAAAGCGATTTCTTCCGGCTGCCATGAATTTCCTTAGTGGTGTCATTTTCTTGGCAATCAAAAAACATCCCATTCAACTTATACGTGTTGTGCCACCATTCATCAATGGAGCTGACAGTTCTGTACTTGTTGTGGGTGAGGATGAGTCTAAAAAATTGAAGGAGGAACGATTGTTACCCAAGGATTTTGTGCTTGAAAACTTTGACGTTTCCTTTAAAATACGTTCTCTCAATGCCACAATTAAAATAGCCACCGACATGATGAAAACATTGGGGGATAATGTGGGTGTGCCATATTTTGTTGAGCCACTCATCAAAATGTTGGAAAAATTGGACACAAGCATTTATCCGAAACATTTTCAAACCAATTGCGGGGGGTTGCAGACGTTGTTGACACGACTTGAAGCCAAAACTATGGTGTATTTGGTGCCTCCGGCACGAAAACCAAAAGCCCTGCGGTTGTTGGAACCCAAGATTGTTAAGATTTATGATGATAAACGAAAGTTGAAGCCAATGTCTAAGCAGAAGGCTGTTGTTGAGAGTTTGAAGCATCGCATTAAGCGCGAGGAGAAGGGCGCTATTCGTGAGATTCGACGTGATAATGCATTCTTGTCCAAGATGCAGCTGAAGAAACAAATGCAGAGTGATGCTGTTAGAAGGGACAAGGTTAAGCAGATTTACTCGGAAGCTTCATTGCAGCAGGGTGAACTTAATGCTATGGATCGCAAGAAGAAACATAAAAAGTAAAATAAGCAGTTGTTTTTTTTTTGTATAAATTTTAGTTCTTAATAAAATTGTGAATTAATATCAAAAACCTGTTTTTTCCAATGAGCCCTGTTTTTCCATAGGTTAAAGGTTCTTCGAAGCAATTTCAGTTGAGTCAAATTGATGGCGTAGATAAGCTGAAGATCCAATGGTTCTAAACAATTTGCAACGTCAAGGGTTTTGCCTTCATTTTTGAAGTTCTCTAAAGTGGAAGGCTTGGACTTCAGCAACTTGCATGCCATTTTTATTGCTTTCATCCAGTGGGAATGCTTTTGTAACAGCTTAAATGTTCGGAACTTGAGGTTTTCTTCATGGAGCATTTTAGCTAGGTCAAATTTGATACGTTCTAAAGATTTTTGGGCAGCACAAAGTTGCCACCATTTAAATGGAAGAAGAAGTGTTTTTTTGTGGGCCTCCAAAATTTTGCGTACATTGGGATTATCAGTTTTTCTTAGCATTTTCTAGTAATTTCCAAAAAAAAATAAGCTAAATCCCAATTTAATTTTTTTTTGTTTAACTGCTAGGTTCCTTGCAATTTAGTAAAGTCAAATAAGTTCTATCAAAAATATTTTTTTTAAAACAATTAGTTTGTGATAAAATTTTAATTATTTATTTATTAATGGCTAGGCCTAATTATAATTATTCATATTTCAAAGATAATCTAGATATTCCATGTTTTAAATTAATTTTGATTTGTACAAAAAAACGAAAAGGGAAGATAATAACAAAGAATTGCTGATAAACTTTAACTGAGAAAGTGAAATGCTTAGCTCTTTGAACTTTGGACTATAACGAAACAGAAACAAATCGACAGCAGCGTACCACCCTAACCATGTTTATTGAAATACTCCTTCGATTTCTTAACATCCGGCTTAATTGTGTCTGAATTCGAGTCCGGATTCCAATTGGCTGGGCATACCTCACCATGCTTCTCCACAAATTGAAACGCTTTAATCAAACGCAGCGTCTCATCCACAGAGCGTCCTACCGGCAAGTCATTAATGGTGATTTGTCGAACAATACCATTTGGATCAATGATGAACAAGCCACGCAATGCAATTCCAGCATCCTCCAACAAAACTCCATAATCGGATGCGATTTTTTTGGTGAGATCAGCCAACAGTGGATAATTCAACTGTCCAACGCCACCATCTTTGCGCGACATATTGGTCCATGCCAAATGGCTGAAGTGGGAATCCACGGAGACGCCAACCACTTCAGTGTTCAATTTTTTGAACTCTTCAATGCGATCGCTGAATGCAATAATCTCGGTGGGGCACACAAATGTGCTGGTAGAAGAAAAATGGGATAAGGTTTTTTATTTCATAAGTATTCGAGAATGATTTTTTTTTGTTTGGGAACATCTAATGAAAGGGTTTCCTTCAACTTACAAATCAAGTGGATAAAAGTACAGCACCAAATATTTGCCCTTGTAATCGGACAACTTAATCTCCTTGAAGTCACCACAAATGACAGCTTGTCCCTTGAAATCGGGGGCCGGTTTTTGCACTTTTGCAGCCAAAAGGCGCGATGAAGCGTGCAGGAAACGATTGTTTTGGGTGCGGATTTCACTGGCCATCAGTGGGATCTGGAAGATAATGTTATGTAAATAATACATTTTGGATTGCATCATTCTTTTCTGTAATTACTACTAATTTGCACTTACATTTTTGGCAATAGCACGAACTAAGAACGACATTTTAAATGTTGTTTTGAATTAAATTAAAGTTTAATTTAAGACGCAAAAACGCAGCTTAAAAATTGTAGGTGGTTTAATTCAATATTTTAATTTTTTTAAATTATTTTCGGATTCCTTTTTTGAGACTGCGTTGGGATCTTAAAAAATGTAGAAATTAACTTCGCCGTGGTTGTACAAATTTTGATTAAAATTGAACTTTTTTTTTCATGCAATTTGACATTCTGCACCGGATTTAAAATTGAATTTTTTTATTTATTTAATACATATATATCTACATGTCATATTTAAATTGTAAAATTAAAAGTTGTATACTTTTAAAAATGTTTTTATTTAACATTAAAAAATTGCTTTATAAAATTTTGTTTTTTTAAGTTACTAAAGTAAATTTTAAAATTAATATTAATCTTAAAAATCATGTAAATTTACACGAAATGGAGGAAAAAAAGTTATAACGATTGTATCGTTATCGAATGAACATTTTATATGTGACAATCGTAATATGAAAATCGATCCATATCTATATATAAAATATAAAAAACCGGTTCAAGATATATATAATTAATAATTATCTCTTATAATTTTCATCTTTCCGCACCGCTCAACCCCTTGTCAGTTTTCCTTTTGCATAGACCGTGTAGACGGCATAAGAAATCACAAATTACACGCATCAAAAAAAAAGCCGAGAGTGAAACGTCAGTCCCTTATTCCGTAGTTTTGATTAAAAAATAAATGATTAAACCTTTTAAGTGCGTTTAAAATGAGTGCAAAACATAAAGATAAGGATAAGGATAAAGAGAAGGACCGGGGACGCAGTAAATCTCGATCTAGGGAACGGGATCGTGAAAAAAGGAAAAGGTGCGAAAGGTCGCCGGTGGCCATCTTGAATTTTTTCTTGCTGTAATTTATTATAGTATTTTTAATTTTCTTTTATGAAAAATGCATACGTGTTTATATTTGTTTTGATTTTTATCTGGTCGATTTGTGTTGACACAATTCATTATAATATGTAATTAAATTATGTTCAATTTTTTTAATATTCAATTTAATATAAAAACAGGCACAGTAGTAGGGATCGACGGAGTCGCAGTAGGGACAAGGAACGGGATCGTGATCGTGACCGCGATCGTAGTGACAGAGACAAGAAGAGTCGCAGCCGTGAACGAGGAGGTGGTGAGCGTAGTGACCGAGATCGGGATAGTAGGCGACGTCGTTCACGCAGTCGAGAACGTCGCCCACGTGACCATGACCGTGATCGACGCCGTGATAAGGATCGAGAAAAGGAGAAGGAGCGTGAACGTGAACGAGAGCAGCGTGAGCAACGGGACCGTGATCGTGAACGGGAACGGGAAAAGGAACGCGAGCGTGAACGCCAACGGGAATGGGAGCAAAAGGAACGCGAATTGGAGCGCATACGTGAACGTGAAAGGCAGCTGGAGAAATCGTTGAATCCGGAAAAGGAGCCAAACTTTTTTACTGGAAATAACAAAATTGATATCGCCGCTGCTATCATGGAAGCTGTCGCCAATTCGAATGCGTCTAAAAATTTTGCAGCCCTGTTTCATTGCACTAACAGCAATGACTCTTGTAGCAATGCGGCGAGTGAGAAGTCTGATAATGGTAAGTGTTTACAATTTCATGAAATATATTTTCTAAAGAAATTAAACTTAATTTTAAAATGTCGACAACAGATGATGACCGCAAAAAGAAGAAGAAATCCCGATGGGGTGGCAGTGAAAATGACAAGACGTTTATCCCGGGCATGCCCACAATCCTACCCTCAACGTTGGACGCTCATCAGCAGGAGGCATACTTAGGTAAATTTAAACATCCGTGGTGCATTGTGTTGTTGTTGTTTTTACGTTTACATTTTGATGAAAAAAACTTAAATCAAATCAACGCAATGCTAGAAATTTAAGAAACATATTCCAGAAGACGTGCTTTCCTACATTCCTCCCATTTCTCTCTTGAACAAACAATTATTATAATCTCGAATAATATTAAATAATGATGACATAATTACAGATTAATGGAATTTAATATAATAATTTTTTAATAGCGCAATCACACACATTAAATAATGAAAAATCAATTTCTTAGGTTCTTCGGTTTTAATCATTTTTAATTTTTTTTTGTCTAATCATGTTTTCCTTTTTCTATTTTTATTTTTATTTTTAGTTCATTTTATTCAATGGCAAATGACAAACAAACCAAATGGCAACAAATTATAATTATAATGACAATTTCAGGATCGTTTCGCGAGTTATTTCATTAATGGTTTCAAATTTAATTGCTGTTTTTCTAGAACAAACACAATGAGAGATAGAAAGCGGATTATTTAATTAAATACTATTTGTTATTGATGTTGTTTTGCAAATAATATTAATCAATTATTAATCATAATGTAAATCTCACACAGAAATGCCACAAAATTTTGCTATACCAAAAAATCATAATGCAATATTGGTTCCAGCAAATGAAAACCTATAAACGAATTAAATCGCGCTTGAGTACTTTAAGTGCTTGTAGAGAGTTGCCGCGTAAGTATCATTGTGACTTATTATAAATAATAATAATAATAAATAATAATTGAAAGTGGTTGCGACAGCGATGGCGCATTTCATGTCTACAAAAAAAATCCGCGGTTCACGCAAAAAAAAGAAAAGAAAACGCGTGAGAGTGAACGCCTGTGAAGGAAGAGAGATGTTGAAACGTGCGTCCTTTGTTTTTTCTTTAAATTTATTGGGATCAATTACATCTAATTGTGTTTTTTTCTAGAGATTAAAAATAATTAATAATTCACAATTTTCCCCCTATAATAATTCAAGCGTTTTTTCTCAATTACATATAACAAAATATATTTTGTTGTTTTTTTTTTTAATGCATTCACACACACACAGCTTTATTGTGGGCTGAAGTTAACCGAATCGTACTAATATCGGGGCTTCGACCTCGATTTAACCCAATTTTTTTGTTACAGTTCAGCTACAAATTGAAGAGATCAGCAGAAAATTGAGGACTGGTGACCTTGGAATTGCGCAAAATCCGGAAGAAAGGTTTGAGTGTGATCTAATAATACAAATATGACAAAAAAGCAAATAGATGAGATGAATGACGATGTGTTGTGGAAGGATCGTCCTGCTGGCAAGACAATTACCTTTGCTGACTGATAACGAGTGGAGGAAACAATAAGCAAAGTCAAATTTTAAGATTAAAATTGTTGGTCAAATACTGATAAAGGGTTTTCCCAATAATTTAGTCTTTTAAGCATTTAATTAAATTAATGAGAAGATGGTTTGCATTTTAACCCATTTTAAGAATTGAAATTAAAATGGCGATTTGAATCCAGATTTTTATAAAATGAAATTAAAATGCAATATAACTTAGTTTTTATTTTATTAAATGTCTTAAAATGATAATGGCTGAAACAATACAGACAAAATGCCATCAAAAACAAAGCCACAATCTTAAGAAACAATCCACACCAATGGATCCACACTCCAAGTCAACTCACCAAAGATGCAAATCACCACGAAACAGAACATAGCCGTATCTAATGATTTTTTTTTGATAGAATTTTATGAAGTGTGCTCAATACTCAAATTAATCCCAACTGAAACACCAATTCCATTTTTAATTTATGAGAGATTTAAGATTTCCAATCCCACAAATTTATGCAGTCCAAAATGCCCTCTTTTCAATCCCGAATTCCCTCCCCCAATCCAGTCACGTCTTCATTAAAAAAAGCACATTTCTCTCGTGGTTCAGACGACGAAGTTTCAAAAACAAAAGACTCCTCGCCAAAAGAATCCACGAGATAAAGAGTGTGTCCGCATTAAAGCACAATTACTTCAACCCTCGCGTTTTCTGTTTTAATTTACAGTAGATCCCCATCACCGGAGCCAATTTACAGTTCAGATGGTAAGCGGTTGAATACACGCGAGTTCCGCACGAGGAAACGACTCGAGGAACAGCGACACCAGCTTGTGTTGCGGATGCAGTGCATGAATCCAGAATTTAAACCACCAGCTGATTACAAGTAGGGTTTTTTTTTAAACTCATTTAAAATACTGTTAATATATTTGTTTAAACTTTTTAGGCCTCCTGTAATTCGTGTCAGTGACAAGGTGCTGATACCACAAGAACAGCATCCAGACATTAACTTTGTAGGCTTGCTGATTGGACCGCGTGGCAACACATTGAAGGCAATGGAAAAAGAAACAGGCGCCAAGATTATCATTCGTGGTAAGGGCTCCGTCAAGGAAGGAAAAGTTGGCCGCAAAGACGGTCAACCGTTGCCCGGGGAAGATGAACCCCTACACGCCTTCATCACTGCAAGCAATCCGGAATGCGTAAAAAAGGCTGTGGATAAAATCAAAGAAGTCATACGCCAGGGAATTGAAGTGCCTGAAGGTCACAATGATTTGCGACGAATGCAATTACGTGAATTGGCACAATTGAATGGAACATTACGCGAGACTGATGGTCCACGTTGTTCCAATTGCGGCTCCTCCGAACACAAGAGTTGGTTATGTCCAGACAAGCCCAATATCACCAACAACATTGTTTGCTCATCGTGTGGTGTTGCCGGTCACATAGCTAAGGATTGTCGCAGCAAACGTCCTGGTCAAGGTGGACCACCGTGTCCCAATTCACAAACCAAAATCGATGAAGAATACATGAGTTTAATGGCAGAGTTGGGTGAAGGGCCGCCACCCTCGGCTAAAAAAGAAGTCGACCCATTGGTGCAGGCTCAATTGAATCGTGGCTATTCACTTTTCGATCAGCGTCCCTCGGCACCGCGTGCAATTCAACAAGCGCCTCCACAACAAATGCCACCATGGGGTGTTCAGACACAACAAGTGCCACCACCACCGCCACAGGGGTTACAAGGACCGCCACCACCAATGGGTATGCCACCGGGCATGTCAATGGGTGCACCACCCCCACCCGGAGCACCGGCACCACCACCACCTCCAATGGGTATGTCGCATTGGATGCCAAATGGACAACCGCCTCCACCTGGCAGTTGTTTGGGTGCTGATTCAGGACCCCCGCCACCACCTGGTACGGGTCCATTAGCTCCGCCTGGTACAGGCCCACCCATGATGCCGCCACCACCCGGCACTGGTCATATGTCACATCCATGGGGTGCCCCGCCGGGTCCACCCGGCATGATGCCACCGTTTGCATGGGGACAAAGTGGTCCGGGTAGTTATGCGCCACCACCACCACCTGGGGTGGCGCCACCACCTCCTCCGGGTGGTCCGCCGCCACCATCATTGAATAATGTGTCGGGAATGCCTGGTATTCTAGCTCCTCCTCCGCCGCCACCACCAAATTAGTGACAATTGGTGAAGGGGTGTTGTGACTGATGTGGATGTGTGTAGTTGAATTTCAGTGTTTCATAGGTTTTTTAAATTTTGTTTCCATCCTTCTCCAATAATGATTAAAAGCGCAGTTATTGCCTTGAGATTTACATTTAACTAAATACTTCTTTGCTGCGGTAGTCGCAATTGTCAAATTATATATAAACAATTTAAATTCTAGCATATTATTCTAAACTGTACGTTACATAATATACCCCAATATAGTAATTAAGAAAGTTTTTCACAATTTTAACACATATTCTAAATTATACAAGGAATCAATTATATTGTATGCTCATGTAATTTACACGTTTATGTAAATATTATTTTACATATTTATTAAATTTGCAATAGCTCCTTCTTAACACATTCATTTTTGTTCTTGTTAATTATTATACATTCTTTATTATTGACCTTGAATTTTCATAAATTTATGATATTCTTTTACATTTCAGGATATTACTCAAAAGGGTGCTGGAGAACTCTTAAAGAGACAGCGAAACTTGTACTTTCAATGATATAATTTTGACACCCTTAATATGTATGCCCCTTTTCTTTATTGGTCCTAAATTAAATTTTAACTCCTAAATAAAGGTTTAAAATTCCAAGAAAAAAACCTGTAATTAAAAAATAATAATTTTTTTTCAAATGGCTGTGAGGGAGGTTTATCCAATCTGACCCTCCCCCAAATCATGTTAGCCTTCCCAATTAAACAGGTGCTCGACCAGGTTTGGTTAAAATAAGAAGCCGTGCCCTTTTTAGAAAAGGGGCGTGGCTACTTTTCAAATAATTGCGAATTTGAAAATTTTATTTAGAATGAAATGCACATTTGTTTTTTTAATGAAATGATCCTTTTATGAATAATTTTTGTAACATTAAAAAGAGGCGTGGTTACATGCTGCAAAAACAAAACAAATTACTAGTCACACCCCTTTAGTATTTTACACAAATGGGCGAGTATTCATTTTGACCACTCCCCCATTAAATTAATGCAATAGCCTGAAAATTAAAGAATTGAATTTAAATTATAATTTGCAACCCTGAAACTGAAAATTTTCTCGATCTATATTTGCATGATTCATATCCTTTTGTATTCAACCATTTTGTCCATCTAAAATTAAATTCCCTTTTTTTAGTTTCCTTTTCTAATTAAAATATTTTGACAATCCAATTCCTTGTGCATCTGTAAAGTGAATAATTTGAAAAGCAAAAGTCCTTTAAACTGGTGGTGCTTCCTTCTTCTATTAGAAAAATTTACTGCAGTTCTTAAGTTTAACATCTGAAAAAGCAAACAATATAAAAAAAAAGTGGATAAATATTTTTCAAAATACAATTTATTAAGGAAAAAGAGTCGAAATATTCACACAAAAGTAAATTGATTGAAAACTTAACTGAACAATCGGAATACTTTCTCCCAAAACACATTTATTTGAGTTAAGGTTTTAAAGACTTAATTTAAACATGAGTCCCGATTGTTGCAATTTTGCAAAATGTCTACATTTAAATAAAATTTGCGTGAACTTAAAATGAGATTCAACAAAAGGTAAATAAGTAGTAGGTAGTTAAAATATTAATTTAAAATTTAAATAAAAAGAACAAAAATCTTAACAGAAATTACAAGAATTATCAACTAGACGAATCCTAAAATATAATCATTTTAAATGAATTTAAGTGAATTTATTTTACATTGATTGAAGAGTATTGCAACGTGTTTTTATTCATCGTTTGTAATTCGTGAATTTACTTTTTTAGCAACCCCTTTATTTGCTACCGTATTTTTTATTTCTTTTTGTTTTTGTATGTGGATGAACATTTACAGAAGTATTTGTTGAGATTGTTTTTTTTAGATTTAAAATGGCATTTATATATTATACTGAACTATAAGTACAAATTGTAACAAAATTATTCATTATGCAATGAATAAAATAATATGATAATGTGTGGAAAAGAGGAGAAGAAAGAGATTCGCAAAAAAATAAAATATTTTAAATTTAAGTGGATGGAGTCTTAATTAAGTAACTTATTTATCAATTTTATATGTTATTTTTTTGTTCGACATTTTAATTCAAGCAGTTTGGTTTTTCCTCTTTAATTAAATCATTTTGTAGAGCCCACACTTTCGTAATATTCCTTTAAAAAGAACAGAACTTAACAAAATTGTCGCCAATTTTTTTTAAAACTCCAAAACTGCTTTAATCAGTCAGTCCTTTAATTTGAGATGTCGTCATAACAATAAAAAAATATATTCTAAATCAAACGTTTAAAAATTATTAATAAAAAGAAAACAAATGGCACGCTAATATTAAATTTAATTTAGAAATATGTATTTTTATCATTTCAAAAAAAAAAAGGGAAAATGAAAAATATTAAATTTGTGAGGAGAACGATAAAATGAACAAAATGTGAGTGGAAATAATGTGTGGTGTTAAAGTGTACTTTTACTATTTAATGTATGTATATAAAAAAATGTACTTTAATTTGTTTCTCACAGAATCAACTATTTTGGCACTAATTTTTGTTTTCAATTCTGAACTGAAATAATTTAAATTGAGTTAAAAGTTTTATTTAAGGGTAATCCCTGCTACGTAGAAAGAGTTCTTGTTTAAATAAAATTATTATTGAATTGCACTTAAGCTTATTTTAAATTAATTAAATTATTATTTGTTTAATAATTTGTTGTTTTTTTTTTGTTTTGTTAAAAATGCAATCTGGACAATCATTTACTTTTTTCAATAAAATTTTATTGCTCAAATACAGTTAAACAATATTTGTTTTAATTATTTCCATTTGTAATTTTAATTTCTTTTTCACTACAAAACAATTTTAATTTTATTTTTTGTAAAAGTTTAGTTATTTAGCTGATTTTTATAAATATTATTTTGCTTTTAGTTTAATTGTAAAACAAAATTTGTAAGGGATTTTAAGTAAATTACATATAATTCAATATTAAAAACATGCTTTAATGATAATTTGTTCAACAATGAATATTTTAATTATTATTCAATACAAAATAATTATTTGTTTTTATTGAAAAATGTTTATCTTAAACTAGATATGGTCGCAGATTTATAACTGCTCTCTTAAGGCACGTTATCTACGATAAATTTCTTAAAAATAAATTATATATTTTGTTTAAAGACACATTTCATTATAATAAAATTAATTTAAATTTTAATGAGAAATATATTTTTTTCATGAAACAGTTAAACATGTTTTTAAAAGGTATTACATTAATTTTAATATAATATATATATATATGTAATTTGTATTATTTTATTAATATATTTGTAATTTTATATAAATTATTGCAATTTTATTTAAAAAAAAGAAAACACTTTTTTTTTTACTTATTTACTAAATATTGCAGAAAAGGAAGCAATTTTAATTGTTATAAAAATGTGAATACAAAAACATTTGATACGCTTTAACAAAATTAAAATAGAAAACAGATAGAAAGTGATACCTGATAACAATCTAATATTTAAATAAAATTTGTGTTAAAAAGTCATTGTAAAAAAATCACTTTCGAGATAAAAATATAAAATTTAAACACAATTCATTGATGAAAATGTTGTAACAAAACGTTTCATAACGTTTTTCATTAAGGCACTGAACTTATTATTGTTGAGATTTGATGACTGTCGTCCTTTCCCGTGTGTAAATTGAGATTCCACCAACACTTTTCCTACTCAATTTTTTCATCCTTTCACCATCAATGATTTTGTTGCACAAATGACTTCAATTTCCAAGACTTTCCAGCTGGAAAATGACTTATCGATGCACTTGTTTGTTGTTGAGGGTGTGGTTTTTTTTTTTTAGTGAAATTTGGTGTGATTGAATTGGTTTAATTTGCAAACAGCATGTGAACACAATACATATTTTAAATTATTGTTTGTTTGGTTAAGTTCATTGAGTTGAAGTTGAGTGAGGTTAGCACGCCACATAGCATTTTGTAAATTGATTCTGAGTCTTTCTACCATGGCACCACGTTGTGTTAGCATGTTTTTATTTTTGAATTGGTTTCAAAAATAGAAGAAAATACAAAAAAATAAATATGTTAGTGAATATAATATAAATATTTTGAATAATGTAATAAATATATAAATTAAAATATTAATAAAAATTAAATAAATTAAAAAAACATTAAATAAAAATGTATTTAATTTTTTTTTTTGGCGAATTTTGTGACTACGGATTGATTTTATTTATTTTATGGCAGATCAATTTAATTTAAAAAAAATGTAATTACAAAAAAAAGAAAGTAAAATTGTTTTAAAGTCTAATTAGTTTACACAAAAAATTATTTTCTTAATAGTTGTATGAAAGCTATTAAGAAAACATAAGTTTAAAAAAAAATATTTAAAAATTTTAAATTTTAATAATTATTTAATAAAATAAAGAAAAATGATTATTCAATTAATTATTTTATAAAAAACAGACTTAACATTTACATATTTGAAAAAAAAAACAAAATAAAAAAAATCTGGGAAGGGGTGGTAAAGCGGGACAATCCGAGTCACAACAAAAAGACGAAGTATGTGGTAGAATGAGATTTAAGACAATTATATATTAATAAAACCCTTCGATTAATTTGATTGAATAAAAAGAATTAGGCAAAGCTTGTTGGTGTAATATAAATAAAATATTATTAAAAAAATTTCCGTAAATGACCAAATCTAAAAAGTTTAATTATTCGAGTTAAACAAGTAAATAAAGTGCACATCAATTTCGTTAATTTTTACTTGGACATTGTTTCGCTATAGAACAGGCAGTAAACATAATTTTTGATAATTAAATTTTTTTAGAATTATTTACGAATGTTGAGATTAAAATTTATGGAATTATTTGGAGGACAATGCAGTTTTTTTTTTTTTGGGGTCTAATTAAATGTTGATTTCTCTAAATAAAATATTTAGAAAGAAAAGTGGGTGTGGATCGGGATGTAGAGGTGACTACATGCAATTTTATTTTTTGTATGTTGAATTAAAATAAGATAATTAAAGAGAAATTAATTGCATTGTGGAACATTTAATTGAGTCACAGGTGCAATAATTGTGTGCTTATATGGAGAAAGGGGGCTTCTCGTGGATTAAACGAATAATGTCCCCCATTTAGAGTTAGGAATGCATTTGGTTTTTAATAAATATATATTAGGCGATTAATATTTACGTTTTGCGATAAATTGAATTCGGTTTTCGACAACAAACATCAACTTTTATATCTTTGCTCAGATCCTTTTTATATACAACAAAACAATTCAAATTAGAGTTTTATTAAAATTAATTTTGTAAAAAAATGTATTAATACTTTTGAGGTGGTAGGAGAAATTTAACTTTCCCATCCTCAAAACGGTAATCATTGAACGAAGCACAACTAGTAGTATTATAAATACAAATAACACGAAAATATATTACAAAAATTAAAACCACTGCAAGTGGCTACTGTTTCAATTAAAATTAATTAAAATAAATAAACAAAACATTTGTAATTAATAGCACTTGCAGTGGCCTTTACATTAAATAATTTGACAATAATAATAATAATTAAAAAATGTGTAACAAAATCATTATCATCATTAATTAGTTGATTAAAAAATAAATTGATTAATCAAATTTTAAAAACAAAATTACAAACAATTGTGTATCAAAAAAATTGGTTTAAAGTTTAAAATTACGTTTTTAATTTAATTTAAAAAATTATGTTTTAATTCAATTTTAAAAATTATGTTTTCAAATATAGAATTAAAAACAAAACAATAACAATTGAATTAACTTTAAATAACAAAAAAAAATCGGTTAATGTTCCATTTTAATTAAATTAAAAATACACAAATTAAATTGTTATTATTATTTTTGCCAAATTTATTCCGATCCGAATACTTTGAACATTTCTAAAAGTTAACTTGGCCTTTGGTTAGTCAATTTCTAATTAATTTAATATAATTTAAAAAACACCATAAAGATGTCCTTTATTGAACTTCAAACATTTAATTAATTTTATTATTTATTAAAAAAAAAACTATTATATTGTGTTGTCGAACAATTTATACATAAAAAAGTGGCACATTTTTTTAAAAAGGTATTTTATATTTTTAAAGGAGGAGATTCCTTGAATACCTTTTTGTTCTTTAATTTTTTATCGCAAAATGTAATAATTATTTAGGTTTTTATTGTACAATAATTATGGTTTGTTTAAATAATATTAAGTTAATTAATAAAGAAGTAAATTAATACTGCTCTTGAGTGTGATTGTGTGTATGTGTGCTTTCATTGGACAAAAGATATCCTGCGTGAAACTATTTCTTATAATGGGAAGGAAAAAAAATTTAAAACGGTGCCACAAAGAACCATAAAGACGGTTTTTTAATTTTTTTTTTTTTTTAGAACAAAATTCGAAATTAAATTAAATTGTGGCTCACCGCAAATTGATTCACATTTGAACGTTTTTTTAATTAAAGGATAATAAATTGAATGTGTTTTTGTGTGTGATGCAAAAGTTAAATAAATTTGAATTAAATACTTTTGTTTAAGTATTAGGAAGAAGGTAACAAAAAGTTAATTAATTCGTAAATATTGTAAATAAAGCAGAAAGGACAATGAAGCGCAAGTAGAATGATTATTTACTCCACCCACGTAATTAAGGCTACTGACTAATAAGTACATTTGGTGCAAGCTGCTTCAATATGGCGTTCGTTTCATCAGTATTGATTCCTTCCTCTCATCCTCATCAGGACGCAGAATTAAGCGCTGTTCTCTCTCTATAAGTACCTACTCCTAATTGCTTATAATTTCCTTGTAATAATTGGACGTATTTAAAAGAGTACGCTAGTAGTTACATCAAATGTGAATCAATTGGTTATAAGAATTAATCATATTAATTATAGTTACAGAGATGCAGTTTTAATGTGTAATGGATATTGCCCTATTTAGTTACTCTAGAGGTTATTACAATTATTATTATTAAGTTGTTTTATTAATTCCCGTATCACTTGAGTTGTACAATATTATGTTTTGTCGCAACAGGACAGGTGCCATGAAGTGTTATTATTTTTTAATTGTTTTATTCTATTGATTTATTAATTATTTTGTTAATAATTTTCAGTGAAAGTTACGTTGTAAACATTTTAATTAAATTATTGGTTTAAAAAGTGTGTGTTTTAAGGCATTTTGTTTAAGTTTTTATTGAATAAAATTAAAGTTTTTAATTATTTTGCATGCTTTTTAAAGTAACAACTGCTTGAAATTTTAAAATTCTTAAACAAAATGTCTTTAAACATAATTATTATTATTAATAATTGCGTTGAAAATGTATTTTTTACGTGAAAATTGATTACTTTGTTTAAAAGTTAATAATTATATTATTTGTACTGTTTTAAGTTTTAACTATAGAATTAATGTACTAAATTAAATTATTTTTGACAATAATTACTGTAGGTATTAATGCAAATGAATATAAAATATTGAGTTTAGTAGAAAAAATACTAAATTTAAATAAGTATTTAAAAAAGTAATAAAAAAAAATTGGATTGATTTTTAAAAAAATAATTTACTTTTATTTTATATTTTTTATTTTTCAGAAACTTTTTACAACAATTATTTATTGAATAGAATATCTCAAATTTCAAAAAAAAAGTTTTTGATTTAACAACATCATGTTGCACCCTAAGCTTTGATTTATTTACTTGTTTTCCTAATTTTTAATATGAATCAATAAAAAAAATTAACTAATTTGATAAATCTTATATCATTATTTATATACACAATTGAATAATAATAATAATAGTAATAATTAAAATAGGATATCAACTATTTAGTGGTATTCAAATTTTCATTTTATATAATATGTACGTCTAATTTTCTTTCTTTTCTTTTCTTCGTCACAAAGGCACAAGTCAACGATTTTTCATTTCATTAAATACAAAATAATTCTAAATTTAAATGCTTACACAACTAAAAACTGGAAAGAAAATCGTCTTAAAGCTAGAAACTTCTTGATTTGTTTATCTTAAATGTATAAATAAAATGGCGTTTCTCTGACCAGCGCGCGTTATGTGCAAACCCTTTCGAACATTGAATTCAATCAAATTATGGTTGTGACAGACTAGCTGTACGTGAAGGTAAATCAGCGTACGAATTAAATAAAATTCAATTTCATTTAATTGAAATATAAAAAAAACACAAGAAAACGGTAACAGAGTGGTGGCAGGGTTTGCACAAACAACGACTGCAGATGAATTGAGAAAATTTTGCAATCTTTATAACTTGTACGTTACAATAAAGAATGCACAAGAACGAAAATAAAAGGACCTTCAAGGAGGGGTAAGATGATAAATAATTCATTCAAATAAAAAAAAAAAACAGCTAAATGAAATTAGACTGAATAATTTTTAATTTGCATTATTTATCATCACAAAACAACAACAAAAGAGATAAAAACACTTTCAGAAAATACTCAAGAGCATTTGTGTGTTTGGATAGGTTGCTTTTGGCGGAAAATATAAAGCTCAGCAATGAATGACGTAATCACGAAATCACAAAACAAAGCCGGCAATTTTCCATCCAAAAATCAAATTGTGATAATGAACAAAAAAAAAAAAAAATTATATATATTCATAAAATGAACTAAAAACAATAAATGTAAAAATTAAATCTTAATTAAAATTGAAACTAACCTTAAATTTGGGGTAGGCGAGCATTTTGAATCACAAAATTCGCGCGGGATTTCAGAGAGGACCAAACCATTAACGACAACTCGGTAGAGGGCGATGCACAGTGCGTTGCTCTTTTTTTTATTATGATTATTAATTTTTTTTTGTGATTATGAACTCAGTTTTTTGCGTAATCATTTTGTTTGCAGTTGAATAATGATTTTGTGTGGGTGTGTGTTGTCTTGGCATTACATTTAATTCCAATTGAATTTGATTCCTTTTCTTAATTATGTAAATGATTGAGATTATTTATATAAATTGAATAACAGTTATCCTTCTTCTTAATGCCCATACTTTTCTTGCGGTGCATATTTTTCAACTGCTGCCATATTTTTGTGTTCGTTTTGATTTCAGTATTATGTTGTTGAGATATTTTGTTCATTATGTGATTGGTTAAGACACCACACACACACGCAGAATTGTGCTTTTTTGAGATAAGAAGAAGCATATGCACTTTTTTTTTGATTTTGATTCATTTATGTCAGCGCCCTCTGATATGGATGGTCTCTGGTCGTTAAACGCCTTTGTTGCTTAATAGCGCCTACTAACAGATAATAACATAACTTATTTAATTATGCAATTTTTCATTGGATAAACTTTTTTTTTTTTAATTGAAATGCTTGAAATAAAAATTAAGAAAAAAATAATAAATATTTAAAATTAAAAACAAACTTATGTAATATAGCATAAATTGTGAGACTAAAGTATTTTTAAAAATTTCTACAAATAAAAATGTAATTTTGTGTCACAATAATGCATCTAAAACCAACAAAATATTTTCAAAATTTCAACATTTCTAGTACGTTTCGACTTCATTTAAGTTTCCTTTTTTACAAACTTAATTTTATAACAATAATTAACGTATAACGTTTAAATATTTTTATTTATATATCGACTTCTTTTAAATATTATCCTTTGCAAAGCAATAATAGTCCTATTAATAATTATATTTATATACCATATATATATATAGAGAGAGAGAAAAAATAAACAATTAAGTAGAGTGAAAACTATAAATTTAAAAAACAAAAATTAATTAAAACCAAAAAATAAAAAATAAAATTAAAAAAGATAAAGTTCATTGAATTTGTGAGTTTAGTTAGCTCATTTTAGTATTCCTATTACTTTTTGGTTACCACAGCATACAAAACAAAACGCGTCGGTCCTTCTGGTGTTCATCGTCCTTCACAATAAACATGAATTGAAACACCAGAAGAAGATCTCAATGTACCACTGAGTTCAATAAACAGACAAATCCTACTACATTATAGTTTTAATGGGAAGCGGTGGGTTTCTTAAACATTTAAATAAATTGTTTGTTTTTTTTTACTAATTACACATTAATTTATAATTGTCTAAAAAATTGTCATTAAAATGCTGCTCCGTGCTTGGCGTGTTTAATTGTATATAGCTTTCAATTTACATTACAAATTCACAAATACGAATTTGAATAAATTTTTATATCATACTTTTTTTGTTTTGTTTATACATTAAAATTAATTAAAATTGTTCATTTATCAATTTTCAATTTTACTCTAAATTAAATGAGGGGCATAAAGTCCTTTTGTTATATTAATTAATGAGTTCGGCACTTATAACATAGATAAATGTCTAAACATTTCCCAGAATGTCAAAACAGTTTGCCAAATTTATTGAAATCAGTGGTACATTTTTATTTTTAAAATTATTAGTTATTGTTGTTTTGTATTTCAAAAAAAAAAAGAAACACATTTGAAAACGATTCGATTCGATTAATTGATTATAACTTTGGTCCCATTATGTTAATTAAAACACAATTAACATATTGATGTTGTCGGCATGTTAACGTAAAAACCCCCCACACACAATTAATCATGGTAAATAATTAATAAACGTATTAGTTGAATTATATTTGTAATGAAATATGGCCATTGTAATAATAATTCAAGCCCAAAAATTCGAAATACAAAACAAATTGATTATGAAAACGAATAGAACCCCCCACAATGCATTACCATATTACGCGTAATAACTAAAATAGTGACAATGAAATTGAATACTGACGATTTTTATTTTCTTTTATTTTTTATTTTTTTTAAATTTTAAATTCCCAACTTGAATAGAAAATTTTCATCGCAATTGAAAATAGTTGTTTCGCGTGGAAATTCACAACGCGTTTTATTTTAATACTAAAATGGTAACTAAATTGTTTGTGTTTTGAATAAAAAAAAAAAAAGTAATTAAAATTAAAAAATAGTCCCGATTAAATAAAAAAAATAAAACAGAAACAATATGACTAGTACTGTGGACGGATAAAACATAAAAATAACAGATAATATATAATTCTTCCGAGTATTACACCGTTTTGCAACCCCTTTTACTTAGTACGGTTTTTTTTATTTTTGAGAACTGTAAAAAGTTGCTGTTTAAAAACTAAAATATAGCACCTTTCGATTCAAGTGTAAAAAAAATTAATTACAAAAAAAAAGAAGACATTTAAAACAATAAAACGAATACTCGCATCTAAAATACAGTTAAAATTAAGGAACAAATGTGGGATGAATGAGACAAATTGACAATCTATGGGAGTGCATTAACAATTATTGTGAAATATTTCTGTTGTTGCATTAAATGCACGTCATGCATGTTGAATTATTGTAAATGCCGCACAAAATGGCGGCGCACCAAATAACGGTAAAAAAATGATATTGAAAAGGAAAAATGTATGAATGTGTAGCAAAAACAATGAGTATTTTTATGGTTTTAAAAATCACACGTCAATAAAAATAATGGATAAAAATGCAATTGTGATTATATAAATGTAAAAAAACATTTATCCATTATGAAGCACATTATTTTAAAGTGAATATGTTGAACATAACCTCAAAATTTTTATCAAATTCATACACTTTTTGATTTAATAGATGAAAAACGATATTATTGAAATTTTACAGGAAGATAGAGAAGACGCATATAAAAAAGCCATCACCACAATATTAAAAATATATTTAAGAGAGAAAAGGGAACTAATCAATTTAAGAGATTACAACTAAACATATTTACAACAAATAAACAACTATAAATGTACAAAAAGCTGTCAAACATTAACGTGTTTCCAATTTTAAATCATTTTTTTTTATGAAATCACTTTTTCGTATTTTAGTTTCGATATTCTGTTCTTGATTTGTTTTGATTCTTGTTTTCTAATAATTCGCGTAATTAATTAATTATTTAATAATATTAAAGAGTATATAGTACACATTAAGTATATTATAGTTATAATATTTAATTGACACATAAGCCAATGTTTTGTTGCAACGCTTTTCACTAATTTCTAATTTCATTCTGAATGTAAATTTGCAACTGCTGTGAAGTAGTTTCGCATTGAATACTACTTTTGCTAAGTATTATGTATTTTACTAGTACGTCTACTAAACTATGTATTGATTCATTTTTGTATATTGTTTATATAAAAAATATTTCATTTTTAAAATAACTATCTAATAAGTATTCTATTCAAATTCAATTATTTAATTTTGTTTGATTTAAACAGTATAAATTTTTAATGTTTCGCTTTTTAGAACACGGAGCCAGCATGCAAAAAACGACCAACTGCAAATATTTGATGAACAAATAAATTAATTCATGTTTTATATAATGTAGAAAAAATAATAATAATAATAATAATTCATTCATTATAAATAAATAATTATTGATTATGTAAAAAAAATAAATTCAAGTCGTTTAATTATATAAGCTGTTGTGGGAAATTTTTAAGGTTTGTTTTTTTGTTTGTTTTGTTTTCGTAAAAATAATCAACAACAAAGAGTGATGTAACATCCGAGAGCCCCAATAAAACCCCCATTATTTTGATGTGGTGTGTGAGGCTGTGTGTGACGTCATCGGCTTGGGTGCCACATATAAATGCCTAAGGATATTCGGTTAGAACAGGCGCGACTTTGTTGGTTGATGATTTTTTTTTTTGTTTTTTTTTGGATTTTTATCATTCATTTTTTTTTTGTTGTGTGGATTGAATTGTGGAAATAAAAACCACTTTAAACAGAAAAACTGTATGGTTTTTACATGGCCTGACATTTAATAAATTTACTAATTTAATTTAAAATTCTAAAACAAGTTTCTACTGATTTCAATTCTACACAGATTCTTTTTAAAGTCCTTTAATTTGTATTTCCACAATTCAAGCAAAACTTAAATTATAATCCTACAAGATTATTATAGGCCACAAATTTACAACAACATTTAATTTAAAAAATATAAGAAACACGACAAAAAGTTGTTTAAATATGCAACTTCAAAATTAAAATTATAAAAATTATATCATTTTAAATTTGTGTCCTTTAAAAATCATAACAACTTCTTAAAGCGACATAGACTTGTTAATTATGAATAAAAAATGAGTGTTCAAAACATTTAAGGGATGAATTAATGAAAATAAAAAGGTGAAAAAAAGAAAAAGCATTAAAAGTCATTTAAAATAATCTTTAAAAAAAACATTTAAAATTTGTATAATGTAATTTGAAATTATCTTAAAGGCTTACATCCTTAATCCAAGTAACTGAATATTTGACTTAAAGTCAGGAAAAATGATAAAATGTTATTTAGTTAAGTCAATTCTGAAAATTGATCGAAATCTATTAATTTAAACATAATTAAAGTAACAAAACCAAATTGAATTTATATACATTAATGTAAAACCAAAATGACTGCAATTAGACTTTAAAATAATTATTAAAAATGACTTGTAATTAGATGGGATTATTCCCTACATGAATTCCCCACATAAATACCGACAGACAAACATTAATTTAATTTAACGACAAAGAAGAATAATAAAATAAGAAACTCGCTTTAAAAAAACTGAAATAGAGATTAATTTAAAACTGAAATGCAATTAATTATTTGAGTACAGTTAAAAGAATGGTAAGGCTGGCTTCTTACGAAATTAAATTACATTGCTTAAAATTGTTGGTAATTAAAATAAAATAAATAGGATCGTGTTAACGATGAGCTTCGCTTAAAATTAAATTAAAAACCTAAAATAAGTTGTTTTAAATACAAATATTAACATATTTTAGATGATGCATTATTTGTTTGGTGATGTTAAAGCATATTTTGACTCCTTAATATTTGTGAAATATAATCCATATCCACTTGTAAAAGTTACACACTTTTTTGTGTGTAAAAACAACTACGTACATAAATCTTATGCAGTAATTTAAAAAAAAAACGACGAAATAAATAATAAAAAACTCCTAAATCTATTAAATCTAAATGAAAATGTTTTGTGTTAAAGAAAAAAAGAGTAATTATCTTGCAAATAACCCACCGCTATGATCGAACTCCGTGATGAGCGGATTACCAGCAGCGATCGCAGCATAATTCGCATAATCACCGTACGGTGTGGCATATATCAGGCCGGATGGATCGATTTGTTGTGGCCCCGAACCCGATAGAATACTGGCGGCAGTCGTCGGCACGGACATCCGGGGTGAGAGTATTAGCGGCGCGCCCAATTGGGGTCCCTGGCTGCGCATTTGTTGGGCGGTGAGGCCGGGCATTGCGGGCGACAAGAGTCGTGCGTCTGTGCCGGCAGCCGCCAATCGACGCCATTCATCCTCGCAGGCAGCTTCATTAAAAAACGGCAACAAAAAGAGGTTGTCAGATTCTTTATTGTAATAAAATTGCTCTAGGAAAAACAAACAAAAAGAAAAAAAAAACAGAAGCCCTTGAGAATTTATAGCTAGGTTTTTGTGTATTAGTTTTTAGTATAGTTAGTGCTACTTGATTAAGTGGAAATCGTGTGGGAATTTGTGTATGTGTACTGGGAAGAGGGGAGACAGTGTGGTACAGAGCAAGATGAGAGGTGTTCATCCGATATTTGAAATTTATAGACCAAAATAGATGCGTATTTTTGTTACATGAACAAACATACGAGTATAGACACAAAAAGCTTACAACACACAAACAAGGGGAGGCAACAAATAAAGGAAGATTTTGTACACAAAAAAAATTTATATAAAAATAGGACGAAATTTTTCATTTCTGTTTTAGCATTTTTTCTTTACTTTTTGGTTGTTTTTCTCTAGTCTTTGATGGCAATACTAAAAATAGTGAGTGTGATGAGTTCAGTGCACCCGCGTTCAGCATTATTTGAACATTTTTACAAGATTACACGATGCATCTCAAAACTCACACAGTAAGGTTGGAGAATTTTATAATCCATCAAATTAAATATTTGGTTTAATGTTACAGGAAGTGAATATTAGTAACAAACGTTAGTGACACACAACAAAGTAAATAAAAAATAATTATACCAGCAACAGCAGCTTTAGAGCTTGAGTCTCTGTAGGTTCCATTGATGATAGCCAATTCCATCAGTTGTCGCTTTTTGAGTTCGTCCTCACCTTCAGCTTGCTGCAAAGTGCATTAAATTTAATTTTAAATTCAAACAAATTAAAGAAAACCAATTTTTTACTTAATTTCTGTTATAAAACAACTTTCAAAAAAAAAAAAAAACTGCAATGACTAATCCAAATTAATGAACATCGCATCACACAAACAGTGGAAATGAATAAAATAAAGACGAAACAAATCCTGGTTAAAATACTTGGAAGTTGGCCCAATTTCTTGGCTAATTTACTTTCAGTCAAAATTTAAAATACAAACCGCATCTCCAAAAATCTAATATTTCATCCGCGAAAGCGCAATTTTAACGTTTTACGAAAACATATTAATTTAAATGTTAACAATTTTCAAATTTTTTTTTTTCAAAATATTTAAAACTGAAAAAAATTTGTAAAACATAAAAAATGTTGTGGCTTAATTTTAATTCACTCACCGGCACCAACAGTTTGCCAACTTCCTCCACAGCACGTCCCAATTTCACTTCAGCGCGATTCTCTGTGTCCTCGACTGTGATTAGAACATGCAGCTCATCGGACAGATGCTCCCAATTGGGCTTGCCACGATTTGCGTCCTCCTGGAAAATGAAAACAACAAACAGTTAATACACAAAATGCTTTAGTTATTCATATTGTTGTAATGGTAATGCCAAGCTGCTATAAATCCAAGAAAAATAACATTTAAATATAGATAAAGACGTCAAGTGGATCATCTTCAAGAGGAGGCTTCTTACACAAAGTCTGATGAAACAACATTATACAATGTGTGGCTCACACAAAAGAGAGCAAACCCCCAATAATATTGGCCTTTTTGACGCATGAAGACCTCACACATGATCTGCAAACTTGGTTTCGCCTCGAGTGTGTTTTTGGACAATAGAATTAAGCCCAGAAATTCATAAGCAAATAAACCATGCGTACTTTTATATTTATTTTCTATTTTTTTTTTGTGAATAAACACTTCTTTTTTAAAAGAGTGAATTCTTTTTCGGATGAATTTGCGCCAGGGAAGAATAAACACAATATGAATACGAGAGGAACGTTGTGTGAGTGTGCTATCATATTATTACAATGAAATGATTTCATCCATCAATTTCGTCGATGATCTGATGATAGTGCCTGGAATACGCTCTGGCCAATTATTATTTTTATATTGTGTGTACATTTTGTAAGTACGTGAATTCAAAATGAAGAGGATGTGTATAGAGTTCAACTAATAAAGTCTAAATTAAACATCACACACAGTCAAACATATAAGCGCACGACGACTGACGAGTACATAATATATCATAGGGTGAGTCACGACATAAGAAGTTTGATACGCTTGAAAATGTCTTAAAAGTCTGTTTAATAATTGGGCTTTTAAAATCGGAAACAGCTTCATTTTATGGCGGCATGGCGCTGCTATTTGCATAACAACATAAAGTGTGGCATTAATGTGTGAGTAAACATTTAGCAAACGCATGCAGAATATTTTGTGCAATTCTTGGAGATGCATTTATGTTTGCAAATGCAGTGTGTCGTTTATGAGGTTTTGACCTAGTTGCAGTTAAGAATTTAAAATATTATATCATGACGGGGTGAGTTCTTGGCGCTTTTGCAACCAACACTCAACATATTTTTAGTGCGCAATTAGAAACGCTTTGATGGTGGGATGTTACATTTTATTTTATGGTTTTTCAGCGTAATAGTTTGTAGCACTAATGTAGTTCATAAATAATTTGTTATTGCTTGATAAGTATGAAGGATCATTCTTGTAAATTTAAATAATTATGGTAAATAAATTCTACAAAATAAAAAAAGGGTTTCCCATCAAAAAATACTGATTGCATGTAAAATTGCATTAAAAAAAATTAAGTTAAGTCATTAAACTAAAGGGTGATCCAATAAGTGATTCGTTATGTTTTGAAAAAAAATAAAAGTCATAATAATCATTGTATTGTGGAAAATAGTTATTTAAATTAATAGTTTGGTTTATGCCATTTAACGTTTAAAAATAATTTCCTTTAAATGTTGTCCACGATTTAATGGTTCATCCTGTGGATCAAATTTTTCGCCACTCTTTTAAGCATTTTGGAATATTTCCGCAGAAAGTAATTTAATTTTATAAGAACACAAGATCTTGATGAAATGGCAATGAATACTGAACACAAACGTCATATTGACAAGACAGTTGACACATCACAACTGTCAAAATAACCCTATTGGATCACCCGTTATAATTTGCGCGCATAAAAAACATAAATTGCTAAAATAGGAAATACAACTTCCTGAATTTTTAATCCATTCAATTTTTCTTGCATCACCATGACAAGGGATTTAATATGTAAACAATTAGGCTTAAAAAAATACAACAACGGCTTAACTACTGCAAGAACAATTTAAATCATTAAGTGGCATGCGCCGAAAACATTTAAAAGTCTTTCGCACAAAACTACAATGCAACTTCAACGGTCACATTTGGATGCATCCGAACAATTTTTTAACAAAACACAAGCCATTCTGTGTTGTTTCTGTAAATGCGTTTTTCTTTAATGACCATAACGACTCCCAACTGCATGGGAGTCACATAATTTAACAAAAAAAAAATGTTAAAGCTGTTAAATAACATAAATTACAACAAAATTGGTTGCACTGCCAAAACAAAAGACGACGGTGACGCGCGAACTGCTTTACAAAAGAAGTTGCAAATAAATTAATTGATTTCAAGGATTTCCGCTAAATTTGGGTATGCACAAATGAAAAAAAAAATGAAGAAGATGGAGAAGAAACAAGTGGAATTTAAAATTTAAAATAAAAGCGAAACAAAAAAAATACAATGCGTCAAAAAATGCACAATGCGACAAAGAATTTAAATCAAAAATGCACATGACAGCTGGTTTTTCAAACGGTGGTGTGGCGAAAAGAGCGTGAAGGTAATTTAAATCTCATTATTTACTTGATTACTACATGGTTGTGCAGACCAGACCGTTGTTGATGATGCTTTGTTGTTATGTGGGACGACACGTTTGCGCTTATTATTGTTTAACAAAGACGTTTTGAGAACATTTTAGTCAATTTCACATAAAACAACCATAGCTTTTTTTCAATAGATGATTACTTTTTTTTATGAGACTAAAAAATACTTTGGTGGTCATTGTTTTTTTAAGGGGAAATGTCAACATTTGGACAAAGAATATTTAAAAAAAAAAACAAATCCCAATTGAAACAGGGAATACATATTTTCAGAGCGATGAATAAAGTTTTATGTTTTTCAATGATTTCAAGGACTGCATTTTAATTTTAGAAAACATTTTAATAATAAGAAATAGTTCCTGACTTTATAAAACCTAAAAACAAAGCGATTCCTAAAAGCCAGAAAATAAACAAATTGTGCAAAGGAGTATAAACTAAATAAACCGAAATCTATTTTTAATTTAAAACCTCATCAAAACAATTCAAAAATTAGTTGCGTTCTATTTAGTTTATTTTCAAAGTTTATATTTTATACAATAACAAAATAAACCTTTCTGTTTTGAGAATTTACTAAGGTTTACTCATTCGGTGAATTTACAACACTATTGGCCGCAAGTGGCGCTGACATATAATTAATTATTTAGTCAAGTAATTAACCACAATTTGTGTCTTTATGGTACGATTGGAACGAGATTTTTACTTTGCCTTAATAACTAATTTCAATTGCATTTAACAAATTACTATGTTCATTATTTATGATTTAAAATTAATTATATGTACTTTATTAATGTTGAAAACAAGTGATGCAGAATTCTGAAGTTATTTCTTAAAAAGAGCACCACCTCTTGACGAATAGAGAAAGTATCTCTGTTTAAAATGAATCGTCTATTCAATTAAACAGAATGAGATCTCAATAGAATGCAACTATTACCACATTCAGTTCCACATTACTTTGCACACATAAATCGCAGATTGTTGATAACCAAAAATGTTATTTATTATTCCCCATTCCGAAATGCAGCCAAACAAATTGCACAATAATTGTGCACAACCGCACAAACCAAATTATGAATAACTGCAGCACTCTGCACAGCAACTCGGAATTGATATGTTTGAATTTAAATAAAACAATTCAATTAAGTTGCCACATGTGTGTTTTGTAAAGTTGCGCCGATCTATGCAGCGACCATTTGTTTTGCAATCAAACAACACACAAGGCATTTATAGAATCCAAATTGCTTGGAGTGTATAGTGTACGCTGCCACACAACAAACTAACATCTAAGATCAATAAAATGAAACGATATTCAAATTTTAAATTCTCCACAAAACCGCAATTCAACTAAATGGAGCTGGGTGCATGTATCGGCATCATACTGTGCGCTTGAGCGCGGTATTCGCGCACAGCGCATTCCCCACAGACATCGTGATATAAATGCAAGATTTATTGCCATTGCTTCTGACCACCGAGCAATGTTTGGCGGCACTAAGAAAGAGCAATTTTTAGTAGAAAAAAAAAATTAAAAATCGGGCTGCTGTCGATATAAATGTAATAAAATTCAAGGGAAGTTCAATGTGATACCGTAATCATTGTGGTTGATCGCACAGAGGGCAGAGGGCGCCACATATGGCAACATGGCGGTGTTTGACTGCGGCACGGGCCACGCTGTGAAGGGAAACGCACGTGAACATGGACGACATAATAACATTTAAAATATGTTAAGAGTTTAGACAGACAACTAAACAGTCACCACACACATAAAATCAATTGTTATACGACTGCAGTGAAACTTTTGGTACACATATTTGTAATTTATAATAATAGGCAGTAATGTGGTGGCACAATATGGGCGCATAAAGCGGGCGGAAAATGAGTCAATCACACTATCCGACTTTATGGCTACAATACGAAAATAGTTGGAAGAGAGTGGAGGAGGAGGTCACAACATTTGTTCAATTTTCACTTTTCGCGGCTCATTTGTTTTGCTGATCCGCAGCCAAATTACAAATGCGACGACGAGAAATATCGCGTTTGTGGGTGGGAAATGGAAAATGCGACGCAAACACACACACACAAATACGAAAATCCCTAATGTGTTTGCTTTTTATAAGCGGAGGCCAATTACCACCAACAAAAAAAAGTCGACTGTTCATTTCAATTAGATACTAAAATCATATTATGCGGTTGAACCTTTTTGATTGCGGGATAAATTATAAAAGCATAATAAAGACTGTATAGGTAAAGACAAGACAAACTGTTTGATCTTAAAGAAAACGTTTGAAGACTGGCCGCATGTGGGCTTTAAATGTGTGTCGCAACACGCCATTAAGACCTTCCGGTGGTGTGCACTCAAATCTTATAACAAATCATTTGAGGTAAATTGGACGTTTTGTGGATAATTTAGGTTTGAGTCATGAGTTACGGGAGTATAAAGGTAAAGAGGAAGAAATTATTTGACATCGAATTGGGAGCATCGAAATATATTTATAACAAGAAAAAGTCTTAAAGTTTATTTCATTTTTAATCGTATTTTTGAAAATTAAAAACAACAAAAACGCAGAAAAGCTGTGAATTTTCTTTCTAATAATTTTTTAATAAATCTTTCTTAAAGAATAAGATGGTTCTCTTACTCCTAGTTCCTGCTACATCTAAAATTAAGTTAATGACCAGATTTAAGCAAGTTTTTTTCAATTAGCAAATAAAGTTCTGGCCTTGAATCAAATGCAGCCGCCATTTTAATTTTTTTTATTCAATTGTAGATGGCGTCAAAATATCAAAATAACACTAATCATTCTAAGTTCTTCTGGATGACGTCACACTGCACAACTGTCAAGCAGATCTTTACTTTCTTGATTACGATATTCAACTTTTAAGGTAATTTCCAACGGTAATTTCAGTCAAAGATGAAAACAAAAAAGACACATATTTTTTCGTGTTGTCGCCCTGAAATACTAAATGGATTCACAGCATGTGTAAACAGACATACGAGTACTTAAAAAACTAAAATAGTACAGTCCGCCTCTACGTGAGGTTTTCCCTTTTAAGCTTAATGTTTGTTAGATTCAAACATGTCTGCATAAAATAATAATATTTGATTACATGCTCATTTAAAGCAGAAATATGAAAGAACCGAAAATTACAAAAAAAACATTAAAAACTACATGGCAGGGAAGTTCACATAGTACTTTGAAGTAGATGATCGAATTAAGCTAATGAAGTTATTTAAAGTTCTCTTAAAAAAAAAATAAAAAAAAATTCTGTAATCTAATCTAATAATTTTTAAAGTCAAGAAAGTTGAAAATTGTACGGTAAAACGTTTTGCTTTCTAAAAAAAAAATTCCGAAAAGAATTTTTAACCGTAATTTGTTACATTAAAAAAATAAAAAACAGTTACACTTTAATGAATTATAAAATTAAAACGAATTCGCCTTAAAATGACAAGAACCTTAAACAGAAACAGAAACAGAACAAATATTTATTTTCTGTAATAAATTATGTGTCTGCTTTCGTTGCTTAAATTCGGTTGCTGATTCTGTTTCTGTTGCAAATGTAGCAAATTCTGTTTCTGTTTCTCGTTCTTGCCACTTCTTGGTTAGGTTCTAAAATTACGTGCTCCCCCTATTTGCAGAAATAATTGTTCAACATTTTTTCTTTCTTATGTCAAAAAATTTTTTTAAAAATAATTTTACCGAACACAAAACTTGTTTATATTTCAACATTGGTTTGTTCCATATACAAAATAAAAACCACAATCGTCTGCACATTGAATGTAAACGTTAAGACATAAGGTTTTGACAATATGGCATAACAGCAGAGAATAATGCCATTACCATGCGTCCTGTACTACAACAATTTTTTTTTTTTTTACAAACATGAAATATAAACCTTAAGTAAACACAAATTGTCATTTTTTTTTGTGTGTTGTTTTTTTCTCGCACTCCCTACATGTTATGTGCGTATGCGTCAATTTTTTCCTCTCGTCTTGTCAAAAATAGAAAATTACGAATTTGTTGAAACATAAACAAACATTGGCCAAATGTTTTCCATCGCGGCCTGTCTTCCATAAATTTGCTGAATGATATTTCTTTCAGCTACAAAATATTATATATTATGCATACATTCAAGAGATAAAATAGATTTTTATGTTGTACGTGGTTCTATTTGCATATTAATTGCCGTTTTCTCACCAAAGGCTATACGTTTTATTTGCATTGCACACAAAGTCACCACAATTGCCATCATCATCAACATCATCGGCGTGCCAACGTTCATGACGTGCTCTCCTTAAATACACATAAGATGGTAAGGTACATTGAAAGTAAGTAACACCGATCATGGTAACTAAACGCAGAATGTTATGGCAGCATTGAATGAATGTAGTTTGAGAGTTATGCAGGGAAATGGGATCCTAATCCGAGTTGTTATCACACCTTGATGGTGACACACTTCAAACGACGTGATCCACTGCGCAGACAAAATAGTCAGTCGCAAGTAGTTGCAAGATGTTGGAAATGGGATTTATAATGCGAAATACGCGAGACGAAATGGAATGTGTTTTTGGGGCGCAGATTTAAACGCGTCAGACTAACATGATGTAATGAAATGCTTTTAAGACATTAAAATTTTAATGTACGCGATGCGGTGTGATTTTGAGCTGCCAGTGGAATAAAAAACAATTTTTTTTTGGAGACTGCATAAATATTGATTGTTCAAGTCAGAAAAAAAAACAACAAAAAAGTTAGAAATACACGCGTGTTTGCTAGCACTTATTGAATTTAGCATGCCACCATGATAATATGATGAAGCTGTAAAGCCAATGTTGTGTATTGAATTTGTTTTTTAAATACATATTTTAATGTCACAATTTCTTAATTTTAGTGTTTAAGAAAAAAAAACGAAAGAAACTACAGGGAGAGGGAGGGTGAGTTTAATAGAAACTAACATTTTAGAGAATAATAATTGTAGAAATTGGAAAAAGGATTAATTAATAAATGAATGGTTCCTGAGATTTAAATATTGTGACCTTGAAATATTCAGCCAAATTTTTTCTCTTTTTGGAAGCCACAATAATGCAAAATAAATATTTGAAAAAAATTTAAAGATTCTTATATGTAAAAAACCTTGAATTCAATTTTGACCTTGAAATGTTCAGCAAAGTTTCCGAAACTGCTTTTTTGGGTCTCAGGGAGTGACAATACGTGTTTCTGCATCATTAAATTCTTATTTCGAAAAAATTAGCGAATGCAAGAATTTATTACAACCATACTAGTAGTAGAGTAGCAATAAATTAAAAATTATTGTGGCCCAAAATATTGAAAAGCAAACAATGTTAATTTATATAAAATTAAATAAATGAAACTTTTGGCTTAACTGATAATTTGACTTAACAGTTTTAACACCGATATTTAAAGTAAGATGTATGTTGCTAATTAATACTTTTTATTAAAAGCGTTTTAACATTTTGCAAATAAATTAAACAATATTTTTTCAATTCATTTCAACAATGCGACAAAATTCATTATGAAACCCTATTGTCGCAAAGTATTATATAAAAATAACTGTACGTTAAATAAACACTTCAACAAATTTAACAAATGCGGCCTTTTTTTCTCAGAAAACCATCCGAAATGCTTTGTGTACTTAAACAACTGAAATTCGCTGATATCTTCGTTTTTTTTTTCTTCATTTAATTTTTGTCTTAAGAAACTGATAGCCCACTTGACTGGAATATGGCATAAACAATCGTCTTATTGTTTAAATGATAACCGTATGCTGTTGCAATATTAACAATGATGCATTTAAATATTGAAAAAAATACAAAAACGAGACTTTATTGAGAAACCGTCACAGTTATTAACACATCAATCCGTAAACAAACACGCACATTAGTTGAATGATAAATAAATAATTAAACAGCGAGTGAAAATGACTCACAAATTGCATGGAATGTTTTACAATTATTATTATAAAAATGTGTTAACGACAAAATGGACAAATACTAGCACATTTTGGTTAATGAAGTCACCTTTAACACTACGTTCGTTTTGACAAATATTAATTATTGTAAACAATAAATATGTAATGACAAATGTTTTACAAATTCATTATAACAACGTCTTTAAGATGTTTTCATATTTAATTTATGTTGCTGTGACTTATGACTGGTTCAAGAGGAAGTTGCGGTTTTAATTTCTTCTCCACAAAGTTCACATTTTTTATGTTTTGTGAAAATTATTTTGTTTTTAAGAATTTTAATGAGTGAACTATATGTTCTGGGAAGTCGTCTTAGACATTTCATTTAATATATAGAAATATAATCGCGTTTAAATCACTTAAGATTCGTAATAAGAAATGTCATCGTCTTAATATTGCTTTGGGTTTCGTGGAACATCAAATTTTAAAACCCAAAAATAACAAATTCCTAACACGTGTTTCACAGATATCCGCGATTCACATTAAAATTCAGCAATCACACGTCTTGTACGCGATGCATAACGGCATCCACATAAAAATCCCGTACAACATTACCAAATCGACGTATTAAAATCAAACAACATTCAACTTGATTACGTTCCGGTAATTTTATTTAATAACTTAATCACCATAAAGATCTTTGTACTTGTGGTTATTACACAGCAGCGGTCAAGGTGAAAATTTCGAAATTGTCTTTAATTTATAGACAAAAGATCTCCGCATTGTGGCTTGTAAAGAAGACGCTCCCATAATATGTATGGGGATTTACTGTAGCAATGTTTGTTTAACATAACACAATCCATAAAATCATAATATGATTGATGGTCAACCAACTGAAATCGCATTAACTATGTCGTTATTGCGTTGAAGTAGCAGGCAACTGTCAAGTCGACTGTCACTGCGGACACACGGATTACTGCCAGGCACGAAGACTTTCCAATCGGCCATGAATCTTGCGTCAATTTAAGAGGCGTATTTGTTATGGATGCATAAATTTGAAAAAGAACACACAACTTGTTTGTTAAAATAATCGGGTGTATCTTTTGTGAACGAAGTAAAATTTGAGAGAAATATTGAGAAAAAAAAAACATGTAAAACGTCACAAAGTATTTAATGGAATAAAGTGACATTTAAGACGTGTCAAGGTGTTATTGGAAAAGAAAACGATACAGCTTGTAGTAGATAAAATAGAATTCTCCAATTTGTCACATTACAATTTACGAGCAGTGGCGTAGTTTTATGAATTTTGCAGAGTGTCAAGGATGGACGTCAATTTTCCTAATATATTGCGTCTCTCATAACACAAAGATATTACATTTAAATAATGAATGCGGGGAATAGTTTTGCCGCACAAAATTGCACACTCCAACTATTATAATAGATAGAGATTTACTGTATTCGTTTTTAACAAGCAGAAATATGCGAAAAAAGTCAACAAATGTGGCTATAAAAGTGTAGAGAGGAGTCTTGATCATTAAATGACTTAACTGCCAGAGAATTTATTACTCAAGTTAGGCAAATTGATTACTTATGGTGCTCGGTTATGTGGACTTGGAATGCGTCTGCGATGATGTTAACGGCTGCACTTATTGTGGATAAGGTGGAGTTAAGTGTCAATGTCACGTGCAATAATGGTTTTGGAATTCAAATTTTAACACTCACGCTTTTGTTGGCTTAAAACTGGTTTATAAAGTATTTTAATTTCAATGTTGCAAAAAGTAAAAACTAGATTTCTCATTTTTGATGTCATGAAAACAACTTTAATTCATTAAAAAAAATTAAGTTCATGAATTTCTTGACGTTTAAATAACCCTAAAGTTTATAACAAATTTTTTTTAAACCATTTAAAAAAATTTATTATGTTTTTAATTTCTATTAAATTGAATAAATTCAATCTTTTTTTAAATAGCTAAATAATAATATCGTACATAATTATATTTACCATCATAAAGCATAAAAAAAAAACATCAACTTCTTTCAATAAGTCACACGACCAGCGACATCCCATTTAAGACTGAAAGAACATTAAGATTTTCGATAAGAAATGCCTGCGAGGTCAAGCATTTTACATCAAACATGACACGCATGAGGAGTGGACAAGCGAATCCAATGATTTCTAGGAACGTTGATGAATCTGATCACCAGGCATCTCGTGCCCTTTTACGGAATAGAACCGTCACAATAACGGCGTGATTTTATTCCATATTGGTAAAATTATACATTATATTTGATTTAAGATTGAAGATTTATGGCAATCTCAGTGGGACATCTAATTGCGGAGAGGTTGAATTCTGGGTCAATCCGGCAGCGGCATAGGGAATATTTATTACGTGCGAGAAATTTTATATAAATATGTTCGCAACATGAATCATAATTTAATGTTTCAGTGGGTTTAATGAAAATTTTTAATAATATTGTGGGAGGGATTTAGAAAATGTATTTCTTAAGCCGACTTTTTATTTCAATTAAAATTAAATAGAAAAAATAGAATTAACTTTAATTAAATTAATTAGACTTGTAGTTAACATGACTTAAATGTCATTAAAAGTTTAAATTTGTTAAAAAAGAAGAAGATTTTTAACAATTCAATAAAAAAAAATTTTAAATTAAAATTGCCTTACCTTTTTTTTATCCCGCATTGATCCTTTACCTCGGACCATAATTTTGCAACCAGTCTCCTGTTCTAGCTGTTTAGCGGTCATACCACGTGGTCCCAAAATTCTACCCACGAAATTGAACTGCAATGAAAAGAAAAAAGGGATTATTAATAAAATGTTTTTTAAATTTTAATTTTTTCCAATTTTTTTGAAATAAATAAACTGATTTTTAACGATTTATTAATTTTAAAATAAAAATTGTCTAATATTTTATAACACGCACACGATTATGTGTTTAAGGACACCATTTAAAATGCAACCAGCATCATAAAAATGCATTCAAACCAGCATAACAATTCAAGCATGCATTTTTCCATGTCGATCAATTTATTTTAATTTCATCGACTTATCGGCACATGCCAATGAGTGCTGCACCCCACTACAGTGAGTGCACTGCGCATATGCTGTGCGCAGCAACACATCCATAAACGAATGTGGTGCGCAGAAGCCGGGAATTGTAGTACATTAAAAAAATGCACTGTCTTGTATGAATGCACATTTATGAAACAATAAAAAAAAAAGAAACGATATCAAAAAATGTTTAGTACTAAATTGTGTACAATATGCGCAACATACAAGTGCTCCGCATACAGCAAAAACGATGTGATGTAAGTCGTCGGCGCATGCTCAAAAACATTAAATTGTGTGACATGCTAAAGTAGTTCGCGTGCGCTATTTACTTAACAACATTGCGCCGCGGCTGCGCTGTCGTCTCGCACTCGAATTCCACATACTATTAAACACTGAATAGGAGTTTGATTGTCTGATTATTTAGCACCTAATTTACTTATTTATGTTCTTATGGGTTTAAGAATGGGCATTGCTGGGAGGGGAGGGGGGCAAAAAACCCTACATTTGAATACACTGCAGTGCATTGTGTTCCACATAACTAAATGTTTAAAACATGTGCAATGTGCATCGATCGATGTGGCATGCAAAACATGGTCCCCAACATGCATATTATTATGCTGCAACAATAAAATTAATGTGACTGCAGCATTTATGTGTGTTTATTGAACATATGCGATTGCGCATAAATTCCAATGCAATCAATTGCCTTGATATATGTTGCTTCAGTAAAATTCAGTCACATGAAGTAACGGCGTGCATAAATAATATATGTTTTATGCTAACTATATTTGAAATACACACCAGCTGGTTAGTTTAACTGGCAGCAATCATTTAAACAATTTAATCAATGGAAATAATGCACAAAATTCCGAGAAAGTGCAACTGTTTAATTTAAGTATCGTTTAATTACGAAATATTTAAATTAATATTATTAATTATGTTTCCAACAACTGCAGCCTTTTGAATTTATTTCTTGACTATTGTTCTGTTGAAATAAACAAATTGAGATCTCAATAGAACGCTTCTAATATCAAACTTTATTTGAATTAAACAAAGGCTGTAGAATTAATTTATGACAAAAGACATTAAATCGACAAAATGATTTACTAATAATTATAACACAAACATTTAATATGATATTATTGGGGATTGGTTAACAAAACAAACTAATCGTCGATTAAATAAATTACAACCCAACACCTTTTTGCATTGTAGTACATAAATCTTATTGTTAATTTATGTATGCTATCGATTTTAATGTGAGCGCACACAAAAACATTTGATTACATCATTAAAATGGAACGCCCACAGAATTTATGCACAAATACGATTTATGTCTTAATTTAAGACGCTGCTTTTAATTGCAACAATGCATTATGACGTACAGCGAGTGCACATTTTCACAGTTAATTATTAACAGCAGAAAAAAAGACTTTTCAGTGATGGCTTGTCAACATTTTTATTTTTATTATATTAAGTGTAATGTACTTTTTTGCAATTTTAAATTGGTGACAGAACTGTCATAAAATGAATAATGCTTTTACAGTTATTTAGACATAATTTTAAATTATGGGAAAAAGCTTTAAAAAAGAAATGGGTTTCATGCATTTTGTTTCTTTTAAGGTTAGGAGGAATGAAAGGTAATTTCAAGAAAATAAATAAATGAGTGCAACTATTTACGTACATAAAATGATAAAATATAGGTTTCTGACACAGCTACTTGTCATAAATATTTACTGGTGAAAGACAACGATTTAATAATTAAATTTCAATGAACTCAACGACCAATGAACCCTATTTTATTTTACAGCTACTGCAACCAACTCTAACTGTCAGCAATGTGCTAAATTCCTCATCCAAACTTAATTATGTTGAATAACTTGAACTCATATTTTCGTAACAAAACGACTGAATTATAATTAATATTAAAGATTCAAAATGGATTGAAAAATAAAAAACCCTAAATCGTTGGCCAATCGAAATTTGAAAGCACTTGAAATTGTTTAACGCACATGTTCTTGATGCCTTCAAAGTTCAAGTTAATCTGCACTACTTAAATGTGTAAAGAAAGCACAAACCAATCGACCACATGTAATTTAATACATCTCTGCAGTCTAAATGGCGCGTGCTCCACAAAGCCGGGCGGCAATCAGCCGATTATAATGGACAGTGCGCCGCGCGCATTTTACCAGTCTACTTAAGTCCATTATGTTCGCGGCTTAACATTCCTTCCTTTTAAATGTTCATTCACAATTAAATTATTGAAATTAAATTTATTTTATTTGAGTAATGCTGAATTTAATTCAAAGAAACGCACAAATGTTGTACAATTTATAGTAGCATAAAAAAGTGAATTGCTGAATTATTTATAGTTGCTAATAATGCTTAATTTAGGTAATATTCTCGAAGCCTTTCAATTAACTAAGTTAAGTACAATTGTTTCAAAATAAATTTTTAAGACGGCAAACACTTTTAAAAAAGTAAATTCTAAAGTAAAACTTCATTTTGAACAATTGTACAAAATTTAACTTAGTTAATTGAGAGGCATCAAGAATGTCCCCTTAATTTTACTTAAATGAAATGTCAATCAGCGGACACTGGACATGAATTATTTGCACATTTCAAGTGTTAAAAAACCCAAAAATAAAATGAACGAAAAATAATGGCACAAACCAATTGAGATAATTGATTACAAACCATTAATTAAATGTTGAAAACTGCAAAAGGAAGCATCACATTCAAAGTTATTTTGACACAATGCCTGATGCACTACGCGTTTGCATTAACATTTGATATTTAGTGGCTTTAAAAACTACACAAAAATATGTTGTACAAATTAATACAATGCTGATGAACATGCTTTTTACGATTGTTGTGATTTGAAGGCGCGATATTTGCAATTAATCGATGTTTTAATTTTTAAAGTGGTTTCGTACTTCATAAATCAATGAAAAAGGTCAAATTGGTTGTTCACAACATTTCATATTGTGTTGATGGAACCAGTAAAGGTACACACTCGTCGACCGTCAATCACATGTGTCAATTTACAACAATTCAATTCAAACGATTACATTTCAAGGAGTGAGGGTAAAAAAATGTTTTGATGTTTTAATCACAATAAATCGCATTGAATTTAATGAACATGTTTGTTTATTCATTTGGTTTTAAAGAATGCATGGAAATTAATTACAATTATAAAAGTGGACACAAAAAAATATAAAATATTACGATTACAAATTAGTGGGAAAATTTTAAAAAAATATTTAATTAATCGATACGCTTTATCTAACAAAGTATCGGACAAGATCAAAGGCAAGCAAAGATTACGAATTCATCGCTTGTGATTTGAGAAGGTCGTTGTAATCAAAATTAAATTCTTTTTTTTTTATTCAAACGTGTTGCACATTAAGTAAGCGTATTGCATTTGTAAATACATGGGGATTGTTGTGCCTAATGATTAGGAATTAAATCATTATAGCCGGTATTTAGATCAAATACAACAGCGTGTACAAATTAACAGGTGTTCCATCACTTTTTTCATCGTATCTAAATACTTACGATATTAAATATAGTTTGCTTCTCATATTATGCGGTTTTTTGTTTGCCTTTTAAATATGTTTGTCATTGTGAAACACTGCTTTAATTGCCGCCATTAAGCATTGAATGAAATTAATTTAATTGCAATTTTAAATATATAAAGAATGCAAACGTGATGGATTTTGCAACAGGACTATAACATATTCAACTCATAAAAAATGTTGAATAGGAGGAGGCATTGTTTAAATATTTTTAAATCCCAATAATAATAAAATCTTTTACCATTTTTTTTTTTTTTGATCATTCCACAAAATAAAATCCAAACTCTTTGATAAATCATCTCACACCACAACCCATTACAGCATCCGTATATTGTATGGCTTTTTATAACATGTGAGTGTTCTCTATACGTATAACGGACGCGTGCATTTATTTTCGTTTCTCAATTATATATTTTCTTTGCTTTTCATCTATTGCTGTAGTTATAGTGATTTAACTTTGAATTCAAGCAATTATAAATAATTCAAACATTAGAATTCTTAAAATAGCCACTTTAATGGGATCATCATCTCGTGCAAAAAGGTAACGAGTTGAGGAAATGATATGAAGATCGACTGGCAGGCATGCTGAATGACAGTGGCGTAATCATTTAATGATGTTCCTTTTTTTTGTAGTTTTATTTTTTTTTTCAATGTGTTTCTACGCATTAGTGTTGATTTCACGTTTAATTGATATTACCCATTATTTTACATTAATCATCGTGGTGGAATGGGTGAATCATCTAACTAATGCATTTTTCTATAAATATTATGTTGATATATTTATTGAAGACGTTTGTGTAACGATGAATAGCCTAATTTAAATATCAAAAGACGGCGCCACAAAATATAAATATGAAGAAAAAGGCCACAATTTGAATAATAATTCGGTGAAATTTGAATAAATTCCGTAACAAAAAAATATTTCAGTAAACAAACAAAGCCGTAACATAATAAATTGATAAAACGATTATTATTTTTTGTTAATCTAGTTTAATGATGTAGCCATAACTTATAAAAAGACCTTTGAATAAATATTAATCAACATTTTTTTAAATACTTTCGTTTGGATTAATTTTTTGAATGAATTACAAAATTTTAAAAATAAACGATTAAATTACTTTTAATTGACTTGACTGCAATACTTTTACTTGTGTAAACTACTTTTAATCGACTTAACTAATTTTATTAGACTTAATTTGTAATTGACGTAACAACTTTTAATTGACTTCAATTCTTTTAATTGACTTAAATACTTTTAATCGGTTTAACTATCAAATCCAAAATAAGTATAGCTTTATTTTTATTTAAAAAAAAAAAAACAATAAAAAAATCTGAGTTGACAACAAATGTTTGCCAACCATCCTAATTTTATTATGCAAATTTCGTCATTTGTCGTCAATCATAGCGCAGTTAAAATTATAACAGCATAAAACATCCATAAATCAATTTATAGATTCACCAAATGCAATTGGCGACAACGAAATAGTCGCGCTCTTTTATATGCTTGTGACGAGATGAATTTGGTTTGAAGACTCCCACCTCCACATCAAAATTTCATCAACTGAAAGTTTTAGGCTAGGCCATAAATTAAAGTGAGCTTAATAATTTAAATTAATGGCAATTTTTGAGAGTAAAGAGTGAAGCAAAAAAAAACAAAAAAAAACAAACGGAATAAATCTAATTGTGGAGGTGGCCTCATCTTGTGCCAGCGCCAACTTTTCCGACAGAACTACCATTATAACTGGGGAGCAATAAAGTGTAGAACTCACGTAAACAACAAATTTTCTTGAGAACATAACAAGGCACACACATGCAGAACGATTGCGTCTACGTACGCAAAGGATCACCGCATGATCTTGTGTAGTTCAACTATATTATGTAGACAATGTCGCAAATGAACAACATGTGGCGAATGCAGCATAACGAAGATTGAATGTGTGTCACTTACTTATAGGTGGAAAAAGCAAGATGAAGAATAAAGTCGTAATCTGCATATTTTGTGTATAAAGTCGTGAGGTGCAGACCGCCGCCAAAAAGTGGATTACTTTATCATCTCTAAAATAGCACATGAGGAATAGTGGACTTGAAGCGACAAATACTACAATTTTCTTAAACTGCAAATATTATCACATGCCAGCGAATTCCCACGCACACCCACTTCCTTGGACCATTGAGAGGCGCAATGTGATAGCCATCGCAATTCGCAACAACCTGTATAACTGATTGCATTTCAATACGTTTATACGAGAACAACATTATAATGTGTATGCGCTGTGAACCTCATTGTAAGATATGTTGTACGCTTTAAAAGATAGCCGGACTTTAACATGGAAAAAGATCTAATGTGTGCTGAAAAGTTCCCATTCATTGCACGGCAATATAATCAAAATAATTACGGAATTAGAGAATCAATAGATCATAAGCTGCAACCACTGTATTTAAATGCCCATTCTCGTGTTGATTAATCTTGGTTTGGTCATCGATCACTATAAGATTGCAGTGTGGCGCGACGACTGACTATTGGGTGGACTTGTACCGTATTGCTTGGCATATCTTTAATGTGACCCCTGCGGGCGATTCCAACTTCTCACGTAATTCAAATTAAATAAAACGCGAGTTCCACCTCCGCATTAGACATTTAAATTTAAACGATCATATTCTCCCCCATCCTGTGGATGCGATTCAATGCGACTAGAACATAATAAAATATACAAATTGTGTGACTCTGCGCAGATGCACAAATTCCACAGGTTTTCATAATTTTCTCCATCACAAAATATGGCTGCCGGAAAAATTACCATTTGAAATGAAAAGCCATCAACATGACATCAGGTCGTTAGCGTGTTTAGTTCTCGCGCATGCACTACTGACTTATTTATTATATATGAATGTACATTTGGAAAAGCATTACGATTCTGCGCACAACCGCCTGACGAGTCAGAACAATGGCCACGAAAATGGGTCAACGCAATATACTTATGCGTGCATATTATTATATAGTGTAAAGTGTGTGGCGTGCTCGGTGCATGAAATCATTAAAACCTTCAAGCCAATATTCGCAACAAAGTTTTGAGACGCAACCGGTGAGTCGCCCGCGTTTATTTTAACCACATTCAATTTTGTAGGTACGTCAATTTTTTATGTCAGAAAATAACTAGCCAACTTCTATAACAGAACGCTCTGCTAGCAACTAATAGTAAAACACCTACGCTGCGCACGCAAATAACACCTCAATTTACAAACTTTATGTGTAATAATTCCTCTATTCAGTTCTCCCCACATTTTTGTGTGTGTACAGAAACTACAACTGTCATCAATGCAAACTTGTCATCACTGCAATTTAGTGATGAAGTTTACGATTTTTGGTTTGTAAGATGAATTCATGAAGTGCTCGTAATATTTTAAATGCTTCCGCAGATCGCCCCAAAGGTGATTCAAACTCAAATTGAAGCTCCTTGGCGTGGACGGCAAATCATAAAGACTTTTCCTTTCGTCATACGATTTTTAATGACTTTAAATAAATTTTAAAATGAATTTAGTTAAACTTGGTTCATAAAAAAGAAACAAAATTTTTGATTTATTATTTTAGAAAAGTTTTTTTTTAAATTGCTTTGCATGATTTTTATTAAATTAAAATTTATTTTTCAAAATAAATTAAAGAAAAGCGGCTTAAGAATAATTTTTTTGATACCTTAATACTTTAATGTACGTTACAAAATAAAAAAAATGCAATTACATTTATTAATTTTAAGAAAAATTGTAATTTAAATTTAAATTTATAAATAAATCAATACATTTTTTAAGAAATTTGTGATTTGTCACTTAAAAAAAACTATCAAATTAAATAATTCAATAATTTTTATAGTTTCTAATTAATTAAGGATGTTTATTTAACCTATTTTAATAAGCAAATAAATTTTAAACACAACAATAATTAACATTATTAAATACAATAAGTATGAAACTGATCTAAAAAATTGAATAAACCTATTTTAAAAATTACAAGAACACTTAAAGTGAACTCAATATAATTTAAAGAATAATTTATTCAATATTAATTTATTTACAAGTTGTAAGCTTTATTATTGACACAATTGATTTGTAAAATAAAACGTCAATAATGATCAATGATCAGATAAAAACGATGGTTTTTCCACAATACATATTTATTTTCCAGGAAAAAAATCAATTGATCTTAGGAATTCAATTTGTTTCAACTTGCGATAAATAAACCTTCAACAATGAATATAGTAAATAAATAAAAGGTTAGGAAGAAAGTATTGACTTAACTTTTTGTAAATAACTAAAAAAATTGTGTCACTTTTAAAATATTCAAAATGCGAGTAAGTGAATGATTTAAATAAGTGTGGCAAATTTTTTATTAAAATAAATGTTTGTGTAAAAATCCCTCGATTGCAAATAAAATAAAGCATAAAATTAAAGAAATGTAATTCCTATTACAAAAACTAAACAAATATGTATTGTAAAAAAAAAACGCATAATTTAAATAACTAACAACATTTTACTTAAACAAAACGACTGTTGATTACACAATAAACATAATTAACCACCGCAAAAACCACACAACACTTAATCTCATAATTCGATGGTTAACTCCTGATTGAATTGCAAGCACCACTCGCAGTTGTCAGTGACCACCCACTCCCGACATCAAGATTTGAATACTTAATTGCAGCACATTTGTTTGCATCAAGATTGTGGCTGTACACGAAATCACATTTGAATAGAAACAAGGCGATAATACGCAACTCACTGTCGTTTGTCGTAAATTAAATACAAATACAGAACATAGTGTTGTACATTCAAAAGCTTATGAATGCGCGCGCACATTAAAATTTTTGCCAAACACATGCAACCCCTCACAAAGTCAATAGAAAATTTAAAAAAGGAGCGGGTGAAATCTTTATCGCAATTGTAATTGAATCGATAAGTAGCAAAAATAAGTGCGGCGACAATAAAACAACATTAAGTCGCGAATGATAATCTATGCAATTGCGCTTACTTACTTTAGTCAGTGTGGTGCAGTTGCATTGCATTGGTGTGCATTTGTTTAATAATGCTTAAATAGTAACAATAATAGCATGCAAAGAAACGTGTGACGATGCACAATGCGTAAAAAAATAAGAAGAAGCATAATATTACGAAGCACGATTATTATAACCAAATATGGTCTTTGTAATTCCGATGATGTTTTATTATTAAGACTATATAATAAGAATTGCACATATTTGTGCAGAGCGCCTGATGGATTACGAGATCATATTTAAATTTTTTACATAACAGCACTCAATTATGCAGCAGCTTTTTATTATGAAAAGACTTATTTAAGTATGAGGTGTAATTGTAATTGACGTGGTGTAATTAATTGCATTGTTTTAAATTAAGTCGAGTATGCTGTTTTAAATGTCAGCAATTTAATGAAGTATTTTCAATTATTTAATAAAAAGTATTTGCGGTAAAGTGAGCTGAAAAAATTCATTTAAAATTGATCCACAAATGATTTATGGGAAATTTAAAATGAATCGGAAAGTCGTATAGAAAATGCAACGTTTTAAAGTTACAGTGAAAATTCATCAAAATCAAGAATGTCCTCATTAAATGTAATTAAATTTCTTAGTAAATCTAAATGAGTATGGATCAGCGGAATTTTTTTAAGCATTATTGCCATGATTTACCAAATTTGGTTTAAAAGTAAATTTATAAAAAAATGTAATGATTGACGATTAATTCCACAAAAACAATCGCTCTTTTCCTTTAATTCTACTGAAATTTACCTTAATAATAAATTGCAATTTAATTACCTAAACAATTGCATTTAATCAAATATTCATGAATTAAAATCAACTCTCCAAGTAGGTGAATTTAATTTTAATAAACTGCATTTACGTAAATATGAATACCCACAAGAAAAGCTCTTAATTAATAAATTAATGTGACAGGAAATGCATAAATAAATAACAATCATGCAACCAGTATTGTTATTTACTTTCTATTTTAGTCACAATTGACATATTGTTAAGATTTTTATTATACACGTTCTTTTTATATACCTACGTAATTAATTACGTAAGCAGCCACTATAAAATTCTGGCCTGTCTATTAGCTGTATTATGTTTCATTGAGACAAAAATAACGTGTTTCATTCATAAAACTATGAACATTATGGCATCAGTAAATTGTCAATGAAATAAAATTATATTAAGTGACAAAAAGACCACCTTCAAAGAAAAAATTTTGTGGCTAACTTTTATGCTGGATTCATACGGTTGCGAGTGTAGATTATGGAAAAGAGACAGAAAAACCCACATACCAAATTTACCAAAGCTACAGGAGGACGAAAATATTTTTTTTGCGAGCGCAGATTACGGAAAAGAGACAAAAATCAAATTTACTAAAGCCAGAGGAGAACGGAACTATTTATTGTTCATCTGCGTTCGTCATCTGCAACCATAAAAAGTGGACATTTTTTCATATGCACCCATAAAAAGACAAACGGTTTCATCTGCTATTCAATTTTATGGTTACAGATGACAAACAGACACGTCTACTTTTATATTATTTTTGTTGATAGGACATTTGAATATTAAATTTTTGGAGGCAAATAAGAATTTATGAATAAAATATTTCAAATTAAAATGAAAAAACGTAAGGGTAAGTTGTAAATAGTAAATTTATATCAATTTTAGTGACGCAGGTTATGTTTTTTTTTTATGGTAAAGAAATATCAACCAAAATTTTTGTTACACTCATTACTCTATTGGGAATCAGGCATTAAGAGAATGTTTTATAAAAATTTTGAAATGGAAATATTTATGTGAAAAATAAAACGTTTTAGAGTAATCACTGTAATAATTATAAATCAATTTATGTATTACAAATAAATAAGTGTGAACATTTTATTTAATTGAAGTTAAGAGCTCTGTTTTTTTAAATAAATACAATTTAAGATTCTACATATTTTTTATAATTAATTAAACTGTAAAAAATATGTTTAAACATTAATGTAAAAACATTTTTAAACAAAAAAGTAAAGAAAAATGATTCAAAGAAACATAAAATCAAAGAAATGGGGAAACTTTTATTCTTAAAATGAATTAAACACATGGTATTCCGTCGCCAGATTGCTAATAAAATAAAAAATTTCATTGTAAAAATTAAATTTAACAATTCAATCGAATTTCACCAATAAACAATGGAAAACTCTTTGGATTAAACACAAAATCACATTGGATTAAAGTTGCCTTTTATAAACATTATACAGTTAAATAAACAAAAATGCAACATTACGCAAAACAGCAGATTAAACCGAATCATCCACAAAACCATAAAAGCCGAAACAATAAACATTTTAAAACAGCGTCACAACGTCACGACCACCATATGTGTTTCTCTGAATAAATCTATCATTTTAACAATACACACAATCGCGTACATATATTCGACTGATTAATTGTGTAGTGTTTTGCCATAAATCTTTTAAAATGTACGTGCTCGCGGATTCGGTGTCACACACCGCACGCAGTGTCATCATCAAGATGATTCAGTTATGCATATTATGTTGGCTCGAATGCAAATGAGCAATACACAAATATGTAGTTCAAAATTGAAACAAAATAATGAGCATCATACACATTTAAATAATTAAAAAGTTTTTCATTCATAAAAATGTTTCTGAGTACGTCTTGCACTTCTTGTTGCATCCATCCCTGGCAACTTGTCAACATTTTAGAGTTTAACATGTTATTATTATTATTATTATGAAGCGTCAAAAATATTTGTTAAATTTATATTAATTACTATCGCGGTCAGTTACACAGAGTGTGATCATACAAAGTACCGCACGCAACATTTTGCAAAATGTGTTCACAAAGGAAAGCCATTATTTCACTCATAATATAACTTAAGTCACCCACATGACACCAAAAGCGGCCCACCATAAGGCGCATGAGTAGGACATCCACACTCAAACATTTTAAATAGCATTTTGCTGCCACAAAACAAAAATAGTTGGTGCGCCTTAAGTCAAATGAGGGGTTACGACTTATAATATGCCCAACAATGGGTACGGCACACATGAACAATATGGAAATCATTTTTATGCCTATTTATGCAGCACACATTTTTAGGAAGGAGGTGTACACTCAGACCATCATGTCAGCATGTGATCGTGATAGACATTTTACTTAATATACATTTATTGAACATGTCCAATATGGCCATAAAGCGTACGATGCTTTTACACAGCAACCACAACAACGCGGGCATGACTCAAAATAAATGGGTTCAAACATTAACGCGCATGCGTCCGTATTAATAATAATGATCACATATTCATATGTTAATTGTGAAAATAAAATAATACAGCGAATTGAAAATGATATTAAGATGGCGCCCTAAAAATGCCAACACTTGAGTGTGGTGCGCCTTCTTGATGAGCGGCTTCAAGTCGTCATTAATTGACCACAACATTAGCAGCAGCAGCAAAAAAGAAATCACAAAAGCATGCATGTGTCTTGCAAGACAATGGGATGTGTGATTATTTGATTGATATGTGAACATAATATTGACAATTTAACAATCGCACAAATCAGAGGTCTTCTTTTTGTGTATTTTTATTGCGTAATTCTTTTTTAACATTTATTAAAGAAAGGGTAATCCAATTGGAGGTAATTTATTCAATTTTTTCTAATTATTTTGACAGTTCTTATGTGTCAACTGTCATTATAGGCTTGACGTCATTTTGTTTATTATGACAGTTCAACTAGGCTTGACATTAATTACACATGAAAACAGTCAAAATAAATAAAACGACGTTTGTGTTTAGAATAATTAGGAACCTCTTACTGGATCAGCCTTTCACATTGTGATTGCACAACGTTCCAAAACATTAGACGCGTTCTAATAATTCCTCCTACACATTGGGTCATAAATAACAAAAAATGTAAATGCTTCTAAATGTCAACTGAATGCAGAAAAAAAATCAAAAACAAATCGGGAGGGTAAATTAAAAAAATTGACTATATTTTTTTTCAAAATTGGGTGCGGCCCCCACCATGTGTGTTGTGTGCTTCAAAATCTATTGTTCCGACCAAATATTTAATATGTGAATTTAACTCTGCATGGCGGGGCATCAGGGCGCAGCTTTCGACCCGATAAAAACACCACATTATGATCTCAATGTATGTACACTGCCGTATTGATGAAATCAATCAAATGAAGAAATAATGTAAATGCCGCTAAATTAACCGCGCTCACATAAAGCATCCTCTTTCTAGTAATACGCGTAATGAATCAGCTTTATGATCATCGATTTAATTATACACAGATCTTTAAGACCCATTTAATGTGTGCCACTTCAAATTGGCCCTATACAGTTGTAATGCTGAGTGCTGCACGATCACTATTCACTGACTGTGAGAGAATGAGAAGATTGAACAAACAACTAATTCAATAATGTACGTACAGCATAATATAATAGTGCAGAAAGAAGTGCGCCTTATAAAGCTACGTTCGTAACTATGAAGACTTATAGATGAAGAGGTCAAACCATCCTGGAATATTCTTGAATATTCAGTATAAAGTGAGTACTCCATGAATGGAAAATCACTTAACGATAATTACACGTGAGTTGAAATTGATGAGATGCAGCACTTAGTTACACACATTACACGATCATTTCGAAATGTAAGTAGAGATCAGGCGATTTCGTTGCACATTTTGAATGGTAATCAATTTTTAATTAATAGGCGCTTTTTTAAATTAATTTAAACAAAGGGTAATTTGTTAATTGTAGGACAATAATGTTGGGTCAATAATTGATTTGATTCAATGAATGATTTGTTGAAATGATGTTGGGGGAAAAAATTAAATCATTGAATTACTTAAGACTCTAATTAATTTAATTTAAACCTTTAAAAAGCTTTAAAACAAGCTTAAGTCAACTTTAGAAACAAATTAAGACTAAAACTTAAAAGGCTTTCTGCACACCTTTTAAATTACATTAATTATTCGTTGGTGTCATTTAAGGGCCGTATTCCAAGTAAAGCTTAATGCATGAGTGTAGAGTGACAAAGACAAAAATAGGAAAACTCGTAATGGAAGAAAAGGACAACACTACAAAAATGCAATATACATACTTTTGAATATAAAGTACATAATTCATAATGTCGATTCACTCACACACTAAAGAAAACCATTATAGGTCTGTCTCTTTCTCGCATGACTTCAATCGCTTTTTTACACGGAAATATTATGTTTTTTCTATCTGAAACATTAGCATACATTTTAAAAGCTAATTTAATTCAATTTCATTGCAGTTTTCCATTTTATTAACATAAAAATACAATTCATATCACTTTTGTAAACATAAAAATAATATTAATTACACTTTTGTAAACGTAAAAAAATAATCATTGTGTAATTATGACTTAAAGCCATCTAATTAGTCACAAAATGACTATCGTATTAAAGGGAGAGCGCATCAAATCAATTACCATCCACTTTAAATCAATGAGGAATAGCGTTAAATTAACAAACAACATATTACATAATAACACACAAGATCGGATGGACAATAAATGAAATAAGTACCAGCAATAAAATTGTAAACGCATTAAGATGATCACAATTGTGTACAATGGTACATGCGCCCGTCCATAAATAACAATTTATATTATATGTTGCAGCATCGTTTGACAATGTAATTACATACAATTATCGTCACATCTAAACAAGGTAAACACCGTTTTTGTCATCACCTCTTCTCATCACCTTTGGCCACATTTAAATGGGATGACTTCTTTCAATAAATACGCGATCGTTAATGCTTTGCAATGAAAACAGCGACACATAATGAGACTGTTGTGCTTTAACCGCAGTTGGTTGCTTTTTTTTTTGTTTCTGCATTGTTTGTCTTGTCGCCAGACACTATGTCGTATTTTGTGACTTATCAATCGGCGCGCGCAACTTCTTTATATTATGTCTTTAATTACTGAATGGGGAGAGCCGCCATTCAAGTGAATTCTCATAATATTCATGCAGCTTTTAATGGTGATTGGTGTGTAAGTATAAAAGAAAATATTTTAATTGATTGCACAGCGCTGCTGGATTGTTGAAAAACAAGAAGCAGCAGCACATTTTATAAGTATCATTGTGTGCCACACAAAAATATGACATCTCTGTGGCGAAATACATAATATTGTGCGTCTTAATATTGGAATATTAAAAATTCTTATACTAAAAAATCAGAAACAGAGAAGTCGTTTGTCTCCTCCACGTCTTATAACATTTATAAATTTTGTATTTTCTTTCAGTTTAAATTGAAATCTGTGTGTGTTTTCCATTTTACGCTCCCTCCTGCATTCTTCCATTATGTGATAAATTAAAATGGACATCTGAATGATCGCTTTTGTATGGTGGCGATATTACTGTGAGTGTGCCACATCAAATTCCGAACTCCCAAGACTGCCGCACACAAGTAAATTATAGAATATGCTTTTATATTGAAGGCTTTTAAGGTGTGCAAAAAAAAACATGAAGAAAAACCAGCCCTATCAATTATTAGACATTGTGTGTACGGTTAAGAGTGTACAAGCCACATTAAATATAATAATAATAATTATTACTGACAATGGGACGCATGTGAGTGTAAGTCGGATTGATTTTAAGTGCTTTATGAAGGCATAAACGATTAGGTCAAGGAGGGCATATCATCATCTACATAAATCTAACAAAAAAATAAGATGGAAAACTATAAAAGAATTACTATTAAAGGATGATCCAATAAGAGCGTCCTAATTTACTTTTTAAATAAAATTCGTTATTATCAGAATACTATTAAGCAATGCTAAGGGGTTTCTAATGCTTTATTAAAAATAATTTATGAAACTTAATGTGTTGCGAAAATTTTTTATTCAAGTTGATATTTTGGTTCATGTCATTTAACTTTTTAAACATAATTTCCTTTAAATGTTGCCCACGACTGACTTTTAAAAGATTCTATATTTTGCGTCAATTTTTAACCACTCTTCAATTAACTGCACCTCTTCTCGAGATGACATTTTATCAAACGTTTCCCTTAAATGCTCCTCAACAATTTATTTCTAACTAAGCACTGGTTTTGGAAATAGGTCTCCACAATTATTAGTAAACGTTGTTTATGCGTAAATCTATTTATAATGAAATTTTGATGAATACAAACGTCATCTTGACAAGACAGTTGACACATAGGAACTGTCAAAAAAATACTATTGTAAAAATTACCGCCAACTGGATTACCCTATATTTGTAAAACTTCACCCATTGGTGTACCGAAACCTACAGCGTGGTGTACCAACACTTTGTTGAATATTAATTAAAATGTGTGATGTGGTTGTATGCGCGCATGCGCATAATTTGCATTGTGGGCTTGGCACATAAAAATTAAAGCTCACTAAAAACGCAACCCATTTTATATTCTAAACTGTATACCACACCAGTCACCACGTTTATTTTGTTTTAAATAATTTTATGTTTTTCAAAATGCACACATTAACATTAAGCGAAGGGTACATATATTTCATGCATGATCATTGTTTTGTTGCACAATATGCCGTAAATCGTTGGAACACATCCGGTGTACAGCGGATTTAAAGCGCAGAAGCTGTATTAATGTACATAAAAGCTGTTAAAATGTGTTCAATGAAGGCCGCCCTTTTTCAACGCCAGGTAGGAAGCATTTTGGTAAATATGGAAGCAGCTACTACAACGGTAAAATATGATAACGAATCAACAATGGGCGTTCCAACTGATAAGTCAAACATGATGTTTGATTTATTGATAAATGAACGACTGACTTCCGACCAATCAATGAAATTTTATTTCTTTTTTGAAAAATCAATACAGATAAAATTGAAGAAAAAGAAAAGCAATTTTATCTATTTTGTAGTAAAATTGTACATGTAAACTTGTACTTGACTGTGTTGACTATAACGTACTTCAAACTTCAACCATCTTCAGCTACTTTTTTACATAAAAAAAGAACAACAAATAAATGATAAGAATTAAAACATTGTTTGTATAGGAATCGTTAAAAAGATAAGCTCTCACATGTTACTTAATCCACGTCACACATTATGTGGGAGCATGCCTTAATAGGTCGACCACATATTGTGTATTTTCTACACATAAATCAAAGCAGCGCGATCTAACTCCTTTCATAAATTCAATTTATTGTTTGCCATAAAAATAGACACAATCTTTATCTATGGGTGGCCTCTCCTCTCCAGCTTCGCTGATGTAACACACAAACAAGATCAGCACGGAATTAAGATGTCAGCAAGCAGCGCACCAAATGCACATAATGGCGCGTCCATTTGAATCAAAAAAAAAAAAACGGGGACAGAAAAAGGGCGCGCCACTTTTTTATAGTAATTTTTTCTTCCCCCCATAATAAATTCAATGCGTTTTATGTATTTATTCTATAATTCTACATCGTTTCTGTGCATTTATTGAAAAAGTCAACACACAAAATAATGGGATGGTAACACAAAATGAACTGACACAGTAAGTTTCAAATGTGTACAAACATTGCAGCTTCTTTGGAGACGTGATCAGTGTGTACCAGAGTGTGATAATACTTAAGCTTTGAAGCAAAAAAAATAAAGAAAATAAACCTTCTTTCCGTAATGGTAAAATCATCATTATTATTACTTTGTTTGTATGCAGAAATAATAATTTAACACACAAAATGTCAACACAATTCTCAAAAAAAAAAAAGAAGAATTTAATTTATTACTCAAGGAACTCAATTTTCTCACACATTTTTTGAACTTCCATTTTGCTTTTTCAACAATATTGTTGTTGTGTTAAATTAACGAACGTATATTCACATTTCCAGCGTCAAGTTCAACGCCTTATCTGGTAATTAAATTGTGATGGTTGGGCCGTGTCTCATCAGTCACCCACCTAGAGTCACATAACAAACATTATCATCATCCCGCATGATGTGTTGAGAGTACACAAAGATTATTATAAGAAAAAAGGCACAATTGTTGATCGTCTTCAAATGATTACTGGATTTTTTTGTTTAAGAATGTTATAAGAAATGAGTGTTAACGTTCGTAATGTTTGTCGTTAATCAGTGGAAATATATTTTTGTTTGTTCTTTTAATTTATTCAATCGTTTTTAATGTTTTTTTCAAATTTTTTTTATTGGAAATTAAAATATTAAAGTTTTGGACGTTTTAAAAAAAATTGTGGATCCATTTATTTATTTTAAAAATTTTAAATGCAATACAACAACAAAATAAACCTTGCTATTGCTGTAAGGTTTACTCATTTGGTTTATTTATTATTCTATTGCCCGCAGTGTCTAGTGGCGCTGTAATTAATGATTTAGTCAATAAATTAACCATAATTTGGGTTTACAGGGTTGATACGATTTAAATCGGATTTTTCTTTCCTACTTAACTTGTTTTAATTGAACTTATTGACTTGCTTTTTTAGTTAACTTATCGACTTGCTATTTAAACTATTTATGATTTTAACTAAATGAAATGTAGGTACTTTTGCAGCGTTTTCAATTTATTTCTTTAAAAGAGCGCCACCTTTTGTCAACTAGAGAAATTATTTCTGTTTAAAATATAAACCAAATATGGTTCTACTGAATTAAACTAAATGAGATCTCAATAGAACGCAACTATTACGGTTTAAAATTAACAACAAATGATTGTTAAAAACATTTCTCTGAAAGTCAACCACATATTTTTTTTTACAATTGCATTTTAAGCTTTCAAGCTCTCAGATTTAATCTCACAATGTCACATTGAAAGCCGTAAACATTTTTATAGGTGTCAAACGAAATGTTAGCGCGCATACAATGTGAGATGAAGCATGAAATTAATATTCCAAATGAATACATATGAGCGCAGTATTTATTAACAAAGGCACACGTTGCACCAGCCCGGAGTATTCATGAAACCACCAACAACACAATGGAGGGTGGCTAAACAAATTTAAATCATTTATTCAAAGTGACATGCAAAGCGCATTGTTTCAATGCGTATAAATACAATTTTTTTGTGTTTTCATGCAACGAGTGTACACGCCACAATGTGCATTTGAATAAGAAAATCATCTATCAACGCAGTTCCGCACCCAAATGTGGCTCACACACGCACACGCCAGAACGTAACGAACAAGAGCAATCAACAGCGTTTTCAACAATCAAATTCTTTGATTGTTATTCAATTTGATTTGAGTCAAATGAAATATGTTGTCGGAAGTTACACCGCATGTTGTGATCCAAAAAAAAGAGAAATGCCCCATTGAAAATGTGTGATGCACAAAATTTATTAAATGAAATGCAAATCAATTGAACAAGACTACAAAATGTTTATTTACTATTTGTAACTTATCAGGTTTTGTCATCATAATTAACATGATGTATGGGGATTAATTCATTCATTACAGTTGACATATATTATGCCGAGAAAAATCAACAAAAGAAGAGAAAATCGATTTATAGAAATTGAATTGTAATTCCACCAGACGCGCTCGATTGAACAGATAAGTGTCGTGATTTAAAAACCAGTCATTACTCACAATTTACAGAGTGAATATAAATAATAGTCACATTAAATGCACATTTCGACTAGTTATTAGTATTACAATTATAAAATACAAATGATTGCTCAATTGTATCGGCAAAATTCTTTAATGATCTTGTTCTTTAATGTGTCAATACTTACTACTTCAATTATTATAAATAATAAGCCAATTCAATTGATTCAAATTGAAAAATGTTTAAGATTCATTGATCGAACCTCTCCTACCTTCGATTAATTGAACTTGAGAATTGATCAGCAAGTGATCATGAATAGAATTTTTTAAATCGCAAATAGTTACACTTAAAGATCACTTAAAGGTCGCACAAGATCACAATAAAATGATGTTAATATTAATCAATATTGATCCACGATATTTAAATTAATTCCCTTTCATTTAAAGTAAATATCGATTAAGAGATTATTACGAATTCATTGCGACCTTTTGAATCTTGCACTTTATTGCATTAAATTCTCAAAACTTTAGATAACTGGATTAAACTCTTCAACAAAAATTGCTTTTAACAAAATTTATTACACACTAAATTCAAAAAAAAGAAAGGAATAATTTCCTAACCGTTAAACTTAATATTACGAATTGATTTTTACTATACAGAAATTGGGAACTCACCGGTATTATTTAAGTTACAGATCAATTTGTGTAACTTTATTGCGGCGGCGTGCTTCCTTTTAAACAACAACGAAAAAAAAAATTGCACACACGAAGAAGATCACTCCAAGATCACGATAAGCCCATATTTGAATAGGTAATATATTTAATTCAATTAAATACCGATACACCAATTGGCAAAAATGAGCACATTTTGTGTAAAGCAATTGCACGATTGTGTGGCAGCGGCAAATACGACGGCAAATCGTATACTACCAGCGCATGCGCGCCCCATTGTTCCGGAAGAAATGGGCTGATCAATTGCTTTTGGCGGCCAATTTCAAACATAAATTTATGATAATGGCGTGGAGAGATGATGATGAAGCGTTGCAAATGTGCGTTGCTATGGGTAGCGGTAGGTTGGCTTATTTGAGTGTGCGCGAATTCGGATGCAGGCTTAAGGTGGCTCACGATCGCAGCTTACTTACTGCCTCCGAAGTTGCATTCAAATTTGCATTATTGTGTGGATTATTACATTACTATTTTGAAAGCGTCACGAATCGAGAATTTGACGCTGTGATCATTTATGCGATTGATCAATTGAAGCGGTTGTTGTTTTTTTTTAATAAATCAATTTTTTATTGTTAGATTTGTTTTGTTAATTTTTAAATAAACATTAAAAGTGTTTTTGTTGATTTTATTTATTTTTTTAAAATCTTATTTATTACAATACTGAGTACTGTTTGAAAATTTAAATAAAAAACACAAAGAAATGCACATCAAAACACATTACATCAGCTAATAATATAATCATCACTATTCATAAGTAGGACTCAAACATATTCTTGTTAACTCATCACACCTTCCTCCATCCAACTAAATAGTTAACATAAAGGCCACTTTGAAATCATTTAAGCACACACAAATTATCATCTTTGAAATGATTGTAATGACTCACATGACACACACTCGTGTCTACAACAGTTCATTCAAATTCGCATCACAAATCAACTGGTTGGGAAGCTCATTATCTCGTGTCATGACAAATTTGGGCGCAACTCATGTGTGCCAAATGAATTTGATCTCAAGGGGGAATCAAACAAACTAGCAGTTGTATTTACTTGATATTTCATTTTTAACTAATTCCCAAAATTATTGTTGATTGTCTAACTTCAATCGGGCGACCATAATAATTTAGTTTGGAGCAATTTTTTTTCGTTTTATAAATTTTTTCAAATTCATTAAGCAAATCGCGATAATAAAAAGAAGCGTCTGTTGGATGGTTGACCTTTTTTTTGTTAATTTGAACTCGTTTTGTGATTTTATTACTGTGGTGAATTTGTTTTTTTTTTGTTTTATTGGCAAGAATAAAATGCGATGAAATCATCAGACTGAAGTCTTCTGTGTGTTGAGGAAACACTTCTTATCTCCTACAGCCAATTTGGAATTCTTAATATAAAAGCCAGATTTTTAAATAAAAATTTAAAACATAATACAATTTATAATTTATTCAAACTTTTTAAGATTGTATTAAAATTTTGTTTTATTAAAATGTAAATCTTAAATAATCGCTAATTTGTATTGGAATGTGACCTTGAAAACTTTTAGCATTTCTTTACAAAGAAGCAGCAAATATTTAAATGAATTTAAAAATAGATTAAATAAAATCACTCAAAATAAACTTTAATATTGACTTTAAAATTATATTTTATGAATAGTTGTGTTCTATTGAGATCTCATTCAGTTTATTTCAATAGAACGATATTTAGTCTATATTTTAAACAAAGATAATTTATCTAATCGACAATAGGTGGCGCAATTTTTAAGCAGTAAAATCAGAAATCTGCATCATTTGTTCGAAACATAAACAAAATAGATTAAATTTAGTTAAAATCATAAATAGTAAACTAAATATTGTTCTATTGGAAAAAAAAGAGATCTCAATAGAACGCAACAAATAATTGCTATTTGAAAATTTTAATAATTGGAAACGCAGCAAATTAAATCACTCAAAACATTTTAGACTTTGAAATAATATTTTAACAAGCTATTTAAACAAATAATACAATCAATGGACAAAACAAATTTGACCCCAACAATTTAAAGTTTTACTCACTCATTAAAGTGGCATAAAAAGAAACTAAATTTAAATTTAATGTTGCACAACGCTTCACCACAAAGTAAATATTTGCATGATGTCTTTTATGGAATTAAAAAAAGAAGAATGTGCTTAATGTTGCACTTTAATTGAAGAAGCGTGCTTCTTCGCATATTAAGACCTCCTGTATTAAAAGTGTCTTGAAATTGACCCCACATGACATCTAGCAGCTTATTAGTAAATGCAAACATGTCTCATGAATCACTTATCGGCATACACCACCGACTATTTAAGGCTATAATAATCAAAACAATAATAAGACTCTCTGTGCTGTGCATAATGTTTTTTATATGCAAATATTTCACGCATTATAGACGAAGAGCTTTTGTAAAATGATCGCCATAAGATTGCGGTACACACTTAGTACATTAAAGTGCAGATAAACATAACGTACTAACAATATATTCAACAAGAGTTCACATTGTTAGGTGTATTCGAGTTAAACTCTCACAAGACATGCCTCGGTAATTACGTTCAGCTGTACGTACTCGTATAAATATTGCAAACATAATACAGCAGTAAAGGAAGGAGGGAATGAAAAGCTTTTGCTGCAATAGAAAAAAGCCGGGCGCCTTATAATGCATTGCAAGCTACCGGTCATGTTATTCAAATTGGTATAATAATATGATTGTGAAATATTTATCTGCGCAAAGCGACGTCTTTTTAAAGTAAAAATAAAATGATTATTATTCAACTTTAAAGTTGGGAAAGACAAAAAAAAAGACATCGCAGTAATTCATACGCTCAAACATATAAGACGTCGATTAAGACTCCCAATAAAATCAAGATTTGTACCCCCTTTCCTTTAAAATTGGTACGCCTGATTAATATTTCGTAATTGCAGCGCTGTTTAGTGTTTTATTAAAACATGTTCCTGATCAATTTAACAATATGTATTGCTTTAAATGCAAATGCGTATTGAATGCTGCTCTAAATTCAATGCAATTACATCGACATAAATTACATTTCTTATAATTAAACCACTTGAAGAAGGGTGCAGAATTTGTGTGGCTTTACATAGACCTAATTAAAACAAACATTTGGTGTTCAAATGACGCCGTGGAATATTAAATAGACACACACCACGTTCAATAAAATCTCATATTCCAAGTAAATGCAATTAACAAAAAAAAAAACAGTTTGCAAAAAGCGTCTTAAATATGATTGCAGCCACTGATAAAAAGGTGTTTCATTTAGCAAAACACGGTGTTATCGCGTTCATTAATTTTCTCAACGAGATACGCGGTTATAAATAAAGTAACTACGCGCAAAACACAATTGTTGTCAGATTTGTGCAACGGATACATAGATAAAATTACCGCTGGTGGTTGTGGATGACGGAGCGACTTTAATGGAAGAAAGTTGTTCAGAATGAGATGTTTTAATGGTAATTGTTTTTGTTTTTTTGCAATATGAAAAGTGTGTAGACAGTGAATTTACATGGCAGACAACACATTTTATAATATGGTGAAGAACTTTTCTCACGGCATTACAATGTGACTTTGTAACAGCACTGCAGTTGAGCAGTGGATCTGCTACGAGTATTTTTTTTGAAGTGCAAATTTAATTTAAAATAATGGAAGTATTAATCTTGACAGGACACTTTAATTTTGTTGAAGAAAACATTGAGATTGTATAAAAGCAGTGAGTTTTATTAACTTTAAAACAAAACATTATTTTTTGAAACAGTTTAAAATTTAAGACGATTTTATTTCTTACAAAAATGCTTCTTTTTATTGTAAAAGCAATGTCAAAATATTTAAATTGACACAGTAAAAGCGAAAAGGGGTTGTTGAAAAAATGCCGACTCAATTAAGTCTTCTGAAAACTGGCAACAACGCTTTTTTATCACAAAAGTAGGGGTATGATTAAGGGCTGTATTCCATTGCTTGTTATGAAACATCGTATGATAGGAAGAGAGGTCCAATCGCACATGTTAGTGCCACCCTTTTAAAAAGCTTTGTAAGCCTACCTTAATAAAACACAAATTTGCAATTTATAATATTTATTAAAATGAAAATGATGTTTAGAATCGGTCCTCTAATTTCTTATAAATCTTGCGGTAATTACCAAAACAAAAAAGTTTCAAAACTTAAGCACAATAAACAAACAAGAGGCAACAAGTATTTTCTTAAAATCACTCAGAGCAAAGCAAATCGCCGCCCAATGCAAACAACATAAATTACATAAAGTGCGCATCTTTGTACAAAAATCCCATACAAAAAAAATTATGCTGTTTGGATGACTCTTAATTTTCCCAAATGATTTTGTGGAGGAAAAAAGTGAAAGTTTTCGTCATCATATTTTTTTTTTTGTTTAAAGTAAAATAAAAAAACACGATCATAATATGCGTAATTTTCAATTTTTTGTAAATTGGTAAAACGGGAAAATGATTCAGCTGCAACTGTTGCAAAATTCCAAAAGTGACAATAATCGACGACCATAAAATGTAAACTCTTGTATATGTCAAATGGCTGGTGCAACTGAATCGATATGGTCTGCAAGGAAAACCACTGCTGTCCGCTGCACACATTCGAGTACGGTGGGATAAGACATGTTAGATAGATTAGGTAAGGCTGCTGTGGTGCGGCCTAATCCATTTCCACCAGTCCTATATATATATTTGTACAAGCGATCAAATGATCGATGAATGTGGATCGTTTGGACTGCCTGCAGCGTGATAGGCACACCACAAGCAACTATGTTATGTGTGCAATAATTTACAAGCCGTATGGCTACAAGTGTCTTTAAGATCGAACGCAAATTGGCGAGGAGCGAACTCAGAAGTCCGCGAATACCAATCACACACACACACACACACACGCAAAAATCCCGTTGTTCATGTAAATACGTGCCAGTAGCAAGCAGATCAGATCGCACAGCCCAAGTACACACGCAGATTGGGGCGGCTGCTGCAGTAATAATCCACACGCATATAATTTATCTCTTGTTTATGTCATCATTTTGGCGGATATTTTCGGAAACTAAACAGTCGACCGTCTGTTTAGCTCCACAATTTTTGTTTACATGAAATCGTGTTAACATGGTTTAATGTATTTATTCGTTTTACGTTTTTGTGGTGTTTGACATTCAAGAGATCTTTGCAATCTGCTGTTTGGATGCGCCATATTCGATGTGTGCGTGTGTGTGTGTTTTTCTCGCTGATTACTATTATGCCATGATCAAAATCAGTCATGCTGTTCCCTGCTCCGTTTATAGACACAAATATGCTTAATGTGCCTTTCTATTTATGCCATTAAAGTATAAAATGGTAAAATGTTTTGAAAAGAAAATCATCTCACAACCGGATTGTGTTGTGTGCGTGTAATCCCGATGCATGATTGAATAGCACAAGCACAGTGCACACCCCCCAAATACGGCTAATTACAATTAATTCAATTTATCGATTAGAAATTACAATCGACAGACTTAAAATTACGATATATTTATATGTAATAGGCTTGGGGGGACTTCACTTAAAGAGTGACATCAAGTAAAAGCCACTTCATTTAAAACTACGCGCACAGTTAGATGAAATATGCGAGCGTCAGACATTATTATTATTATTATTATTGAGAAATGAAATGAGAAATCGAGTCTCAAGAAAAAGGGGGCACACTGAAATATTATAAAGACAGTAAAAACATCTGTTTTTGGTCATACATCCATCCGTCTATCCATCCATCCATCCATCCAGTACAACACTATCTTTATGCGTGCTGCTGTAATGCCTTATTTTTCTAACGCGCGTTATTCCTATTTCTTTCAACTAAGTATAAGTAACTATAACTGTTTTTCATCTCAAAATAAAGTAACTACTACACTTTAAACAATTTAAAATTGGGGTTTTTTTAAATGGAAAATCAAATTTTCATTTCAATCTGTTGAAATTACACATTATGAATTCCTCACGAATTAAAATCCCAGCTTCCTTGGAATTCCATTTCGCATTTTTAATCCGTTCAATTAAAAAGGATGTGCAATGCCAGACGACGCACATCCACATCGATGCCACAAATTCAAGAATCAAGACGGAAGCCACCGCTGCACTGTTGCATCTTGTTGCTAAATTAAATATTCACGAAATAGTAACATGGTACCACGCGACCGGAAGTGGCCACACTAAATTTTGCGTGTCTAATTTGAAATACAGATCCATCGGGTTTAATTTAGATCTTTTGACACATTGAATTAGGCTTTCTGGTATAGTTAATCTCAAGAGGAATGAATACATACTCGTCGTACTGCTGAAAATTTTGTTAAATAATATTACGACTTTTCCACATGGTGTGGAAATTTTTGTGTTGGCTCTTTTTCAACAACATTTCTTTTTGGACTGTTTCATTCTTATTTTATTATCTTACCGGCATCAAGAGTCAAATTTTATTGCTTTCCTGCGTGCGGGGATTTATTGTCTTCTTCAATGGTAGGAGGGAAAACACAAGGGGAAGAAGAGGAGGATTTTAAAAATGAAACTTATTGCGTCTGTTCCCGATTCGACGCGCTTTTTAATGAAAAATTGCGTGAAAACGTCAGCATTTTTCACACTTTAATATGATACATGGGCGGCCATTTCAATTCCGATATGATACATCTCAATATAACATTGGATTTTATTATATGTTGTGTCGAGATTATGTACGCATCATAGTCGTACTATTTCCATAGCGCTTTTCTTTAATAACATTAAGATAAATAGATGCACGAATGGATATAATGTCTGAACGTGGCAAAAGAAATTATAGTTATGCTTCTAATGTTGTAAGAGGGATCACATCATAACTGGTGTTTCTATTTTGGGATATTATTATGGATAACATTTTGTGTGTGAAGAATTTGGATAAATTTATATTCTATTGTATATAAAGTCATTAAATTGAATTGAAATTTCAAGTTTCAACAAAATGGCTGCATGTATGAAGTATGCAGCCGATTTTGTGCGGTTATTTTGATCTATTTTAAATATTTACCATTACATAAAATCGTATTGTAGTAGAAATTGAATGCGGTAATTGCAAAATAAAAAAAGTAAAAAAAGGCAACGTGGATTGGCGCATTAAAAGCACAAACTGTGGCTGTGAGTTTTCAACGTCTCAATCGCATTACAAATAAAATGAATTCCGAAAATTTTTGTACACGCCTTATTGCTGTCCGAAAATAGACCAAAATAATTTATTTGATTATTTCTACAAAAAAAAAAATAACAAAAAAAAATAGAAAAAGGAACAATGTAACAACACGTTGAATTTTTATTTTTTTTTTTAGAATTTTCTTTCAATTTTTTATTTTTTTTGTTTAATTTAAAGTCTTGACACATTCAGTCATTAATTCAATTTAATTTATGCTAAGTCTAGGAATTATTGAATGAAAAACTCAAGCACTTAAGCATAAAAGCTAAGTGGAAATGCTCATTTAATAATCAATCACCAGAAACAAAAGTGAACTTGTGAGTTGTGCATTAAAATAAATCTCGGCAAGAAGCCTCTTAATTCAATATTTAATTGGAATGGAATTAAAATATTCAGTAAATTTTGTGGTTTCATGATAATTGCAGATGTTGAAATGCTCAATTTAATTGAATGCCTTTTTTTTCAGTCAAATTTCGTGTATTTTGTGGTTTTTTAAATTATTTTTTAGGGAACGGCCTTTACAGTTTCACCCAAAACTTCGTGATTTTCCATCCAAAATCACGGTGTACAAACATGAGAGGCAAATTATGTCAATGAGGCGCCAAATTGTCGACCATTTGTTTGGACAGCATTTTTTCGCTGAATGTCATTATACCGAGTTTAATTTTTCTTATACATAAACGATTGTCGTTGAGAAGGCATTTTTCATTGCGTCTACATCACAGTTAAACTTTAGACACTTTCCTAAATTGGATTTGTCTATTTAATCAGAGAATATATACTTGAGAACTGTCAACACATGGTCAGATGTGCTTCTTCATTTAAATAAATAAACATTTATTATGGTAAATAGTAAAATTACACGATAGAAAATACGTACGCGTCACAGAAGCGGTTTTTTTTTGACATTGGCGCGAGGGCTTTTTTTATAATTGGTGTGGGAGAAAATCATTGCGATGTTCTGATGCATGTAACCACCCACACAAACGTCTGATTGACAGAAAATCACTGTGACATTTGCCAGACGATGAGTATTTGATTGTACATCAATTCATTAAATAAATTAAATAAATTAAATGGCATTTTTTTGACAGTTACCGCATGTGACTTAAAGGCGTTACTTTGACTTAAGACTTTAAAATGTAAATATTAAGATTTCGGTTTCTGATGGCATGAACATTATAACTGCTGGATTTTCCCACGTTAAACATGTTCAGCTGATAAATTAACCACAAAGGTGTTGCAAACTGTGGATTTTCCCTAATTACATGAACAAATATGACAATGTTGACAATATTTGTGTACTTAAAATTCAGTCAATCAAAATAAGACCATTACAGTGGCGTCATTCTTAGTATTTAAAATTGATTAAATTAGGAGAATGATGCTACATTGTATGTTGAATAACAATTTTCGTACTAAATTTCGCGTGGATTAAAAAACAAACAAATAAAAAATAAAAAGACTTACATCTGGGTGTTCTTTGACGGGCACGTAGACTTTTTTGTTCATCGTAATTGCTGGTCCTTCTGCTTCTGGCAGTTTAAGTGGTTCCTTTCGGACTCCATTTATTTGAAAGAGGGATGCTCGAACCTTTGCAATTTCTAAAATAAAAAGAAAAATATTGTGTTACATTTTTTAATTGTCGATAAAGCAACTTATTAAAAACATTATTTATTAATAAATTAAATAATTTTTGGTTTTAAAATTAAAACCTATAAAAATTTGTTATTTTTCTTCCTTCTATGTATTTCTAATCCAAGTTTAAGTAATTAAATCATAGCAAAACTGAAACAATTAAAAATAATAAAAATTACACAATGCATAAATTATTATTAAGCTTCGTGTATTTAATTGAAACTGATCACTTTTTATGACAAACAATTAAAACAACGTTGTAATCAAATTGGCATTTTAATTAAATAAATAAAATACGTTATTAAATTCAGTTAATTATCATTTAAACATTAAAATACCTTTACGAGTGTGCAATTAAATAATTTTGAAAAAATGTGCAAGTCATAATTTGCGATAAAGCAATCATTTTGTGATCTCATTCATTCATTTGTGTAACCACATAAATTTTCTATTATGAATGAATTCAACCAGAAAGAAATGAATATGCCATTCTAAAAAAATTCACATCGTCACATCATAATAATTAATAATAAATAAAATATAAAAGTCCTACAAAACCGCCCAAATAAAAGAACATTACAACGAGTAGTGTGTGTCCCAAGTTTGGTCACGTACATACTACCTTTACAATTCCCCTCAAGCACATTGCATTTTAACCTTTCGCTTTAATAGCCTCGTTAAAATTCAATAAAACTGTTCAGGGATCGCTCGCCGTTATACGTCTTCACGATGAAGAAATTAACAACATTTTAACGCAGTCCAGCGGAAGGCATTAAATGAGTTATTTCAGGGGAGCCGCACCCTATATATTTTTGGCATGTAATTATTATTATTTTTTGGACAACAAAAACATTATTCTCGCGTACACATAACAAACAAAAAAATTAAAAAACAGAACGATGCTGCAGCTTTAAGCACCTTCCGTTCAATGACCATACGCGCGCATATTTTTACATTTTTTTTTTTAAAGAGAAACCGTTTGGCATTTTGTGATTTATTTGTAAATGCAAAAATGTGTACAAACCCCCACCCAGACAGCTTACTTAAAATCCAGTAAAATTCATGTGCGTATTTTAATTTTTTGTTTTATGTAAAAAAAATAAAATTACTGAATTAAACCGGTGATATCAAATAATGTGGGGAAGCGGTGAATGCTCTTTAAGAGATCTCAATTTGGTATGCAGACAGCTAATTAATGCATATTTACTAAACGATAATTCCTTGTGTGACGTGGCAATTAAAAATAATGAGCAAACAAGTCCTAAAAACATGCAAGGCGCTGTAAAACAATTTAGATTTCATAATGTTTGTGCGCGCGGCTCCACAATATGTAACTACTTGCCGCCACAACCACAACTCAGGATCAACATCGCGAAAAATTATACAATTTGGCGAGAGCTATTAATGCGTTAATCAAACAACACCTTCAATTAAATTGGCATTTTGCAATTATTTATGCGGCGAATAAACAATCACATTTTAGCAATATTGTATGTAGCATTTATTTTTAATATTTTTTTTTAACTTAAAGTTTATTGTATTTATTTTCAACACAAATATTTTACAGGCAAATATTATTTTTATTAATACACATTAAATTGCACCATTAATAAATTCATAATTATTGTTATAGTAATTGTTTGATCAAGACCAAGACGCAGTTAAAAAGAATGCATCCAATAATTTACATAAATGCAAGTTTTCACCACGCTGCTTGGATGGAAGGCGTTTTTATTTATTTACCTTTGCAAAAACGTGAATATTATTATCATTTGATTGTAAGTGTTGCATGCGTAAATCATTTTAAATGGTTCAAGACATGTTTTGTAACGAAACTTCTCGCAGGTAGGCGAAGACAGAGCATGCATTATGTTATGGAATTATGAATTTAGGGCCATTAATAGCGCTTAAAATATGATCAAATTAAATGCAATGGCCAAAGCGTTCTGATGAAATGTTTATGAGCGACAAAAAGGCGAAGGAATATAAACGTTTGAAAGCACAACGCGCAGTCGTAAATATAGAAAATTTGAATAAAAATTAAAAACAAGTTTTAAGAACTCGTAAAATACTAAATACAGAAAAAGATGCCAATAAATTTGGTTAGAATTTCATATTACTACTCGAATATAAAGTGAAGAGACGTAAAATTGTGATCACAGCAAAATCATGTTTATTTTAAATATTAGTTGCGTTCTTTACAGATCTGGTTTAGTTTATTTTGAAATTTTACAAAATAAATCTTGCTATTCAATAAGGTGGTTTACCCATTCGGTTAATTTTTCAATCTATCGCCCGCAAGTGGCGCTGTAATTAATCATTTAGTCAAGCAATTAAACGAAATTAAATGATATCTCAATAGAACGCAACTATTGTGATTTTAATGTTTGCAAAAATGATTAAATGCAATTTTCTTATAATGGCACAAATTTTTATTATAAAAAAACTGATTTATGAATCAATTAAGCAAATATTAAAAAGCGAACAAAAAAACATGTTTAATTTGAATGATTAATTTTCAATTTAACCAATTTCATTCACATTAAAGCGATTTAATTAACGATTAAAATGAAATTAACCAATCCCGATTCCATTGAAATAAAGTGACATGACCATATTTGGGATGTACAAACATTTAACATATTGTGCTATGTTACAAATTTTGCACGCAGTCACGTCCCCTCATCAGCAGGTAAGTTCAATCATGAAATTGCGAAAAGAAATACGCAGGGTTTTAGCAAATCACGTACACGCGACTACTTAATCAACTACAATTTATTTGCTTGCAAACTTTAAATGCGACCAACCCTTTTTACGTTGCGGCATAACAACAAAAAATTTAATGACACTTCAACAACAACAACACGTCTCGTCCTAAATGCGGATCGTTTAATTTATTCCCGAAATGTCATTAAAAAAATCCAAATAACTAAAATTGATTTAAATTTCGTTACGATCCGCATTAAATCTTGTCAATGTTTTTTTATGTTTTTCTATCAATTACCTTTTATCAATTTATATTGTTTATGCATTTGCCATAACAAAATCGGCGGTGGTGACTCATTAAATGTTGTCGCAATACTATAAATTTCGCGCATAGTTTAAAGTCTTTAAATTGAACCGCGCACACACGTTTAAAGCTTAATATGGGCAAACGTCGCGTCGCAGAGGGAGGTGAAAATAAAAATTACAAAAATTCACATTTTTAGCACGACAATCGGACGGCTTTGGCGCACCGAATAGTGCGCCATCAAGTCAAAAAAGGGAATCATCAAAGTTGTATTGTATAATATTATACAATATTGGAGGAGATAGCAAAAAGGTTTGACTTAAAAATCTCCATCCCAACGAAATGGAGCGCGGCACAACTCGTTGATATTCAAAAAGAGTCACGAAGGCAATTAAGTTTTAGCGTCCTGTCCGCTTGCTTTTACGGTATTGCCGTGGTGCTGGCACGGATTTCAATTTTCAATACACAAAATGCAACGTTGCTTAACTGAACGATTGGGGGATGATACCAGCTGTCCAATGTGGAACGGAAAAACATGACAGAATCAGGGTTCGGCTTTTATATTTAAATATAAATTGTAACAAAGACTATAAACTTAATAAATTAAGATTGAATAATTAACACAATAATGTTTAAACAAACATTAGAAGGAATAGAAACGATGGAGAATTGAAGACTCTGCCTTTATAAATCCATTCAATTCACTTGTGGGTCACAATTTAAACACACACTCGAAAGTCGAATAATTTCACGTTTTTCTTTGCTGTACAATTTTTGGGGCAAGTCTTAAAGGGCGTTACTGAAATTAATCGATTATTATTAGCCACAGTTTATTATATTTAATAACCGTGAAATCTCCACACAACTTGTACCTACATGCTTTCTTGACTTAAAATTCATTCATTCATGCAGCGCTTGAGACGTTTTACAATATTTCTCAGGCGCGCGTTATTTCGTACACTTTTTGTCATGGTCCACGAAAATTTTGGTTGTACGAAATTGTGTTGGATACAATTTTAAATCGGAAAATTGCGTGACTGAAGTGGAAGTTGAGAGATCAATTTTATAAAGTTTTACTCATAACAAAATATTTGCTGAATAATAAGGCGTTCAATAAATTTTTTTTTAAATTTAATTTTATATCAATCAATTTCTTTTATTCATTCATTCATTGAAAATCATGAAACAATTTTTATTTGTTCAAGAACAAAAACTGATTCCAGTTATTATTTTTCCTCAAGAGATTTTAAAATAATTATTATAACCACCTGAATAAATTGCTTATAAATACTTTAAATGTATTAAATTTCATACACTTGACCCAAAAAAAATATAAAATGTGAAAAAAATTAACGCAATAATGCAACAAAATAAAATAAACCAAGCACGTCACATTATTTTGACCAAATAAATTGTCCGAGGCACACGTACTCCCGTGAAGACTTTGACAGGTATCACGGCAACCTACACAAGGCACCGTTATTGCGAGTTTAAAATTGCATCCATACATGTGGTAACATAATATAAAAGAAATTGCAGCATAAAAAAAAATGCAATCGACGCGATCATCAGCTTTTGTGAAGCGAATTGAGTAAAGGAAGACGCACGCGCACAACTAAATATATGTTATGTCGGAAATGCCTTTAACATAAATTCGTTTAGTGCAAAACGCGATTGTGCGTTCAACTTTAAATGACAAATGTGCATTTGTGCATCTTAACAAATGATGCAAATTGAATTTCCATGTCTATATTTTATACTACATAGAAGAGAAACCTCAACAATACACAATATATATGTTGTTAAAAAAAAGAAAGAGGAATTATGTATATTGTTAAATAAGTTTGGTGTTTTTATTAATTGATCACCGACAAATCAATTTCAGCAATCATTTTTGGAATTTACCAATTTTTTCACGAACCGCAATTTTTTTCCTAGTTTTCGCGGTTCATATTAGCGTTTAAAATATGCCTATGTTACTTCCCGAACGCTGACAAAAACAGAAAATTCGTGTACTAATTGTAAAGTAATATCACGATTTAAACAGTAAAGGTCTGCTCAACAATTTGACCTTGAAATAAATCCTTTTAAACTAAATAATATTGTAAAAACAAGCTCTAATTCAAAAAAAAAAACTTTTTATTGTACGGAATTTAAAAAAGTTTCTTTAATTTAATTTATAAAATAAGGCAGATGTAATAAGACAAGTTTCTTTTAATGTATTATACAACAAACAACAATCCTATGTTATTTTTAAATAATCCATCAATACTATGATCAATACTGTACGATCTAAAGAAAACGCATTAAACTGCCAGAATAAATGAAACAAAAATGTTGACTTTAAAATTGACACATTGACGTACTATTTTAAACCACGCGCGCATCTCTCTATTCAATGTCGATTATGTCTACAACATTTTCAAATAGACGTCTGCATACAAAAAAAGGCTTCTACCACAAAAAAAAAAACACAAAAAAAGTTTTAAAAAGTACTAACCGCCATTGTGAATAGAAAAATGACGTCGCGAGTTATTTGTCGCCAAAACTGGCTGCTTACAACTGCGTGCAATTATCCCATTTTAGTATAATCACTGTATGCATTTTGATGCACCGTTGCGCTCATCATGAGATGGTAAAAAGTATTCTTTTTCTCTTAATATTTTAAATGCAAAGTGATTTAAAATGCGCAATTTATTGTGCCATTTTTAAACAACAAAATAAAATAAAAAAATGTCATGAAGATTCAATGTGACAAAAGAATTTTGTGAAAGTGAGCTCGCTCTCGCAGTTCAGTTAATATGGTCTTCCCCACGAATTACAACAAAAACTACAATGCACATCTTATACACTCGTAGTTAATCCACGCTTCAATTTAAATGCCCCCAATGTGATTCCAAACATGGACAGACTAATAACAGAGGTCGAGTCACAAAGGCCCCAAAGTAAATCAATTATTGCGCCAACTCCAGTTTCTAATTCACCTCCAATTTTTATTTTCCCTATTTAACCCGGTGTTGTGTTGTCTTGTGATTTTGTTGTCTTCGTTTTACCCCCCTTTTAATAGTTCATATTGGTCGGATGTAACTTTAGTTGTTACTCATTCCCTTTCGAGTTAATTTGTCTTTGACAATTTGTGGCGCGCGCTGCTTCACATCTCAAGATGTGCCATAGTCCCGCTGCCTTGCAGACACAATGTAATGGATGCCAACTTCTCGGATACATAAATGTATGGTATGGTATTATTCAAATGCGGGGCGATATAGATGCGATTTTCATCCGATTGTTGCGGCATATCGTCTCATTTCAGAAGTGAAAAGAACAATACCAACAATTTTATATGCTGCGCGGAGAAAAAAAACGCGAGCGTCATTCAATGAGATCACAATCAAAGATCACGACCGTTTGCGGTATGTGTGTGTGTGTATTATTGTGAATTTACTGATATTGTACTTGCGGTACTGCAAAATATGAACCGGGAGAACATTCGCAAGCAACCAACAACAATATAATGTGACGGCGTCGCGTCTTTTTCAAGACACAACAGAGAAATGCGCGAATTACGGTGGAAATACAATTTGATTTTTCGCATAAATATTTATATTGCGTCCTTTTTTCCCATAATGAATTTTATTTTGCTCTCTATTTAGCGGGTGGAAGACATTTTTAAATTGGGCGACGAATGAACTCGGTACTCAACATAAATATTTGCATTTCATTATATTACAGTGGAGGAGACAGACGCCGCATAGTTGCAAATTTAAAGCAGAGTCGTGATCTCTTTAAGAAATTTTATGCGATAGGTCAACCTCGTTCCATTTTGCTCATTACCTCTTATTGCAATGACTTTTTTATCTTCAATTATTTTGGCATGAATTGCAACGTAAAAATGTACGTTTGAAATTATGCAAAGATGAGTTGAGTTAGTCACTATGCGGAATATTGGTGATTGATGATGATAAAAATATCATTATGGCATTAAATAAGCGCCGCGGCGTTATTATACGTTGAAATTTGATTCACGACAATTTGAACAGCTGTGCTTTTGAAGCTGCTTTACAATATGATAACAATAATATCGCATTCAAGTGGTGCGGAGTGAAGTGGACTGGATTTACAAATCCACTACACTTCACTCTTCACATTTTTTAACAGATATTAATAATCTACCACCATGATCCAAAAGTTAAAAGTCAAAAATGACAAATGTGCAATGTGACGTCATTTGAATTTTTTGCTTTAAAAAAAAAATGGCGGCAGCATTTTATTCTCGAGCAGGCCTTTATTTTTTGAGTCAAGACATTGCACTACTTTTTTTTGGTGGAAATTAAATTTTTTTAATGTTTAAAACACAAATTTAAGTAAGTATGAGGCGAGAGCAATGAATTTTTGGAATTTGAATTTTAATCCTTTTTATAACAGAGATCAAGTATTTAAATCTCTATTTTATTTTAAATCCGCAAGAGTTGGAAGAATGCCTTCGCAAAATCTCATCACAACGCATTATTTTCACATCAATTTAATGTCTTTATATGAAATGTAATGTGAAGATGTACGCGATGAAAGTTTTTAACTTAAGGTTAATTCACATTGGCCTGTACACTCAACATGATACAAAATATGCCATAGCGAGATCTTGTCTGACCATTTGATGTGGCTGCCATTTTGAGGAAGAGAGGAGAGTGCTGTGCGCTTCCACAAGGCAGCAGCGGTTGTGTCATGTTAGCATTTTTCTTAAAATTGTGGGCATGTTTATAAGCGAGTACATATCGTGAAAAACGCTTTCTCGCCATATTTGTCAAGTTGTTATGTTTTTTTCGACGGTTTTAATTTTAATTTTCCTCCCCGTTTTATCATCGAGCAACAACTACAACGCCAAGACTCAAGAGTGCGACAACTTTATTGCCTCTTTGCGTTGTGTAATATTGTTTATCATTCCTAATTTATGCGTTTATTGCATTAAATTGAGAGTTAAACTCAATCAAGCTTAAATTTACTTTAAAAACAAAGCCTCAAAATATATTTACCGCAAAAGAGTTGTGTTTTGGTGGGCCCACCCACTGTGTCTGTGTGTAAGTAAATAAATGATCGTGTTTGTTGCTTAAAACATTAAAAATATGAGAATAAATAAACGCATAAAACTATACTGGCATAAATTGCCTTAAATGCAGCCTCATTTGTAAAGTCAGTCGCAAGCTTCGGGGAGGAAATTGTTGTTTGTCTTTAAAGCGTGCGCAGCGGTTCAATCTAAATTTAACTGACAGAGAAGCAGCAACAACAAAAAAAAAAATGTCTTAAAAAAAATTGTATGGCATAACAAGAAGAATATGAAGTAAGAGGAGGAGATGAAAAAAATGGATGCACTGTTGGACAAGCGCCAAGAAAACAGGAGAAAATGCTGTACTCAAGAGATTTCCCTGAATTAATCGCCTTTTGCATATTTTGCATTTTCAACGCACATTATGCTACTATGTATGCAAACAAACACTGCCAAAAGATCAAACATTTTCACCGGCCCAATGCATCTCGTATAACTTTTGCAACGGCCACAATAATTAATGTACAAATTGAGTCGATTGCGCATATATTATTCGTACACGATCGTCCGCAATGTACAATAAAGTCTAACTATTTACACACATTTCGTATAAATGCAGTTATAAATTGAAGTGACTTACTTGTACACAATGTACAAAGTATAGTTATATGTTATTAGAACCATCACGTACAGCGGCATGTCTAAGATTGACGACACACCAATCGCGTACACCTCCCGCATCATCATGTGACCATTTTTAGACATCCCAACATTGATGGCTACCTGATTTTCTTCACATTTAATTGAATACACAATAAACCGTCGCGCTGTTCTTTAGATTCATTTTAATTGTGGCATGTCAGTGACGCATCGTTCGTGTGTCGCCGCGCGAATTACGCATGCGGCTTTTTCTCGCGTGTACTAAGACGATCAACGTGATCTGTGATCACTTGTTGTGATCACACACAGAATATTATTGCCTACTGTGTGCGCCATAAAATGAACACGCGTAACCATTTTAAGTGTCAATTTTACACAACAAAACTGTGATGTAATTAATTTATGAATTAAAAATATTCGAGTAAATTTTATAAAATAATTTGTGATCTAGTTTACATGACTTTGTTTTATTTGATGTGAAAAAATTAAGTACAATAGAATTTAATTATTACTCTATGATGTAAAACGTTGAGGTCTGCTCGAGAATTAAATGCTGCCGCCATTTTGTTTCCCTTTAATATAAAAAATTCGCAAGGATGACGCCAAACTGTCAAAACTGACACTATTCATACTACGTTTTCTCAGACGACGTCACACGAGACAACTGTCAAGCAGACCATTACTTTTTGGACATTTTCACAATTTTGCTAATACCTTATAGTAAAGGTAAACTTTTATTTAAAATCCGTTTCCAGACTTACTAAAAATACAAATAAATTTAAAATACAAATAAATAAAAAGACAGATCAAACATGAATTTACTGAGTTTTTATATTATATTTGTTACATAAATAAAAACTTAAGAGAAACGATCGTCAAACCGATGTCCATTTTTCACAAAAAAAAAAGACCTCAACACCCTTTAAATTCCCCATCTGCCAGTAACAATAAAAGCAGCCAAACTAACTTTATTTTGATCACAATGAAAGATCAAAAATTAAATAAACCAGTATGTAACTTAAAACCTAATGGATTCCATGGATCGTGCAATTCAAATTCCCGGTTGCTCAATATAAATAAAATAAAAAATCTCAAAAATCATGCGATCATGACATAAAGTCGAATTCCAGACCGCTCAATGATCATAATTTTTCAACAAATGCTGGTCGCCGCAACGATAACATGTTAATCAACACGTCCAAGAACGTGATTGTAATTAATAAAACATAAATCAGATCGATTACATGGGCGCTTTTGGGTGTGATTGTGATAGCTGTGTGTTTGAATGCTTGCAGAGCGAACAAAGAAATTGTTTTCTGGCCTTGCAGTTAATATTAACGATGCTTTATAAATATGGTTGGAAATTAGCGATGATTCAGTTGGAGTAACAGGAAATCGTTATTATTTATTATGGATAGTTTTATTTTAATAAAATTGGCAGTTAAAGATCATATCAGGAACACTTCAATGCATTAGAATCAAGTTCTCAATCGATTTTTGCATCTCTATTTAAAAGAAAGAATGAATAAAGGTATGATTCCATTCAAACCTTGATGCATTAATGCAGACTAAAAAAGATAGAATATACAAATAAGACTAGGGAAAGAAAGGGACAGTACTGTGTGAATACACAGCTGGCATTTTTGTGTATGGAATCAATGAATGTTTGCATGGAATCCTAGCTTAATCTTAAAGATCTTAGTCGATATCCAATGTTTTTTTTTATAATCAGAATAAAAAAAAAACACTTTTCCAACAAAAATAAAAGTGAATATTTTCATCGAAATGGTCATTATTAAAATATATCACTTCCCGCATTAATTTGTGTAGGTTGAAACACAATGTGCAATGCACAGTGACACTGCACGAAAGATGTTTGCAATTTATTTATTTTTTGTTCATCCTCTGATATTGTTTCGCATTTTATTGCAGATGCACCGATGTGCATCATGCACACTCACCAAGGCGCCACATTTATTAATAAACATCGACGTACAGTGTGTTGCAATATCGACACAAGACACGGAATCGATTTGTACTTAACGAAAAACTGCAGCAATACAATAAAAGTGAATGAAATAAATTCGTGAATTTGCAACATGTGAGTTGAGAGGCATCCTACATGCCGCCAAGTCTCACATGTGGTGCACTAATCAAAGCACGCACTCACTTCACTTTATATATGCTCGTACAATATATAAAATGAATGGCGCAGCAAAATTGCATTTGCAGAAAATGCAGTGTGAGTCATGCGAAAAATTAAACAAACATGAAATGTGTGTTGATTATCGGAGGAATAAATTTTAAAGTGTGTATTCCTTTGATAGCGACGACGTTTCATCGCCTTTATTTTGCTTCAAATGCATTTTCACATTGCAATTGAATAATAAAAATAATAACAAACAAACAAAAACGGAATGAAATCACAAGAGATATTGCGGATGCACCGAAAAGGGCTTGAGTTGCATTGCGTGTACGTACTTTGATCTTTGCTGTGTTCAAATTGTATATTTGGTGTGGTTATTGGTAAATTTATGACCAACCAAATTGTGCAATGCAGACAGGGATGATGGTTGTTTTATTGAAATACGAGATCATGCAAGGTTTTGTTTATGTTTTTTTAATTTTAAAGTGGATTTACATTGCTATAATGTTTGGTTCAATTTAGATTGGCTCAAAAGTCAGGGTCTAAGGAAAAGTTAGAGCCTAACATGGGGGAAAAGTTTTCGATCGGACCTCTCTTTCTATTAAACTACGTTCTACGTACTTTCTCTTTCACTAATGCCTTAACTTTTAAGGTGAGTTAAATATTAAAGTAATAATAACACGCCCTAAAGTAACGTAATGTTTTTTGAAGCAAAAATTTTCTTTTAATTTTTTATTATTGATTGGGTCAAATTGAATTGTAGATTGATTATTGCATAAAAACATAAAAATATGCAGAAAAATTAAAAAATAAGTAATAAAAAGCAACTTTTCTCAGACTATCTTAAAAATCAATTTTTTTTAAAGCACGGCCCTTTAAAGATTAAATTTAAAGTTCTAAAGAAAATTCCACATTAATGACTTAAATTCAACAACACTTTGACAAGTTAATTTATCAAAAATGTAAAATTAAATCAAGTGAAAGTTAAGCAATTATAATAATCAATTGGTCAACATAACCATATTTTCCAAAAGCATTAACTTCAATATAAATTGATTAACCAAGTCGCTCGTTTTAATAAACTTTATGTATACATAAACATTTAAAAAATAATAAAAATGAAAGGCGTGATAAAAATTGCAAACCATTGGAATGTCACAAAAAATTGGCATTTCAAAAATTAATGTTTATTTTTAAACATTTCACTTCATATTATTAATAATCGACGCCACACATTTTATTTATTATTTTTTTCTGCAACATAGTAACTTGAACGTAAAAGCTTTTAACAGCAATCGCACTGTTGCAGCCTTTTTCAAGCATCTAATCACAATTAAGAAACGTTTCCCAACCCGTTTTTATAAGGCGGAAATTTAAGAACACCCAGTTTATGCAGACAACAAATCCTCTTTAATTAGCATGTGTGTTAAACCAGTTCTACACATAGCTGCGCAAGATAACACCCTGAACATTTTATAATTATGACACCTGTGTGTTGCATATCTCATAAAATTATTGACCACATCTTTTGCATATTACTTTGTCAACCAGACATTTTTCCTCTTTTAAATATAAAAAAATTAAAAGAATAAAAATTGTCGCAAAAAAGGTGGGCGCACACATTTTTTTTACTCCAGCCATTTTAAAGTGTTCCACATACAGGTCTATGACAAAGAATGCGCGACGCATGCGCACTTCACTTGAGAGTGGTGTGGGGGCACCTGATTTCAGTCCCGCCAATATTTGTGGGGGCTTTTTCTGAACCTATTTTGCGCATAAATATTTATCTCGTTATGCTGAGGTATTGAATTTTTGCTGAAAATTGATGCAATGATTGTTGTTCTGTAGAATAGTTAGATGGAGCCGGCGCGCGCACGCGGCTTGGCTTGGCAAGGCCTCGCCTACATTTTAATCTCCCCGCGCATACTTTTGCGTGTGACTATGTCACCCTATTTATATAAAAACGCGTGCTCGAATCAGTTTTGGATACTTATTACCATTGGGTTTGGGAAAGTAACACAAATAAAACGCACCGAGAAGTGAATAAAAATTGAAATGCAGGTGACACAAAACAACAAAACGTGTAATGTTATTGCAGCCGCAGAGGCAATAAATTGATTTTTTTTTTTGTATTATAGGCTGGCTTTGCGAGATAAATTAAATCGACGGTCGATTGAAATTGGTTAAGGATAAAAAAAAAGTGATTGTGTGTTTTAAAAACAAAAAAGTGTAGAAAAGTATGTTTGTTTATGTTTGCGTTGCGCGACAATGTCAAACGCATAAAATGTGTTTACAACAGTAAATCAAAGAGATAGTTTTACTTCCGCCCTTTTTTTCAATCAATTTTTATTTCATTTCCCTGCTTAACAAATACTAATGCATTAAGGCGACAAACAACGTTAATTCAATTAACCTCCAAATGTGACATGGGAGCTGATAATTATCGCTGCAGTAATATTCAACATGATTTGTGTCTTTTGTTCCACTTATTGCATTCTCTGACACACAAAAGATGCGTAGGGCGTTCAATTTCAGTGTTATTCCGCGGTAATAAATCAAAATTGTGATTGCATTAATAGAACAAAATTTTTTTCCACCAATAGAATTGCATAAAACAATTGAAATACAACAAATAAATGCATAATCTGCTTTTTATGCATTGATGTAAATCCCCACATTGAAAATATGGCGCCCCATAGTCACTCTCTTTACCGCAAACACGCCAAATTGCAAAACATTGCACTTGGTTTGGACGTACAAACACAAAATGCATAAAATGCCGCGTCCATTGCATTTGCAAACTTAAAAGCTGTGCGCACTGCGCAGCCCAAAAAAGACATTGCGCCCGACACCTGAATTGATTTATTAGCCATGCGCATGCGCGCGCCGCACATTCTTTGAGTCTTCCAACTCTTAATAGAATTGGCTGCACATTATTATGTGGATGGCGCGCGATGGACTCTCTAACTAACTAAAAGGCGCTTTAAGCTTGTTTAGTGGATGCGAGTGCGCCTAAAATGGAGGTGTTGCGCGAACATTTATCACAGCTAGCTAATCGATTGTTGCCAATTCATTCATTTTCAGTGTTTTAAGTTTTGTTATATGCTTTCAACTTCATTCTATTGTGTGTGTCGTGTGTGTGTGTGTGTGTCAATGCAAAATAATTGTTTGTTTTACTGCGCAGCCGCGCATAGTAAAGTAAAAGCTTGCGCAAAAATTCGCACACAATTTGCGTTGACAGCCCTGCCTAAAATTTATGCAGTTGCAGTTAATATAACTTACTGAGAAGCCAATTTAGGTTTTCTAAAATAATAATATATTTTTTGGTTAAAATTACGCGGCGAGACATGATCAACATAAAATGCAGCCGTTTGTTGTAATGCTGCGCTGTCTGCAGACACGTCTGGGAATAGACGACGACAACGACGACGGCGTTGTTGTTTTGCTCAAGGTTTTTGTCAATTTTATAAAACGTTTGTGGCCATTTCTATGTAAACTAGTGACTTAACATGAATAGGCCGTGTTTCATGCTACTTTAAATTCATAAGGTTTTAAAGTTTATAGCACAAAAATATTAATTTGCGCTGTCAAAAATAGGCAACCAACGAGCTTTCATTCTGATCGCAATTTGTCGATCGCGAGCTGCTATGGGAATACTACAGACTTTTTATCGCGATTTTCTGTGTTTTTCAACGCACATAACATGAACTTATAAAATATGTTGATACACATTGTGAATAAATTATTTTATTCCAAACAAGGTAATTTATTTTATTGATAATCATTATGTGTATGAAAAATAGCGATATTTGGTCATGTTTTTGGTAAATTAAAAATAAAGAAATATCTGATTACGTGCAGCCAATTTTATTGGCAACATTTTAACACGCACATAATTTAAATTTTTAAAGCAAGGCTGATTGTTTATTGACAGCATCATTAGGAAAACATTGACTTGGACATTAATCATCAACTTTAAACCGCGAGGAAATTTTTCTAGGAGTAAATGTGGTTCTTTAAAAAAATTGTAAAATTACCAGTTTCTATTTATTCTTATTAAATCACACATTTTTAAATTTAACTCAAAATTGGTGTTAATTTTTGCTATTACATAGTAGTTACCAACACTGATATTGAAAACAAAATATTTAGGTGCTTGTTTAAAGATTGGCACGCGTGATGTCACAAAGAAAATCGCGAAATGCGCAATGAGCAATGCGTAATCTTTCTTTCTAATTTTTTTGCCACTCAGTATTGATTCATCATACTACCACAAAACACAAAAAAGCCTCACAACTTTCAAAAAAGTGTGTAAACATTTGTAATCCAATTCCGAACATTGACCCCATAACAAAAAATCGTTAACGGTTAACTACTTTAGAAGCACCTTTTACGTATTTATACTTTAATAGCCGCAAATAATTAGACGCAGTGACAACACACAAATAGCATAGAAATTTAAATCCCCCAAAGCGCAAAAACTGAAAAAAGTGAAATAAAAAGAAGTAGATCGAAAAACAAGAACAACCTGTAATTTTGAATCACCGAAAAAAAAAGAGAAAGGTCATTTAAATTGTACCACAATAAGCCCACTTCTTAAATCTCGATCAACTTATAAGTTACACACATCACAGACGCGCATTAAGGCCAATTCCACACTGAACAACAAAAAGAGAATTCCCGCATTAAAAGTTTTGAAAAATGAAAACCTAATTCACATAGCGCATAATTATTGCAACACACAAGCGCACTGAACAAAAATGAAATGGCGGGAACTTGTATTGTTGTTGTAAAAATACAAATAATAACAACCGCACCGTAAAGTAACTGCGTAATTTAAACAATTTGAATGCGTGGAGAGAGAACTTAAAAAATTGAGCATGACAAGATCAAAACAAACATTGCAACTGGGAATGAAAAAAAAAACTGTGATCATTGTAACAGTGAAAGTGTGCGATCCGCATTGTTTTGTATTCTAATTAATTAAACGCACATGGACCTCACTAATTTTCTAATGGCACTTTGTTGTTTTAAAAAATAAAAATGATGTGAAATTGTTGCTTTATTAATTAAGCAGTTTGATTTTATGACAAGCCAAGGCTTAATTTTCGTAATAGAAGTAAAATTGTATATTTTGATTTTATTATTGCCTTTTTTTGAATAATTAATTACATTTTCAGGTTTTTTAAATTATTGCTTTTAAGTGCTATTTTGTATCAACGTTTAAAAATGTTTGAATTATTTCCCATTATTATCGAAATTATTGCACAATGGGAAGATTGTTATGAAATAAAAAGAGCGGGATCGCCTAGTAAATTATTCCCATTAAATATATCAACATTTCCGGTCACTTGATTGTTTCTCAGGGCATTTTTTTTTAGCATAAAAATTAAATTAATTTTCAAGTCTCAGCCCCGATTAAATTATGTATAGAAAAATCCACTTCTTGCATATAATCGGTGGTTAGTTGATTGTTGTTGTTGTTCGTGACCAAAAAAATATTAAAAAAAGACAAATAAACTGCATGCAATCCTTTGACATTTTAATTTCAAAGGCCAAAAAAATACAAACAATAAAAAGAAGCATCATAAAAAATACGAATATTCCTTCCGGCTATCAATTACCCTGTCATCAACATCATGATTGGGACTTATCAGGGGCGCATTTCACAATGGAAATGGCTGTAAATTAAATTACTAGCATAATTTATTGATATCCACCATGTAATGTTGTTTTTTTTTTTAATATTATTTACAAACTCTGGTTGTTCGTGTATTTATCCGCCCGCCATCTTCATATAAATATAATCTTCACGAATCGTTACAAATTGAACCACAACGAGGATGGATGCATGTTGTGATGCCAATGATTTCTCCCTTTAAATATGATGGTTACAATATGGCTTACCTGAAACAATAAGAGAAATAACAAAAATTAAAATCAATAAATCACAATGAAAGTATCACAATTTGTTTATATTTATCGCGGACATAAACTTGCTAATAACAATAATTTGTCCAAAGCATAATATAAGAGGGATCAGAGAAATCATAATAAAATAAACCGACAGACAACTGAGAGTGGGCAGTAAATGTGAAAGAAGAATCATCCAGATTACATTTAACAATCCACCACGCACATACTACATGCGGGAGTTTTCTTAAGACATTATGTACTACTTTTCCCTTTTCATGTCTTTTTTTTTTTTTTTTGGAAATGTGCGGGTGTTATTTTGGAGGCACGAAAATAAAAAAAATTAAAAACACACGACACAACATAGCAAAGTGAAAACATAATATAATGTCAAGGGAAAATTAAACGATAAAATTGAATCACACACCGAGAGAGGACACACATGAAATGAACCTCAAATTTATGAGAATTTCAAAACGTTTCCATTTTTCAAAAAAAAAAAAAATAGTGGATGCAGCGTTTTTACATTATAAGTGTAACCATATAACACATGCGAGAATACATATGTTATGATTTCATCGACATTCAAAAGATCGTGTGTGACCTCTCACGGTGTAAAGTATATTATAATGTGTGCGGTGTTTGAAAAGAAGGCACAATAATATGATAATTCACCCACGACAAAGGCGCGCAGCGACCATATAGAGAAGACCCGATACATTCGACCCAATCGACCACAATCTCTTTTTTAATGAACTACATTCAAATTCTATTAAACTGTCATACAAATAACAACGGAAAGTCTATCATACATTTTGATAGATAGAGGTAAAATATGTGTGCGGTAAAATTTTCCCATCATTACAATGTACATAGTTAGTCATTGTATTTTATGACGAGGGAATGCCATATAGGGATTTTATTAAAATATTTGCACAGAAAATAGAATGCGTGTTTAAAATAATACAACATTTAAAAATTCAAAAAACTCATAACACTTTTAATCGTTTTTACAAAAATTGTCGTTTAAATTAAAGACGATTCATTAAATCATCAATATGCAACAATTTTTAAAACTGTTGTCTAAAAATTATGTAATACTTTTAATCGTTTTCTTCAAAAAGTGTCGATTAAATTGTAACCAAAAAAAACAGTCCTTAATGTCGTTAATATGCAACAATTTTGAAAAATTAAGTCAAAAATGTTTCGATACTTTAAAACGTTTTACTTAAAAGTATCGATTAAATGGAAACAAAAAAAAACTGTGTCATTCTATCAATACTTAATAAACATACAACTAAATTTTAACAATGCGTTCAAAAATTGGCTTTAAATACTTTTAATAATTTAACAGAGTTTGTTCAACAAAAAAAAGGTCCAATTAAAAACCAACACAAAAAAATCACTTTTTAAACCATTAACAGACAACAATGGCGCCCGCATATAATTAATTAATTATCAGCATTTAATCGAATGATTCCTAAATAGACACACACACCGCATTTACACACTCAGCATTTAATGACCTAGTCATGGACGCAGTGTTCCTCTGGAGGCGTTTCATTTGGTTATACAGACAATAATTTGGCGCCCACCTTTGCAGCGCCATACGCAAAAAGAGTTCCGGCTTAAGTGAATATTGTTAAGCGAACTGTGTTTAATAACCAACGACATTTTCTACAATATGTGTATACGCTTAGAGTTCTCAGATTTTTGCATTTCGACACAATCTGATGTACATTTGGTAAATAAAGTAGTATTAGGTACCTACTTAGTATGACAAATGAAAAAAAGGGAAACTAGTTTTAATATGACAAGTCTCTCATTAGCGTTTAAACAGCAAAAATATTTGTTAAATTAATACAAAACGACTTATGTGTGGATATTAAAGTACACAGAAATGCCAATATTTTAACAAATATAAAGTCTAAAAGTATCGATGTACGTAAATATCACGAAGCATTAGGCACCAAGCACTCTTGAGGCTTCACTCTTGACATTCCTCCCCATATATATTATAGTTTGTTATGAGCATTGAAAGCTTTTACGAGTAATGTGTCAAATTTTTAATTCACCTGCATTAGCTTTTAAGATGTTTGTGCACTGTCAAATGCCGCGAGACTGTAAATTGTTTTCACATTGTATTAATAATTAATTTTTAATAATTTGCTGTTACACGGAGGATGGCGGCTGGCTTCTAAGTGCATAATATTAGACCCACAATGCATCTATCTCTTTGGTTTAGCTTCAAATGTCTACGAGTACTATTTTCAATTAATTTGACAGCGGAAAACTAAATAGGTAGTCCGAGCAATGCGTTCCATTTCTATAAAAGGGATCCCCCCCCCCTGCACTCATCAATCAATATCTCAATTGAATGTGTCATTATTAATTACAAATGCCCATCACTGTAATAACAATTTAAAAACAGATTACCTGAAACGTAAAGCCATCAACAGCAAGTTAACATCATCTGAAAACTTGCTGCGATATTTTTTGATGTGTCTTCAGTCTTGTGAGAATATAAAAGGAGAAAGAACGAACAAAAAAAAGAGAGAGAGAGAGACACGACATTAAAAAATGATACATCCAGTTAATTTTAATTTTTAACATTGCTGACCTAATGAAAGTTAACTGTTGTGGCAGTATAATAATTGTTATTGTAATACAGCAAGAGTTGTACATAAAAATTCGTATAATCAAAGCAAAAGTGACACACATGCGCATGCGCGAACACCTTATAATATTTTGCCCTGTGCGTTCATCAATTACACCGCTCGTCCAAGCGAAATTCGAACGAAATACACTTGACATATTGTGCGCATGCGCACACCACTTTGTTGTTTTGGGTGATATGCGCGAGTGCGCGTTACACTCAACTCACGTTGTGGGGAAGAATAAATACACTTTATTTATAATAACTATAAGTACAAAAGTTTCACCGCCGCACTTCCATATTATCGAACACATGTGAAATCGTATCACATGCTCACGTAAATGTGAGAAAGGCGACGCATACCACAAGTCCAACATACCGTTAATGTTTTTAATTTATATAAACGCGCATTATATACCACAACAAATATATTTATTTTAATCTTTTATATCACTTGCGGGTAACATTATGTGAATTCCCTACCTCAACATCTGATTGTTTTGATACGGATTTGGCGTCTTCCTGTAAGGATAACATCCTTAACATTGCAATACTTGCATGTGTTGTCAACAAAATAATTGAATGCCAGCGCAATGAATTAGATAATCAATGAGGTATGAGTTAATTAGATGGAAAATATGAACCGGATGGTACTTATTCTTGTGGATTGGGAAAGATATTATTTTTATTGCTTGAAGTATTATATCTTAGTAATATTTTTTCGTGGAAAATGTCTGGTTCCATTGCATATAACTATTAAAATATTGTGTTGTGGTGCTGTTTTTGGATAAAATAAAAAATCCCCCATTGAATGTGATTACATCAGGCGCCTCACCAGTTTAGAGTGCACAATATACTTGTTGTCTTGGGTGTTGCTTCCTCTCCCATAAATGCGGCTTGCCTACCGCCTGCATATTTTATGTAGGACTGATGGCGGTTAACTTCATAAGCATCTAATGTCAACTACACATAATACGTGTTGTGATTAATTACACATCGTGGGGATGGAATGTACTGATAGGTGTAGGTATTTGGTATTTCCTTGTGTGGATGGGATGTGTGATCATAATGAAAAAGGCAAATTCACAATGTTTCCTCCTATCAATAATTGGCGTTGGTGCGGCATCTCTGTTATGGGTTGCCTGCCCGGTTCTATTATATTATAGCACTGTTTTTAATAATTTGTGTGTATTGTGATAATGTGACGTGTGATGGTGAGAGAGTATGCGATCATTTTTTCGCTTAACAGTGCTATACGGAGCCAGAGATTTCATTTTAATTGCAAAAATAACGGCTGATAAAAGTACAGCTGGTTTTGCGATTAATTTGAATTTTTGGGCATCTGTCAAAGAGATTAATGTGAACAAACTACAGGGTGATATCTTTTATATTTTTATTATTTTTTTAAGAAATTCAAAAAATGTAATTAAGGATTTAATTTTATTACATAAATTTAAAAAAATTGTTATTCAATTAAAGAGTTTCTGTTAGCCTTTTCAATATGTAGTTCTAAAACAAATTAGGCATTGCAATTGGTTATGTTCTTTTCACATCCTCCACCTCAATATCAAACGATGCCAAAGTGAATAGAACACTACCATTGTAAAAGTATTTTCAAAATACATATCACCAAAAAGTCACCAATTTTTTAATTTTAAATCAACCAACACGACACCCTATTCAGTTTGCACTGTAAAATACAGGTAATGTTAAACGCTTTTGCAAGTACCTTATACATATTCGCACACAATGTACGCGTATGTATTCAAGTATAAACTTTTATTATGATTTCGTTCCTTATTTTTCGTGTTTTTAATCATTTGGCACGCCGTTCGCGTACAATTTCCGGCTACTGCCAAAAATGGTAGTGAATTTTTATCTCTTCTTCATGTTATGTATAGGTACTCGCATGATTTTTTTTTCAACCAGCTCAACATGCTGGTGTAAGTTTAATATGTGTATTTTTTCTCCTCCATTATTTACCGTAATTCTTTTGTTAATAAATTTCTTTAATCGCGCCATCTCTTTTCGTGATTTAAATTGTATTTGTGATCGGCATCTTCAACATTTAAAATACATATCCCCAAAACAATATAAATTCAGTGATTTCGCCATTTTTTTTCGTACATGTGTGTTGCAAACCATGTTATTTATTAAGTACCCACAATCATTTCTCACAAGTCCATTACATTCTGAATGGTATATCATTGTGTGTTTGACAATTTTCCCCAAAAAATAAAAATAAAAATTTGCTGCCCAAATGACACATGCAATTCATCTGCAATCATTTTCATTATGGAGTCAGTAGTTAAAACTCAACAACAACGCACAAGATAAATTAACAGTGAGAACTGAAAAGACGGCATAATGGCTAATGAGATTTTCAATTCACGTTTTCATGAGCATTAAAATTTATTCGTCGTGATTAAATTAGACATTACCATGTTGGTATGGTTTGATTGTTGAATGCGTGCTGGATTGGATTGGTGACCCAACAACAACGGCCAACGACATAAATATACATAATAATAATGACAAAGTAATAATACAAATTCAGTACTTTATACAATTTCGAGTGCGGAGCACGATATAGATAAAAGAAGGCATTTCAATAAAATCGAAGGGGACAACCATTTTTGGACATCCCTGTGTTGAGAAATATGGGTCAGGCTGTGTGTAATTTAATACATATTATGTTGAATTCAACGGAGCGACTGTGTTTTCTCTCTCCGCTGGTATTATAACGTTATATTTTGATATTCATCACAAAAGTCGAACGTCGCAATGATTTCGGTGATTGTAATTACATACGATCGAATACATATGTATAATAATTCTGTGTGATCACTTTTGTGAGTGTTTTTACAAAAATGGAACAGGCACAGCATAAATAATAAGTGGCACAAAGTGCTGACTGTGCTGCTATAAAAGAGCAAACGGTGTATTGCTTGTATAAGTTTACGCTGTTGATCCTGCTGGTAAGTGGTAAAAGCCTTCTCGCCGTTATGTACTATATACAGTTATATTATATTGGAACAACGCAGCAGCGGGTGATTGCAAAAATTGCAGGTTATGTATAACGATATGGCGATGCGGAGAAAGCACAAGCAAAATACGTCGCAAAAACATTAATAAAAAATAATATTAAAAAAAATAAAAGAAAATTCCCAAAAGCACTATTGGGCATTGAGAATCGTGTTCAATTTGATTAATATGAGAGGAATATCATTACGATTGCATATTTGGTATAACGGATGCTGCGATCGTCTGCAAATGGGTTGTTGGCGGGAAAGTTATGACCAATTTTAAATGGGTGTGACAGTTGTAACTTCAAAAAAAAAATGTGTGTGTTGCCATTTAAGTAAGACATTGTGGATTACAAGAGGAGATAAAACTACTTAGTGTCTGCGAATGACAATAATTTATCCATATTAATATTGAATAATTGAGTATTTTAAATGAATTAATTGAGTAAGTATGGTGAGATGAGAAATATTGCGGTAAAATGTAAAGGTCACAACTGACGAGATGGCGCATTTTTTGGTTGCCTCAAAAAAAAACCCTCATAAATTTTTTTTGGGATTGAACTTTAAAGGAATGAAATTTGACAACATAATAAGTACGCATGCGCAGTACAAAACCATTAAGGGCCGTGCTTTGTGATAATAATTACGATTGTCGAGTTAATGATCATTAAGCTGTCTCGTTTGTATGCTGCAGCAGACGCAACGTTGTAACCCCAAAAAAAAACAAATCTTTAAATCTCAAGGCGTTAAACTCTTTTTTTTTTAAGTTAAAAAAACAGATTAGCATCAAAGCAGACAGACATGAGACTGGCGTGTACCTTCCTGGGACATTCTATTGACCACAATCTGTGTCTTTAATGTTTATTTTGTGTTATACAAGGCAACGTGTGCATTTATGTTTATACTGTAACAAGAAGGGAGGTAAATTGTTGTTATTAACGAACATAGCTTTAACGGATTGATAAATTATGATAATCCCAAGCAAAACCTAATCTAATTTCCATACACAGGAAAATTCTACACTTGCAGACCTCATACTCCGGGGATGTGTATTATAAAAGCAATCTAATCCGATCAATCCATGAACATAATATCTTTTAAGAGTATGTTTGCAACAAACCGGTCGTTAAGCGAGACTTAATACCAAATTATCATCGCCATGACATGATGAATTCAACGCAATCGGGATGCTTATACTTATGCATTTAACTTAAAAGCTATACTGCATTATTGCACTAACTGCAGTTAATCTCTGCGCATGCGCAGATAACTTAAATACAAAACACATGCCTGCTTGCATATTAATGTGAGTACACTGCCCTCCCAAGCACATGATATCAAGGCGTCCAGACAATCAAAACAGTTCACATTGTCACTGCAGGCCTAAACCAAAATAAATTACAAACATAACCATTATTGCATCACAACTGCATATACGAGTAAAATGCGCATGCCACAGATATTTCACAAAATGGAATGCAACAACGCGCGCATATTAACTTATAATATGCACACACTGTGATTTTGAGTTATTATAATATACAATGTGTCGACATGATTTATAATATGCTCGTTGTACAACAATCACTTTATAGTGTAGGTATTTTTTTTGCAAATAAAAAAAATTTAAGCGCGCGCGTACTAATTAGTAAACGCATGCGCATTGAATTGCAGCGCACAATGGACATTGCTGTGTCCCAATATTATTGTTAAAAGTTTCCAAGAGCTATTGCAATTTTGTTTTTTTTGTAAAGGGTGATCCAGTTGGAGGTAATTTTTTCAATTGAGTTATTTTGACAGTTCTTATGTGTCAAAAATGTCAAGTTTATATGACATTTGTGTTCAGTGTTTCATTGGCAAATCATTATGAATACACTTACGCCTAAACAATGTTTAATAATTATGGAAACCTATTTCCAAAACCAATGCTCAGTTAGAATTTGTTATAGAGCTCTTTTGAAGCTTTTATGAAGCTCATCTCAAGATTTTCTTCAATAAAAAGGTTTTTATGTGTTGTTTTTTTTTTAAACATCATGAAGCTCTTATTGGATCACCCTTTATAAAACTCAAGTACAGCAATGTACCTCACCATTGATTAGAATTCGCTAGATGAACAAAGAAAATCCATTCTGTTAAATGTGGCTAGAAAATCCAATTCTACAACAACAATCCCATGTATGGTTAAACAGTGCGGAATAAATTTACGACGCATGCGCGAGCGTCTTTAACTTTTGAAGACGCGCACCAATTATATTTCTCCTGATTGGTTGGGATTGGCTTTCAAGCCATACTGCAACTTTATAGTGCAATGCGGCCCTTAAATGGAGTAAAATGTCTTGTGGTTTAAATTTTCTTAATTAATTACTGCCAAATGTCTTTGCCAAGGTAATTATACAGACTCTTAACGAAACAGGTAGCTTATAACACAATTTACTCAGCCTTAAATGGGCGCCCACTCATCAACGATTAACGTCGCGGCAAGATACTTCAATGGCATAAACAAAAAATTCACAGATTAAAAAATAAAAAGTTAAAAAATCGATTGCAGAAAAATATGAATCATAGAAAAAAAATGTAAATTGATTGAAAACGAAAACTTGAAAGATTGAAAGAAGTAAGATGGGAAGGATAAAAGCAACAGGAAAAAAAAAAAGAATACAAATATGACCATAAAAAGCTCTCTAACTGGGTCTCTTGTTCTTATGAGCTTCACGTTCTCTGCCGTGGTGAAGTGGTGGAGGAAGTGTGGAACCCGCTTATGAAATGTTTACCCGCAATACTTCGTGTGCCTTGTCTTGCCACAGCCTTTGTGCGCGCCTCTGTTTATGTGTTCAATATGTTCTTGTCCTCTTCGTGCTTGTCTGTTCATATTCCACATATTATTATCATATGTGGCTGAATTTGCGTGGGTCGCGCGCGATCAGTGACTAGTTTTTTAGTCATCTCATCCCATCAAGAGAATAACAAGACGCATTTTAGAAGAACAAGAAATGTCAGTTTTTAAAGTGAAAAGAACGTACGGGTTAAAGTCGATTGTGTGTGTTGAAGGCGATGTAGTAAAAGTAATAACAACAACAACACAATTCTATATTGAGAAACGTGTGATATTTTTGAGATTTAAAACCATATTTTATTAATGACGGCAAATGCCCATAAAAAGTCAGACATAATGGCGGAGATGCACATTTTTGGGAAGATCCATTTGGGTCTGGGGCACACGAATTTTTGGGGCGTAAAAAATTAATGTTTTAATTTATTGCAAATTTATTAATTGACACTTATTAAAAACTTTTAAGCCGCTTTAAATTTTATTTGTTTTAGGTAAATACTTTATTTATTACGCGGAGTATTTAAATGTCCCCGATAAATTTGGAAAATGACTTAAATTGGATAACATTTCATAGATTTTATTTATAAATGGCAAAAATATTAAAAAGGACAAACTAATCATTTAAATTGGACCAATAATTAATTTTTGTTTTCTTCTCAATTCGATTAAAACTCAAATACATTTAGTAGGCTAATTTTAAATTAGTTTTTACACATTTTAATACAATTTAAAAATTTTAAGGTTAACAATTTAATAGTGCTATTTAATATTAATCATAAATCGATTGAAAATGTCAAAAAAATGATCTCAAAAATATCAATCTTCTCAAATTTCTTCAGGAATTATGCTCAAAAAATTAACCTTTAAAAAGTTTATGAAATCAGCAATAAAATTAAATTCATTTAGCGATTTTATGTGTTTTTAATAACACGTTTAAATGGGCCACTGAATAAAAGCCTATCCAAATTAACAACATTTAAAAACAATTTACGAGCAGCTGATCTGTTTTAAAGCATTAAGACAAACAACTGTTTCAATCCCCGCCCATTAAACATCAGTTTTTATTTAGTTAGCACTTCATACGCAAAATATTTAGCCTGAGGCAGATTAAACCTAGCATTATTGAAGCACCACCACAAGATTATCATAATTATCGAGACAAACGTCTTAAGATTTCGTTTATACAAGATATTGGAATGATAGCGTCTGAAACAATTTAACAAAAACAACAAGTTTCGGCGGTATTAACAAATATTTCATAATTTTTAGAGGCTAAATTGACAGCATGTAAATATGCATAGCATTTAATAAGCCATTAAAATTATAGTTTATTGAGTTAAAAAGTCACATTTGACCATAAAGTGACCTGCAGGGATCAAATGTCGTGCGCCATAAAAGGTTTCCCCACCATAATTGAACATAATTTACTTATGGATTTAATATTAAGTCCAATAAAATCAAGGAAAAAAAATCCATTTATTTACTGAATGTTTAATATTTAATTTATGTGCCATACCTTTTAAGTCTTTAGACTGCAGCACACTTAAAAAGTGTATTTTATAAGAGAATTGCGGAATTTTGGAAAATCAACAGAACATGCAAAAGAAGTGCTTAAATTCGCAAATTCCCAAATTGTGTCATACCAAATTGAATTCTTACAATTTGGCGGGTATAAAATGCTAAATTTCGTGCAAGCCCAAAACATTTTAGCACATTTGTTTTAAATTGTTTAATCAAGTTGTGGAGTCGAGTCTCGAGGCATTTATTTATATCGCACAAAATTAGTGAATGCAGGAATTTACAAATTTGCGTTGATTCCGAAATTAATATTAAAAGGTATCAAGTGGCTGTGGTCGTTACTTTTAATATAATACGGGCTTATATGCGCATACATAATATTATGTATATACATATTTATAAAACGTATGCTGCCACAATGTCGGTGCTTTGCCGCGCATGAGATGCGTAAGTTCAGGGAAAACAATTTCGAAAACTAAAAAGAAGTCAAAGAAAAACGCGATCTTCTGGTTTGTATATTTTATTTATGTTATGTGGACTCGGCATTTTAACAAGTTTGAAGGTAGATGTTTTTATCTTGCGCACTACATATACATAAAACCAGCATCAGCAGCATAACAACACTGCCTCATCACAAAGGTACATAATATAATATGAGCCAGATATCTCTTCACAGCATATTACTGCGATCGCGGCCACACGAGTTTGAAAGCAACAAAAACACTCAAGAGCATCACCAAGAAGTTGGTTGACAAGACAAGAACAAGAATATTATGATGTTTTCTGCCGCATGTATACGCACACGAATAATAATTGAACAAGGATCGCGTTGGGTGGAGGCAAAGCGCTTTACACAGCTAGCCACTTTCAATGTCAATGACATGCGATCAATATTGACATTGGATTTGCATTTGTTAAATCAAATCACGTCGTCTTGTTATATCAACAACATTTGCTGAAAAAAAAAATGAAACAAAATGTGATACGGGAAACATTAATAAATAATAAAATTAAATTTGAAGAAATGAAAAATTTATAATATGGCGCAGGGTGGGACAATGTGGCTTAAATTTTTATTTTGATCGAGCAATTATATAAATTAAATTAAATCTCAATAGAACGCAACTAATAATGTTTTAATTTAAAATAATTGCGTTCTATTGACATTCAATTTTGATTATTTTTATATTTAATGAATTTAATTAATAAACCTTTTTTTTACGACTGTTTATTCATTTGGTTTATTTATTATTTATCTGCCACAAAATGGCGCTACAAAATAATCTCGCAGTTTAATTATTCTGCAGAATTTGTTCATTAAAAAAGGGCGCCACCTCTTATCGACTAGAGAAAGTATCTCTATTTAAAATATAATCCAAATATCGTTCTATTGAAATAAACTGACTGAGATCTCAATAGAACGCAACTAATGTATTTAAAATTCCATATTATGTGGTTCTTTTAATTTTTAAATAATGTATTTCTTAATTCCCTTTTGAATTCGTGAACAAAAACCATTCAAAAATAAATAAATGTGGGAAAAAAAAAAGTTTTAAAAAGAAATCACATTTTTTTGTGATCGTGAATTTGTCGAATTTCATGACGAAACTATTAAAATAATAAAAAGTTATTACGATTATTACAACAAACGATTATTTTATTAACCAAAAAAAAATATTATGAAACAAAGTCCCCATCAAATTTGATGTCTCACGTTTCGTGTAGTTTTTGCATCTTAGGCGGAATATCCATTGAAGAATTGTGTACTTTTATTATAAAATTGGTACTAATAACAATAAAGGCTAATGTGTGTCAAACGACATGGGCCACGCATGATCGCCGTTATCAATATTCCATCATGCTTGTGGAAGGGAACTTAATATTTTTAAATTACACACGCACTTTATGTGAAAATACAAATGCGTGCAGCATAAATTGAATCATAACACTTGATCGTTTGTCGGGAGTAAAAAAACACTTAGTTTTTTCATTTTTTCTCTGTTGACATATCGTTGATAAAGCGCCGCGCAATGTGCCTACTTCTTGTAATGCTTATGAAGAAGCGCGCACAACCGCGTTTTACCACAAACACACATTTTTAAATGTTTATAAGTGAAAATAATAATGAATTGGGATGCGCGTTACACAAAAAAATCGGACAAGTAAAACATGTTGAATTTAATTTAAAACGGTCACGCTATTTTAATGTTATGATGAGAAACTTGAGAATGAATTTTGTATACATTCGAAGGTAATCCATAACATTAAAAAAACATGTTTATAAATCGCATAAATTGTGTATTCGGTTTTTATTTACAAAAATTACACTTAAAAAATTAGCATTCTTCACAAAATTATGGTTTTAAATTTGAATGTTTGTTTTAAAATTATATTACAGCATAATTTCGAAAGACTTTAATGTGTCGTCATTTTTTGTATTTAGTAAATATTTTAAATTAAATATTTATTTATTAAGCATTCAAGGTTTAAATAATATTAAAACAATTTAAAATTAATAATTACTTAATTATTTATAACATTAAGAAATAATAACTTTAAAAAATCCGGAAATAATTAGCGCACATAAATAATTTTCTCACCTACATAAAAGGCAAAGCATAATTTATGAATATAAATAAAAGTAATGCACAATTGCGTGTCTAACTTCTACATCCTATAATTACACTACTTTATACAACATAATTAGCATAAAAATGTATGTAAAATTTTCTACATGAGTTCATTTTGGTGTAAACATTAAGAACGAATTAAAATGACGTTTTCAATTTCTCACGCACCTCAATGAGGATGAAAACGAGTTTGTTATTGTAATTTATGTAAGGAAAATAAAATCTCATTAATTTTGAATCAATAAAAAAATTAATTAAGTGACGGATTTTGTACCGGATTAATATGAATGACAGTTTTCCGACTTGTACTTAATGAAAGAGATCACGTTTCACTGTACTCGTAAAGTAGTCAGAAGGTGGACATCGTGTTCTTATCTAATAGCCTTCAAATTTAAATGTATTCTTCGCATAATAAGAACGATAATTAAATTGAAATAAAGCTTTAAAGCCTAATAATAAAATTTAAATTATTTCCCATGGTTTACAGAAGAGATTCTTCAGATCTAATTAATACGATTCATAATCCCTCAAATGAAAAGTACTCAACACTCGTAATCCCCACCCAAAAAGCAGTAAAACAACTTCATCGACTACTGAAACATTTTTTAAAATGGCGGTGGTAAAAAGACAATTTAACAGTCAGTTAAATTGATATAAAATTTTATTGTTCCACATGATTAATTTAATTTGATTTTTTTTTGGTGCCAAATGTAAATAAAATATGCACAAAGCAGTCTCAAACGGTAATAATGTAAATAACTAAAGTTATAGGTTTTTTTTGTGGTATCAAGAAACATTCAAAGCTTAATACAAAAGAAAAGTAAAAACAAATAAAAACAGAGCAGTAAAATGTGTCAATCGAACGTCAATTTTGAATTAAAATAGAAACTGTGACAATAAAGTTTTTTTTATAACGGCAGTCTGGTGGAATGACGTGTGGTTTATGTTTATTTGAAGTAAACAATGAGATTTTTAGCATTACTCTTTAGACTTTGGTTGAATTATTATACATGAAGTCATACCTATTTATAAGTGAGTGTGAAATAAACGTAATGTGACCTTGATTCGTGATGAAAACATTTAATTTTTTTTTCATATTTATTCGTCGAAGGAAAATAATTAAATTATGTATTACCATGAACAATTGTTGTTTTAAAATAAATAATTTAATTTTAATTTTAATTTTAATTAAATATTTATGTTTTTAAAGTTATTTATTATTTTTCCTTTTTTTTAATTAAAAAATAAACTGAATTTTTTTTAAAAATATTTTATTGGTTTGCCAACGATCCTCAAAATATTTTTTTTTAAATCAATGGAATGAAAAACATCCAACCAAATCAAATTACAGATTTTGTAGTTGTAAAAGGGTTAAAAAACTCTAGCCTAAACAACGTATGGATGTACCTGTCATCGCTTGAGCAGCTCCGCCACATTAAAATCTATAACACAACCTCTAGAGCTACTGGACACACCGTTGCCAGTTAATGTCGCATATCATTTACACACAACAATTACAATTCTCCCAGTTCTCATTTGAACCATAAAAGAATGATGATGGCGCGATTTCAGCCTCAATATTCTTGTTTATTGTGTTTCAATCAAAAATCCACAGTTTTGTACAAAAAAAAAAAACTTCCAATTAGAAACGCAAAATCTAGCTCATAATTGTTACGAAAAAAGGGGGAAAGCATATATTCTGCAAAATATAATAATGAATAACGTAGCACAACAAAAAAAATGCACACAACCATGAACCACAACAACAGAAACTATCACGTTGTATTGTAATTTCTCACGGAAGCAAAACATAGTGCCGGTGAGTTTTGATATGCTTATATAAAATAAAAGGTTTGCTTAGGGCTAACGCATACATAAAATGCGGATCATACGGTTAGCGGAACTAATATTTAAAAAGTGAAAAGGCCATTCAATTCAAAAGAAGAATCTAACAAAAGAATGCGACAGTCCCCCTTCGTTCGCTGAATCACACACAAAATTTTAAAGGGATATTTATGAATACATTATGCACAAATACATATTTATATGCTGCACACATCCAAACAATGAACAAACACACAAAAACGCAGTGCATTCCCCTTAAAATTTTGAAGGCATGCGGCCCTTTATTTACCTTTATTCGGCTTTTTAATCGCCTATAATGTGCCTTTTCATTTTACATTCCTTCAGGTGCATGGCATACACAACACAGTGGAACCTGTTGCATTGTTTATTGTAAGTGGCATTGCTCTTATACTGCACATATACACCACAAAGGGTGCTCCCTCCATGTTCAATGTAAAGTGTTTTTTTTTTGTTAAACACATACGCACAGGTAGGTATTTATGCTGCCGTATCAGTGCAAACATAAAAATGTAATCTGTTTTGTAGAATTTCTGTTTATTGACTACAGTGTGGTTGGGTTTAAAAATGCAGTTTCAACTGCGGGTTTGTGGCTGGCATGTTTTTTTAAATGTACTTAAGTGCAAATAGATTCAAGAATATTACCTAACGCACATTGTATTCTGTAATCGCAAAGGGCAGTGCACATTTAGTTACTTAACACGTTTGATTGGCGATGATGAAAGAAGTACTGACGTGCAGACGAGATTGAGAACGAGCGATAATGCCGCAGTAATGTAGTATATAAGGTCGATTAACGTGTGTTCAATCTGAATGAAGAGCGACCACACTGCAGTGTTGTGTGTATTCAGCTGCATATTGGATGAAAATGGAATAAAGAACGGTGCTTTCTTGTGAAGAAAAGTCAAGACAAGTGGGAAGTAAGAAAATAAAAAATTTACGTTGTTGTACAGAAAGTAAGTACACACTAAAAAGTCATGCACAAAATAAGTTTGAAGAAATGAAATGCCACATTCACATTAAAAATATTCAGCAACATTAAATAGGACTATAAAATATTGAAATAAATTATTTCAGCAATAAAAAAATAATTATACAAACAAAATACACATTTTACTATTTTTAAATTTAGCAACGTTTACGAGCAACAGCTGATTTCAATTTATTACCAAACAATGTTTAAAAATATCTGGCACCACTGCTGCATTTTTTTTTTGGTAGAGTGTCAAAATTGACCCACCCGCATCACGATTATATGCATTACATATTTCAAATTAATGTCTCTTTAACAACAACAAAACAATGAAAACCTTTCCACATATTTAAATGTAGTTATTAAAATGCATTTGCACACAAAGCATTGACTATGCCTCACAAATTGCCGGGCAAACGGCCAATGCATGCGCCAAAAACAACGCGAACAGTCACCACAGGCGAAAAATAAAACCGTTTTTGCCCGCAACAAATTTGTTGTTTAATTTATTAGCACTATTAAAATGATTACTCCTTTCTTTTTTGTTATGTGCGTCTGCAAATTCAATGTTTGGTCTCTACGGTTAATAGTGTAATTTACTCTGGTGTACAAAAATGCTGATCGCTACTGAGGTCGTCGTCACATTATTTATTTAATTGTTGTTCAGGTGTATCGTATTTGTCGAGGTACCCAGCAATTTACAGTCGAGGGTAGAGATGTAATAGCTGACGAGACATCTCGTCTAAAATAAATGTGCGGCGAGGTCTTTAATTTTAATGTGAATGACCAATCGTGGTGAGGATTTTAACGTTGACGACAACATTTAGACCATGTCGATGACTCTTGCTGCTTCACAGACGGTAATTTAATTTTGTTTACCTTTTTACTTGATATTAATTACTGAAATAGCAATTACAAAAAGCGAACATGAAGGGGAGACCAAATGCAGATAAAATTTAAACAAAATTGGGTAAATAACAAAATTGAGAACGTGCGACAAACCGCATTAAAAATTAGCATCACTGCAGCTAGTCGACTGAGTGACAATATTTGTAATAATTTAACAAAATACCGTTGGTAAAAAATAATTATAAAATTACAAACCAGCTGATTCATACCAAAAAAAAAGAAGCAATGTCAAGTCACAGAATTGAAGTTTAACGTACGGAAATGATAGAATTGTTCGTTGTCCATTGACTGAATCAACAGAATTTCCATTTTTTAACGAATACATTTTATGTAAACAACTCTGCAGTAAAAAGGAAATGCATGATATGGCAATATACCGAACTAAAAGTATGTATGTACGGGATGGTTCTGATTCGGTGGAGACGATCAATTGCTTTTTTTTTACAATTTCAAATTGATAGTGAGAACAATGAAATAGCAATTTCAATGAGAATATACGGACTGCACGATGGTACTCACAGAATACAACAAGAGTTATGGTTGACTCAACCCCTTGATACACAAAATGCAACAGCCATGTGCGGGTACATTGTGATTTTTAATTTGTGGAGATGCAATTAGAATGACTTTCAATAAATTGTGTTATACAAAAAACAATTGTTTGGTAAATTGGTATTTTTTAACGGAGGTCGTAGAATTTAAGTATAACACTCTTAAATTATTTATGAAAATGCAATTCATTTTTTTTTCATTAATGAAGAATTTAATTTAATTTTTTCTGAAAAAAAATGAAACTGGCAGCGCTGGAGATTTTTTTTTAGCCAACGAAATAGAATAAAAATGGTTGTGTAACCTTCATTTTTGACCTTGAAGTGACAAACTATTATAATAAAATTGAAAATCATTAAAACGGTTTTAAGAGCTGAAAAACTGCAGTTGCATTTAATGTAAAAGTAAATCAATATTTATAAGGAGAATGTGTTACATAAATGTATAATAATGCCAATCATTTTATGCTAAACATGCGTCACAATGCATTAAATGCATACCCGCAGATTCTACTCAAGTATATATTATGAAACTGCAGGTAAACTAACTGCATTTTATGCTTAATAAACGCACAAAATAAAATCCGATTATGTAAGTACATAATATAATGAGTTTTTTTCCCCACCCTCCTGCTAAAAATAGGGTAACTGTCCCGCATGTGAACCGATTGCACACCAGAAAATAATTAAATTAAAAGGGACGTATTAAGGGGGAGTTGTGGTGTTGTGCATTTAATTTAATGCAATGAGAAACGATGTTTTATAAATGTTATACAATAAATAAAATCATTACACCAATTTTATTGTCAAATCAACTAACTACAATAGTCACTTTACACATCGTACTTAATAATTGCAATTATCTGACTGACAATGAAGGCAATATCAATTTCGTACCTTTTAAATGCATAAACCAAAATTGGCGCGTCTGCTTGTCGTCTCCAATAATTGTAGTAATTGACAGCTGATTGAATGTTGTCATTTTACATGTGTGTGCAAATGTTCGATGCACAATTTTAGTGCAATTTTACATATATTGACTCACGCCTTGGCAAAACGACGTCTGTTGCACAGACATAATGCACATCGAAAAAATTCCCTAACCACAATTGCATGTGCTCTAGATTTCATTTTGTGCATTCACGTTATAATATACTTCGTATTGCTTCGTAAAAATTCTCACAATATGAGTGCATTTGCGGACAGAAATGTTCCATGAAAATGCTTATGGAGTCAGGAGTGTGAATACGATCACACAAATACATATCAGAAAAAATTGTGTTGAACGTGTATTTAAATTTTAAATTGTCAGTACATATCTAAAGCTATAATATGAAGAAAATTCAATTTGAATTCCATATGTGCTCGCATGATGCACTAATTACAAACGCAATGATGATCGTCTGCCGAGTGTATTTCAACGCCATATACATACATACGTAGATTATAAGAATAAAGGTATGTATACGAGTTTTTCGAGTCAATGAGGCATACGAAACAAAGCAAATGAAATTTAAACCATAAAAGCCATGTGGTCGCAGCATGTGACATTTTTAAAGATACACGATCGCGTTCTCTTAGCGTTAATTTTGTATTATACTGCGAGTCATAGCTCTGCTGTATACGACATTTTGCATTTTCATATAGTAAGAACTTTAAAAATACACGCAACACAAGAAATACAAATGAATGAAATTCGGTGGGCCAAGTTGGTATGTTGCCAAATGAATTCACATCAAGCATAAGCTGTTTGGATATTCTAAAAACCGCTTCGACCATTGTAAATTTAACACATGGATCGCAATACATCGGTTAGTCAACGGTTTTCAAGCACAAATTAACTAGTAACTATGTACAATCATAAATGTGTTTATTTTTTGTGCTGTTGGAAGGTAGAATGCCGATTACCCATGATATGAAATTTGACCAATCAAGTTTTATTTGTGTAAAACAAATATTAGCATTTGATACCTTTATTGGTTGTGACTTGTGTCACATAGAATTTTAAGAATTAGTTGGAAAAAAATACATTTAAAGAAAACATTCTCTCACACAAATAAAAAAACACATTGTATTGATTTAATGTGATGTAAAAACAAGAATACACTGTTACATGTGTGACTTCATTTAATTCCACATGTCTATACATTTTAAGTTCAAGAATAGAGCACAACATGTATTGTGAAAATTGTAACACAGATCAACCGAATACATGCCTGACTTTATCGGTTGGGAATCATTGCTAGGTGACAATATTTTATTCTCCACACAACCGTAAACCTGTTGCCATAATGGAATTGGTATTTGGTGCTGACTGCTGACCATTCGGATCGCAAACACTGTTACAAAAACTATGTCCATTCCAATATTGAATATACATGACTAACAATAATTATTGATACGATAGATAATAAAAATAAAATAAAAAGGGGTATTGAATAAGCATAGTGGACAGTCATTTAAATATATATGTATTGCATTGTGTTGGTAAAATTAGAGAAAAAAAAAGTTTAATCAAATATGTGTGGCACATCCCCCAAGTGAGCGATATCATTGATGATCATATTAAAATTCCGATAGCATAACAAATAAATGGATAAAGTAAGGAGGAAAAAATGTAATAATATTTAATTGATTTATTTTCTGCTCAATAACAACTTGGGATTGATAAATGCATTTAATTACAACCAATAACTTCGAAATTAAGTTCATTGCTAAAGTGTGTAACCTAAATATAAATGCAATGTAGTTGTTAAAAAATGTGATTGTAAAATAATGCAAGAATTTAAAAATTGGGGTTTTTTAATACAATATCTGTTAATTAAATATAAAGGAATAATACCAATTTGAATTAAAATACCCTGTCAGCAATTTACTTGTGTGGGTGTAAAATTTTAAATACAAACAACACGATAAATTCAATGCAAAAAAAACAGTAAACGCAATTATTATTAGGTTGGTTGGTATTTGGAAATAAAATAAACAAACAAAATAAATTTACAGTCAACACATTTTATTCTTGTTATTTTAAATAATTTATTTGAACAATGCAATTAACGAAATACACATTTAAAAAAAACATATGTATTTCGTTAATTGCATTGCCCAAATAAATTACTTAAAAATATGTAACAAGAATAAAATGTGTTAACTGTAAATCTCATGATCACAATGTTAAATTAGTGAGAGCTAATTGCCATTGCTGAATTCTAATCATTCAATAAAATACAATTAAAAACCTAATACTTAGCAAAATTTCGACTATATAGGTACCCTCAATTTTTTTTTACACTTTTTGTCTAAAAAGTGTAAAAAAAAATAATAACCAATTAAATGAGGCGCCTTCTCATAAAAGTGTCATAACAATTTGGTCTCAATTTTAGTTGGAATTTACAGTACAGCTCCCTACCTACATTTTTTGTTATCTTTACGCTTCAACATAAATTACACACACATACTGACACAAGTAGGTACTACAAAAATTTGGGTTTAAAATTATTTAGATTCTGATTTTTGATTGTGGGAAAAAATTGCAAAACCCAAACAAGAGTGCTGGAAAAAAATAAAAGAAACGTCCTTGAAAAAGATAATAGAACATGAAACGCATACAACACACAATGCGGCAACCGATCGTAAAAGTTAAACTGTGTGTTATTTCTTTTTCGCCTCTTCCTATGTCTGCAAAACACATGCGATTAGAATTGCTATACAGCTCATGGACTGGCCACATTACGTAAGTAAAATGTATGGACATTGTAATTTGAAGTGCATTTTAAAATACATTCAATGGGAAAAATGATTTACATTTCAAAGCAATTACATGAACTGTGATGGAGTGGAGTAGAATGCCAAAAATTGTGGTAATAAATTTTTTTTAAATTCAATTAAATTTTATTTTCAGTTTAAAAAAAAAGAAGAATATTACACCTTCCTTTTTTTTTAAATATATTTTAAAATAATGGGCGAACTTAACATCCAGTCTCAGCAATAAATAAAATTTCAATGGCTTCACAAAATTGTAAAATTGAGTTGAAAAAATCGGACATTCAAGCCGTTATTTGCCAAAAATCATAAGAAAAAACGCCAAATGACATAATCATTTAAATATCAAAAGACATAAAGGAAGCGAATGTCTTTCAACTCATCTTAAAAATGACGTATTTTATGTACCATATATAAAAATATATAACACAAAAAACATTGAAAAACGTGTTATTGAAGCAAAATTAAAAATGTAAGTAACAAAAATAGGAATGCGCCGCTCCTGCGTATCGTCGGTATAAGAGAAATTAGACTTCAAGATTACAATTTGTCGCCCATTAATAATAAGGCTCGTTTTAATTTTGCAAAAATGTAATTTAAATTGTCAATGAGTCACTAGAGACACTTTTTTAATCTACATTTTCTTTTAACAACGTTTCAATGATTATATAAAATTGATTAAGTTTGCACTGATTGAAAAAGAAAATCATTTTAGGATAACAAATCAAGTGAATAAAAACGTCTATCAAAAAAAAAAAAAATGGTTTCTTGACATTTTATTTAAGTCCAAACCCCAAATTAATTTATGAACTGAGACAGATATTTGATACTTTCCTGAGAAGATGTGTTCAGCATTTTTAAAACCAATTTGTATTCCATTTGCTGATCACAGTGATCTGTTAAATAATGACCTTAAACAACTTGTTTTCGTGGATCAGAAAAACTTCAAAAAATCAAAACATTGCAGTCTCCCCCAAAATAACATCGACAGGAATTTTTGTGGCCATGAGGTCTCTCCGTTTCTTATCGATCATCGGGGCAATAACAATTCAGCACAATACATAATAAATTAATTAATTGATTTTGTATTGAAATTAATGACCATTTGGGCATTTAAATTGTAATCAACCAATGAAAGCACTTTTCAATTTACATCACAAAGCATTATTAATGATGCCACAAATGTTTGAAATTAATTACATTAAAAATAATTAATTTATCAAACAAAAACTAGGGTAAATCTAACTTTGAATACATTTTTTTCCAACCAAAATGTCATAATGCATTTAGATACTATAACATTTTTAACTTGATGATGTGCTTACCTTCATCTAAAAGACGTTCAACATGATTGAAGACATTGGGAAAGGCAGCCAACTGCTTCCGATCCTTCAGCAACTGCGCCAAATAATCAGCTATACTCTGCGTACTCTGCTGTGTGTTGTTATTGTCGTTGTGGCTCATTTTGGACACTTAAATTCTTCACTTTTGCTTTCAAAAATATATTACACTTTTGCTGCGAATTTCTTTGTATTTTTAATTTGACTACAAAATTAATTGTTGTTAAAAGTCCTAGATAGTTAGGTTGATTTTTTTTTTTGTTTAAAACAAAAATGTTTAGTTAATTGTCACACAAACTATAAAAATAAAATAAAAATGGGTAAAAATTAATTTTAGAAAAACTTAAATTATAAAAAAAAAATTGCACTCTCAATAATTCACACTTGTCTTTGATATTTTCTACACAAACTTCTAATGAATATTACTGTGGACGCAAAATTATTCATCAAATTGAATTTGTACAACTGTAAACTGTTTCCAATGTGTTTTGCTCCCTTTAATTAGAACAATGTTGGATGCGTGATATTACAAAAGTCAAAATGTCGATGGAATTTCGTAGAACGTGATGACGATGTTTTTGATCAAAACACAAAAAAAAAATCTGCAGAAATTTTCTCAAATGACTACAATACTGTTTCCAATTGCACAAACACTCTGTTTAGAAATTTTCTTTACAAATTTAGCCTCCTGGATTGGTGGAAATATATAAATATTGCTTTATTACGTGATTAATGTAAAATAATTCAAAATTTACTGTAAATAACACGTCGTTTGCGATTAATTTGTTCAATAATTATTTGTATTAATAAAAACTTGGTATAATACACCGGGGGAACTATAAGTATTAATTATTAATTGAAAATAAACGAATAAAAAATCGACGGATGATGCTTCGTTGCAACCGAACGATTTAAAAGCCAAAAATTAACTAAAATTATTTTCTTACAAATTCACTGGCTGTACTAAGCCAGCCGCTTCGAATGAATTCAAGTTTTTTTCACTACTGTTTTAAAGATGGCCGCCCTCACACAGTAAAACGCAAACTCACCACGATTTGACATGAGTGTGCAGTTCTTATGTCTCTTTCGCACTCACGCGTCAGTTGGGTCAGTTTGTTTCACGTTATCAATTTTCCCCGCATTTTTCACCAACACTAAAAAGGAGCCAACTTTTTAAATTTGTATTTATAGATTTATATTGTGAGTTCGTTTCGGCTTAATGTTGGTAGTTACTAGTTAGTAGTGTTAGTGGGACTGGGAAATATTTTGATCAGAAAACAGAACATATTAATGTGCGTTTGCCGAATTTCATTTGTGTTTAAATTCATGTTTTTTTTTTAAATAATGAAACCTTATGAAGTGTTTAATAAATTAGATTGAGACTTTGTTGAATTGAATAAAGCATCAAATTCTAATATTAAAATGAAACTGTCAATTTACAAAAATAAATCCAAAAATTTAATTTTTAAATCGGATACCCAATGCAACACATGGAAAATGTATCCACACATGTTTTATTGAATAGAGGTTACTGATTGTATTTGTGAAATGTTGTTTTATTTACGAAATTTCTAAATGTATTATGAAATGTGTAAACTGTAAAGTGTAATGACACACATTGACGATGTTGAATATGCGTAAATCGTAATGCGTATAACAGTAACACAAATACAAATAAATAGCCAGTGAAGTCCATGAATGTGTGCAATTGTGGAAAGGAATTAAAATTGAAACCCACATGCACGAGAAAGTCAGGCTGAACAAAATGAAATAAGAAGAAAATTTCACCACACTGTTTTTGGATGCTGAGGGAAATTGCAGTTGATGATAGGTAGCTCAAAAAAATTGTTCTAAATTAAATATTCAATAAATGAATACCAATTCGTTTTAAAAATAAGGTATCTGGTATTTAAATTAAAATGCCTTTTACTTTTTTAAATGATTTAAATATTTTTTTTTATCGTTAAACAACTATCAGTGACAAATTGTACATATACGTATCGCTTCACAATAAAATTTATATTTAAATTTATCAGTTTAGAAATGACACCACAATGACGTCATTGCGTAATACATGTATGGGTTTTTGTTTCAATAAAGTCTATAGTGTTGTTTCATCCGGCAACGTGCGCTTATATTTTGAACAGAGATCGTGTTTTCAACTCAATCAGTGTTACCAGAAAAAAAATTTAAGTTGTCTATTTTAATAAAAAAATTGTTTGTTCTCACAGAACATTTTTGTTTTGGAGTTGGCGGTACAATTTGAAATATTTTGTAATTTAAATTTATTAAATAAAAAATGTTGTAAAATAGAGCAAAAGGCTTGGTCTGTAATTGCTTAATAGCGTGTATCTTCAATAAGTTCTTTCAACGATTAATAAATATATTTTTTACACCCTTAATTATGAGATAATATGCTTTAATTTATATATAAAATCATGCACAGACATGGAAAGCTTTAATTTAATTGTTATAATAGCGTATTTGTAGAAAAAAAAATGTTTTGTCAAAAGAATTGTACGGAATTAAGAAATTAAGTTTGCTGCAAATTAGGTTGTTGTTAGTCGCAAGTTTATTTGCCAAATCCAGCTTTATTAATTTCGTTATTCGTTAATCTTCAATTGTACTGAATAATAAATTGTAATTCAAAAAATATATAATATTTGGTTAGAAAGGTCTGTGACTGAACAAAGTTCGCCGAATCCGCTAGTTTTTAATAATAAAAAATAAATAAAATTATAATAAAATAAAAATTATAATTTGAAAAATTCAAAAAAAGATAACTTTACCTTTAATGTCCTTCTCTAATTATTAGAAAATGACATGCTACGTCATTGAAAACAATAATTAATTAATGTTGTTTTTAATGTTTCCGCAATGAATTAAACCATGATTTAATGAAATGAAGCCGCAAGGGATATAAAACATCATTACATTTAAAACAACATTAAATTAAAAATTACACAAATTGAAATAAGACTTAAAATTTTACGGCAGTTAATTGAATTTGATTTATTACTCACGAAAGTTACTTGAGTTCCTTAAATGGGAAATATGCACAATTTAATGTGAATTATCATAAAACAAAATTAATAAAATTCCCATTGAAATGCAAACAAAAAAGCAACTGCATCGTACACGGTAACTGACGCCATTAATCCTCAGGGGATTCTTTATAACAAATCACAAGTCTGTACTGTCATCAGCGGATCATAATCGTCCAATTATTGTCATCAACGGGCACTTCCTTTCATCGCCCAAGGAGCAATAAATTACTGCACATGGATACGACAATGTGTGTCCTTGACGGGAATATTTTTATTGACACACCACTTGGAGCGATATTCAGTTTATTCTCATTGCGCGCACGGTTGCATAAAAATACTTCAGCCACCGCATTATATGTTTTGTACGTATGCAATTTAGGTCGCGGTGCCAAGATCATGTGTGCTTATAAGTACGTGTATGGTAGTTACTCAAATAACCAGTAAAAATACACATGTTCATGTAACGATCGACATCCTCCGCAATATGTGTCTGAGATCAATTTCTAAATCATTTTCCTAACACCCATAATGTGTTCAAAATATGCTGCACAATATACAGACCTTAAAGTCAATCGATTATTCATTCATATAATGAGCGACACATGAGGCCGGGGTGGATAAACAACAACATTATGATTATATGCTAATCCCATTTATCTTGCGCATTTTTACGACTAAGTTCTTGTAGTGTTTGGGCCTCAAATTACACCACACCCCCATTCCGGCAACTACATAACTTGCCATAACATATTAAAGACGTGTGTAATTTATAAAAATAAAAATAAAACCGAAAAAAAATTGTTGTTTGGATGTGGAGGCCCTTTTGAAGGTGGGCGCACAAACAAGCGTTGCACACTGCACAAGTATACTTGAAACTGTAAAGTCTATGAGCTCTACACCACAGTGATGTAGTTAAATTTGCCCACAAATGCAAATCACCCTGCTTTAATTTAATTTCACAATGATCTCCATCCATGTGTACGATGTGTACGGTGCGTTTCTGCAGTTATGCTGCACATGCGCATGTTAAGTATCGCATACGATCATTATATGATCTGCAGATCGTGTGCGCACGTTTGTAGCGGGCAAAATTTATGCGTAGAGTGATCGGGAATAAATGTCTCTACTTGCATTCCCATTATTCTTGTTTTGTTGCAACTTGCACACCCATGTCAACCCGCATAGATGCTGCAATGCATGCACTGAGCAGTGTGATCTGGTTTAGAACGAATTGAGTCATGTTTCGAGCAAAAATTTGCATTCCTTTTATAATATTTCAAAGCTTAATGGGTCACCTGAGCTTGTTAAAGTGTGAAGGGCGTAATTAAAGCCTTTTTATGTGCGTAATAAATTTTTGAGAATAAAATTTTGTCCAAATAAAATTTTTTCGTGTCCTTTATGGTCTAAAAAAATGTGGTTTCCTTTTAAAAAACCAACCGCAAAAAAATCGTTTTGCCAACATCAAAAAAGAGCTCCAAATATGTTTCGCGAATAATGTCGCACGAAAATTTCGCATTTAATTTTTTTTAAACAAATTGTTTTAAGTTAGGTTTTCTTTTTTATATGAACTGCGTTTTTTTGCGGATTTCGTAGTTTTATTATTCTTCAAACCTTCCGCGATTACGATAATGTGTGTACTCGTAGATTAAGTAACTCAAAAGCTTACATACGCTGGTAATTACTTACTCTACTTCCATTTTTAATTGCTTTTAAATACAAACAAACTAATTTGTGTTGATTTTCATACTTTTAAATATTACAGTTGATTTAAAAAAAAATCAACATTTCACTTAAATGTTCACATAAATCCTTACAGTGCTGACATTTAAGTAAAAGCTTTTAATTTCTTAATATAAAGGGCCTTACCTATTCCAAATGAATAGGTGCATAATATGTTTGGTACGTGGGAGATCAATGGTTTCTCACTATATGAAATCGCAATTATGCATTCAATACACACTACTATTTTGTAATTTCACATTTTCCTTATACGCCATTTCTTTTTTTTCTTTTTTCAAAAATGTGCGCGCGCACCTTTTACTTTTTGCAGTGCACTGCGCATGCGTACACATACATATTACTAAATCCCATTAATAAGGCTCTATGTCACATGCAACATTGGGGATAACAAACACTAACTCTGCAATGAACTCGTTCCAATTAATATTGTTGTTATGATTATTTATTGGAATATTTGTACGAACATTTTCAACCCCCTTTCCTATTTCACTTGAGTGCTATTTTCGTTTCAATCTTATGTACATATTATATATTTTGTAACATTAAACATGTGCAAGCAATGTGTGTAGTTCACGGAATGGGGAACGCAAAGTCAATGGAATTTCATCATCACTTCGTATATTAATGGGCGAATGCAGAACGCGTCTTAGACAATAAATTGTAAAGAATATTAAGGCGTGTAGGTCGTGTAAGGGGAGAAATTAATTTGATATCATTTTAGCCGGTGATGCCCCGTAAGAGGCCGCGCAATTGCGATCTGCGATAACATTAATAAATTGTAAATCCAGTGCGTTTTGTTTATTTGGATTTGGATGCATGCAAGCGCTAGCAAGTGAAGACGATTTAAATTTTCATTTCATCAGTTCCCTTTCTATATGGAAATTGACGCCACATCCAGCGCCTGGATCGACTTACCTAATACGATCGCTATTTTATTATAATTTCAATAGAGGCGGAATGATCGCTTTAATGGTGGTGTCATCTGAATTTTGATTTACGTGCACTTTTACGGTTGACACTTTGTTATTTGCGCGTGTTTAACGCCACCTCTGCATGTGTCATTTCGTTACCATTATCTCACTATACATTATACATTTGTTAAAGCTTCATTTTATAGATATTGCTTGCACGCAAATGCAGATGTGATCATCCCCGATGATAGTCGTCTTCACTTCGCTTTGCTCCACAGTGTCATGATAGATTCATTGGCTATATTTGCATTGAAACATCCCATAAATCAAGGAGCACATAAAATTGTGTTAAATGTGTTTTTATAGTTTTTATTACAAACTCACTTTTCATTCATTTCTTTGATGATTGTTTCAGTGGAACATAAAATGTATGATGCTGCAGGCGATAATGTTAACAAAATAGGTGCCATTACCACTCCATAATTTAATAATAGTTTTTCAATTAAATGTCGTCGCTATTAAATGACTATTTATCAACTTACTGCTTCATAACTACAGGGTGAATATAAAATATTGTAGCTTTAATTATTTAATCGGCAAACATTAATTTATGGGATGTAGTTGCATATGAAATAGTTAATGTTTTAAAGGCAAGTTTACAAAGTTGGAATTAGTTTAAGAACAAGTAGAATTTAGAAAACAAAAGAGAAAGTAAGTAAAACACGTGTGATAGAACGAGACGTCAAATCGCATAGCTTTGTGAGCCTTTATGGTTGCAGATGACGAACGCAGATAAAAAAATATCTTTCGTTCTCCTCTAGCTTTAATAAATTTCGTATATTTAATATTTCTGTCTCTTTTGCATAATCTCAAAAAAAATAGTTTCGTCCTCCTCTAGCTTTAGTAAATTTCGTACTTGTTTTTCTATCTCTTTTGCGTAATCTGCGTGGGACACCTTGTAAAGGGGATGAGGCTATTTTAAGGATTTTATTTTCGATTTTAAATATTTTTAAATTATTTGCATTTTAATTTAAGTACTCACCTACTGTTTTTAATTGAAATTTTCCTTAATTAAGTACTACATACTTAGAAATTGGAGTTTAAAATACGTAAAACTGTTTCTTATTCTTTGATTAAGTAATATTAAAATTATGCATTGAAATGTTTTTAAACTGAAATTAATTAAATAAAATTAAATAAATTATAATTTATTTTTAAATTAAATTTCTTTTATGTTAGGGAATTCCTTTAAATTAAATTAATTTAAACAATTCAACACAAAACTAACTTAAATACTGATGCTTTTATTTATATTTTAAAACCAGTAAAAACTAAAAGTAATCTCTTGCGTCTTAAGATGATTCTGACCAAAAAAAGGAAATTAATTATCAACTCTAATAATTGATTACTTGACATTCAAACAATTAGTGCCATTAAAATATATCCAAATTATTTAAAAATCTTCCCATTCCCAATTAATTGCAACTGGCAATTTGTCGTGTCGTAAACCCAAGTTTGATTCACAATCATTTGCTTCTTCCCACGTGCAACGATTGGCTGCTAACAACACCATTTGTGTTTAAAATGCAGAATGTAGATGCTAATCATCCATAAAACCACTTCGGTGTGCATTTAAACTAAAACAAACTGTTATGCTGTATACAAATCCTTGAAGCTGAAATGATTTTAAATCCATTAGTTAGTTTATATATTTGGTCAGTCTGGCCACCATTTATTTTTTTTTTGTGCATGTTGATCTTGTTTCTTCTTTTGCATCTTCATAACACATTTGAATTAAGTTTTTGCCATCCACTTCGAGCGGCAGCATGCACAAAAACATAAAAATAGAATCAAATTTTTAATACATCTTTGCAGTTTACGTCCGTTGCGGCAATTAATGCTTGTTAGTTTTAAGTTTAAGTGGCTTGGAAAGTGAAAATATGACGAACACAAAGAAGAAGCTAAAATTTTGATGGATTTTGGCAAACAAATGCATATCTCATGGCGATGAGCAGTCGTCATCACAAAATGCATGTTTCGCGTGACTTGAGGCGTAAATGGTTGAGATAATTTTATTTTCTCACTGCAGATGAGAGCCGCCAGTTCTAAATTCCGCAATGAACATACTAACTATAATATAAGTAGCACAGTATTGAGAAGTTAAATGCTTCAATAATCAAGAGCTAATATTTTTTTAAGCCAAACAAATATAATAAATATAAATTATCATCAACTTTAAATTAAATATTTTTAAAAAAAATGACACCCTGCTTTGGAGATTTGTATGATTGACCACAAAACACCACTTCCCATTTATTTATTGAATGCTCTTCATGACAAACAACAAAGAAGCCCACTTTTGACAATGCGACATTATGGCTTAGCATATTTATGATCGCCATTCAACAATCCACGCATGCCACACGATCGCCAAACATAAATTTCACAATCCCTCATCGGCGTACCAAGCTGACACTTCGCTTTATTCCTTCTAACTATATACTTATATTTACCATATGCAGATTGATGATCGACGTTGTTTATTTGTTGTGAAAAGACGCGGGCAGATCCATTCAATTTGATGCGGTTATTAAAAGAGGAACCCAACAATAATTGAAATGAAGTCATTCAATGCAGCGCAAGCTTATAAATGTGTCAGGAATTATTTCGTATTAAAATGTTTAACTCAAAAGAAAAGAGGGTATGAGAGATTAAATTCAATAATTTCAGATTTGCAGACGTTTGTTTATTTATTTTGCAATTAACAAACATGTTTTGTTTACATATTTGGAATACGCAAATAAATACATCAGAGATTATTTATTTGAAGTTCAAATTTATGCGACTTTTTGGATTTTAATTTTTTTTATTTTACTCCTTAATTCGGTTCTTAAAAAATAAATAAAATTGTTTATGTAAATTGTTAATTCGTCTAAAAAAAAAACAAATTAAAAAAACAGTAATTAAAAAAAAATTATTTTTTAATGCGATAAAATAATTTTCTTTGATCACCACCCTGTAAAAAATCCATGTTAAACAAATATTGTTGCTAAACGACAAATTACCAGAAGGATTAAACAAAGTATCAGTCAAAGTAAGACGCCATTTATACGAAGCAGCTTTTTTATCCCCCAAACCATAATATGCATGTTGCGGTTAACTTAATTAATGAGCTTTGAGCTTTGTCTCTCTATTTAAGACCACAGAGATTTTGACGCCGGATTATTTGATTGCGGTGTGCGCTTTAAATTTGCGCGATCGCAGACAGAAAATGCACACTTGCTTCTTGGATCAGATAATTTGACGCATTTGGTAAAATAATCAAATGGGAATTAATCAATGCAACAGGCCAAAGATATGGTTGGGGTCAAAGGACTCGTGGTGTGATTTGGGTTGTGTTTGACTGATTAATTATATTTTGAGAGGTTTTTGTTTTGGAATGTTGTTTTAAAAACGGGTTGTTATTGGCTGCATTTTGTGCCCAAAGTTGAGGTCAATGTGGTGAAAGGGGATGTGTTTTTTAAAACTACATTCAAGGTCGAAATGATAAATAATCACTGAAGAAAGAAAAGTAAAAAAACTGCATTGCAGGGAGTTAAATAAAGTAAGCATATCGAGGTGCGAATTTATTAGAAACTAATAGTAATTGTGCAACTCGCGAACAAAATATTTAAAGGAAGAATGGTTTCTAAGATATACGCAATAGGACCTTGAGTTTTCTGATTTTGACCTTGAATTGTTGTGCAAAATTCTTTCTTTATTTGGAAACTGCAGTAAAGTGAAAAAAAATATTTAAAAAATATTTAAGATTTCTGAGATGTAAAAAGCATCACCTTGAATTTAAAGATTTTGACCTTGAAATCGTTCAGAAAAGCTTTTCCTATTTTGGGAACTACAAAAATCCGAAACAAAATTTTCAAAAATATTGAAGGTTTTTAAGGTATAGATGATGTGACCTTGAACTTTCAGTTTTTGACCTTGGAATGTTCTGCAAAGTTTTTGCTTTTTGGAAGCTAAAAAATATTTAGGAAACATTTTTAAAAAATTCAAGTTTTCTGATATGTAAAAACTGTGACCTTGAATTTTTATATTTTCCTTAGTATGCTGAGTCGGAATAAATTAAAAATTAAATTGTTTTAACATTATTGACAATGATTTTTTATAATTTATTTTTTTTATCACAGTTTTGAATTCAAATACAATAATTTGGAATTTAAACAATGTCAAAATATTTTTAAAATGCTTTTAAAATAAAATTTCTATTGTAGAAGTATTAAAAGAAAGTTCTAATCAATTAAAAATTCTATGCAACATAAAACGTTTATACCAATTAAAAATTACTTAAAAATATCCATTTAATTAATTAATTCCAATTCTAATTGATGGACAAAAGTGCGTAAAGGCTGCAGTTATTTCCCTCTTTAGTTAAATCGCAATCGAACCAATACTCCACTTCAAGATACAAATTCAACAAAAATCATAGGATGTCTCGCATGACTGATTATTTAATCCTCCAGAGCATGATCTAATTAATAGTTCAATAAACGTAATTCACTGCCATTAAATAAATTACTTGACTTAAAACAAAATTACCTCTAATTTACCGCACACACATGGAGGAAACAATTTTCTTGTAGTGCGCGTAGTTTACATTTAATAATGATAGAACGCCCTCGAAGGTGCACTTTAAAACTGTACCGCGCAAATAGCAATAAACAAATGGTAAGGCTCAGTCACATGTACAAGCTGAAACCACCAAATAAGGATGCTTTATGTGTGTCAAAAGAGTAAAAAGCACCTGCGGTAAAGTACACAAAGTGCAGTCGAGAAGCGTGCACGCTTGCACAACAACACAATTGTGCATGGTAAATGCTGCACAATGACGAAGAACTGCAATTTATTTGTTGTGCACCCAAAGAGACACATCTTGTACACAATCTTGCAGTGTATTTCAGAATAAGACAATGTTATGTTCTTACACTAAAGTGCGCTTGCATGAACAAACCATTTTTGTGACTGTTGCAATTAAACGCAATAAGAGTTGAGTATCAATGACAAGAACACATAATTGCTGTTAGACTGTCGCACAAACAGTCCGCAATAGTACAATACATTTCAAAGGAGAGAGCGTTGCGGAATGACATTAAAATGGTAAATAATGCGAGAACCATTTGGTGCGCAGCCAAATGCCAATCGCTGAGGAACGTAGGATGCGATTTACAGGCCAATATATTTATAATATGTGAGCACGCAAAATAGGGAGAACAAAAATCTGTGCGAAAACAATACAATGGAATTATGCAGAATGCTTAAGTGGAGCTGATGAGGACTGGTGCGACGCAAATAGACGCACCAGTAATTGTTTCCTGTGATCGAACCATAATCAAATGCTAATTAATTAAACATTTAAAGTTATAGGTGGATGCATGTGTGTGCAGTGGTGTCCACTTAGATTGTTGCGAATTTTTTTGCATCTATTTTGTTGGCAGTTTGTTGATTTAATGGATCGAGGAGCGATGATGTTGGAAGCAGTTGTGTAGTCGATTGTGATTAAATTCTGCATCAATTAATAAATAGATTTTTTATGTATTTAAGTAGAAGCTTAGAAAAATATTTAATAGCTATTTGAAAACAACATAAAAAAAATATAAAATATATTTTCCTTCATAAAATACCGCAGTTCGTGAAAAAATTGAACCTACCCAAAAACTAAATGGGTTTTTCAAGGTTTAAAAACAAATAAAATCGCATTCCGAATCTCTCAGAGCGCCTCAAAAAATTAGCTGTCTTTGTCAATTGCTACAAAGCGAACTCTTTTGCAACTATTTACTTAGCAGTTTGTAGATTTAATGGAATGGAGAATTCAAAAATTAAATGGATTTAACTTATAATTGCTACAGAAATTGAAAAATTTTGCGGATTTTATATATTTTTAAAACAAAAACAACAATTAAATTGTTAAATTCCGAAAAATTTCTCAGAATGCCTCAAAAAATCCACTAATTGATACAGAAATTAAGAAATTCAGAAGATTTTTTAAGGAAACTCGCGAATATTTTAGAAGATTTAAAGTGACATTGAGATTTAATATTCATTTTTTTAAGTATTTCAAAATTTTACTTTAAAAAAAGGACAATGGAATTTACTCCAATAAAAAGTTGTGCAGCGCCTTTTCACCACAACTTGCAACTTCCATATTAGTTGACATTAAAATGTTACCGCCGTTGTTTTCCCAAGTTGCAGCAGTATTCACATCCGACTCAATTTAAATTTAGCGCACTTAATTGTTTACAACATTATTATTATTATTGCTACACCATGAGCTTACTTATCTTATATAAACTCAATAACTATTATAGTAGTAATACCTCTATTTTAGTCATGTAAATTATTTTTTTTCGTTGCAGTTCCCACCGTATAAGGCTACTTTGTAGAACTTCATTGCTGTTGTAGTTTAACAAGGCAGCGACCAGAGGCGATTTTAATCCATTCATTCATTCATCTACCTTTTATACAGCACGTTTGAGAGGTTAATTGTTAACAATTTGATTTACAAATTATTGTTAAATGTAATTGTTTTGGCGCTCATTCCAGGATACTCGTGGGATGGCAATTTATTATTCACATATGGGCACACAATTGTGCACATACGAGCGCGCGCATGCTTTTGTGGAATGAACACAATTGCTCTGTGCGCATATTAAGTGCGGATATTTGTGATTTTGGATTTGAATTTGATTAGAAATTAAAGAATAAATTTAAAATTTTAAGATTTACTTGCAACATTATAAGACTTAATCGGCTGGCTGTTTATGTAAGTGGGTGCAGCAGCGTTTTGTCGTGGGATTTAATTGAAATTTTAAGTCTTGCGGATGTAAAAGCAGCAGCAATAATAAGTAATTGTTACCAGTAAAATCATTAACATTGATAAAAGCTTTCATTATTAATTATTTAATAAATAAGTCGAGTTTTTCAATTCTTAAAAATATGTAAGTGTTTTTCTTAATATTCTGCATTAATAATTTAAATTCAGTAAGTGACTACTCGCATTAAATTACCAGATTATTTCCATAAATGATGCACACATGTGGAGGCGGTCACACATTTAATTTAATGCTGTATAATTACATTTTTAATGAAGTTCTGACACAGAAAATAATAATTCAAATGTTGCCTTTTACAACAATCAAGGCTCAACTTATTACTCATTTTGCTTAAAAAATAAAAAATAAATGCGCATAATCTCAAAGTAAAAGATTCATCACCTCCAAATGATCTGACTCAATCGCAATTCTTAAACACAACATGGTAATGTTGTTTTGATTTTCGTACTTATTCTCACAATTTTTATAGTTATCGTTACCCCAGAGTTCGTGTTGAAGTACGAATATAATGCAAGACTCATCTTCTTTGAAGAAATACATTTACTGCAGAGTTCTCACATCTGACATCATCAGCATATTTAAAGCATTTATTTAAGTTTGATTAAATCCACAAAGCAACAAAAGGGTGAAGTACTTTTTAAAATAACATTGTACTGAGCACAATTTGTGTATGAAATGCAAATCAATCAAATTATCACGCAATAACCTTTAAACCTTGTGTCCTCTTTTATTCATCAGTGCAGTTAAATAAAACAACTTATACCGGCTTCACACGGAAGCATCTGCAGACGAATGCAGATTACACAAAAGAGACGAACTGTTTATCATTTTGTATAAACTGAATGAAACAAAAAATGTGGTTGAAATTATTACACTTGGACATAACCTCAAAAATAAAAACATAATTACGGTTTAAATTGTTATTAAAATTTATTATTATAACTCCCCGACATTTTGACAACTTGAATATTTCATTCTTAATTTACAAATTCCTAATTGCCGCCGAAAATTTAGCACAAGAAAAAAGATACAGACATAATTTATTAATTTTGAGGTTATGTTTTTTTTAGGGAATAGAAATATCAACCACTATTTTTGTTTCACTCTTTCAAAATGATACATATTTGTCTACGTTAACTTGCAGATGCTCAAGTGTGAATCCAACATTAAGGTTGAGTTACAGAGGTTTACAAAACTAAAATATTGGCGCTAACAATGCGATTGGACCTCTCATTGTATCATACGTACTAGACGTGCTTTCTCTTTTGTTTTTGGTTCGATTTTTGAGTGTGGTGATGCCTTTAAGGTAGAAAAAAAAATCAAGCCGAAAACAAAAGAGAAGGAACGTTAAATATCGCATGTTAGAACGAGAGGTCAAATCGCACATGCAAGTGCCAACAGTATAGCTTTGTAAACCTACCTTTAAGCTCAAGAAAACAAAAATTCTTATAAATTATTGAAGTGAAACAAATTAATTCAATTTCAATTTATTAATGCGTGTGTACCGGAAATGCGAATATCCTCAAATTGGTGTCCCACTTTAATTTAAATAGTAAGGCCATAAAATATGGTTAAATGAATTTTAATTCTAAAACCATTGAATCGAAATGATTTCATTGCATGAGGCAATAATTATACCCGACTTAAGTTTATTTTGAATTAAGTTGTATATAAAATAAACGGAACAACGATCGGGTTCGCCTCTGACACCATGTGTCTCGTGTTTGTGTACTTTGTAACTTAACATCAGCGATCTCGATCCAAGATGGAGGTGCAGCGCGCTTGATCGCACATATGTGCCAATCTAAATTGCAGCAACATTAAACTATTGTTACATGCGGCTAAACAACACAATTTTGTGTGTGTTTTTTCATTTATTTTTATTTTATATTTTGTTTAATTTGCATACCACATCGGCACAAATGACTCGTGAACAAATGCGGCAATTGTAGAAACGTTTTAACTGTATAGAGAAACTCCTTGACTATATTGTGTTCCTCTTGCACCCTTTTCCGCTAAGACTTATCAAACAATTAATCAGCAATTTACGTGGAAAATTGCAGGCGGTCTTTTTAAATGCACAACACACATTTGAGTGTGGAGTTCAATTTTTCTTTAAGTGATTCAATGCAATGCAATTTTTTAATTCTAATGTTCACGTCCGATTTGGTTGAAATAAACGTGAGTGTTTTAGATCGATCACAATTGGAAACGCATTAGTCATTAAATTGGCGATTATTTATCGGTTTCAATTTTTGAAAAACAATAATACAACTTTATTACAATTTACAACTAACAGGACAATTATTATTTTTGTTGCACTTAAGGTGATGAAGTCATGAGCGAACTTTTAACTCACTAAGCTTATGTTATGAAGGCAGAATTTAATCTTTCATTGAATTATGATTTATTGCATTGTTTCAATTGTTGTTTTAATGCTTATGAGATTGACATGAAGCTGACCCACATTTTAAGCATGTTCTATTGAGAATGGACTTAAGAACTATCGTTAGATCATAGAGAAATGATGCAGCTTTTTGTCTTTATTTACAATATGTCGTAATTGAATAAAGCTACTCGAGGATTACAAATTTTTTTTGAGTGAACTGTGATCATATAGCCTATTTTACTATATTAATTATCACAAAAATTAATCTCATAGTCAGAGCACCTATTCCAGTCCAAGCTTCTTAATAAATATTAGGATTTTTTTTGATGTCTTCATCAGATTAACAGGATCTTTATTTTTTCGCCATCCTTTAGCATTATTTTTGCCAGAAAGGTTTGATTGAAAGTTAAATATTCATTATTACTCTTTTTCAATCATTTTAAAAATCTGCCAAATTTTTTCACAAACTGCGCTTAAAGTATGTCTATATTTCAGTTATAATCGTGAGAAATACGTTTTAGATTATGAAATTTCCGCTTTGAATGTGATTAAATCAAACGAATATTTTATAACGCAGCCGCGGAATTGTTTGCGGAATTTTCCGCAAAGTGTTTTATATTACTAATCGGACACTGACAAATCGACTCCAGTATTCATTTTTTGGAATAAGTCAAAAGTTTTTACGAACCGCGATTTCTTTCGTGATGTTCGCCGTTAATTTTCGCAATGTTTAAATTTCAATGTTACTTCCGTAATGTTTGGCAAATAGTTGTGTAAAATTTCGTACTGATCATACTGTTTTATCGTGATTGATACATTGACGGTTGTTTAAATTGTTACATATTTTATAACTGTTTTCATTTAAATCAATTAAATAAATTTAAAAAAATTAATTTTCATTTTAAAAAAAAATTGTTTATTTATTTTATTTGGTTTTTTCTTACCTTTTAATTTTTGTTCCGCATTGAATTTCAAATAGTTTTCCCAAAATGCATTTAGCTATTTCCTTTCTCTGGCTACCTAGGTAAACAAATGCCTTCAAACCGCGCATAAATATTTTGATTTGTGATATTTCCTTCGCGCATGCGGCTTAACGTTTATTTACACACATCCACCCGCGTGGAGTTGTCGCAATCTTGTAAAATTTTCCACACTGCCATGCTTTTGAGGCGACATGCGTCTTTTGTCAAACAAAATTACGAATTGTCACAAATTTGATGGCTAATTAAATTCCAAATTGCCTTTGTCGTGTCACTTCGACTTCGTTACACCAAAGCAATAACTTTCCCCTACCGAAGTAAGAAGATAAACACACATTTCATATTCTGTCGAGCGTACAGAATCCACAGACAAATGTTACGCAACTGCTTGTTATCTTATTTTTAGCTATTTATTGCCTGGTTTATTGTCAAATTAGGAGCTATGCCATACCTACATCTATAATACAGTAAAATATGATAGACCGGGAATAAGTATAAAGTCTCTTGCAGCTATTTCGACTCCAAGTTATTTAACAATATGTCGTTTATTTCATTAAATCATTAATTAAGTAATTGGTTAATCGATAAATTTTCTCTATTATGACAAATCTTCGTGGGAATGAGGTCATTTCATTTCAAATGAATAAAACATCGTGTTGTCATGTAGAGCAAATCGATGGAAAAAATGTCGTCTTCCTTAAGTGGACACCAACTGTAATAACTATAACACAAGCCATTGCGCTACGGTATATTTTGTGTTTTCTTAAGATTAGTGGCGAACAAAAACATTATCACTTGCCGTGCGAACACACTCAAATCACTCCATTCAAATCCAAAAAGGAGGTGGCAACTTTATCCATATATAACTACAACACGACTTTGTACGGTAATTTATTTTCTTGTCAGAATATCAAATTCGACACACACGTACGATTACTACGTGGTGATAAAATATTCGTCCATGATCACCCACAGGGTAAAATTTAATGAATAATAAATTTTTGTGGAAAAGTTGCTCCAAATTTTGTGTTGGTTGGCTACAAGGACACAGTGTAGCTGCATTGACATGCGCAGTATGTGTGTTTTAAAATATTTATTTGAAAAGCAATCTTTAAACATCATAAAATGCCAACAAAAAAGTTAAAACTGTTTAGGTAGGATCAACAAAACAAAAAATTAGCTGCAAGCTTATTATGCATATTCAATATGTGCGATTGGAATGCAGTAGCTGTAATTTAAAACACGGTGGTACCAGTTCATTAAACAATGCCTAAAGCTTTGCACGATCATCATCGCTACACGATACTTTGTAACATGAAATGACTTTTTAAAATTAGGTTTGATTGCTGTTTATTATACTTTTATCATTAATCATAATTCAATCAGTTTTTATTTTAATGGCAGTTGTTATTAAATTAATTTTTAGGGAATTTAAATAAGAATAAAAAAATTCTTATTACAAAAATAATATTTTAGATATATAATAAGATTTTAATATTTTCAAAAAACGATGTTTCTAATTTTAATATTTCTTAAATTTTGATTTAGTTTTTAATTTACATTTCGCAACATTAGATCGTTTTACCAGTTTTGTAAAAATACCACTTTAATTAATCCCATCTTCTAATATGAATAAAAATCTAAACAACCGTTATATATTTGTAGGCATATTTTAAACACAAGAAACTGCGAAGTCCTCGAAAAGAATCGAAAAAATTGATTAATTCCAAAAATGATTTGGGGAATCGATTTGTCATTTTTTGTTTAATAAGTAAAAGAGACCATGCGAAAAATTCCGCGATCTTCCACGCTAACGTTTTATAATAATTGTTTGAGTTCACGAATTTAAAACGAAAATCTGATAATATATTTTTATCTTAGAATCCTCCAATAGGACTTTGGTTTTATAAAGTTGGCAGAACCTTCTTCAAGCAGACTGGGGCACTCTTTAGTTCCTAAGTTTTTGTTGATATAAGTAACCTCACATCCTTTCTATTTAAAACGTAATACAAGGCTTAATTGATTGTCGATTAGTTACCAAGTTAGCTGCTGGCTATATTTTTAGATCATTAGCTGTTTACTGAAACTGTCTCTATAAGAAATGCATTTTTCTTAATCACAAAAAGTCCGTAATAAATTATAAAAAGGCTTTTTGCCTGATTGGTAGGAAATAATTGCTTTTAAAGCTGAAACTTCCTTAATTCTCTCTGTTAATTTAAACGACTTGGGCGCATTTTTATTTAATTTTGTAAACAACATTCCGCACATTAAAACGATTATTTTAATGAACAAACATTACATAAAACAATAAAATTCGACTACAGTTATTATAACATTTCACATTTATGAATAGTAACTATTTTCTATTAATTAAAGCATTTCAAAAGCTCCAACGTGCACTGGCACATTAAATTGATTTGGGAATGGTCAATTAAATTACCTGCAATGCCCACACATTCTAATAATTATCACTACCGTTTGTATGTGGCAACTGCACGTGCATTTTTATGCACTTTAATTAACACATATGAGTTGAATTAAATGCACTTTTAAGTGCCAGCATAAAAATTGGACATGGCAATTATAATTTTCCGGTCGTTGTTTTTTTACTATTATTATTGAATATTCAAAGCCTAAACATTACTTACTGTAAGTGCATTTACACTGCACTGTCGACTGGATGGCCTTTAATATCATTTATGAATGAATTACAACACCACGATTGAAAGCGCTTTTTATGTTTATTATATGGTTGACCGTAAAGCGATGTCGATTTTCATTCACAACAGTTTGTGATTGAAAGGAAATTAGTAATTCATTGAACATTCGCATGATGCAAACTGGTAGTGGGGGTTTTTTTCTTACACTTTTTGTTATGTTTGCAATAGAAAGGAGACCTCAATGTTCAATAAATTATACAATGCTTGAGGTGGTGATGAGTAACAACAATAATAATGTGTACATTTAAATGGCCGCAAATCATCGTACGCTTTAATATAATTAATAAACTGTGTGTTAAACAACTCGTTGCAACAACTGACATATTGATATTGTTGCTGTAAAGTGTCTTAAGGAATAGAAATAATTAAAACAGCGTCAAAGTGATATGCAAATTGCAAGATTATTTAAAATCACGTTGTTTAAAGTGCTTTAAATAACCATATCAGATGTTTGACCTTCAATTATTGTGACTACATAATTCAGTAAATCATTTAAATCAAAGTTTTATTAACTATAAATATAAATCTATTGCAATTTAATGCAGTCTCTCTGTTGCTGAATTACTATAAATATAATTTACAAGCTGACAAGTTTGTGTATTGCTAACTAAATTTGGGACTTCCTGTCTGCATCGAAACATCTTTCAATCAGCAATAAAAAAAAGCTGCATGGAACTTCCCGACATCATTAATCACATATTTTTTACCGCATCACCAATTGGACATTAGGTGTAATTATTTCCTTCCAAATCTTTGAATGTGATGACTACCAAGATCTCCACATAGTCACAAAAGACCTCAACTTCATTGCAGCACCTAATAATAATCAAAAGTGTGGCCTTTGTGTGTCGCTGTAAATTGTAATAATAATAAAAAAAACAAACGACATGATTAAATTCTACTTTAATGTGGCAACACCTTTTTTTAAGTGGGTGGTCTTCTTGTATTTTAATACTTATATTATAGCATTTTCATTGTGTGATGTTTATTTTTCATTAAAGAATTGCTGCCGTCTTCACTTTTTTTTTATTTCTAAAGAAATCTGGATAGCTAAAAAAATTTAGAATTTTATGTTTATTGCAATAAAATCGATCATAACTTTGCGAAACTCGATGAATCTACTAAACAATTTATGTACAATATTTGCTTATGATTTTAAGCGTGGACTTACAGCTTCAATCGTTTAAAACAAAAACACACAATGAAAATTGAAAATTGTCCACCGTGGGTGTTTTCTTCTAACGAAATTACTTTGACGCTGGTAACTGCCTCACTTTAAATCTCACACATTTTGTTCCCCTATTTGTTTTTTAAGCTTTAAGGTTTGTTTTTTCTTAAGCACACTTTTTTTTAAATGGAAAGCAGCTTTTACAAAAATGGATTTCAATGGTTAAACTTGTTTTTTAACATAAACTTTTACGCATTTGGCGCAACAGAGTTTTGTGTTGTTTGATTTTTAAGTTTTTAAGCCATGTCTCGTTTTTTATTATTACTTTTATTTAATATTATTCACATCTTATAATTGCTACAGATTTGATGGAGTGGCTGGAGGTGAAGATGAAAAAGACAGAACAAAATTGAATTGGATTAATTGTTCTCATTTCAAATATGTGGTGAATAATTATAATTTAAAAACATTTATGTCGTTGGTAATTATTTGTACCTTTGTTTGGCGTAAACAAAGTGTTTTTAATAACGAAATGTGTATTAAAATTATTTATCATTGTGTACAGCCTTCAACTGCAACCCCCACATTCTTTGGCTTTGTCGTTATTTATAAGTTATTATAGTTAAGTTCAGACAAAGTAAATATTTAGAGAGAAGTGTTTTGATGTTAAGGTGTTTTCGGAATGTGTGATCATTTACATTTAAGTTGTAATGCTAATGTGTTGCGAAAAATCGTTTGTAAATTGATCCGGTTTGTGACACAATATTTGCATTAAAGTAATTACAAATTAGGAAAATATTTAAATTTGTGAAATAGTGGGCAATAGTACGAGTAAATCATGATTTTATGTGATCTTTTGGTAAAATAAGAAAAATTTTAAGGAAAATCTAAACTATGTGTGTTTCGGAATCAATCACGATAAAACTGGCAATGGGATCCTTACAAAATGTTACACACATATTTCTCAGGATTCGAGAATTAAAATAGGCATATTTTAAACACGAAAGTGAACCGCGAAAACCGAGAAAAAAATCGCAGTTCGTGAAAAAATTTACTAATTCCGAAAATGATTGCGGAAAACCTGTTGAGCCGTTTATGAAGAAAAGAACTAAAAACACACATATAATTCCTCTTTTTAAAACAACAATTTGTGTCCGAGCAACGCAAGGGTTTCTCCGCTAGTTTGTTCATAAATGTTTTCAAAACAAATTTTACAATTTGTTTCCTTTTTCACTTACAATAAATAAAATAAATCAAAAAGCATGTAATAATAAATTATTTATCTTAAGAAAAATTTGTTTAATTTTTTTGACTTGTTCCTTAATCTAGGATAATTATTTTTTAAATGTAGTGTGACTACAAAAGACTTTGCGAATTGTTTTCTACATCCAGCGTGACTTTAAAGACTTTCCAATTTAATTTTCAGTCTGTAAATATTCCTTCCAAGAGTGAGTGGACGAAAATAAATTAAATTCAATACTGTTAAAACAATGAAGAATTTATCGCGTTCGAAGTGACTTAAGAATATTTTTATTTCTCCAAATTAATGCTAATTTAAAACACTTTTAAATTATACACAAAAAATTTTACAAAAGGATTATTTTCAATATTATTAAAACCTCATTTAAAACACACAAAATAAAACTGACAGGAGAAACCCCAATCCCATATTTCATCATTGATCATCAATCTTGTGCAAAATATATAAATGCAATTGATTAATGAAACACATATGAGACGTGAGAAAACGCAGTGGCAAAAAAAACGTCAAGAAAGTGTAATATTTTTAAATATGGCAAGTAACTCCCCGTTACAAATTGAAAAAGAAATCTTCACTCATCATACATTTTAATGAAATTAACTGAACGTGTAGCTACTGCATCGCAAAACGGACGTCTTACTGGGCACCAAAGCATATGCTTTCAATTGAAATCGGACCGCGCAAAAAGATATTATGATAAACGATTTGAGAATGCCAAATTTGGGATGCCATTCTAATTGACTGTGTAGTATTATGTTGTGCCGCGAGATTTAAAATGCAGCTCTCAAAAATCATGCTGTGCTCATCACAAAAACACAGCGCGTAATGAAAATCTTCACAGTTCACACTGCATACGACTTATTTATACTTTTGGCGAAATCCTCAATCAAATAATTCACATGCTTATTGGAAATTATTCTCATACATTTTGATGCCATAATTTTGTCCGTTATGTGCAGCGTGCAATGTCCACTTTGGCAGTCACTTGGCATCGAACAACGCACACATTTTTATTTCATTTCTTATAAAACACAAAATATGTGTAATTTCATATTGCGCTGCAATTGCTGCACTTGCCTTGGCAACCTGAGTGCAGAGTGAGTGACTGGCGATCATCATGCGCGCATGAAACAATTTTCAAGATCCATATTTGTCGCGTGTTAATTGACACTCGAGCTCCAAGTTGAGATGTCAAAAAATGTGCAAGAGTTACCTTTTCTCTCTCGCATAAAAGCGTGTACATGCTCGTAACTTGTACGAACCAACGTCGTCCTCTGGGCTTAAAACAACAGCGTGGGAATTTCCACTGCTCAGGATGATTTTCTTTTTGGTATGTAGGCTCGTGTAGAATAGAGAACTGGTCAACACTATAATACAGTCACACTCCAATAGCGCGGTTATTGGAAATTGATCTTCCAATATATAGTTAAGTTGCTTATGTTCGATCTCTACGCTTTTGTAGGTTTTGATGTTATAAACTTTTACTGCCAGCTTCAACGCATGACGCTCAAGCATTTATACATTGTGGGTGGGTTGTCTCTTTGGTCTCAATTCATTATTTCACAGTTTTTCGAAGGCAAATTACATAAATTACAAATGGGCTGCGGCGTAGATATTTTGGAACACGACAACTGGATGCCATTAAATTGTTATAAATCGGATGGGATGAGTTTCCTAGTTTGGAAATGTGGGGGAAGAAATTGATAAATAATTTGGCTTTAATTTAATGTGAGGTCTTTAATCAATAAATCATCAAAACAGATGGTGTAAGGGGATTAAATTTGACTTTTCAATTTTTCTTAACGTTAAATTGAAGTTTTATTTTTAAATTTTTAATTTTGATGTAGTTTTTTTTGGGCAATAATTTCTTTTGATGAAATTAAAATTGGATTTTGTTATTAAATATGTTTTATATTATTATTTGTCAATAAAAATAATTCAGAAAAGCTCATAAAATAACGGATTAAAAGAAATTAAATCTCTAAAAAGAATTAAACCAATAAAACATGAAAATTCAGTTTGAATCTAATTTTGATTAAATACTAATCTTGTTAAAAAACATAAAACAATAATATCAAATAACAAAATAGAATTTTTGGTTTTAAAATTAATTTAATTATAACTTATTGTCAACATTTTTGGAAATATTGACAATAAATTATAATTAAATTAGTTTTGACACCAACGAAAATCTTATAATGGAATTTTTGGTGTCAAAATTCATTTATTTACAAATTATTGCCAATATTTTTTAAAATATTGTCAATATATAGAAATTATTTAAAAACTGACTTAAGTCCATTTAGAAATATTGACAATAAATCACTAATTAAATTAATTTTGACACCAAAAACAAATCTCAAAATAAAATGTTTGGTGTCAAAATTGATTGAATTATAACTTCTTGTCAATACTTTTAAAAATGTTGTCAATATATATTTTAAAAACGTCGTTACGTTAGAAATCTATGGTGCCAACGTACTAGTCCATACTTTCCAATCAATAACAAAAATTAAAATTCAATAAAATTGTTTACTGAATTAATTTACAAGCAAACTTAAGTCCATTTTACCAATTAAACATATCAATATATCCTTTACTCAATTACTGAAAAATGTAATTATGCTCACAAATTAATTGACATTTAATGTGTTTATCATAAAACAAATTAATTTTCCACAACTTTATCGAACATTTAAGCTACAACACACTTTGCACAATGAACATAAAACTTTAATAATTAGGTCCCCAGGGATGCATTGCAAGCAATCAATATGCATCAATCGCAAAGATATTGATGCGGGAGTACTGTAAAGCGCACAGCCTTTGTAATAAGCCGCACACGCAAACCGTTTCCCATAAAGTGCGGCGTCTCATTGCACCTAATGTGCACTTTATGGGTGCAGCAGCAATAATGTTTCATTCACATTATTCGCATTCTATTTGTGATCAATTTTATCGCCATTTGTGCATACTTTGCTTGATTAGAAGAGCGGCTACATTTTAATTGTATATAATTTGATCGCTTCTATTGATTTATATGATGCATTGTTTAATATTTTATGCGTTTAATAAGCTAATTAATTAGTAATGGCCATAACATTTTCACACATTTTTGTGCCACACGTACATAGTTTAAGATGAAGTGACCTCGCGCGTTCAATGTAAAATGTACACGGAATTGCGTTTTTGTAAATTAATTAAAATAAATTCACTTAAATACAAAAATATGTCCTTATCTTTTATTGTTTTATGCAAATATTTTACTTGCAGCTAATTCATTTCAACGAAACTATTACACGTTTAATCAAGTTCCATCGCAAATAAATATCTACAAGTAGCAAAACATTAAAACCCACTTTGCACGCCATAATATGTGCATATTGTGCATTCTAGCAGTCACTGCGGCACGTACCTCCATTTTTTTTCATACACCAATTTGAAATATTTTCCTCAATCGATTAAATATCAATTAAACAATTGAATTTTCCCGCCTCGCTGAAATTTTTGCCGTAATCGCGTGGCACAACACACACACCTCTCCGACAATACCCACCCACCCCCTTCGTTTAATACGTAGCGCTCCTCGAGACGATGAAAATGCAAATTAGTTTGGTGCTAAACATTTCAATTTCGATATTGATCGAAAGCGCAATGAAAATTATACACGTTTTTTTCCACACCACATGTTGCCGCAATATTGTGAATTTTTGGGGTGGGGGCAAAATGTGTGCACATGCACGGAGCACGGAATGAATGCGACAGGCCGCTGGAGCATTGAGGCAGGCGATGGGCTAGGCCAGGCCAGGCCAGGCCAGGCTCTCCACATTAGTACTATGGCAGCAAAATATAGCGCAACATTTAGCGTTGGCGTTTCACTTCCTCTCGCGATACGTATTATACCTCGATCAACTTTAAGCGGCGGCCTTTTTTCCATCCGATCAGATCGTTTCAGTTTCGTCAATGACAGGTTGGCAGGTGAGTGGGTGGATGCGGGATTTTTGTTGTTGCCACATGACCATGTTTGTTGCTTGTTAGCCGCAGTCACGTCACAACTATTATACTACAACTTAAGTATACTCGTACATGCTGCAGAAATCATGACACGCTCGCGCTGTTGGTGATACCTGTGAATTGCTGTGAGGCTTAAATTATATCGGCCATATATGTAAATGGCCGCAATCTTTACTACCGTGTGCGCCACTATAATGGATGTTTATAAGTGAACAGTGATGTCATCCAAAGACCGTACAGTTTTGATGGGAATTTTACTGAAAATTGATCATGTGTTCATTTTATGTTATAATAGTTAATAATAATAATTGTAGATTTGGCAATTTAATGGCACGACGAATTGTTAAATGACAAAATTTGATTTTTTACTTATACTATTAAAGGTACTTTATAGTAACTGGTATTACATTTTATTAGAAATATGATTTCTTAACGTAAAATAATAAAAAAAACGTACAAATTCATTTAATTACAAAGTATTGTCAATATTTAAAAATATTGTCAGTATATTCTTTAAAACGTCAATGTAGTCCATACTTCCCGATCAATAAAAAAATAAAATTTCAATAAAATTATTGACTTTATTTCATTTTCCAATTAAATTCTTCAATATACAATTTGTCCTAACTGCAGTAACTTTTCTAGATATTGTTATTTTCATGCGAAATATTGCCAGAAGCCCAATTGTGGTGCAGCATTTTGCTTAGTAAAAATTTCAAGGTCAAAAGATGAAAATTCAAGGTCAAATTTTTTATATCTCAGAAACCTTAAATATTTTTAAATTTGTTTTGCACATTATTGTAGGATTGAACAAGATAAGAAAACTTGCTAAACATTTCAAAGTCAACATTTTAAAACTCAAGATCATATTTTTATAACGAAAATATGCAATTCAAAAACGGTTTGTTTTAGTGTACTATGGTTTTCTACATTATTGCTAATTTCAATAAACGCACAAATTTTTTTACAAAAAAACAAGGTCAAATTTAAGAAATTTCAAGGTCACATTTTCCATTTTTTAGAATTTTTTTATTAAAATGCAGTTAACAGTTAAGCAAGAGTCGTATATAAATTCACACCTCGCTCTCCCTGCGATGTAGTTTTAGTTTTTATTTCAACTGAAAAATAAAATGTTTATTACATATTATTAACTTCTTTGCACCTCATTAAACATCGCCTTAAAATATAAATTTCCCAAATTGGACCACCCAAAATCCTTTTTAACCAAATACCTCACTTTCTTCTGCATAAAATTATGCCTCCAGCTTTCCGCCTTGCACAAAGTTTGCAAGTTCCACTGCGCAGGTTTATTTCTTGGCACGCATTTCAATTAATTCAGATGTCACTCGTGCCGACCTCTTTAGTAATATACCATTCATCGCCATTTAATTGCATTTTATGTGCATATAAAATACAAACACACGGACGGCAGGTATAACGCAACACCAAACCACAGTTTCTCCCTTTTTTTATTTTTTTTTTACATTTTCCTCGCTCAGACCTCAGACGCAAGAGCCTTGGCTCGCGTCCCATACACTTTATAAGCTTACCAGCTCTCATAGTCGATTTAACATATATCCATCGGCGCCACTTTTATTGCATACGCGCATTTATACTTTCTGCTCTTTTAACCGCGGTGTGTATATTTTATGTATATGATAATATTATATTGCATACAGCTCGCGCACGTTAAAGTTAACGTTAACACCCACACGCATCTTTTGGTCGCTTAAATAACCAAGCGCAAGAACCCCTCTCCACGGCAGCACCATTTTCCAACACGTACTCTTTCATCCATCCATCCATCCAACCATCCATTCATGCATTCGTTCATTCACAACTTTTAAAAGTTATGAATGAACTTTCAAACTAACTCGCCTTGGAATTGGCGCGTGTGCCACTGATTTTGAAATAATTATTATTAATTACGGTGCTACACAATTTCATGTTTGAATATTTATTCTCTCCGTCATGCTTTAGCTGCGCGTTAAATGCAGTTAATCCCTTAGTGTCTTTTTAATATTTAAATTAGGCGAACAAAATCGGTATTTATGTAATCTTGTCATTAGTTTTATCTATTGTGGCCAGTTGGTTGGGTCATTTTGTGCTTTGGACATGCACCCAGTTGATAGACTCGGACGTAAAAAATTATAACTGCAAAGGCGGTGGCTTTTTTGCTGCATCTTTTTAAATAAATTGGATTACAAATGTCGTGATCAACTTAAAGATTCAATATTCGGATGAGTCGAATCGGCTTAACTATTTAAGATTATTCGTTCTTATACCTTTTTTGAAGTCATTTTAATTCATTTTTTGTTGCTTTGAATAAACTAATTATTAATTAAATGATTTCTTTATTGAAATTTGAAAATCTTTAAAGACAATAATAAATTTTAAATATGGTGGGGACAATGACTTAAGACCGGATTAAGCTCTTCGACAAATTAAAGATTAGAAATTTTATGGTGATTCCCACTTTTTATAATTTTTAATTGTTGTAAATTAAAAGAATTTGAATATCAAATCCAATAGGTTTATTACTAAATAGTAAATAGGGTTTTAATTTACCTTAAATCGCTCTAATTGGGTAAACAATCATTTTACCGTAAATCTGGTCCAACAAACCACTAATATTAAATTATCCTTAAATCATCTTGGAGTCAAAATAGAACTAACTGTCTTAGAGAACGAATTAACTATTTTCAAGATTTTAGGGCAAAAACATTAAGGATGCAATTTAATTGCAACTAAATTAAAATATGTAAATTGATTTCGATTGATTGGATTAATTGGAAATTTACTGAACCACAGTTATAATTAACTATAATTTATATTACTAGAAAAAAAGGACAATTTGATTCTCAATTCAAATTTTTGCATAATTTAAATTTATTTTTAACTTTTTATAGTTGGAATGAGTGGAATTACAATAAACAGTAGTCAAAAAACCAACACACAAGTGTTTCTCTTGTAAAAAATGGAATTCATTAATTAATGAATCATATTATTTACGAGTTTATACTTGAAAAGACCAAATGTGAATATACTTTAAATCTTTTTGACATGACAAAAAGGTAAACTTGAACATAAAACACCAAAATCGATAAGGTCATCTAACATTATATTTTTATCTCGACTTAAAAAATACTCTGTCCGCGGTGTTCTTGCTCAAAACTTTAGTCTTCCAGCAACAACAAAGCGAAATATAAACGCAACCGCACTCGAGGTCTTTTGTTGTTTCCCTGAATTTTAACCAAAACCATAATGCGTGTGTATTATTGTGATGATAAAAGTGGCTTTTAATAAATTATGCTCTCCAAAGTCCAACGGTAATTTAATGGAACTGTACAGTCTAAGTTGTTTCCACGAAGATGTATCATCTTTCCGGTTGTATGTTTCTTTTTTTTCCTGTACAAGAATCTTTACATTTTTACTTCAATTCTTTTGTATTATTTATAGCTAGTTAATGACAAAGGTGAGTAAATTCATCAAGTTGAGTAATAGTCGCGTTCTATTGAAATCTCATTTGGTTTATTTTGAAATTTTATGTGTAATGCAACAACAATATAGATAGATAACCATCTGAAATTATTGCTTAAAATAGGCGCCACCTCTTGACGACTAGAAAAAGTTTATTTGTTTAAAATAGAAAATTAATATTGTTTAATTGAAATAAACTAAATTCGATCTCAATAGAACGCAACTATTGTTGCACAATTTAAATTATTTGAATGTTCATGTTGTGGCGTCGCTTTTTGATAAATTATTGACAATTTACAAAAAAATGTAATTCATGAAAAAATTTTCTTTGAGAGAAAACGGAACGCCCATAAAAAAATATTTAATTTCTACCAGGTTGCTAATAAACTCATTTAATTAACTTTGATGTTGAAAAATAAATCGCCGCGCCATTTCATCATATTTTCAGATTAACTATTGAGTGACTCACTCCAAGCAGCAGCATTTACATAAAAATTGCGTCTTTAATATTGAAAAATGAGCTCATTCCCTTGCGCTTTAGCATTTTCAAATTCAAACCATTTTAGGTGGTGGCAACAGCCACTGAAAAGGAAAGCCGATCGCCAATCTTACTCAATAGCAAAGCGATTATAGTCTAATTAAATGCCACAATCAGATCAGGAATGATTATAACGGCAGACAACAACGCCGAATGTGGAGCGAATTAAATTCTCTTCTCATTTCAACGAAAGTTGTTTGTCATATAACGACTTTTTTTATTCTTTTAATGCGCTAGAGGAGAGTGCGTCAATTTGAATGCGGTGTATTTAAATTAGTGTGTAAGAATGGTCACCATGTATGGCGGGAGTCTGGTCCATCTGGTTTCAGCTCAGCCTTACAAATAGGGTAGTTAATTAGAGCACGCAATTTATCACGATTTGTCCAAATGCATTTTAAATTATATTCAGGCACGAATTAAAGCTCAATGCCTTTTTACTGATTGAAAACAAATTTTCCGTGACGAATCTAAGATGTGTGTGGAAATGCAAAGGGAAATTTTTTATTTACAGTTTGAAGCTATTTTCATGTTATTAGGTCGTTTCTGGACACATGTCGGATTTGAAATGTAAACAATTATTATAGGAGGCAGAGTTTTTCTATATAATATACTCGCAATGCTGCAAATGATAGGAATTCTGTTTGTTTGATTAATGCTTGGTTGTTTACTGTTGTAAAAATAGGTTATAGCCGTTAAATGTGGAGCTTAAAGTTACATCATTCTTAATGTTACTATTTTTAATTAAATTTCCTTAATCAAAGCTTTGAAAGAAACTAAATTGTTTCATTTAATTTATTTTTAAAAAATATGAAAGTTATTTATAAAAACAATTTTAGAAAATTTCGTTACAACACAAATTAAAAGGGTTTTTCTGACATTTTCCATTAAATACGGTAAAATAATCAAAAACCCATCACACAATCCATCTCACCTCAATCATAAATCACAATGAATTATGGTCATTTGAAAAGTATAATAATATAATACAAATCTCGCACAATTTTTGTCGAGACACGTTCATCATCTTGTGGGAGGTCTAACAGCCATCCTCGCCACAAAGACTTCTAATTTCATCTAACTATATATAATACAAAACAAACGATAAACCAAAATAGCCACGGAGATAAGGCAAGGCGAGCAACATACACACGCATAATAAATAAAACTTACAAAAACTGAGAGGAGGCGGCCTAACTTTTTGGTTGTTTCTTTTTCTTTATTTTGTCTTCCCCGTGATATTATTTTGGGTGAGGAAAAACACTTTCGGAAAAAAGCCATACATTGTTAGTTATATTTTATATTTATTTTTGTTAAAAAAAAAGAAGAAACCAAAACACAACAATAACAGTGATAATCGACAAAACGGATAGCAAAGAGCTTTTTTTTATTGTCGAATTTTGACAAATATGGACGCATTTCGGCAATTATCGCCTTTCAAGTGGGAAATTGGATGTTTTGGGAGTGTGGAGGAGTATTTGGGCAGATATATTGGATTGGTGGAGGCCACATATTATGAATTTTGTGGTGGAAACTAGTTTGCTTCAATGAAGCTGCGTTTTTGATGAGCATTATATTTTTAAAAAAAAGTTGTGAAAAGAATGGCTTGGCGTGTGCTACATATTAAATTAAGTTGAAGACTTTTAAGTTTGTTTACGAATTATATTATTGGGATTATGATTTGAATACATTAATGTTTTAATTTTAAATATGTCCAAACATGGTAGAAATTTTCGTTTTTAAAAGATGATGATAAATGTGTTGTAGCTATTTTGAGTGTTTCTTTATAATTTAAGTCACAATATAATTTATTGAAAGAAGAAGCTTTAGCGATAAATCCGACAACCCTTTATTTTCCATCCCGAAACTATTTAAAAATTTAAATGAATTATTCTTTATTGATTTTATTTTGTTTAAAAATTACTTATTTTAAATTTAAGTTAATTTACTCAATTTCCTAATACTTAACAAAATCAAACATTAAACATCTTTGTGGTTTAACTGCGCACTTATAATTACACAAAGAATCTTATTAAGTTAATTATATGCGCACAAAAACTATCGACAGTGACAAAAAGCTACTTATTGTGTAACATGATAGGTAAAAAAAAAATTAAAAAACGTTACATTGAAAAGAGAAACGCATGCGCATTTCAACTTCAAACATTTTTAAGTATCTTAAATGGAACGTTTTACACTTATTATTATTTGGGAAAAAAAGTCACTGTAAAGCAAAATAGGAAAAAAATCTGTGGCTGGCAGACGAAATGACAAAACCCACGCACTTATGATGACCAACAACGAGTCAGAGACGCGTTATCGCCATATCAAACGCACGACACAACACAGACACAATATAGTAAGATGTAACAAATTCAAATTTAAATTCAGTAATAGGTGGAAACAACGAAAAAAAATATAACAAAATTGGAGACTTATGCGCTACCTGAATTTGGTGTTGTTTAAATGGTAAGTGAGGCGCTTTCAAACTTTTTTTGGGGTTTGGATTTTAATTTAAACAATTTATTTTAATGGTTTACAGTTCATCCCACATGTTTAATATTAATCTCTTTAAATTTGGTAACTCCCTTTTAAGTATGGAGAATGTATTAGAGTCTTTGAAAGGATTATTCTTGGTTCAATCTTTGGTGCAGTTGGAGACCCGGGCGACCAAGAATAATAGAAAATTGTTCGACTCTTTTTTCTGACGTCACGCGATACTTAGTAAAGTAAACAAACTATGTGATTATAAAACAAACGATAAACTTTAACAAAACAAAAATTATCGAGTGACGTACATGCGCAGGAAAAACTAGCTAAACCAGAAGGAGTGTAATTCATCAGGATCACGCAGAGCAGGAAGATTTCGAGAACGAAGAGGGAGGAGGAATGCCACTCTCAGAGAAATAAGATCCCTTGGAGTACGGAATGGGCGCTCGTTGGTGGCGAATAGGCCCAGCATGGAGGCGACGAAGACATATTAAAATTTAATAAAATTTTTAAGATTTTGGAAATAATCTGTAAAATTAAATTAAATCGTCATTATTCCAATAATAATAAAATACTTTTTGAAAAACATCAGCCTAAATTTTTGGATGAATTACAATACTTTGTCAATCATTAAATTAATGCAACCGAGAACATTTCCCAACATTAATTGATGAAATTTTTAACCGACTGTTAAGCCATTACCATTTATGGCGCCGAGTAAACTTGAGCACAAAATGGCCAAGATATATTTACATAGCATTTACCACCTTCGAGTATGTGGGCAGAATATAAGTAGCCCAAAAACAAAAAAACAGTGCCACATGAACTCTCTGCCCAATTTGTTTAAAAGCAAGCGACCATGCAAAAACCAACTAAAAAGCCCCCCCAAAAATTTATGAACGCTATAAAGGATAAACCCTAAAGTTCAAACATGCCCAGCACGAGGACTGAAAGTCTCAATATCCAATGTGACTGCAAATAATAATCACCCACTTAATTAATTAACAAAATGTTTGCTTAAATTTATCATTAACAACATTATTGAGTTTGTCATTTAGTGTATCGTTAAGCCTTGCAAACAATTTGTGGCACAGCAAGCAGTCACCATCAGATCCGCAAAGATCGCGTCAAAGTCTTTGTTGAATATTTTTAATTTCGGTGCGTGTGCGTTCTTGTTATCTCCAATTTTGGCAATGCGCGCGCGAACAAACTCGGTTTTTGGTTGTTATAGAGTTTCCTTCATCATCAAGTCTTGGTCGCGGAGGTGGATTTTATGGCGATGTGCTGTTTGGCTGTCTTTACTCTTTAAGTCTCAATTGTGGTGGTAGTACGGTTGGAAGTCACCTCAAGAGCAAATGTTGCCACGAGTTCATTGGCCACACGTTCTGACTTATCGATGGTTGATGACGACCTGACAAACAGCAAGCACATTGGGAATACAAACAGCCTGCTGGTTGGTGCCACAGTCCAAAGAGGTAGTCGTCGTTGCGGCCGCTATTAACATTAACGATACAAGAATTGTCTTATTGTACGGGGGTTGAAATTATAGACTGTTGCCATTATTTTGTTTGTTGTTATTTCTTTAAAACATTTTCTTTATTTGTATTTCAATTGCTCAAGCTGAGTGTACAAATTAAATGAAACTTTATGAATAATTTTATTGTATGTAGTTCGGATTGCATACAAAACTTTATCTCGTGAACTTCTTCACATCTTTGCCATTTGGCTGGCGGAATATTTTCGTTTTGCGTTCGTCCTTATTCATGCCCTTAAAATGTCCAAAACCACCGCCACCCACACGCTTCTCGGGACGATTGCGTCGCACACCAACTTCTGTGAAAAGGAAAAATACAATTATTAATTAAATTGATCACAATTTCTTATAGGAACTCAAAATGGTTGAACTTATTAAAATAGATAATATAATTATTAAAAACTTACTCAAATCAACAACTGGAGGCACTGTAAATCCAAAGCTGTTGGCAACTTTAATTAAATCAAGAGTCCCAACGTTAAAAATCATCTTCAATTGATGAGAATCATACGCACGAACGTATGACTTGTACGACTCCTTTGCGGATTGATTCAAAAAGTAGTTCTTGCTTATTAATTTCTCCAGCTGTAAGTTTAAAAATAAAAAATACATAAATAATTGAATAATAAATAAATTCTTTATATACAACTTTAAATATAATAATGTCATATTTTCTACGCAAAATGCAACACCTTAAGATGCTAATTTCATAGTAACTAAGAAATGAGTCACATCGCTTAATATCTCGTTCATATTTTCATTGCATACATTTAGTTAGTTAATTTTTTTTTGTGCCTCTAAATAATTAATAAGTAACAAAAAAAAAGATCCCGCAGCGAACCCCACGCATGCAACAACTCAATACAACTGGTCGTTGAGAGTAATATCAAAACATTCGACAACATGGCCTAAGTAGCGACACGATAAAATAAATTTCGGTTTGTTTTCCAATTAAATTTCAGCGTTTATTTGGCAAAAGGAAATAAGAACATCAAAAATAAATACACAAATGATACGTTAAGAAAATAAAATGCACTTTAAAAGCAATCAATCAATAAGTTATCAATCAAATGAATTGCTTTAAAATAAGTGCATCAATCAGATGCATGGTTGTGTTATTGCGTTTTTTATTTGTTCACATTTAGCAGCTTATGTTATACATTATGTATTAAAAATTATTATACGAGTATGTATTTGCATTCGCATATTTTTGGATTCGGCACATTGTTTCGTCCTTTATTACTGCAATTTTGAATAGAATCCTAAAATCACGACAAAAATTGAGAAAAAATAAAAGCAGTTTCTATCTTGACTACCTTTAATCTCGAAAACCTCAATCCCGACAATATAAAATCCCGACGAAATGTCATTTTTTAGATATTATAATGTTTATTTTGTGTCAGAAATGGCATTTTGAACTGATTCACTTGTAAAAATAAAAATATGATCATCATTGGAGCATCATCCTACTGCATATTTTGCAAATAGAATATTTAAATGAGTTGTTGAAGGAAAATTTAAAAGAATATTTATTCTAAAGGTTAGTAATAAATTCATTTGTGAGCAAAATAATTTATTTTGCAATTAATTATCAGATTAACAACATGAGGATGAGCACATTTGATTATTTTTTCTTGAAAAATGTGAATGAAAACTAATCACGACATATTGTGTCACTTATAGATGGAATTTTAATGGAAATCACAATAAATTAGCTACTGAGATTTACAACTTTTCTAAATAATTCCTTACAAAATCAAATTTATTAAGTAAATTTTAATGTGAATAGCATGTGTAATAAAACGTATGGGGGTTTAAGCTAACTTGACAGTAAAACCTTTGTTTGACATTAAACTATTAATTTAATGACCTTGAAAAGTTGAAAAAAATTATTTTAGGACTTTGAAAAATTTTGCAAAGTCCTCCTCCAACAATTAAAATTACTAAACAATTTGTTTTTAAATAATAAAATGGTAAATTAATTATTTTTCAACAAAGATTCACCAAATTACAATTCAAATACACTTCTGATGACAAATACCCAAATAATTAAATACGGCAACTACACAAAGTAAGAACAATAATTAACGATCTCACCAAAAGACAAATAGCCTAATTAAATGTGTCATCAAACTACCCAAATGATTTAATGCACCCACAATAATCGACGTGTTTCTAATTAGGACTAACATACTCAACATTCATCACGCATGCTGCCCCAATATTAGCATGAAAAGTGCAGCGATCTCAAGAGAGAATCTCTAAGCATTTAAGATTTCTTGATTTAGATGTACTTCAAGCAGATTAATTAGCAAACGTGTTTCATAGCAAAAAAAAGAAGACCTAGTTACTTTAAGGAAATTTGACTGTTTCTCCATCATCACTTACAAACAGTAGTTTTCTATAAATACCCGTACCTTGCATATGAGTTAATGCAAACGTTGCATTTGTGTAAAATGTCGTATTTTAACAAAACAAAGAAGTAGACAATTTGAACAAGAATATGCTTTTATGTTAGGGCGGATACATTCATCCGCATTGCGTGACTTTTGTTTCCTTTTGTATATGAAAATGTTATTTTATGTTAGGAAAACATGTTTTACGGAATAAGTATGTTCATTTTTAATTTCAGTCAATGTAAGTGCGTAAAGAATTGGACGCAAGAGTGTAATTATGAAATATTAAGTAATAAATTTTAAAAATATTAGAAATCTATCATTAAAATAATTAATAAATGTCGGTAGAGGAAGAAAACATTTCCTTGAAAATCAATATTTATTATTCTTAATAATTACGGTCTTACTAAGTAGCTAACAAGATTTATAAAGATATTTAAAGATTGCACACTGCGAAGTTTCAAACTGTTTTTTGCTGCGCATATTCGTCACGCGATACTTTTTGCTTTGTTGATTTGTATTGTTTGTTTTATAATCAAATCACACAGCACAACCACTTCACGCGCCAGAAAAATTATGTTTCTGTATTTACTTAGTATCGCGTGACGTCAGAAAAAAAAGTCAAACATTCTTGGTAGCTAAATAGTTAATAAGGAAACATGATTTGTTTGCAATTTTGTTTCAAATTTGTTCAAGCCATTATTAGGATTATTTTGATTTTTTGTAAATCCGTGATAACTGGATACTGCGCATGTTTTTTATCAAGGATTTCAAAAATTTTCATAAAAACGAACTCAGCCCTAACAATAATTGGAAATGGAAATACCGACTTACGATTCAAACTCCCAAGAAATTGCAAATATTATAATTAATATGTATTAACAAATCAAATCATTTTTCATTATAAGATACGTATTTTTAATACGAGCTCTCTCAATTGGCCAGTCATATGAGTTAATTGTTTTTAAAATAGGCGGAGTCAGTATCAAAAAGTTTGTAAACTTTGTAATTAAAATACATAAAGGAGGAGCAAACTATTTTCAATAGCTGTGTCATAATCTTTAAACAATGTTGCACCGAGCACCATCGAACTAAAACACAAAATCAAATAACAATTACCAATGCATGTACTCTTCATACACGAGTGTGTAATTAACATCAGTCGATTACTCTCCACACGACCACACAAATGACATAAGACAAATTAGCATGGCGTGTGCCAAGAAACTCATGCAAAAGCGTGCGCGATTTTAAATAAATAAACATTCGCCTTAGTCACGAATGAATACACAAATTCGCGAAAAAAAAAATTAAACATGTTAAAAGACAATTGATTCCAACATACCTGCAGTTGAATATCAGCGATCTTATTCCAGGAAAACTCAAACTCATTAAGCGGCACCTTGGCCTGCTTCAAATAACGCAAGAAACCCAACTCTTCAGGTCGCAAAATTAGCAACGCGTGACCAGAGCTACCCTCACCACGTGCCGTACGTCCAACACGATGAATGTACTCTTTTGGATCATCTGGAGGATCGTACTGAACGATCCAGTCGACAGCTGGAATGTCAAGACCACGAGCGGCCACATCGGTACACAACAAAATGCCAGTCTCAGCGTTGCAGAAATTGAAGAAAGTCGTGGTGCGTTTTGTTTGTTTTTGCTTTCCCTAATGAAATATAAAATTTAAATTAATTTAAATTCGTCATTGTTGTTGTTAATGATTGGACTTACATGAATTGAGCTAACAGGAAGATCAATGTAGTTGAAAAGCTCATGATGAAATTTAACAGACATGCATGACGAGAAGAACACCATTACCTTCTTCTTACGATTCTTCTTCAAAAATGTGAACAACACAAGTAAACGCTTTTCGGACGGACAAACAATGTAGCCCTGCTCCAAACCGGTGACCGTTGCCGTCAACTTGTTGTCATCAACACCCACATAAATTGGCTCCTTTTTTAAGGCCAACTTTTTCACAGCATCAATGCGTTCCGTTTGTGTGGCCGAGAACAACATCGTTTGACGCCGCTTGGGCAACAAATTGACAATTTGTTTCAACTCCTCCTCAAAACCAATCTCAAGAATACGATCCACTTCATCAATAATCAAACATTGTAAATTTTTGTACAAAAAGTTTGGCGTATTTTGTAAGTGATCCAACAGACGTCCCGGTGTGGCTACCAAAATGTTAATGCCTTTGGCCAATTTTTCAGCTTCCACATTGCGATTGGCACCACCCATGACCATTCCGTATGTGTGATGATGATGTGTCATTAATTCTTTCAACACACCAAATGTTTGCATCGACAACTCACGCGTCGGTGAAATGATAAGGACACCAGTTCCTGGAAATACAAAAATTTCATTATAAAATAGGTTACAGTAATTTAATAACTAATAAACTTACCGTTTCTTGGCATGAATTTCAATTTGTAGATTAACTCAATGGCTGGAATTAAAAATGCAAGCGTTTTTCCAGAACCAGTTTTGGCAGCACCCACCAAGTCACGACCCTCCAATAATGGTGGAATTGATTTGGCTTGAATTTCGGTCATCTGATCAAAGCCCATGTCTTTAATTCCTTGCAATGTTGCATCTGACACGTTCTTACGTAGCGATTCAAAGCTGCGATCACCCAGAACTGCTTCTAATTGGCCAGGAACTGAGGGAAGTGGATTATTAATAAAAGGGCTAAATAAACCAAATGTTTTGAACTAACCTGGATTTGAAGTTTCTTCTGAGTCATTATTGTCTGAATCATTTTCTGGATCTTCATCTTCTGAATTGTTATCATGCCCATCTGAATTTTCATCAACTTCATCCGAATCCCCTTCATCATCTGACGGTGGCTTTGTAGGCTTTTTCTTTTTTAACTGCTTCTTGGTTGCTGAAAAGGAAAAATAATATATTTAAGAAACAAACACATTTTATAAAAAAAAAAAATTCAACTTAAACACATATCAGTGATTTTAATAAAAAATAATCTCATTTAATTCTATGGCAACTACAACCTGGGATGACCATAAAACGCATTCACAAGGAATTGCCAAAAAGCATCTCGAATTCGCCTTAACCTCATCATTTAAAATTAAACTTTAAAACAGTTCCATTCCAACACTTACCAACTTCATTTTCTTCATGCATCTTCCGCTTCTTTGCCTTTGAATCTTTTGGGCCGGTTCCATTTTTTGTCTTTTCCTGAATTGCAATCGGAACACTGACTTCATCTGCAAATTAATTGAATTTTGATAAGCACATAACCTCATTTCAAATTATCAATTTTTAATACCTTCTTCCTCAGATCCCCCAAACTCGATATTTTTATTGTTTTTTAAAACATTTAATTCCTTCTTCCTTTTCTCGCGCTTTTTAATTTTTTTCATTAAAATTTTCTCCCTTATCGACATGATTTCAATTTATTTTCTTAAACCGCGTTTAATCTTAATAGTTCTTACACGACTTATTAACTCAAGTGAAATGAATTGAATTCAAATAACAAAATACACGTGTGCTTGACGTTTAAATAATTAAAATGAAGTGTCAAAAAGTGAGCTAGATTTTAATTTTTCGAACATAAATTTTCGAAAAGTTCACATTTTGAATTATTGGATATATATATATGTTAGAATTATGAGATGCCGTTATATTTAAAAATATTTAGTTAAAAATTAAATAGAAATTAAACTTAAAGTTACTATTAATAATTTAAAAAAGTGATTTAAAAAAAAAAGAAGGTTAATTTCGTTGCGCTTTAAACAACTCATTTTTGGCAATATTCAGCAATGGCAATAAAGCTGGGAATCTAAATGGATCATTTTGTAAGATTTCAGTTGCCTTCACCAAAAACTGTCCCGCCAGTTTGTGAGCGGCAATCGCTTCACTGTTAAATTTAGCCACATAACCGTACTTCATTTTCCACAAAACTTTTTGCATAACAACACAGTGCATATTGTAGTAAATTTGTACAATAATATTAATAAAGAACTTTGTGTGCGGATCAAATTTATAAGCGACGTCCAACAATTGCTTGCAATATCTCTCTTTAGCCAACAAGCACTCAATTGGAAATTTCGTATCATCGATTGTAATGAAATTCAACTTCATTTCAAACACCTCTTTGTGATTAGGATGCGCAATCTTTGAAAGGCTCTCAATTTTGAGAAATAGCATGGGTGCACATGCTTCAAGGCTTTCCAACATCTTGTAATTGTCGCGTTCTTCAGAAATTTCAAACTCCACTCGGGTTACAGTCTCCCAAGACACTTGTTTCATGCACTTTGTGCACGCCCAATCGGATTCCAGATCCAAGGGATTCATTTGGACCATAACACCAGTTTCGCATTTATTGCCAAAGGCTTTGCAAAGGATGCCATTGAAATAAGTGCCAAACTCGGTGGGGTCCAAACATCGCGGGCATTTGCATTCAATATTGAATTTATAAAGTAAACTTATTCGACGTTTAGGTGTTGGTAAGTCGAGGGCTCCTCTCGATAAAGTGATTTCTTCATTTTTTTTAATCGCCTTAATTGCATACAGCCGCAGTGTGGCATCTTCTATGGATTCCGGTAAAGGATGGTACGTTGGGTGGGCGTTTGGAACGCATGAATTATTGACACAGTTCATTGTGGCCATTAAAACATTTATTGCTCCCAAGTCATCAAAAGCTGCCAGGAAGTATTAAAGTTGTAAAAAATTTGGTGGAATGTTAGTTTGAAATGAAATGGGGATACACTTACAAATATCTTCAGTTTTGTAGTACAATAAAGCAAACATTTGGCCAATTGTTTCGAAACTGGTGTCTCCGAGAACGATTTTTTTAGTGAATTGTTGTTGTTCACGCAATGGGGCGAAAAAATACTTTTCCATATACTCATAGAAGCCATTGAATTTACTAAAATTTATTAATTAGAAATTACAGGACAAAGAAATAATTGTTTAAGTATTCAGAAATAAGTTTTTAAAAAAGAAGATCTTCCAATAATATTTAAATATTAAAGATATTCACTTACATTAAAAGATCAGTGGTAAGATCAACGCCCATCATTAGATGCTCCAACTTTTTAGGGTTCTCATTTTGCAACACACAACACTGCAAAATAAATATCGGCTCCCTGCGAAACACGAAATCCTTTTTAAAGGCAACGGTAAACGCCATTTTCAAAATATGGCAAATCTTCGAATGCGAATTATTATCGGCCTTAAGACCCTTGCACTTGTAGCTGCAAATCGGCCAATTACACTTGGGACACTGTGTCGGAATTCCCGGTTCGATTTCAGTTAAACACCCAACACATGACAACTTGCTATCATGTTTGTCTTGAAATTGTGTCGGCGACGAAATGATAGACTTATCCATAAAAATGAGTTGCTTTGCCTCAATGTCATGCTTGGCAACAACATAAGCCCGCTGTTGACCATCAATTGTGCGCACTTTAATAGCGTACGGACAGCACACTTTTTTGTGCACGGCAAAATGCGCCTTTTGGTGGCTGGCGCCGCAATAGTATGCATTTTGACATGTCGCACATTTATGCAATTTGGTGGGGGAGTCGCCACAATGGGCGCATCTCAATATGGCTGGGGTATCACTATCTCTACTGTTAAAATTTATTATCCTGTTCAAGGCTTTAATTGACTTCATTTTGACGGGTTTATGATTATTTCAAATTAAAAAGCACAGATAAAAAGTGTTAAGACTTTTTTTACGTTTTGGGAATGGTGCTTGCCGCTAGGGTCGTTAAAACTACTGCGTCTGCGGATCGACTGTGATCTTCACGTTGTGCGGGCGTCGGCCGACGACGGTGCGATTGGAAATTGGAATAATGTACTTATATGCAATATATATGTCTAGCTGATCGTCGCCGTTGTCCTGAGCTAAAGATAAGGAAGCTTTTTCTCAAAAAATGTATGATTAATATTAATTTTTATTTTTGTGAACAATGTGTTTGATTTTATTACACACTTATTTAACAACATTTGATAAGCTTATGTTCTTTTTATTTATAAAAATACAATAAAACGGGTTCATTGATTTTTGCAGGTTAAAATAAACAATTTCAGATATATATAAATTGTTATATACAATTATTTGAGCTGTCTTATATGACATAGTGACAACTGTCATATTGGAACGCGCCCTTTAATTTTTAAACTTCCATAAATTTTAAATTTCAATTGTTTATAATTATAATTGTTTATCAAGTTTTAGCTTCACTTTATAATTTTATTTTATTTGCATGATATATTTGTGAGCGCTTTTAACTCGCGGGCAATTGAACCACCAGCACTTAAATGCAGAGAGATGTCCACACCTTCAAAGCCAGTAGAAATAAACACATTTGTGTTTTTAGACATGGAAACAACTGGCATTCCAGAGTACGAGTTGTATAGGACGAAAATAACAGAAATCGCCTTTATAGCTTGCACAAAGGAACACCTATTGACCACACAAAAGAATGAAGTTCCCCGTGCCCTTTGGAAACTTGTAATTCCAGTTAATCCGTATAAAATGATCGCCCCAGACGCCACCAGAATATCTGGTAATTTTTTTAATCCATTAATTTTTGTATTACATTAAATTTAATTTTATTATTATTCACAAGGATTGGACAATTACATTTTGGAAAATGTACCACCATTCAGCAAGGACACTGTTAAACTGCTACACACTTTTATGACGCAACTACCCCAACCAGTATGCTTTGTTGCCCACAATGGAAATAAATTTGACTATCCAATATTGCAGAAGAGTATCATGTCACAAATGGAGGAACCTTTGAGTAGTGAGTTGCTTTGTTTGGACTCACTGGACGCATTTCGTGCCATTGATGAATTTGCTCAATTGAGAACTGAATCGACTCAAAGTAGTGGAGTTATTTATTCTGAGGAAATAGATGAATCTATTGTGTCGATTGATTCTGGTGCCATCGAATTGACTCAATTGTTGAATGTTCATGATATTCTAAAGAATGAGGTTCCCCAAAATATGCAAACCATCAATGAATCAACGCCTTGTAAAACCAAATCGGGCAGTGCTAATGTTAATGGTAATGTTAGGAAAAGGAAAAATAAATACTTGCATTCTTCAGCAAATAAGCACCAAAGAGTAAGTGGCAATTTTTTTTTTTTGATTTATGATAATTGAATTAACAAGTTTTGTTTTATAAAAGGTACTTCGTCCTAGAACATTATTTCCCGTTAAAACATCCCAAAAATTATCGGACATTTATGAGCGTCTTTTCAATCATTGTCCAAGGGTTGCGCATCAGGCTGAAGCGGACACCATGGTTTTGCTGAAATGTGCAGTGGCTCTTAAGGAGGACTTTGTGGAATATGCTGAATATAATGCACAATATTTTAATGCGATTGAACCATTGCAATTAAAGATTTAATTAAAACCATACTAGTAAACATAAATAGACTAGAATTGGTAATATAATTCACGGTTGGGGTTAGGTACAATGGACTAGTCAATTGTCAAAGTGCCTTGGGCTCAGGAAGCCTTCCCCTGACATCGCTAAACTATTTTTTTATATAAGAATTTATTGAACTTAAAGGATGGAGCACGACATAATTTGCATATTGTAAATAATATTCCTAACGTATTGATGTTAAAAAAATTGATTGATTCCTTTTAAATTCCAATGTAGTAGCATGACTATATAATTATTCCCTTTTTTTATTCCAAAATATGTTACTTTAATTTTAAAAATATATTTTTTATATTATGTTTAAGTAAAAATTGTTGTTATACACGATGTTGCATGAATAAGTTTTTAAAAATGTATTAAAAAGTTCATAAAGAATTAATGCAAAATAAAGTCAGACTTGTTGCAGTGTCCCATTTTTTCGATTTCATCAAGACTGGAAACTATTTGAAATTTTTTTGAAGCAGACCAAGACCAGACCCCGGATGTAGCGTCGACAATAATGATGATAAAAATCATTTAACCCTTTCGGTACGGCAAAGCTGATCACCCATAACTACCATGATTAAAGCTACTTCTAACGACCGAAGTTTCGAGTTTCTCCAAAGTAGAATGGTTCCTTGTTCCGATGCCAAGTCCTGGATTATAATCCATGAGTTTACGGCTGCCATCATCATCAACCTATAAAATACTTTGTTCCACAAGAATTTTGCGATTTTCGATCCAGTTCCTTTTTCCTGATAATTAATGAGCTCGATCTACGCCTCCCATCTTTAAAGTTTATAGAATTGTATTATTTCAGGGACAAAGTGCAACTATTTTTTGTTTTTTTTTGTTTTTTCCCCGATTGTTGACATTGTAGATGGGAATTGCTTACAGCTGCTGCCACCTCTTTGATTTGAAGAAAGCTTCATCCTTGTGGAGTTTTTGAGTTAACTTTGGCAAGCTATAGTAAATAACGAGACGCGACAAGTTCGTCCTATTTTTAGTAATACTAAAAAAAAAGTCAATTCATTGAAATTTGGTAATCATCATCAAAAAAAAGTATGACAACATAATTTAAGTAAATAAAACTTTCCAGTTACCTATTTTCAAGTTATGTGACTTATGAGCAATGGCGCAGCATTAAGTCATGTAAAAGTACCCAAGTCACTCAACATTTTAGCATAAAAAAGCACGTTTGAACTCTTGAGCAAAAAAATTCAGTGAGTCAACACAGAAGGCATAAAATATTTAGTCGAGAAACAACACTCAACACTACATAATGTACACGTAGGTGAATCATCATTCACACCTGAGTGACCCTGAGATTGAGGTAAATCCACGTACGGGTGCAGCCAACGTTTTCAGCATCTAAATAGTGACTGGAGCATGTGATCGACCGACGCTGTTTGTTTTAATGTGAGAATTGGGATAAAAAAAAATTAAGCGTAATAATGGATGGAAATAATAAAATGCCCGCATTTAATTTTGGTTACAATATATGTAATATAGTACAAAGATACATTTTGTGCTTTGCTTTTTATTTAATTATTTATATTTTTACCGTATATCAAAATATGCATGAATGCTTGTTGTTTGCTTTTTATCAAAATACTTTTAATATATCAATTATGATCATTCAAGATTGAAGGTATTAAAAACAAAATTTCCTGTTACATGCCAATTTAATTAAGGACCTCAATAATTAAATTTTAAAAAATATTTAAATTAAAAAAAACATTTAAATTTAAAATAATAATTAATTTTCTACAATTTTTGCAATTAAAAAAACCTTGGGACTACATTTAGGCATTTCTATATCAAACCTACATCATAAATTAAACAATTTAAAATGATGAATGTCCTGATTTATAAATTGAATCACACTTAATTCAATAAAAAGGCATGCCACAGATGAGGACAACACAACCATTCACAGTAAATGTGTCCTTTTTAATTATTACATCCCATTATATCTTTTAATACATTAAAGGTGTACCCCTATGTGTGTTTAGGTGCATGCAGGATTTAGCTTCCTTCCGGATTATAAGCACAGCCAGATGTACAATAAACACATCGAGTATTTGTTGTGTCTGTTTTTTTTTTGTTTTTGTTTTTTGGGAGCTAAACAAACTGTTTTTTTTGTAAACACAATTGAAAAAAAAAAATAGGTAAAAACATTACAAGGTGACTTATATAAGTTAAATAACATTTTTATAAGATTAAGCTCAACACAACACACGTAGCAGCAAATCTCCAAATTGGTGCTTTCTAGAAATTGTATTATAATGTGTGGTTGCGGACTAATAAATAAGATTAAGATATGAGAAGCGGATCAACAGTTTGGGCGCACACACGCAAGCTTTTGGACAATAAACTGTTTTTTTAGAAAAAAATAACAGAACTTATTGTAATGATAATAGTAAGATTACTTGTTTAATAAATATACAACAAAAGCACGAATAATATTCATAAATCCGTTGTGGAGTAAATGTGCTGTTTAAATTATGTGTTGTAAAGAAGTTAAAGACAAATATTGCTGTTATGTAAAAGGGTCCAGTTGTTGACAATGTCATACAAAATGTTGTTAAAGGTCACGGTATTAATGGACCGAAGGTCGAAGTGCCTAGATCTCGATCAGACGGTCACATAATATGATCTCTTTCATTAAGAAAGGTCAAGGTATTGAAAATCAAATTCAAAAGCGTTGATTCCACAAAATGCTGATTAATTACGGGTTTATCAAAAACTCCAAGTTAAATTAACATAATATGACGATGTCAAACAAACCAGTGTCACATCCCAATCCCCCAATTTGACACTCCTTTTCACATAATCGCAATAGAACTATACAAAAAAACAGTCAAAAAGAGGTGCTCCCGATAACTATACATTTGTGTTTATCTTCTGTACTTTCATCATAATAAGGGGTGGGTATTGTCCTGTCTCACCACCGTGTTCCCCCTCTTCACCACCCATTTCATTTAAACCTGCACCTTACTCTCTTTCGCCGTTAACTTGTCAATTAAATCTTGCAGTGGCGCCAGCTCCCTGCGATCGATGAGATTAAATTCCTGCACAAAAAAGATGAAATGCTTGAACGATGTGTTGAGATGGGCCTCCTCGCCCAATCGCACCACCTCATTGAAATGCTGATGGTAAATGTGTGCATACACACGAAATAGCCGCTTCAAAATAGTCTTCGCAATGGTGAGAAAGTTCTTTGGGAACGGCACACCAATTTTGGATGGGAACAAATTCTCATCATCTAATTGATCTTGCACCCATGTCATCAAGTAGTCAATGTATTTGGGGGCACTGCATTTGATGGGTTTCTTTACGGTTTGACCATCCGCCCAATGGTATTCGTATTTGGGACCGGCTGACATTATGCTGCAGCTCTCTTCCGTGCAGAATTCTGTAATTGTGCCGTACAGCATGTTAATTTGGTTGAAAAAATCAACCGCTGTTGGGGTAATCGGAGGGACAATTTGATTAATATTTAATTAAATATAAATAGTTTAAATATTGTGTAGAAAAATGTTTTTAAATGTTATGATATGTAAATTTAATAACAATAAAAAATAACTACTCACTATTTACAGCCACCCACTCATTGAGATCCTCGCCATCTGGAAGTGCCACAGCGTGTCGCAAGTTGCCCGATCCTAAGGTGGCAGACGCCAATTTGAGGAGGTCATGCTGATGTGTGCCTTCTGGTATATTCTTTTTCGGTTTAAATGTCTTGCTGGTCCGCGTTCCACTACAAAACAGTTGCAATAAGATGTTTATGTTGCTCATTAGCGTTCGCACACGACTACTACGGACTACTTTTTGTAAATCATCAAGACGTGAAACAATTAAATTGGCTATATGGCTTCGTGTTGAACCCAATTGAACTTACAACAAAAAGCTCATCTTTGAGAATTAATAGTCGTGTCGTACAAGCTCGAGCTGCTGCTTCTTCTTCTTCTGCTTTTATGGTGTCGCGCTCTGCTTTCCTCTACTTCTCTTCCTGTTGTGTCTGCTCAGAGTTCACCTTCCTTAATTGTTATTCAATGATTTTTTTTTATTGTGATAACATTAGTTTTTTCCCTGGTGCGACTGCCCAGCCCCACACTTTGCGATTTTTTTTGTTATAAATAATTTTTAAATGCCGTCTGCAATCAATAGCACATTTTTCACACGCACGCACAAACTCACACACCCACTTACTTCCACCGTGCGATGTTAAATGTAGTTTGATTTTAACGTGAAAAACTATATTTATGTGGTTGCATTGGCTTGCCCCAAGGCAATATCCGTGTGTAGTTTTTCTTGCTTTTGCCTTCTTTTTTCTTAAAGAAATATACAACAAAGAGCGCTGCCGAACAGATGGTTTTCAAAAGGGAATTTCTCTTTTATACGATTGGCCAAAAGAAGTGCACACAAAATCACAGACGTCTTCTTTACAACACACCACAATATTATTATTATTTCTATTTATAAACTTAGTAATGTAAAAGATTGTGATTTCCTGATAAAATTAACCACACAATTATCAATAACAACAAAAATTCACATCCAAAACAACTTAAAAATTAAATAATGCTGAAAAATATTTAATAAGCCAAAAAAAAGAGATTCGTGCACTCTCCAGTGCTCGCAGCTTTTAATTCTTATATTTCTTATTTCCAGTTTTTCACTTGTCTCTGCGTTTTAATTTGTGGTTCGTTTCTTGTGAAGTGTATTTTTGGTAGCCAAAGTGCGAACTGTCACATTTGACAGCTGGCTTAAAAATGATGATGATTAGTTTTGCATAACTAGGATTTTTTAATGATTTTCTTTACATATAATTTAATCGTTATTCTTTGCATACAAAGCGAACCTAGTTGTGAGTTTTGTAAACTTCTTACTTTCGTAACGGCAATCTTCGTAACGGGTTTTTATTAAATTATAATTTATTGGTAATTATAATTTATAAGTCCTATAACAAAATGATAACATTTATAATCTGTTAATTAAATATTGTTTTATCTTTATTACCATAATTTCTTTACTTTAAAGATACAATTAAAGTTGAGTTTTTTTCCGGTAATATTAAAAAAAACTCTCGCTTAAAGAAATTAATTATACAACCTTTTGAGCTCACATAACAATAAAATTTTAAACACTTTACTTTAAGTTATTGCAATAAATCCATTTTGTCGTAGATCTTGAAGACAATACAATCTTGAAAAATATTTGAAAGGATGGTAAGTAATTTTTCATGGTCATTTTTTTAAATTTATTTATCCATAAACCAACAACTGTTTCTTTTGTTTTTGAATAAAAGAGAAATACAAGATTGTAGGACTTAACTAGATGAATACCTTGGTTGAACATTTCAGCTTTCAAGGTTTTTGTATTGTTGTTCCGAGGACAGTGAGTGATGTTTTAAAACAGATTGAAATTTGAATTAACTGTGAATTGGATACGTCGTTAATTTGAATAACACTCATTACAAAGTATTAAGTCGCTTTCCCTGCGATGCAGTTTATTGTCATTGAAATATGGCAATTTTTTTTTTGTTTTGTATCAACGAACTTTATACAAAGTATTTTTGTGTACATTTCATTTTATTTAAGATTTCAGATTTTGCTTTTATGTAGGATAATAACAAACATACAATAGCAATACGTTTAAAAATAAATTATTTAATATTCGAATGAATACAATGTATATTTTGCAACGAACTGCAATTACTTACCTTGTCAAATGCTATTATTCCGTTGGTATTTATCAACCGTAAATCGTACATCTTTTGTTATCAGCGAAGCAGTAAATTAAAGACAAGACAACTACACAAGATTTTAATTATAGTCTTTGTTTTATATTTCCTCGCATAATAAAAGCAATAACAATTTATTAAATACAAAGGTAAATTTTTAAAATAATGTCTTTATGAATTAAAATATTGGTTAAAATATCACTCAACGTGATCGTTAGTTTTATTTTTTTTTTAGACATAAAATTCAAAGACAAACTACAGTATTGAGCGACCTTTTGATTTGCTATCAATGCAAACGTGCAGTGCAAAAGCATTGGGAACGACTAAAGGACCCAAATTGTGCATTTGATTTAGACTAGAAGAACACAACATTAATGATAGTAATTTAAAAACGAATTGATTATTTGAACATATAGTAGGGACTAATCATTCTTCTTTGGGTTTCTTGAAAATGTAAGCTGCCACAAATACAGACGAACTCAAAAGGAAGGAAATTGTAAAGTTACCAAGCAGCATATAGTCTCCGGATTCGACGAAGACGGTGTAAATGCGAGCTGTAATTTACAAATTGGTGTAATTAATAATAATTAACAAATTTTTTGTATTGTATTAAAAACTTACTAAAATTGGTAAACGCTGATAACGCCCACGTCGTTAAACTTATTGAAGTTGAATCTTGTGCTCGAATTATTGCAATTAGTTGCATAATTTTGCTGGTGGCGCCAATTGGTGTACAAAGTGGCTGCAATTAATTTAAATTAAGTAGGTTAATTCAATTGATCAGTTAAAGAAATAAAAGCAAATAGAAATACGTCAAACTCTTACAAAAACTGACAATTAACTTACAACAAGTGTCGCTAAAATTGCCAGTGGCATAACTCTGGTCAAGACGCTAAATGCAATCAACACATAAACCAAAGCAGCGGCATATGCCTTCATTCCCAATAAGCCGTTATACTTCAGAACCAAGAAGACAAGGACGTATTCCTGTACCAAAAGAATTGGGTACTCCATGTATGACATCAGGGCATAATTGTTGGTGTAATTATAAGACATCATTGTGGTGTAGCTAAAAAGTTCCAACAACAATGCCACATTGCTAATTCCTAAAATTTTAATCATTAAAATTTATGAATCACATATTAAGAGTGATCATTTAACAAACCTTTTGCAGACTTTGTGGATTGAATTGTCCGAATTTGAGGTACCTTGATGACCAGACATGATGCGATTGTTATTAGACTCAAAAGGTCGGACACTATCAAAACTATACCTTTGTCAAGGTAACTCATTTTGTTAACAAATATAGATCACTTCACAAAACAATAATTTCAACTACACGAACAGGGCAAAATTATATTGAACAGTAACAACATTTATAGTTTTTAAAGAACTGGGAATTGTCTTGTTAAACTAAAAATACTTTCATGGCACATCACTTGCGTTTTATTTTTGTGTTGTAGCTGTGTTACGTAGGTGCATCAAGATAAACAATCACAACATTAATATATTGTTTTACTTATCTTTAAGTCCTCTTGGCTGTTCGTCTGTTTGTGTGTTTATAAATAATGAATTTAAGAGAGAAGCAAGAAATTTGCGTATGTACACTACACTCAGCTGAAAATATTTTGTAAAGGTAAAAGGAAAATATTTTGACAGCCGGCAATTGACATTTTGTTTGACAGACAGGTGTCAATGTCAACATTAATAAGTATTAATTTTTTTGAAAGTACACACTGTCATTCTTCGAGTCGCCAAAAAATAATTAGACTGCGGTTTCCCATTTTTCAAAATATATTTTTATCAATAAATAATTTAAAAAATTTGCCAAATTAAGTAATTTGTGTCAAAAAAAAAGAAAACGACACCTAATTTATTTTGTTGATTTTTACAAATATCAACGACGCTTAATGAACTTTTTTTTTTTAATATTGGAATTGAATATACACATCTTATATTTTTATTTAATAAAATTACATTTTTTTTTTTTTAATTGCAAAATTTTATTTAATTATTTATCGCTTTATATAGCATTATTTAAAAAAATTCAAAATAAAAATTGTGCTGGAAAAAAAAAACGATTAGATATATATGTAAAATATAATTTTAAAACGATGTATTTTACTATGCAAAAATCGCGTGCTTGCTCGCGGGCACTCGGCAGTCGGCAATCAGCATTTTTGTAGGCACCCCGTAGCAACAATACATAGCAACATATTAAAACATACAACGCGTTATGCGGACAGCGGTGAGCGGATTGTGGAGGCTTGGATGCAAACTGCAAAGTATAAAGCGCGTGAAAGGTAAACATAAAAGCCCTTCTCCGTCTGCCGAATTAAATAAGAATTAAACAAAAAAAATAAATCTATTCGGCTTGAATGAAATTTGTTTAATTGGAAGAAATTCCATGTTTTTAAATTTTAAGTGTGTTTTCGGTTATTTGTGGTTATGTGAGTCGCAATTTTATTAACTATAAAAAAATTAATTTTATTATTGTGTTGATTTTACAATTCTATGCTGTGGCGCGTCGTACATTTTCTGTAATATTGATCTGAAAAAAAGTTAATTAAATTTAATTGGTCTGCTTCTTAAGTGAAGTATATACAGGCACTATATTATGTACGTACATACAAAAAAAAAGAAACAAAATTAATATAAAAAATCTAATTATAATGGCTTATGCTGACGAAGAGCGTCGTCTTGAGGAACTCTTGTCTCTTGTGTGCTTCAGTTTAAATAAATACATTTTGTAATTTTATGTGGCATCCGTCGGTACGCGCACCGCATTCAATTTAATTTTCTTTTTCTTTTTTTATGGAATATATGAATTAAGTCTGTTAATATGTTTTATATTCTAAATTCCGTTGTGTTTGTGTGTGCAAATTGTAAGTCGCCATATTTTCTATTGATTTTTCGTGGGTAAAGGCGAATTAATTCTTTAAAATTTTCAAGAAAATAATCTTTAAATTGAGAAAATAATAAAAAAAATTTGTAGCGTTTTAAATTTAGATTAAGTTGTTTTGGTTATTTTTGACCAATTAAATATAGACGTGTGTGTGTAGGAATTAAGCATTTTTATATTTGTTTTTTTTTTTTGTAATTATTTAAATTGGTTCCATTTTCTTTTATTATTCATTTTCGGATTTATTTTAAATTTTAATTTTTTAATTTCAGATCCAATTCAACTTAAAAAGCATGGAAATTAAATAGCGAGATCAATCGCAAGTTTAATTCTTTTTAAATCAGCAATAATATTCTCCAGAAATTTGCCAATATTTTAAAGGCAAATCCCACAGACGTCAATTGTGCCAGTTAAAAATACAAACTAAGAATATTGATTAAACTACGAAATTAAATTGAAGACAAAATCGCTACAAAATACAAACACAAGTTTTTGAAGCACGAAGCACCAACTAAACCCTTCCCAGAAATATAATCTAAATAAAACAAACCATAAAGAAAAGGTATGTAATTTAATATATTATGCATGCATTTATTTATATTATTTATGTACATAATATAAAGTGTGTTGTATTTAAAGCAACTAACTGTACGTATAGGTATTTTAATTCTCTTTTACAAAATTCTTTTTTACTTCTTTATTAATTTGAAGAAGCTTGTGCATAAAAAAAAAAATAAAAATGCAAAATGGTATTCATCGAAAAAATGAACAATAAAAAATGTGTTGCAAGAAATGTGGAACAACCAATAAAAATAATTGGAGTATTAAGCGATTAAGAAAACCACAAATATATTTTGATTAAAGTTTTTATTTTGTGCTAGCGCCGCGCAATATTTTAATTTATTATAATTTATTTTATAAACAATATTCATCGTCACATATATCGAATTATAAGTGATATAACCGTCCGCTGCTTTTATTCGGATGTTTAATTTTGCCATATTATGCAAAGTTAGACAATATATATAGTACGGTTGTTCTATTCAATTAATAATTTGAATTTGCTATTTCAGTCCACTAATGTGGTGTTTTGTTATGTGCTTACACACCACAAAATGTTTATGCAATAATTAAACGAGAAATAGTAATTTATTTATTAAATGGGGCACTTCAGACTAAATTTATTGACAATTTCAATTTTTGAATTGTTTAATTATATTTGCAAGTGTGTATTAAAAATATTTTAATTGATGTGAAAATCATTATGACTTGTAGTTTCGACGTTACCAATTTCTTTCTCAAAAACGGGTTTAACGATTTGATCATTTTTTTTAATCATTTATTTTATGCAATTGGATTTTTTTTTTTTTTTTTTAATAATTGATAACAAACTGACGTATTGGCACAAAATATTATCACAATAATTTATCATAAATTTATATTTTGTTTATTTATTTATTTGGTAAATAAAACCATTTATAAAAACTGCTTATGTACGTTTAAAATCGCATTACTAAATTGAAGAGTCTATTGAAATGCATAATAGTTTAAAACACTTAAATAAATACATATATATGTATCGAAAAGACGTCACAGTCAGCTTTTCTATAAATACAATGCGAAAAAATCGTTAAAAAATTGTTAATTCATTATTTGTTTATTATTGTGAAATTCACTTTTTTATTACCAAGGGCTCCAAAAAAATGGTCTAGAAAAAAATGTGTATAGTACATAAGTCCTTACGCCTGGATTTATGTTTCCTCGAATAATTTCTCGTAAACTGCTGGACAGATTTAGTCCCGCAATGTCAAGCTAAAATCATAAAAAAACGTTTTCACCACAAATTTAATTCTTAAAAACGGCTCTTAACGATTTTAATATTTTTAAATTCTGTTTCCGTGATTTTTTAACCTAGAGCCTTTTTATTCAGTCATTAAAATGAATTATTTTAAAATTTAAAATAATAGTGAATTTTAATCTCGAAAATAAAAAATTAAATAAATCCGAAGTAAACTTCTTCATGTAATAAAATTTGCGATATTAATTCTTTTTAAATGTATCAAACTTGTTTCACACAATTCGCCATTCTGGATCGCATTGTTTTATTTCAATCTTCTTCGCAGCGTGTGGATTCATTTTAAAATAACAAGCACGAGTACATAACGAAATAACACGTACATAATATTTCTTGGATAAACGGATGGTTACATTTTATTTGTGTGTGTGCATTTTTTTTGAATTTTGTATTAAATTTAATTTTTTTTTCATTTAATTATTATCAAAAAAACACCATAAAATAATTAAAAAATCGAATTAGTTTTTTTTTTGGTATAAACTAAAATTATATTAAATTAAAAATACACTTAATAATATGAAAATTTAATAAAATTCATAATTTAATCATATAGGCACTTAAAAAAAATTACTGAACTTTAAAAACATAAAACTTAAATTAATTTAAAAAAATTAAACAACTGAAAATATTTTTTTTTCTTTGCAAATAAAATAATAAGTTTGTGATAAGCTCGCAAAACTTTTGCATCGTAATAAGTAACTAAAATATTTATTTAAAATAATTGGGAAATCAATTATTTAAAAAATGTAAGTGAGTGTAAAATAATCAATAGAAGTAACGGTCCGTCCCCCTTTTCCTAAATACCAAAAAGGAATTATGGAATTTTGCAAAAGTAATAAATGCCAACGCTTATGTAATGAAAGCCTTATAAAATTCTCGCAATAATTATTGTTCTGCAAAATTTGTTTACATTCATTTAATTTATGTAACCAAAAAACTGGCGCATTTATCTTGCACATTGTTTATATTTAAAACGTTATTTCCGTTTGTGCAAGTTTCGCAGAATTTGTCTAAATTTGTTGTTCTCATCGTAAATAAAACCAAGCGTTTGTATCGATGTAACGTGCGAATCCCTAGATTATGTCCTTTTTCCGGATGGCGCAGACTCAGAAACTTTCTAAACACATTATACACACATTGAAGAAAAGGAAGACATAGCGAATTTCGTGTTATTAAATATTGCATTGATTTAATTCTGCATTTCAACAAATTTGTTTTATAAATTTTAAAGTTCTGAAATTTACATTTTTTAAAGTTGTGCATTTTAATTAAAATTTATTGTTAAATAATATTAAATAATTTTTTTAATTTTCAGAACATCTTCTCAAAAACATAATGGAGGAACTCCATTTATCGAGTGATAGTGAAGATGACATCTACGCAAAAAGATTAAAGACAGAGCCACAATACGATGACAGTGGCGAGTTGTATGAAAACCCCCATAATGGTCACTACAACGGAAGGGAGGATGAATTAAATGTGGAAGAACTAGAAGACAGTGCCAGTGACACGCATGTGCCTGAGCATGAGAAGTATTATGAGAATTCAGAGAGTGCACACGATCCCATCGAGGAAGAAGAAGAAGAAGAAGAAGAGGACGAAGAGTCGTTCATTAATATCATTGAATCAAAACAATCCGTGAAACACGATATTAAACAACAGAGAGTATTTCAGGCAAACGCCACACCAGTGGTGCACCATAGTACCTACACAAAATCCCATCAATTAAATCAAGTTCATCAACATTTAGCCAGTAGCAGCACACCGGTTGCAGCATCAACACCTAATGCAGCAGTCAATGATGGAGAACCGGTAAAACGTAAAAGAGGACGACCACGATTGAATAAAGCAAAAGTCGAAAACGTGGAGAAGCGACCACGGGGTCGTCCAAAAAAGAATCCCGACTTCCTCAATGCCACCGATCCTCTTCCACGTACAAAAATTGACAAAAAGAATAAAGTAGACCCCAATGCATCCGCCGGGGGTGAATATGTAAACTTTGGTGGATTCCTCTCCATGGGACACAGCCTCTTTGGGGATCGGCTCAGCAATGAGCGTCTCAATGCAACAGCCCCGGCAGCTCCAAAAAAGCGTGGTCGCCCACGAAAAGATTCAATCCTTATAACACCGTCTATGATGCAAGCATACATGAATGCTAATAAGGCTGCTAATGAATCTGATGAAATGATGCCCAATCCAATAGAGCCTGAATGCATTGTGCACCATGCCAACATTGAAGGTCATGAGGCTGCTCTCGTTTCGCCCAATCCCAACCAATCGGTACGTTTTGCCACTGAGCACGAAGAAATCCGCACCGGCAATGTCTCCAAATTTAATCACAACTCTGCCAACTCAATTGATATGAGATCGATTTTGTTGCCCAAAAAGAGGGGACGCAAAAAGAAGGTTCCACTTGATGCCAACCCAGAATTGCTGAATATTGCACCCAAACCGCTTGAACCATCGGTAATGCAACCAATAGATGTGAGTGTGCCGGTGAAAAAAAAACGTGGTCGTCCCAAAGGGTTCAAACCGCCACCGCGAGATCCCAACAAAAAGAATCAAAAACGCGTAAAAACACTTACAATGAAAAGTGTTGCAGCTCAAGCAATGCGCGCTGGTTTGTATCATCAGACAAATGGCGCGGCCCACACAAATGGCTTATTAAATCAGTACAAGATTGAAACAAATGATATCAAATCACACGGCAAAATTCCGCTCACAAATGGTGCGGCAATGCAATCAAATTCCAAGCGTCTGATGGCCATCAATGACGTGGACTCATCACCGGCATTCCTGCAGTCATGCAATACGTTGTTGAATGAACGTAATCAGGTACTCCTGACAAGCCTGCAGGAGGATAAAAATGAAATTCAAACGCTAAAAGCTAAGATTATTGATTTGTCAAAGGAAAAGCGAACGACCCAGTTGGGCAGTCATCGAACTGAGGATCAATTTTACGAAGCATTCAATCTGCTGCGATTGAGCACCAAATTTTACAAGTATTCTATAGAACGGTTCAATCTTCCCCTACCAACCGTTGATGAAATTGCGCAATGGATTAAATCCATCAGTTTCGCGCGTGGCATCCTCCGAACATCGATGGGCATTATGAAGGCAAGTGGTTTGTTATTGGCAGAGCATGAACGTGCAACATTGCTTCAGATAACACCTGTTTTCACCCGCGAGATCTATGAGTATGATGAGCGTCTTGACATCGTGTACAGACCACAAAAACAAATGTGTGTTGTAACGGCGCAGGGTTTGTACGCCGATTGGAGTCATGTCATTTTCTTTGACACTGAATGTGATCGTGAGAGCTTGGACAACATCATTATTTTGCTGCATCGCATCGGTTTCTCCGTGGTAGCCTGTACCATGGAATTCAAGGAGAAGGACATGCCACTTTACAAAAGTGCCTGCAAAGACCGCGGACGATCGTATATTCCTCATCCGGTGACATCGGCGGAAATCAATTGCTTTTTCTTTATTGAGGATTTGTTTACAGTGTTGCGTCGACGATTCCTGCAAACGGGATTTGTTACACCATTCGGCAAAGTAAATGAACGATCAATCCGTAATTTGTTGCAAGCCCAAGTGGTGGAGTTGGATATTATTGAATTGGGGGCCCTCTCACCGAACGATTGGTTCTTGGCCAAAGAGTTGTTCTCCAAAGGGATTGGTCAACTTCTACTCAACATGGATAACGACGATGAGGAGACAAAAGCAACCGGTGAGTTCGTTCGACTTATGGCCGATTTGTATGAGATGAGCACGTTGCGTCGGGACCACAAAGTTGGATTTGGAAAAAATTTATCAGCCCAAATGAGACTTGTTGATGATGTCAAGAATGTTATGTATCGATTGCGATGTGTTGGACACAAAGAGATGGAAGGATTCCAAAATGGAATCATAATGAATTTGGATTCACTGAAACATCTTCATGCCACATGCCAGCGTAATTACAAGATTGATTCGGTGAGCACGCAAGTGATTAAACGGAATTTCTTCAATATGCAGATGTCTGATATGCGTATCGGCGGTGACAAGGAGTGGTCACCACTAGAGTACATTGATATTATTAATCGTCGCTTTGTGGGACAGGACAAACGATTGCCGCCGGTGTATCGTCCGTCGCCGTGTGTCGTCCGAATAAATCCAGCGGAAAGTGAAACCGAGAATGTTGGTCGATTGACTGCTTGGATTCATAATGTTTACAACAATGCATCGCGAGACAAGATGTCCATAGCGTGCGTGAGTCGACATTTGGAGCGAATGGAGTACGTGTATTCGGCGTATCGGCCGGATCTTGAAGACATTGAAGGCTTCCTCAAACAAATCGCAGACAAATTGGACGACATTCCATTCGATTTGGCCAGATTATATGCCCGGCATAGACAACTGGTGCGCATCAGCTACTTCAACACGTTGCACGATTTTGTGTAATCGTAAATTCAGCCATTGTGAAAAGTACATAATTTGTAACAGTCTTGTAATATGAGTTCTAGTTATTTTATTTATTAGCTGTTAATCAATTATTTTTTTGATTTTTCTGTGAACGGGACGGCAAATTTAGCGTGGATAGATTTAGAAAATATAAATATTCATTTGATAAAATTATCGCTGTTGTTGATTTGTGTGTTTGTCCAAGTTTAGATTTACTTGCAGATTTATATTTAAAGGTTTTTCCTTGACGTTCTTGGAATGATAACAATGAAGCATGTAATACCTGAGAACTATTAATAGCTTCAATAATAAGAATGCAACACCACAGTAACTTATATTTCTATTTACTGTATTTTATATCCAATTAAAAAAAAAATTTACAGCAACCCTTATTGCTCCTACGTAAAAGACTGTTATTGTATTTTTTTTTCAGATATTTGTATGTCACGTTTTGTCGGGTAAGTTATTCTCATAAGTTAATACATAAACCAGTTTAAGCACAAAGGATTAAAAACATTAATACGCTGTGCTTTCTGTGAAGTAAATAAATACTTACTCTTCCATAGTAATTACAGCATCACTTAAATAAAACTTAAAAACTCTGAAGAAACAAAATTTAATTGAGCTTAAATCATTTAAAAATCTTAAATGTTTTGAGATTTAAACTCATTAAACTCTCGTGTGTAATCAATTTTTCGTACGTAAGTAACGGTGTTCACCAAGAACGATAGAAGTAAAGATTGCCCACACTGATGTTTTAAACTGGTTTTGGTGCGCATGTACGTCACGCGATACTTTTTGCTTTGTTGCAGTGTATCGTTTGTTTTATAATCACTGTTTATTTACTTTACTAAGTATCGCGTGACGTCAGAAAAAAAAATCAAACATGCGTAAATTACTCTTAAGTCTTCACTGTCTTTGTTTTATGTAACTCGAAAACGGCTTAACATATTTTTATCAAATTTGGAATAATGATAATAAAATTAATTTGGAAAAATCACAATAATCTAATAAAGAATTAAGCAAAATAATAATGTTTATGGCTTAAGTTTTAAATGCTTTGCTTAAGATTTCAAGGTCATGTTAATTTTTCTTTAAAAATTATTGAGTTCTATTTTTAAAAAACAACTTCTATGTTTTTTTATCAATAGTCCTGTCTTGAATGGTTCTCCCTGCCTCACTTTTCATTTCTCATTTTCATTCCAATTCCTAATAAATATATGTACATGAATGGAAAGAGAGCGTTTCGTAATTTTTACTACTTTAACAATTAAACATTTAATATAGATAGATCTGAAAATAATTAAACAATAAATGCATAGTATAAAAAAAATTTACGACTCAAACGTTTATTTAAATTAAATAAAAATGAAATCATAAATTAAAGTGTTTTTGTTATTAATTTAATGTTTAACTAAAGTCAAGTAACGTAAAGATAGTAAAAAGATAAAAGAATTATTGTGCCACCTAACTAGTTTAGTATAGCCGGAAAAGAGTGAGTTTGTAATTTTTTAATTTTTTTTGGAAAATTAGTGAGAATAGTTACAAGAAGACATATTATCATTAATTGTTGCCAATTAAAAGAGGTATAGGGTGAAGTTATTTCAATAAGATTGGTTGATGAAACATTAAAGGTTAGGTTTTTTTTTTGTTATCGATGCGTGTCGGCTTGGATATTAGCTCGTGTTCTATAATTTTCGACGTTTTTATGCTGTGCTGTTGCCTGAAAAAACGGAAAAAAGACTTCCATAATTAAATAAATACTTAAAAAATATTGCTTTAATTTTATTATTTTGTTTTAAACTTAAACGTACGTATCAGTTATCAAATCGAAAAAAAAACTGTTGTTGTCTATATAGGGAACATTAAATTCTTGTAATATGCATTTCCTTGTTTGTGTGGGTATTTTGTTTCATTTAATTACTATTATTATTATTATTTATTAACGTATAGAATGCTTTCTTGAGAATACAAGTGTAAATAAAACAATAATTGATTAAGATACAACCATTACAACAATTACAAATTACATATTTGTGTCCACCTAATATGATTAAAAGGATCCCATTAAGAGTGGCTGTCCTTTTTTCAATAATTCTTATTCATTTGCTTCATTTACATTGTTTATCAAATCTGTAAAAATAGTTATAGTTTATGTAGAAAAGTACATGTTTTATATAAAATACTTGTTTGCTTTTTTTTTCTCAATTACAAAGTTATTTCATGTAAATGCAGTGGCTTCGTGTTATACGAGTGAACATAATTAAAATATTTTTATCCAATATAGGGTCAATTTTTTGATTACAATATTCAAAATTTTTTACATGGTGGAAAGTGCGCCCCATTACAAAAATAACTACGAAAACTTTTAATTAAAACGTGGTAAAAATAGTCACTACCTCAAAGTTTGATATTATAAATTCAGACGGATAATCGACTGGCTGAAGAACAATAATTATTACGGAAACTAAAATACCTTAATAGTCAATTCACAGTTAATGTACCATATTTTAGTAGTTTAGTATGAGAGTGGGAACATTTTCAATTGATTGGATCATTTACACACATGTAACACTATTGTGTTGAAAAAAATAAGAGACAATTAAATTAAAAGAATTTTACTTTATTTATTAGTTAACTGTTTAAAATTGTCGGTGAAAAGCTACGGACTCGTTTGCTAAGCACACGAATGGGCGCCTTTTATTTATTCCATTTATTCTCGTTGTTATCTCATTATTAGCTTAGCTATTTTAAATTAGATTTGTTATGTTCTCCCCCCTTATGAATTTAATTAACTTAATTGACCAGCAGAATTTGACGGTTTAATTGCAAATGACAGATGGACAAATAATATATAATAAAAGTTACATACAATAACATGGTATAAACAATTTCAAATAAATTCAACATCTAAAATGTGATTTTTTTTTTAATTACTATTTTTTTCATATTTTTTTTTTTTTGTTTAAAGATTTTCCTAACAAAGGAACAGAACATTTTGATCGATTGTTGTTATTGACGGAAGTACTAAATTGGAACTTCCTTTTGGCCATTTAATTATTTAATTTGAGTCCATTAAAACAGGATCACTTCAAATTAACTACACTAGCAATCTCAGTGAATAGTGCAATCGTGATAAATATTAAATAAGGATTATTGCTTGTAATTAAAGAATATAAAACAATTCTATAATTTTGTACAATTTATTTTTCTATTAAACACTATTACGCAAATAAATAAAATCTAAATCTCTTCTGTTCATTAATTTAAAATAAAAAAAACATCACACCACTCAAATTCCACCGACGATGTTTATAACTACAATTCCAAACGGGTAATTCATTGACTGCTCACACAAACGATACGATTAATTAATTAATTATTATTATTATTGAGTATGACAAACAAAAAAGGATAATAATGTGCTAAAAAAGTGAATTGATTTTAACCATGTGTATGAATCCTTCTGTGATATTTTAAAAACATTATAGTTATAACTCTATCTATTTAATCTAATTAAACGATTAATAAAAGTAATTAAGCTGATGAAAATAAAGAGAAATGAAAAGGGGGTTGGAAAAAAAAGGACGTGAAAAAATTATGTAAAAAAAAACTCGAAATGATTTCAGCCGAATTTCGCGTACGCATAAACAACAATGACGCCTAAAACAACACCAACACCAGCTGCAATTGTGATAAACAACCTGCGCTTTTTTGGTGCGTTCTCCGCCTCAGCTTCAGCGGCCTTTTGTTTTCGCTTCATCTCCATTACTTTCTCCTCCAATTTGCCCTGGCGCTCGGAGCGTTTTCTTTGTCGCAGCAATGCATTCGGTGATCTTAAATAAAAGGATGGTTAACAATTATTTTTCCCAAATTCAATTGAATATAAAGTGCAAAATTACCGTTCATCATCTGGGCTCTGTGGTGCACTATCAAATTCAGTGTTCGGCCCATTCGATGCAGCAGTTTTGTCTTTTGGTGATGGTGGCAATTGTCCATCAGCATCAAAGGATAACTGACTCGTATTATGATGGCCATGATCATCGCCATTTGTTGTTATCAATTCCGTGTCGTCATTATCAATATCAAAATTGCCATTATTTTCGTCACTGTCGGCAACAGCCTCATCACTCGATGCTTCATCAGAATACTGATTGTATTCCTCACCATTTCCGCTTATAATCTCATCAACCTTGTCGAGTGAGTTTTGACGCGGAAGTGGCGGCAATGGTCGATCGATGTGTTGCGATTGATGCTGCCGTTCATGATCAATCATCATATTGTTTTTCTCCAAATTTATTTGATTATTGAAAGTCTCGCGATCTTTGTTGTGCATGTAGTGCACAAGAATATCTTCGTGTAGACTCTCGCTAGTCGGTATTGAAGGCAACGGTTTACTGGTTATTGATGTCGTTGTGTTCGATGTCGACGGTGGTGTGCTATTATTGTTTGCATTGCCATTGCCACCAATTAGCGAATGGGTGCGCGGTGGCGGTAACGGTGGTGGTGTGTCCTCGGCTTCCTCTTCTTGTTCGGTGATAACAGGAACTTCTTCGTAATCATCAAATGACTAAAAAAAATTGAACAATGCGCTTTATATAGAGCCTAATAATAACAAATTGTGAATTAATTGGTAATTACCGGATCATTTAAACGTTTAATCCCCTCGATAATGGCTTGATAGGAAAAGTATAGTTGATCATCAGTTTGAATGAGTCCCATTCGACAACGACGCAACTCAAGCAACACTTCCTGCACTGATACACGATTTTCGCCCTCTTTATCAACCAACACCAAACAACAGTCGACCAGGCAAAATGTTCCCGAACGACCAATGCCGGCGCTGCAGTGTACAATGGCGGGACCCACATTAGTGTCAAGGGCGCCAGATTCACGAACCTTCTTTAAAAATAACAAAAATGCCGTTGGTGATGTTGGTATGCCAAAATCCGGCCAATTTGTGTAATGAAATTGAACGATTTCCCTCGATTTTGATGATTCTGTGTCAGTCAATCTGTGGAATTGAAATTCATAACAATAAAGTTTAAAATACTAAATGTTTAAAACAATTTTTACCTAAATGTTCGTATTAGAAAATTATGATATTCTTCACAACGTAAATACTCTACAGTCAATTTAACGTCTTCCAATTTTAGAATATTTTCTTCACCAGTTTGTTCCGGCCAGTAGGTATGACATTTGACCTATAACATAAAAATACCACAATTGTGTTAAAGCACGACGCCACTTACTAATTAATTATAACATTTTGTTGGATGGCATTCTCTTACCATTCTTTTTTCAATGATTTTGTTAAGCATCAGAATGGCGCGAGAGTTTTGTTCCCACGCCATTAGCCAAAAATGACCGATTGTCTGTTCGAGTGGTCCTTGCGTCAAAATGTATTTACGATTAGCACGATCCAGCTGCAAAAAATAAAGGTTTTATAGTTTAATTCGATTAAATGGTTGCACCCTTTATATTATACCTTTACTAAATTGGCATTAATGTAGTCTGTATTGCGTTTGAGGACAATTCGTGAGTGATCATATGGATTTACATCGCCATAGCGATTCAGTCTTCGATTGTCGGCTTTTTTCGCTTCCTTTAACGTGAAACCCTGCTCCTTGGCTTCTTTATCACTCTTCGCCTTGATTTCCTATGTAATGAATGACAAAAAAAATGGGAATTAGTAAATATCTTCTAAATAAAATGTTGTTTTAAATAAATCAGTTTAATAGAGTGTATTTCAACAATTACATTTAATTCCGTAGCAAAGCATACATTTTTTTTATTAAATTGTTTGTGAATAATTTTACAGAACTTAGCGTTATCAGATTATTCTAAATTCAAAAAAATAGTAATTATTTGGTTCAAATGACTACAAATACCACAAATAGCAATCGTTATAATTGTCCCATAAATAGAATTAGATTACCATTCATTGGGAAATAAGATTACAATTATTAACGAATATATGACATAGAAAGACACATAATAAGTTAAGAGTATTTGCAATTTCAAAATGTTCATTAATTATTTTGCGATTAAAATTTTCGATAAAAAAAAATTTTATTAAAGAAGAAAAATCAAATTAATATTTTGTGACCGATAAATTTAATAAAAATAAATTTAAACTAAAAATATTTTTCCCATATTAATAGTCGCGTTCTATTGAAATCTAATTAAGATTATTTTTAAAATTTGTATACAATGCAATAACAAAATTAACTTGTTTTTATTACTGTTTACTCATTTGGTTTATTAATACATAACTATGTAGTCTCAATCACATTTAACGGCTTGCTATGTTAATTATTTATGATTTTAACAACATAAATTGACTTTGTTTATGTTGCCAACAAGTGATGCAACCTTCTGAATTATGTACGGGGAGTGAATTTGCAAAAACACCATGCGAATACTGAAAAATCTAGTGCAGAGTGAATAATCAACTCCGATCAAAATGTGAAGAGTGAAGTGTAGTGAAATCGAAAAATTACTTCACGTCAACGTCTCTTATCGACTAGAGAAAGTATCTCTAAAATATAAACCACATGTCACTGAAATAAACTAAATGAAATCTCAATAGAACACAACTAATATCGAGAAATTGAAACTATTCCTAGTAGCAAGTCAACAAAAAAATTCCCGACAGAATTCATAATATGCCTGATTATTCAGACAAAAAAAAACAAAAAAAAAATTAATCACAATGTTAAAATATTTAATAAATTTAACAATCCTAAAAATGTGTCATCGTCCTTCGTGATCAAGGTCATGTACAATAACATAATTGAATCAATTTTAAAGCAAACACATATTTCTCCATTTAAAAAAACACATAAAATCGATAATTTTGTTAAATTCCTTTTTATTACGCGATGAGGGAAAAAGTGCTCCAACATAAATAAATAAATGCTTATTGTAATTAATAATGCATACGACATGAAACAAATAATTACATTTTTTTATTGATTTATTGAGCAACGTGTCCAATATGCAATTCATGAGTCATTAAATGAGTCAAAATTTGTTAAAGTCATTTTTCATTACTAATCATTGGTTAATTTATAAAAGGATATTTTTTCGATTGTAAGTTTTCAATACATCAAATCCAGACCATTGATTTCATTAATAAACTTGTTATCAATCCCAATTAAACCCATTCCTAGTATATTAAATATGGGTCAAAGCTGTGAATGATTAAGTCACTGGTAGACAAGCTCACGTGTTGCCCATAACAGATTAATACTTGGTTCAAACCGCAATTAGTGCATAGAAGCTTAATTCCTGGAAAGAAAAAATACTACTCTTTTTAATCTATTGCGATGAACAATCATTGCCAACGTTGTAAGGTTGACATATGAAAATTCAAGGCCGAACTAAATTTTAAATATTAATGAAAAATTTGTTTTCACAATTCCCCTAATATGGTTTTGGTACATTTGCTAAACGAATCAAGGAAAAAGCGGATTATAATCACGAATTAGATAAAAATGGTTCGATAAAAACGAGCTTACTCAAACCCAATTGTCATTAATCTTAATGTAATCGGTTTGATTTTAAATTCAAACCGTCGTAAATGAGAATTAGTAATTGTCCATAATTAAACGATTTCCCAATTTAAATTGAAGCAATCCTAAAGCGTTTTACGTTCATGAATGACGTTTTAAAATAATCAAATTGAATGATAAGTACTTAATTAAAAATCTCTGCCTATTTATTTTATCAACATTCTGAGAATAAGAATCTACTAATTACTTATTTATTGGAATTAATTTTTATTTAGAGTTCAGAAATAATTGGTAGGAAAATCCTGCAGTTAAAAACACAGTTGACCTCTCTATCTTTTTAAAGAGAATTTTAGAGAGTCACATCTTTTATTTTACTTAAATTACTTGGAAAATATAAATTAATTATGTATAGTGAAAATTCGAACAACTCATAAGTCATAACTAGATTTTTTAGTTGATGTTAGCATTATTAACGTGCGCATATTATTAATGAGTTTCTTAAGAAAAATACATATCCGATGCTTACATTTAAACCACAAAAGCAATAGTATTTATTCATTATTATAAATACTAATTACATTTAAGGGTGCAAAACTTTCATCATGGGCCACAAATATTGTTTTCAAATTTGATTGAACTAAGTAAAGTAAACAAACTGTGTGATTATAAAACAAACGATACACCTCAACAAAGCAAAAACTATCGAGTGACGTAAAATAACAGTTTGAAACTTCGGAGTGCGTAATCATTATTTCTATCAATCATTGGTATTTATTATCATTATGACGTGTTAGAATTCATTCAATTTTAAATGTTCAGTGTGTACTGTGTACTGTTTACCTTTTTTTAACATCGTAAAATAAAAGGTCGGTCGGTTAGTTCTTGAAAATTATCTAAATAATAAATGATCATAAAATCACAACACGCATTTTGGGAGAAACTGTTTTTCAATCAAATTCATTGATAAAATATTTTTAAAAAAATTAATTTTGTTAAAAAACTTGACCTTGAATAGAGTAATCTTAAAAAAATTAAAACATTATATAAATGCTCCAAAAATATCTATTTTAATTGCCGCTTACAAAAATGTCTAAAATATTGTCATGATTCAGATGAAGCGATCACTATTGATACACGTCTGAAGCGTAAATAGGAGACAGTAACAAACAAAAAATTTACAAACTTATGCAAAATATTGAAGTGATAATTAAAACAAACAATTTCAAGAGTCCATGTAAACATTGATTCTTAGTTAAGATAAATGATGATAACAGTAAACATAAATAAACAATACAAAAAACACGTGGAAAGGAAACCCACGAGGGACTTTATAAAAATACGATTTGAAATTCACTTCACAAATAAAATTGTATTTGTTTTAAGCTTATCTGCTGAATTTTAAGAATTTTCAATATCTCCTTAAAATATTTGATCAATCACCCTTGTGTTAGACTTAAGTTAAAAAGTGTTTAAATATAAGTCTAACGTTGACCAGCAAGCGCAGCAATCAACTCGCGGTGTATGTATATGTAAGAGTGGAGTGGGGTAGAATTTCGAAATGACTGAGGGCGCAAAAGACAAGATAATTGATGGTTCTTAAATTTTTAGCGCAACAGTAAATAAAAAAAGAAGTTTTAAAAGTATTAAGGCATTAAGGTTTTGACTTGGAAAATTTGGCGTTTAGTAAAGCATTACTTATTCTTATTATTTTCTATTATTTTATAAAAATTAAGTTTTTTTGTTTTGCAGTGTGGTTGAAAATATTTACATGCATTTGAGAAACTGTGACCAAATTGTTGATTTTTTTGATAAAAGACTTTTTATTATTCATCTTTTGCGCCCAGTCAGTTTGGGCTAATAATTTTTTTTAGATAACGATGTTTTTTTTACTAATGTGCAGTTAGAATGTTCTCAAAAGTGGGGTTATGTTAAATATACCGTAAAATCGTAATATTAGTGAAACCAATTTTAATTTTTTTAATTAATTTATTAATTTTTTATCGAATACAGAACTTATGCCGGAACAATAACCTAAGTAATACAAGTTACAAAACTAATACTATGGGGCATAAGGCATAGAACGTCCTGAACAATTGGGTCATAAAATTTGTTTAAAATAAATAAACCGCACTCGGAACCTAATTAAAATATTATCAAAAAAAACGACAAGTTAAATGCAATTTCATGAAAAAATTGAATGACTATAACTATATAAATATTCGCGGAATAGATTTTGATTGTCATTAAAGTCATAACAATGCGCATATCATTTGATTCCGAAAAATGCTCATTATTGCTTTTCAAGAATAAAATAATTATTGAAATGTTTTTAATGTCAATCCAATTCTCGGTAAAAAGATAAACTAATACTTAATTGCGGGAACTACCTACATAATATAGTTTACATACACACAAATATGTACTTTGTTCCATGAATTCTTGTGGGATGCAAGTACGTTAGTAATTCACAAAAAAAGCAACAACAATAACGCGCCCTCCACATCAAACCAGATTATTGGACCGAAGGTACCCCCACACACCCAACACACACCACACGCCTGACTCCACATAGTGCACTATTACGTTCACACGTATGTAGTTAAATGGCACTACCGTAAAGGTATATAAATGAATCATTTTATCGCTGTTTTTTTGTTCTTCTCAACAGTATCAGAATCAGATATAGCGGGCGCTCCAAAGCTGCTTTATTGTACCGAGCTCTGTGGTAAGTACATAATATGTGGATTGCGAGTGCGACCAGCGGCACTATGTGCATTGTGTGTGGACAACGGACAATTTTATAAAGTATATAATTTATTACATAGATAGAGGCAAAAAGTTTGCGTGTTTTAAGCAAGATTTTAAATTCCGCATCGTATGCTATAAGCTACTCTTGAAATAATATGCGTATTTGTATGCACACATGTAATTTAATGTCGTCACCACAATTTATGTGTAACTCATATTGTAAGGTGGTTGATTCCGAGTTAATTATTGTGCAAATTTTGCCACATACAAATATTTTGCGAGGGCGTCCCCCCTAAAACGTCACAACGCCACTTTTTGATGCAATTCATGTTAATTATTGCCGGTTAAATTAATTAGAAAATGCATGATGTGTTATTATTTAAATATTGCACGCATTAGAAAAACAAAAATATTATTCACCTGATAGACATGACACCAAGCTCTTTTACTTTGTATTTCATCGTATTCCGCTTCGATGCTGCTCGAACCCATTTTACTTTCAAAACACTATCCTTTGTTGTGACTTGTGCCTCTATATATTGCTTGTAATGTATCACTTTAAGTGGAATCAAACTGTTGTTCTGGCTTCAACTGATTTGCTGAATTATGCCGTTTTCAATTTTTCGTTATTGAGTGTCTCTAGATTCCAATATGATTTCAATTCTTTTCTTTCGTTTTTCTTTTTTTTTTTGTTCGTTCTTTTCCTTCTTTTTTGTCACAGTTGTTTTGTTTTCCAAAATCCAGTTTATCCACACCTCAGCGTCCACTAAATGTACACCCACTTACACTATCCGGCTCGTCTGAACACAGTTGTGTTATTGTGCAAAAAATAACACAATTTTTTGATGCAAAAGTGCAATTTAATTTACAAAAAAAATACTTAATCAAAATATACTACACACACGCGACGAATTTTTCAACTTCTAATAATTGCGATGGCTTTTAAATTTTGATAAATCCTCGCATGTGTACAGTATGAATATATGCGTAGTGTGTACGTAGAACAGTGACAGTTAATTGACAGTATATACGTCATTGTCATTTTATATATTATTGCATCCGCGTTGTTTCAAAATAACGATCATATACACAATATTATTTTTCAGAAGTTTTTTTTAGAGTTTTTAATCATCTTTCATGAAAAGAAAAGTTTTTGTACATCATACAATGCAAACGTTTATTGTTACAAAATCAATAAAAAAACTAATGAAATATATGCGGTGGACCAATCAGAATGTTCAGAGTTTAAAAATTATTTATATTAATTGCTATATCCTGGTACTACTTTATATAGGATAAATATATCCCAGTAGTCGTACAGTTAACTTTTTTTCTGATTTCAAATTCAACTAACTTTATTATTCGTAATATCTAAAATATATCGGTTAATAATTTATTTTAGAATTTGTATAATTCTTTCCTATTATAGATTTATTATTTCAGTTTTAATGTTTATTTTATTTGTTACTCTTAATAGATCTTTACAAAAAATTTCCACTTATTTTCATAATTTGATTATTCGTCATTGTTTTACTCAATTTCATTTAAGTGCAAATATTTGTACTTTTAAATGAAAGAAACTTAATTTATTGTATGCATAAAGTGTCGTCATGAGGCTTATTTGTTCCTTTCAGATAGAAGAAACCCATTCTAATAGCCCACATAATATTATTTCTATAAAAATGTGTTAAGATTGCATTTCCTTAATTTTCTTTCTTATTTTTTTGGTAAAAATTTTATACTTATTTGATTTTTTAGTAAAAGTTTAACTGTCGAAAAAGAATCCACTCAAAAAAACTACTCGTGTATATTTTTTGACATATATAAAATAATAAGTGCACTACCAGATTGAGAAAATGTGGAAAATGGTTACCAAATTTTTTGACAGCGACAATTTTTCATATTGTTGATCATATGGAAATTGGGAGTTGCAATTTGGGATTTGGGTTAGAATATAAATAAATAGAAACTCTATCAACTAATAAATTGCAATAACTATAAATAATTCTATTACACTTTAAAGCAACAGAAGAAAAAAAATTACCAAATTTATTTTATAAAAACAAATCACAAAAATGTTACGCATATTGCGACTAACACAAAAGTGCATCACCAAAAAGGTGCAACTTCCAAATATTCAACCACACAGATTATTCCACGAGGAGTTCACACAAAAAGACCCCAAAGGCAAGGTCACACCGAAAGTCAACACCCCAGCCTCTGCCAATGTTAAATTTGAAGTGTTTCGTGATGAAGACGCTGAAATAATATTCGATGTGGAAGAGGAGCGTACTAGGATGATGGCTGATTCACAAATTGAAAGACAACACACGGATCCCTATGCGGGTTTAAATCTTGAGCGTAAGGTTTTTATTTGGTTTATCATCTCAATTTATTGTCTAATTATAATTTTTTTGATTATTTCAGGTGGTGTACATGGTGTATTCGAAATTGAGGATCTTGTGGAGGTGTTGCAGAAAAATAATGCGGCTAATATATGCGTGTGCACTGTGCCGAAGGACATCAAATACGTGGACTACATGTGCATTGTGTCTGGTGTCAGCTTTCGCCACATGATGGCGATAGCACAGTTTGTGCGTAAAATGTATAAACTGAAGAGACATCCTGGTGACATTCTGCCTAAAGTGGAGGGCGAGAACAGCAAGGAGTGGATGGCTATGGATTTAGGCAATATTGCGTTGCATATTTTTTCGGAGAGTGCACGTGAGTTGTATGATTTGGAATCGCTGTGGGCAGTGGGTGCGGAATTTGATCCGGAGTGCAATCAACCAAAGGAGCCTCTTACGGAATTATTTGAAAGGCATTCGGTTTATTTGGGAGATTTAACGCCGAAGCAGCATCAATAGGATTCATTATAGTTAACGATAGGTTATTAAAATAAAGGTTTTAATTTTAAAATTGTTAATTTTATTTATTTTGGTCAATGCCCGGACTTTTATAAAGGGGGATGTTGTCTGCAGATGTCTGTCATCAGTCATCACCCTGTAATTAATGCAGCATAACGATTTGCGTAACGATTATTTTTTTAATCGTTTCGTTGAAACGAAAAAGTCACGTTGACGTTTCTTGTTTTAGGCCAAGCAAACACCAAAAATATAATTTAAAGTGCAATATTGAAGCATTGTATTTCAATCCACAACGAAATAAAAACAGTTTAAAAGATTAATGTCTGTAAGAGCAAAAAGTGATAAACGTTTAAAGGGAAAACGTATCATCGAATTTATTGCACACTACAAGGAGCATGAATGTCTTTGGAACACAGATCACAATTCCTACAAAAATATGGAGGAAAAGAATAAATGCTACGAAGCAATGAGTGAGCATTTTCGCATGGATGTTGCAATTATAAAAAAGAAAATAAATAACATGCGATCATCCTACAGTAAGCATTTGGCCAAGATTGCAATATCCAAGGAATATTCATACACTGGAAGAGAAGTCTACTCCCCAACAGTTTCATGGTTCAAAGCCTTAGACTTTTTGGGGCATGTTGTTAAACCGAGGTCCATTCGCAATTTGCCAACGGTAAGTACAATTTATTTCTCTTATTATTTAATCATAATACGTTTAAGAAACATTTTTATATTAACAACATTTCGTGTATTTAATTTAATAATTAATTTCAGTTCATCTTTAAAAAGTCTTCAGATGATGATGGAGATCCAGACGAGTCCGATGGCCCATTTTATATGGACGCCTCGTCAGAAAATTCAACGCTACCTAACCAGCAGAGTAGAATGCAACCGTTATTGTCATTACACCCTTCAGAAGGAAATACCAACACCTTCAAGGATAATAACTTGAATACTCAAAACACAATAACTCAACCATCCGTATCATCGTACAATGATGGAATGAATCGCATAATTAATGTAATTCCAATAAAGGACATTAAGCTAGAGGACCTAATTAAGTCAACCAGCCACTCAAAGGATGATGAAATTGATGTTTTTTGCAAGAGTATTGCTTTGCAAATAAAGGGATTACCACCTGTAGAGGTGATCAAACTACAATTGGAGATTCAGACACTTGTCGCAAATAGGCGACTAAGTTTGTTGGCAGATCATAATTAAAAAAAGATGTTGAGTAAAAAATATATTTATATTGGTTTCAAATGTTGTAAGTTATTTTTTAAAAATATTAAAATATTGTTGGTTTTTAATAACTGCGTTGAATTAAACACATTTTAAAAAAAAATTAAAAATTAAATTGCGTCATAATAATTAATAGTAGTAAGTAAATTTGGGGTCTGTTCCTTTGTTTTAATTAATAACAACTTTAATAAAAAATTTCCGAAAAAATTTAAGGTTTCTGAGATATAAAAAAAAATTAACCTTGAATTTTTCGATTTTGACCTTGACATGTTCTGCATGTTTTCTTACCTTATTTAATCCCTACAATAATCAGATTTTTTTTTTTCATATAGTGTAGAAGATAGAAAAGTGGTTTGTCTTTGTCTTCCCCCTTTTTGCCTTTAAATGCAGTTTTGTTGTTGTGGAATAATTGTTGTAAAAATGAAGAAAATCGTGGGGTCCTAAGCCCTCCTACAAGAAAAACTGGTTCTGGCAATAACTTGACCTTGAAGCATCTGACCTTGAAAAACTATAATTGCATTCTTATTTTTGTTTTCTAAAGTAGTTTCAGAAATGGTAATAGTACGGGCACATTTTTTCTAGACAACTTTTTTGAACTCAGGGAGTGTCAAAGCGAGTTTCTGCATCAACTTTTATTCGTCATATATAAATTAAAAAGTTGTTTTAAATTTGGTATTCTCTTACACACATAGTTGTTAATTATTTTATCGCCGTTATCACAATGTTTTCTTTTAATTGGGCGCCAACTTAACTTGGGCATGGATTAATGGTTGATTTATTAGAGAAAAAATTAAGTGTTGATTTTACTTATCAGTTATCACAAATATTATCTAATATAATATTCTTCGAATCAAACAAATAAACTCATAACATGTAGACTGAATGCATGTACAACATCGTAATCTGTGACTGAACGGAAATCTTCTGGTTATTGCTGTATTTGTACTTCTATCTTTATGTTCTATGTTATATTATTCCTATAAAGTAAGAAGTGTTAAAGCTAAATAAAAGTCATTTAAGATGTGGAAAAAATATTTAAATAAATTTAAAACTTGACCTTGAAACTACAATGGAACCGTTGTAGTGAAGAAAGTACTACTAAATTAAACAAAATATTCTTAACACCAAATTATGACTCAAAATTCAGTTTCGTTTCTCCTTGACAATCGCTATCGATTCACTGATAACAAACAAGCCATCTCTCAAATCGATGTGCCATGGGGTCAAAGACTAGAACACCTAATCTCAGCCATGTGTGCAGATAAAAGTGTTTATAAGATTAATTCAAAAGTAGACGTGTTCTTGTGAGTTGTCCTAATTATCACTTTTATATTTGTACACCAGTAGTCATTGTTTGGGTTTTAATTTAAACTTTAAAGATTAAGGAATTGTAATCAAATTGTAATCTATCTTTAATTGTAATGAATCTCATGATTTAAATAGATAAATATAAACACATTTATAAAAAGAAGTATAATTGGAATTGCGTTCTTTGTGCAAGAGAGCTGAAATAAATATTTTCAAGGATATTTTGTTGACTGTGAATATCCTTTTAAGTTAATTCACACTAGATCATCTGAAGGTGAATGTGCTCGATGTGATTGGTGTCTACATTTGATAATGCGGTCATTACCCTGACTATCGTGGCGTGGATGGTGTGGATAATGAGGACTTATTTTAAGGATCAAAAATTTAAGCATTGATATTTTAATAATTATTTGCTGAACTTGTTCAAGTTTTGTATGGGTTAATTTTAGCATTGATAGAGTTCACTATAAGAAAAAGAGACAAAAATGAATGTGCAAAATAAATTTATAATACTTAATTTAAAATTAATATTTTATTTGAGAATTTAAATAAGATCCACAAAAAAAATTGTAATTTAATCCATCAATGATTTCCACAATTATTGTGAAACGTTGTTTTCGATTGCAAAGTGGTTTAAATATCAAATACAACAATGCCCAATTTTTTTATTAAAAAAAGGACGAGTACCATGATTAAAACACATTCTGTTCTTTTCTGTCTTTAATAAATTTCAAATGTGTTTTTCTGTCTCTTTCCAATAATTTGCATTCGTTTCCTTTAAAATTATAAAAATCGTTCTCGCTGATTTTGAGATATTATACAAATTTGTTAAATTAATACTACATTATTTTATATTCCACGAAATAACCTTGGTGCACTAATTTATTTATGCTGACCATCTTGTTTCACTTCATCTTTTTTCTTCTTATTATTACAATAGTGATCAACGATTGCTTTTAAACTGATCATTGTAACATTATTAACACATTTAATTGCAGCTGTGTAAAATTGGTTCAATGAATCATTAATGCATACATATACAAAATATGCACACAATAACGTTAAACGTTCTTCATTGCATGCAGTTATTTTATAAACGAACAGAACATTTTCTATCGAACAGATCCAAACGTAAAATGGATCAATAATACAGTTCAACATTGCACCCACAGTTGTAGCTCAACTCTCTGACGCCAGGGAGTACAAATAATTTAAGCATTTAATCAATATAGCGGACTTTAAATTTAATTACTTATTTGCAGCTGTAAATTAAATGTATCAAGCATAAATCCATGGAGTTAAGATTAAATAAAACAATTATTATTAAATGTTAATCAATTTATGAAAACCTTTGTTGTGTGTATCAATTTGGCTCGAGTATATAACGGTATAAATTAATTTACCCCGTTTCTATAGTTGTATATTACTATTGTGCTATCAGACAGCTGAGAATGAAAGTGAAATTAATTAAATATAATGTGTGCGCTCACAAATATAAACAAAATATAAATATTGTGTTCATATGTTAAGGAAGCATTCTACATTCTCCACCATGTTGATTGACGCCGACTACGTACATTGCTCTTACAAGTTACAGCTTACTTAACTGTATAGAATGAGCTTTGTTGTGTGGAATAACGTTGTGTGATACTGATACAGTTGCTCAGTATAATAATATTAATATGTGGTTTACAGAATACAATCCACAGGCCACACTCCAGTGACTCGAGTCTCGACACTCGACTCCACAGATACAGTGCAGTCTAAAGGCAAATGTTGGGGTGTGTAGACCTGCAACACTCACATGAAGAATTCAAACTTGATCCTCTGCAGTAATTGATCTCTCAACTAACTCAAGTCTCAGTTGAAATTGAGAAACCGTTGCAAACGGACTAAAATTTTAAGTGCTCTGTGAATAATAATTGTGAAGTGTTTAAGTATTTAGTGCAACAACAACAGTTTTAATTTTGGTTCTCCTTAATTGCACCAATTACAAAATATATTTTAAACAATTAAAATTATGAGTCTATCACGCTTTCGCCTTATTACCTTTGATGTTACGGACACATTACTGCAGTTTCGATCCAGCCCTGGCAAGCAGTATGGAGAACTTGGTGCAATGTTTGGTGTGCTTTGTGATAACAACGACTTTGCCCATAACTTCAAATCAAATTGGTATATAAATAAATACCTATATTATGTACCAAATACACGAGTCGTTAAAATATTTTTTTATGAAACTATAGCTATTTACTTAAAGTTTTAAAAAAAGGCAACTTTTTTTATGGCAAATTAACTGATAACAAAATGTGATCGTTAAATGACGCCGCACCGGCCTGTAAAAACTGATAAAAAAATTGAATTGTGTTTTGGGATCAAATAAAAATGGTCAACGCTGTAGTGTTTATGTAATCAAAGTTCCAACAATATTATTCTCGTTGATATGCATGTTGGTCTATGTTCCGTTGCTTTTAAGGTGAAGGGCAACATTTTACTTTTAACTGATAACCTCATAATGAAGTATTTATTTAAAATAATTGCCGTACTCCTAAAAAAAATTACTAAGAAAGGGAACACTTAAAGTAAAACTGAAATTTTCATAGAAAAATGCCTGTCCAATTAAAAATAAACACTAAAAATTGATATTTAACATCTGTAGGTACAAAATGAATCGCGCCCATCCCAATTTCGGTTTAAAAACACGCATCGGCTGGGAGAGCTGGTGGCAAAAGCTGATAATAAGTAAGTACTCGCGCTATCATCTGTTGCATAACTATAACATTATTATGGAATTATTGTTTTTCGCTGTTTATATTCATTTTCACTTTCATTATTATTTTTTTGTGAAGGCACATTTCGCGATAGTGGGGTCAAAATTGAGGAGGAAAAACTGACAAAATTGTCCGGACATTTAATTGAGATTTTTAAAACAAGTACCTGCTGGCAACCGTGTTCGGGTGCTATGGAACTGTTGAACTACCTGAAGCTACAACAACAGATTAAGTCAAAAAGTAAGTAAAAGAACTTCTTATAAATTTTTTCATTCTGTAGGTCTTTAGCAACTTTTTGACTAAATTCTAAAACATCCAGCTGTTAATTTTAGGGTTCAAGATGGTTTTTGGTTGTAAGTTATAACAAATACAGGAAAAATATTTGTGTCTTTAAATACAAAATATTCTACTAGCAATAGTAGTTTGTTAGAAATTAGGGTCCTTACATCAGCTTACCTAAAGGCTGTAGCCAGTAGCATAGCTAATGCATTTTTGTGTACCTGTAATTTTTTTTTGTAAATTTTACCACACATTTAAGTAATAGAAAGCGATTTAAAAAAAAGGCAACAAACTTAAATAAAGGTCGCTTTAAATCAATTAAAGTAGGTATCAGAAGTAACAGTAATTTGAGTTCCTGTACCTTAATGTACATGTTTTAAATATTTAAATAATGGCATATAATTTGGCTTTTAGTAAAAAAAGGAAATACATTTGACTCTGAACAAAACTAATAATTTGTTTTAGGTTTTGAATTTTGACCTTAAAATTTTTTGTAAAATGGTGAAAATTGATGTAGCCGATTTTAGACTCTAAAGACTTAAGTGACAAGAACCAGAAACAGAAACAGAAGCAAGAACAAAAAATATAATTATCCGTAGTAAATTCTGTTTCAAATATCTGTTACACCAGAAGAAACAGAAAAAACGGCCGTAGTTGTGTCTGTTCTGTCGTCAAACGGCCATTTTCACAGATTCTGTTGCAAGATAATTTTTAATTCTGTTGTTAATTTTCTTTGTTGCAATAAACTGAAATCTGTTTCGGTTTTTAATTTTTTTCACTTGATAGCTTTACAGAATGATTCATAAAAAAACAAATTCTTAAATGTGATTAGTGATTATGAAATAGGATTATACTTGTAATTATACAAATAATGCGATTTTGTATTGCACGATGAAATTGATTGTTTAAAACTTAGGAATGCAAGAATTTATCTACAACTAAATAATAGGTTGCATTCACAATTGGTATTAATCATAATTAAAAAAAAAAAGTTGTCTTGCTTTTTATAAAAGGTAATGCATTGTGTTGAAAACTGCATTTCTTTCAAGACATACCTGCAATGTTGTTGAACTCTTTCAAGGTCAATCATTTTTCTGTAAACTTGATTTTTAAATAAACAAAGGATTTTATTTTATTTTTCATTCCAAAATCTAGACTTACAATAATTATTCTCAACACAATTCATCTTTTACTCCAGATTGTGAGTTTACAAAGTATGATTTCAGTCGCGATACTACTAGCTGTGTATAGTTTATTATCTAAAATATTGTTAACATGAACGTTTATCAGCAATAAGTATACGATTGTTTATATTTCATGCAACTACACTGGTAATCACTTTTTGTATTTATTGCCCGCTTACTGCAGGCAGGTAAATATATAAACACATTCTCCTGTCAAGAGTAAACAAAATAATAATACGGATATACCCACCACCAGTGAATAATTGTACAAAAGCGACAGCTGATGTTTATTGAAAATAGATTAAAAGCGAGGGAGCTGTAAAAAACATGCATTTAGATTCACTTGATAACTACACCAGATTAACATTAACATTTTTTTGTGATAACGCAATCAATTAAAAACAAAATAACATCCAAATTAATTATAATTGCATTTTTATTTTTCCTTCTCACCAGTTAATGACGGCCGACCCACATTCAAGATGGGTGTAATCTCCAATTTCGATCACCGTCTTGATGTGCTCCTCCGCAACATGAAAGTCAACCACTTCTTTGATTTTGTTCTCAACTCCTATGACGCCGGCGTCGAAAAGCCAGACAAGGAGATTTTTTCACGCGCCATCAAAGAAGCTGAAATGGAGAACTTAAGTCCCAGCGAATGTCTGCACATTGGTGACACACCGATCACAGATTACATTGGGGCGCGTGCGGCTGGCTGGAGTGCAGCCCTCATTCATGAGAAGGATCCCAAACTGTTGAAGCTGAAGTATGGCGATAAAATTAATGATCATCATGTGTTTGGCAGTCTTTTTGATTTTCATAAGAAAGTCTCGAACGACTTTGTGCATTGGTGATGTGAGCGGGCACGGCGGCGATCATGTGACAATATTGAACGGGTTAGCAAATCAGCTGTGTGTATAATGTATGTGTATTTTGTAGGAAATAAACAAATAAAATGTTTTTTTTTGTTGCGATCTTTGATTTTAAATGTTTGGTAAATTTTATTTTAGTGTAAAATCGACAAAATTAGCTGGATGACCTTGGTGGAATCAAATATTTGTATTGTGAAAGAAGGAAATGAAGAATGATCATGTTTTCTGTTTTGGTTCATTTGCATAATGAGCTAATAACATAACGGATTCAAGCAGTCAAGAGGTGTTTTGGATAAATTAAAGTTAAAGTGACCAATGCAATTTTTAGGATTTCGTCCTTTGATTTTGTTTTTAATATATTTTTGATACATATCAAAATTCAGTCTTAAAATGGTCTTTAAATAAATAAAACGAAGATTATTTTTCCAGCAACTTCTATATTGATATTTTCAAACTAAGTGTGTGTTGTAACAATTCAGCAAAGAAAAAGTATCGCGTGACATGCGCAGCAAAAAAACAGTTCAAAACTATTATTCTTGCTTGAAGTTATCGAGCAAAGTTATTAATGAAAAAGTATGTGAAAAAGTATAATGAATTGAAAAGTAATTTTTTGTGGCATCACTGCCCAAAGTGACAATGCATCCAACATGACAAATCAAAATTTAGTTTCAGTTGATTATAAATTGGTGTCGCACGAATAAAAAAAGAAAATAAATTCTTCTCGCATAAAATTGTAGTCATCAATTTAGTCTACAATTTAAAACAATTGTTTTCGTATTTACGTGATTACTGATTATGCACAACATGGACATGGCACTACCAGCACCAATCCAGGTAATTCCCAAAAATAAAAAATAGCTCCTTTGATTTACAAACAATTTAGTAGGGTTAAATATTTTTTCTCAAAATGAAAAATTTGACAACTAAAATATTCTTTTGTTTTGTTTGATTTTTAATGCATTCTGCACCCACCCCACCAGCCTGTGCCAATGATTGAGCCAATGCAAGTAGACATCCAGCCCGAGGACAACGAAAACAATGAGGAAAACATATACACTGTCGAGAACCCATCTCTTGATTTGGACTCCTACGTCCAGTTGTATTCCGGCTTAGCACGTCTCTACCGCCTGATGTACATTGCCGATCACTGTCCCGCACTGCGCGTGGAGGCCCTAAAAAAAGCCATCCAGTATGTTTCACAAACGTACAACATTAACATGTATCAGGCACTGCACAAGAAGCTGCAAGAGGCAAATACGGGTGGTGCCCAATTGCCGGATGTGGCTGCACAGTCCACCAGCAATCAGGATGTGCCCGCATTTGATGCCGGCTGGATGGAGGTTAAGGGTAAACAGGCAGCGCTGAAGCTGGAGCGCTTGGACAATGATCTGAAGAATTACAAACAAAATTCAATTAAGGAGAGTATTCGTCGTGGACATGATGATTTGGGGGATCACCATTTGAATTGTGGTGATTTGTCAAATGCATTGAAATGTTATTCACGTGCGCGTGACTATTGCACCAGCGGCAAGCATGTTGTTAATATGTGCTTGAATGTAATAAAGGTGTCGGTTTATCTACAGAATTGGTCACACGTGTTGAACTATGTGGCCAAGGCGGAAGCCACACCAGATTATGCTGATGGCAAAGAGTGCGGTCAGGCGGTGATTACGCGTTTACGGTGTGCCGCTGGTTTGGCTGATTTAGCTTCAAAGAAATATCGCTCGGCTGCAAAAAACTTCTTAATGGCTAACTTCGATTATTGTGAACGTGATCATCCGGAGATTATCATCTCGTGCAGCAACATTGCTATGTATGGTGGGTTGTGTGCTTTGGCCACATTTGATCGGCAAAAGCTGCAACGCAGCGTCATTTCGAGCAGTTCCTTCAAGTTGTTTTTGGAGTTGGAACCAAAGTTGCGTGACATCATTTTTAAGTTTTATGAATCTAAATACGACTCCTGTTTGAAGCTACTGGATGACATCAAGGATAATCTTTTGTTAGACATGTATATTGCACCACACGTCAATATGTTGTATACTAAAATTCGTAATCGTGCACTAATTCAGTACTTCAGTCCATATCTTTCGGCTGACATGAAGATGATGGCGACTGCATTCAATCGCAGCTACACAGCACTTGAGAATGAGGTGATGCAACTGATTTTGGACGGACAAATACAAGCGCGTATCGACTCACATAATCGTGTGCTGTTTGCAAAGGATGCTGACCAGCGAAGTGCCACATTTGAGAAGGCCCTCGAAATTGGTAAAGACTATCAGCGTCGAACAAAAATGCTGGTGCTGCGCGCTGCAATGTTGCGCAATCAAATTCACGTGAAGGTTAATAAAAATCATTAAATATTTTATGTTTTGGAAATGGCGTGAATATTCTTTCTTTAGTAAGATTAACATAATATTAATGCTAAACAATTAATGTGTACGTTTCAGAGTATTCCACGCGATGGAGGAAGTCACATGTCAGACATTTGCATTTCGGGAAATTCCGTTCTACCGTTGTAGGTGGTCGCGATGGATTCTTAAAGATCTTGTGTTCCAGAGTGTCATGTCGCTCTTTTTGTACTTTCATCTTTAGTTTGTTTTAGCTAGTTGTGAAAGATACTTGACATTACCATTTTGGTTTGATGTTACTATTGTAATGTTTTCACTGGTTCGAAACATATTTTAAAATTAAATAAATAATCTTAAATTTCATACAGAAAATTTTTAAGAATTTATTGCAATTCTTAATTTTTATTAAAGTCCCTTAAATAAGAATTTGTAAATGTTCTTAAGTTGTTATTAGCTTCAAAACTTGCCATGAATAACATGAATTATTGGTTAGAAAGGTATTCCTTTAATTTAAATTGTGAATTTATGAAACAACAGCGTTTAACGGCGATCTCTGTCATATCTGTTATGTCTTGGTGAGCGGGAACGATCCCTGGAGTAGTAGTCCTGTTTCCTTTTTATGTCTGGCGATCTGTTTCGTTGTCTAATAGGCTTGTCTTGTTCTTCATCACTGGTATAGCGGTTTCTTGGCTTGCGTCTCGATTCTGTTTCTGATGTCCTTCGATTTTTGCGTCCCACAAATTTGTCGTCATTATTGCTTGATGAATCTGACGAGCTGTCATCATCAGATTCTGAATGCTTCTTTGATTTCTTCCTCTTGGATGATTTTTTTTTCTTGTTCCTCTTTTCAATTTTTTCAAGTTTTCTAAAAAAGGATTAAATATTAAATAAAATTGTTTAAAAAAAAACATTATTAACACTCACTTCAACAATTTCTTTTTTTGCTTTGTTGACAATGATTTTAAAAACTCCACCTCCGGCTGCTTATCCTTATTGTCATTCTCATCCTCAACCATCTGATGCAAACGTCCCGTTTGGAAACTCTCCAAACTCATAGCACCCTTCTTCATAGCCAAACCATCTTCACGCATTTGCGCCTCCAATGTACCTTGTGCCAACACCAAATTTGCTTCGGTTTCCGAATGTATTTTACGCGCCTCACTCATAGAAATGCTGTACATTGTGCACTCCTTGTCCGTATTGATGTGTCCCCACTTGTGACACTTGATGCATCGTACATTACGCACCTGAATGCCAAACGGCTGATCACGAATCTCGGTGTCGCCTTTGCAGTAGCTTTCGCGTGGCGCATTATATTTACGTTGCCATTCGAATTTGTACTCCCCCTCGGGCTCATCCTTTTCATGCTCCTTGCGCACACCAGGTGGTGGTTCATACATAAAATTAATGCTCAGCTTGTCCTTGCTGTCTTTGCTGAGCATTGCTTTGTTTTCGTGTAGGTCTTGCTCCTTTTCATATTGATTACGTAGTTCTTCTTGCTTTTTCTTGTAGGCGTCTGCTTGCTGTTCTGCCATCCATACCTATGGAAAATATTAAGATTATGGTTATATTGATAAGTCACTTATTATAATATTTAGGAAATGATGAAATACTTACTCTCTTGAGATTGTCGCGAGATGCTGGATGGAAGAACTTTTTACACATGTAATTGTTGAAACCTTTACCCATTTTGAGTTTTGTTGTTTAATTATTTCAAATTGAAAAGTCAATTAATTTGGTTTTAAACGTTTTAAAGTGATAAACAAAACACAGACAAACGACAAATATAAATAAAAATATTAGCAATATTTTTAATATGTCCACAGTCGACACCTTCACTTCACAATGCACTTTGTCTTCTGAATTTTTTCACTCCAATTTTGACATTTTGTTTTCTTGTTGAAGTAAGTTTTATATTGATTTCTGTATTTGAATGTTGTTGCACTTGAACCATGATTGGTGTTGAAAATATGTTCCGCTAGAGGCGGTTACTATTTCAATTATGAAAATAGCGGTAAATTAAAATTTTATAGCGGCATTAGAAGTGCGTGTAGTTGTCGAGGTGCGTAATGTATATTTTAATCATTAAATTGAATGATTGGATTTAGTTGTTTACTAGTTCAATTTAAAATACTTATATTACGGCAATGTCCGACCATCCGTGAAATAATTAGGGGAGAAACAATCTAAAATTGGGCGACAAATTGGAATGATATTCCAGGACTTAGACAATTTAAAAATACTACTAATGTTTGAACCTAAGGAGGGCTGAGATCCGCCTGTCTGAATGTAGAGACAGACTTAACAGAATAATAACCGGGTTATTTACTGGTCACAGCAAACTCAGAAGGCGCCTTAAAATCATAGGACTCGAGGTAAACGGTAGTTCACCAAACTACTAAAAACATTCCTAAAAGACATCAGGTATCTCGGTTGGAACTAATGCGCACCAATTAAATGGAATGGTTCCAACAATAAAAATCAGTTTGCATTTTCCCCAAAATACCAAAACATTGCAGGACATAACACAAAAGCTACCAAAAGGTTAATGAATCCAAAAGCTTTGAATGTATAATGTGGCGGTTTAATGACGGGAAGAAACACTTCAAAAGATTTGCAACTAAATATCCTTGGCATTCAGCAATCTGCATGCACTCAAGTTAAATGGTGTTAATAGTCTGAATGTAAGGTTACATAGGCTTCTGCCCGGCATTTCCCAAGAATGTACGACCATGAAAATAAAACTATTAAATTGTTGGGCATTCCAGCGCGGCGCAACTTCAATTGAGCGCCCGCACAGAAAACAATGATAATTTGATTTTTACATCCACTCTCACGTAAAGACTAAAAGGGTGTACATAGTTAGTCGAGGCATCGAGGAGAGGGGGTGTGGTATAATCTAGAGTTATGGCATGTTATTTTACAACCGTAAACTTGAGCGGAAGTGTGTTTGGGTGAACATTTTCTAGACGCCACACGCGTCTGTATTTAAGACAGTGGGTGGGGTTTTTATTTTGGGGACTGCAGGAGTAGGGGGAGGGGGAAGGGGTGTGGCGGATGGATGCATACGGGTTTTAGCAAAATTATATTCCACATCATAAAATTTTAATGCTTTAGCATACCCGAGACAACGGAAAGTATTTACGAAAATGTCATAAACTAAATTCAAAATACTTGACTAGCAAAATTGCCGGTGGGTGTGCGTATTTCCTTAATGTGCGCTCATAACGTCGTGTATGATGTTTCGCCGGTAGATCTTTGTTTCGCTGTGTACTCGTTGTTCGTACACAGTTATGGAAAAGTCAAAAGTATATAACAATTTAATTTAATGGTTGTTGATGAGAATGGAATTATTAAACAGAACACTACAACATATAGTATGGTGGTGAGAGACTCTTTGTGGGGTGGTTGTGGGGTTGATGCTGCGGTAATCAAGTTTAGTGCGAGTTTTGATGTTTGCCAGAATCCGGGCTGTGTGGTTTGTTGTTTTGGTGCGCTATTGTCAAGTTTTCTTGAGTCACATTCCACGCAGTATGTACATAAATGTCATAACTCGTAACTTATTTAATTGTTCCTGCAGTCGAATATGTAACTTATATTGTATGAAGACGCTGTGAGTATTTAGGAATTTGGTTTCTAGGCATATGACTTACTATAGACTGCAATGTTTGGATTTGTTTTCTTTAAAAAATTATCTCAAATTAAAAATCCAAATAAATAAATCATATTAATTGCATTTCCTGACTTAGTTACTTAATTACTTGCGCTTCCTTCCGGATCCTCATCATGATCTAGACGGTGTTGCATGAAGTATTATTCTTAACTAGCTTGCGCTGCCTGACGCTCATTGCTCAGGCTGGTTCAAAACACGTCCTTACTCTACAAAAATCAAAGCAAAACTAAGCTCGTGCCAGCAAAAACGAAGTAAACAACCTCGGCTTTGCTTCTTCCAGCAAAAACGAAGTAAACAACACCGGCTTTGCTTCATCCAGCAAAAATGAAGTAAACAACTCCGGCTTCGCTTCAACCAGCAATAATTAAGTAAACAACTCCGGCTTAGCTCCAGCTAGCAAAAAAGAAGTAAACAACCTCGGCTTCGCTCCAGCCAGCAAAAACGAAGTAAACAACCCCGGCTTTGCTTCATCCAGCAATAATGAAGCAAACAACTCCGGCTTAGCTCCAGCTAGCAAAAAAGAAGTAAACAACCTCGGCTTCGCTCCAGCCAGCAAAAAAAGTAAACAACCTCGGCTTCGGCAGTGACAACGTTTTCGTACTTCATCCAGCAATAATGAAGTAAACAACTCCGGCTTAGCTCCAGCTAGCAAAAAAGAAGTAAACAACCTCGGCTTCGCTCCAGCCAGCAAAAACGAAGTAAACAACCCTGGCTTTGCTTCATCCAGCAATAATGAAGTAAACAACTCCGGCTTAGCTCCAGCTAGCAAAAAAGAAGTAAACAACCTCGGCTTCGCTCCAGCCAGCAAAAACGAAGTAAACAACCCCGGCTTTGCTTCATCCAGCAATAATGAAGTAAACAACTCCGGCTTAGCTCCAGCTAGCAAAAAAGAAGTAAACAACCTCGGCTTCGCTCCAGCCAGCAAAAAAAGTAAACAACCTCGGCTTCGGCAGTGACAACGTTTTCGTACTTCATCCAGCAATAATGAAGTAAACAACTCCGGCTTAGCTCCAGCTAGCAAAAAAGAAGTAAACAACCTCGGCTTCGCTCCAGCCAGCAAAAACGAAGTAAACAACCCCGGCTTTGCTTCATCCAGCAATAATGAAGCAAACAACTCCGGCTTAGCTCCAGCTAGCAAAAAAGAAGTAAACAACCTCGGCTTCGCTCCAGCCAGCAAAAAAAGTAAACAACCTCGGCTTCGGCAGTGACAACGTTTTCGTACTTCATCCAGCAATAATTAAGTAAACAACTCCGGCTTAGCTCCAGCTAGCAAAAAAGAAGTAAACAACCTCGGCTTCGCTCCAGCCAGCAAAAACGAAGTAAACAACCCTGGCTTTGCTTCATCCAGCAATAATGAAGTAAACAACTCCGGCTTAGCTCCAGCTAGCAAAAAAGAAGTAAACAACCTCGGCTTCGCTCCAGCCAGCAAAAACGAAGTAAACAACCCCGGCTTTGCTTCATCCAGCAATAATGAAGTAAACAACTCCGGCTTAGCTCCAGCTAGCAAAAAAGAAGTAAACAACCTCGGCTTCGCTCCAGCCAGCAAAAAAAGTAAACAACCTCGGCTTCGGCAGTGACAACGTTTTCGTACTTCATCCAGCAATAATGAAGTAAACAACTCCGGCTTAGCTCCAGCTAGCAAAAAAGAAGTAAACAACCTCGGCTTCGCTCCAGCCAGCAAAAAAAGTAAACAACCTCGGCTTCGGCAGTGACAACGTTTTCGTACTTCATCCAGCAATAATGAAGTAAACAACTCCGGCTTAGCTCCAGCCAGCAAAAAAAAGTAAACAACCTCGGCTTCGGCAGTGACAACGTTTTCTTATATTATTCATATTTCCAAAACGATAAATATTTAAAAATATTTTCTTTCACACTATTGTTAGTTTTGAAAAGATAAAAGAGTTGTCTAAAGATTTCAAGGTCAAAATCTAAAAATTCAAGGTGAACTATTTATATTTCCGGAACCTTAAATATTTCTGATTATTTTTACAACATTATTAGGGCTTTTGATAAAAAAAAATTTCACAACATTTCAAGGTCAAAACATAGGTAATAACATATACTTACTCTACAAAAATCAATGCACAACTGAACTCCAAGCAGCAAAAGAAGTAAACAACCTCGGCCTCAGCAACATCAACAACTTGTTTTGATCTATTTACAAACAAGAGCGACGTTGTTAATGTTTTGGCTTAAATATTTTTCAAATTTTTGACGGAGAGAACCAACAATATTGTTTAATAAAGAATTTTAATTTTACATTTCACATTAAAAACATGCTTTTTCTTGGGCGTATATTCCTTATCACATTATCCCCATAGGACGTCTTAAATTGCACCCGCACTTCATCTAGAGTCTACACAATTATATAAGTTGGCTGGCTGCAATGGTGCCATGAGCTTCACCGCGCCAAAGATGTTTGCTAAACTCTGCACCAAAACAGCTACAAAACACACAGCGTGTGCGGAGGTCTGAGTGCGAAGGGCGAAGGGCGCCGTTACGCTTCAGTCTTTACAAGCACCTACATCCATAGAGCATTGCGTAAAGCTTTTGTTGGTGTACGCTAAATATACACGAGCACATGTATGCAAATGACTATGATTTCTTGAACGCTTGAGGTTGACGCTAAATTGTTTTCGTCATTGAGAAAGTTTTTCGCTGAGGCATTTTGTAATTTACATAATTACATATTGTCTAATGTCTTTACAGTGAACTACTTCTTGTAAAAGCTTGAATTTTCTTCTCCTTTCCAAAAAAATATGCCACCAAGTTCAATTAAACACATGCAGGCAAAATGTTCCCTTTTCATTTTATGAATGGGTAGATGACTTTATTGTTGCTAAATTTAACTAAATTCAACAGTATATTTTGTTATGCTTAGTTGAAAGCGCTGCAGGGCGACACAATCCAGAAAACCAACCCCCCCAAGCAATTTCATGGGGACTAAGGTTCCAGCTTTTATGTATATACCATGTGGACGATTGGGAATTGTGTTATTGCTGCGAAAAATATGCATGCACGCATTCGGGACGCACCCAACCGTTTTCGTATAACTTAGCTATGCATGCCATATATATTTAGGGGTGGTATGTTCCCTGTGGAATACTTGGCCAAGTAGTATGTGTGTTTTGTACATCTATGGAGATTCTTGTATAAAATTTTAGAAGCGATATTAAATTAAATAATCGTATTCAACATTTCCACGTGTCTATGAGTACCACGAACTTTAGCACAAACGGTTAGCATGAACACATTGGTACCACCACGAACGAGAAGTCTACAAAATTAGCTTGAACCTTTGGCTTGAACGCATGAATACCACGCACGAGTAGCTCGAATGAGTTCAAGGAGTGCTTTTCAATTTATAAAAGACACCCCAAGGAAATATTCCGACTTTTTTCGGAAAAAAAGTTGATGATGAAGAAAGCTATTTTGACACCCCCTGTGTCTGGAAAAAAATTGAAAAAGTACGCCATACACTATGCAATTACAGTTTTTTCAATGTCAGATGCTTCAAGGTCAAGTTCTGGAAAAAATCAGTTTTTCTTGTATGGGGGCCCAGAAACGGGCCCTACGATTTTCTTAATTTTATCTTATATCCCGCTAGATGATCCTTTTGGCAAAAAATTGGGTGGACAAAGACAAACCCCACTTTTCTATCTCAGCCACCTTACACAATACCAAAAAAATTCATTCAGATTATTGTAGGATAAAATAAAATAAGAAAACTTGCAGAATATTTCAAGGTCAAAATCGGAAAATTCAAGGTCAAATTTTTTATATCTGAGAAACCTTAAATATTTTTGAAATTGTTTTCCACATTATTGTAGGATTTAATATGATAAGAAAAAATCTCAATGAAAGTACCAATTTTGGAAAAAACATTTAAAGGTCAAAATTGGGGAATTTCAAGGTCACATTTTCCTTATCTCCAAAAAACTTTATTAAATTGTAGTTAAGTAACAGTCGTATATAAATTCACACCTCCCTTTCCTTGCGATGTATTTTTTGCCTGCTTTTGCCGTTGATGTTGTTATTCGTTGATATTTTTGCCGTTATCGTTGGCATTAACTGATCTGCTGTTGTTACCGTTTTGTCATTGCCGTTTAACCATTGTGAATACATATTTTCTGTTGTTATAGCTATGTGAGTTTTGATTTAGTGTGAGCGATTAAATCAAGAAAGGATATTCTAGATTAGTGACTCATGCATAAGTAGTTACAAATGCGTTATCCATCATAAATCTTTCTGACATCATTAATTGCGAGTGAACGCAATATTTTACAATGCATATTAATATACCATCATATTATATGGAACAACAATGTGATGTGCTTCTAAGTTACAGTCCATTATATCGTTGTGATACAATTAATTGAATTATTTGCATAAATTCCTAATAAATCACTTCGGTCTTTTATACGAGTACACTGACACACACACAATAGTCACACATGCTACAATACTGTGGTGGTGGGTGAGTACCGAGTGGATAAGTACCACCACCCCCATAATATGTATTTAGCAAGACGAAAAGCCAAGCGCGTATACATAAAAGCTCAAAAGCCTCATATCACAGGACATCGACCAATGAAGTCTGCCTACAATCTGCGATGAAGTGTGCTGTGAATAATTTAGTGTGCACACAAATTTAACAACAGTATCATAACAGCAACGCGTCACAATATTGTACAACGAAACATGCGGATAATGCCAGGCAACTGTAAATAATTTAAATGGAAGCCACTCCGACAGTGAGTCGGAAGTGAGTGCTAAAAATAACCGGATATCAATGAGTAATGATGATTTTAGAAACACAAAAGTTTTAATTTTTCATTTAAATATGCGGAAAATGCAGTTATAACTACCTCGGTTGATATTATGTTTCCACATGCAATGCGTTGCTGACTGCAGTTGGCTCTGCACAACTGTTTAACTTATAAAATGATATTTCTCTACATGTTTCATAATGATATGCGCGGTATCATGCTTCATAAAGTGCTTCGGTGGGTAGGCTTGCAATGATTTATGTGGAAGACGCATGGATTTTATAAATGCAGAGTGAGGGATAACGTGGAGGTGGATTGTTGTTTAAAGAAGTCCTTTTAATTTACTGAAAGTCTGATAAAAACGTTGTAAGTTGAAACTTTAAAAATAATGCTTATCAATTATAATGCTTATTAAATTATGTCACTGCTCCATTTTTAAAAATGGAGAATTTTTGGAACTTTTTTTATGAAGACACTTAAACATTTTTTTAATTAATAATTTAGAATTTTGTTGTGATGACCTTGAATTCGGTCAGAATGCGTTAAAAGTTATTTTATGATTTTAATTTTTTTTAATATGTATTTGTGCAAATTGTCCTTAACTGTCCTGTTATTAGAAATGATCAGGAATTATAGAATTCATTTCTTTCAAGTTGTTGGATGAACGCATTACTTTTCAGTCCCGCAATTCGTTTTTTTTAATTACGGTTAATTTAGGTTACACTCTTTTGTTATCCAAAAAATATTGAACTCATTGCACTTCCGTAGAAATAATAGTTTTAACCGTTTTGATCATCAAAGCTGTAGACTTACGCATGACTTTTCAGTCCCGCAAATCATGAATTATATTACCCCTCTATGTACCAAATAATATGCAATTTAAATTTTTTGTCCTTCTGAAAATACAAAGATTTTCTTTGTTTTTGCACATTAAAAAAAACTAACACTTTTACTGAAAATTAAATAAAATATAATTAATAAGTAGTTGCTTCACCAGAACAAATTAATTATACATGTCAGTTTTGGGCATTCTTTCCATCCAAAAAAAAAGAAAAGTCTCTCTGGAGCCACATCCATTTTTGCGACACTGCATTGTTGTGTCAACGTCGACAATAATAACTTTTTTCTCCCGAGGAACTCTTACACAACAATGTGCAATTAACATGCAAACAAAGTTGGACCAAGAGATGGTGCTTTTAGTTTATTGAGTTTTGTAACGGAGAGCAAACAACACACAACAACGTACCAGTAAGTGATTATGTGTAAAGAAGCTCCATGCATTTACGGTCATGAATAAAGCTTGTCCCATTATACAAATTGTGTGTGTACGAGTATAATGTGTGTACTTTTGCATAGGCTTAAAGATAGCAAAGGGTCTGTTTCTTATTATTCCTTTCATTCCGTTTTGCCACTTTGATTATTCATGAAGGTTGCATTCTGCGTGGATGTTTTCCTTTTTCGGCCTATGGGCAGGCAGGCCTCTTTTGAGTTTAAAGTGAGGGGACACAAATGCTTTTACGACAACATTTCTATGGACGTATGACTTATTTATATTAATTTAATTAAATAAAGCTTTTATGTAGAGTTTTATACAGAAAATGGGTGTTTTTGGTTTGTAAAGGGTACGTCATTGACATTGCATTAGATTCGAGTATTTTGATAATTTAATTTTTTTTTAGGGCTGAATTTTGAATGAGTTCTTTTTCACATTGGTGACATATTTATTTGGATAATTCGATAAAACGGGTTTAGTGCTTGGTGGAGAATTAAATTTGAACTGTAGGAAGGGAAACGAACGGCAATTATATTAAAAGGAAAGTGTATGTATGTTTAGGAATCAATCACGCTAAAACTGGCAGTGGGATCGCTACAAAACTTTGCGCACGTTAACATTGTGGAAGTAAAATAGGCAAATTTAATATGTACCGCGAAAATCCCAAAAAAAATCGCGGTTCATGAAAAAATTTGACTAATTACAGAAATGATTACGGAACAATTCAGATTTTTAAAACTATCCATTGAATCCACGATTGTCGGAACAACGAACGACTTCCTCTACTAGTTTCTTTAGTCGATCTCTTCTTTAGCTGTTCTGCCTCTTTATAACTTTAATGTTCCTTTTAATCTTTATAAACAACAGTTCAATTCAGTAGAAATTCAACAAAAAACCCCCTTTGTTGTTCCACCAAAACTCTCCACAATTTACGTTCATTTTTATTTGCATTTTTTTTAGTTTATCGTTACAGCCACAGAGAAGTATTTCCTGTCATCATTTAAAATAAAACATTATATTTATTTGTTTGCTTATCTCAATCTATGCAATTCGCTTTTAGCTTTACTGTTTCTCCCCGCATAGTATTACAAAATTGGAAGTAATTACGTGGAAATGAATGTTATATTTTCCACAACACAATCCAAAATACCAAGCCGCAATCAGTTTCCATATAAGCAACGAGTCGACTCACTTCAGGCATATCTAAATCTAGCCGATGTTTATTGCATCCATTTGGGACAAAACATCCGCAAAGTTGTGTCCTGAATTCGCTGACAAAACAGGAAAAGTAAAACAATTCAACTAGGGAAATAACGAATGTTATCTGTGCGCTCAATTATTCATGGGAGAGGAAGAGGTGCACACATAATATACGTACAGCGCTCGATCTGAATAAAAACAATATTTTCTTGTACCCCGCGTGGCTGAATGGCTGGCAGCCTCTGGAATCTTTTACACCGCCTCCGCATCCACAACGCCGCATTGACTTCCGACTTATACTTGTATCATCGTCGGTTATAGTCCCACAATACATTATTGTGTGTGGAACTTTGTATATTATTATTGCATATTCTCTTATATGTCATTTCAGCACAATTGTGCCACAACGACATCCAGTTGCCATCAACTTCGCTCACGACGATGAGTCTTGAAAGCATACAACAGTTTTGTTGGGCGATATGGCGCTGTTTTCGTTTGTGCGCCCTTTTTCTTTTGTATTATTTGGACTTCTTCTCAATTGCTTGAAATCGAATTTGTATTGTTCCATTTTCATTATTTTGCACACTCTTATATTCGTCTTCCTCTCAATTTATTGGCTTATGTTGTTTCTAGTGGTCTTCTTCAGTCCAATAAAATCAGAAATTTACACAAACCCATGGAGACTAGAGCGGGACAAAAGGGTGCACAACACCAACTAAAAATCAAAAAACAAAACCGTAAATAAACACCCAACCTCGAAAATGCTTTTGGGTTTCAGTCGCAAGGGTTTTCTGGCTGATGCGGGCTACACATTATAATCTCTATAGCTGCAATATACAGACGTTGTGTGTATTCTTGTCCTGCTGGTGTATTTTTATAGATAGAATACACAATACGCCTTAATATTGGGTGCTGGCTTTGAGCCAAAAAAAAAATTGTTTTGTAGCCGGTGTGCACACACATGTGAGATGTTGAGGGTGAAAATGGTTGAAGCGGGCATAACTATAATAGCACACGACTAAGTATATAGCGAAGAAGTGGTTTGAATTGAAACGAGCGGACGCTTTTATATTCGGCGGTGTCTATTGTGTGCAGTGGATTCTTTTTTTTCGCCCTTCCATTTATGTTTGCATTTACTATTTTGTGTTGTTGTAACAGAACCTATCAAATAAAACAAATAGAAATATGTAAACGTGACATTGTTAATGTTATTTGTATCACAATTTTTGTGTCGTTTATTTTTGGGAATGTTTTTTTTTTAAAGTTTCCACTTTAAGTATTGAATTGAGTTAATTTAAGGGTTTCTAGAAAATCATCAGAATTTTTAGAACTTTATCAGTAGTTTCTCATCTTCTATGCAAATTCATTAATTTTTTTAAATTTATAATAAATTAAATTAGAGTATATTTTATCAAAACTTTAAAAATAACTACAATGGAAGCTTTTAATTTTGAAATTAATAAAACCATATGGTTTTTAATTTAGGGATGGATCATGCGTGCTGTCGAACTGCAAAACATCGATTAAACACATCGATTACATTTTTTGAAACTTTAATCGATACGCCGACTAATCGTTGTTAAAAACATCCATTAATTGGCAACTCTAAAAAACTAACTCGCGATTTACATAAGACATTTTTATTGAATGGATCATTTTAAGTTCTGTCAACGAAATGTATAATTTAAACCAGACAGAACTAATGTTATCATTTTTTGAAAAATAAATGAAATTACAAAATGACGATTTTTAATGAAAAGTGTTTTTTCTTAAAATTTGGAATTGTTGTAATTTAAATATTTTCATTGCAAATTGTTCCCTTGTTGACAACGTGATTAATAATGGAATATCCAAAAAGAAGTTTGACAACAAATAGCCAGCTTTGAATTTTCAACTTTCAAACAATTAATTTTAGAAACAAATATCCAAATATTTCTGCCTAATTAAAACCACGAGTAAATAAAATGGGAACACAGAACTAAATGTCGGGTCATTTTATAGTAAAAAGAAAATTCGACAATAAAAACTGAAATAAACCTACCCAGGAAACATTGATTTCAATAACTAAAAGAATGGCTATTAAATATAAATTCAAGTAATATTAAAAATACTTACACAGTAATAACATTTTTTATTCAAAAATGATAAAACATTGAATATTCAATAAATTAAACTATTTAGATAACATCGATTAAAAAAACATCGAAAATTTGATAAAAAAACATCGATATTACGATTAATTTTAACCATCACTACATTTCATCCTTTCTTTCATACCTAAAAAAATTATTCAAGCAATTTTAACAAAATTCTTTAAAAGCAATTATGTATGAAAACATAATTCCTTCAAAATTTCAAGCTTACAACTTTTAAAATACCTATAAAATTCCATACTCAATTAACGTTTCCCCATCAAAATTTCCCAATAAAATAGATCCTTTTGTGCATGGAAAAGTTTTGTGTAAATCTCTTGTGCGATAAAAATGTTTCCATTTTATAGAAATTGTCTAAAGTTTAAAGTACATAATATAATCGAATGAAATATTTTAAAAAAGGGGCAAAAAAATGTTGGAAACTTCTTTTCCCCCGAAAATGCAGACAAAACTTTTAAAGTGAGGCTCAATACTGTGCGAAAACCGATAAAAGGTTTTTGTGTGGCTCACAAAAAAAGGACGACGCGACGGATATACCGCAAACTCTTGCAAACTGAAAAGCGGCGAGAGGTTGTGGAATGCTTTTTTGTGAAAGGGATTCACGTCGGAATGGCGGTGTGACGATATTTTAAAGGTGATTCTAATTATATGGGTGTATTTATCATGTTACAAAGGAGTACAAATGAAAATGAATAAAAGTGGCAAGGTTTTGCTATGAGAAACCAAACTAAGGAGTCAATTTTAAAAATAGAAAATAATTGTAAAGAGTTCAGTCTCAAATCACACAACAGACATTAAGGAATGAAGCATTTTAATTGATTCTTAAAAGGACACAGCTATTGTTTAATTAAAGAAATGTCCCCTAAAGCGAGTAAATTATTACAAAAAAAATAGTGAGCCTTCAAAATATAATTCCATAAAGAAAAGTGTAACCGAATGGTACGATAAAGGCATTGGGAATAACTTTATTGATCTTTTCACCTTACTATAGCAAGAAGGGAGCCGGCAAAAGCCTGAGTTGAAATTGGGAATGGGTTAATGTGGACTGGGTGGGCGTTCGGTAAGTGGATAAAAAATGAGTGAAGTGAATAAGAAAACTTGTTACAGCACGGAACGTGACATTGTAATCTAGATAAACATAAGAGCATATAACTGGCAGACGTGACACTTGTGTATCAAGATGTATCAAAGATTAAATTGACGGCTTTTATGTAGGGGGAGGCTGCAAGTTTATATGGATTTATGCCCAGCATATTTTAGACACACAATACATTTTTCTGGATGATTGCAGGGTGAGTACAATTTTGCAGGTGTACACCGCGAGGGTTTTCCTTTGCATAATACTGCACCCAGTGCACGTTTAGTTTAATATCTCCCCGTTTTTTGCCCACGTATCTAGAAACTATAAGATTATCAATCCAATTGAATGCAGGCGGCAAAACTATTAAAGATAATTGCGGTGCAACATGCTATTGCACAGACCCGTGACAGAATGCGATTTTCAAAATGAAATTTAATTTGTTTTATATAATATATTGTGTGTGTGCTTTTGCATCCCTCCGGCGAGGGAAAATGATTTCGCAATTTGTTCGCAATTTATGAAATTCACATCACGAATCCTGTCACATACGGCATGGCGCATACCTTCATGTGTGTAAAATTTTATGTACACTTTTTGTGTGCCATTAACAAGTTCATGTATGTGAAAGTCATTACATGGGACCATGTGTGACGGATATTATTTAAATGTGCGTTGAATTTTTTTTTTTTTGGAGCAAAATCGCATTAAAATATGAATATTTCGTTGAAATATTTTGTGAATTATTTTAGAGCAAAAAGTGGTGACAAAAACAATACATATTTTACTAGGATTTGAATTTCAAATAGATTTTAGAATTATTTTATAAAAAAGAGGCTATTAGGAGAATTTACATAAAAACTAAATCAAAAATAGAAATGTGAATAAATACAAATTTTATTAAAATATGTATAAAAGCATTGCAAAATGAGAAAAGGATCAACATTTAATAGCTTAATTCCAGTGTGGGTGAGTTTAGGATTTTGAAAAGAACAATTTGTAATCTAAAATATTAAAAAATAAAAATAAAAGCCGTATTTAGTTTGTCCAAGGTCAGATGCTTCAAGGTCATAATGGTTTAAAAACGGGCATTACTATTTTCTTCATTTTCATAGCAATTATTCGTAAAGGTATTTTAAACCAAACTACATTTACCTCATATCCTTAAAAGACATCCTTCTGGCAAAAAATAAGGTGGACACAGAAAAATCACTCGTTTTCTATCGTAGAAACCCTCCTGCATAATATGAAAAAAAGATTTCATACTATTTTAGCTTCTAATATAACGTAAAAAAATTTTCTAAACATTTCAAGGTCAAAATCGCAAAATTCAAGGTTAAACTTTTTTTTATTTAACGAAAACATAAATATTTAAACAAACAATTATTTAACATTATAGTCGCTTTTCATTAAATAAAAATGTTTATGAACAAATGTTTATGGTCCAAATTCGAAAAATCAAGGTCATATTTTTTATATTTCCGAAACGTTATAATTATTTTAGAAAGTTTTCTTTTAGATTATTGTCGCTTTTTAAAAGTGTTTATGAACATTCCAAGGTCAAAAATTTAAAATTCAAGGTCATATTTTCATAATGAAAATAATTTAAAAACTGTTTGTTCAAAGATATCATAATGATTTAAATTATTGTTAACCTCAATAAAAAGGCAAAATTTGGACAAATATTCAAGGTATAATCAAAAAATTCGAGGTTATATTTTCCATATTTCAAAAGAACTTTATTAAATTGTAGTCAAGCAACAGTCATGTATAAATTCACACCTCGCTCTCCCAGCGAAGTTGTTTTTTTTTTAAATTCAAGTTTAAACCGAAATAAATATCCTAAAGTTTGAATTTATTTTAAATAAATAAGGCAAAAGAAAATTAAAAGTGCATACGCCACTCGAGCAAATGTTACAAAATAATTCACTTTAAAAGCACAAGGGTGAAACGGGTGCCTCGCATCCATGTGGAGGGGATTCGAAACCCATTAGCAATCCCATGTGTTCCACGTTTTTAAGCTCATTTATAATGCAAGTCGACCGTAAATATAAACAGAAAAGCTTCGGCCAAAATGTTGTCACTATTTAAAAACACATAAAACTAGGTACAACGAATTTCGGGGTGTTGAAGTGCTAAGCGTAATTCGGGCTGAAATGTAAACACAATTTGAGTTTTATGGCGTTTTAAGGCAATGCCGTTGTGTGTGTGTGTGTGCAGCATTTGCGGGGTTGTTTGTTGAAATGCTTGTAATTGGAATCCCTTTTTTTATTTTTTTAAAGCAACATTGTTAAATTAAGGCATTTAACAGAGAAATGTTTTAAAAGGAGAACAACTTAAAGTGCTTCTAAAATAAGGATTTAAAAAAAATTAAAATTATTAATATAGGTTTTAACAAAAAGACGATTAATTTAAACATCAACTAAAGTGGAGAAGCAAAAAATTGAAAAGCTTAACCAGACACAGCCACAAAAACATATTAAATAAAATAAACATTGACCTTAAAATTAGATTGGCCACACAACCACGCCATGTTTAATAATTTATACGAAACAACCTTAATGAATTCATTAGTATAGCCCGAGATATTTATCATTTTAATTTAGCTATGGAAATTCATGAAACACCCTAAAGCCTATATTCGTTCGCCACCCATCCCATCCACAGCGTTAAACATGAATCAAAAATTAAGCAATCGTAATTCGCCTACATTCATCTGCTGTCACACCTCACATTTCTCCCCGTGTAGCTGGATGTAGCTTCCAGAATTTATGTCTGCATCCGCTTGTCCGCATATTGAGACTACATAATATGTAAATTTGTATATTTTGCCATGTAAATTAAAAGATGAACAGAAATGCGCCTGAGAAAAGGCTACAATTTTTTTCCTCCACACATTTTTGCTTTGTTTTTCCATTTCCCAACAACACTTGCAGAATAAAACGAAGCATCATAATTCTAGGAGTGGGAGAGCAGGTTGAATATTTATATTCAACTGTGTGCATGAGGATTGGGTTATTGGGTGTACAGCGGCAGCGCTAAGGGTCTTCCCCATAACACATAAAAAGCCCATAGGCAACACAACGCAGCAATGGGGTGACAAGTGATAATATTTATGCACATAACTTTTTGACTGCCAAAAGAATTGTAGCTACATACATATGACTTGTGTGATGTGGGGCACAATATTGGGGTGAGTTACAACTTACAGTTTGCGAGGGATGAATGTGGAAAAATGAAGAGAAACGACAACAAGCTACTAAGGAAGAATTTTCCTCTCGCTTTTATGTTGACAGTCCCGAAAAATGTACTCGTATGTATACTTTTATAATATGAAGGTGTACCATCTCGGCCCAAAAGTATAAGTGTAGTTACATATGTTCAGTCACATGTAGGCGAGAAGAAAACTTGATCAAAAGAATTACACGTGGACGTAAAATGCAATGTGGGGGTGAAAAAAAAAAGCTCAACTGAAGCGCAAAAACTTTCAGCGCGCACAAAACAAGAAAGCATCACCCGATGTGCTGTAACTAAATGTGCATATACGTGTAGAAATATATATATATATATTATGTGTAGAAAGTTATAGTTGAAGAAATAAAAAAATATAAAAAAAATTGCATGGCAGGGGGAGGCGCTTTAAATTTTTTTGCATCCGCAATTTATTTCATAGCAATTGTAAAATTAATGCGTTAATGCGTTTTGTGATAAATGTTCATAAAAGTCGAATTTTTGACCTTGAAAATAAAATATTTAACCTTGAAATATGTAAATAGGTTTGTCTCCTGATTTAAAAAGTAAAGGTCAGCTTGACATTTATGCTGTGTGACGTCATCTTGGAGAAGCATAGAATGTATAGTGTCATTTTGACAGTCCGACGTCATCAGAGCGATTTTTTTTTGAATGTAAATAAAATAAAAATGGTGGCCGCATTTTATTCTCGAGCAGGCCTTTAATTTTTGGATCATGTGGTTGTTTTATAAACCACTACAATATGTGAAATAAAAATGTGAAAGATTTAAAAAAAAAAAAAAAAATGTGGCATTGAAATTTTTAAATTTTGACCTTCAAATATTCCATAAAAGTTTGCTTCATTAATTATTATAATTTTTCAAAGAATTTTTTATTTTGCAGAATTTTTTTTTTTTAATTTTAGGTTAAATAATTTGAACGGTAGTTTTCATGGAAATACGGTAAATGTGAAATAAATTTTTTGCGCTTGTTTTTTTGCAATTTTTTTGAAAACCGGTTCCTTCGTCTAATTTCAATTTATTTTTAACCCATTTTAAGGATACTCGATACATGAAATGTTAAAGTGTGTTCCTACATTTTAAAAATATTTTTAAAAAATTCACAATTGGATGAATTAATATCTCCAACATGATGAATTGCACTAAATTATTACTTACTACGGTACCTTACACATGCAGCAAACATTGTGTGTGCATGTAGGTGGAAATAAAAAAGACGACCGAGCTGTGTGTATGAAGGAGTGAACTTTTTCAACAACTTTTTATTAAAATGTATGCAAATTTAAATTTGCTTACCTGCCGGATGAGTGCACGCGGCAAGGCACACATATGGTGGAGAGGCCCACCGCCACCACATGGCGGTGTAGTTAGTATAAGAATACCATACAATGTACGCTGAGTCATACGCCATCAGCATCGCGACGAATAGAACACTGGGAATTTGTTTTACATAAAAATTTATTTATGGAAAACAAGGAAGTGCATTTTTATATCACGCTTATAATATTTGCATATAAATAAATTCATTTCGCAGTGACATAAAAGTGAGCGGTGAAAAAGATTTTTATGCTTTGTAGGTTTTATGTATACAATATTATATGCAAAATGCATATGCTCTTGTTTTCATGTGATTTTTTATTTTATACCTATCCGGGTTTTTTTTTTCTTCTCCGAATGTTGACATTTTGTGTGAATACATAAAAGTACGTATGCATAAAATTATTTACTTGTGGGAGAAATCGCGTAACATGAATTTTATGAATTTAAATTAGCATGAAGTTGTGCTTAGTTGCGTTCCTTTTTTTGGGCTTTTAGTTTTTGTGTGTGCAAAAATTAAGGCTGGAAAAGTTTTCATTGCATATTTTTATTATTTATGAGGTTGCATGATGCAGTATTGCAGTAAATTGAAATAATTTTGTATTTTAAATTATAAATATAAAAGGGCATTAACACAATTGAGTACAGATTATATTAAAGAACTTAATAGTTCTGTTCTATTGAGATTTTATTCAATTTATTTGAATAGAACGACATTTGGGTTAAATTTTAAAGTCAGATACTTTTACTAGTCAACAAGAGGTGGCGCACTTTTTAAAGAAAAAATCATAATGCTGCATTACTTTTTGGCAACATAAACAAAATACAATTTATTTAGCTGAAAATCATAAATAGTCAACATAGCAAGTCGTTAAATGGTATTAAAACTAATTAAATAGGCAAAATAAGATTCCCGTTCCTGTCGTACCAACCTTGTAGACTCAAAATATGGTTCATTTCTTGGCTAAATAATTTTTCAGCGCTACTGGCGGCCAATAGATTAATAAATATACAGATTAAATAAATCTTAGTACATTGCAAGTTTTACTTTGTTATTGCATTGAATATAAAATTTAAAAATAAACTAAATAAAATCTCATTAGAACAAGGCTGCTATTGTATTTAGTTAAATTCATAAAACATAAAAAACAATTAATTAAATAGAAAGCGCAAAACCCTGCTTTCCGCCTTTAATCTGTTGGCATTGTTGACAAGCCTCACCTTTTGGAATATTCGAGTGATTTTTTGCTTACTGTTGTGAGAATGGCGACTGTCACATCGAAAGGCTTAAATGTGATTGATGAAAGGTGTGTGCGCTGTCGGTTAACCATTGATAAGGATAAATTCAGGGGTTCAAAAGTCGAAAATCCTTAATAAACACACACATTTTTGGTACAGTTACACATGCGAGGGGCCAAGAAAAAACATTAAGCTGAGGATTTACCCTTTATTTGTGAGAGGATAAGGGAAGGCGTCTTGTATGCCAACTCATGCGTCCTTCCTAATGACCTGTCATCGTATGAAAGCCATAAGCTTGGTGGATGCAAAATGCCTCATGCTATTTTGCGTTATTTGTTTAAATACAAAACCAGGTGATTTAGATTGAAAGGAGTGTTTAAATTTTTTTTGTGGGCAAAATAACAAATATTTGAAGTTGTTCCTTAATTCTCCTTAAACCCTTTGAAATATAATTGGGGCATTGTTTAAACGGATTTACAATTTTAAATGAGATTAAAGCAACAACTGAAAAAGGAAGATTTTAAGTAAGCATTTTCAAAACCGATTGCTGAAAAGCAATTCCTAAACTTAAACATTATGTGCATTTTAAATCTGATAATCAAACGGTAGTTGCAGCATAATATGACTCATGTTAGTTTCATTACTCTCCGTGCTACTGAATTTCAAATCGCTTTGACCTTACGCCGTTATTACACTATTTTTCATTGTCCTTTTGATTCAACTCTTAACTCTTTAGGGGGGTGAATTGTTGAATGTGCATTACAACACATACATCTCAATAAAATGGGATGGTGCACATAGACTGCGCCAAAACGGACATATACAAATAGAAATTATTAGATCATACATAAAACAAATGTACTGGCATAGAGGGGAGGCCGTCACACCACTCACAAACCACCCCCTCACCAGCATGCATGCACAGATATTACCAGTACCTAGAAAGATATATGCTTGCAGCACTCGTACACATCGGAATTATACAACTTAAAAGCACCGCACAGCATCCCTTATCATGAATGTGAAATTACTTTTCGCTTGGCTTTTAGTTTCACCATTTATATTTAAATTCATGAATAGTCCAATTACGAAGGAGATTTATATGTGCCATACATTATTTCGAACTTTCCTCCATTTGAATTCGCCAATTTTACATTCAAACAGGACGTATAATGTGAGTGTGCGTTGCATGTGCTCGTTTCAATGTGGTGTGTCGCGTTGAGACCTGCTTTCAGACCAGCAACGTCCTTGCGTATGCGTTACGGTAATTCTGCAATTGTGATGGAAAATCAGTGAGCTCTTTGTTGTGGATGCTTTCTAGAATTTGGGGGTGTTAATAACTCACGACAAATCTCATCACTCATTTCAAAGGGGTGTCGATTTTATTCTGTGATGAATATTAGTTGCGTTCTATTGAGATCTTATTTAGGTTATTTCGAAACATCGTTCTTTGGTTTCAAATAAAGATACTTTCTTTAGTCTACAAGAGGTGGCGCTCTTTTTTAAGGAATTAATTCAAAAGGTTAAATATTATATTATTATATTTAACGGCCTGGTGTTTTAACAATTTATTATTTTAACTAAATTAAATGTACTTTGTTTATCTTGGCAACAAGCGATGCAGCCGATGAATTTATTCCTTAAAATTAGCGCCACCTCTTGTCGGTTAGAAAATGTATTTAAATTTAAACCTAATATTGTTCTCTTGAAATAAACTGAATGAGATATCAATAGAACGGACCTTGTGGCAATTATTATTTTTTGTTGTTGTTGCATTGCGTTTAAAATTATTTAAAAGTAAACTAAATGAGATGTGAATAGAACTCAACTATTAACTATATTAAAGTTTTGAAAGTATGTTCCTTTTTCAATATTTTTAAAATTTTGAATGAACTTAAAATTCAGCTCAACATTATCGAAGTAACGCCGCATTCAATCAATGCGATTGCGTTTCCACGCAAAAGTTGCAATTAAATTAGCAAAGGTTGTTCAATTTTCAAGTCAAGGGTGCTCAACACTTTGTGCTGCAAAAATTGTTAATTCAGGAAATGGCGAAACCCTTAAATTGTTTCATACATAGCTAAAACGACAAACTCAATCAAAGTACTCTCAAGCGTACACAAAAAAAAAAAAAATGGAGAAAAGCGAATTGAATATTGCCATAGTGCGAAAAATGCCAAAGTTTTTGAGTAAAAATTGAAACCATTACAATTCAATAAAAACTTATATTTGTTTGTGCGGGGGGCGTATTTGGGAGTGTATAAGGCAGAAATTTAAACTTTTCCTTCCAAACTCGATGCTTTTTCTGTTTCAACTTTTTTCTAACACCCCCACCCCAGTCCCATCCCTCTTCTGCTCATTGCAGATGTGTTTGCATTGCGCCATGACTGGTGCGGTATTTTTTTACAGTTTTTACACGGGGCCTTGTTACAGCCAGCGTGTACACTGTGGGTACTTGCTGGGATGTGGTGTGGGAAGATGGAGGAATTTTGGTGGCAAACGAATTTTCTCTACACAACACGGAAAAACGTTGAGTTTTTGAAGGGACTGGGCATGTATGTAAGCACAAAGAGGTATTGGGAGTTTTGCGGAACTTTTGCACACAGAGAATTGAGCGCCAATGCGAATTACATATATTGGTGAAAAAATAATAATAATAAAAAAAAGGAAGAAAGAAGCAGCACAGCGGTAAAAGTTTTGTACGTGTTTATAAAACTAAGAGTTGTAAGAAAATTTGCTGCACACATAAGAAAACATTGCCTGGTGCATCTCGTGTATTAACATTGTCGGCACATTGCAGCTTTTGTGCACTGTTTTGCTAAATCGAATTGGATTGACAGATAGAGCAGATGGTGTTGGCATCGCCGAGTTGAAATTATTGACACATTTGGGGGTTGGTAAAAGTTTTCAGTTCAGCATATGCAGTCGACGCGACGCTGTGACTTCTTTAAATTGCGTTTAATTGAAAAGCTATCACTGCCATCACGGTTATTGCTTTTACATTTTGATTTTTGTGTAGATTGTTAGGGAGTATTAAAAAATGTGTTTCCAATATTGAGAGAATTAGGGACAGTTTGAAAACTTAAAGTAATTGATAAGTATTCAATAATTTGGAATAAGGAAAACGTGTTAAATTGTTTTATAAGTCGTTTAATTTCAGTAACTTAAATTCAATTTCTTTAAAAATGTTAAAAAGGAATCTGTAAATTTTTGTTTTGTTAGAAGAAGGTGATTTTTAGTATTTAATTACACAAAAGCCAGCCATAAATTTTTGTTATAATAAATATTTATGATATAATAATTTTTAATTTCTTCATGAACTGCGTATTTTTTTGCGGAATTATTTATTTTTATTTTTATTTAACTATAAAAAATAAAAAATTGTTAAATTGTTGTTTAAGTAGTTTAATCTCTGTCACTTAAATCCAATTTATTTAAAAAATGTTAAGAAGGAATCTGAAAAAAAAGGTAATTTTTAGTATTTAGTTACACACCATTTCATCGATTTCCGATCTAATATTTAAATAAAAGATATTTTCTAAATGAACTGCGTTTTTTTTGCGGAATTATTTAGCTATTTTGATTTTAATTTAATTATACAAAAATTTACAGGAGGTGGTTTTCAGTATTTATGTACCCTACTTAACCCCCCCCCCCCTCCCCAATTTTCGTTGTATTTTTATTAAATTAAACTTCGTTTTTTCTCGCGGATTTAATTTGAAGTTTTAATTTTAGTATTTAATTAATAATTAATTTCAGCATTTGATAATCTTTTTTTTTTGATGAACTGCGTATTTTTTCGCGGAATTATCTTACTACATCAATTTTTATAAAATAAAAATGTGATGCATCCGATTACAATTTAATTTAATTTTTTACATCTTCATTGGCGCAATTAAAAAATTAACCGTCTTAACTTTAACAGGAACTGACTTTCTTTAAGCTTCAACTTGAATTAATTATCCTCAAAAAATGCATACGTAATAAGCTCAAAAAATCCTTCAAAAACCAGGTCGTTACATCCGCAGCATGTTCTCAACAATACATTGCTGAAATGCATTTTTATCAAGTAGCTACCCTCATCTATTATAATGCACATAAAACATCCGAGCAGTGTGCACAAAAGTAAAGTAAAAGAAATCAATATTCGATTCATATCACAAAACAATGCACCAATATTTTAGCCCTAACAATATGCACTTTGATTGATTTGAGATTGCAATTCGTCATATACTTCCTGCAGTGCATGCAGTGAAACGCCCCACTATGCCACCAAATATCTGCTGTAGTGCATATACTCAAATATTCAGTGCCTTTACACCCAATATGTGTATTATCCTGTATGTGCATTGTGCAAGGATATTTGTTTGCCACGTCGTCATATGTTATTCAGTATTCACCTCATGCTGAAACACAATGCACAATATGCTTGTAGCATTATGGCTGTTTGTTACTCACGATTTTCCCATTATTACTTTTTTACACAATATGGACGAGAAATATGTACACACCTAAACGTTCCACATTCGTAAAATGTTATGTATAAATTAGGATGTGCAATACCTAGCCTATATGTTGGCATATATTTATAGTGAAGCATATTTATGAGCGCATAAAAGGGGTGGGGGATTGGGGAAAAAAAATCAAATGAAGGGTGGAGAAAAAATAAAATAATATAAAAAAAAGCTGATGACAAAAACAAAAACAAAAATCTGTTGCGCATGCAATAATTTAAAACTTTTCACTTCCGATTTCACGCAAATACATAATAATGATGCATGTGTTGAGCATATATCATAACTATGTTACAACACAGCACACAATGTGCATTATTCGATGATGACAGCAATTCAGAATATTTGTATGCACGCGAGATGAAGGTGGGAGTGATGGTGGTGGGTTCATGATGACTTCGCGTTGAATGGAGAGCGTTTTCAACGACGTGTGCCCACCATCCTCTCCAGTAACACCACCCATATAAACTGCTACAAACAGCAAGTTGCAACCAGCCAAGGAATTGCAAAAATATGAGGGGAGAGGGTAGTGAGGAAAGGACATGAAAGCGCGCCACTTCTTATACAATTTTTGCCACTACAATTCATCTTATAATATGGCAATACACTCTGTAGAAGCAGCAGAATACACACAGTTATTTGAATAAAAGATTAAAGGAGTTGGCACCAATCCAGGTTTATCTTTTCATTACCAGTTTTTTTCCATCCTCAAAACGTTCTTAAGTGCTGCCGCGTATTCAAAACATGCGATGCAAATTTGTATTTAAGCTTTTGGGGCGATGAAAATTTGTATGCATTTCAATTTGTGTTCTATAATTTTTTTTTTCACAGGATAATTCATATTTTGTGTACTCGTAGCAAAATAAAAAGGACATAAATAAAATGTGGTCGGATTTGTGTCTTAAATTTGAGAAATTAAAAACGATTAAAGAATTAATTTAGATTTATGAAAAGCTTTTTAATTTTCATTGATTATAAAAGTCTGAAATTCACAGTAAAAAGGACACACAAAACAATAATTAATCTAAGGGTGCAAACAAATGGAGTAATTAGGAAAGACAAACTGCTTGAAAGGACCTATAGTTGCCACACACACAGTCATTGCCCTCGCTTGTAACTGTAACAAATCAACAGCAATACAGTTTTCTTTCTTCACTCACTGTATAAATGTATATAATCACTTGAAGGAAGTTACACATTTTCATTTCTCCACACATTTCATGTTGTTGCTGCAGCAGCTTCCATATTATATAGCACTGCAAGGACACTCGGTGAACATTTTTCTCATCTCTTAACAGGAAATTATGTTTCTATGTTCTGCGATGCCAATAAAAAATTGCATTTTTCTCGCTCCGCAATAACACACAATATTAAAAATAAATAGAAACGTTATACACACTCGCAAAATATGAATTTGACAGGATATCTATAACTTTTTATATTAATATGGCCATTTTGTCTATGCACATATTACAACAACTATAATGTGGCGCACAACACAAGGGTTTTTGTGAGCTTTAAAAATTTCACCCAACGAAGTACTTTACTGCGTTGGCATCCCGCCAGTGTGCCTATAGCAATAACCTAATTCAAAATGCCAAAATTGCGGAATGAGTGCACTGCAATGAAATATCCCTGCATGTTCATCTGTGAGTGCATATTCTGTATGCAGTTGTGGAGCGCGACTTCAGCTTCTATATCTAAAGTGCATATAGCATCAGTACATTCCCAAAATGCAATGAAATTTCAATAGCGCGATAGTGATTGGTTTCGTGTATAATATTTGCCTTATGCATTTTAGGGAAAGTGCAATAAAATATAAAATTTGGAATATCGCGCTGATATTTTTCACGCGGTGCACCAGCGCAGCCCTATTTTTATGTGGATTGAGGAAGAGACCTTTGCACCGCAATGTGCTGAGGATCAATTTAAATAAATATGGCAAGTGCTTGTGTGGAAAATATGTGCATGCAATTAAAAACGTTAGTTCTTTGTGGTCACAGGGACCGTCTGTTTCTTACAATGTGAAATATTGCACTCATGGGAGTCTGCAATTTTTATGATGACTTCGGTTGTTTTTTTTTAGGTGAATGATAGCATTTTGGTTTTGGATAATAGACATTGTGGTTTAAATATAAATTTTTATTTGATGTAAGTCAACGACAGCGTACATATTTTTTTAAAGGAATATTTATTGTTTTGTTTTAAATAACACGTTAGGGAATTTAGGCTTTTTAAAATTAAATGAAATTTTTGAAATGAAGTTAGGTTTTTTAGAGTTGGAGCAAACATAAAAAGCAAGTCTGTAGGAGAGAAAGAGAAAGTGTAAATCTCGGGTTCAAGAGAAAAGAGGAACAATGTACAGCTCACAGCTTGCCGAAAAATGGCGGTAGAGTAGGTGAGTAAGAGAGGGAGCAAGGTACTTAACTTTAGCACTATTGTAGATTAAAACTGAAGATACTCGGTGCGTAGAAACATATCGTCTATTGATTTATTGTTGCTCTGCTAAAAAGTATAAAACATCCAGTGACCAGTTGCGATTTTAATTAATTCAATGCGTGTATCTAAGAATTTCGGAAGTCACAACACGAATTTGGATAGCATTTAATCTATAACATTTTCTTTGAATGTTTCATTCTGTTTTTAAAAAAGAATAAAGGGAGAGAAGAGGTCCACTATTATCTTCATAAAATAAAATAATAATAAATTTAAAACTTTGGCCAAACATTATCTGATCAAAAAATGTCTTTATATCAATAATTTACTTTGAAAAAAAAAAAAACTTTACACTAAGTTGTAACAATTTGGCGAGTTTATACTTCTGTCATGTTATGATTTGCAGAATTTTTACAGCCCTTTCCGTTTTTCAAACATTAAGAACAAAACACTTCATTAAATTTCACATACCGAATATTAAATAAACACAAATCCGGAAAAGTGCTTAGTTTAATCCAATATAACTACACATACATAATTTATTCTTTCATCTCTCCCCACAGAGAAAACTAAAACGAAACAAAAAAAAAAGAAAGTTTAATCTTATCTTAATGCTGCCTCATTTTCCCTTTAATTCAGTTTATGAATATTTAATGTAACAACCATCCCCACAGCATCCGCGCGCACTTTTCTCAGCATGCATATTTGTTTTTCCTCAAAATGTAAATATTATATTCATGTGTAAGAGCTCTGTACTCTCGTGCATGCACACACTTATTCCATTTAGGGGTTGGGGTGGATGACGAGGAAGTCTTACACATGTACACATAATATAATATTAAATATTCTGTGTGTACATTCACCAAGGAAGCTCCTTATGCAAGTTAAAGTCATGCACCCAGACGATTCACATAAGAATTATAATTATCATCATTAAGCTACACGCTTTTATCTTATATAAGCTTGTGGTGTGCAGCACACAAACGACGACTTGCAAGATACAACGCCAAAGAGTGGTTGGTATGCTGAAAGAGAAAAAAATTGTTATAATAAAGTGAATCTTCTTGCAAGTCAACAGCAAAAACTTTTACCCTTATAACTGGGGGAAAACAGTAAGCCGTAACGATGGCAGATAGAAAGCGCATTAGCAGTTCACTCAGAAATGAAGTCGTGACCTCATCTTCAGCGAGGCGACATTTTATGTAACACTGTGTGTATGAATAACTTTGTGTGAGGTGGGGACGCGGCTGGGGAGAGATCAGCTTCCCTTTTTTGGCCAATTTTAGTGCAGTGACTGCCCCGTTGTTATTTTTATTTTTAAGAGTTTCGTCGTGTAAGATTGTGTGATGTTTAAGAATTTTATCAAAGTAATTATTTTAATTGTGGTTTCATTTGTTTGTAAAAAAAAATTGATTTTCCGAGGAAATCTCTATTAAATTAGAATGGATGATGATTTGATCCAAGCGAAAATTGTTTTTGTTGGTAGACTTGTGGAAACAAAGAGACCAGGGAGAACTCGTCTCAGATGAAAGGAATGCGTAGGCGTAAACGCAAAAGCACTTGGAATATCAAAATGCAAGTGGATCATGAAAACCACGGAAAAATATCGCGGTTCGTGAAAAATTGGGCAATTCGAAAAATATTAGTAAAAAAAATATCACGAATAAATAATGTAATGTCTTTGAGGAATGAATAAAAATTGGGACGACCATATATTAAATGTGAGAGTAACTCGCAAAAACTGCGAAAAAAATCGCGGTTCGTCGAAAATGGACTAATTCCGAATATGATTTCGGAAATGGATTTGTTCGATTAGTAAAAAACTAACTCCTACCCAAAAATTTCGCGAATAATGCTTGGTTATATTTTAAAAAATAATCAAAATCAGTTGAGCTGTAAAGAGAAGAAGTTAGAAGAACTACGAACACACTCACATCGGAATTTTATGTACAAAGTAGATAAAATTGAGTTTTTTAAAACATCGCCAGTATTTTAATAATAATTTAAACTTCATTTGGAGATGAAAATTATACAAATTTTGTCGCTGTCTTTTAAGTTTACAGCCCTTAAAATTTATTAAAGCTCCAAAATTAAACTCCTCTTGGTAAAACTTAAATTTACTGAATTTACAAAACCATTTATGTAAATCCATGTGGAAAATTATACAGTGGCATTTAATGCTCCCTGTGCATTTTGTGACATGTGTAACAGCCTTAAACTATATATAGTCACACTCCTTGGAGAAAGAAAGGCCCTGTACTTCAATTTCAAACTTCCCACATTACCCATTTCAATGCAACTGAACATCCCCAAGCACAGAAACAAATTGTTCTGGTAAGGGGTTGAAGTGTAATTATTTATAATCCAGTGCGGCCGATGGGAGCGATCAATTCACAAGGTTGCCCTCGGTGGAGTGCTTCCGTTTATTCCTTCATGCATCAGTGACTTATAAGGATGTGCTCTCTCTCTCTCCACATATGTACACATATTCGTAACTAGTCAATGAAGAAAGCACCACTGGGTAATACTGTAATAGACATCATGCCATAAATAAACTTATATCTGTATGAAGACGTAAACAGATGTGCCAATTGGATGTGTATGGCACAAGGAAGTCGGTTTATGCTGTCGAATGTCCGTCTATTGAGACGTCGCTCGTCGCCTCGCGTCATTGCTGACATAAAACAAAAGGGAAACAACAACTTAAATGTACTTTGGCCATAAATTGGAAGCACCTTCATCTATAAATAAAAAGCCGATGAAGAATTCTTCACACAACCGCTTTGGCGCGTCTTTAACATTGCAGCTAAAACAAAAAGCATTGCGCCCCAATAATAAAACAATCTTAAGAGGGTGTTGCCGATAACGAGCACTCTAAAGAAGCTGAATTACCTGAGCTTTCTATTATTTTATTTCCACTTCCCCCATTTCGTGCACACAACAGCAGTTTTGTTCTTTTGCGAGCGTCATGTTGGTATTTTCACGCTTTTAATGCTTTTTTATTATACACATTTTCTGTACAGTACTCGCCGCCATCCACCAATTCACCTGCTTCACTCCCTTTGCGTCATTTTCCATGAAAAATAACATCCTCATTTACACGCCTCGTACTGAGTCCATATATGCAGTGATGCTCTCGTCTCGCGCCCCCCCGTCGCGCGCTTTTTACTGCACAATTTCTTTGCTTACAAATGTGTAGAATATAGCGTTGGTCGCAGGCGTGAGTACCATTTACCACCTGCACACAAGGTGCTTTCACACTGACGTGCGAGAATACAAAGACGAAATGTGTGCGGTGGCGACGAAGCCAACCACATTTGTGTTTCCCTTTTGCGTGTAGACGCTGGGACGCGTTATTGCATTTTCTCACTTATACGAGATGTGCTCTGCATTACATTGTACGTATAACAAAACAACGCTCGCGTTTACTCCGTTGGAGCAGACATATGTCTTCTTTAAGGGTTGCTATGGTCCTTTCGCAGATCCTTTGTGTGTTAATGTGGAGGGAGATGGCGGGAAGGATATGTTCTGGGCACGCGAAAATGTGAAATGAATAACAATAGCAATGCAGCTTTAGACAGGCGTCCGGTTATCATATTATACGGTACATGCAGTCTAGATCTGAAGACGTGAGTATTGTTGTTTGGGGTGTTTCTACATTTTAAGATGAATCGCTTTTATTTTGAGTTGCGCGTTTTATAGAAATGTGCTTTGATTTTTATGAACTTTCTTTTAAAAATTTAAGGATATTTAGTTGAAAGTAAATCAGACTTTGACCTTGAAATTTTCGATTCGGAAATATAAATAGTGTGACCTTGAATTTTTATATTTTGACCTTCAAATCTTTAGAAAAGTTTTTTTTTTTTAGAAGCTTCAATAAAGCAAAAAAAAAAGGTTTAATGTTTCTGAGAAGTAATAACTATAAACCTTTAATTTTCGGATTTTGACCTTGAAATTTTGTAAACAGTTTTTTCTCTTTTTCGGAGATACAACAATGTAAAGAACCGTCAAAAAATCGTGCTTTTGAAATATAAATAGTGTGACCTTGAATTTTTATATTTCGACCTTGAAGTGTTCAACAAAGTCTTTTTTTTTTTAAGAAGCTACAGTAATATGAAAAAAAATTCAAAAAATGTATATTAGAATGTGTAATAGAAATATGACATTGAATTTTCAGATTTTGACCTTGAAATGTTTGTCAAATTTGTTTGTATTATAAACGATATGAATTTTATTTATATTTCGTAAGTTTTCTGAGATAAATGACTCCAACCATACTATGTTGTAATTAATTAAAAATTGGCCTGTAAAAAGAATTAAAAAAGTAGCTTAAAAAACAGTTAAATTAAACGTTTTGAACATAGAAATATTTAAAATACTGGAATCCTTTCTAATAAGCAAAATCCCTTCAAAAATCGTCTATAAATTTCAACTCATTTTCGGACAGGAAATTAAGACCAACCATCAAAAAATTGCTAATACAAAAATATTAAAAGCATCCGGCTTAGTCTCAACTGTAATCAATTTGAAGAAGGATTTCACTTCACCACAACTGCAAGTGGCTGAAGAATTCTTCAACCACAAACAATGTTTATTTGAATAAAATATTAAGTATGGTACTTAAGCTGTAACAGTTCCGAAAGAAATTTCAAAGCATTCAACAAAGAGGCTCAAATAACTTTTCCTTTCATAATATAATATCAAGTTGAACTTCCGTTTGTTGTGGCCTGTGTGTTGAAAGATATTATGCACATAAAGTCGTACTTCGTTATATTTCTTTTACCGTTTTAATGCTTCTCCATTTTGTTTCATGAAAGGCAATATACAAATGCATTTAGAGTGTGGGTCAGTATTTAATTTAGACAATTTTGCTTTTACATCCTTCACCCATAACTTGGAGCAATATTCAGCATCCTTGTGAAATTACATCATGACTCACGAGTCGTTTAAATGTGTGCGCACTGAAAACGAACGTCAATAGCACGCAAGTGAGGCGAATTCTATTTCACAGCAAGATGCTAATGCTGAAAACCGCAGTTAATGGTAATTCCTTACATTTCTCCGTAGATATTTACTTCATTTTACAGTTGGTGATTTATCGAAAATTTGGATGTTGTGGAAATTGTTTTGCATTTTCTTTGTCTGTGTGTTTGTACAGTCGGTGTGTAGCCGCCACTGCATTTGCATTCAAATGTTATTGTTTGTTGTTCGACCAAAAAGTCTAGTTAGTGCACAAATACACCACCGGCACCACCACCACTGCCACTGCCATTGCAATGCCATCATCATCAGCAGCATCTACCGCACCAAATAAATTTCCATTGTGAAAATTTTGCCCACACCCATGAGTCTTTTCTGAATGTCCTTTGCTACATACAACAAGCGAAAATTATGACTGTATGCTCGTGTGCATTGAGACAGTGCGGCCGTGCTCTGCAGTGCCAACCAAAAATATTTACAATAGAAAGTTGGCCTAAACTTTTTGATAATTGATTGTCTCTTTTGTGGGATGTGGTGCAACCGCTCCTCCTCGACCACCCACTCGTCCTCTCCAAAAGTTGTCGCGATTATATTTCATTTAGTTAGTACTTATGCGGTAATTTGTGTTGGTATTCTTAAAAGCAAATCAACAGCGTAATATATCGGTTATAAGGGATGCAAGGGATGGGAGGGGGTTTTTGAAATTGGGATTTTAAGTTATTGTCTTGTGTTTCATAAAGGATTCATTAAGTAGGAACGCTATGGGCATTTATTAGGAATAAAGGCATCATATCATAAGTGTCTCTGATTCAAAATTTAAGGAAAACATTTGAAAATTCAATAAAAAAATTAAATGACGAATTGAAAATACAATGTTTTCTAATTGAAAAAAATTACTTCGTTGAAAGAAATAATCAATTTAAAAAAAAATCATCACGAGATAATAATAAAAATCTTTTTTTTAGTTTGTTTAAGACCAGATGTTTCAAGGTCAATCTAATTTTAAAAACAACTATTTAATTTTTATTTGAGTTCAAAAACGGGTTTAACGATTTCGTTTATTTTAACAAATATAATCTTTAATGGTATTTTAAACAAAATTCCATTTACCTTATATCCTTAAAAGTGATCCTTCTGGAAGAGAGAAGGGGGAGGTGGACATAAACCCTCACTTTTTTTATTTCAAAAATTAGTGTTTTATAATCAAAAACATTTTGACGAACAATCTAAGTTCAAAATCGCCAAATTCAAGGTCTAACTTTTTATATATCCAAAACGTTAAATATTTTAGAACATTTTCTGTCAAATTACAGTTCCTTTTCATTAAATAAAATAGTTTTCTGAACATTTCAAGGCCACTAATTAAAAATTCAAGGTTATACTTTTTATATCTAAGAAACCTTTAATATTTTTGAAATTTTTTTTATTTTTAATATTAGCAATAAAATAATAAGACGAAAAAAGTGGCTGAACATTTCAAGGTCATTATTTTCAACTCAAGGTTATAGTTTAATAATGAGAATAATTTAGAACAGATTGTTCCTGTGAAATATTATGATATTCAACATTGTTGCTAATCTCAATAAAAGAAACAATATTGGAAACAAATTCAAGGTGATAATGTAAAAATTTCAAGGTTTCTATTTTCATATCTTAGAAAGACTTTCATCTAAATGTAATTTAGCTGCTGTCGAATAAATAAATTCACACCTCGCTCTCCCTGCGATGACGCTTTTTATTATGAGGAAATTTTCATAATCAAAAAATTAATTATCTTTTTAACAACATATTTTTAATAAAGAGATTTTAACAAAATTAATCAATGATTGATATTTTTAATAATAAACGAAACTACTTTAAAGTCAGCTTGTGAGCCAGTTTCAACCACAGATGAATTTCCAATAACAATTATAAACTAATCAAATTAAATCCAACTGAACAAACTTATAAGTAGTTATAAATAAATTCAATTTGAAATTTCTCTTACACCTGTACTAATTACTTTACACATTTCATTGAATTAATTATGGAAAACCACATATTTTAATTAAGTCCCAACAATGTGTTGTATTTTCAGTCTGCTTCCGATTCGAATACAAAGCGCAATTGTTGTCATATCATATTGTTACTTTGAAACTAATTTCGTTTGGCGATTGGTTCCCCCATTCCACACAACAATACTCCATCCATTATTGATTGCACAATGATGAAACCGCACACTATCTATCCGATTCCACGTTGTACAAGATACAATTACCAACGTTCACATTACATCATGTTCTCAATTTTTACATTGGTCGGATCTAAATCTATTATTAATTGCAAATTATCAGCGCTAAAATGAAATTGGGGTGGGATGAGCAAAAAGTGGGGTGCACCTGAGATTAATTTTGAAACAATCAGCAGGATCTTTCCTCGGGTTCATTTTGATTCAATGAGCCAAAGTACTTTAATTGAATGTGTATAACGATTATGAGCATTAAGTCAAGAGTGCACTCTTCAAAACTGTCTCCTCGCTCCAGAGGGAATTTACATTTTTATGAGTGCAGCAGTGAGTGGAGTCCCATTGCGGGGGTTCGGTGGATGTAACAGCAGTGTATTGGCGACTGCTGTCTGTAAATGTAGGCTGTTACGGAAGGAGTATCTTATATATCAGTACTCATACATCGTCACTGCACTTGGAAATAACTATGCAAAAAATACCACTTCAATAATCTATAAAAGCCGTCGCTTTGAACTTGTGCTTTATCCACGTGTACCACGTCTCATGGCTGTACGTATATTTAGGTAGGGATGTGTCTGGTATAGGTATTCACTCCCTTATTACATTGCTTTTGTCTGCCTGACTATCGACAAACATAGCTACGTGCATATAGCATTAAAAATATTCGTGTATACGCGCATCAACCAACTTTAGTCTGTAAGCACAGGAAAGATGAAATGAATTTCCACCCTTGAGCGATGAAAGGTTACTGATGCCTTTCACTTCTTCTGCCTTGCAATGTCTCATATTTTATACAAAATGTGTGTGCTCACATGCATTGCAGCCTAGCATAAAAGCCACGAGAATGTTTTGGTTTTTTCGTATTTTTTTATATTTTTTTAGACCCATTAGGGTTGTCATAAATTCTTACAATTGCAAACTTTTACGAAAAACAGGTAATGATGCATAAAAACGTTTTGATACCTACAAAAAAGTTGGTATAAATTATAATGCAAACCTTTTGTAGAACATTTCAAGATCAAAATCTGAAAATTCAAGGTCATACTTTTTCCATCTTAGAAACAATGAATTTTTAAAATTCTTCATTCACTCGAAAATACACTTTTATAATACAAAAAAATTACCGTAGCATTTTAAGGTCAAAAAACATAAAAATTCAAGGTCAAACTTTTTTGTCTCTAAAGCTTCAATTATTAGATAAAATTTTCTTTCAGATTATAGTTGCTTTTCATTAAATAAAAAAGTTTACTGAACATTTTAAGGTCAAAAATTAAAAATCAAGGTCGTAACTTTAATATCTCAGAAACCTTAAATATTTTAGAATTTTTATTTCACATTATTGTACTAATAAAATTAAATAAGATAAGAAAATTTGCTGAACATTACAAGGTCAAAATTTTAAAACTCAAGGCCAAGTTTTCATAGCCAAATTAATTCAAAACTTTTTTTTCAGGGTACTTTAATGTTCAATATTATTACTAATCTCAAAAAAAGTATCAACTTTGGACAGAAACCAGGGCCAATATTCAGAAATTTCAAGATCACATTTCCCACATCTCAGAAAAGCTTTATTAAACTGCAGTTAAGCAACAGTCGTACATAAATTCACCCCTCGCTCTCCCTGCGATGTAGTTTATTTATTCTTTATATAAAATTTGTATAAATTCGTTCTCCTTCTTTAATATATTGTCTGTTTTTATTATTATTATTTATTGCACATAAAGGTTTATCTACAGAAGCCGCTTCCAATGGAATTTAATGTCCTTGTTTCAATACATGCGGTATTTGAAAATGAAATTTATTACCAACATAGCTTGCAATCTTTTTTCTTGTGTATTTTCTTGAATGCGCATAAAAGTATCATTATTGTAGCAACTTACACATGCATCCTTTGTTTACATTTTATTATTGCATTGAGGGCTGTTATGAGTGAGCTTAAAACTTAAATAAAGTAAAATAATAATAATTTGTGACTTTACAAGCGGTACTTTAACAGAAATTAATTTACATTTTCCACCGGTGTTCCAAGCATTTTCAGAGAGGACTCAGATGATTTGGCAATTGATATTTCGTGCGAAATGGCTGGGAAACAAAGTATATATTTACCCAGCTACTATCGCGAAATTATATACACATACATTAACGTATTTATATAGATAGACTTTATTGTAGGTAAAGTACAGCATGAGTGCATACTCGAATCAGCTCAACCCATGCAATACGATGAGTTGAACGGTTGAGTGCAAACACACACAATATAACTATACGTATTTATGTACCATATAATAATATGTTGGGGAGTGCTGGATGGATACAGCGTGGCGCCTCTGCTGCTGCGGGGATTTACTCTCAAGATTTCCACGGTTCTTGGGGGATGGAAGTAAAAAATTGCATTTTGACGATGTAAAAATCAGATTCGCGAAAGCAGAAACGCAAGAAAATATATTCCTATCTTATATTCGAAACTAGCGGTTAACAAGCAAGCAATTTAAATTTATAATGACGCGAAATATTTGCGAAAGAGGGTTTGTGTCTTTCGACGTTTTTCGTTGTTTGCTTTAGGGGGAAAAATGTTCGAGCAGACGAAAGAAAATACAGAAATCCGTTAAGCGTTCATTTTTAGATGTGTTTTGTTGTATGGAAGTGATTGAGTGCTTCACTGCACTGCAAATTTGAAATATTGTGAGTTTATTTTATTTTTATAATCGAGATTACGTTTTCTTTATTTTATGATTTTTTTTGAAAATTTTTGAAGAATTTGGGTCTTAGAAATTTCTTGTTAAGTGCTACAATATATTTAAGTTTTATGAAGCCAACATTTTGAGTTATTTTAAACCTTGAACAAATGAATGGCATAAAGAATTTTGAATAATAATTTAAAATAAGGATTTTTTTTGTGAACCGCGTTTTTTTTTTTGCGGAATTTTACGGATTTTTGACTCTGTTTAAATCTGACTATAAATTAATCCCAGTTACAATAAATATGTGTTACAAATAATATTTTAATTAAATCTGTGGTTTCCTAGCCTTTTTTGAAAGAATTTCTAATTTTACAAATTCTTTCATGAACCGCGTTTTTTTTGTTTTGCGAAATTTTATGCTCATTAAAACTGATTACAATCTAATCCCAGTTATGATAAATAAGTGTATCAAAATGGTTTCTTATTCCCTCTCTATTAGGTGTTCTTTTAAAACAATTGCAATTTTACATATTTTTTCATGAACCGCGTTCTTTTAAAAAGCGTTTTAACTTATTTAAATATAATGAAATTAGCTACCAATTTTGTTTTGCTAATTTAAATCCCACATGAACATTGATTAACTAGATTAAACTGTACACACACGAATTGAAATAAACCACCCCTGTTGAATGACGTGCCACCCAAACGAGGATGTTTATAAGTTAAAACACAAAACTGCTTGTTGAATATGCATCCATTTCTTTCTTTTTTTTTTGGGTAAAATTTCAATTAATGCCATTGCCAGAAAATGCACGATATCACAAAGATCACGCATTATAATTTATGTGGCATGTTTAATTAAGGGTATAAACTCATGCACGTTTTCCCGAAACCATCCAGATCCCAGACACAAACACGAATTACAAAAAAAAAAATTCATTCAACAAAAGGGTCAAGAAAATGAATATATCGCCTTGAAGCATTTACCTGACAATTGCATGCAATTCGAGATGTGCCATGCGGCTCTGCCGTTTGTTCCGTTGGACCGACACGGAAAATTTACTGCCTCATGATAGCCATCACCTGACCGACTCTTAATTCTTAAACATTGTAAGTAATGTATGAAGTAAATTTCTTTTACCCATACTTATATTTGTCCGTATCTAAGCAATGCTCGTTCCAAGCAAGGGTTCCGAGGTTATTTTGCACCTGCCCCCAAAAATCGCATGCAATTAATAACACGCCAAAAACAAAGAACAAATTTCTCGGTTTCCTTCTGGCATCGCTTTCACTTTAACAACAAGGAAAATCGTTTTGTATTCATTGAAACAAAACATTTCCGGTCTGAGGAAGCTCTTTGCATTTTGTTTAAATGGAAATGTGTACTTACACACAATTTTTTTGTTGTCAGTGGGTGTGTGTGTGTGTGTGTGTGTGCAAGTTGTGTTCTGCTTCGCTTCCATTTTCTTGTATCTTGAACTGTTGCACTCATGCCGGAGCTGATAAAATTTATTTTATTTTGGCATGGAAATTGCCTCGTATTTCTTCCGGCGTTTTCGCATGTACAAAACGCCTCCAGGGGTGTGTGCGAATGGGACAGTTTCACCATTGAGTTAAGATCATTGATAGCGTGGCAATAATTGCATTATTTTCTTTGTTTTATGTGCAACGTTATCGCAAGATCATTGAGTTTGTAATATCGCATCTACAAGACTGCAAAGTGTTGTAAATGTTTGCACACTTTTATTTAAAAGAATACAACTTTGTAGACATTTTCTTCCGCATTTCCTATGAGAACAATAATAATCAGATCACGGCGAAAATTTATTAAACCCTATTGTCACATCCGTTACGTCCCTCAACTCTACTTAAACAATTCAGACTACATAACTATAATAAGTATAAAGAAGGCAAATATAATACTGAAACAGTGCAATGGGTTTGTGCTCGCGTACAAGCTCACTCTGCGAAAGCTTTACGATGTAAACAAGACGAGAGGTGAATAGACTTTAAAGACGCCCATTAGACATATTAAGCGACGCTTAGTTTGCACCACTAAAAGTACAAGTCTCTCGAGGATGCATTCAATTCAATTCATTGTTCTCGGCTCCCACAAGCCGGATGTGATTAATGACACTTTTCTCTGTTTTACTTATGCTTTAGCATAATCAGTCTCCAGGGAGGGAAACGAGTAAGGTGGCAAAAGGATATTATGTATGATGATATGCACGGAAAATTAGTAAAATATGGTGGGATCGCTTAGTACATGAAAGTAGCGATAGTATGACGCGTCATAATTTATTGTCTGCAGTTTTTTTTTTCTGGCGATGAATTTGTTATAAAAGGGAAGCAGGCGTGAATTGAACATTTTATAACTGTACATTAATGGGGGAAACATTAAGAGTTGAATGGTTTCGATCAATTAATTAAATGATGGCTTTCTGTCGTTGTGGAAGTGTTTGGGATTCATTCATTTAGAGTTGTCCTTATAGTAAAATTTTTGCAAATTATTATTTATTAAATTTATTGGGAAGCTTTCATTTCTTTATTTACCCTTGAAAAATATTTCTTAACTAATTATTTTTTAACAAAATTCTGACTATAAAAAAAATGCAATTGAATATAAATAATTTAAATAATAAAAAAAAAAGTTAAGCTGCAAGAAGAGTGAGTTTTCAATTTATATATTATACGACCGCAGCTTAACTACAACTTAAGGCAGTCTTTCTGAGTGAAAATGTGACCTTGAAATTTTTGAACTTTGACTGACTTAAACTGATTTTCAAAATTGCTCCATCAGTAAAAACTGAGACTAAAAATAATGTTGGACATCATAATATTCTTGAAAAAATAAATTTTAAATTATTTTCATTATGTAAATATGACCATGAGTTTTCAAATTTTGACCTTGAAATGCTCAATATGTTTAAGAAAAATATGACATTGAATTTTTAATTCTTGACCTTGAAATGATTTTTATTTAAATATTAAGCATTTCGGAGATATCAAAAGAATGACCTTGAATTTTCCGATTTTGATCTTCAAATGTTGAAGAATCTTTTTTAAGTTGTTCAAAAGCTACAATAATGTGATTTTTTTCATTTTGAATAGAATTTCTGGGATAAAAAAATGAGGTTTGTCTTTCTCAACCAACTTTTTCGCCAAAAGGATCACATTTTGGTTATGAGGTAAATGCAGTTTTTTAGGGAATACCTTTATGAAATAATAAAGGTTTTGAAAGTGATCAAAATCGGTTGCGCTGTTTTTAAACATCCTCACAGTTAGAGTTACTGGTTAAAAAAAAAAAAAAAACGGAAAAAACTCGGAATGCAAAAATCTGAATATGTTCTTGAGGCTATATTTAAATTAACATTACGGACAGGCTACAGTTAATTTCGAATATCAACAATTACCATAACAAAACTATAACTCAACCAGAATTAATTTACCCGGTGGAGAGATCATAAAACTGTAATCCCCCGATTTCAGATAAAAGTTTTAAAACATTTTCCCGCCATGCATTGTTTATATTCTCTAATAATAATGTTGTGTTATTAAAACACTGCCATAACTCGACGCAGGGGCAAAGGTCATCAACACACACATAGAGATAGGTACAGTGTTGCATAAAAAACACATCATCGGTGTACGAAATGTATGTGCAAAAAATAAATAAACCCTAATTCCAACGTGGCAATTTAACGGATTATGGTAGGGATTTAGTTTTGTTTCCATAATGACAGCATTCTCTGGCCTAAATTACGAAATAATCCACTACAATAAAAAGCATGACTACGAGTGTTGGCCTATGTGCGCCGCAGCCAGCCTCCCATTTAACTTTTGCGTTATTGTACTCGTAATATATTTTTGCACACAGATTACTTACCCTCAGCAAAATATTCACCCCTCGCACCATCACTCCCCCATAGCAGCCGTACACGTCTGCTTTCAAACGCCGCCCTTGGTTGCATTTATAATAAATGCAAAGGTTTTTTTTTTTTTTGGGATTTTTGTGCCGACAAAAAAAAATATATATAAGGAAAGCTTATAAAAGCTTTATTGTACATATAAGTCTGAAAACCATAATAAAAATACGATATAAACACCCGAACCTTGTAATCGGTTGGCGTATTTTTATTTTGGGGCTGTTCTTTTGGGCCGCAATGCCGTGTCGGTGTATTATCGTCTGCTGTGAAGTCAATTTTTGGCGTTGAATTTGCACTCAATTGAGATGGGGGAGGTAAAATGCTGAAATGTCGGTTTTCGAGCGTAATAAGATGAATGCACGTGCATAATATATGTACGTTTATGAGAAAATTGCACTTCTCAATATGCAGCACACCTCTACACATATAATTTATAATATGAAAGCAACACACGGAGATAAACTTTTTTCCCCAAAATTACAAATCATTTTCATGGGAAACTGGAGTGTATCCGTTTATCGCGGGCAAAATGAATGACTGCAGCTATATTATACTTTCTTATACATTTAGAGCGATCAGTGGTGGTATAAAATGTGGCTTTATTATGCAATCTGCATTTTGCTATTTCAAATCCTTTTCGTACAGGTATTGTGGTTGAAAAAAGTTTTGGTGTGTCAAAATTATTCAACGTCTAGATATTGAGATTCTGTTTAACATTCCTTTTTTATTTTGTTGAATTTCTACTTTTTATTGCTTGAATTTAAAAATTCAGTTTGTTAATTTATTTACTTTTTATTAAGGATTTGATTAAACAGGATTTAAATTAATTTTTAATTACCCGAACAAATGTTTTCCTAAATTTATAAATTCAACGTTTTATTATGACCTCGTAAGTCATCTATTATTTTAAAATTGTCAGTGTTCGACTACTACAGAAAACCTTACGAAAATTTCCGCGGTGTTATTTTTGAAATATTGTAAATACATCTATTGTATAAAAATTGAAACAATGAAATTTTATCACGCTAAAACTAGCAGTAGGATCTCTACAAAATTTTACACACGTATTTTTCAAAATTCCGGAAGTACATAAGCATATTTTAACTGCGAAAACCATGAAAAAAATCGCAGTTCGTGAAAAAATTTATCTAAATTCGGATGACCAAATTGTGTAAACTTATTCAACTAAAATTTAGAATTATATTGAAACCGCGAAAAATGCGAAAAAAGCGAAAGAAAACAAAGAATAAAGTTTTGGAGAATTTTTAAGGTTTTATTTTATGAAATTAAAGGTTGTTTTGGAAATAGTATGAAATATATATAACGAAATCGAAACAAATATGAATAAACATCATGGAATCTAATTTCTTCACAATAATTCGCAACTTTATCAATTTTTACTTTGATTATGCATACTTAAGAAAAAGATATTGTTCCATTTATTTTTTAGGAAACTAGATTTATGTTAATTTATCAATTTAATTCCGCATTTTAAAACAAGTATCGCATGGTTTCCCCGCTAGTAATTGATAAATCCTTTACAATCCTTGAGGTTAAAATCGTATACTTATAGCGCGCAAAAATGATTGCTGATCGAACACAAATTGAATGGTTTCCCAAATTTCACCAAATGATTTATGGTGGCAAATTCAGTAGCGCGGAAAATAAAAATTGTAAAACCAAAAATTGAATATCTCTCAACTAGGGCACATAAAAAATGAATTTGCTATGTTGTGAAATAGCTGTGGCATGCTGTAAGGAGGAAAACCGTTTTCGTTAACATTAAATCAAGCGTCCATAAGTATATCATGTAGGAATTTTACGCACGTGCAATTTCCAGAATGTGTGCTCCTGCATGAATACTGAATCTCAAGTAAACTGTATCCTGATAGCTAATGCTGTTCGACGACTACGAGCACACATTGAATCCTATCCTATTTGAAAGTGTGCTGTGAGTGAATTGGTTTATTATCGGAAATTGGGCTCGGCACATAACTCCTTGGCCAATTTGAGATGACTGCTTGCATTTTCACGATGGTTGGGCTGCTGCCTGCTTTCCCCGTTTTGGCAAAATCTGTTACACCAAAGCTATATTGTGTGTTCGTAATGTTGTGAATTTTGTGTGCGGAATACAACATCGGTACATGAACTGTCTGATGTGCTGTTGCAATTTCGGATGTGCTTTTTTATTACAGTGTAGTGAAGCCCGAAAGCGAAAGAAAGTAAGTGGTGTGGCTCAAAACAATTTAGATAATTCAACGAAAATCCCCTTATTTTGGCCCGAAGTGTGCTATTTCGCACTTTCGTAGCGCCGCCATACACAATCACGCAAATTGAGTCGGAAAGCTGTACATAGTTATAATAGAAGCATAATCATATTTAGTATTGAGCAGAAGCTATGGGGCTTAAGAATTTGTATTTTTTTTTTTTCACCACAGCATTTTTCGTTTGGAAGCATGAAATGCATTCAATGGATGCTGAAGCAGCAGCAGAATGATTCTGGTGGTCGTCAGTGTGGTTGTACACATATAGTGGCTGTGGATGCTGTTTATAACTATAACAAATAGCAAAACGGCCGTAATGTAGAAGGGCAACATTCTGGCCAGATGCCAAGAAAGTAAGATTAAACATTCCTCAAGTAAGTGCAATATTGTGTATAATATACTATGATGTCGTCGTCGCTGCAGCTATGCAGCACACAAATGTGTATTCTACATGCAAGCTGAAGCACTTTTCTATCGATTACACTTTAATGCTCTTCACCCCCTCCTTTTTGAACCATCTTCTCACTATTTTTGGGGTAAATGCAAATAAGCAATAAAGTGTTTAGCATCTCTTGACTATAGCGGCGGTGCCACCAACTCAATCCACCCAACTTAACCCCCCCCACCTCCATTGCAGCATCTCCCAGTCATCCGACCAACCGCATTCGCTTCGTGTGCCTCCACCACCATTGAATAAAAGTGCACTTATTATACGGTTGTATTTCTTTTTAATACATTTTTGTTGTATCTCTCATCTCACTGTTTGTTTGTTGATTTTTATTTTTATTTTTTTTAGGATTTGGTCCTTTTGCATTTTATACCACCCTGCGTTGCAGTATGAGTCCTTTGCGCCCTCACTTGTGTGCACACAGTGCAGCTAAACATGATGATGGGAATGGCATCCTTGGTTTCCCTTGAACTGTCTATAACTGAATGCACATATAATATATCTCTTGCATAAATATTTGATAGCGTGCCACTTCAATGTATGAGTGCAACCGAATTTTCAAATAATGGGTGATCCAATAAGGACTTTATGATGTTTTTGTTAAAAACAAATTTTGTTTTTCGACGTAAACTGGAGATTTCACTTATCCCCACAGAAAGTAATTAAAATAGTGAAGATGACAAGATCGCCAAAGTTGCCAATTAACAAAGTCTCTTCTTGAGATTCTCCATAAGAGCTCTATAACAATTTCTAACTGAGCACTGTCTTTAAAAATAGGTTTCCACAATAATTATTGAACGTTGTTTAAGCGAAATTGTGTATTAATAATGAAATGACAATGAATACTGAACACAAACGTCATATAGACATGACAGTTGACACATAAGAACTGTCAAAATAACCACTTTGAAAAACTGACCCCCAATTGGATCACCCTGTTTTTAAAACCGTACAAATATAGCTAAAAAATCACCCACAAGCAATTCGGAAAACGATTTCCATAGATACATGCATGCACATTTTTATGTTTGTGAGTTTAGCATAAAGCATAAAATATAAATGTGGATTTGTGGCGCGTTAAAGTTTACCCAAAATGACGATAAGTGTAAAGGGTTGTGCAAAAGATGTTTGTCCACAGATTTGCTGCATCGTTGCATTTTTAGACGCTATTTATTTTACTATGTATTTTATTTTTAATTTTACATTTAGCCCGCCAATTTTAAAACAGCAATCCATTCATTTTAAGTTTAAAATGCATTTTAATTATTCATGTTTTTCCAATACATCATTTCTCATGAATATTTTCATCTTCATTATTTTATGCAATATTTTATCCAAAAATTAAACAACAACGACCAACAATTGGGCATAAAATAATGCGGTCATTTCTGAATTTTAATGACATCGCAGGATGTGGCGTGTAGGAGAAGGGGTAGGGGAGAGGGGGAGGATATAAAAATAACATCATTTATTATTCAATTATTTGCATAACCATTTTTTATCTTCGTATACATTTTTATTTTCGCGTAAACAATTTAAATTGGCAAAAATTAATACAATTATGCAGAATAATTAAATATAAATATTTTTGTGCATAAATTTTGCACGCGATATTGTAGGCATAATATTTTAATTTTTAATCATACAGCCCATGACTTCATACTGTATATTTTATGAGCTGAAATAATGATAATGATTTTATTGTACAGGGTGTTATCTCTCTGTTCTATTTATTTACATTATTTATTTGGTAATTTTAAAATATTCATCAATGAAATCCAAAAATGTCGGTATTGTTTATGAGTAAATTTAAAATGTTTTGTTAAAATTTATAATGTGTTTTATGAATTTTTAATTTAAATTTGTGAAATATTTGCAATGAAAAGGAATTTTTTAATAAAACTCCTTAACATCAATTTCCAATAATAAAAAAAGTGGGTAAAAATGACCTTGAATTTTCAGATATTGACCTTGAAATGCTCAGTTTAGTTTTTCTCTTTTTTGAAGTCACAACAATGTGAGAGAAAAATTTAAAAAGTATTAAAGGTTTCTGGTATATTAATGGTGTGACCTTGAATTTTTATATTTTGACCTAGAAAATGTTCGGTAAATTCAGTTTTGTTCATGTATAAAGCCTTTAAAAATGATCTAAAATCGTAATGAGCACAAATATGATTTTTAATAAATTTCTGGGACTTAATAAATACATAAAAAAGGAATTAAATTTCAGTAAAAGTGTATTTTGTAATTGATCTATCAATAAATATAAAAAAATGAAACACAATTGACCTTGTTAAATTTATTTTGCACACAATACGGTAACCGAGATCAAAATATTCATACCCAATGATCAATATTTGTATTGAAATATTATTCAAATTATTCAGACAAAATCAATGAAAGTGCATCGGAAAAAGTGCAATACATCAAGCGCACAAATACATACGTCACATTACCGAGAACACAAAATACAGTCACAGTAAATGTGATATGCTCTCCTGTAAAAATTTAATTAAGGTCTGAAATTCAATAATCATTAAGCCAAATCAATACAGAGCGTAATACAAAAATAAAATCAAATGAAATCGCATTGTCCTATAATTGAATTGTGTACGTACACAAAAAGCAAATGCACAACTGCGGAAGGCACAGCAAAAATGCATTTTAATTGGAAGCCATTCGGTGGAGGATTTATTGGATCATGGTTTGTACGCTCGTTTGTATAAATTAGTGAAGTTACAAAATAGTAAATACATACGTGGGCACTTCAGGAACAACAATTACCTATTTTGTTTGAAAATATTAAAGTGATTTTTCCGAAATCCGATTTTTAATTTCCGACACTATAAAAATAGGAGCTACTAAATTTGTTTTGGAAAACATTTTATTAAATATTTTAAATTTGTCTATACTGAGAGAAATTGATTCCACATAAATCAATGTAGTTTAATATCAATTTAATGTGGAAATATCAAAGTGGACGATTATGTTTAAACACATAAAATTGCATTCAACAACCGAATTTTATAATTATTTTCTCAACTATGAACTTTAAAAATGTATACAAAAACAATTTACAAAGTTTAAATGAGACAAAGTGTTGTTAAAGTGTTTTTTTTTAATGGAAATATCCACTTTTTAAGCTTTTCAATATGGAAATATATAAATGAATGTGGTTTCATGTAAATTTAAGTGGATACTTCAATTTATAAATTTAGGTAGTTAACGCAGGTTGGGTGTGCGCACTATTCAAAATGGAATTATCAAGTTAGATCAAATATGGATTGATATTATTAAACATAGACGAAAAATCGCTACGTAGTCACATTGAATTATCCACTTAAAAGTGAATTTTAGGTGGACTCGTTATCTCAGTGAAGGCACAACAATAAAAAAATTTGTTTGAAGACAATAGACATAAAACTGATATTTTCACATTAAATCCCATTTTTAATTTCCGACACAATAAAAATATCAGCTATGAAATTCGTATTGAAAAATCATAATAAATATTTTGTTATTTCTTTATACAGACTTAAAGTCATTAAATATTTTATCTGCACGATAATAAACCTACAAAAGCTATGATGTAATCAAAACATCAGTGCTGAAAACTAACTTAATGAAGCTGCCTGTTACAGTTTTTGACATATTTATCTTTGTTTGTCTAGTAAGCAGATACGTTGTTAATTTCCGCATGATTCACTCATGTGATTTTCACATTTAAGAGAATTATGTTGCCTTTTTGGACAGTTACACGTGCCTACATACACATATTGATATGTGCTTGTGAATTTTGTGCATCCTGCACTCGCTGGAATGGCATAAAGTGGAGGTCCTTTTATGTATAACATATTTTGTAATATATTTGATTGCGATACACCTCTAACATGAGCAAGCTTTTGTGGGGCTGGCAGCAATGATTGGCAGACGGAGAGATGAAAAATTATGCTGATGATTTCGCTTTTGCCTAATATTTCTTCTTTTTTATGCAGTCGAGTAAATTTAGTTATATTGTACATTGTTTAATTGCAATTTGACCGCTTATGTCAGAACTGTCAGAAGTTTGATCTTTGAAAAATCAAAAAAGTCAATAAAAAGTACGTTGTAGGGAGACAGAGGTATATATTTACTAGAAACCAATAATATAGAGCATAACAATTAGAACTCAAAGAAAAGGGTTAAATAAATCGATGATTTCCAACTAGTATGACCTTGAATTTTTATGTTTTGACCTTGAAACGTTCAGCAAAGATTTTCTATTCCTAGAAGCTATAATAATGTAAAAGAATATTTTTGAAAACAATCAAGGTTCTTGAGATTTAAATAGTATGAAATTGAATTTTCTGATATTGACCTTGAAATGCTCAGTTTAGTTATTATCTCTTTTGAAGTCACAATAAAGTGAAAGATTTTTTTTAAAATATTCAAGGTTTTTGAGATATGAATAGTGTTTAATTGTTGAATTTTTATATTTTGACCTTGAAAATGTTCGGTAAATTCAGTTTCATTCAAAATACTTTCAAGTAGGCTTTGAACATGATCAAAAATCGTTAGCGCATATAATTTTTTAAACGTATTTCTCGTTAACTTGACCTTGGGAGATGTGGCCTTGAAATGGAAAATAATAAGTTACGCATTAAGTATTATATTCAAAATAAAAGATGTGAGTAAATCAAGTATTAGTACACTCCCACATTGTTTGCATTTTAAGTGATAATTCAAATCAAAAAAAAAAAATCATCGTAAATCTCGATGAAGAATGAATAAATGCGGCAAATAAATCATCCATTATTGTTCTGTCCTACTAAATTAAAGAGAATTATTACGTAAAAATTGAAAAGAGCCGAAGATAAATAAAACAAAACCGTTTTTCCTCTTCTCAATCCTGCCTGCAGCAAAAACTTTTCCATTAATGGTGTAGGTATCACGTTACATTCCACCGCAAGAGATTGTTCAATGTTCATTGTATTGTCTTTCGTATAAGAATTTAATTTGCACATAGCCAATGCTATACATTAGGGGGAGGTAAAAGAAATAAAGGATAACACAATAAGAAGATGGCTAGGCCTCTTGAAACCAATTTTGATGTATACGCTTCCATTGCAAGCCACATTCCACAACCACCCCCAAAACCCACACTCCCCGCAAATATATTCGTCGTTGTTCACTGTTCAGTTTCCTGGATAATGGCGCGCTCTTTTTGGTTTTGTGTGTTCATTTCATCCTTTTACCTCCATAACAAACTTTTGTGTACCAGTAGAGTTGGTATCGTACATGTATGCTTGCGACTATAGGCGGAAGCGCAAAACTTTCGCTGGACTATTGCCAGGAAAAAGTCTATGCCCATATTATGTCCCCTCCCACACAAACATTCTTTGAGTTTTTGATCTACCACACAATTATTGTGTCCTTTTTGTGTTCTATACTTATACCCCTTTGGCGGTGAAACAACACGGCTTTTTTATGTGCTTTTTTGATGGTTTTCTATTTCTATTTTGTTTGTGTCAGTGTAGTTCTTGTTAGCTCGCATTGTTTCTTGTGCTTAAATTCAAGCGATGTCAAGTTTACTTAGACATTTAATTTAAAGTCATTTGAAATAAGAAGGTTTACTGTTTTATAGTGTAATGGTTTATTATGTAACAAATATGTGCAATGAGTTGACGAAAACGTTTGTTCTTTAAGGAATTATTTTAAAAAAAATCGGAATTTAAAGTCTTGAGGTTTTCTTATTCTTTAACTGGGATTGCAAATATCTATCTGCCTTCGATTCCTCCAAATGCCCCTCCAACTGGACCTATTTCTATTCAATAAGCGCCAATACCCTACTCCATCGTCAATGCCATCTTCCTGCTCTGAGTGATTCCGCTGGGTTTCCTTTAAATAAATTTGAAGCCCTATCCCTCACCCTGGATTTTATTCCTTAGTTTTATTATTGGTTTATAAGTATTGGTCCGTAAAGGTCCTTCGCGCGACGATGACACCAATTATTTATTTTTTCGATGTTAATAGACTGCTCGGAGGTTTCGCAGTAATACCGTGAACTATTTTTGAAAGGAAAAGGATGTGTCAATTTTCAAATACAAATTATGTATACGTTACACGAGCGCATCTAAATTCCTTGTTACTTGCACAAACATCAATAAATTCGCATCACGTTCGAAATTCCTAAATTAAATAACTTGCAAAATTCAACTCCAAATGATGTTAACTCGAATTCACGTGTGTAGAAAAACAAATTCAAGCTACCTTTATGCAGTTCTACACACCGTCCGCCACCTACCCACCAATAGGGGTGGTTTTTACCTGCCGAAAACACCGGATTTGTGTGCAAACTGCAAGTGGTATGCATTCGTGTGCGTGTGCGGGAGAAAGTTTCCTACATGCATGGTCTCACACGCTACATAAATCATTACATAACATATACGTTTTTGTAAGCGACATATCCGAAACACGTGAACCTGTCTCAATAGTGCTAAATCTAATTTAAACAGCGGGTTAAAACATTTTGCTGATTGACAACATGCACACATCCGAGTGTCGTTTGTATACACAACTCGACGAATTCAATTTTGTCGCAAATATATGTGGGAAGTCGGCAGCATTTCGTTGCAATGAGTAAAGGAAATTCGTGCGTCGCTGCATTACCCCCACCCCTTCACATATTGCTTTTGCTAACTTCCAGCAGAATATTGTAATTATTTGCAAACTTAATTTAAATGAATTACCAGCACGATGTGATTTGTTTGGTGGGATTGCCTTTTCCGGTTTTAACTCAAAATTTACTTCATATTGAAATCCTTTAAATTTAAAGTCTATAATTAAACTTTCAAACTGTTGTTTTATTTTGGCAATTTAAATTGATTGCTTGTTGAAGGTAAAGTATTACAAAATTAAATTAAAATCGTAAATGAGAAGTTGAAAATTATTTTATTTAAAAATTTTGCGATTATCAGAGCTCTGTTTTTTTATTTCATTGAATGTCAAATATGAATATTAATCTTTTTCATTTCAAAGGGACAATTCAGAAATACCCAGGAATTTTTCGTAATGTGATTTTTAATAATTAAACTGACAAAACTATTGTCGCATTAATTTTTTGGATTTTTTTTTTCACGAACCACGATTTTTTTCGCAGTTTTCGCAGTTCATTTTCGCTTTTAAAATAAGTCTATGTTACTTTAGGAGTATTGAAATACGTATTTTAAATTTGTGTGATACACACATACACGGTCGTTTAAATAATTATATATTAGACCTTCCTAACTACTTACTCCGAAATCGTCAACTTTTCCACAAAATCTCGCAATAAATATTATTTACAGATAATAATGTTATGATTAATTTGCTTACAGAAAGAAAAAACAATTATTTCAAAACAAATACATTCTCGCCTATAAAATAAAAAATAAATTACTTGGAAGGGAGAGCCATATTGGACACTATTCCAACTTAGTTGACAATTTTTGTACTATAAAATTTATGGTTTGATCATTGTAGATTTTAGGGAAAATATCATTTATTACTGATTTTGTAAATTTAATATTTAAACTTTGAAATGTTCCGAATATTTTGAATTATTTAAAAAAAACATTTTTCCATTTTCAAAATGAAAGTACATATTCGTATTTAACATAGTTTGAGACGTTAAATTATTTCCATCCTATATTTAAAAGGCTTAAACGACAGCACAAAATAGAGTTAAAAGAAATTCAAGGAAATTTTCGACTTAAATTAAATTTTAATTCTACTTCAAAAATGTTTTTAATGTTCAAATAATTAAAATTCAAATGTGCAATTTTTACCATTTTTACTTCTCATTTCTCACCATATTAAACAAAATGACATTTCCACATTTTACTTAATATGTTGGAGAGTAAAAATGGTCAAAAGAAACTGAAATAATAAAATAACTTCTCTTTCCTTTTCTGAAAAACTCCACAAAAAATAAACCGACATTTAAAAAAAAAAAAAATCTAATTTAATGCAAATTCGTGACTCTACGAAACTATTACTCCTACAAAGTGGGTGGCTATAAATAAAAAAAAACAACAGCAGTAACAATCAATAATCGCGCACAGCGACTCATAATAAATAACCCGTCAAAATATATACAGGAATAGTAAATTGTTTCCGCCTTATGTTACTGTCACACGTAACACATGCGAGAATCATAATTTATGTGCGTATTTTTTAAAAGTTCTCCACATGAATGAATAATATACGCAATAAAAATGTCGCAACACATTTTGAAGAAGCTCAAAGGACCAAAACAAAAAATGTTGTGCCAGAAAAAAAAAAAAATCTGTGGTTTATGGACTCGACGAGGACGACATTGTAACTATAAAAATATTCACTTGATTCATGGATTCTGTTATAAAACAACAGATTGGTGGAATAAACGGAGAATATGCATGAAAATTCATAAGTGAAATTAATTTAATAATAATTAAGGGTGACCCGAAACGAGGTCATCTTCTCTAATAGATTGTTATTTCCAAGACACTCAATCCGTGTCCTATAATACGCTGCAATATGTGTACATTAAATGCATAAACTAAACAACTTCGGAAAATTGTAGAAGACCGAGAAGACCCAAGGGGTGAAGACCTTTCACCCTAAATTTCGACAAAGGCTAAACTGAGAAGCTTGTAACGTCGAGGCGAGCCGAGAAAGAACATGTATAGAGTGAATTAGAAAGGCATTAGGTTACATATTATTATACTGGGATGTGGCATGCTTGCCCGCAGTCATTATCCTTAAATTCTTGTGCGTTAATGGTGCCTAAGATTTGTTTCGGCTGTTGTCCCCATGCATAATGGCATTTAAGATTTGTTTCACGCAACCCCACTGCCAATGCTGCAGAGTTATATTCGCATTGACAGCTGGTGGCGGCGAGCATTTTCTTTAATCTATCATGACCGAAGGCTTAATTTCGAGGTTTTTATCTGCGGCTGGATTGCTAATGAGTAATTAAATTAAGTAACAATTTTCCAAGTCATTAGGGTTGTAGAGATTTTAGTAGCATTGGAGGAGTATTGTAGATTGTGCTCGTGTGTGGTTTCGAAGTAATGGGGGAGAAGGACAGATAGAAAAGCTTGTTAGATCAGGGGTTGAAAGCTTTAGCCTTTTCAGATTCATTTGGGGAGGAAACATTTTTTTTTAAATTGACTACATAGTTTAAATTTATTTACTTTTCCTTTTTTAATGTGTTTTCAATTAAGTCTTTGTTGTTAATTTAAAGCCCCATTGACAATAAATTTTTTTAAAACGCGATAGAAAAGAATAATTAAGTAGAAAAATCTGCAATTTCTTTTCCTATTTCATGAAACGCTCCTTTTCTCATTATCTGTAACAATTCAACAATTCTGTAACGTTTCAAATAAAACTTATAATGCGTTCCATTGAATCTGCAGAGTAGATTCTTTAAGGACTTTATTCATGTCTGCATTGAAAATTATATTCCATAATTACATAAAATAATTAAGAAAAGGCTTCATTCTATAGAAAGACTGCTATTATTTACAATTATAAATATAATTCAAAACAATAGCAAACTTTAATTGCCGTTCATCTGCAAAGCATTCAAATACCCTCCTCAAAATATCATTTCATGAATTTCTAAATAATTATTGTAATCACATGAAAGCCGGTAAAATGTTATGTAAAAGGGCTAATTTGAATAACTGCTAAATTACAGAGTGGAATTATTATTATACTGAGAGGTGCAACGGCTACATAAAGCGCCAAATTAATATGCGGAAATGCAGGTGAATTACCAGCGCTCTGCATGTGAATTATTGATAATAGCAGTGGGAAGAGGCGATCGTCGACTCATTTGGTTAATCCTTCTGAATATTTAATTGAGAACATAATCCAATCAATAACGTAATAATTGATATTTGGGGGCTTATCTCTTATTCATGGTATCATGCATTAGTGTTTTCATTAAAATCTATTTGGGATACAGCTGCAGGAGTTGGATGAAGGATTGTAAACATTGCAGCCAAGAAGGGATTTTTAATCCATTTTTTATTTAAACCGAAATTAAAATTAAAGACAATTAATTAATTTATATAACAGTAAATTATAAAGGCATATTTTAAACTCTAAAATAAACCGCGAAAAAAATCGCAGTTCATGAAAAATTTAAAAAATCCCAAAAGATTATTGCGAAAATAAATTTGTTTGTACTCAATTTGTAAAAAAAACAATTTTTGACAATTTTAAACGGAAGTAAAATTTATTATTTATTTTAAAATACTTTAAACTAAATTTAATTGATGATTACATTGAGATTATTGTAATTAAAAAATTAGGACAACCTTCAAAAAGCCACAAAATTGAGATAAGAAACAACACAATACTCGTTGTCCTGCATTTTCAGATTACATAAATAAATGCAGCACACATTTTAGTTGCAATGCAGTGGTGAGCCTTTGGATTTGCGGTCAGTTCAATGAGACCAAATTGTTTATTATTCAAAACCACTTGCAGTTTCTATACTATGTAACTGGGATGTTGTGGTTTGGAGAATTGGACACCAAAATGTGATTGTAAAAATTGAAAAAAGGCTTAACCAATCGATTCATGGTCAATGTCGAACAAATTCGAACAATTTCATTCTGTTTTCCAATAAGTATTAAATTGTGTAAAAGAGTTTTAGCTTTTAGTTTAAATTACAAACGCATAATGCAATTGAAAAAACTTTTAAGTAAATAATTGTTGACTGTTACCAGACATAAACAAACCATATTTCAATGTAACAAATTAAGTACGTTTACTTTTCTGTTTGGAAATAATTCTGTTACACTACTTTATGGCTTTATTGTCATGGCTTCCACTCAAGAGTTTGAACAACATAAAGATTTGTTTGCAAATGAAAGTAAATAAATTCAAAGTTTCAATAATTTATTAGAATGCAACGGAAAATCACTTAGAAGTTTGGAAAACGATTTATAATGGCGATGAGAATAAATTGAAAGTTGAAAGCGATTTGTCTTGTGAAATGGCCACACCGAAACTTCATTCACATCCGATGGAGATGACCAGCAATCGTTTGTTTAACTGAAAAAAACAAACAAACATTAATTGAACTGCAATGTCTATATTGTGGTGATTATCCATTTATTGGTTGGTACAAAACAATTAATTGAAATGTGGGAAAAGATTTATTTCTTCAGGATATAAAATATTGAGTTGAATGAAGCGGCCACTTGCGTTAAGACACGAATGTTAAACATGTGTGTTAAATAACGTGCGTTTGAGACCACGTGCGTTTGAGACCACGTGCGTTTAAGACCACGTGTTTCAAGAACCGTACTTTAAGGCTATGTGTTTAAGACTACGTGCTTTAAGATTTCTTGTTTAAGACCACGTGTTTTAAGGCCACGTGTTTTAAGTGCGTTAATCAATTATTCCACCTACGTTACAACGTGCGTGACCATGTCCAATTACAATTTTTGCGACCACGTGCGTTAAGCCACGTTCGTGATAAACTTTTCTTTAAGTTGAGAGGTTTTAAAATAATTTTCCACATGAATTGTCAACCGGATGCTCTTGCAAATACGTTTTTAAAGTTCCGAAAAATGTTCTCACAAAATAGTAACAATGTTTTGTTATAATTTTCACCTTTTAAAATAGATAAGAAAAGGAAAAAATGCTTACATCAGCACAGACGAGGAATATTATTAAGCATTATCATTAGATTTGTTTCATCCTGTACGTACAATTCCCATAAATGAAATATTCAACAAGCATTTTCACAATATGCATCTTGCTTTGGCAAATCCTCACACATGATACCGTTACGAGCTGTGTGAACTCAGTAGTCAGTACGTATCATATTGTATTCCTTTGAGCTTCATTACAAATAGATGCATTGTTTTCTCTAACAATATACGATTCGTTATACTTATTTGCTTCGAACAAGGATGCTTTTGGGCTGCATTTGAATTTTTATCGAAAACATTTCTTTCAAATTCTTGGCATATTCTTCTTGCACAGTAAGTATGGCACATCCTACAGCACCTTCAACTTTTCTTAAAACAGTGTACATGCACACCAAAGCAATAGCGAGTATTGCACATTTTAGAGTTTCGACTTTAGACAGATGTTGGAAATATTTTACCGAATCAGTTGCAATATGGTTTATTTCAAATTGAATTTTGTTCGAAGGAATTCATATTAACATACATAGATACATTTTTGGAGATGTATTATTGAATTCACTCGACATGCAAGTTGCAACATACATGCAAGAATGCATGAGGTGCAGCTTATTGAAAATGTTCAGGGGGGAAAACAAATTTGTGAGTTATCACATTTTCGCAGTTCTTGGTGAAACAAAATTCAGTCACACCATAATGTTTGTACATTGGGAATTTGTTGTAATGTCAAATTGAAAAATGAAATGTAATCAAATGTTTATCCTATTTCATCATCATTGATTTTATAGTGTTGTCGTCTTAAGTTAAAGTAAAAAATATATCGTTTCGTCTTAAAAAGCATTAACAATAATTGTTTTAATTTTTGTATTAAAATAATAATTTATAATATTATATATACACACAACTTAAAATAAAAACTGAGCATCAAAAATTATGCATTTTATTTTTTGTTTAAGTTTGATGAAATATTTTTAAATGGGCATTTAAAACTTAAAAAATAAAATTTTAAAAAATATCCTGACTGTCTGCCAAACATTGTGGGTAGAAAATTTTAAAGATATCTGGAAAAATATAATTTGACCTTGAAAAGCAAAAAAATATGACCTTGAAATTTTCATAAAAGTTGATCAAGACGCATTATTTTTTTGAAGATTATTTCTCCGCAAACAATTCGGTTTTTAAGTTAATTTAAAAATACAGTTTGACCTTTAAGATATATTTGTATGACCTTGAAAGATTTATCAAAACCAAAGATTATTCTAGCATCCAGTTTCGTATATGTGACGTAATTCTGCTACATATTTAGATATTTATAATTTCTTTTCACCTCTCTGGAGTCCGACATTCCGACTCTTGGAGTTACTAAACCAACTCCCAAAAATAAGAAAATTATAGCCGAAAATATTTAGTTGTGCTCAACTCTTTGTCGAATAAAACTCTATAGTGATTACTAAAAAATATTTTTCATAACATAAACCATTTTTTTGCATTACATGAAAATAAAATAAACAAGTAAACTAATATTCTCTATTAATTCATCAGTTTTTAAACATTAAAAAGCATTCAAAGCATCAACATAATCATCCTTTTATTTGTCAAAACAGGTTATATCTGCCAGTGCCACAAATCACAATACCACTTTAGCACAGGCCACGATGATTGCATATTTTTTATGTTTTAAATATTCACAGGAAATCTGTTTGAAACAAAGGATATGTGTGCAGGACAACAAAAAAAACATTGCACTTGATCGTACAGCGTGCATTTTCAATTATAAAACGAAAATGCATTCTGTTGTTGTTACTTGTTGGTTTGTGTGCATTTGTGTGTGTGTTTTATTTGTAATCCGCAAGCGAGTGCAGCTATGGAATAAAGCTATGTAACTGCATATATTTATTGATGCACATACGCTCATACATGCATTCAGAGTGCAATATCCATACATGCATTGAGTTGCTGCACTTACAGAAAAGCCGACTAGTTGTGTATGTAAAGTGGGAATAGGAGGGGGTTTTAACTAGGCGAGCAAATGTGCAGAGAACCAGAAATGTAATGGATAAAAGCTTTGGCCAAACAATAAACAATCCGCACAGCTTCTATTAACTATAAATTATATTTAAAGAGTTATGTATGTCAAACACAATAAAAGGCCAGAGGAAAACCCTCGACGAGTAAAAATTAAAATGCACAAACAAAACAAACTACACCGAGCAAAGCATAATTGAAAAATCAAGCCCCTTTGACTAAATGTAGGAAATTGCGGAATCCAAATAAAAGAAATTGGCTAGGAGGATGAAAATTAATAGGAGGCGATTGTGAATGTATAATAAAGGCTTCAAAGCGCCTTTTTCATACAACAATGGCATGCAAAACTACTGTGATGAAAATTACTAAACAAACACAAACTCATTCCGAATATGCTGACTTGGACATATATTTGATAATTATGATGATGGTATGAGTCCAATATTAATTGTATTTCCAAAAAAAAAGAGTAAAATGTCAGGTAGACATGTTGTTTTTTTAAATTTAAATTGTTTTTCCGTAAATTTTAATTGCTAGAAAAAAAAAATTTTTGAGAAAAAATTGTTGCGTTCTATTGAGATTTTTTTAGATTATTTTCTTAATTAATGTAACAACAAAGTGAACCTTGCTATTTACTAACGTTTAATTATTCGTTATATTTATTACTCTATTGGCCGCAAGTGGCGCTGTAATTAATCATTTAGTCAAGAAATAAGCCAAAATTTGGGATTACACTTTTTTTACATGGTTGATTCGATTTTAATTATATTTTACTTTGTCTATATGAATAGTTTTAATTCCATTTAACGAATCGCAATGTTAAATAATTATGATTTTAACTAAACGAAAAGTCAACAAGTGATGCAGCCTTTTGAATTTATTTCTTAAAAGAGCGCCCCTCTTGTCAACTAGAAAAAATTTCTCTGTTTAAAATATAAACTGTGTATAATTCCATTCAAATAACTGAATTATCATTCAATTTCAATAGAACGCAACTAATGCATTTTTATTGTTGTATAAAAAATGAATTTAAATTAAAACATTCGTGATAAATTTAATAATTGCTGTTTTTAGATGACTTAATAGTTTTTTAAGTAATTTAAATATAATATATCGAAGTAGGCTTTTGAATATTGAATTAGATCAGTAACAAATTCAACAAAAAAATTCTTCTTGAAATTATCTATAAAAGTCAATCGCGGATAATGCAGGAAAATACATTATTTCCGAAGAAATTTGAGTTTTACAAAAAGTATATGATGAGACTGAAAACTATAAAAATATTTCAAGGACAAAATGTAAAAAGGTTCAAGGTCACAATTCGTTTTTAATAAAACCTAACCTCAAAATCAATTTTCATTTTAATTAGAAAACATAATTTATAATCTCTTTTGCAGCAAAATTTCATTAAATCTTATTTAAATGTTGATTAACTAATTGATTTATTAAAAAATATGTTAATGTCTTTTAATAAAAGCTTCTTTCGACATAAAAATGCACTTTAAGATATAATTAAACTTAATTAATATTTAATTATTATTTACACACAAATTAAGCAGATTAATTTTATTAAAAGCATTCATTGCAAACAATTATCCATGAAAAACAATTCAAAATAATTATTTAAAAGCTTTCTGCAGACATTAAGTCTCAACCAAACATTTTAGTGCAGAAGGAATGACTCGTTCATCATCCTAATTTAAGTAAAAATGTTTCCACTCATCAGAATGGATTCGTCCCAAGCACAATGCTTCAAAATAATGGCTTAATGTTATTAGAATCTAAGCATAGAAAATATTCAAACTTTGAGAGAAAATTAAAATGATCAATCACCGACTAAAGAAATTCGTCTTAAGGAAGCATTTTCTGCTGACTTCCTTCAAACATTTTTATTTTCATGCGCGCATTCATTTCCCATGCATGTACATCTGAATTTTGCGAGGTATGGATGTGTGCTTCCAAATGCCAACTGGCATATTGCCAAAGCCTTGTGTGCTAGCAACCATATCGTGTAACTTAAAAAATGTATAAACGCACATCACAATATATGCCGGCATTATAGTGTTGAGCGACTGCGAACTTTCCTACTGGCTGACTGGTGCGGGTTTGAGTGACTGACGAGTGGCGCTTTCTTACATATGAAATCATTGCACGTCAGAAAATTCAATTTTGACTTTTGTTGGGGGGATAGGATAACACACACACCGCAATACAAATGATCAATATTTCAATTTGATATACACAGCGAGCCGTGTATTTGCCTTTGAAAGCAATTTCCCACTCACAAGTCACAGGTAATATTCAGCGGATATGGATATAACTCCGGTGATGCTGTACTTGCAGTGTTATATGTGTTGGAAGCGATGATAAGAATATTTTTGATTTGTGAGCATTTTTCATGGAAAGTACTTTTTCATGTAGGGCATGGTTTGAATGATAGCCGATGAGGCGTTGAGAAAATGTAGGGGTGCACAATACAATTTCAAAGCCAAGGATTAAATAACGCACTATAATTTATAGTAATAAAATTGGGATCGCGAAAATAATTACTAAAATTGAGTAATTCATTTATCGGTGTTCGATTAGTAAAAAAAAGACCTCGTGAAAAATTACGCAAATAATTTTTGCGGCTTCGTTTTATAATAAACGTTGTACGTAATCACACTTAAAGCCGAAACCTGATAATCTAGAAGTTTTTAAAAAGTATTTTTCACTATTACATTATTTAAAAGCGAAAATTAACCGCGAAAAGTTCGTGGAAAAATTGCAAAAATGATTGCGGGAATAAATAATTATCAGTATTCGATTAGTAAATATAACCTCGCGAAAAATTTCACGGTGTTAAAATGTTTCTTTAAAATAAAAAATCGTTGATAATGAATATCTTTCAATCAAACCCAAAAGCAGAGCTCAGATAATCGCTAAATTTGAAAAAAAAGATTTTTGTGAATTTTTATTTTATTTAATAATATAATTCTACTTTTTAAACCAACATGTCGTTCCCGAGCAGCTCACAGGTTCATCCTCTAGTTATAAACAAAAAAAGGACTAATAAATAACATCCCCAAGTTGTTGATTTACAAATGAAATTAAACGTTGTGCGCCACGACGACAGACTGCCTCATTTTCCAAATTAAACAAACTAATTGACAAAATTTAAGAAAAAGTAACTGTTGCACTTAATTAAATTTCATTTAGCGCATTACGAGAAAACTTTATTTCCCCCACCCCCCACCCATCCCTCATCCCTTGCTCATTACACGACAAGACATCCATTGCCATGAAGGGCGTGAAGCTTTTCGGAGTGCATTCCTACAGGGATATTTTAATTAAAACATGCTTTTCTTTTTAGCGTGCCACTAACTATTTCGTGTATCTCTACCCTTGTAGCTGAAATGCATACGTTAAGTATTTTGTATACACGTCTAGCGCACACAGCAATGTAATATGATGTGTTAGAATGTTTCTTTATAAGCTTACTCAGATATGTAACGGAATGCACATAGCCTAGCCGAGTGCATATTATATAATATGTATGTACTTTGAAATGTAATTTTCAAGCAGCACCTTTTCTGTGTTTTGTTGCAAAGCGAAAATTGTTGAGAGCTTTGTTTGTGTTTGTGTCTGAAACCTAAAGAACTCGTTCCCTATGCTTTTGCATTTTCATAATATTTCCGTGCATTTTGTGTATGTGCTCTGTTTCGGATGCAGTTTTCATGTTAATGTTGAGATAACAATAATAAGATGGAGACAGTAACATAATTTAAACAATGTAAAACTGTACTGAAATTTGCTTGTTTTTTTCATGGCTGTTGTTGTTGGGAAGCTTAAAGCGATTTTTTTTTGTTGCGGGTATTAAACTATTGAAGATATTTTCTTTAACTGAACTGACGTTTTTGAAAAAAAACTTTTATTCCACTGTGGAAATTTCTGGAACGCGGAATGGTATTTTAAAGCAAATTTTTGTGGAACCAAATATTTATATTAAAATTGAAAGGACCGTGTAAGTGTGTTTGGTAACCAATCAGGATAAAACTGGCAGTGGAATCGATACAAAATTTTACACACGTAATTGTCAGCATTCTGGAAGTTGCTTAGGCTTATCGTATCGCGAAAACCGCTGAAAAAATTACAGTTCATGAATAAATTGTCTAATTCCAAAAATCATTTCAGGAATAGATTTGTTAGTGTTCAATTAGTAAAAAATCTCTTTTTTTAAATGCGAAAATAAATTTTTCCAAAAGTAAAATATAAATTTGTTAAATGTGAATTTGTAACGAATTTTCTTTTTAAAAGTTCGTTTTAAAATGAAGATAATGTTTTATTATCCTTTAAGTATCACATTTCGGTTGAGGTTAAAAAAATAATTAAATGACATTGGCTTAAACAGCACGTAAAATTTATTAAACATTATTTTTTCAGTACATACTGAATAAAAGATTTGCCCACAAAGAGACAGCGTATTTAGCTCGAATGAAAATAATAAAGATAAACACAAAGTCCTCTAAATTATGAATTATGGAGACGGTGACTTTCTGCAGCTCTCATTTTTGAGATGTAAAAGCTGTACGGCAAAGAGACAGTTAAGGTTAGCCGCAATAGTTAAGCTGCTTAAAAGCGCAAAAGCATTTAAAATTCATACACAAAAACGAATGCCATGCTTTTCTTTCATCTTAAAGAATATTGTGGGTTTAAATGTTTGCTATTTCATTTTTAAATGGTTTGATATTTAGTAATTTAATATTTAAATTATTTTTAAACATGTTGAATTGTATAAAAAGACATAAATTGTGTAATTATTTAAAGTTAAACAACCCGGATTTTAAAAATGAACCAAAACAATTAAAAGGCACGCATTTAAATGGCACACATTTTAATTAATTTTACATAGTTGCATCGTTAGCTATAACGCGCCATGACTGCACTATTTCCATCAAAGTGCACAAATTAAATTTGTCACATTAAAAGTGTTACGATGACCTCTCTCGCCGCGCCACTGCACCCGCCTCGATACCACACCCACCACAATATCACCGCATAAAATCTAATGTGAATATTGTGCATTATATGCAGAGTGCACCGAGTGCACACGCATATAACAAAATGCAGCCGAATATCATTATTTATTGAATCCCAAGCCCCATCTGGCGTAATTGAAACAAATTCGCCAACCACAATTGTATAAAATTGCACGAGCCAAAAAAAAAACGGGGGAGTCACAAAAATCTATTTCAATTAGGGCAACTATCTCAAATATTAATTACACGTTTTAACCCCCTTCCCACACATTCCATCCTCTCCCCCACAGTATAGGGCGTACACCCCAACCCCCACAATTCAATCCATCCGAACGCTAACACAATCCACCCCTGTTGACTGTGCCGTTTTTTGGCTGTACAACGTGTTTTTATCTCACAATTGATGCAATTTATTTTAATTTCATCTAGATTGAAGCCAAATTAGTGGTTACACGATTTTCTCGTTTCTCGCGTCTCGCCATTCCACTGGATGTGCAAAAGTATTTATGCTTATGTATACGTGATGGGTGTAATATAACATTGCAATATTTTCCATTGAATGTGAGAGAAATGCATGTAGACGTTGATTTCACCCAACATGCCTCCAGACCATATTACGATGGGCTATTTACTTTAAGATTTTTTGGACTCCAGCCAACGCCTGATATTGTATTTCACACTACTGACTACTGTACGTTTTCCATTTCAACTATTAATAGCTATATGTGAAGTTTGGTGCACAATGCGCCTGTTTCTGGCTACTCAAACTCCTCTCTGAATGCAAGTGAACACACACACACGTTAGTACACCATAGAATATCGTTAAATATCAAATTTACAATGTCTGCCATGTTAAGCAGATATTCTGCATTAAACATATGGCTTGTGCTTAAAATATTCTCCCCATATTTGTATGATTTTCATAGTTTTCCCGTATAGTCCACTGCGAGATGAGGCCCTTTAATATGGTTACTTAGGGGTTGGTTCTGTAGATTATTACATAATAACTGGTCTCTTTTGTGGCTTATGCGGGCTTTATCGAGGCATTCAATTATCGAATTTACGGAGATGACCCTTAAATAAATTGAATATAGTTTTCCAGTAATCCAGATAATAGTTTTCTAATGCATTAAGGGTTAATACCGTATAAGGTAATCCGAAAGTAAATGAAATTGAAATGTGAATGCATGCAGTGGATTCGTTCTCTTTCAAGAGGAATAGAATTTTGATCTGCAATTGGAATTGGTTTTCCTTTAGTTACTCGTATGAAATAATAATCAATATGCGACCCCAAGGATATAGATTTTTACATTCCGAACTTTTTCGAAATAAAATTCTTGATGCAGTAAATCGTTTTGACTGAGTTCAAAAAAGTGGTCTAGAACAAATTTGTAGATGTATGTCCTTACGCCCGCGCCCTATTTCAGAAACTACTCAACCGATTTTTTATGTAAAATATTCAATAAGAAGAAAGACTGGAAACTCTATCTTTAATTTCATCAAGATGAGATGCTTAAAAGTCAAGTTATTAACAAAATAAAGTGTTTTGTTTATTCAAAAGCCTCAAAACTGGTCATTTTCACAACATTTATCATATTTATTTAGTGTTTGAAAATTAAAGAATATTTCAAGGTCAAAATCGGAAATTTAAGGGTCAAATTTGTTATATATTCGAAACAGTAAACATTTTTGTAAAATTTTCTTTTAGATTATAGTTGCTTTTCATTAAATAAAACAGCTTGCTTCAAGGACAAAATTTAAAAACTCAAGGTCATACTCCTCATATCTCAGAAACCTTGAATGTTTTTGAATATTTTTTTTCTCATTATTGCAGCTCCTAATAAAATAAGAAAATGTAATAAATATTTCAAGGTCAAATTTTTTTAAATCAAGGTTATAGTTTTATAATGAAAACAATTCAAAAACTGAGTATTATGATGTTCTATATTATTTTGTAATTTTAATAAAAGTACCAATTTGGGACAAAAATCAAGGTCAAATTTCAGAAACAAAATTGAATCTACAAAATTGACTTACTTCATCTTCATTAAAGGACAAATTTAATTATATTTAATTGTAATTAATTTATATGATCAATTATCATTCAAAGAAAGTGTCGAAATTGAACAAAAAGTTATAGTATAGAAAATTTTTAAAACCGTAAGCCAATTAAGGAATGGATAGAAGATGAAAAGTCCGGATTAGAAATAAATATGTGACTTAAATAGTCCATAAAACAGTGCGTTTAAGTACGAAGTACGAACCTCATAATATTACAAGAAAGTCGAATATCAAAATACACCCCAGCAGAATTTATTTAAAGCAATAACGTTACAACGTATACTTATTTAAGTGGTGCTCGTTTCGCCATAACATGGAGAATGCCATTTAATGCTTATGATTTAAACTATATGACCAAATGCACATAATAACTGCAAACGACTACAACGAATTGTTTCAATTAACGAGAATAGTTAAAGCCATACTTACTCGGGCACATAAAATGAATCATAAAGCACAATAAAATATGTGCAGTAACGGTTATAATGCGCTCATAACAAGTGCTCGTGTGTACGATGCGACGCAGTGCATGTTGATTGCACCTATTTCTATAATTGTACTCGGAAAATCGCCATGTCTCGTACGCCTCATTTCTGCAATTTCCACTTCGCCGTGTATAAAGAACCACCACAGTCATGTTGTGTGTGCTGATCGAGCGGTGTGTTATGAGGAAGGTTGATACGAGAACTATAGATACATATGGGGGAAAATGGAAGACGAGGGTGGTTTTGTACAACAGTTATGTGAAAACAAATTCGAAACACACAGTTTGGAGTTGGCGAAAGAAATTGAAAAAGCCCCGCATGCTTTAGATATTTGCTCAGCTCACAACTATTATATGTTATGAGTTCGTGTGCAGCAAGCGAAAGCAGCCAAGACACCACACACCCACACAAAGGGCCACCCACATTCCCCCACACACTTGCACTACACTCCACAGTCTATAGGTGAGAATTATTATTGAGCTGGGTTTCATTTAAAATGGGAAGTTGGCGTTTCAAAATAAAGCAAATAATGTTGCACAGCTCACTGCAAATACACAATCGTTTCCTATAATATGTAGTGGCACCAATATACAGCTTTCTTTTCCCTTTTCCCATATATTTATACATCCCAAAAAAAACCCACGTCTGCACCCTTCATATCCGTTGAAACGGTTTGCGAAGAATGCTTGCAACCCCCATCTACGTTCAGACTTCTTTTCCCGCCTATATAACATCGTGCATGAATCGTGCTTGTTGCAATTTTTATCTCCGTCTTTAAGCGCTATATTTATACAATAAACGCAAAAGGTATACAGCACAAAAGTCGTATTTCTTGTTGGGGAAAAAAAAAACAAAAAAAAAAAAACGGGAATGCCACTGGGCCATGCAGGTTTCGTACGTGGTGGAAATTGGCAATAAAATGCCATACATACCGAGGGGTTTATACTCGGGTTGGTATCACCTTAATTTATTTGTGATCACGTGTGTTGGCAAAACTACCCCTAAAATAATAATGCATACAAATTGCAATGAGTTTATTTTTAATTGCATTTAATAATTTAAATTGGTGTAATTGAGATATTAAACACCCCAATTAGTTGAATTGCATTTATGTTTTAAAGTTTTGTGCGGATTCTTGAATTATTACCTGCCCCATTTCCGCACTGAAACTCTTTGAACTACATTTTGATATAAATAATATTTCCGTTCTTTTCTCCACGTTAATATCAAATTGTTTGAAATAAAAAGATCTTTGTCACAGAGACGTAACAGCGTGGACTATAACGTGGGTAACTAATTAATTTTTTGAAGGTTGCACAATCTGTGATTGTGCTTGGAAACAAAAAAAAATTATTTTAACAAAAATATAAGTATTAGTTGCATTCTATTGAGGACTTAATTACTTTCTTTAGAAATTTATTGTGCAATGCAACAACCAAAGAATCTTTATTATAGTTATATTTATTACTCTATTGGCCGCAAGTGGCGCTATAGAATAATAAATTATTTGAATTTATTCCTTAAAACAGCGCCATCTATTGACGACTAGATAAAAAATTTATATTCAATATAAACGAAATATCGTTCTATTTAATAAATTAAATAAAAACTTAATAGAACGCAACTAATACTAGTAACATTGGTAATTACTTAATTTACTTTGATATTTCCACTTAATTACGCTAACCTTCCAGACTTAAATTAAGTACCATATATTTTGACCTTGAAAACTATTATTGACAGCAGCGCCAGTCAAAATGGCGGCAAATATATTAAGTTTTTAAATCGCAGTGAAACTAAACTAATGTGAAATTGATCGCGTAAGTCGGGGAGAGACGTGCATAAAAGGAATAGAACGCTACAAATAGTTGACGGCGAAAGACGTAAATAAATCGAAAAGAATGCCACCAATGTCAGCTTATCTAATTAATTTGTTTTGCGAAATTGTTATTCGGACGAATTTCTTTTTATATTGAAGTTAAATTTAAACTCTTAAGGATTATTAATTGTGCTTTTATTATTTTCAAAAGTAAGTTCAATGCGTTTAATGCGTTTAATTAAATAACATTTTATTCAAAATCATGTTCTCGAAGAAGAAGCGAGCAAGAAAATTTATCCAAAACACCCACCCACACTCAAACATAAACTTAAACAAAGCTCTGTTGTTGAAGAAACAACAGTTGAAGCATGTTCTTTGGAAAATTAAATGATTGAACACAGAATGCACTTAGTCGTATTGTTTCTGTGCCCCCGCCAGATATTGTACAATATTTGGTGCAACATGCATGCCATACGTACAATAAAACGAATATCATATACGTTTGCAGTCTGCAAGCTACTGGCGCTACTTCATTTTCATATGCTTGATGCTTTGCTTGCATGCATTATTGATTATGGTCTGTATAATGTGTGTGTGTGTTTGCCTTTGTGTGTTGTGTGTCAGTGATTGTTTACAATTCCACCCCCCCACCCGAAAATTTTAACAATTGTCATGTCTGTGTAATTCATTTTCAGGCTATATAAGCTCTCGAACTTACTGAGAGCTTTGTGCACTACACAATATTGCATGAAATTCGGTATTCTGCCACAAAATACACATAAAAGCATGTGCGAGGGCAAAATGTGCGACTATACGAACACATGCATCGCACATATAAGCTCTTGTAACGCATGCACAATATTGAATTACATAATATTGTTCATTATAGTTAATATTGTGTGGATATAGTTGCATTCAATGCAGCCCTGTCATGTATTAAAACATTTTCCTGTTGTTGCACTTCGCTTTATTGCATGATGAGTGGGTGGCAGGGAAAGACAATTAAAACGTTATTAAATATTTAATTGAATGAAAGTAAATTCAATTTATTAAAGAATTTAAATCAGTTACTACAGTTTTCGAAATTAACTCAAGTTTTGATTATTTACAAACAAAAATTCTTAATTTTATAATTCATCCAGTCGCATTGTATTTTGTATAAATTTGTCGCATTTTATTGAAATCTCATTTAGTTTATTTTAATATTTCACATGGAATGAAATAGCAAAACAATCCTTCTTATTTACGACTGTTCATTCATTCGAAATATTAAATAATCTATTGGCCGCAAGATGGCGCTTCAAAATAAAATGGCAATCCCCACAATTTGTTCATTAAAAAATGTGCAACATCACGCTGACTGGCAAAAATATTTTTGTTGAAAATCGTTCTATTGAAATAAACTAAATGAGATCTTAAAAGGACGGAACTATTGTAAGACACTGAAGTTTGATCCCTCCTGAAAAATGTGGCTTAAAGAAAATGTTAGTTCATGTTTGTGGAGATTAGAAGTTGAAGATAGATTTGTAATCAATTTCGATTTGTTGGGAGGAATTTAATTTAGATTCTTTCAGTAGTAGAGTCTTTCAAGGTCAAGTTATTCTTTGATATTTGTTTTCTAAACCAAAAATTAGAAGAAAGGTATAGAAGCAGATTTCAGTACATTTGAAAATAAACAGAATCAACAGCAGAATTTAAAATTCTCGAGCAATGGAATATTTCAAGGTCAAAATTCAAAAATTCAATTAAATGTCAAATATGTTTTATTTCTAAAACAATAAATTTTTTTGAAAAAATATGGCTACCAAGTGAAATGTTCTTACTTTTTAAGTGCTTTAGAAGACGAAAATTTTTGCTTATCATTTCAAGGTCAAACGTTTATGTTTTTAAATTTAAAAATCTATTTTTTTTTAAATTATTTGATATTTTAAGTCAAAACTAATTTATTTTACGTTATTTTTTTGAATTAATAATTTCTCAAGTCGCTTTCTTTGAGTTATTGACACAAATTAATTTAATGCAATTTAATAAAGGCCTAAAAGCATTATTTATAGTGGGAAATTCAATTCAACTATTCCTTAAATTCATGACTTAGTACACTTCCCTAGAAGCACAAACATTTTGAGCACAATTTACCCGAAACAAGCAGCGCAATGAAAACCAACAAATAACGACAAGGATTTGCAAAAAATCAAAACTGTTGCCAATACACAATTATTAGACGACTGAACAATAAATGAAAAGTGTGGAAAAATGCAGAACGAAAAATAATGTAAACAAACATGTAACTTGGTTTACAATTGCAATTTCACCAATTTGGCACAGTCGAGATATTTGACAAGATTATTGGCAGCTCGCAGTACTCGCACATACATGCGATATATCAACTACATAGTTTACATGTTTTATGCTCGATTCGCACAAACGGCAGCTATTAGTGAGGTATCGCGTTAAACGCGGTTTTACTACAATAAATAATATACGCGTTTATATGTTTTGGGTTTTTTGCTACGTGCTTTTCCGGCGATTCTTCCATCATTAACACAATGACCTGCGTTAACACAGCATAATAGTTGTTGTTTTTTTTTGTCGTGTTTTCTACCCGTCTTCGCCTTAACTTACAGCAGCTGATTTCAATCTTGAACAGACATTTTAATTGCGATGTTAATTATAATTCTTTTGCATAAATGCGGATAACCCCCAACAAAAAAAAAGCTCTTGTGACTTGTCTATAAAACGAAATTCCAAAATATCCAACGATTAAAGTCGTTTTGGAAATCCATATTATAATGTGACGTTTTGGATTTTGTGCCATAAACCAAAATGTTTCCCCCATTGTTCTGCACAGGATAACCCATGATTGCGTGTAATGCGTGTATTCCTTTGCTACATCTATTTAATGTTTCCACATAAATTACAATTGGATCCACCACTTTACAAACGCAGGACATTAACGGCGCGGATGTAAAATTAAATCCGCATGCATGTACAGAAACTGGCTGCAATTTATACCGTTCGGATGTGTGAAACAATTGCCATTGCAACCAGCTCAGCCCTATTACATTGCACAAATTGTATTCAAATATTTTTACGAAGCATTAGAATTTTGAATGCATTTGCAGTTTGAACACACTGCAGTTTGGGTTAAGCCGACACTAATTCTAGCTTAAATTGGTTAGAAAAGAGTCCAGCTATTTGTCTGCTTTGACAATTATGTTGCAATTTAAATGTTAATGGAATGCTAGATGATTTTGTGTAATTTTTTTATTAATAATCTTAAAAGCAATTTTTTTTACACGAAATTTTTCGAATTGGAATTTAATTTGTTTTAAAATCTAAATTTATATTTTTGTGTGGAAATCAATCACGCTAAAACTGTAAATGGGATATTCTGGCACAAATATAATTATAATTTAAACACAACAATAAACCGCGAAAACTGCACAAAAAAAAAAAATTGATTTAGTGCCCGATTATTATAAAACACTTCTCAAAAAATTCCTCAATAATGTTTATAATAAATGGCTCATCAATATCTTTACCAACTCCTCCGGCATTGTAGATTGAACAATTAGAGTCCTAATTTTTAACAACTGAATATTAGAAATTTAACAACAACCTACAGAATTGTTTTCAGAATTAAAGTAACTTCGATTCAAGAAACTCTTCAACCACATCAATCACAATTGTGGCGTAAAATCCAGACAGTATTATGGCAAATCAAGCAGAGGACCAACTGGCTTCCAAATATTGAGTAAAAGCATTTTCAATTCTGATTAAGATTATTTTAAGCTGCTATGAGTACTTTAAATTTAAAGGATTCAAATGGTACGACTACATTGGGATTACTTATTTTCCAAATTAATCAACGACTAAAGAAAAAATATTTTAAATACCCTAAATTACTTTTTTATGGATAAATAAAAACAGAAAAATTCAAATTGCAATTAAGTTTACTTATATATTTAATTTTATTTTGACTTACATCAATTGATATCTAATTTAATTTAATCTAATTAAGCAATTATTAAATAAGTAATACAAATTTTGAACTCTTGTCAATTATAAAAGATAAATGTTTTAATGTGGATATGCTTCAGGTGATTTAAATTTGTGGAATTCCCGTGACTGCAGCTGGATCATTCCAACCTGGCTGGTAGATTTTGACACTGAAATTATTTAAATTAATTATAAGTCATTCATTTATGGCTTATTAATGCGAATAAATATTATTTGAGGAGTCGTAATGCTTACTTTGTATAATGAAGATCTAGTAAAATGACGAGGGCTTCCTGGGATTGCTCAACATTTCGCCCACTCAAAATGATAGCACTATTGAAAGCTGGCTTTGGTTTGTTGAATTTTGCAGCAAAGTCTTCGTCAGACATATTTTGGAAAACGTTCTCAAGTTTATTGACTGTAGAAGATGAAAAAAACATTGAATTAGGATTATTCATTAAACTCGATCAACAATTCACATTTAAATTAAAATTATTTGCAGGCTTAAGGATTTTCCCCCACGACTTAACATAAGTCACAATAATTTTCTTACGTGGAATATTAACGCTTCCCCCAATCGTTTCCTGGGCCACAAAATCCAAAGCCTTACGCACATCAATCAACAAAGTCCAAGGATTATTGGGCAGCTCATGAATCTCCTCGGATGAAGCGATGATTGTGCCACCTGCAACCGGAATAGCACTTGATAAATCAACAGCTGAATAAACAAAACCAGGTGAAATAAATATTTAAAACAAAAAGATCATTGATGCAGTCAAAATTAAGCCTTACCAATGACCATCACAAAACAAACAATTACTTCAATAAATTTCATTGTGAATTATTATTGTTGTCGTTTTATGATTTCCAAGCACTGACAACTGACTCGATGTAGTCCTCAACAAACTGTGGATTGATTGTGGAAGCTGCGGACATTTTTATGTATCCCGACAGAGCGCGATAAGATGCGCTGCGTAAAATGTGGTGGGGAGTCATCATCATGTTCAATTTACAAATGACCGGCCGGTGCGCCATGAACGCGACTGTGCGGCATAATTGAATCAAATATCGCGCTTTGCTTGGTTGCCCAACTGCTATAGAATGTGTGTACGCATCGCATCATCCCACATGATTCATTTCCAGTGCTTTAGCATTTCTGCGTTTTCAGCAATTTGTCAGACCATTGAAGTTATAAATTTTGACATAATATATGAAACGCGGCATTATATAAGTGCATTCAAACAAAATTTGTCCAATTTCCCGCTCTTTGCATATGATGTGATGTGTGTGTGGTTAGAAAAGAAAATATGCGGAAAATCAGAGTGGGAGGAAAATCAGCCCGCTGCACATTGCACACACAAATGCATTTATGCAGTCAAATTTGACCAAATGGTTTAATGCTGTACGTCATATAATGTTTGGCTTTGGATGCATTAAGTGCATCGTTGTGTGGGAGACTGCTGGAGGCGGGTGCCGTATAATGGAAGCAAAATATAAATTAAATCGAAAACCAGAAAAGCGTATCAAAAGCTCTTAAATCTTATTTACAGTTATTCATGCACAATCATTAAACATCAGTGCAGAGCGCTTCAAAATCAATATTCACGTCGTTTCTCGTTCGTGTCCAGCAAATTTATTCGCTTTGCATACATTAAAACATGTGCGGGATGTTTTTGTTTCAATAACTGCACATTTTGAAAATGCATCTGCCCATTCAAAAGCTTTTGTTGCATATACATTCACATTGCACATTGTTTTATATAATCATAATATGCAACCCATTGCATCGTAAGTGCAATTGGTATCAATTTAAATAGGCCTATGCTGCAACATCCTCTTACAAGTCCATGTCATTCTTTATGAGGGGGATAATCCCGCAAGGGTTGCGGATGCGCCCAATGTGAATTAAATTCTAGAACCCCCCCCCCCGTTTTATGCATTAACAAGGCTTGTTGCATTGAATCTATTTGTCTGTACGTGCCACAATGCAACTGGAAGGCCGCGCGATTTGAATTTTTTCCCCCCATTCAAAGAAATATTAAGCATGTTGTGGCGAATATGCGTGAATTGAAGCTTTGGTTTTGTGTTGCAAGCTGCATTGAATGCGCTTTATTGACCATGTGAATTGATGAATATGTGAGTGGGTGCGATTTATTGATTTTCGTTGTGTGAATGCGATTTGCTTGCGTATATTGTGTTCAGTTTTATAATCGATTTCTTTGAAAGGATCAGCGGTTGATTGAATTTATGGTTAGAGAAATTATTGCGTTTTAGTTTGAATATTGAATTGGGTTAAGTGATGGAATTGGATTATGATTGACATAAAAGATTATAAATATTTGCAGGAGAAAGGAATTTATATTTGATTGTAAGCTTTGGTCCTTAATTTTTATAGTCGTTTTATTTTATTATTGTTAATATAATAGTTGCGTTCTATTGAGATCTCATTTAGTTAATTTCAAAAGAACAATAAATTTTAAAAAGAAATACTTTCTTTAGTCAAAAATAGGTGGCGCACTTTGAAAGGAATACATTTAAAAGACTACATCACTTGTTGGCAACATAAACAAAGTCATTCAAATTATTTTAAATTATAATTAGTTGAAATTGTAAGTCATTAAATATAAAATTAAACTAGTTACGTAGGTAAATAAAAATCCCATTCCAATTGTACCAACTCTGTAAACCCAAATTATGGTTAATTTATTGACTATATGATTTTCAGCGCTACTTGCGGCCAATAGAGTCATGAATAAACCGAATGAGTAAAATATTTATATTTATAAAGCAATTTATTTTGATGTTGCATTGCATATAAAAAATTAAATTAAACTAAATCAGATCACAATAAAACTTAAGTTTATTACTGTTTCCTTGGTTTTGAAAAAAAAAAAAATTTAGATTTATTTCCTTAGTTAAATTAAAAACAATTAATTTTATTAAATTCCTAAACTTCCTATACTTCTAGTTTATTAAAGTTGACTTTGGTCTTCAAAAAATATAAATAAAAATGTAAACAAATAACAATAAAGTAATAAAAATATTGTAAAGAATTTAATTCTAAAATTTAAAACAATTGGAATTGTTTATTTTTAAAACAGAAGTTTTCCGATAATTAATTTTACAATATTTGTTAAATTATCTTACAATTTTTTTAAATTTAAATTTTAAATATTTACGATTAAATAACCATTCCTAACAATTACTGTCATTTAAATTTCAAACCATGCTAAAAAAATGCATGCAAACAAATTTCGAATGCGTTATTTACAAATTTGTGCATGCCTCATTATTGTTTTAGAATTCAAAATATTCTTGCAACGAATGCAATTTAATGTGCATAAATGTAATGTGAGTTACGCGTATTTAAATTTGCATGGCGCATTTACCGAAATGTGTTTATTTGAAACTTCTAAAATATTTAAAATGTGACTTTTTGTTATGAGTGAGTTTCAACTACACATTGAACTTAGTTTTAGTTACATAATTGAGTCAATTAAATTTATATTGAGGCAAATAAAAAGTAAACATTACTAAAATTTTATTTATTCAGTTTCATTTTCAGTAACAATTTCTATAGCTTCATTTTCATCAGTGCTGACTATTTCATTGACTGTTTTCATTTCATCAGGCTCGTTTTCCATTTGATTGACTGTTTTACTTTCAATAGGTTTCGCAAGATTGTCAATTTTATGTTAAAGAGGTTGGGGAAGATTGTCAACTGTCATTTTTATCAGGTTCAGAGAGGTTGTCAACTGCATTTTCATCAGGTTCGGGAAGATTGTCCATTACATTTTCACCAGGTTCAGGAATATTGTCCATTACATTTTCATCAGGTTGGGGGAGATTGTCCATTACATTTTCACCTGGTTTGGAAAGATCGTCCATTAAATTTTCACCAGGTTTGGGAAGATTGTCCATTACATTTTCACCAGGTTGCGGAAGATTGTCCATCACACTTTCAGCAGGTTTTGGAAGATTGTCAATTACATTTTCACCAGGTTCGGCATGATTGTCACTTTGATGTTCATCCATTTTGTTGTCCATTTCGTCGAGTCCACTCCACATTCCGATATTTACTCTAAATGTAAAGAAAGTCAAAGAAAACTTTAAATGTATAAATAAATATAGTAGGCGTTAAAAAAATTTAAGACTCACTTGTTAAAGCCAAACACTGTTAAAACTTTTTGAGCTAAGTCGGCTGCATTTTCGTTTTCACTTGCAATAACAATTGATGCGTTCGTTAATGGCGCTATTATCTTTAAAAAAAATTGAAGAGTGCCTTCTAAAAGATTTCAATAATTTCAATTAATTAAACAATTGCATTTAAAATAAAATATTGTTACTGGATATTGTAATTTCACTTTCTTCGTCACTTTCAGAGTCGTATTCATACGAGTAATATTCATCAACGTAAGTTAACAATTCTGATAATGTTTCTTGCAGATCAACTAGCATTAAATTTGCTAATTCATAAAGGCCTTTCGTAATATCGGTGAAATCATCTTCTACGGGTGCAGGATTGGATCTTACAACTGATTGTTTATTTAAATAACAGATTAACAATTAAATAACAATTATTAAACATGAATATTAAAACAAAATAGAAAATATTTTAAAATTATAAAATGGCTTACCAATTGCAAATCCTACGACAGCTAGTAAAAAACGCATCTTTGATGAATAGAACTATTGCAAGTGTCAACACTTTATGAACTTGCAGTGGTAGAAACACGAGTATTTAAGTAAATTTCAAATGCATAAAAAATAAATTAAAAATTGTTAATTTCATCAGTAATTTGAGCCGATTAAAATTGTAATAATCGTCCATTCATTATTACACTTAGCAAGGAATTTAATTAAAACCACATAAATCTGAGTTATCCACTCAAAGCTGTAACACTTAAAAACAAGCGTAAAGCATAAAGTTCTTTTAATTAAATTAATTAACTAATGTGTAGAAATTAAATTAGGTTTTGTTTTCGTAAATATTTTTTAAACGCGTATTTTTACAATTATGTTGTTTTTCAAAATTAAATGAAAAACAACGTAATTGTAAAAATACGATTGACATTTGAAATTAAATGATTTTAAAATGTTGAAATTAATTTGTTCTAACGTCTCATGTAAAATCTTTTTCGGGGAAACACTTTTATCAAAATGAATAATACACAAAATAAATTAAATGTAATGAAATTATTCAATTGTAATTCCAAAAACCATGAATGAAGCAAATTCAAGAAAACAGTACAATTGCTTAAATTCACAAAAAAATTATTTTTACAATAACTAATCGTTCAAATAATAAGTCAAACAATTTTTTTTCTCACAAATGCTCAATGTTAATACATCACTCATCTTCAAGTCATCACACACTTCACGCATGCGACACAAAAAACTCATGACCTCACGGTTCATAACGACATTCCTCTTCATTAGTAACTCAAAACGCCACAACCATTACGTCTTCATAATTACGTTGCTGAACGCACCTCATAAATAATCTTGCGTGGATAATCCAAGCACTTAAGAATATAAGATGAGCCCACATTAGGAATAACCACAAATGACCGTTTTCATTGCTTACCACTTGCCACACAAATGACTCAAAATGTGGCACAAAAGAAATCAGTGACGGAGTTGTGGAAAAATTCTCACACCGCGCCACGTGCCGCAGTGAAGATTGCCATTCACACTTCGCGGCTGGTCTCTCACAAAAAACCGCAAATTAAATTATGTTTACAATTGATACGTCACTGATTCGTCTCTCCATTCATGCCGATTGGCGCGATTCGCAGAAAATTTCCCCCAACTCATTGAAAGACTCATTTGAGACTAAACGAGTTTGACCAACAAAAAAAAAAAAAAAACAGCAAAACACAAACAACATCATCTGTTATAAATTATAAATTATAAAAATGGCAAAAGTAATTTGGAAATTGTAATCGAATCTATACAGAATTGTGGGCAACATAATGAGCTGAATGAATTAAGTGGCGTACGTTTGGCACCGTCCCTCAATTGAACACTTAAAACATGGAGTAAGTTCACACTTAAATTTACATTATTGCGGCACATAAACATTCTTTTTGTCGTGCTTGTTATAGGCATGAATGGTAATACCGAAATATATTTGCAAGTACATTGCAAATGATGGTTTGGCCGATAGCCAAGGTGCAGAAATTCTCACACAGCTCTTGTGCGCTCCCTTAAGTTAAGGCATCTAAAGGAAAGTGGCATATTATGGGGAAATTCAAAAGATATGAAGCATAATTCATTCGAGTGCATCCATTGCTGGAGTGTTTTATATGCACAGAAACAAGTGTGCAATATATTGATAGAGGGATACAGAATGGAAGGGATTTTTTTTGCTCTCCTCTTTTTCTCCCATATTCTGGGTTTGGTTATTTATAAGTCAAGCAGCATGACGCCCAATATCGATGGATTGCGCCAATATAGGGAATGTGAAGGTGTCATAACGAGAAAACAATTTTATTTATAAGTTTAATCCATCAATGCTGCTTTAAATCGCAAAAATAAATAAAGGGTGATCCAATTGGGAGTCCAATTTTTTCAAAAAAAATTATTTTGACAGTTCTTATGTGTCTTGTTTTTATAACGTTTGTGTTCGCTAAACGACGTTTATATTTATTGCCATTTTATCGTAAATAGACTTAAGCTTGGACAACTTTTTCCGACTAATTATTGTGGAAACATAGTATTTCTAAATAAAATGCAGTGCTCAGTTGAAAAAAAAAATTATCAAAAAAAATATTTTTTGTCTATTATTTACGTTATTGTTTAGTGTAGTTGTCGTTATTAACAGTATTGTCGTATTTAAGTCAGAAGCAATCCAAAAGCTACGCAATCAATTGCTTTATTTAAGGAAACGTTCGATGAAAACATCATCTAAAAAAAATTTCTTGTTAATTAGCCACCAAGATCTTCAACCATTGGATTAATTTCTGTGAGGATTTGTGAAATCCCTTGTTTACTTTAATAAACCTAAAATGGAAGCAATCTTAATCCATAGTATTCGCGGAATGCTTGAAAGAGTGCTCTAAAATTAAACTCACAGAATAAAACATTTAAGTCATAGCCAATATTTTAAGGAAATTAATTTTAACCGTTAATGGCATTAAAATATAAATATAAATCTAAAATTTTCCTCAATACATTAATTATTATATTAATATAATTGCTTAAAAAAAAACACCAGGAAGCCCTTATCGGATCACCCTTTATATCCACTAAAAAAAAAGTCATTTATTCCCGTGCGGCCAGAGATTTAAAGTTTTAACCAAACACGCCCACCCCTTCCCAAAAGTATCCCTCGTTATTAATGGATTTCCACATATTTGCTGCAATTAAAATAATTGATGATGAACGCCATGCCCCACTGACTACTACCCGCCCCCACAACGCTCTCTTTTTATCTATTTATATGAGAAATTTACCATTAAACGGGTGCCATATGTTTGGATTCTCATGTGCCGCCATTTGAGTGCGAAATTTTGTTTTAATTTAAATACATTATAACTAATCATAATGCAGGCGATGTTATTTTTTAAATATTATAGTTTGTTGTGTTTGCTTAAATGTATGCGCTTCAATAAACCAAATTATTTTGTGTGTGCATAATACACGAGAGCATTATCATTTTGGCAATGCCCAGATGTTATAATGCAACGAAATGGGTTCAATATTTGCCGCCACACTTTACAAAATCCAATTCCCCGAATACATAATTTATTGCATGCAATGTTGCATATTTTGTTAAATATAATACTTTTTATTTATTTTTTAACGCTAATAAAATATTCATAAAGCACAGTGTTAGCTTTATGAATAATTGTTTTTGACTGCAATATGCAATTGTGTCATTAATAATGCATTGAATTCAATACATTGCAGGATGCCTTACAATTTTTTTCAGTCTGTCGCTGGGTTTTGTGTTTTAATTTGTAATTCAAATATTTGCACTTATAAATATTTATAAATGTTTGTTTTGGGATTTTTGTTGCAATTAGTTTCATTGTTTTGTTTTGTTGATTAAAAAGTTGATTGATTATTTAATTTTTATGTAATGTTTTTTATGTAATGGCTTTTGTGGAAATCAAAATTTATGTTTTTAATTCATTCAGTTTATTTATTAATTTTTGATTTACATCGAATAATTATTTAAAAACTATAATTATTTATTAAAATATGTGAATCATTCTTTATTTTTATTAAACATTTGTCATCAATTGTTGTACTTCACTGCAATTTTTTTTACGGCATTACCTAGAATTTATTATTATTAATTTACTAAATGTTTTAAACAAATTTAAACATTTATCAAAATTTGTGATTATTGAACAAGCACACAAAGCAATCATCAAAAAAAAATGATAAAAAAACGTAAATATGCGTGATGAGAAACTCGATGAAGCGTTAACTTTACAAGAATAAATGTATAGAATGAATGTCAAACATTCAGCAAAGCTTTTTATTTACACAAAACGTTTATTTATTTGTATAGTCGGTCTTTATACTATTCAACTAAAACAAGTTTTTGTGGAAATTGAAAACTCTACAAACGTTAAAACCCGACATGATTGAAGTGTCTAATAATTCAATGAAACTGGTTTGGATGTTTTGGGATGATGAACTTTTTTTAATTTGTATGGGAAAGCTTTAAATTAAATAATTAAAGATATTTTCAATTAATTACAGACTACAAATTTAATTATTTAAATGTACAAATTTATAAGATAATGATTTTTGTGTTTGATTTTATAATTAATATGAAATAATATTTTTTTATTAAGCTTAATCAACAATTAACAATTGTACAATAAAAATTTGTGTTTGTTTGTTTATTTAATTAATTTATTAATTTTCAAACACACAAAAAATTATTTTCGTCTAATTAATAAAATGTCGTTGAATTATATTGGAAGAGAAAATATAAAAAAATTAATAATTTGACGCATTTAATTTAAAAAAAAACTGTAAAGAAGTATGAATTGAGAAATGATTCGAAAGTTTGTTAAAAGTTTTATATCAAATAATATTTTGTCTTAAGAGAATAAGCTGAAAACAATGATTGAAAATTTAAAAAAAATTTAAATCACCTTTTAAAATTATCTACAAGTATTAAATAAAAACATAATAATAAAAATGGCAAATTTTTAGTAAACTTTTAAGTATTATATCATAGCTGAAAGGGATCCGATATTATTAAAAATTTCTAAATCACAAAATCAATAACCACTTAAATTTGCGTCGCAGTGTTAAATAAAAGCTCAAGGCAAGCTTCAACTGTACCCCACCACAAAACACTTTGTGGACTGTGCGATTTTGAACGCACCTCACAAAAATAAGTGAAAGCAAAAGCGTTTTCAGTAAGCATTTAAATCGCGACTAAATTACACGCAATATTATCATGAAATTTTTGGCCAGTGTTGTGGTTGCATTGTTTTGTAAGTGTAATCCGTTGGTGTAATCGCTTTTCGTATCGTTTAAACTGCTCTTGTTGATTATTTCCGAATTTATTTGGTTATCTTTAAATAATTGTACTTATTTTGTTATCAATTATCACACAATTCAAGCAATTTCAAGTTAATATATAAAAATTTCCATTTCAGTTCAGTTTTAAGCAGCATTTAATGAACATTGCAGTGATTGTTGCAACATTTTAATATTAAAACAATTGCAATTTTAAGGTATAATGGCAAATGCATATGAAATGAAAATCGCTACATACGACGAAGTGAAAGATTTGCCAAATCATCCCGATGTTCTTTTAATTGATGTTCGTGAAGCGAAAGAGCTGGACGAGACCGGTGTTATTCCAACAAGCATCAATATTCCACGTATGTATAAAAATAGAAACCTTTTGTTTTTTATTTTCTTACTGAATTCAAGCGTTAATTTGTGGTGAAGGTTACTTTGATTTACACACAATTTTGTCATTAAAGTAATGTTGTTTTTTTTTTTTTTACTTCACCCTAATTATTTGTTTTAAAATTTTGATTATTAATTAAGCAAATTGATTAATTATGATTACGCTGTTTTTTTTTTTGATTTGATAAACTTGATTTACTAAACATTTTTGATTATTTTGTTCAAACAGTCGGGGAAATTGATGACGTTTTCAAAAATACAAGCCCAGATGAATTTAAGTCAAAGTATGGCAGAGCGAAGCCTGGTTTTAATGACCCAATCATTGTCTCCTGTCGTAGTGGAAGAAGATCCGCCTTAGCTTATGAGGTTCTTGAAAAACAGTGCTACAAAAAGTGAGTTTAAAATGTTTTAAGTATTTTATGAGTGCTTCAAAACTAAATTGTGTCTACAATTTTCAGTTTGAAAAACTACGAAGGTTCTTGGCTGGAATGGGCAAAAAAGAATGGACTTCGAAAGTAGTGTATAATACAAATTCCAAATTTAACTTGAAATTAAAAGTGTTATTATTGTTGTAAATGCAGGAATATAATATACAAAACTAAGATAGAATTTTTTTAAATTGTAGAACATACTTTATATTAACAAACGTTTAATTTAATCCAAGTAATGTGCATGTGTGATTTTATAAATTAACAATAATAAATGATTGTTATTTATTATATCGACATAAAAAAGTGATTTTTCATGATAAAAACAATTGTAAACAATTATTGTTATAAAATGTCTATTTGTTTTTTACTGTTTTCAAGCGTAATTTGTTGTTGAGCTTGATTTGATTGAGACACGATTTTGTCACCAAAGTAAACTTGTTTTTTGTATCTTGATTATTTGTCGTAAAGTTTTAATTCTGAATGAAGTGGTGATAATACTGTGTTTTCAATGATTTTATTTTTTTTATTTTTTTTTGTTACTACAGTTGAGGAACTTGAAGACGTTTTTAAAAATATTATTTAAAATATGCGTGGGGCATCTCCTTCTGCCATGATTCATAAAAAAGAGTCTATGATATTGTCGATAAAGTGGTCTAACTGTAGAGAGAAACTGTAGACAGACTAGCACTTTCAAACCATTATTTAGAAAGAATTAAACGTATTTATTAAAAAACAGTCAGACAGTCTACACTTTTCGTCATTAAACGCGGTTATTTTCTGACGTTTTACAATGAATAATTGTAATTTGTAATAAAACCCGAACAGTTTTTCATCGATAGATTTAGTTTTAAAGTTAAAACAATTTTGAAAGCGTCATTTTGAGGTGCTTAATCGTAATTAAAGTGCTAGCCTATATCTACAATTAGATTTAATTTTTTTTCTAAATTAAAAGAGTAATTCTTCTACATTTCATAAAGACAAAGTAAAATATAAAATGTTTATAAAACTATCTAGAATGCGAAATACTCAATAAAATTTTTACGTCAAAATAATATCGTTTTGCTTGTTTTATGTTTATTAATTAATAAAATATTTTAATTGTTGAAAAATAAGGTCGTAGCCTGATATTGACGTGGGTTACAATTCCATAAGTTTTTAAATTTGAAAAAAAAATGAATAAAGCTTTAAGTTTAGTAATAAGACGACAATGGGTGCCTTTTGGGAATATTTGTTGTCAAGGTTTCGAGGTGGAACTAGCAGCGAAGCATAAAACTAACTTTAGACTATGCAGTACATCAAAAGGTACCTTATCCAGATAATACACGATAACTGAAATGTGTTTGAAATTGCATCAAAGTATCTATAAAATAAAAACTAAAACAACGATTTTTCACATCACACAAAAATCAGTGGAACCAAAAACAATTTCAGTTAGCATTTAATTCTGGACTAAATTACACGTTGAATACTTTATTATTAAATTTCTGGTCAGCATTGTGTTTGTTTTGTAATTCAAATCGGATGGTGTTGCTTAAAGTGCTGGCTTTCAATTCTCAAGCAATTTTTTGAATTGTTTTATTTACTTTCTTGTTACATAAATAAAAACATAACAAATTAATATCTAAATTCTATTTTAATTCACTTTCAAGCCACATTTAATTAATAAACATTGATGGGATTTTTTGCACAATTTTTAATATTATAACAATTGCAATTTAAGGTAAAAAAATGGTAAATCCGAATAAATTTAAAATCGCTACATACGACGAAGTGAAAGACTTGCCAAATCATCCCGAAGTTCTTTTGATTGATGTCCGTGAGGCGAAAGAGTTGAAGGAGACCGGTGTTATTCCATCAAGCATCCACATTCCACGTGTGTATAAAAATTGAAAAAAATTTATTCAATCTTTTAACGTTTAAAAATAATTTTATTTTGTTGTGGTTAATGTCAATTTCATTATATATATTTTATAACAAATTTCAATTGTTTTCTCTGACATTTATCTTTCTTACTTGTTGTATAGATGCTGTATATTTTATTTAAAGCAAATTATATTTTTACGATGCTTTGAATATTTTAATTTATGTATTTGTCTTTAATGATTTTTGTTTTATGCAGTGAAAGAAATTGAAAACGTTATGAAAAATACAAGCACAGAAAAATTTCAGTCAAAGTATGGTAGAAAGAAGCCTGGTTCTACTGAACCAATTATTTGCTCTTGTCGTAGTGGTGCACGAGCCAATACAGCTTGTGAGATTCTTGAAAAACAGGGCTACACAAAGTGAGTTGAAATACTAATTCAATAATTCAATTCAAAAATTAAATTACAATTCTAATTTAGCGGAATTATGATTTAAACTGCATTACTTAAAATTAAACATTGTATTTTACAATTTTCAGCTTAAAAAACTACAAAGGATCTTGGCTGGAATGGGCTGAAAAGAATAAACTTTCAAAGTAGTTTAATGCAAATAAATATAAATGCAAGCTACTCGTATAACGTTCAAAATACTGCAGCTGCATAAAATTCAATTAAAAATTGTTACAATTATTTTTGGAGCGACTTAAAAATTATGTTTTTAGATTTTAACATTTATTGTAAAAACATTTTCGAACAAAAACTTATTTTATTATGTAAACAGTTTATTAAGTAAAATGACAAATTAATAAATAAAATTTGAGTATGTAAACTTTTTTTTTAACATTTAAATAAATATTTTTCTTCCACACAATCTTTGGTGATATTTTGAATTACTATTTATTATTTAATATTTAAACAACAATTCTGAAATTACCACACTCTCGGTGGCTTGGTCATGTAAGCAGAATGGATGACAACAGGCATCCAAAGTGTGTGTTTGAAAGAAGCCCGGTGGGGTCACGTTGAGCAGGAAGACCGCGAGGACGATGGAGGGTGCCGTTCTCGGAGACCTAAGATCCCTTGGAGTACAGGATTGGCGCCCGTTAGCGGGGAATTGGATCAGCCCTTGTTGGAGGAGACCGACAGGCGGTTGTAACTTCTTCAATTAAGAAGAAGAAGAAGAAGTTTAAGACCCCAATAACAATTATGAAAAGATAGATGTATTTATGAAGATAATAAATAAAATAATTAAAACTACTTAACATTGAATACGAATTTACATTCAAATGTACATCATGAACTCCCAAATTCTTGTGCAATTTGTTTTCCAAAATTGCAGTGCTGTAGTCGTCCGTATTTGAATTAATTCCATAAGAAAAAGCGCATCCCGGCAAGACGATTATACAAACTGCCTCAATTTTTTGTGCGTTCCCATTTTTTTCCTCCCAACTTCTTTTTTTTTTAAATACTTTTATTTATTTTTGCAGAATTGCAGGCTGAATATTTGTTCTCACTTTTCCCACACACACACACACATCACGCCTTGCATGAATATGTTGCAGATTATAATATGGGAGTTGCATTTGAAAATTTTAAACATTTATTTGTCGATATCCTGTTTTGGGGTGGCGGGGGATGTTCCATTCAATTTTATATCGATGTAGTAGCTATGTTTCTGGGTGTGAAATGCGAATGTGTTTTGTGTGCGTGTGTCAGTGGTGTTTGTGGGCGGGCAACCAAAATAGGCAGATTGTTGCGATAAACTGCATTATAGTCGGATGCTTTGAAAAATGTTCAATAAGCTGTTGTGCACAGTATTTTCGTTATGCAGTTTAGCATATTGTGTGTGCTTGTGCAGATATTTTGCACAGTTTGTTGTCTGCCAATGTTATTGTTGTTTTGTTGTTCCGGTTTCATTTTTTTCTCGCTATTGTTGGTGTAATTGTTGTTATGTGCCCGCTTCCACACAACAAATTGAATCTGTTTCTATTAATGCTAAATGAATAATGATTTCAATTTTGAATTTTGTGTTTATTTGAATGCTCGAGGGACTACAAACAAACACTGTAACCCTCATTCGCGCGTTTTATTGTGCATTAGAGCAATTGTTAAGTGTAATCACACATGTTATTGGAATTCTCAATGGGGGTGTGTTGTTTGCAGTGCATTTGAAACCATTAGAAGTAGATATTTAGTAATCGATGTGTTGTGGAGATTTAATATGAATACAATTATAACGAGGCACTGGTCACTGGTAAGCAGTTTCCATTTTCAATTCATGATGTTTTGGGAAAAATGTGGTTCAAAATTTAAATCAAAATTGAAATTTTTAATAATTTTAAGACAATTCCCAGCCCAAATAAATAATAATCCGTCTGTTCCTGACTACTTAAGTACCTTTACTGTTACAACAACAGCCGCTTGCCTTTTCTATTATTTATTAAAGATATGACGAAGAAAACTGTGTGTTCTTATTTTATAGGGTGATCCAATGAGTGCTTCCTAACGTTTAAAAAAATTTAAAAAAACAATAAACAAAGTATTGAACATTTTAAAATTTAAATTAATTGTTTGTTTCATGCCATTTTAAGCTTTTTTAAGATTACATCCTTAAAATGTTTTCCACGACTTAAATGGTTCATTCTGTGAGTAAAATTTTCGCCCACCCATTCAAGTAAATTAGTCGGTAGTCCTTGAAAAGCAAGGATTATGTTTGCTTCCAAAGCTTCAATCGTTTCGGGGTTTTCGACGTAAACGAAAGATTTAATAAATCCTCACGGGAAGTAATCCAATTGCTATGGTGTAAGATCTTGTGGGCCAATTAACTGGACCTCTTCTTGGGATGATGTATTCATTGAACGTTTCCGTCAAGAGTGTTTAACCCTTCCTAACTGATCACTTGTTTTGGAAGTAGGTTTCCACAATAATTATAATAAACGTTGTTTAGCCGTAAATCTATCATATTTATAATAAAATTTCAATAATTATAAACGTCATATTTTATTGAACAAACGTCATATTGACAATACAGTTGACATATAAGAGCTGTCAAAATAACCAAATTGAAAAAATTACCTTCAATCGGATCACCCTTTATACTTAAACTAGTAAACAGTAACCACCCTGAGCTATGGAAATGAAAAGCACTGTATTTAATCTTGCAAAGGGACTGGCAAACGTTTGCCTTGTGTGTGCATTGCACATCCTTTGCATTCAGCTATATATTGTTAACTTTTAAATAAATTGTCAGAACAGAAATTGCAACCATAAAAATGGGATAAATACTGAAGGCATGAAAGGGAATAAGTAATTTTACTTCACATGTACAGTTTTACTTCTTTTCCTTTTTTTTTTTGTTATAATATTTTTTTCTGTCCCTTTGCAATGCGCGCCATGCCGTTTTGTTTTAAAACTGCAGTTTTGCCTCTCTGTGTCTTTGAAAAACTATATAACGATGTGCACTTTACAGCCGTTTAGGAAGAACGCAGTCATGAACGAGGAGTTTTTTTTTATATTCCTCCCCCCACACAATTTTGTGTTTCGTTCATTCCCTTCCCTCCCACTCCCTCACTTTTTATGTGTGTGTAGTTTTTGTGATTTAAATTTTCCGGGTTTTTGTGTATATTTTTCTTCCTCTGCGGTCAGTGCACATGTAGCTCATCATTTTCCTATTGTTATCATGCACGTCGCGTCGGCTACAGGAATATCAGGCTATATAATACGCTGTCGACTAACTAACTATACAATATGCGTGTCCTGTATGCAGTTTTATACAATGTACGAGCTATTATGATATGTGATAAGCTTCGTTGTGCCTTGTAATCGCTTCAGTGAGCTTTTCCCCAACTATATAGCAAAAGTTTCAAAGTTATGGTTCAATATTTAAAACAATGTTGCTTCCTCGTGAATATTAATTAATAAAATATGCAAAACGTCTTTAAAATGCCGCATTATGTATCATGTGAGTGAGCGCGCGGGGATGCGCTATCTTGTGCTTCTCAGTTTTGCTGTGGATGGCGTTTTGTTAAACATTTTTGGTGGTGGATGGCGTGGTGTTGGTGTTGGTGCGGTGATGGTAATGTTGGTTGTGTTCGAGGCTTTTGCTGGGGGTGGTTGGGAGGTGTGGGGTGTGCACAAAGTTTTTAATGGGTACAGTCATAAACATACATTTTAATAAAAAAAAAGATGGAGAAGTTTGCAAAGGAAATTTCATGAAGTCAAATGCATAATTAAGTGCTGATTTATTATGCTTAAGCCGAAAAATATTGCTTACTACTTTCATACACGAAAATTAATGCTTTGAAATTTAATTGGGAATTTCAAAGCCTTTTTTTGGTTAAATTAAAATAAGTTGAATAATTTTGCTGATTTTTCTGGTTTTAGGATTCGAAAATAAAATATTTCTACACTGAGATGACGAATCCACTTAAAATCCACTTTTAAGTGGATAATTCAATGTGACAACTTATCAATTTCCGGTCAATGTGGTAATATATCAATCCAAAGTGGATCCATTTAAATAATTCGATTATAAATAATTACGTAAAACACTTAAATTTATATATTTCCACATTGAAGTTTTCACTTAAATTTAATTGAATCCACAAATAATTTCTTAATATCCACATAAATTTATATATTTGAATGTTTAAATTTCAACTTAAAAAGGTGGTTATTTCCATTTAAAAAAAAGTTAAAATAATTAATTAATAATGAGTGTTTTTTTTTGTGTTTTCTTGAACAAATTTTTTTTTGTTTATTTTTCAAATCGCATATTTTTTATTCTGTTAAATTTATTAATATTTTTGATAAGGTATTATAAATTTTTAGATTTACCTTATAAGTTTTTTTAAACCACCGTTAGCCAGGTATTGTACATGGAACTTTTTTTGCGTTGATTGTTACGTCCAGAATCGCTGGTTTTCTATTTTTTTCTAATATTTTAAACTGAAAACATATTATAGTAATATACAATAAGCTGTAAACTTAGTCTACACTGTCTGTGTTGCATGTGTGAATAATTTTTGTATAAATGTTGATAGTTGTTGTGGAAATTTATGTCAGATTCGGTGGTTGAATATTGTTTTCACTTTGATATTTCCACTTTATATTGATGTGCAAATACATTGATTTATGTGGCCTCGATTTCTTTTAGTGTATTAAAAGTTGTTATGAAAAGTAAAAATATCTTTTAAAATGTCTGTTTTTATTGACAGCTAATATTCTTTTAATGAGTTAATTACAGTAATTCACATTTATTGACGGTGTGGTTAAAATGAATGTTTTATTAATTCCGACAATTATTGTCCAATTTCAAATTGATTGGTCAATGATAATATTATCTAAATTAGTACCCATAATTATTGAGAAGCAAAATTTAATTTAACTTTAATCAATACACTTAAATTAATTACTTTTTATATAATCTCAAAATTTTTTTAACAAGCCAATATAAGTGTTGTCTTATTTATAACTTACTATTCCCCACTAAACACTCACGCACCAATTTAACAGCAAACTTAGCAGTCCCCGGTGCAGTAGTCACTCCATAGCCACCATGCCCATAATTATGAACAACCTTTGATAAATTACCCGCACTTCGAATTTCCTCCAATTCAACTCTAACCGGATCACGATGCGGCCTCAAACCCACCGCCTCCCGTATCACAGTCGCCGACTTTAATCCCGGCAGCATACCCTCACAACGCTCACGAATTGCCATCGAGTCGTATTTGCACACATTCAAATTGTAACTGTCATATTGTCGGCAGCCACCCAGGGTGACCCCCTCAAAGCCGGGCACAATGTACGTGTCGTAATCGCCATAGAACGCCGTCTTAATCCATGGTGCCTTTACTTTAATAATCTGACCTCTAATCGGCACCAACTTTTGATCATTGCACAACACCTTTGACCCCATACCAGCACAATTGACGACCACATCGAATTTTGTGGAAATTTCCACTAAACTTTTAACTCTTCGTTGGCGTATTTTACCGCCCGACTTTATGAATTTGGATGTTGCCCAGGGCTGATAGAGGCGACACTCAGCAACCAGTGTTTCAAAGAAGGAGCCGTATTTCCAATCACCTTTGCACAACTTTAACTCATCCTCAGTGGCGGCACGATAAATTGGTAAAAGCTTCTCAATGTAATGGTTCTGTGAATTTACAAGTATTTTACTGTCATCTTTAAGTTAATTAAATAAAATTACAAACTTACTCGAACAATTTCTGGACTAATGCTTGAGAACATATAACCCGACAACTCGGTCACACCAGCCACAGAGGCTTCAGCAGTCAGTCGCAAATCATTCCAGTAGTTGAACGCATCACTTATCCACTTCCTGCCAAAATATGACCAACCCTTAAATTGTCAGTTAGCTCACTTCATTTGTGGCCATTTTGAATTGATATACTCATACCTTGTGATAGCCTCAGTGGGGCCACAAAAACTGGTGCTGGGTCGAAAAATGCCAGCCGCAACCGCACTTGTTGTGTCAGCTTCAAATTTATCTGCCAGAATTGTTACTTTTGCATTGCGAAATTCACTTTGCAGTTCGAGGGCTGTCGTCAAACCCACAATGCCGGCGCCCACCACTCCGAAATGCATTTTTAGTTGGAATTATTAAATCACACAAAACGTTGACACTTTTGGGGCTACTTTGTGGAGTGCTGAATGCTTACTGATCACAATTACTGCGGCTGTAAAGTGAAATTTGTTTGAGGCTAATCTTTGTGACTGTAATAATGTGAACACTTGGGAGAGATAACGTTCCATATATTCTATTTTTGTGATTGTTTATTGGTATAGCAAGATTATAGCATTATTAAATTATCTGTTTGTTTGCGTTGTATTTCTGTCTCCCATAATGCTTAAGTGGTGTATTATTAAATTATCAAAGTGCATAAAACATCACATTATGTGTGGCTTGGAAGTTCAGTGGCGTGCATTTATGCCATTGTTTACGAGTTAAAATTGATGTGGCTTCGGTTTCTGCAAATGTTTGTATATTAGATTATGAATGTCAACAGAAATAATGGGTTTCTGATTCAGACGATTGAATTAAGTGCTTCATTAACACCTCAGCAGATATTCAAATACATTATTCTATTCTCATAAACATCTTCATTTGGAATAATAATTTAATTGTCTAGTTATTGTTGAATTGTTTTGTGGAAATTTCAATAATAATAAAGAATTATTTGTGTGTTTAATAAAAAAATTAATTATTAAAGATCTTCTAAGTGTCTAAAAAAATTGATTTTATGTTTAAAAATACGTACTAGAGTCCGCCGAAGATCTAAAAAAAACAATTTTGAAATGTTTAAAACAACGACCTTAATTCAAATTCAATAATTTTCATCTTAAAAAATGTTAATGAAAAAATTACAATTTTTTTTTTTTTTTTTTTTTAAACTCGAAAACGGTTCGGACGATTTTGATCTTAAAAATAATTGAATTGAAATTTAATTAATTACAAAATACTCCAGAAAGTATTTGTTAACTAAACATTATGCCTCGAGCAGAATCAACATAACATAACGGTACGCAGGATTGAAAACCGCAACAGACTCAGGAACCGAACACAATTAAAACAAAATGTCTTCGTTTGTGTGACGTTTTGTTTTTAAATTATTTAGTTGATGTTTTTTTGTTTTTTCAACTACGTATTGTAAAATCATACTGCTTCTTTTCCAATTGTAATTCGGATTTATTACATTTAATTCAGATATTATTAAATGTAATTGAGATTTTTCATTAACATTTTATTGCCTGCTGCGCTGCGTCTCGTTGCGTTACGTTGATTCTGCATCAGGGGTTAACGTAATATAAAACGTTGAAAGTTGGAAAATTAGAAGACAGTAATTTAAAAATTAAAGATTTCATTATCAAAAGTTAAAAATGTGGTTTTCCTTAAATTGGTTAAAATACTAGGTTCGCAAATTGAAGTGTCTGTATTTTAAAACATTATATCTTGGCCAATTTTTAGCATTTTGTTTTTATTTTTAATGTGAAAAATAAAATTCTAAATTGTTTTATGAGTTACTCTGAATATGTGTTCCCTTGGCCCGAAGTCTTTTCTTAAATAAATTGCTCGATGTTTACGAATGACGTCGTCGCTTCTCCGGTTTCATTCTTTCATCAGGGACAACTTTAGCGATTAAAGTTTCAGCACAATCCTGTGGACTGAAAATTGTTTTTTAAAGCTTCGGATGCTCACGTTCAGATCCTGGGCCAGTTTCTTTCCGCTAAGACACGGATTTCTTGCTAATCGTTTGTCGCGTTTATCGTAGTCTCACCTAAGCGACACTTACAAGGGATTTAGCAGAGGGTTGTCCACCACCGTAGCGTTTCTTTATAGTTACAGTGATTTTATGATGATTTTCAATGCAATTTACAATTGAAAATATTAGTCTAATAAACATCACAGCCATAAACATTATCAGAAAGAAAAAAAAACTTAAAAAAACCATCGTAATTGCTCATTGTAAATGTTGCTCCTAAGAGAATAAAAATCATATTATGAAAATTGGTGCAGCTTGCATGCAAAATGAAAATTCAAAAGAAATCTTTTAAAGCCAAACCAGCAGCACACAAAAAGGAAAAATACAATTTGCTTTTTTTGTGTGTTGCATTTCATTTCCTGCTCTTGGCTGCTGTTCAAATAAAATTAATTTACTGAATGAACTTCCCCTTCCATCCCTTTACTATAATACAAAATTTCCCACAAACATCGAACTGACACAAATGCAGACAGACACACACACACTGTTACATTACTGGAAAAAAAACCCACCCCAATTTGCAACACCCATTCGCAATTCGCCCAATTTATTTTCAATTTTCCATCTTTGTGTGCGTGTGTGTGCGAGTGTGTGTTGCCACTGTGGGGTGCTCACTGTTTTTATTACGAGACAAAAGCTTTATTGACATTTTAATAACACATTCGTGGTGGATTAGATTTATAGCAGTAACCGACTGTCACTGTGTGTATGAGTACGCTGGAAATGGGTGGTTGACAGGAGTCGCGTACTCCACATACTCGGCATTACACACAGCCACTCCTGCAATGCCGCATAAATATACGAGAATTGAGGCGCGCACATCAGACTGCCGGAATTTATGTTATATGGATGGCAAATGCCGAATTGATTTTTAGTAATAATTTTTTTTACCCTTCCAAAGTACATGAGCATTGAGCATGGCATTATTGCCATTGTTTGAGTTGCTATATATGCCCCTCGCGTTTTTGACGTCTTAGCATGCATAAATAGTATAGATCTGAATGAGTCTCAATCGTCCTACAATTTAGGAGCAGAAGCACAATATGCTACACATGTAGAGTAGAATCTACCACGATCCATATAATAATATTTTCCACATCACAGAACTGATGAAGCAATGCGATTATAATATCAAACGTAGACGTCAGTTGTGTAAAAGCTCTGACTAAATTGCTGTGCCATTTGATAAATGAAATGACGTCTCGGCAGTGTGCAGATCAGATGATTTCATTTTTGCTGTCCTTGCCACATCGCAATAATTAAGTTTGATTCACTAAATTTGGATGTGTGCAATGGCAACATGTTTTAAAATGGGTAGGTAAAGCCACAGCCAACCTTTAAAAAGTCATTGAACCACTTTTATGATAACCATTTTTTAAACCAAAATATTAAAGAAATTTAGGATTCTATTTCATAAAACAAGCTTCACAGATTGCAATAAAATTACTGCTAAAACTGAATCAAAAGAGGAATAATTTTAAACGCATGCAAAACCACCACCCTTCACCCCTTAATTTTCATCTATTCGCTTCATGGAATATAATGAACAAAGTAAAAGAAAAACGACCTCATTTACAGAAATTACCGACCCGGTGTGACCACGTCGACGGCTGCTACTCATGAGCATATTGCCTGGAACATGGTAATGTGTAATATAAAGTAAAACACAATTCCGCAGGGTAAAAGTTTATAGCCTCATCATTAGGCTGCATTCACCAAACCCCTATATACCTAAATACAAGCATATTATGTCTGCCATTTAAAGCTTCCGCTCCTTCAACACTATGTAGTTAATTTTTCTGTTATACACCGCATCACTGGCCGACTTCCCACTCTAATGTGGAGGCACGATGCTATTTATCTACCAGTCGTTGGACTTATACTTTTATTTGGTGTGCCATGTCTTCATTACAGAAGCACTGGCACAAAAATGGCACACCAAAATGGCATTATTATAGGCCTGTTATAACCTTTATACGATTCCCAGGAAGATTCAAAAGTACATCTTCCAAACCAGAACAATTATATAAATGTGTATAGTTAAACATTATATAATATAATATGCCTTTACTCAGCACAGCGAATTATAGCACTAACTGAAAAATGTTAGGTTGAGAACGTGCAAACAATTAGTGTAATTAGGGAAAAAGTTTTATGTGCTGACAACACAATTAAGTTTCTTTTCAAAATTGTATGTGAGTACTTTACACACACACACACACACACACACACACACACCGTCATTGTGTCGACGTCGCCACGTCGTTGCAATCTAACTAGTTACAAGCCACCCTTATAATGGCTGCCACCCGTCATTTGCAAGGAGCAATGGCATGCAGAATGCTCAATTTAAATAATTATTAAAGCGACGCTATTTTCAGTAACCTAATTGAACTAGAAACGGTGATCTAATGAACTAATTATGTATGCGCGCCCGATTGTTTCATTGCGCTTCTCTACATAAATATACAGCTACACCAAATTAAGGAGAACGAATCATTTCTCAAAGTATGGGTAAAAACACCCGGCCACACAATGGCATGCAATTATGCCGGCAAAAGCCTTCGAAAATGTTTAATTCAAGAGAAGAAGGTCAACGAATTACATTTAAAGTACATTATGATAATAGATACCAACTGTAGGTATTATACTGTTATACATTTAAGGGGTGGTTTACGTTTTTTCATGTACACATTTATAGTCTGGGGCAGTGAAATCCATTGGAAGGTATATCCATTACCGTGCAACACACACACACAGGGTAGAGTAAAAAAAAAGCAACCACCATGAAGCTTTCGGCCACGTACGTATTTTTGAGTGAGGTTCGGTGTGTGTGTGTGTGTGTGTGTTCTTTGCCAAATAACAAAAGCCCCTGTGGTGTAGTTGAATATGGCAAAATTGAATTTATATTCCACTTAGTGTGCTTTTTCGGCTAAAAGGAGGGAGATTTTAAAACGAGCTGTAAAGCACCCACGGGCTAATGGGGGAAAAAAGCCCAAAATACATCGTCATACAACTATGTAGGTACATTATTCCACCCCCCCCCCCCCTAAGTGAGTGCGCGCATATTGTACAGTATAATATGCAGTTACAACAATATTCACGTATAACGTTCAGACTAATTTACCTTTAGTTATATAATTAAATATACAGGGTGAGTTCTTTTTTTACCTCCCGCGCGTATTATATTATATATCGTACGTGTTTTAATAATCTGGCCGTTTGTGCCGACATTAATTTCTTCATTTTGTGCTCATGCACCCCCGGAGCTTCAAGCGATAAGCTCGCGGGTGTTAATACTACTTGTACATAACTGTATTATAATTTATATACATATGTATAGGAGCTACGTCAATTACACGTATTATGTTCGGTGCTCTGTGGATGGGGATTGCTTGTTCCCGGTATAGTGCCGCGCCGTTTTCAAGCATTATTTAATCAGGACTCATAATATGTAATTAAATAAAATTTTCAAAAACCAGACTAATGAAAGTTGTAGGACGCGTTGGAAGTCGGGACTGTACGGAAATGAATCACTCATGTGGAGGCACTGGCAAAATATTATATTTGTGTTCAGTTTATTATGAAACTGTTGAACTGCATGTTCCTTTTTGAGTAGGGCAACTTTATTAAAATGAGAAGTCGTTGATTAAAATGAACCAAAGCTATTTAATTTTTAGTGTACAGTAATTGTGATGAAATGGTTGAAATTTTAAATTATTGGGGTTGATCTCTGAGTAATTTGACAATTTTTTTAAACATTTCATTTTCATATTAAAAAGTTTGATTTTTTTATACAGGATGTGACTTTTCAGTTTCTTTTTTAATAATTTTTACACATTTCATTGCATTTTGAAATTAAACTTTTAAACCGCATAATTCCTCAATATTTTACAAAGTTCTTCAATTGTAAACATAATTATTTAGTGCTGAGGACGGTATGGATAATTATTTGTCAAAATTTTGGTTCTGTCATGTTAGGAGATTTAAAAATAATTTTTTTAAATGAATCACCCTGTACTATGTGGTACTTTAATAATATTTGTGTTATTTTCAAACATTAAAAAGAAGAGCTTAACAACTTCCGGATAATGCATGACACTTAATTGTCTACAACTTATTGCGACTTATTTAAAGCATTTATGATACGCTTTCGAGACCTTAAATATAAGTATAATTACCTTGAAACTTTACAACAATGTAATATAAATGTTGTAAATTTTATTAATTTTTAAGTTATTTTGGCGGATTCTGATATTTTCATAAATCATTTTGAATATTTATGATTTTCAGGTAATAAAACACGAAGGAGAATTTTCAAATTTTATAAATCAAATTTTATGTCAATTAAATTGGTACCGTTATAATTTACATTTAAAAAATATATATTTCTAAATAGATTTTACCGATTTTCTCCAACAAAATATTTAAAGCGTTCCACTTACCAAATAAATATTATTTTTATCAGCCTGGAACACACAAAGTTTCAATTATCAATGTACTTTTTTGTGAGGAAATAAAATCCTTCAACGCCTAAAGACAATGCACAAACTGATGCCATGTACAGTTACTTTTTTTTGTTGTTCGAAACTATTGGTAATAGGCATTGATTTGCTCATAAACGCGTTTACATGTGTGTCTTCGTGTGTGTGTATTTAGTGTGCTTGTGAAAACGGCAAACTTAAAGTGGGTTGCGATGGTGGGGAGTTGAGCGAACGAGATGTGATGCCGGACTGGTGTGTTGTGTGTAGCAATGTTTTTGTCTAATATTTCCTCGGCATTGGCAGGAAGCCAACCAGTCAACTATCCAGTGGAGAGTGAAACATCCTTCTCAACTAAACCGAAACATAAGCCATATTATGTATGTGTAGAAAATGGAAGCTGGTTTGTCACACAGAAAGATTAAACAGAAAAACAGAATCAGGGAGTTGAATATGGTTGACCATGATGCCTTGTACAGTTGGGACAAACTGTACTTTGTTTTTTTTTGGGCTGAGCGCTTTGCTCATGCAGTGAACACACGTCTTACCATTTTGACATCTTTTGATTTTGTAAGGCGGAGGAAAATTCTGTCTTAAGTTGTTTGAGATCTTAAGGGATGGAGAAAATATATTTTTGCAGAAATATAGAATTGCTTTAATTTACAGTTGATTGGATTAAATCATTTTAAGCGGTTCCGAATTGATAATAATATTATTGGAGAAACTCCTCAGGCATAACGTGCTGTTTTAAAAAGCCAAAATATAAAGGCCCTTTCATATAAAATGCCGGTGTGTGTTAGTTCGTAGTTCTTCTTCTTCTAAACGGCTCCACAAATTTAGATAATTTGATTAGAGCGTTGATTTTTGCATCATTTGTGGAAATGTAAAATTTTTTCACGAACCGCATTTTTTTTTGCAGTTTTCGCGGTTCATTTTTGGGTTTTTTTAAAAAGAACATAACTGCAAAAAATGGCTGACATGAAGTATTTTTTACAAATATAACATTGAAAAATCGATTAGTGCAATAGTTTTTGGAATTAGTCAATTTTTTCACGAACCGGATTTTTTTTTGCAGCATTTTCGGGTTTTAAAATATGCCTTATATTACTTCCTAAACACTGACAAATTTCGAAGCGATTGCACTGCCAGTTTCAGCTTCATTTATTCCCAAACATTTATGTGTGGTGGTTTATAATTTTATATTTACTACATAGAAATGATTCTTTAAAGGATTTAAAACGTAAATTTCTTTTAATACTTTTTAAATTTAATTTAAGTTCATATTTTATCCTCCTTCCAAAACAGTTTTGACCATTCCTAATCGACTTTACATGTTACTGTAAAATAATGTAACCCTTAATTAACCAATGCAATTTAATTACAAATGTTGGTGAAGCGCGTTTGTCCACAATCCCACGCAGATGTACCAAAAATCGGTCGCACAAAACAAAGACTCGATCCGTTTGCATGTTCCCTCAATTTATATCCGTGAAAGGGGCCCACTATTAACGATCCATCCAGTTGGTAACCACAAACAAACATTATATGTGTTTGACCACACGCACATGCCCTTAAATCCCTTTTATCCCATCCGCCCCCCACCACTCGCATGTTACAACACCACACAAACCATTTACACACTTGCAACTGAAACTAAATATATATTGCACTCATATGTGTGGCAAAATCCCATCCACCCATTCCCAACGCTTTCACCATTTGGCATGCCCTCCATTTAATATAATCCATTACTTTCACCGCATCCACTCAAAGAGCGTTATCAAAATAATTGGGGACAATAACTTAAAACCACTGGGTAACTGCGCCAAGCTTTTTGTGTGCGCCACTCTGCACTGCACAATATTTGCTTTCGCAAAAGCGGAAATGTGACAATGTGTTTGAGTTATTGCTTTATAAATTATTGTTCATAAATATTTGCCCCTTTTTCTATGTCCATATGCTAAACTACATATTGTTGTAGTTTATTATAGATAGGTGGCGCGGGGTTGTGTGCAATATAATTGCGAGTGGAATGCGACTGCGGGCATTACAACAACTCTTTGCGAGTGAGTATAAGTGGGTGACATTTAATTTATATATAATATATATTATTAAATTTTCGCATTGTGGTTGTTGTACTCCAGTGCCTTGGGTATAATGAGTTTGCGGCATCTACTCGTTCTAATATAATGACACCACAACGCACTTATACCATCGTCAATTATATGTTGATCTGTGCAATCATAATGTGGCTTCAGCAATGGCACAGTCTGTGGATGAAAGTGTTTTTCTGATAGCAAAACGTAAATATAACTGCTGTAATTATTATTTCTCATTGTGGGGTTTTATTCATTGTTGAAGTTACATTAATTAAAAGGGGGTTCATTGAACGAGTTTGTAAACGTAATTTATGTGCGCTCACTTCAAAGGTTTAGTCTCAGGATTAAACTCAATGTAATTTCGTTACTAAATTATGTTGTTTATTTTAGTTTTAGCAATTATTAAAAGTAGTGTTTTGCAAGTTTAAATTTGCTTATTTTAATCTCTAAACCAACCACCATTAAATTTAGTTAAAATAGGTTTTGTTATATTATTGCATTTATCTTTTATCTCGCTATGTGTTCCTGCCGGCAAAAAAGAGGGTGGACAAAGACAAATGCCACTTTTCTATCTCAGTCACCTTTCACAATATCACAAAAATTCTTACAGATTATTGTAGGATTAAAAAAGATAAAAAAAACTTGCTGAACATTTCAAGGTCTAAATTTTAAAACTAAAGGTCATATTTTTATAATGAAATATAAGTAATCCAAAAACTGTGTGTTTTAGCCTTTAGGGCACTATGATGTTCTACATTATTGCTGATCTCAATAAAAGTACTAATGTTGAACGAAAATCAAGGTCAAAATTTAGAAATTTCAAGGTCCATATTTCAGAATATTTTTATTAAAATGTAGTTAAGCAACAGTCGCATATATGTAGATTTTATGATTTGAAAAAAAAATCGTTTGTATGATAAATTTTGTGACCAGCTTTATACCTTATGTGATAAACCTCGTTTTTTTTCGCGGATTTCAATATTCCCAAAATTTTATTTATTAAATTTATTTATTAATAGAGTTTATAAGTTAAGCCATTTTATATTACGGTCTGAAAAGTTTAAACTAAATTATGTATTTTTAAGGAATACAATAAACCGCGTAATTTTTCGCAGAAAACAAATTTTTTTAAAAATTGTGTTAAAATTTTTATGTTACTTGCGTTTTTTTTCGCGGATGTTTAAAGTTTTAATAGCACCTTGATCTGTGTTGTTTTAATTTCATTCTTATATTTTTTGTGGTGTTTAAAATTAAGTAAATTGTAAACTGTAGACTGTTTCTTAGTTCCCTGCAATATATGCAACATATTTCCGTCAAAATTCCTGATTCCGACGATCCATACACAAACACATAATGCCAATAACAGATGCATTCACACAACAGTCGCACACTTTAACGGATGTGTTTCAGGCACACTCTAAGTGCAGGTTGCAAACGTATGAGAACAAACTTTCATATTTCCGGACCCCCCAATCACTCCGCCTCAGTTTCACCAAACAGCACAGCACCGATATATGTACACCAAAAATAATAATACCACGTCCTATGCGCTTGCAAACGTTTCCGTTTCCTGACTGGCAAAACGGAAAAAGAAAACACGCGCAGGAACATGAAAATAATAAAGAAGTCGGTGAAATTTTTTGAAAGAATAATACAGGTGTAGTATTATATTATAAGAAATTGCTGCTGCTGGTGGTGGTTCCGTGGTGCTGCTGCTGCTGCAGCTTTCCTGTACAACCACCCTTGCATATATTGATGGAAACTTAAATGCAAAATGAATACTAATTTTACCCTCACCCATATGGATGGAATGCTCGCAGCCATGTCAGGGCACAGTGTTTTTGTTCTCGTGTGTTTTGCGGAAAACCGCACACGTTATTCACCGAAAATGCACTGTGTGGAATAGCTGGCGTCGAAATAAGGGAAGCATTCAAGTTTCATGCGAGTATTATATGCACTCCAGTACACTACACATCTCGCACTCGTTCGATTAAAGGTTTAATGCGAATTCTCTTTAAGATGAAATTAAAGTTTCACCCCCCCAAAGACTGCCATAAGTCTGGATGCACTCATTTGAATCCATCCGTCTGTGTGCGAGCTTGCACCGCAGTAAGTGTGTGCCACATATTTTGCTGCAGGAGGACATATGAGTGTGTTAAATTCGGTGAACTGCATGGGGGGCGTGCTGTGCTGTTAGCTGTGCAGTCATATTCATAGGTTCGAAATGGGGGTAGGGGACACACATTCGAGAGTTCAAAATGTAGGTTGAGACTCGTTGTGTATGTGGGATAATAATATGATATGAAGTCTGGCGATGGCTTAAGAGTGCATGGAAAGGAAATGAATAGAAATTGCACAAAGTTGTGCAAGGGGTTGCGATATAAATGCGAAAGGAGAGCGTGATATGAATTATGCATTAACTGAATGACATACATGCATACAAATTGTGTATACATTATACGAATGAATCCTTGGAAATTTATAGTGAATAATCTTTTCTTATTAATTCTTCGTAATAAATTTATCTATCCTTAAAAAATTTATTTTGCAGGAAAGAAAATTATGGAAAATTATTGATGTAGCATTTTTTTTGAGACAAATTGGGGTTGCATTTTTTTATGGATTTAAGAGGGTTTCTCGTTTTATTATCAAAAGGTCCAGAAAACCCTTTTTTTTGATTAATCTTCAAAAGATATGGAAAAGTCATTTCAAAATTATCAAAAATATCATCAGGGCTCAGGGCTTCTTAATTTTAATATTTTTGATAAATTATTTTTGACAGCAAATTAGCAAATATTTATTTAAATAAATTAAATTAAATTCAATTTTAAACATGATTAATATTTAAAATGTCTTCTTCAAAAAAAAATAAACAACTTTTATACGTTTTATGAAACACATTTTGATTTGTTTTGCGATTTTAATATAATATCTAAACTTGTCAGATTATGACAACTGCTGCGCGAACTGTCAAAAATTATTAGAATTATTTGCTGCGTGATGGGGATTATTTTCTTTTCGGAATTCCCAAAATTATTTTCGTAAAAAAAGGCTGAAGCGAATTATTAAATGTAAACTTAATTTAATTTCTGTTAATATTCCTTTTCAATTAATATTATAACTTCAAATTAATTAATTGCACAAACTTTTCTCTTTATACACATCAAACTGATCAAAAAGTTAGATAATCCCAGTGCAACAAATTTCCATTCCAGTTGCCATAATATGAAAACTTTGAAGCTTAACAGCTGAACATGAAATAGGCAACGACTGCAAGACACCTTAAATTACACCCTCTCACATCACTCTCCTTCAATGCCCAGGTAGGTACTGTGCAATCCCTAATTTTGGAACAAACCCTGTCATCCGGTAGGTAACGGCATACCCAAAATACTTTCAATTATTTGCCCTAATCAAAAGCGACGGTGACATTCATTACAATGAAATTTCCCATTGTTTTGTGGCCGCACGCTATCAGCCGCAGACACATTGCATGTCACAAGCAATATTTCGCGACAATGCTGCCGAGAATCCTCATTTATTTTATCAAAAACCTTTGATAGACAGCCTCATTTTGGGTGCAAACGCTTTTGATTTACCAATACACTTACATAACGAGGACAATGTGCGAACGCAAGCATAATATGCGTGTTTTGATGCGTGTGCAAAATGTGCACACATTTCGGGTTAAATGATGGAAGGGGCACGTGCTTATCACTGATTGGTTCGACTGTCAACTCTTTAGAGAAGCACCACTTTGAGTGACGCGCTTCTGATATATATTTTGCCTAATATTATATAATATGTGTGTCGTAATTAATGTAAAGTTATCACAGAATTGAACGTGAAAACTTTTCACACCAACATTGAATGCGCTGAATAATTGCAGTCGTGCAGGATGAAGAAGAAGAGGAACAGTTTTTGCCGCAGGTGTAAAGTCGCGAATGAGCTTTGAAGCGAACTTTTTGGCAGCGTTAATTACCTTAATTTCGTCTACCGTGTATAGTTTAGTTTGTATGCATACTTTTATGTTCTTATATTATAGGTGGAAGGTTTTGCCAGACGCTTATAAACGAGTTGTGTAAGATTACAGGATACGTAACGTACACATTTGCCACCGCACAACGTCAATGTGTAACTTAGTAAAACTATAATACATAAATTCTTGAAAATCTCTTATCCAAAGTATTTCTTCTTCCTCCCCATTCCCCCCACACACTTCCTACGTCTTGTCAATAGTTGTGATGAATTAACGTGTTCCCTCTATAAAATACGCCTCATGTGCGGTGTTCCACCTGATGTTGCCATCGCTTCCTGCACAGTTTTATATTATATGCAAAATAAGCAAAGACGACTCATTGATAGAGGAGAGAGCCGCAACATGTTTTAGATTAAAACTCAACACCTACACCGATCTTCCCACCCTCATCAGTTTGTGCGCCACACTATACACAGTTGTTCCACAAATTTGTGATAAAGTGATGTTTTGATGAAAATTGACACTCTCCCCACTTCCATTTTCTTGCCTTTTGGCAAGTGTACCGCGTCGCATTCGCAATGGAACACTCCATGGGGATAATGGGGTTAAAATGCTGAGCCTGTTGGAAAGGAATTATCAGTTCATTTTGCAATTTACCCATCCATTCTATCTCACACCCTCTCCTGACAAACATCTCCTGCTGCAGCTCATATATTGTACAAGTATAGTGAAAAAGAATCGACAAAAAAAATACTGAAAAGAAAATATGGAGGTGCAGGGTGGTTGGGGGGAAAAAAAAATATGGAAGAGAACACACAAAGAGGCTTTTCTAAACGATCGATCGATTTGGTGTACATTACCATTTTGTAGCAAATTATCAGCAATCGCTTTCCGATCGATGCGCCATCCAGAGGGATGATAAAGAATGTATAGGGTTGGTGGTGATGGAGGGTGGTGAGAACTGAGAGGAGGGGAACACTCATTTTTACACATAAAAGCAAATTACATTATACAGAGATAGCCTGCCATAATATAAATTTTAAGGGTTGGGGGAAATTTTGCTTTAATTTTTTTTTTAAATATTAAATTTTTTTTTTTGAAAAATTGTTTACTCAGTTTTTGGTTGACCTAAAGTCACATTTTTATGCAAACTGAAATGACCCATCACGCTTAAAAGTATTGTGACTGTCATTTAACATTAAATTGTTCGTAAAATGAATATAGGGGTTGCAAAATAATTCATAACTATGTGCACACTAAGAAGTAAAAAAAACTAATGACCCAATTTCTGTTGTCACTTCATTTTCGTTTACCCTTTCAATATTGGGGGAAGTTTCGTGTTTAGAAAGAGGGGCAGATAAAGAGGGTTGACAACGTTATGCCTAATTACACATAACAAGAAGGGTAACAAAAACCGTTTGGGAATTGTGACTGGTCATTTTCCATGTTGATTTTTCGATTATTGGAATTGGTGACTGAAGGTAAATGTACTCAATCAGTGAAAAAGGCAATCATCTATATAAAAGGGGTGGGGGATGAGAATTATGAAATTGTGTTTTCGATTTTTAGGAAGCTTTTTCTAACGCTTTTGGGAATAAATAAATGTATTTTGATGATAATGTACTTTGAATGTTTAAACGATGTTAATTTGAATTCCGATTTCTTAAAAAAAAAAACTCATCAAAATTTATAGGCGGTTTTCTATTAAGAAGAAAAATTTAAAATATTTAAAAAAAAAGAGACTTTGAGAATTTTCAAAGAAAATCGATCTAGTCTTTATTTTCTTTTAATCGGTCAAATATTTTTAACACAACTAAAAATCGCAATACAATGAATTCAATTTAAATTCATTTCAAGGTTATTTTAAAAAAATACAAAATATTAGCCGCGTTCTATTGAGATCTGATTTGGTTTATTTCTATATTTTACGTCATGCAATACAGCAACAAAATTTTCGTTGCTTTTTACACATTCGGTTTATTAATTAGTCTTTGACCGCAAGATGGTGCTCCAAAAAAATTAATCATTTAGTCAAGAAATCATCCAGGATTTGTGTTTACAAGGTTGGTACAAGTGGGATGGGATTCTTTTTTGCCTACATAAGAAGTTTCAATTGTAATTAAAGGCTTATTTTCTTAACTATTTATTATTTAATCGAAATTAAATGTGCTTTTATTATGTTTCCAACAAAATGCAGCAAAAAAGTCACCTCTTGTTGACTAGAGAAAGTATCTTAGTTTAAAAGACAAATCGTTCTATAATTGAAATATACTTAATGAGATCTCAATAGAACGCGACTATTGTCTAGTTTTCTGCTTTAAATTGAATTTTTAAGAGTGCAACATTAAGTAGCGATAAATTCTGTTCTAATTCTTTAACATAATACAATGAATTCGAATAATCCATTATTGAAGACACCATTGAAATAGATTTGCAAATATTTTCCAAAAATCCTTTTAGCATTACATAATAGAGCGGAAATCCCAGCAACATAATGTGCACACTCTGTGCACTCTGCATTGTTGAATATTCTATAGTTTCTTCATATCGTCGTGTGTAAGAAGAGTCAAAAATTGCCCTGAACATTCATTGCATTGATTACAGAAATTGGAAAGAATGCAAATAAAGGAAAATTGAGGGAAAATGGTGAAACGATTTGAACTCATGCCAATGACCATCAATTTTCTTCGCTACTTACTAAAAACTTTCATATTCAATTCATATTTCATTAGGCATGAAAAATGTTCGAGCGAAAATGGATAAAAACGAAATATGAAAGAAGAGGCGCACATTATGAAATTGAGGCAGCTATAAAGCGGACGTCGATTGAAATCTTTCCCCAATAAACACACATCCACATAATACTCCATGTAGAATTTATCATATCGTTGATTTAGCCACCACACACCGCACCACTCACTTACTGTACACAATATCTTTCATACCATCTCCATTGCAATTTGTGTGGAAAAATGGTAAGAAAATGAAAAATTCCTTTCTGGTTTTGCACGAATGATTTTTTATTGGTACAAGGCAGGAACGCTGCACAAAAAAATTATTGAAAACATAAAATGTTGCCCCAAATGATTTATCTAAAAGTAAACTTTTTGTTCCATGGCAGGCTGGCCCTGCCTACAATGCACCCTATTCATTCTTATGTGGACATTTATAATGAATGAGGCATAAAGCATCGATGAGTACAAAGTATGAAGACCCCTTTTATAGTGAAATGAGGCGAGACTTGACCGGCTTTGTCGTTTCAGCATAAATCTTTTGATGTCGGTTTGTTAATTGAAATGTTTTTCAATTGGCTTTATTTTTATCAGAATAATATTGTTTTAGTAAAAGGTATTAATTGTTGTGTTAAAAAGGAGTAGAATAATGAAGAAAGAAAGGAGAAGGGGAATTAATATTTAGGTTTTTAAAATCAATTTAAGCGACCTCAAGTACACAAAGTTCTCCACTGTCTCGAACTTAGGTCTCGAACCATCCAGTAACATTCGTCCTTACCGCCTTCCTAGGTCCTTTGCGCAACAATGCCACCAAATAGTCCAAATTACTAAAATTTTAAAGTTGCACAGCCCATGATAAATACTCTACAAATTTCCTGAAAAACTTTAAATTCCCATCGCTTCATCCCCAACAATTTGATGGTAAAATCAAGAGTACGTAACTAAGACAAAACCACAGCAATTTCGCATTCGTACATTTGCATTAATTTAGCCAGATTCAATTGCTGCAATACCGCACAAATTTTTTTTTTCATTTTGCCGAGCAGAAAACACACATCGGGTTGGGGGTGGTCTGCACATTTTATTCTTGACGTTCTGAAAAACATTCTCCTGAGAATCAGATGAAACTAAATATAAATAATAAAATAAAAATAAAACAAAAAGGTACGTTCTTTTATAATAATATGTAACATCCATTTTGTGATGCGGACTGCGGGATGAACAAGCGAATGTGGAACGCAAAGTCTGGTCTGCACTCAGCTGTGCGGGTATCTCCAAAGTGAAAAGCGTTTATATGCTTGAATTGGTGCGCAATGTGACACGATGTCTATCAAGGGATTGAAACTTTCACATTCGCAGCCTTGATGTGTTGAAAAGGCACATAATATAAAATATATCTCAGTCTCGCATATTATATTTTGTGAAAAGCGTAAGTGTTTATGTAAGTGTGGAGCTGTGTGGGGGAGGGGGGAAAACCAAAAGAAAAACAACACTCCAACAAATATATGTAGCAAGCAATTTGTGCGAAATCAAATGGGTGGAGGAGGGTGAGAAAGATGGCAGTCAGAATAAGGTACACAAGCTTGGAAAAATATCGCAGTGGTAACTATATACACACGCGTTTATGTAATATACATGAGGGGGTGCGAATGCTGCATTATGTGTACGTAGTGGGAGCTATTGTGAAGGGATGTAGGACACGATTTGTTTAGACTTTAGAATATTCGCACTTTGCATTGGTTTGGCGCTTCTTTTTATGGCTTATAATGAATTAGAGAAATCTCTTTGTCACGTCATAACTCATTTTGCGCCGCATAAAAATAGAACACATTCTCGTGCGGTGTTTTCCATCTTGATCCACACTTATTGCTTAAAATATGAACTTCCTTTACCCATAAAATAGCCTCGTTCTATTGCGATCTTATTTTATTTATTTTTAAATGAAATAACCAATACAACAACAAAATAAACCTTGCTATTTAATAAGGTTTACTCATTCGGTTTATTTATTAATCTATTGACCGCAAGTGGCGCTGCAAAATTATTTAGTCAAGATATAACCGGCTTGCTATTTTAACAATTTCTTAATTTAATTAAATGGAATGTATTTTAGTTAGTCGACAAAAGGTGGCGCTATTTTTAAGGAATAAATTCAGTAGTGTTGAATATCTTTTTGGTAACATAAAAAATAGATTTAACACTTCTGAATTTATTTCTTTAAAATAGCGCCACCTCTTGTCGACTAGACAAAGTATGTCTATTTATAAAATTAACCAAATCTCGTTCTATTAAAATAAACAGAATGAGATCTTAATAGAACGCAACTAATATTGCACTACACTTCAAATTTTAATACATTCAGGATGAGGCGCTCACACATATTATTTTTATATTGAAACAATTTATAAACATAAATAAATAACAGGAACCCACTTAAAGCAGAAAATCATCTCTCAGCATGTACAAGGATATTCTATACGCAGCAGCGACTAACACTTGCTGGTAAGACAATTGTGTACAGGATTCCCATTCAGTTGCCGTTATTTATGGAGATGTTTTTAATGTTGTTCGCATACACCAGTACATGTGGGTGGTTTTGTTCGTCCTTTTTTTTCCTTATTATTGCTACTCTTGTTGTTGTTGTTTTTGTTTTTGTTCCACTTTCTGCTTTTGGACCACAGTGTTTTATTGTGGGTGGGACGCCACCAAAACGGGGAAAGCTTTTGTATCAATGTTAAGATTGCTGTGTGGTTAAATATAGTTTGGTGTGTACGTTTTAGTTGTGCGGTGATGTCTCATGTGATATATTTCCATTGAGAGAAAGTTTTCATCTTTTATCTTTGTGCCTAACGCGTCTTATTTTTGGGGCGAAATGGTGCTATGTATGTGTGCTGTATGAATTCATGCGAGTTTATTCCTCCTTTTGATGTTCGTTGTCGTCGTTTGGAGAATAGTCATCGTTGGGTTTGTTTTATTTTTTTTATTCTTGTCCTTTTTTGCATTATATACGTTTGGCGACTGCCGTTTATTTGTGTTAGGCTGCTCTACCCGTCAACATTTAGATGAGGGTCGACCTACTCTTTACCGGAGGGAATAACATACTAAAATATTTTTCCCACCCCCCCAAACCCCCCCACACAAATACACACACGTCTTATACCTATATATAGTCCTTGCAGACATTCCATATCTTTAAAAGGTTCTTTTATTTGAAATTCAAATTATTTTTTGCCGTTTGGTTATGGAAAACAACAAGAAAAAATTTAATTCAACGAAATGGGTTGTGTTTAACTGTTTTGGAAAGGCATTCTGTCCTTTTTGGTGTCCTTAAAATTGTTAGGTCATTTTTAATATTATTGTGTTGTAGTAAAAATGTGAATTTTTAAAAAAATTATAAAGAAACTTTAGGATAAATGCTTAAATTAGTAAAAAAAATTATTAAGTCCTTAAAAAGGATCCTTTAAGTGTCAATAAATAACGATTATTAATTTCAATAAATCTTGTGATTCTAAAAAAAGTTTAGAAATCATCTTTTAACAGTAAGTATCTAGTCTATTTTTACATAATTTGCATTCCATTTATAAAAAGGATCGTGTTCTCCCACCACGATTCCCCCACCAGGAATGTTTTGCACATATTGTGTGTTCGTTAAGGCAAACACCATTGCACACAAGTTTGACGAGGGAGCGGAATTCGGTAAGCTGTAAACCCTCAGCTTAATCAAGAATAGCAAACAACAACGAGAAAAAAAAAATTGAGTGAGGGATGTGCCTTGAGGGGGTGTGAGTGGGGATTGAGAGTTGAGTTATATGAGTAGGAGTACAAACCGTCGTTTTGTGTATTCTCAAGGGGTTGATGTACCTCCCCAATGGCATTCCTGAATGATGTATGTATGCGAAATGCTTACATGTAGGCTGTCATATTCAGCCGAAATATGTATTGTAGTTTAGTTGTTTCTTTCGAATATTTGAGTGGCACAACTATGCAAGGAAATGTGTTGCGGGAATAGTTTCGTGGACTCTTAAATGGGATTAAATGTGTGTTAAAGGGATGTGTGAATTTAGTACATTAAGGAAATTCATTTTAAACATGCATTATGATTTTTTTTGAGAGATCGCGTAGTTTTTTTTCGCAAGCTAAATTTTACACTGAAAAATCGATTTCCGCAATCATATTTGAAATTAGTCAATATTTTCACGAACCGCGATTTTTTCGCAGTTCGTTTTTGCGTTTTAAATATTATAATAATATTACAGTTGTGATTGCAAGAATTATGTGTTACTGTAGGTGTGATTAGAGGTCAAACATTTATAATAAAACGTAACCGCGGAATTTTCCGCGATGTGTTTTTTATTAATCAAAAACAGAGAGATCGATTAAATTTTTTCTGAATAAAATTTCTACCTTGCAGCAAAAAAAATCTGCAATAATATTAAAATAAAAGTAGACTGCACTGTTTTCTTTAACCATGTTATAAATAATTCAGTTGCAATTCAACTGAAGTATTTGTGCTCTCATTCAAAACGTGGAATTTTTCATTTCTTCTGGTATTCTTCTAAAGGAGGGTGGAAAGAGTTATAGCTTAAATTATCACTTGTGGCAATGTACTAAGACGCTAATTACGGTTTACTAATTTTGTAAACAAATTTATGCAGTTGCTTAATGTATGAAGCTTCCTATTTATGTTGTATATTTAATTTTTGAATGCATAATAAGCCTATAATTATTTTTATGAAATCAAATCCTTTGAAGGATTTTTTCCGACTTCATTTCAGCCTTAATTGCTTTAAACAACATCAACCACCAATTAAATTTAAAATCTTTGCTACAAAATCTACTACAAATCTTGATAAATTAAATTATTTCACGTCAAATGTAAATGCACAAACAAACCGCAAATGTCCTTGACATTTCCAGTTATACCGAGCAAACATGTACGTACATCTAAAACCACATAAATTGTGCAAATCACCCTTAGCCATGCCCGTTTTATAATGCAACGAGCAATTCATCTGTAACTGCAAAACTGACAAACTTATATGTTTCACTTTCATTAAACTTCAACAAATTATGTTGCCGAGGGTTGACGCTCTGCGCTACATATATGACTGAAAACTTGTGTCCTTATTGTTGTTGCATTGTTCTAACTTCTAACTGTAACTGTAGCTGTAACTAAAAGCGTAGGACTATATAGTTATATGTGTTGGAGGATGTCTTTTCGAATTGTTAACAAACACATTTCAATGACTTCAGTAAATTCTCTTTGTCAATGATGGGTTTAAATCCAATACACACTGGTGCCAGATGTACATGATTTATTTACTGTATACGTATTATGCTTGTGATGTTGTCGGATGAGAATGCTCTTTTCAATCGGGATGACAATTACTGATTGACTCTGCAATTTGAACAGACTGACACAATTAATAATGATTTTTGGAAAGTTGATGGCAATTTTGTCAGGACAATTAATTAAAGGTGATGGCAAACAATTGATGGGTTTTTAATGCATGTGATTTTTTATGGGGAAAAATTTAGGTGTTCTTAATTGGTGAGATTTATTTCTATTGTAACTAGCGGAGAAATCCGTGCGTTTTTCGCGGATTTCCCAGTTTATTTTTGTGTTTTTCTTCTTGTCATCAGGTTTTCGCTTTCGGAGTGAATATAGTGGTCAAACATTTATTATAAAACATTATTGCGGGAGATCGCGGAATTTTTCGCGAAGTGTTTTTTTTTATTTAAATTGAATGTTATCAATTTGATTTCCACCACAATTTTTGGATTTAGTCAATTTGTTCACGAACTACGATTTTTTTCACGGTTTTTGCGATTCATTTTCGCGTTCTAAACATCCGGAATGTTGACAAGTACTTGGGTAAAATTCACAGTTAGCGATCCCGTTTGTTTAAAAAAAATATGCGATTTTAATTTTTATTTTTTATTTAAATTTTGTAATCTAATAATAATGAAACTAAATTAATTACAGGAAAACTTACCGTTTTAATTATTTTTTAAAAATTACACCAACAAAAATATGCCAATACTCGAATAAGTGAAATCCTTCAACTAAATTTACAAACATCCTTCCAAATCTCAATAAATTGTGAATACTAGCGACGGCATCAGGCATCCACTCTCATATTTCTTCAACACAAAATCACATTGCATTGCGGCGGCATCAGGCATTCACCCTCCAAAGGTTGTGACTCTCTCTTGCGGGCTTCCATATGTTTGTGTTGTAAACTCACATGCTTTCCAAAAACAAACACCCACGCATACATTTCCACGCTTCAGTATTTGAGTTAAACATTGAACGGCGGCATCCGGCAGCACCAAAACAGTGAACGTACAAAATTCACCACACTGCATGCTATTTTTGTGAGAGTCCTTCACCCTATTTCAACCCCTTTTTAAGGAAAGCATTTTCCTCTCTCACAGCTGCTTCATTGGTGTTGGTGATATTTTGTCAGGGTGTTGGAATTCTGTGAATGGCGTAGTGAGTGAGAGCGCCTAACTGTAGTTTGTTCATCGCGCTATGAAAACATTGCAATCGCTCGTTCCTCAGTGTTATTGTGAAGGTCGTTGTGTCAAGTTTCATAGAGTCAGTGCCGTTTTTTAAGGACGCACTTTAATTTTTATTACACATCGCATTACACCCGTTATAATATTATAGTAGTTTATTTCAATATGTTTTTTTTTCTGTTTTTTTTTTACAAATTTCACACAGTGCAAATTTACAGCTAAAATCGGAAATTGATTTTTCGCAATTCTTTGCTGTTTTATTTTATTACGAATGGATTTTTTTGTTAAAAGGGTGGTTTTTAAATTTTTGTGGGTGTAGTCTGCATTTTGAGACGAATTATGCAACTGCAGCTCATAATAATGGGTGCACTTGGTGGCAATTATATGCACTTGATTACAAGTTCTGTGAAAATTTTCCTTTTGTTTTGTGCTGCATTTTCTTTTTTCATTCTGGTTTATTTTGTTTCCTTTTTTTCCGCAAACTTGGTAATTCTTTCAATTTCTGAAAAGCATGTGGCACAATTTTCTTTCCATTTTTTCAATTTTACAGTAGTGTGAGTTTTTTTTCCACGATTAAAGCTCAATACCGAATTGGGTGGGGTTTAAAAAAAACGGCAAAAAATCGTCCATGTAACAAAACTGTGGTGTTTATGTGGTGGTGCTTGTGTGATGAAAAACTCAAAGTAAAAAAAAAAACATACAACGAAAATTGGTGTCTAACAGATGGTGCTTTTAAAATGGAAAATGAAAAAGTAGTTCGTTGTATATATAAATTATGTATAGGGGATGGAAGGGAAAACAAAATTCTATGTATTAATGTATTTTCATCTCAGCCAACACATCTTTGGTACACATTTTGTTTTTGTTGTTTTCTCAAAGCTTCTTTCTGCTTCGTTTTCGTTTTTGCACCCCATCACTTTGTTATAGGGGATTGCTGTTAGCAGTTTTCATTTCCAGAGGTGGATGGGTGGTAATGGGTGGGAGTAAGAAAACAGGCTAAAAGCTTTGTTATATATACACATTATGTACACTAAGGGTTGAAAGAAAATATTATGCAAACCAGTTTTTATTAATTCTGCTTCCTCTGTTGACAGTTCTTTTAATTTATGGATCCGTCACTTCAGCTCCACACTTTTCCAGCCATGGTGTTTGTGTCAGTGTTTAAAATGTATTAGTGTGTTTGTTTGTGTATAATATGCAATTGTCGTTCAACTGCACATTCATCCTCCACCCCCCCAAAAAAAAATCATCATTTCCGCACACAAACACACAAACCGTATAATATTTTACAATTCTCGTTAATAAAACTTATTGTCCCGCTCTCCTTTAAGCTAACTATTTGTCGACATTCATTTTGTCATCCACATAGTTGTGTACAAGTTTGGCTGAAGCGCAGTTAACATTTTTTCTGACTCATTCATCACCCTCATGCCTGGTGAATAAGCTTTTCAAGTTATGGCTTTCTATTATTGGAGAATTGCGCGATTGTGCCGCAACAGCTTTTGCTTTGTTTTATTTGATTTAAAGCGCTTTCTTTTTTATTATATATTTAAACAACGTGTCATGTTACGTAACTTGTGATGAGGGTTTTGTTTTCTATAAATACGTTGTGGTTAAATTTAACATATTTGCAAAGCAGCGCACACGACACACAACAATGTATAAGTAGTTTGTGTGTCGATGAAAGCCGCTTTAAGCTTCAGCCTTCACTCTATAAATTGTTGTTTGTTTAACGCGTTGTACGAAATATGTGTGGTAAAATGGAAACAACTGGATGTGGGTATAAAACGGGGAGGAAAAGCAGCACATCTGTTGCTTTATAGCGCGCGATAATCGCGGGGTAAATACTCAAAGAATCCGATTGGTAAGTCGAAAAGTGTGTGCGGAGTGGAGTTATCTGACTGTATCATCCGGCAGATAAATTTGTTTCGTTAATTTTATTGCATTTAATGAAATTTGTTTGGTTGTTTTTATGTTAAATGTTGTCATGTGGCGCACTTGTGGGTTGAATGAAATGTGTTTAAATTGGTTTATAATTGTGACAATAATCACTTCATTAGGTTCTCTCAAGAAATTTCGTTACCAGATAACCGAGAAGCTTTTATTATGGTTGAATTTCATTCAATAAATTTTCTTTCCCGAGATTAATTACGGAGATTCTCAACATTTCATTGAAAATGCAGAATCACGTTCAGAATCTATAAAAGGAAGTACAATATATTATATTATTAGTAAAATTATTTTGAAATTGAAACGAAATTAATTTTAATTAAATTTAACATTAAATAGACTGAGGAGAGAGTTTAAAACAAAATGGAATTAAAGATTTTAAATTGTAATAAGTAAAAATAAATAAAGATTGAACATACAATTTCAATTTTATTCACGTGAACTCTGCAACTCATTTGAATTTATGTTTATTTTATTAAAGCCAAAGAACCCAAAGCAGCTTTAATTAATTGTATTTTCAAGTATTTTTTTTAAAGTCAAAGAAGAATTAACTTGTAAAAGTATGACATTTTGGCTCAATCTAGCTGCCTTTAAGATTAACTAATACTCACTTTTTGATCATGTTCCGAAAATTCAAGGCCTGCTTGACAGCTGTGCTGTGTGACGTAATCTGGGAGATCATAGTATGAATAATGTGGATTTTGACAGTTTGACGTCATCCGGGCGAATTTTTTAAAATAAAAAAAAATAAAATGGCGTCTGCATTTCATTCTCGAGTAGACATTTCTTTTTGGATCATGCATTTTCATGACATTTTTTACAGACTCTTTCACTGATTTTAAATTCGTCTTATATTGCCATTGCAGGATTTTTAAAAACGAGAAAACTATCGGGCATTGTCGGGACGGGATTCTCGATCCAAATCACTACAATGTAATAAAAAATAAATGCAGTTTTTATTAAACATTTAAAAAATTACTATTCGAATACCAATTTTAAATTTGTTAATTTGAGGTTATGTTTCAAATTTCAAACGATATTAAATTCAGAATTTATTTTTGTAAGGTTTAAAAACTTGGCAATTTGAATTGTGAAAGCTTTAAGATTACAAAATTTTTAAAATTATATCCTTAAAAAACCAGCAAAGCTTTTAGATAATTACAGAAAACTACAGAAATGTATCTGAAGATCAGTATAAAAATAATCAGTGTACGTCAATGGTTGACTTGAAAGGTTTTAAGATTTTTTATTTAAATTCAGACGAACCATTCAGAAAACGTACTTCTAAAAATACGGACACATGTTTAATAAAATTCACAATCTTTAAAGAAAAAAAAAAGAAGAAAAGCTAAGCAGGGTAATGGGGTCGAGTTTTTTTTAAAACGGAAGCTTGGGAATGGGTAGTATTTAAGCTGAGTTCTCATGTGTTCACTCAAAACAAAGCAAGACACACACACACACACACACAATTGAAGTGAAATCGATAAAATGGTGAATGAACTTGCCTACACACATAATATCACCCCTTTTAACATCTATTTCATTTGATTTCGTCAATTACATTCACATGAAATGATTTCCATGTTTTCCGAAAGCACTCGATGTGTGTTTGACTTTTGGTCTCGCACATCTTAAAGCGCTCCCTATTCTATATTATCTGTTGACATATTCCAATTGAAAGGCGCTGTTATAGTCTCTCTAGCATGTATTATGTATTCATCCACAGATGACATCACACATCACTTTTAATATAATGTGCTGTGCACTTCATCAGAGATATCCTCATTCCTCACAATAATATGGATTCGTATATATTTTCTCGCATATCATACAATATTCTGCACACATATGACGTGAGTTTAATGCACGTATGTGTTGCGTGTGTGTTGTGTTGTACACACATTGCGAGTGCACTGCAAAACATGGCACTTGCTTTTGAAGCGTCACAATATGCATCACATAAATGCTAATCAAGAGGATGGTGTCATTATATTTAATTGTGATTTAATTTGCATGCCATTTTGAAACAGTAGACTCCTTTTAACCGATACCGTAGACATAGACGACGCACACACACACACACTCGATGCGAGCAGCATATTTTAGGATCTACATAATTATGCTCTACCGAGTAGCATGGGGTGGCATAAAGTGGAAAAGAGGCTGCATGTTTATTATACTAAGTGCAGCACATTGCTATGAATGTATTTATGCATAATGCATATGCGGGGAGGGGAGGGGGTTGGGTGGAAATATTCTTTAAGTAGAATATGGGAATTGTCATCAGTGTGTGCCTTTGTGCAATTAGTCATACATCGTCTGTGGATTGTAAAATAAAAAAAAATGGAAATTGTTTCCAATGGCAAAGTTGTTTGCAAAACTATATTTTATCATTCAGATTTTAGTTATAGTGTTGTGTGTGGTTTTCATTTTATTGAAAATTTATTTTTCAACTATAAAGAAGGGACCCGTTTTAAAAAAAATGTTGTATCGTAAATTTAACTTAATAAAATTTTTAAATTATTATTTTGTAAAATTTGCCTATATTTTGAATAATTTTTTATTGTAGAATATATTATTTGTCCTCCAAAAAATTCTCTTCGTCCTTGATCAAATCTTTTAATAGATTTTCAACATTAATTTAAAGGAGTTTTAATGGCGCCTATTTGTAAAAGTTTATAATTGTAAGTATTTGTAAAAATCGTTTCTTCGTAGTAACAAAGTGGGAAAAAGGAAAATCCATCACAAACAAGTCGATTCCCTTAATCACTTTTAGAATTGGCCAATTTTTTGCACGAACCGCGACTTTTGTTGTGGCTTTACAAAATTTATTGATTAATATACATTACTCCTTTTAATGGGATTAAAGGTCTAAGATTTATATAAAATTTAATATAATATCGCGAAATTATTCGTGCAATTTTTCGCAACGTGCTTTTTTTTATTTTTTTGTTTAGTCAATTTTTTTCACGAACCGCGATTTTTTTAAAAATTTTAGTTTCGTTTGAGACACGTTTACAAAATTTGTTGATTATCAAAGTTCTATTTTGGGTGTGAATATAGTTTAAAAATTTATTATAAAACACTAAAGCTGAAAAGCGTGGAATTATTGTGGAATTTTTCGCGAGGTGCTTTTAACTAATGGAAAACTGACAAATCGATCACTGCAATAAATTTTGGAACAAAGAATGCAACTGCCAGTTTTAGCATCATTAAATCCCACACACAAAACTACCGATCATTTTAATTTTTATGATTTAACAACTGTCTTAACAATTTAGGGAAGTTTCAGAAAAAAAGTTTCTTTGAAAATTAATATCTTCAATAACGAAATAAATGCTTTAAATTAAAGGACACAATTAATTAATAAATTTAAATGAAATTATTAAAGAATTAAAAAAAAAAATTGGGATAAACTCTGTTCTTAAATGCATAGCTATTCAAATTTAAAGTAAAACGAGAAATAAAAGGACGAAAACCAAATGACTGAACGACATTGATAAGAGAGATTGACTTTTGAAAAAAGAAACTCCGTCGGCAAAGGCTCATTTTAATTTCCATACGACACTCTGTCGCACACAACGATAACTATACTGGGGTGCACGTGAGATTGAATTACATTGCCGACAGACACTGCATAATTGATATCCACTCATCCGTCTATACGTGCGAGCATATTATACCTGTAAAAAATATAATCTGAATATATATCATTGTCTTTTCCCTGCAATTTTAATGTAGTCATGCAATGATGGGTGATTTCATCCGCAGAATGGGAACTTGATGATACAATTTCATTGTCATCCGTCGAAAAGCGACGCGGCGGCATTATATTATACAACACGCAGATGATAATAAATTTTTGGGGAGCGCAACAACAACAATAACACAAAACGCATAAACAAAATACAACAAATCGATTATAATTAAATAAATATTTAAGCTTAAACTGTTGGAAAATGGCAGCAACATGAAAAACTCATTCGTCACCCTTGCTATTTACCATTAAAATGGAGCTGCCTCGTGAAAAGAAATAACACTATAATGATCGTTCATCAATTCACTTGAATTCGGTGGGTGGTAAGAGACGGATTTTTTTGGGGGGGTTGATGTGAGTATACAAAAAATAAAGAGCGAAATAAAACGAATGAAGCGTACCAATTTCTGGTATGGTAGCATGCAGTGCCGCCGCGCCACACCGCATGGTGCGAGGCAACAAAACTCAAGCTGTGCTGGAACAATAACAACACATCGAGGCACCCCGTGCTATGGGAAAAGAATTATCGATGCTGAACTATCAGCGTTAAATGGTCCTTGACTTAACTAATAGTGACAACAAAATTGATTGTTTAAAGTTCACTCAATACACATATTTATGCATTGCGTTTCACACTGGATTTTTCAAAGTTCAGTGTATATTTATTGTGTTTAAAACCAGCGTTTTTTTCCACATATTCCGTTGCTCCCCAGCGCTTTCTCTACAAAAATGCCCACCTCCGTCCATCGTTTTATTTATTTTTTAGAACTGTTTGTACAATGTTGTAGAGCATGTCCGTGAGATTGGAAAAATCGACGCACAGCTCCTAAAATACAATAACAACAAGCTGATGGATGGCTTGTAGAAATCAACTGCAACTTTGGAAAAAATACACAGGACGTGAGTCCAGAAGAACTGTAGCGAGTGATCATACGTCGTGGATGAATGATTTTGCATAAAAAATAAAAGCGAAAAGCGTTTGTGTAACAAAAACTGTTAAAAAACATAAAACACTGCAGCAACAGAGGAAAAGGATATATTTTACAAAAATACATGAATGATGCATTAGACGTTGGGATGTATGTATTTATGTGCAGAAAAGTCGATGGCAAAATCAACAACCCCCAAAACAGGATCCATTTATTGGCTGCTTTTTTTTCTCCACATAAATACAGCACAGGACCTCATTCCATCAGCACGGCATGCGCTCACCCAAACATTTTTCCTTCCATTTACTTTATCATTTTAAGAAAGAGATGTCGAAAGGGCCAAAATGATTTATTATACCACTTGGATGAATCGAGAAACTGTCAATAAGTTTACATTTCGTGCATAAGTATGGCAGACCCTTTTTTTTCTGGTCGGGGACGTGCCGGAATGAAGATGGTCTAATGACAATCCCCAACAAAATGGGTGTATGCCGACGGAATAGAAAATTAGTTGACACGCCGTGGTAGGCTTCACTGGTCTTAACGATATTTGAAGTGTAACGGTGGGAAGGGAGACTGAATTTAAATTCAATCTAATTTGGAATGCAAAGGAACGTTTAGTGGAACAAAAATTAGGGCGCCTTTTTAAGGGTGGACTTTAACAATTGGAAACTATTCTTTAAATATTTTGTAAATTATTTTAAAGAACCATTTTAATTAAATCACTTTTAAAATTTTCATCTCCTGCAACAGTGTCCTATAAGCTTTAACGTTTTAGAGCTAAAGCACTTATTGAGACTATTGAAGTTTACTTGTGTACCACGATGTCTTGTAATCTCCCCGATGAGATTACCGCGACCCCAAGTATACAAAAAAGTCCTCCACTGTCCCAAAATTAGGTTTCGAACAACCCAGTATTTATCTGTAACGGATCTATAGGTCCTTCAACAACATTTGTTTGTTTTCCGATGTTAATGAAATCCTAAAAATGTTCTTGAAGTATTTTAATAACTTGTCAGTCAACTCAATTTTAAGTGCGGGTGAAAATTATTAAATTATTCCCAAGTCTGCTCCCAGCATAAATAAAGCACAAATAATTAAAACAAAAAACAAAGCAGATGGCCTTGACATTCACTGCCATATGAAAAGTTTAAAAATTTATGAATTTCAAGAGAGCATCAATTTCTTTCAATAAAATTAGGAAAAAAAAAGTTTGCAATACCAGCATGCGTTCATTTCTAGTTATACTCACGTACATTTAATATTATCATAATAGAGTTGACTGCAATCTGCGCAGCTCATCCAACCAGCATCATCATTGGGTATGAATAACTCCCCCTGAAAGAAGTTTTTAATTAAGCTTCTTATAATCGGGAAAACTTTCGAATTTGGTTGCCTCTTGAATTCTTAAGATGGCACAGACAAATCACCAAAAATGAAATTACAGTAGACAGTTTTGTTTTTGTGGGAGGCGAATTGGTGGGTGGTTTGAAAGCATTCAGCCAAACGAGACGTAAAAGAATAAGCTTTCTTATGTTTTATACGAGTACATAGACACAGAGTTATCATTTTTAAACTTTTGTAATTATAGACTTGGTATTACATCGGCTTAATTGGACGAGATCTTTTGAGTAATCAAGAAAGTTTCGGGACTGCCACCCCTACTACTTTTTACGTATTACACATTTTAATCCTCGAGGTGTATTTTGAAAAGCAGATTTCTTTTCTTTTAATTGTTAAAATAAACGAAATTGTTATTTTCTCTTGTGTATTCATTTGATTGAGATGGTTTTGTTGCACACACGGGATGCGTTACAGTTTCCTGTCTTTTATTTTTTGTTTCTTATAAACACTATTGCAACAACAGCACCGATAAGAATCATCGTTCGGGTGAACATGGGTGAAAAAGGACGATTATTTTTATTGCTCTTTAAAGAATGCTGCAGAATGCCATAAAATCTGAAATTGTATTACGGCAAACATGCAGTTTTACACTACACTTCCGTGCTTAAATCGAATATAACAAAGTACTTTATTTATGGATTTTGTTATGGGCGATTACGGGATGTGTGCAGGTGGGCACATGGGGTTAAGTTTATATGGCAATCAATGGACTAAGTTTGTGCAATTTATGGATGGTTTTGGAGTTTGGACGGCAAATCCTGTTTAAGTTTGCGTCGTCGCCCAATGTAAACTTAATAGAAATTTATGAGATTTTAATATTTCGATTTTAAATTTTTTTTTTAAATGTATTTAATGTTGCAAATAAAAATAAAAATACGTACATTAGAAGCTTTTAATTATTTTTTCTTAAAATTACAGTTTATCTTAATATTTTTCCTTTTTAAATTTAATTATGGAAATCTCTAATAAGAAAATAATTGTGGAAACAAAAAGTCCCAAGGTAAGTAAGAAAAACGCTGACAATAAATGCTCCATCCTTAACTGAACAGGACCACTTCTTTGTGCAATAATCCCTTGACTTCCCTCCATTTTATACGTCAACGATGTCATGTGATCCCAATATCCAATAAATCCAAATTCTTGAGCCCATCTCAGAATCTCATTAATCCTCTTCAAAAACGGCGAACCTCGTGGCATCACATAAATATTCATATTCGGAATCAGAGACTCCTTCATCTTATGAAACAATGGGGCATTATATTTGGTATTTTTTTTATTACTGTAGACAAACAACCGTGTATGTTCCCGCATTATATATGAATGAAATACGTCCTTTGGTTGTGACCAATCTGTAGGGAATTCCATCTTGTCCAGAACAAGACGATGCGTCAAAATTGATCTGTTCATGTAATTTTTTACAGACGCATCAAATGCAGGAACACTGCTTAAGGGAAACTCAGAATAGGCTAACTGTTCCAAGGTATTTATTTCTGGAAGTCTGCGTCTCAGCACCAATGCACTTGTTAAATTGCCTTGGAACGCTGTTAAAATGACAATGCAATAGATGAGCCAAATCACAATAATAAATCTTAATTTAGAGTGCCTCGGCATTGTCGTACAAGAAGTATTGAAGTTCCATCTAAGAATATGCTCCAGTGTTAACAATTCATTAGTATAAGAATTTTTTTGCATTAAATGTAATACAACACCAACAAAAATTGGCGATACAAAAATGCAGGCCCAAACAGTCACAGTGAAAATGTGAACCAAATTTAAAATGACTGGAGCTTCACCACTTCTCGGCACAAGCACACAAATATCATCGCGTCCTTGCTCTATTGATGTCTCCAGCATTTCATTCACGAGGAAGTCCTCAGTTAAAAGTCGTGCATTCAAGGAAACATCTGCTAATCCTTTAGCTAGGAAGTTTAGAACGCCTGTAAACGATTTATTTGGTAAGGATGCACCAAAATCATTAACTATGTTTGATTTTATGTGCACAAGAGTGGCGTTCATGATTTTGACAAGAAGTTGTGTTGTCAGTGAGTCCGTTCCCTTTCCCAAATTGGTTTTTGTCAATTGCGCACGACCTGCCTCATAAAATAAGGACACACGCAATGGGTGCAGATGAAGATTAAGTACTTTGTTGGCAAACACAACTTTATGATCCGTTGAATTATTGGGTAAATTGTAAATCTCATGATGCCCGAATGGATTGTATGTCATCATTTGGATTCCGTTGTCCCAATATATTATTACTACATTCAGGATCCATTTATTCCAGCATTCCTTGAAAATTTTAGTGGTTGAGAAATTCTGTGGTGTGGAAAACTTGGAAATGATTAGTAAATTGGTGTGGTGTGTTTTTAATTTGCATTTTCTTAAAATTATTGGGATTGAAAAGTTTTGATGATCATCAGTGGGAATAATTATATAAGATGGCTTCCTTTGATTTTCAGAGAGTGCTTTGCCCTGCTGATAATCCTCGTTTATACTAAAGGGTAAGTAAATTAATTTAAATATCGCAATATTAGAAAATCAATAAAATTACTTGTGAATTATTAATCCAATTGTAGAGCAACTGTTTAAATTTGAGATAAGTTCTTCATCCAGGAGGCTTAAGTTGTCTTTCCCCAGAAATACGTGCACAGTTGTTACGCGGCTTCCACACACAATATTTGTAACATGATTTGCTATTTTTAAATAAGAAGAATTTGTTTCCAAGTTATTAAAATCCATACTTTTAACCATTGGCAATAAAGTGAGAAATGCGACACTAAAAACTGGCCCCATTTTGATGCGAATACAATGTGGTTTTCGTTTCAGTTTCTTGGAACCGGATTAATACAAGTTTTATTTTGTCCAATTCCCCAGCGAATTAACTCATTTATTTAATGTTGAAACTTGTCCTATAATCATTCACTAATCCATTCCGGATTATTATTGTGCATTTTCCTATAATAATAGCTTTTGAGTTTTGAACATAACGCAATCATTGGAAGTGGTTTTATCAATGATCCACAAATTAAAGGTTAGCTGTGCCGTGTGACGCCATTCAGGAGGACATATTATGAATAGTATCATTTTAACAGTTCGACATTATGCTTCTACATTCCCAAAAATAATAATGGCGACCGTATTTGATTCCCGAACTGACTCTTACTTTTTGGATCATTCGTTTAATTTATCAACTAAAGCTGCAGTCAAGAAATGTATACATTCTTTATGTCGAAAATACAAAAAAGAAACTACATCGCAGGGAAAGCGAGGTGTGAATTTCTTACATCGTAGGAAGACCGATGTGTTAATGATTTTCCGATTTTGACCATGAAATGTTCTGTTATGTTTTTTATATTTTTGGAAGCTACAACTATGTGAAAAAAAACTTTTAAAAATATTTAAGGTGTCTGGGACCTAAAAGTATGACCTTGAATACTCTAATTTTGACCTTGAAACTTAACACCGTTTTGAGCATTCATATAATTTTTTTTAAAACGAATATACTTTTTTTTTATCCTTAATGAATGTGGCATTGAAATAAGAAATTCTGAGAAAACTATTTTATGCTTGAGGTTATAATTTCATGCAAATCAGTTCAACAGTTTTCGAGAAATCTTCCGGACATTGGAACTTTCAAACGTTTAAGCAGAAAAACTCTTTTTTTAGACCACTTTCTTGGACTAAGGGGGTGTAAAATCATTACGTTTCTGCATCATTAATAATTTATCGAAACATTTGTGAATGTAAGAATCTATTACAACCGCACTGGGTCATAATAAAAATAAACAAAAATATTTAACCAATTTTATGGCATCTTTGCAAACCTTGAAAAATATTGGTTTTTATTATTAGAATTTTTAGAGGTATTTAAAATGCATTTAACGTCAATAATAAAATAAAAATAAGTACAACAGAAATAATTAATTATTTTCTAATTAATAAATGAATTACAGTTCACTTTCTTTTTTCTTTTTTTTAATGAAAATCTCCGATAAGAAAATAACTGTGGAAATAGAAAGTCCCAAGGTAAGTAAGAAAAACGCCGACAATAAATGTTCCAACCTCAATTCAACGGGACCACTACTTTGTTCAATAATTTCTCGATTACCTTCCATTTTATACGTCAACGATGTCAAATGATCCCAATATCCAATAAATCCAAATTCTTGAGCCCATCTCAATATCTCATTAATCCTTTTCAAAAACGGCGAACCTCGGGGCATCACATAAATATTCATATTCGGAATCAGAGACTCCTTCATCTTATGAAACAATGGGGCATTATATTTGGTGTTATTTTTATGATTGTAGAGAAACAATCTTGTGTGCTCTCGTATTATGTATGAATGAAATATATCGACTGGTTGCGCCCAGTTTCTTGGGAGTGTAATCTTGTCCAGAATAAGACGATGCGTCAAAATTGATCTGTTCATGTAATTTTTTACAGACGCATCAAATGCAGGAACACTGCTTAAGGGAAACTCAGAATAGGCCAACTGTTCCAGTGTATTTATTTCGGGAAGTCTGCGTCTCAGCACCAATGCACTTGTTAAATTGCCTTGGAACGCTGTTAAAATGACAATGCAATAGATGAGCCAAATCACAATAATAAATCTTAATTTAAAATGACTCGGCATGGTCGTACAAGGAGTATTGAAATTCCACCTAAGAATATGCTCCATCGTCAACAATTCATTATTATTATCATTGTTTTGAGTTAAATGTAATACAACACCAACAAAAATTGGCGATACAAAAATGCAGGCCCAAACAGTCACAGTGAAAATGTGAACCAAATTAAAAATGACTGGAGCTTCACCACTTCTCGGCACAAGCACACAAATATCATCGCGTCCTTGCTCTATTGATGTCTCCAGCATTTCGTTTACGAGCAACTCCTCAGTCAAAAGACGTGCATTGAGGGCGACATCCGCTAATCCTTTTGCTAGGAAGTTTAGAACGCCTGTAAACGATTTATTGGGCAGTGGTGCACCGAAATCATTGCCTGAGTTTGATTTGATGTGCACAAGAGTGGCGTTCATGATTTTAACAAGAAGTTGTGTTGTCAATGAGTCCGTTCCCTGTCCCAAATCAGAGTTTGTCAGTGGTGCACGGCCCGGCTCATAAAATAAGGATACACGCAATGGGTGTAGATGAAGATTAAGTACTTTGTTGGCAAACACAACTTTATGATCCGTTGAATTATTGGGTAAATTGTAAATCTCATGATGCCCGAATGGATTGTATGTCATCATTTGGATTCCGTTGTCCCAATATATTATTACTACATTTAGGATCCATTTATTCCAGCATTCCTTGAAAATTTTAGTGGTTGAGTAATTCTGTGGTGTGGAAAACTTGGAAATGATCAATAAATTGGTGTGGTGTGTTTTTAATTTGCATTTTCTTAAAATTATTGGGATTGAAAAATTTTGGTGATCATCAGTGGGAATAATTATATAAGATGGCTTCATTTGATTTTCAGAGAGTGCTTTGCCCTGCTGATAATCCACATTTATACTAAAGGGGAATTAATAAATTAATTTAAATATCGCAATATTATTAAATTAATAAAATTACTTGTGAATTATTAATCCAATTGTAGAGCAACTGTATAAATTTGAGATAAGCTCTTCGTCCTGTTGGCTTAAGTTGTCTGGCCTCAGAAATACGTGCACAGTTTTTACGCGACTTCCACACACAATATTTGTAACATGATTTGCAATTTTTAAATAAGAAGAATTAGTTTCCAAGTTATTAAAATCCATACTTTTAATTATTGGCAATAAAGTGAGAACTGTAACAACGAAAACTGGTCCCATTTTGATGCAAATGAGTCAAAAAAGTGAATGTGGTTTTTCATTTCAGCTTCTTGGAACCGGCTTAACAAATCCCCAGAGAATTAACTGATTTATTTAATGCTGGAAATTGTTCTATAATCATGCTAGACCACTTTGTTCATTTTATTCGCCTGTAATAACACCGTTTGATCATATCGTAATCATTGAAAGTGGTTTTATGATTTTATCAATCAACACCAAGTTGCAATTAAGAGTTTTCTACTTTCCCTGTTTCCAAAATACAAAAAAAAAGAACATCATAACCAATTTTATGACAACACAATAAAAGTATCTATGCACAATAACTTGGGATTTGTATTGAAATGGGCAACAATTTAAAATAATATTTGCTGAAAAACCAGAAGCTGCTGCCAAGGCAACTTCAGCTGACATTTATGCACATGTTTGTGTCATCGTTGTCGTTAAATTTCGTTGATTTTGCCAAAATGTTTGAGCAAGAATATATATTTTAGATGCCAAAAATCAAAATGCTCTTGTCCTTAGTATTTTTATTATATGTCATCACTTAAAAATATAGCGGATTGCAATAAATGTTTATTTATTTGAGGAAATGGTCGCGAAAGGTCAGCGATTAATATTGTTGAACTTCATAAAAACAAGTTACAAAATTTAATGCAAAGTTATACAATAGTTTAGCGTAGTCTTGTTCATGTTGTCTAATTAATTTAACGATTTCTGAACTTTAAACTGACCGAAATAATTTTAAGTAGTTTCATAAAATTGTCGTTTAAATTCAATATTTGATGAAAATGTATTTTAATCCTTTTTAAGTGTCTTATTTTAAAGGTTATTCTTCAAATTTTATTTTAAACAAAAAGTTTAAATAACTGAAAAGACAAACAAATTTAACTAGTGTCTGCTTAGCATCTATAAATACTTAAAGTTGAATTAAAATTTATTAGAAGACTGTAGTCAGGTCATAACTACACAAAATGGGATTAAAATTAAACATCAGGACACACTTATAATAAATGTAGAATACTTTGTGCTATAAAATTCTTTAAAATAAAACTACCCCATAAAATTGCTGACACTGCATTTCTCCCCCATAATTATGCCATTCCAAAGTAAAATACCAGACAAATTTCAAAATCACAAACCATAAACAATCGCCACTAGTTAGTGCATTTGCGTACATCGCACTCGCATTCTTGCAACTTCCAAATGCATGTCATGATTGTATTGATTTTATGTTATCTAACTGCGTGCATGCTGCATTTTTACTTTTACGATTATTATAACTATGATGGCCATCGAATATTGCAATCAGGACGAACATTTCCTGTGCACATCCAAAAATGGGGAAGCATTGACTATATCGGGGTTGTTAAAATGTGCTCGCATCATGACCACTTTCCAAACTTTTATTGCTTCGCATTTAGAAATTGATGACATCAAATGGAATAGAATCACTATACGGATTAAAATTGCAACCACCCAACCAATTACGAAATGTCCCCATTGAGAGGCGAATAATCATTTTTTTTCCGCCGGTCCTTTGCCACGTTTAATATACATAGTTACGGTTGCATCGGGAATCGCTTTTTGTTCAATATAATATGGAAGCAGCCCTGAAATAGTTTTAATCAACTGGAATGGGGGTAATAAAGCGGATATTACATGCAAATGAGTGCTTACATGAATATTGTGAACAACCACACACATATTAAGTATAGTAAAAGTGTGGGTGGGAAGAAATTAATGAGAGGGTTGTGGGAGGGGGATATTGTGTTTGGCCCATCGACAATTAAATGGGTGTAGGTAAATAAAGACTTCGTAATTAATGCAGCCCATTACATTACTTTTGGCGTGCGGGGGGTGTTCGTAATTATATATAACTACCTTGAGCAAATGGTCCAACTAATTGATTGTAATTAATTTGCTGGTACACGATAATAATCATAATATTTTCTCATCATCATTTTAGTTCAGTGCGGTTTTGTGTTTTCATTACGGATGAAAAGGGGACAAATGCAATGGGGAAGGAAAAACTGATGACATTGTTCACAATGTATTTATGCTCAATTATTTGTTGTACCTGCATACTTATAAATAATTATTTTAATTACAGAAACTACATCGCAGGAAGAGCGACGTGTGTATTTATATATGACTGCTGCTAAACTTCATTTTAATAAAGTTTTTCTGAAATATAAAAACCGTAACCTTGAAATATTTTAATTTAGACCTTGAATTTTTATCCGAAATTGTTCCTTTTATTGAGATCATCAATACTGTAGAATATCATTACATAAACCCTAGATTAAGAAAACAAAGAATTTTTGAATTTTTTTCACTATAAACCCATGACCAAGATTTTTAAAATATTGACCTTGAAATGCTCAGAAATTTTTTTATTTTACAATAATATCAAGAACACAATTTAAAAATTATTCAAAGTCTCTAAGATATACAAAGTATGACCTTGCATTTAAAATTATTGACCTTGCAATGTTCCTTGAATTTTTTTTTAACCTTCATATTTTTAAGAAAGTTTTTTAAAAATAATGTCAAATAAAAATTATTAATATTTTTAATTTTTTTTTTTTTTTCTAATATTTATAAAAAATTTGACCTTGAATTTTCCGGTTTTGACTTTCGATATTTTCTTCAAAAATTGTTTTCTTTTTAAAAGGTACAATAATGTAAAAGAAAAGTTTTAAAAATATTTAACGTTTCTAAAACCTTTTTAAGATCTTTTTGAGACCTTGAAATATTTAATAAACTCATATATTTAATGAAAGTAACAATAATCCGAAAGAAACAATAATCCGAAAGAAACTTTTCAAAAATGTTAAACGTTTATGTGCTCCCATTTACAATTCCAAGCTAAATAGCTTTGAATTACAATAATTTCGCCTTGAGGCATCTGACTAAATTGAAAATAGTATGTTTCTTATTTTCCCTAAAATTTTACAAAAAACTTTTATAGAAATCGGTTGAGCTGATTCTGAGATATAACAAATGAGAACGGCACACGGACCATCATCTTCAGGTGGTTATAATGTTGCAGAATTCAAACACAAACTATTTAAAAGAACAACCCTGTACATTAGACAGACACTTACCCAAAGTAGAATTTTAAACAGTCTGGCTTTATTTACTTGGTGCTTTGCAGAGAACTTTATTTGAGTACAATTTCGACTGAAAACTCAAGGAATATATCACAAAGAAAAGCCATATGCAAAAAGCAAATTCTGATGAGATTGGATAACATATTATAAAGAGAGTACAAACATCACAAGTATATGTAGGTAATTCAATGAAACGCACAACTTTACTAATCATATCGTTCAACTTTTGCATGTGTTATCCCCGCACCCCCGCACCACATCATCCGGCTGCGAGTTTTTATCAACTGGAAAGCATGCACCTTTGGCATCTTTCCCCACAGCATCTTATCACACTTTCACAATTCTATACCAACTTCATACACAAATTGGGGCGCAGATACACATAATGTCTTTGCGGATGTGTGTTATGGACGAACTTTTCTAATCATGAGAGTGAACTTTTCCTAATCACACACACACATTTTACATATAATATGTAGTCGCACGTTAAACATCTAGGCGGGTAGACTTTGTTATAGTTATATTATACATGAAGATGTTTATATATATTTTGCCTTCATTCCATCCCTGTCTTCTTTACCTATAGAAAGACCAATATTCCTGCACATAATACCACTCTGAATTATATTGTTAGGAAAGTCAGAGAATTTTCCAATTCCTAAATACAGTTGTCCTAATTTTTCCTCTCCTCATTCTGCACGCAACTTCATTCCCCGTCACACCTAATTCTCATCACTCACGTTGCCTCATCTTCATTCCACCCACCCCGACTCCTTCGCATTTTTGCATCAACAACATCTTTTCATCCATGCAACCCTTCCCTCTCAATTAACCCAGTTCCACATCCCAGCTTCCCCCCTCCCCGCCCACCCTCTCACATCCCCGAAAAATCCATCCGCTTTACCAATCAACCAACAAACCCATTTCGTTTCATCTATCCAACCTCCATCACACGATGTCTTCTTCATTTAGGCACACACAAATAGTGGGAGTGTCTTGTACCTATACTATATTGGAGGCGACGCTACAAGCATATTTGGTGCGTTAAATTGATTGCTAACTAACGGGACATTTCTATATGTGTGCCATCTTGCCGCAAACCCAAATGCTCCTCATCGAGCCAAGATCTCACGTTCATAACACACAGAAATGTTGTGGGAAAGTTTGCAAGTGTGCGCGAGTCATGTGTATTAGGCTGAAGATGTTCTCCGGGCTGTACAGTTCTTTCGACTTTCGTTAAATAAATAATGAAATCATACAGATTGATTCAACTAAGAGCAAAGTTTTTGGTCCTTCTTCATGCCAATGCAATTCAGGCGAGGTGATGGCCGATGCGGGGGTGGATTCTCGAAGCCACTGTTGTGTGTGTCTTTCACAGACACATTTCTTCAAGTCACAACTGATAACTGCGCGTTGTATTGATGATTTAGGTCTCATAAATAAATTGACATGTTTATATTTGCCTTACACACACATGTTGTAGTTCAATGCGAAGGCCGGGGTTTTTCCTTCGCATGTGCCAATTTTCGTCCCTGTCATTATTTATTTGTTTGCAAAAAGTTAGTCCACATGCTGCTCTGGCACTGTGTCATTTCTGTTGAATATGTATGTATGTCTAAGGCAGCACACATGTGTGTTTGTGTGTATTGTACCCGTGTCCTGTATATTGCGGCTGAACGAAACGGTAATGATAAACATGTCAGGCAAAATTGAGATGAGGCGATTGATAAGACTGACGTGTTCTAAATTGCTTATTGCCACATTTTGCCGATTGCATTGTCGTTGGGTGTGGAGGAGAAAATTTTTCATTCCCACTTTTTGTGTTCGCGTTTCATGATGTGTGTGGAAGAATTGAGGTTGATTAGGGGGATTGAATTTTCTATACTTTTTTTTTAAAGATGTAACTTTGATGGGAAATATTGATTTTAAATAAATTGGGTAGCTTAAAGCTAATTAGTTGCGATTTTAGTAATAATTACCATGGTGTCCTGGATTTTATTTACATATTCGATATTCTATGAGTAATGAGAGATAAAAACAATCCTTAAAGAATATTTTCAAATAATTATGAGGACAATTAAAAAAAAAAAACCTAAAATGCTGGAAATGAAAAATGTGACTTAAGCATTGAAAAATTCTAAAATAAAAGCTTTCAAAATAAATACTACATCGCAGGTGTAAAGGCATGAATTTATTAGAAACTAATAATGTAGACTGTAGAGCATAATAATTATAGCACTCAGCAGAAAAACTCTTAAATAAAAGGGTAGTTTCTAAGATTTCCGAAAATTTATCTTGAATTTTCAGATTTTGACCTTGAAATATTCAGAACAGTTTTTTCATAATTTTTAAGCTACAATAATTTTAAAGCGATATTAAAAAAAAAATCAAGGTTTCTAGGGTGTCAAAAGTGTGACCTTGAATTTTTAGATTCTGACCAGCAAAGTCTTTTTGGGATCTACAATACATATAAAGAATTTTTTTATAAAAATCAAGGTTTAAGAGACGTTAACCTTGAATTTTAAAATTTTGACCTTGAAATGATTAATAAAGCTTTTCCTTTTTGTCCTTTCGGAACCAATAATAATGTGGAAAAAAAAATTAAAAAAACATCCAAGGTTGCTGAAAAAAATGTCCTTGAATTTTCATGTTTTGACCCTGAATCAATTTTTTTGAAAAGTTTGTGAATGTGAATATATTACAATCATAATGGGTGGTAATAAATTTAAAATTAATATTGACCTTGAAAATTTAGTTTTTTTTAAAAATATTTTCCAATTTTTTGATGTACTCGTTTGATTAAAAAGATTTTTCGATTGAATAAATCTATTTCTCGAGTCGTTATGAATATTAAAAACTCAATAGAAAAATTGTATGACTTTGTCTGCGTTAAAATATGTGAACGTTATGTGTCATTATGCAAAGAACCTTTACAACAACACCAACAAAAGCGTGATGACTATAGCCTCGTGAACAAATTGTTCGGGGTAATTGAGTCGGAGGCTGGCTCACATCATTCACCCAAGACTCCAGCCGCATTTCAACGCACGATATAAATTCTTTTACGCGAATTTATTGCATGAAATAAAGCTTCTTGCCATGTAATGCCACTTTATGTATGCATAGCATGTTGCGTCGAAACAAAGATGATCACGATGGTGGCCAACACTTTTCTTCTCAAGTTTTTTTTTTGTGTTGTTTTTTACATCCCTTGTTTCCCCCCCCCCTTTGCTTTGTGTGTTGGTGTAGTATGTCGACTTTATATGCATATCGTTATAGCGCGATACAGGTTTTATATTTTCCACATAGAATGTACGAGTATATTCTGCATGTGTATATGAGGTGTCTTGTTCTGGGGCTTTCCGACTGAGCGAACCATGTTAAAAATGTTTTCCTTTTCGCACTCAACTTTCCGAATTTAAGGTTTAACAAACTCAGCGACTCCGACACAAGTTTCAATCTATTTCGTTGGGTTGCGTTAAAATGAAGACCGTGGTGCGGCGGGTGTCGAGAGGGAGCGCCGAAAAAAAAAAGCACACCACACCAAAAACGGAACACGCTGAAAGCGATGATGCAAATATAAAGTTTTTGCATGTTCCAGTTAGGGATTGCCTGTACATACAATATTATGCTGTATAACGTAATATAACTGTATCGTACATGATGTGAACGTTTTATATGCTTAAGCTCAGCCTCAGTCAGCTATAAATGTATGTCGAAAAGTTTCTTTAATTTGTATTCGCCTCGCTTCTGCAATGACTCCATTTTCATCACATTATCGGTGGCACCAGCGACATATAAAAAGGAATTCGTGTACACTCGTTTGGTATTTGCACTTTACTGAGCGTGTCCTGTGTTAAGTGTTCACAAAAGTTCCTTGAAAATAGCTTTTGGAATTAGCTGTTTCGAGGGGAAATTTACTTTTGCCACTTTTCAATACGTAATTTAATTACGCATCCGACTTGTTTTACAATTCTTGCATAGCTTTTACTGGATTGTTATAGCTGCAAATTGTAAAGGCGTTTCTTTTTACTGATTTCTTGTTTTTCTACACTTTTTTAAAACCAAATTTAATTAAAAAATTAAATTTAATAAACATTTCCTGATTAACAAATACATAATATTCATCAAAATGAGTAAAACATAATTTAAATTTATTAACAAACATTACATTAAGCTTTCACATTGTCTTGAAGAGATTAATTAAATTTTACAACAAGATTGATGTACATCAATACGCGCCCTAATGAAGTAATTAATATCAACATTTTGTTTCAAAAGATTAATGAGCCATTTGGCTTAACGCAATTTATGTGAATAGGATTAATTATTATTATTAAAGTCTACTTATAAAGTGTGCAATCATAAGTTAAAATAATAATTCCAAAATAAATAAAAATAAAAATTATCCTTTAAAAAAAAAAATCTGGAGTTCTTCACGATGTCATTAATTTTTTTTATAAAAATGCAATATTTTTTGACAAAAACTAAAATTTGACAACTAACGATTTTCAATTTTTGACAAAAATATTCAAGAAATTAAAAACGTCAACATTTGTGCTTTATAATGATGTCAGATCATGACAACTACTTTTCGAACTGTCAAAAAAAAATTAAATTAATTGAAAATATTTTTAAATGGTTGTCCACGATGAAAATTTGTTTTATTTTAATTAGTAGTAATTTTTTATTAATTAAAACGCTCGTCAAAAAATATTATATTTTCATAAATAAAAATTATTGCTCTCGTAAAAATAAAAAAAATAAAATTTTGAAGTTAGGAAAAAAAATTTAAAACTTATACAAAATTTTTAGTGAATAATTTAAATCCAAAAAGTCGCTTTTTAATTTCGTGACCATTTAAATGGCCTAAAAAGTTTAAACAATTATTGTTGAAGGATTGCCATTTCCAGCTTCTTTCAAAGCAGTTAAATTTAGGGCTACCTATTAAATTAATAAGAATTTTAATTAAAACCCAAGATAGATTCCTAACTCATGTAACCAACACGCCCACAACTAAAACAACAAAAAATTACAATTCAAATTTCACAACAAAGTGTGCTTTTGAAAGTTCGTTTTAAATGGGCAGCTAAATAAACGAAATCCGCTGTAGCTTTGGGTTCATTCCATTTTTGAAGATGCAAATCATGAGACTGTGTCAATGTGAAATGGAACACACTGGGGAAAAGTTTGGTGAATCGATGTCAGGACGAGCGGCCTAAGATTTCACAAATAATACGCACAATACACAAAGTATAAAACAATAAAATGAAGACAACTCCGTCTCAAAACTTCTTTTATCGCAAATTTTGCATTTTGAAGAAAACGGGTTAAGTTTGTTCAAAGTAAGTAAGTAAGTAAAAGTACACCAAAAGGGTATGAGATGGTTGATCCCTTTGCATGTATAAAGGATAAGGCGATCAAATGTAGAGGGAGACTCGGGACAGGCAAATCAAAGTGTAGATTGCAAAATGTTGAATAAAGTGGAAAGCACAAGAGCCATGCTAAAGTAAGAAGAAGAAGAAGAAGAAGATGTAGAGAGTTAGTTCCAAAGAAACACTACGCGATTCCGCTTTTGGCCCAAAACAGTCTGGAAAGTTTGGTTTCATATCACGATTTCTATTTGCATACACATAGTAATACGTGAGGGTGTTAGCCGTATTTTTTCATCCTTAACTATATCGCCTATTGCACCCTTATTCATATACGAAAATATCCTTGCACTTCCGTTATATACTTTTATGTAGATTATACTCGTATAAATTCAGCAGTTTTTGTTTTTAAGTGTCCACGGCACTGACTCATTGAGAAATTTTACAGCTTATAAGAAGAAATGTATACTTAACTATTACTGAAGAAATTAGAATGGGCCAACTGCACTATTGAAAGCAATCAAAAACATTATCCTTCTCACTCATTTCAGTCTTTTTGCCCTTTTCTTCTTTATTTTGCAAAAATTTCTTGATTTTTTGGTCTTGAGAAAAAAAAGGTAACAAATAGAATCAAATCTTACAATAACTTCTTAAGTGTTCTACTTTATGCCGACTTCACTCAGTGGCTAACGCAAATTACGCAAAAGAGACAGAAAAACACATACGAAATTTGCTAAAGCGAGAGATGAACAGAACTACTTTTTTTTCCATCTGCGTTCGTCATCTGCAACCGTAAAGAAAAACTACATCGCAGGGCGAGCGAGGTGTGAATTTAATAAAGCTTTTCTGAGATATGGTAAAAAGTGACCTTGAAATTTTTTAATTTTGACCTTGATTTTTGTCCAAAATTGGAATTTTTATTGAGAAATTACTTTTATAAACACCACTTTACTATCTCAGCTACCTTACAGAATATCAAAAAATTCTTCCAGATTATTGTAGAATTAAATAATATAAGAAAACTTGCAAAACATTTCAAGGTCAAAATCGGAAAATTCAAGGTCACACTTTTTATATCTGAGAAACCTTAAATTTTTTTTTTCACATTATTGTAGGATTAAATAAGCAAAGAAAACTTGCTAAACATTTGCACATTTTTTCTGAACCATTTTTTTTTGGCTCAGAGGGTGTTAAATCGAGTTTCTGCATCTTCAACTTTTTTCCAAAAAAAGTCGAATTACCAAAATCTATATATGCCCTTGGGATAGTACATAAATTATAAATATTAATTAATTGGCACCCTGTATAAATAAATATTAACCACAATTTTTGTTTCATTCACTTCATATAAAACGATACACAGTTCGTCCCTTTTATGTAATCTTAGTTCATCAACAGATGCTTGAGTCTTCATAAAATATTGTGTTTTGTGATAAATTATGTTGAATCATAAAAATTGTGAAGTGTGTTATTTCATTATCCTTTAAAAAATCTTAGGAAGCAAACAAAAAATCAACAGAACATTTAAACAATACATGCAATCCTTTAAAACCGAAATTCCTTTATTACTCATTGTATTGCTGCATGAACCTAAATGCTTCTTTAAGTCATCAGTTATATAGATAAAAGGAAGCAAAAGAAAACAGCACAACCAAGAAACTCCGCATGCGACATTTTCCAAAATGGTTAAAATCTCTTTTTATACGCCCGCTTTTATATTTGTCAAACCATCAATATAAAAATATCATCTCCATTCAGCCTGTGCCTCTTCTTTGGCCCTGCACCCTTACATTCACGTCATTTCAAAATATGTTTTCATATGATCATTGCAACGTGAAACTTGAAAGCACGAATCAGAGGATATTGTAAATGCGGCATGGCACGGCGCGGCGCTAGTGGGTGGCGTTTTTGCGCTAACATAATATTAATAAAGTGGTTGGGGTGGCAAAGAAATTGAGATACTTCGACGTTCTTTATGTTCGCTGTACATTGAACTGTACAAAAACACCTCCACATTTGTTCATTATTGATATGATGTCTGCGAATCATTTCAGCTACAATCATAATCTTCTTCGAACCATTTGTATAAAAAATGCACACTTGGCGAATTCAATGCCACTGGGGATGATCTTGAATTGAGCTTTGTCATAAAAATTATTGTTTGCGTAAAGCAGTTCCAGGATATAAAATAATCATTTCAAAGTTTGTGTTTTCCAATTATTTGTTGCATTTCTTCAGTTTTGAAAAAACCTTCATGACAAAGGAGGGGAAATTAATTTTTTTAATAGAAAACTGCAGATGTGTGTAGCACAATTTTTTTCTACCGTGAAAAACTGCATTTTTTATTGGTTTCTGATTTGCGAAATTTTTTAAGTTTTGAATAAAAATGAGTTAGAAATTTATATTTTAAGGTTTATTAAACTATCAACCGCGAAAACTGCAAAAAAAATGCAGTTCATTAATAAAGTGAGTATTTCTAAAAATGATTACGGGAATCGATTTATCAGTGTTCAATTAGTAAAATAAAACCTCGCGAAAAATTCGGCGGTAGTGTTTTTAAAGTACTCATTAAAGTAAAAAAAAAAATAAATTTGCTTTAAAAATTCCAAAAAGTTACCAAAAGTTTACAAGCGATTTTTATAAAATAAAATGTTAAATTCAACCATGCAGATTGTGACTTTTTTCCAATTTTCTATTTTATTATATTCTTTGCTTAATTTTTTTTCAAAAGCAACTTTGATCAGTTTTCTAAGAATACTGCATCAATTTTTTGAAGAAAGACGAAATTAGAATTTTTTTGGGTAAAATATAGAAAGTGCCAAATTTTAAACCTTTTTTTTTCAAAACCCTAACTGTTTATTGTTGTTTTGAAAGTAGATTGGAACACTTTCTGCATTCTTAGATTTCGTCTTAAATTGTTTAACGCAAAATTAAATACGCCTTTGCACTTTTTTAATGATGTTGTTCATTGTTTTTTAATTATTATTAAGCACATATTCCGTATATTGTGTTAACTGAGGTTAATAACCCATTTTTCTCTTATTAAAGCACTTAAGTCATAAGTGCTCACAAATCCAGTTCTCTAATACAAATTAAAATCGCATGCAACACCTAATTCGCTAGTCGCTCATTGTTAGAAAGGAAAAGAGGCATTAATTAGGAGCAAAGTGGAGTTGCTTTGAAATTTCGTTTCCTTTTAAAAACCAGAATCACAAACGTATTTAAAAGTCCAAAAGTTGTAAAGATTGTAAAGAGAAAGAATGATAGAAATCAAAAACAAACCGTAAAGAAAACAGTGCTAAACTGACGGATAAATGAATTTTTCTGATATAAGATGTGGTTAAAAAAGGGACCCAGCGATTTTGTACATCATTAAAAGTCATCATTAGAAGTCTTTCTACTTCCTTTGGAAGTCATGTAATTAAGCCCATCTTCAATTATATGATAATTAAGGAGAAAAAGTAACTGTACGCTACCACAAAATAAGGGCGCAGGTAAAAAAGTCACTAAACGTATTCATCTATTTTCATTCAAAATAATTGTAATGCGACGGGAATAAGTAACTGGATATGCATTGTGCATGAGCAATTAACACTAGCCTTCAGTTTATCTTATTTGAAACTCGTCGTAAGGACAGCATTGTTGCACATTAAAGTTTACTATAGAACTGCATTAATTTGTCTATTCCTTTTTTAAATTTCGTACTTTCAGGGTGTCTTAATTTAATACCGAAAGGGTAACATTGTGTTTAAATTCGTTATTATTTACAGGATCTAAAATTGTCAAGTATTACGTTTTCAATTATTGACCATAGACAACATTTGAATGCTTTTTTTCTAAATAATTGAACTGAACAACATTAATCAATCAACGTTGTTGCTACACAGAAATAACTGTAGACACACTTGACCTAAATGAATAGTTATTGCTTCAAAATGCGGTTGATGAATCAATATTCAATGATAGGCAAATTGGTGTTTGACTCGATGATTCAATTCATTAAACTATGGAATCAAAATGATTGGAATGGTTTACCTTAACACTCAACGTCCGAGAATTGCTCTTCCCTCATTCGTGGTCTGTGTAATATTCCTAACTGTTAAGGGCTTAGGTATACTTCTATGAATTGAGTTGGTTCATGTTGACTTTGTGTTGCGCAAATGCTGAATGCACATTCACAAAACAACGAATACAAAATAGAATATTAAAGATTTATAAGCTCATTCCATTTGTTTATTAATTAACAAGTTCATAAGTCGCGTGCAAATATTATTTTATTGGAAGCAATCGTCGCAATTCGCGACCTTAATTTACATTAATCTTAATTCTAAATTAAAGACAAATTAAAGCACAATTAAATTAAAATTGTAAAAAAATTAATTTTTATCATTTTATAATCAAACGATTTGTTTTATTTCCTTTCTTCGTGATTCACATTAAACGTTTTAGAAAAGCCTAAGATCTTTCAAGGTCAAGGTAGTTACTTCTCAAGTAAAATTATTTTAATCGTTGTATTTTCGAAAACGTTTTATTAATTTTTTAAACATTAATAACATTGGTTGCAAAGTATTAGATGGCTCTCCCTGCCATGCAAATTTCACGTAAACGCTTTAATTTCGTTTTTTTAAACCAACACCAAGTTTTATAACCAGACAATTATTTATTTTATTAATAAGAAGGAATTTTTTGAATTCTACTTCCCTTTTTCCTGAAATCTTCTGAAATATGTTTTCTTAAATTTTTTATGGATTTTTTTTTTATAATTTAATTAAGTAACGGGTATAATTTTTTTAATTTTTTAAAGTTAAGTGGATCCTAATTTTAAACGGATTATTTAAAAAAATATTTATTAATTTTGAATTAAATTATTTTAGTTTAATGGCACCTTTTTATAATCAAAACGATAAAGGTACTGTGTTGTTTATTCACCCACATTTATGGAAATAAAAGGCAAAAAGGGAGGCAATGCAAACAGCCAAATTTTATTTATTTTTGAGAGCATACATAATTATTTAATAGCTGCAATAGGATTAAACAATGAACAGAAAGTATTTATATTGATTTAAAGGCAATTGGTCATAAATATTAATCAATGTCTTAAAGCCTGTTGCTTATTTTTGACAGGATCCGCGCTGTTGAGCATTTAATATTACGTACAGATGATCAAGAGACGGAAAGCGATTCACAATCCGATGTACATTCAGTCTGTGATGTAAATTCCGACACCAATGCAGTTTCAGACGACGATGACGTGATTTATGTCGGTGAAATACAACCACCTACCATAGGAACAATCAATCTTATCTCACCTAGAGCTTCAAAAAGTGCTACGCCCATAACTACAGTTGCTCCTGCGTCCGTAGAGCCTCCTTCAATATGGAAGTGTGGCATTTGTTTGGAGAATCCATTTCTCAACCATCCATACAGTCTTGTGTGTGGCCACGTGTTTTGCCAGCAGTGCATTGAGACAACGTTACGGATTGCTAGGAAATGCCCAATTTGTCGGCGCCGCATCTTAAGAAATGGATTGCATCCATTGTTTAATTAGGATTGAACTTGTGTCTGTCATTTTGTGTGTTCATTTCGATAAATTTTATAAAAATTTGACAAATTAATTAGTGGACTTTTTTCAAAGTCATACTATTTCTATATCAATTCTTTCACCATCCAAAAAAACACTGCATCAAGGACAAAATGTGAAATTATTTAATTTTGTAATTCCCTTGCACTTATTTTATAACATTTTTTCTACTTAATTGTTCAGTTTATCGATCCTGTCTGGAAGCAAAAACAAATGCGTATTAATTCCAATAACACCTTTTCCTAGAAGTTTTTTGTTCCGCTGATAATGTACAAACATATTTATTTACTGCAAAAAATTATGCAATAAAAACACTTTCCATGAATTTTCCCCTTAACATTTACATCCTTTTGTTTCGTGCGTTCATCCTTATTTTAATTAACCATGGTTGTCTGTGGGAGCGCACACAAGACTATGGGGAAAAGTTAATTAATTAGAAAATGTTGCAAAATGTCTCAATCATTCACGAAAATGCGTCAACAAAACACTGCAAAGCCGGCAAAATCTTGTGGAAGGTTTAAGGTTTGTCGTCGTTCCCTCGGCGACTTTTCAGTTTTCATCTGCCACCGTATCCTTTGCCGCATGTCTCGACTCATTCCATATACAAAATGTGTCTCTATACATGTTTTAAGTTCAACCATATCGACGGTTGGCGTTGTTTTCGGTGCGCTACATATAAATGAAGAAACTAATGAGAAAATGAGTCACAAAGGATAAAGAGCTTTAGCAGCAAACGCTTCAGTGCGTTACGCCAGCAAACAAAAACTTGATTGTTTTGCACAAAAAGTGTGCTTCATTGGCTTTGAATTAAGTCTAGACGGGAGCGCGCATAAAAAGGGTTTTTTTTCCCTGTTTTAAACAAATGTTAATTCTTTTGGGTCTAATTTTAATATGTAACTTTGTTTCATTCTTTTAATTAACTATTTAACTACAATTTTTTACAAAGTATCATAAATGATTGTCACAAGTTAGTTGAATGTAATTTTAATCCTTATTGCAATGTTTATAAATAAACGTAAAGTACAATCAAGTAACTTAACAGAGCCGCCTTTAGCCATAACATCAATTGCAGCAAATGCAATGCGGATGCAATATCACAGTAAAGGACTAAACTGCGTTTCCTAATGGACCTCTTTGTTAATGCATACGAGTGGGTGTGTACGTAGTTGTGAAAGCTTCACGCCACACTGAATTACCAAACGATTTTCACCTTGTTTGTTGCTTGCACTTGCTGTTGGGGGCTACGGACATTGTCGGTGGATGTGCAAACAGTGTGAAGTCTGATATACTGCACGATGCACCATGGACCTATCATGCTGGTCAACTTCCTTTCTTTCTTTTTTTTTGCCTCGTTGCTATATTGTTCACACTGGCCAGTGCACTTTAACCCGCATCACAAAGATGCATATCCCGATTGCATTACGCTCTATATCGTAAGCCGTGAACGGATTGGATCGTGTATCGCTTTACTTGTTTGTTAACTTAAGAGTTTTTCACATATTTAAGTTTGGTGAAATTGTCAATAAATCATTATTAAAGCATTACTAATTGATTTAAAAATTATTTACAATGGAAATAATAATCCAGATGCAGCATAAAATATCATTTATTGAACATTGTTTGTTTGTTTGCTTTCTTTTTTTATCCTTTTTTAATGCATGAAAAATCGCTTCAATTTAATATTTAATTTATTACGACCTTTGTTGTTTTCTTTCACATTATTTTTTTTTTTTTAAAACAAAAAAAAATTTGCTGAAGGTTTCAAGGTCAAAATCTGAAAATTCAAAGTCATGTATTTTAAATCTCAGGAACGTTGAACTGTTTGTGAATTTTTCTATCACATTATTGTAGCTTCTGACAAAATATTTTGCGAAACATTTCAAGGTCTAAATTTGTAAATTAAAGGTCTTACTAGTAAGCATGAATTTTTTAAAAAATATTCTTTTCATTATTAGTTTATTTTTAGTTCTAAAAATATTGATAAGGTTTGCGGAACACTTCAAGGTCATAATATGAAAATTCAAGGTCATATCTTCTTGCATTTCAGAAACCAAAAACTTTTTACATTTTATTTTCACATTTTTATAGCTAAAAAAAAAAATACTTTAGTGAGCATTTCAAGGTCAAAATCTAAAAATTATTCACCCCTCGGTCTATCTACAATCAATTTTGGCTAAGTCGTAATAAATTATAACAACTTACTCTCCCTGCTATTTAGTTTTTTTTCTCGTTATAACATAGTGCCATATTTTTCCTAGCGTTAAAATTCCAATATATTCGTCCCGGAATACAAAAATCCGTGCATGAAATAACACAAGATTCCAATTCGCATAGCAAACACTATTGAGATATTTACGTTGAATAATAACGAACATTACACAGCAATTGCTAAGCCAAAAAGTCCTCATTCTATATTATGGTTTTAATAAAAAATACAAAAAAGTGAATCGCGCAATTACGATAAAAAAAGAACCGCTAAAAAAGGCTGTGTGTGTGCCCGCCTCTGTGATGAAGGCATTTAAATGTGAAATAATAAGAATTCGTTCTTCCATAAAATAAAAAGTAGTGAAGCAGCATTCGTTGGATTTTCCATGCGGACAATAGACGCATTCGCAAATTCTCCATTGTTGGAAAGGATTACGGCCGGCCATATGTAGGACGAGCATATACTGGCGATGGATCCTGCACATACCTTTTTTATACGGCGGATATGTATAAAAAAAGAGTTAAAGCTTAGAATTTATTGAAATATTCATTCCGTTTTCATCATCATTGCATATATTGTACACATTGATTGCGAAACTATGCTGAATAGTTTTATTGTTAGGCAGCGTTTCTATGTTCATTCATTTTGATTTGTTCTGTCGTCCTTCAGCGCCGCACCAATTCCTACCCCATCCCACCCTCACCCCGTCAACCAATCCACCTAGTCCTTACCCACACAATGAAAATGCGCGGCTGCCATGCCGTCCGATGCACACATCACATTCAGCATGCCTAAATATAATACATGTATAACACACTCGTTGTAATCGCAATGTCTATATTTGTAATGGCATTGCGTTGCTCTTAGTTGCACTATTGTCTATCGCCGCGAATATATGCAAAACACCAACAAAGCTTTTTGCAGTAGGCAGGCAAACGTTGGCTGACGGGAGGGGGGCCTACATATCCTACAATCTGCATACATGTGCGACGTACGTCCTCGTGTGTGCAGGGATGCTGCAAAATCTAGATAGAGGTATTGCAGGCTGCAGGATGTCTGTAACATTGGGTTGTGCGAGGGTGGTGGAATGGGTCGATGCATGTTTGGTGAGTGGGCTGGATTCGGTTTACTACACTGCACTCATATGTATGATGAACTTATGGAAATGCTAAAATACTACACAGCCGCACCGAATGGGACAATGCTATAGGCGCATGTAGGGCCAGGGCATTTCGTTTATGGATGTGTCTTCTATACACACACATGCATAGATACAAACAACATCTACATATATTTAGGCATGCAGAGGGAACAAATGTTCATTTCGCTGGTTTCATTAGATTGGAATTTTACATGATGTGTAAAATCAAAAATTTAGTGAAACGCTTTTTGCTCGGGATTTTCTGTAAATGTACGAACAATTTATGTTACATCACTGTTGTTGGGTGATCTCTTTCGCTTTTTATATATTATGGCGTACACAGAAACATTGTGTTTTTGTCCAATGATGAATTGCATTCGGATGTGATGTGTGGAAAGACTTTTTTTAGAGCATTTTTTTTTTAAATATTTAGGAATTTGAATGAAATCGATAATGCTGCGTGTAAACGATACTTAAATTTAGTTCAGTTTGTTTGTTTTAAAGGGCTTCATGAAGGAGGAAACGCGAGCGACTTCAAGATTTCTTTAGTTTACAAGGACAAACGAAAAAAGGGTGATCCATTTGAAGATCATTTTTCCAAAAAGACTATTTTAACAGTTTTTATTTTGTTTGTATTTTAGTTTGTGTTCAATATTCATTGCCACAGTTATACATGAATTCACTTACGCCTAAACAATGTTTACTAATAGTTTTAGAAACCTATTTTCAAAATTTTGTGAACTTAAACCAAAGATGAACTTCCCCAACCGTCGCGGTTGCTATAAGATTGACGAAGCTCAGTTTTTTTAAACGTCTTCGTTAACAAACGCAATTACAGTATTTCGCCAATAACCAGCCAGAAGCAATTCAAGAGCTATAAATGAATTTTTAGGTCGATAACTCTGAAACAGTTGAAGCTCAAAAAGCAAATGAAACCTCTGCTCTGAACCATATAAGAGTTAGTCGTGGGCAACATTTAAAGGAAATTATCTTTAAACATTAAAATGGCATGAACCAAGCCAAACTATCAATTTAAATTAATGTTTTTCTTAATATATTGATTATTACTGGTTTTATTTATAAAAAAGCTCTTATTGGATCACCCTTTTATAAAACAAAGTGGTTAGTTAATTATTTTCCACTGCTGCTCGTAATTTTTTACCAATTAAATTGTTTTTTTTTTAATTAATACGCTAATTACGGTACAAAGATAATAGACAAAATAAATATAAAATTAAAATTAAAATAAAAGCGAAATTTCAATTCCTTTTTCAATTTTTTTCGCATTTTTAGAAAAAAAAATTTGTCTGAATTTTGCTGGAGGGGTTTCAGCCAATTATAACTACATAATTTATTATATTTAAATCAAAAGGACTCAAATATTTCTAAGGATATTGCATTTTTTCTGACTTTAAATTATCCTGCTCTAACTAAAATAATTAAAGATGATGTACCAACAAAGTAAAAAAGACCGCACCTGCCATGTCTTCCGCAGCTAAGCAATGATGAAAAAAAACTCTCCATTTGTTCACAAATAAGGCAAATATACGAGATACCTTATAACACACCACAACAGCATAAGAATACACATACAATCCACTAAATACTCAGTTCGATGGCGCTGGCTCGGAGTATAAGGCATATTGTTAGGGTGGAAAATCGATAAACACCACATGACAATTCCCACCTGTACGTGAAAGATTCCAAGTGCATAAAGCATAAACTGTACTTGACCGTTGTACAATGTACATGCCCTCTGGTATGTCGGAGTACACATAAGCTGCTTCTTCGTGTGTCTTCCCCACTCACACTCGGCTGCAGAAAATATGTAATATGCAGAAATGCCGTATTTTCGCATGTATCGGTTCACACGGCCGTTTCACCTACCCCAGGGGCTGCGATTGCTCCCACGAAAGCTCCCTTACACCATTTCAATGGCGGTGGGGAATGAGTTGCAAGAGGATTCCCTTTTGTGGGAATGTGCAGCATTTCCATATTTTGATTATTTTAATGGTGCACCGTGCAAGAGTGTTTATTTTTGATAAATGAGGTATTGTAGGCAGCAACCATTTAGTATAATAGCTAGGCATCCTTACCAATTTATCATGCTGTAGGCACACGGTTGTGTGTGAGTGTCGATGGTTACAAAACAGTTTGTGCTCCTTTTATTTAGTTATTAAGTGAAGTTGGTTTTATTTTTTGATTCGTTGATGATTTGTAAGTAGCAATAAACAAATAGTGTTTTTTATTTCCTCCTCATTATTTCCCTTCGAAGGAAGGCAAAAGACTGGAATCATAATAATAATGTAAATAGTAAATATTTTCACGTACCGTGATTTTTTTCGCGTTTTTCGCGGGTTATTTTCATACCTTAAGAAAGCAATCATGAAAAACACGTTTACAAAATTTAGTGTGTTCAGATTTCTTCTTTCTGTGTCACGGAATTTTTCGCGAGGTGATTTTTAAAAACATACCTTTAAATTAATTAGATTTATATTTTTTAAACAAATTTATTTTACCCTTTGGGAGTTACTTAGACGTCAAACATTTTTTATAAATACATATTACCGAATGAAAACTGCGCGAATTTTTTCGCGATGTATTTTTTATTAATCTCCTACTATTAAACGCTGAACAATCAAATTAATACCGCAATCTTTTTAGCAAATAGCATTTAATTTTCCATGAAATGCGATTTTTTTCGTGGTTTTCGTGGTTTTCGTTGTTTATTGTCATGTTTAAAATATTCCGAAATGTTGAGAAATCCGTGTTTAAAATTTTGCATCGATCCCACTGCCAGTTTTACCGTGATTGACACATACCCAGTCGAGATTTATATATAAGTATTATAAATTTTTTAAAACAACTTTAACAAAGGTAATTATTTATAACAAAATTTTAAAATATTAATTTAACAAGAAATATTTTCAAAGGACAGAAATATTTTGCTCTAAACACCATTACGCTTTGCAATAGCTTTAAATTTCAACATTCACGGATTCAATTTGATACAAATATTCAATTCGATACATCATCCCCTATATTTTATGTGCTGTGAATTGTTACCAATCGAAAATGGGTAAAGTTTCAATGAACAGTAAAGTATTGTCAAATCCGTAACTGTGCATGATTTGCGACGAATATGTGCACAAAGTGGCATCCTTTAGAAACATTTGCTGTATTACAACTACAATCTAAAAATGTATAAAAATTGATCCATTGTTTTTCTCCCCCAGTTGCACACACATTTTTTGTAAAACAATTTTTTTTGTGATTTATGTCCGCAACACCCCCTGCCTGCTTTACAGAAATGTGTACATGCTTTGTCATATAATAACGCATAAAAATGTTTATATTTATGTTGTCATCGTATAATTTTGGGGCCTTGTTGAAAATTCTTGGAGAATGCTTTAGACCTATTATTCAGAGACCATTTTTGCATGCCGCACTGCGATCTTTTTAGGGGGTGGTGTGAAATAAGGCAGCGGTAGCTTAAAATGTGTTGTGGGTGCGAAATGCGAATTTGTTTGTACAAGCCGAAGAACGAGAGAGACCAGGCCGAGAAAATTAGATATATAAATACGCTGGCTGTTTTATGAATAATAACTTTTTGCCACCAGCAACATCACCGCATTACCCACACCAATACGCACATTCATATATTACATAATCTTAATCCAGAATGAGGCTAAACAGAACTGAACGGAGGCACAACGAGGCCAAATGTTTCAATATTATATATATTTGCACCGTGCTAAATCGTAAGTGTTGATTGCGTTCGACTGTTTTATGATTGAAATAAACAAGATGCCACCCTCACCATGTTGGGGGATGCCGGGGTGGGCCGGGGTGATTACCCAACACTGCGTGTTGCCATTGTTATGTGTGTGGCAATATTTTGTGTTATGGTAATCTTAAATATTTATGGAAAGTCAGAAGCATGCTGGCATGATGTATGCAAGCAATACAGAACCAGAGGCGTGTAACAAACGTTGGATTGCTACACATAAACGCAGGGCTGAGGGGTGTCGTGTTCATTGTTAACATGTTTGTTCCGAATATCTGATATTTTTAATGTCAAAATATGCAATAACATTGTTTGATTAACAACATTATGCATTTAACAGCTTCCGCCTTTGTTGTAATATTTTTTCACGAACCACGATATTTTTCGCAGTTTTCATTTAAATTATTGACCACAATGTTAAGCCACTTTTATACTGATTTCTTGATGCAATTTTGAGGAGTTGTGTTTGATTGACAGCATTTAAAAGCTTCCACCTTAACTTTGTTAAAAATTTTCACGAACCGCAATTTTTTTTGCAGTTCTAATTTAAATTAGTCACCACAATATTACGTCGCTTTTATATTCATTTCGTGATGCAATTTTGAAGAGTTGTGTTAAATGCATCCATCGCTTAACTGCAATAATCGATTTGTGCGACTGTTTTGCCTTTCAACCCCTTTTTTCCCCCATTGCACTTCTCAATAATATATAATATGTCCGAAACGTCTTGCCAACCCGAATAACCGATGAAAAAAGCGGCACGAAGCACATAAAAAAGAACTGAAATAACATTGCAAACCAAAATTTATTGTCACAAGTCTCAGTGGCACAATAAATTGCATCAAAACTTCAGCTTCTTTCTCATTTCGTCTGCGCCTTTCCTTATTTTTTTTCCCCACCTCCCCTTCTTGCTGTATTTTTTTTTATATATTATTTTGTTTGTTTGTTATTCGCTCAGGTTAGCAAACTGCCTGGATTTGTATTCACTGGGGTCAAATGCGGTTTCAACGTTCAGTTCGGCAAACAAGAGTTATTGCTCCACTACTGAAATATATGTGTACAACCCCCAAACTCCTTTTTGGGTGATATTGTGCAAAAAAAAAACAAACACAAAAGATCATTCAGCACTCCTATTACCCTGTAGCCCAGATTGCACCCATTACAATCCACACAATGTCACAAAAACTGTTCTTGCTACCAAGAAGTTACATGTAACGCTTAGCTGTAAATCTTTTAAATTTCATTAATAAACGAAATGAGTTATTTCTCTTGAGATTGAATAGATAATAACTGCTACAATGATGGCTTCAAGCACCATTTCCAGCCAGTGTAACGCCTTTTATTCCACCCAGCAATGATTTGTCTCTCAATTCGAGTTTAATTTCAAGAGCGATATGTTCAATGCTACTCCGCAATGTAAAGAGACTGAAAGTGTACACCCGTTGTACTTACACAAAATAAAATTGAAAGTCTGAAAGTTTGGTGAATCGCTGCAATAATATTGGATTGTGTAAGCGGGATGGTTGGGGTTGGGATGATTGCGAGTGTGCCCAATGTACGTCGAGTATAATATGTAGCCGATGGGCGAGAAGAAGCTCAGCGCATGTGGAACGTGCAAAGAATATCAAATGTTATATGTTGGAATAAACAGATTGAGTACTATTTCCAGATGAGTTGAGAACATAATCGAATTTATTTAATGAAATTACGAACAAATATGTTTGTCCAGCAGAATGAGAGATGATCGGCTCGATGGGTGGTGGTTGCGGGGTTTTATTTATAAAGGTGAGTTGAATTGTGAAAAAGGGATGATTCTGTAACGGTAATGTATACCTTCTGCAAAAATACAATTTTATATCATAACTGTAAACATGTAACGTATCGTATTAAAAAGCAAATATAAAAAGATTGGATGAAGCTATTCGTGTGGAGGAAATTGCTGCTTTACAAATTATTACTTACCTAACATTATACCTTTTTACAACAACTAACCGGTTATAGAAGCTTATTGTTGCGGGCATTTTTTATCTCAATATTTATTTAGGTACTCGTACACGCCAACGTACAACAGAAAATCCCCCAAAACGATATAACTTTATCAACAATAAAATCATCATCACAATCATCCAACTTTAACCCTTAATATTTAAAGTCACCACACATTGCGATGTATTTTCACAACTTTATGATACAGTCCATTTTCTCACACGCTCGTACTGGTACATTGTGAATTGTGTTGGCAGTCTGGTCCAAAGACACATGTTCCTCAGGGTGTTGTATTTCGTTGCCACTTCGTTTGATAAAAATAATTGTATAAAAAGGAATGGAGGAATAAAGGACGTTGAACTGGTTTTGGTTGAAATTGTTTTGCAATGGTGATTGGAATTCATTTGGGGGATGGAAACTTTTTGGATATTCAAGTGTATCTAAGGAAGGCCTCAGGTGAATTCACAAAATCAGAATAAATGAATTAATTGTTTAGCGAAATAGAATTGATTTATTGTGTTGCTAAATTTTGAATTTTATATTTGAATGATAATTTTGTTAACAATTAAATAGTGTGGATATTTTTTTTTACCGAGTATTCTTCCAATTTCATTGATGTTGGGAATTCCATTGGAATTAAAAATCCTTTTCAGAGAAATTCTCGATAAAATTCTGATGATGCAAAAACCCATTTCGGCAACTGTAAATTGTTAATGTTAATGTCAAAGGAACATTGTTCTGTGTCGTTGCGAGACTTTTTAAAAAGTCAGATTTTTAATACTTAAAAATTTATAAAAGGTGATTTAATTAATTTTATAAAGAAATTAAGATCCTTGACTTTAAAGCATTAACGTTAGTAGTGAAAATGCTTGATACAGGTCCGAGCAAACTAAATTTACTGCAGTCAGCACTCAGCAGACTCCCCAGGAATGTCTTAGATGGTTCGTCTGTCTAAATACAGGTCACAGATTACAGGGATTGAATCTCAAGAAGATGGAACTGTAAGAAGATAAGACTTCAGACTCTGCTTAAATAATCCAGAACAGGGGCACATATTTTGTGATTGTCGAGGACTAGAAGTAGTGAGACCAACTTCTCCAGGATGCATAACTGTGAAGATAGAGGATGTAAGAAGCTTTTTTATTCAAACAAATACTTAATTTAATTTAATCTCTTGGTGGTGGAAGCTGAGATAATGAGAAAAAGTAGGCTGTGGAAAGAAGACCGCTTCCATTTAACCACGTCGTAAGAGATGGTGGAAGAGTAGTCTCACTGTGTGGAACCATCCCGATTTAGTGAGTAATAATGTCACCTGCAGGAATGTATGAAGACTTCCTTTTATCTTTTGATGATTAATCTCCGTGGATGCATTAAAAAAAAGATTACTTCCTTGACAATTAATAGTATTAATAATTCGATTACCAAAAAGGACTTAAAATTTATCTTGATTTAAATTACCTCATACATTTTTACCAAAAGGATCTTCTTAGATTTCTCTACTTCGTATTAGTTTTACCCGTAACAATACAAGTACTCAGTACAAAAGAAAATAGCCAAACTCACAAGACGTTCCTCAGTGTTCTATTATGCAGCACAGCTCTGGGTATACGAAATGAATTCGCTTCACTTTATTGCACATTCACTTATTGTGTCTGTTTCAGTATAATATGTATGTGTGCCCGCATTTGTTTTACGTCTATCGTTCAATTTGGCATACAGGACTTAGAGCTGCAATGTAGCCTCGTGTCAAGTATACTTATGCGGAATCACTTGTTAGTCTCAAAGTGGTCGGTATTTGCAGTCTACCAATTCTTAAATCCTTCTTCGATCTTCAGTTCGGTTTTGTTATTTATTTACAAGAGTAATCATGTATTTTTATTGGCATTTTGAAGGATCTTATTGGTCTTATAAATAATTAAAAATAATTGTCTCAACTTTTTCCTTAAATATTTAAGTTTGTTGTTTACATTAATTAACTTATTGTTAAATAATGGATGATCCAATAAGAGCTTCCCGATGTTTTCTTTTAAGAAAAAATTCATTATTTTTGAAATTATAATTTAGAAACAAATTAATAAATAAATAATAAATAAATTAAATAATAATAAGAGTTATTAAACTACCAAAATATGTTAAAATATTTACCAATTGAATAACTAATAAGCATTTACCGAACAAAGTTACAGGTACTTTATATAACTTTTATTTAAAACCTTTATAGTCCTTCTGAAATGCTCTTCTGAAGTATCCTTTATTTAACATGATTGCAAATAGTCAGAAAGTTGTTTTCATAAGTAAATAAACATATTTTACTATCTTAAATAATTTTGCTTTCATTAATATTAAGTTAATTTTGGAAGAGCTTTCATCTGCCAGTGATTATGTAACTCGGCCACAAATTCAAGTGGTTACAAACTGTATAACAACAATACGGCATTTTAATGAAGCTATTGTTGTCTCAAGACAACCAAAATAATTTCATTCATCTCGACAAACTCAAAATGTGTTCATGCTGTAATTTACCTCGAGAAGATTTGGGAAGAATCGTTGTGAGATAAAACTAACAATAACTTATTTAAGACTTAAGTACCAACGTTATATTTTATGAAGGACATTGTTGAAATTGAAAGGATTATTATCATTTATTTGATAATTCTGCACAAACATTTTTGAATCTTTTCAAACAAATTTATCATTTTAATCCACAAAACTACATTGTTACTCATTTTCTTTTTATAAAAGCAACTACCGAAAATAAAAATAAATACAAAAACAATGATGTGGAATGTAAAGCTTATTATTTTCGCTTAACATTCTTCCTGTATAGATGACACCTTGGTTGTAAAACAAAACTTGACGAAATAAGGAAGTAAAAGTATACAATTTCAGAATTGCTGATTTTACAAAAAAAAACAATTTTTTTTTCCCGTACCCACAAGACTCAGCAATTTACATTTCTTCCTTAAAGCGTTTATTCTCGTACACATCTAAAGAACACGTATAAGTTGAAAACGCCATTGGTTCAAATTACATCCACGTATAGGCACAGCATCAACAAAAAGTGAAACTTTTCCAAACAAATGAAAAGGAGAAGAAATTGTACCAAAAAAAAATCCTGAAAAAAAATTCTTCATCGCTGTTTTCTGAAGCTTTTTTTTTAAAATTAATTAATGGATTGCAAAAAAATGTGGATTCCTTTCTACAATAATGTATGTTCTTTCACCCTCCAGCAATGTTTATTTGAAAGTGTTGTCTATTTATGTTTTATTTGTATCTCAGCGCGCCACATTTTTTAACCCAATTCTTGTACGTATAAGCGAGAACCAAAGTCCTTTATTTTCCACAATAAGCTTTCGAAAAGTAAATTTCATGGGAGTGTTGGAAGCATAATATAGTTCTGCCAGCACTTTTACGTCTTGGATCATATTCCTTAATCAAGCAGGATGATATGAAAAGAAATCTTCGGACATAAAAGCATTTTCAAGATACACTTTACTGGGAAAGTCCAGCAAGGCGTATCAAACAAACTTTAACAAATACCAACGTCAGCATTAATATAATATATATATCGCAATGTTCATCTGCCACATCAGAGCTTTTAGCCTCAACGTGATAACAATTGTGACACTGTGCATCACCCCGTTTAAAATCAACCTGCTAAAATGCGGAAGCGGGAAAGAAAAAGGTGCAACGCTGACCGGCGTGGTCTGGTCATTAATGTTCACAGTAGGTTAACATTTCATCGTCGTGTTAGGTTCGCCCTCTCTTGCAATGCTGCTTGCAAATTCATTTGACATGTGGCGATTACTGCCAAAATAAACCTCAGCCATAAATTTCACGGGACGACATGGCGTAGAAGCACACGCTGCGTAGTTTAAATGTGTGATGTTGCCCAGCAAATATACAAACCATGCACTTGCAAAATGGCTCAATTAATGAAATCTAATTATCTGGCATTTGTGTACCCTTTCGTCCTTTGTATATACGTTTATACTGCATTAACTGTTAAAGTGAGGTAAAGCTCGTGGAGAGAAGGATGCAAGTGAGTGCATGTGCGACGTGCATGTGCGACGTGCGTGTCTATTTGTGGTAATCAATACAATCATGAATCTTCAATACACACTGTAAATGGATGAACAAAAGAGTTATGGACATGACAGGATTACCCCCTTTTGGTCCTTTACCTACTTTGTATCAAATAAAAGGTGATCCAATAAGAGTTTCCAGTTTTAAAAAAAATAAAATACATAATAATCAGTGTGTTAGGGAAAATTGATATATTTATACTTTGTTACTACAGGGTGATCCAATTGGAGGTAGTAATTTCAATAGATTTATTCTGACAGTTCTTATGTGTCTTATTTGTTAAATCACCTTTAGGTAAATAAAAGCTTGAACGCATTTTGAGTTTGTAGAGATGAATTAAATTATTTTGGTTGTCTTGAGACAACAATAGCTTCATTAAAATGACGTATTGTTGTTACACAGTTTGTAACCACTTGAATTTGTGGCCGAGTTACATAATCACTAGCAGATGAAAGCTTTTCCAAAATTAACTTAATATTAATGAAAGCAAAATTATTTAAGATATTAAAATACATTTATTTATTTACGAAAAAAACTTTTTGACTTTCTGGGGCAATCATGTTAAATATTATAAAGGTTTTGAATAAAAGTTATGTAAAGGACCTGTACACTTTGTTTGGTAAATGCTTTTTAGTTATTCAATTGGTAAATGCTTACACCTTTTTTTTTGTGATTTAATAATTTATTAATTAACTTGTTTCTTAATTTCATATAAGTTTATAAATAAATAATTTAAACTTCTTTGAGGAAAACCCGTTGAATAAAGCGATGAAAATTGATATTGAGTTATTTAGAGAAAAAATTGGAAAAGTAAAAGAAAAAGAAGAAGAAAAAAAAGAAAAGTATTTATTTAAAAAAAGGGTGATCCGATTGGAGGTAATTTTTCCAATAAATTTTTTTTGACAGTTCTTATGTGTCAACTGTCTTGTCAACATGACGTTTGTGTTTAGTATTTATTCTCATTTCACAGAATAAACCATTTAAGTTGTGGGCAACATTTACGGGAAACTATATTTTTAAGCTTTTTAAATGGCATGGAAAAAATTATCAATTTAAATAAAGATTTTCCTCAATACATTGATTATTGCTTCTTTTATTTATTTTTTAAACATCAGAAAGCTCTTAATGGATCACCATCTATATTATGTGTTCAATGTCATATGTGCTTCTGTTTGCAACAAAACCCATCCAAGAGCTAAATATAAGTACTATGTCCATACAACTGAAGGTACAGACGCACTACATATTAGATTAAAAGCTGTCAATGAGTGAGTATAGTTAATAGCAATAGCGTATCTCAACATAGATTGCATCAATTCGCAATGCGCCCTCATCCTTTTGCAGTTGTTGCACATAAATGTATTTACACAAGAAGGCTCATCCACACGTTTCCTTTTGCCGTGTTTTAGAGTGTGGCAATGTGGATGTCTACAACGCGAGGGATTAACAGGATGGCATGTGCATCACAACATATTCGTATAATATGCAATTGGGGGGCTGAGGTGCACGCGTCAATGCATGAAACGTGATTTATCGACATTTAAATGGGCTCAATCTATTTCAAGTTTTTGAGTTGATTTACGCTTTTATAACGGAACCAGTACTGTGCTACTCCCCGCTTCACCGTACTGCACTGAATTCCCACCCCAACCCCCCACCCCCCCCCCCCCCCCCCTACCCAAAAACTTTTAAATGTACAAAACATTTTAGTTTGATGCGGTGTTCTTATGCTGCTGGATTGTAGTCAATCAAGCAGCGTGTTGGTATGCAGGAAGTGTTGTTATGAAAGAGTGTGGGAACTAGAAAAGGGGTTGGGGAGGGGGCCGTAATCACGCGCTGGCAAACTTTTTGCATCGTTAAAGTTTCTGGAGTGCCAGTTACAACAGATTAAGCATTATATGTTTGCCATGTTGCGTCGCTGTCCCAATTTTTGTTACGTTTTCGCACTCTTTTCTGCATATGCTCACTGGCGCAATATGTGCAGCATAATATTACTACATCGTAGCATTTGCTTTTTGATTTTAGTATAGGAGAACTGCACACGAGTGTGTTTATTTGGCAAAGCGCCTTGCCGAATGATGTATGATCCTATAAAGTTGTTTGTTTGTTGTTTGTCACAAATGTGTAAATCTTTTACTAAGCTGATTGTAATTTACTGTGAACAATTAACAAGCGAAATGTTTATGTAATGATAAGCAAATAGAATGGCATACATACAGCACTTAATGCGGGGATTTGTGTCGAGATGTGTGAATTGAGATGGGAATTGCATCGACTGAATTGTCTTTCCCCCTTCATATAATGCGTGTTAATTGTGGGGAGATGATTGTGAGGAAGTAAGATTTATTTCTTCGTATCTTAAGAGTCTGCTTTGTTCAAAGAAAATTTTTTAAATTTTTAAGGAATACAGTGTTAAGTTGGGCTTTTAAGGATGTAATTTTAAACTCAAATGGAACCTTAATAAAGGACTTCGATATTTTGAGTTTTTTTTTAGAAATAAACTTAAAAATCTAAGCACTTCACTGCATAAAAACGCTGTTTTAGAGAATTTCGTACCATTTTTTTCGCGTGACTTCCGAAATATCCTTCAATTTCATAAAAGGAAACCGAGCAAATTATTCGTAACTTAATTATGTTTTGTTTCACCGCTTCGATAACTGACCTACAACATTTTCAATAAAGGACGAATTTTTTAAGATTTCCAAACTATTCAGTTCAAAATTTAGTTCACGCAAGTATTTTTTAAACTAGACAATTTATTCACGAACTGCGATCTTTTTCGCCGTTCTCCCGGTTCATTCTCGCGTTTGAAATGTGCCTGTATTTAATTTGTAATCGTGGAAAACACAATTAAATTCTATTTAGATTGTCAGACTTCTTCTTTGGGTGTGATTAAGAAAAATTATTTTAAAACGTAGCCACGGAAAACCGCGCAATTTTTCACGGGCTTTTTTTTTCTTTTTACTACACAGTCGTAGCCCGCAGCGATAAAAACCTTTTAAAATCATTTCGTCAAATTTATGCAGTTCAGTTTAAAAATTTGAGTTTTAATTATCTTGCATTTTTGAAATGGTAGCTTTGAATATTCAGGGATTGAGAGAGTGGGAAAACACGAAAAATTAGGAAATCTCAAATTGGAAATATTTGACTTTGTTATTAAGTTATTAAAACAGTAAAAAACAACTGTGAGAACTCATAATTTTAATAGCCCTCTTAAAAAGCGTTAAAAAAGTTTTTTCAATAATTTTTAGATACATATTTGAATAATAAATCAAAATTTTAGAAAAAACAGAAAATTATTTATCTTAAATTCCTAAAAAAAATTAAATCTTCACTTAATTTTTTTATTACAAAAATTTTAATAATAAATTAATCTATCAATGTTTAATGGACTCTCATAAGCCTTTCGTAAATAATTAGATTCATGTCAACTTCTGCTTCGAAAAAAACTCTACATCAATCTACTTACTGTTCATCCAAATTAGAACAAAAAAGAAAAACAAATATTTCGTGCTGACCTACCTCAACATTTCTAAACACACTAATGCAACACGTTAACAAATCCCATAATCACAGTTACACATTTTAACTTAATTCCTATTATTATACAAAAGCTCTTAATTCAAAACAGTACACAAGTAATTTGACACAGCAAACACACAATTTTCATAATTTTATCTGCACACGCAGAGGTTTAACTACAAAAGCTTGATATTCTCATCGCAATTCGCAACAATAAAAAATTCACTCGCATAATTGCACTGAGTCATGCAGCCCCAGCACCACGACACACAATCGTATTCATGTGATGGCATTTTATTTATAAAGTCGACGCTCAAATCAAATAAATGCAACAATGCTTTGTCCCTTTAAATGCGATATGAGCTGCTGGTGCTATGATACAGCAATTGTGGAGTGCGCCGCAGCACCACCGGGGCCATTCGACTCGAAAGCAGTTCAAACACTTTAATATAAATGAAGGGTGCACAAGCAAACGCAGCATGAATTATCAATCATCGCCACCTGAAAATAATTACTATTTGCCTGTCGAGTGTCTCTTGCTCATGCAATTCTAGTGACCGATTATATGTGTTAATTGCAAAATTGCTGAAATGTGGGAACGGGGAAATGGTGTAAAAGCTGTGATTGGGTGTAGGTCAAAGGACTGTGAGTGGAAGCGGTAAAAAAATCACCCAACAACCCCCTATACAGTGCAATGAACAAAGCAAACAAGTAAAGTTCACAGGAAAATAGCGTTACAGCAAAAAAAACGGGATGGTGGGCTTAGGAGATTGTAAAAAATGGTTCCTTTTTTTTTGTAGAAATACTCAAACTAGGGCTTAGCTAGTCATCAGTCATTCTGCAGAGAGGCTCATGCAGTGCGACGCGAAATTATTCAAAAGTATTTGTTTTACAACTCAATTTTGGCAGTTTTTTTTAAGGTTCCCTGTGTCCCTTTAATCAGGACACGGTTTGCGGTGTCGCCTGTTATTATTTGTAAAAGGAAAGAGATCAGAAAAAGTGCATAGTTACAAAATTACATAATACACCTTCTCCACCATTCATCTCCCAACGTTCAACCATCCTTTTTTCAACACTCCACTAAATGTTGCTGGAATGTGTGCAAGCTTTTATTCACACAACTTTTGCAAATACACTGCGACCGTGTGCTTTGTTCTGGCAGCATTTTATAAAATGCGGGAGCATGTGCCATTAAGTAATATGACATAAGATTAATTTAATACATTGCTTCAATAAATCAGGCCCATGGGCATTGTAAATAATGTCAGCTGGAAAGTGGTCGCGTCATGTATCGCGTCGTCCTTTTGCATGCGTTAACACTGTACGATGGAATTGTTTTGTGCAGCACATGGAATACGTTGTGTGGTGTGTTGTGTTGTGTAGACGTTTTGTGTATACATAAAATATGGAATAATGTTTGCAAATGGAAAGACCACACATGCTGTGTGCATCCTTGCATTGGTGACATTTACATTATATGTCGTAATCTTGTGCGATGTGCAGCATTGTGTTGTGGAGCAGTAAACTTGTGCTTCGGTGTTAAATATTCTTTTTTTTCACTATCCCTGTCATCTTGTTTCTTTTTAATGTTCTTTCAACTAATTTCGCAATTTTATAAACTTAGATAAATTTGTAGGGATCGTTACTCGAAAATTAATAACAAATCTTCTTTACTTCCAAATGAATTTTCATGTAAAATCCTTCCTACAGGCTACACAAAAAAGAAAAAAAATTAAGAGTTTGATAGAAAAAAACTACATCGCAGGGAGAGCGAGAATTTATTAGAAACTATATATTAATAATTGTAGAACTCATGAGCAAAGAGTTAAAAAAAAGTACTTTCTGAAATATAAATTGTATGACCTTGAATTTTCAAATTAGAACCTTGAAATGTTCTACAAATTTTTGTCATTTTTTTAAAATACAATAGTCTAAAAGAGAAATTTTAAAAACAATTCAAGGTTTCTAAGATAAAAACAGTATGACCTTGAATTTCCAGATTTGGACCTTGAAATGTTTATATTATAAAAGAAAATTTTCAAAAATATTTAAGGTTTCTGAGATATAAAAAGAATAACCTTGAATTTTTAGACTTTGACCTTGAAATGGTCTGTTTAAATGTTACAATAATGTGATAGAGAAATTTTATAAATATTTACGGTTTCTTAATTATATGCATTGTAACCTTAAATTTTTATATTTTGACCTTGAAAATTAAATGTTCTTCCATTTTTTTATATTGCAAATGCCTATATTCATGTAAAATAATTTTTTTCATGTTGTGTAAGGTTTCTGAGATAGAATATTAAATTAATTAAATCATCCTGAAAGATGCAGTTTTTGAGCATCCATATTTTTTATTTAGCAAAAACATTTTTTTTGGAATAAACCTGACCTTGAAATAAAAATAATGAATTAAGTATGAATTATTTTATACAGAATAATTAGAAGTATTAGAGTTGTAAATGAATACTACTAGAATCCAGAAACTTGCTCATATTTATGCAGAAAAATTTCAACATTATTATTTGGGAACATTATTATTCCCCCATATTCGGGGATGGGATTGGAGACTTATTAAGAACCGCTTGAAACTTGAAAGCTTTGCCAAAATCAACAAACACTTTCTACAAAAAAAAAAAAAACAATAAATTGCAGTCGCCATAGTCAAGTTCTCTTTATTTAACTAATTGAGACAATCTTCAGATGTAATTGGGACAATCTATTTCAAAACGACAACAAATATATAAATTTATCTTAATGAAGGGTGCAGGACGGCAACGTCGACTCTATGTAAACGCTTTCCACTGATACACCGCGCGCCCGCGCCATGCCCAATGTAAAACAAAATTAAACGTAAAGCGACGAGCTGGCTATAGTGCAAATTGGGCCAATTTTAAAAGTTCCACCCCTCCCCCCACTGCATCCCTACTGCAGTCTGTGTGCCCATTCTCGTGCACCCTACACACCACTCTGTCCAAGAGTAATGGCAGACGCTGAATACAAGAATACCAAACTATTTTTCATGCCGTACGAACCAATTTATTTGCCTCGACCGAAAAGAAAGCGCGAGCGGGGCTAATACACTTAAACGAACTGAAATCTATACACGGCAATCAATGGAACTGATTAAAAATAATTGATTTTCAGTTTAATTATTGTTTTCTCGTCAGATAATCGTTTTGCGGTTTTCCTCTCTGTTTTGTCTGGGCGTCTACCAATTGCTTCAATATCGCCCACCCCGCCTGTAACATCCAACAAAGGGAACTCTTGCGGCGCGACCCACCCCAACTTTGATTGGCAAACTGTAAATTAAAGTATTTATAATGCGGGAAAACAATATACAAACAATTATCAGCGATGTAACACAAACATCGATAAATTAAACTTTTCAAATCTCACTCCATCCAGATCGTTCTGTGGTGTGAGGTAAAATTATTGATAGGTTCATGTTCCATTTGAACAAATTACATCGCATTGCACACACATCACATCAATGTCGGGATTATTGTACGTCAAGACTCAAGAGCTTTTATTTTGCTTGCCAGCCGCACCCGGCGCCACCCACAACTGAATTGCATTGTGGCGCAGCGGTGCGGTATCACATCCATATGGCACAAAAAGCATAACATAGCCAAAGCTCTTATCGTCTACTTATGTGTCCCACAATCGTTTCAGCGTAACATTGAATGATAAATAGCGTTTCGGAGGTCATGTCCAATTTTTCTACAATCCTAATCTTTATGTCTGAGACTACAAAGGGTTGCACCGCGCCTCGTCTTGTATTATATACATTACTTTCGTATAATATTATTCTACAATGCTTTTGTGTGCTGTGCTTTGGGTTCTATGCGGAGCGCAGCGGATCAATGCACATTTCCTTTTTCAGCCATCACAGCCACAGCGTCTCGATGTACGTGTGGGTGTGTGTGTAAATGTGTGACTCGACAATGGTGATACGCTTTTAATGATATTCCTGACATGAAGGCAAACGAGTTTTTCTGACAAACATGAATCAATCATTTTGAATTTAGACTTACAACATTGCGCTGAATATAACAACAGCGCGAGCGGCAACAATGAACACACACACACACACACACAAACAAAAAAAAGCTCACTTCATCCCTTAGCATTTCCGTTACTTGTGCTGAAGCGGATTTCAGCTCCCTATGTGGCATTCTATTATATACATGCGGCACAATGCAATAATGGTTATTGCCGTTAGTGATTTGTTTAAATCATCCGGAGGGAATTTGTAATCACATTTAGGAATCAATCAATTAAAGTTTGTGTCATCGTCGTGAATTGAACTTTGAAAATTTTGTGACAGCATTAAATATAATTGTTGCGTTAATTGGGTTTCATAAAGTGCGGGGTTGTCTAGGAAGAATATTTAATTGCTTGTAAGATTAACTCTCCTGTAATTAGAAATATATTAATAAAGGATAAATAAAGTAAAAGACCAATTAAAATGTCATTCCCACATTAAAGCCCAAGAGCCGGGTTTTTCGGTGCTCTATTAGTTTACTGTCTTAATAGTCTCAAGCACTACTCAAAAAATTAATGTCTGCTTGACAGCTATGCAGTATGACGTCATCTGAGAGAACATAGTATGAACTTGTGTATTTTGACAGTTTGACGTCATTCGGGCGAATTTTTTATATAAAGAATAAATAAAATGGCGAAAGCATTGAGTTCTTGAGCAGACCAATTTTTTTTTGGATTAAACAACAACACTTAATCGTTATAAATTCAGTTATTGTGGGCTTTAATTATTTATTTATTTTATTACTAATATGTAGCCAAATTTGTCAAACAATTTCTATAATTTTTCAAAATTTGAAAGCTGTTAAAAATATAAAATTTTGGAATTGTAACGTTTTTAAAAGTGCTTAATCGCCAAAGATTAACTAACTGCATAAAATGGTTCCCCATTCCTTAAACGTCATGCAAGGATGAAGAGGATACAAAATACTCACGAGAACGGAAAATGTAAGAAAAAAATAGAGAAAATGATTTAAAATTGTAATTATTTTAGAAAGTGTATAAATTTTCCATGAATTTTTACAATACAACTTTGTACTAAAAATGACAAAATCTGTAATTCCTTTTGAAATATATTCTTCTTTGCTCATAATTATGCTGACCCCCTTTTGGAATTTATTGAAATGAACAGGACGAAATTTCACCATTTAGTTCACCGCAACTACAGTTATTCAACAAATTCAACACATAATAGCATAGACAAATATAGGGGTAGTTATTCACCGAACAACTACCCCTAATTCAACGGTTATAACCAGCTGGTATTTAATTTAGATTTTATTTTTACTTTATGCACATTATAAATTAGTTTTAATTTAGAATTAGGTACAATTAAGTATTCTTATTTCTTTCATTACAATTAATTTATTAATAAGTAATGCATTAAATTTTAGTTTAAATTCTTATTAATTAATTAACTGTCGATTATTATGAAATGTAAAGTAATATCAAAAAAAAAATCTATGAAAATATGTTGCCCAGATTAAGTTTAAATAAAGATTAAATTCAAAGGATGTGATTAAAGCAATTTTTTAAATTTCAATGAAAAACTCTCAATTTGTAATTCTATACATTTTTAGCGAAGACGCATTCACTTATGGGGTGAAAATAAAAACAGAATGTATTACAAAAGTTATCCCAATGTTAGCGTAGTTTACAAATTACCTTGAATTTTTTAGGGATGACTCTGGAGTTTCATAAAGGGAAAACGGTAACGATAGGGAAAGTGTAACCGTTAACATAATTCTATTAATAATAATATTTATTACTATAATTTATAATTTTTTAATATATTAAAGATTTCAAAAGAAGCCTCTAGATCTGTCGGAATTTTAATAACAAAATAATCTCTGGATAAATTATTTGGTAACGTGAATAAACATAATTCAAGCTCATTCGCAATTAAAAATGTGGTTCATTTCAACTGTAATTAAGGGGCACAACGCAGTCCCATAAAACATTGCGATAAAAATATATTTTATCAGTTTTTGTTTTTGATAAATGCAAATTAACGCGCTTGGTGAAAATACGTCATTTGATAAGAAAACCAAAGACAATAATTGTTGATACCAATCTTATCAAGCAAATATTTAGAAACAATTTGTAAGCCACTGTCGCAATCTTTTAAGTGGTGAGCACATATGCGAGTGTATTTATAAACAAAAATTTCAAATTAATTAACAATTATTATTATCTAGATTATTTTCATGAAAATTAAACGCGCAGTATTAATTTATAAATTTTGTATTTGTCAAATAAATATTAAAATGTTTACAATTAAATTTATAGACGAATTTCTATAAAATGGCGTCTTTTTTTGTTGCAAAAATATTGAAATAATACATAAATTGTTATGAAATAAATAATGCACATTAATTTATACCTACTTAAGTCAAATTAAATTAAACATTAACTTAAAATATTTTGCCTAAACTGTTTCGCCGCCGAAACGGATTCCATGAACCACTAGAGGAAGACAAATTGATCAACAAGTTGCGTGTGAATTTATTTTGTCGCGGTATAGACGACGTGGCGGACGGACTGGAGCTGGAAGATTTGGACGAACTCCCTTCAGCACTTGGTGAGACGGAGCGAGATTTACTTGGAAATGCCTTAAGAATTAGTATGCAAAAATTAAGCAACAAACTACTTACAAAGAAAATTGTTGTCTATGTTAAATGACACATACCTTTAAAAAACTGGCATCCAAGGGGGTAATAATCTTCAATTCCAATACGGAGCCCTGACCCTTCAAAATCTCCGTAACTTGTTGATGTGAGCACCATTTGACATCAATACCCGCTATTTCTACAATCACGTCACCATCTTTGATACCGCCAAGCTAAAAATTAAGAACGAAGCCCCACATTAATAATTTGCAGTTATTGATAGGACATGCAAGTGGATTTATGTTGTTTTGAAGTAACAAATTCATGTTGCGGTGTCAACTTACATAAGACAATGAATTTGGTTCGACGTTTGACACAAATACGGGTGCCGAGCCTCTAATATTAAATCCATACCCATCGACCCCTCCCTTGTTTTGATTTTGTGATGCTTTGCTGCCGGTGTAGGCAGTGTATTTGTTGCACAAATCGCATGATTTGTTGGTATCTTTGTCGTAGCGGGATCGGCATTTGCACGTGTTAACATTAATGGTAGAGCCTTTTTGAAGACGAATACTACGCGGTGCTGTCCAGTGGCGTCGCGCAGAAAATATTGCAATTGGGCCGAGCTTCTTGAATGGATCCTCGACTTTATGTGATGTAAAATCAGGTACGGTTAGGGACGGGGTAAATTTTGTGCATGCTAAAACAAAATATAATGATTAAATTGACAAAAAATTTATTTAAAATAATAACAAACCATCAACTGTTACTTCCAGAAGATCAAAATTGCCGTCCATTGACTTTTCTTGATTTGATTCCTCAATTATTCGGCTTTCATCTACAGCGTTTGCAAGGGCAGAATGAAGGGCCTTGGCCAAACAAATTTTGTTCTAAAAAAAAGAAGGTTTAAATTAATTTTTTTTTTTAAATGTTTCCATTTAAAATAAATAATTAATACTCACTTTTAAATCACGATTCATTCTCTGAAATCTTTGAGCCTCTTCAAAGCAAGCAATGGCCTCCCTAATATGAGCCATCTTCACTGGCACTGGGTGCTCAAGCATTTCCTCAAATGCAGGGTCAATAAATGCCTCCTCGACACTAGACGCCCGCTTATCTCTAACATTATTCGGTCTATGTTTACCATCAATACCCTTGGCATAGTTATAATGCGCCACACCTTTGTAATACTCAACTTTTAGTCGCACCAAACCAGCCCACAACTCCGGCAAATACGATTGTGTGTCATTGGACTGAATACTTTTGTAAATTTCATCGAACTCATGATTCAATTGAGCTGCCTCGCCAGACAAATCCCGATACAAATCGCCTTTGTCTTTATTGTCATCGGTATCCAGCTCCAATTGTAATTTCTCATACAGACACTCCCTAGCCTGTGCCAGCATCAACAAAATCAACACCTCCAGCACTTGAGGCTTTAAATCCATTGATGGTGCATTTGTGAACGTATCAAAAATATAGCTAAAAATACCGGCAGCCCGTAAGTAACTAGCAACGGCCAAATCAAGACCAGCACCACTGTGTCGATCGTGCTTAGTACCAATTTGTGTGTAAATAGCGCCCAAATTGAAGAGGACACATGCTTTCTCAAATGCAACAGTGCGCTGACATGAGGGCACACCCGTCAACGAGTCGTACCACTCAAAATACACACCCAAACTGCGATCATGCGGAAAGAAGCGTCGATCCACATAATACAGCATGTTGTAATAGCGAAATAGCAATGCTACTCCCAAATTATCACGGGATGGAGTACGGGCAGCTTGTCGAGTGTCACTGATTTCGGCAATTGCGTCATCATATATCGTGGGTTCCTCGCTGTAGTGCTCCAGAATGAAATCAGAGAATGACTCCATGAAATTCACCTCCTTTGTTTCTTTGAGACCCAATGGAATCATTGGAATAAGCAGGTCATCGCTGCGGATTACATGAAATCACAAACATTGCATTATTAAATGTAATTGACATGTTTAAATAGAAATACAGTGATTAAGCTTGATGAGTATCACAAAATTAATCTTATCAATGACTAACCTTTTATTCTGATAAACTTCCACAGAGGAATTCAACTCAGACAGCTGTTTCTTCAGAAGTTGTAAATTTGAGTTGACAAAACTCAATTCCAACGCCACAGTCTCTTTCAGCTTTCGATTTGTTGTGGCTTTGTACAGATTTTCAGCTCCAGCGCGCATTCGCAGCTCCTTGTTGATCTCCAGATTCAGAACACATCTTTTGCTTTGTAATTTACCTCGGCATGTAGCACCGTTTGTGTTTTTGAGACCCTGACAACAAATAGAGACGTGATTGTCATCAATGATTTTTGTTTTTCCTTTCCAAACTGGTTATGTGTGTAAATACCAAATATTTTTGCATATTTCGCGTAAATATTTCCAATTGTTTATTTTAATTTATAGGTAATTAACACAAAATCGAATAGCGCTAAAGTGTTTTCAAGGCTTTAGCAAAAAGATGGACGGGAGTGTGTGCTTTGACAACAACAACGGCGTCACATCAATTTAACTTGTCGCAAATGGAATGAATTGCAATTCAATGAACAATTAACACACGCCCTAAATTCCACATGACAATCCATTCGTTCCTGTGCAACGACTATCTACTTACTAGCAACTAACAAGTAGAAGTAACAACTGGCACTAATGATATGACTATAGCTGTAACTTGTTGCTTTTAAGTCGATTGACCTGTTGAGGGCCATATTTTCGCTTTTGTGCATTTTGTGCATTCCACTTGAGGTCATTTCACATGGATGCGTGCATCGATCTTCGTTATACAGAGTGTCCCAAGGTAATATTGAATTAAATATACAATCAATGCCTTTTTCCTTGTTCACATTGTTCCTTGATTTTAAAATTAATTTATTTGACTCAACAATTATAAGTTTTAATTATAAAAAGCCTTACTTAAATAAAAAAAATTAAAACAATCGTCTTTAAGATCTTTTTTAAATCGCCTGTTTTAATTTCTCTGAGTGAATATTTATTTGCTGTGGATACTTATTTTTAAAATAAATTTAATTTCCTTTTTAAAAAAACTTGTCATTCAGACCTCTAATTAGGTTTAACTTAATACAAAAGCACAATTTTTTTTAATTATTATGCCAATTCTAATAAAAAGGTTTAAAAAAAGTTAACTTTTTTTTAAGTCTAATTACTAAAAAATTAATAAAAACTGAAATTGAAATGTAAAGGTGGAAATTAAAAAATTTGACAAAAAAAGTTTTTCGAGGAAGCTTATACAGTTTCTGTGGTGAGGTCTTTAAATTATTTTAAATCATTATCCGTTATTGCCGCCTAAATGCCCTTAAACTATTTTTAAATTAAGAGATTTTTTATTTATTAATTATTATACTTTTTTTTAAACTAAAAATAAGACAAAATTTCGTAAAATAATTTTAATTATAATATGAGCAGCACTCACAGCGATATTTTAAGGATTTTCTCCGGTCGATATTTTAGCTTGTTTTATTCTGTCGGACTTTTTATGGTTATCGGAATTAAGGGATAAACAATTATTAAATAATATGACGAAACATGCTCTATTAAACAATAGAAAAAAACTGAAGTAAGATTTACCATTCTGAACTAAATAAGTATATAATTTTAAAAATAAAGGTATAACTTTTAATTTTTAATATTCTAGTCATAGTTAGTTGAAGAAGTAAGTCCAACAATGACTTACAACTAGGCTAAAACCAACGTACAGAAGTTATATCAGTTTCCTAAACAATTGTTTCTCCACAACTTAAAGTTTCTTATCTCAGATTGTAAGTGCTCCACTTACTGAACAGTGGCCAGTATTTAGTTGTAGTTTACTATGGGCGTTTCTTTTTCTGGGTATCAAGTATTAAGTAACAGTATTATTGAGTTGACAACATCATCAATAAACCCGCATTTACTGCATTGCATTGATTGCACCATTTTCCATATTGACGCGATGTTGAATGTTTTCCCATACCGCAAACAGATAAAAAAGAGGCGAAGCATTCAAATGAATGAAATTCCCTCAAGTTGGGACACCCGTTTATTTGTAAAAAAAATTTCAAAATTTCCATTTGTTATTTTACTCATTACAATATTATTTGATCTGCATAATTTCTTCGCATAGTTCACACCTTTATATAATTGATGTGAGCTGTAATATGAGGAGCTGTTAAATTTATAACAATCGGTCTCTCTTATGCCAACCTATTTGCACCTGTCCTATGTGTAATTTACCACTATGGTTTGGCATTGCAACACACGCAGTTTGGAATGCCATATACCATATTATGTGCGGCAAAACCGACCTTGTGCGGTTTTTTTTTTGTTTTGTTATTTAATCAATGCGTGCACATGTGTGTGCACTTTAATATTAAAGTACACATATATTAACTATAATATATGTTAAATGTAAATAATAATCAGTAATGTTAGTTGTTACTGTAATTACCCTTGAAAATTCGACATTGCTGGTTGCTTCAGTGCCTTCCACTACGTCCATTGTGTGCTGGCGGTGCTGCTGATCCATCAAATAATTATTGTTATCACCGACACGCCATACATGGGAATATCGGGAGCTGTTGCAGCACCATAAAATAAACAACACACACACCCACTATAATATATAATCTCGCCAGCCGAACAGCGCGCACCTGATACCAACCAAAGCAAAGCTTCTTTTAAGTTATTTAATCCAATTTACGAGACGGGGCGTTAATAATGTAATTTCTTTTCAGTTTCTCAACAAGACGGTGGAATATTCATGAATATAGGCGCGAGCTTCAACTTTAAAATAAAACGTTGGTATGCCAGCTACTTTAAGGTGGTACACTATCTGCGGTGAAACGAAGAAAGTTATATTATTGATATGCGTGTTGTGTGGAATGTGGAAAATGTGTTGTCGTTGATCGCGTTGTATGATTTTAAAGTCTTAACGCGTGTTTAACAGTAAAACCTGGCTGCAGGCTGTTTTGAATTTATTTTCTTAAGATTTAAACTTTTAAGTGGAATATTTTTAACTTTCGGCTGCGTGCACTTTGTACAAATGAATGTAACTTCTTTTTTTAAAGTAGCAACACTTTTAAATTCAATAGAATTAATCGCACAAAACTCAACAAAAAAGAATCACTGAACTTGTATGCTTGAACGTCTCGCGATTATTAGTCACATTTGATCAAAATCTTGATACTTAAATGAATCAATGTTAGACGCCTAGTTATTGAACCAGTTAGTCACCAACACTTTGTATTTGTTTATTTTTTGATAATTGCGTAAAATGATAATTAAAGTCGAGATATTTTTAATTGTAAACAGATTGCTTCAAGTAGATTGCGCAGATTTGTGGCATGTAAAAAAAAGTACACACAGCAGCGCTCCGCGGTGAACGGTACGTGGCAAATGGCGGCACTTAGCGGATTCTTAATTCAGCTGTCCACTGCCTTTATGTTATTTCAACCCTTTCACCCACACTTTAATTTGCACTAATTTGTTGTTATTTGTTCAATAACAAATTTTTTACACATATTATTCCGTTTTATTTCAGGAGCAAACAGTTCGTTCACACTTTAATCACTTTCCTGAGTTTGTCGCACAGTCTCTTGTGTCTATAGCCTCGATTATACTAGTTTTCAGCGTTCACTAATCATTTATTTTAAATAGTTGTACGCAGTACGCGTTCATTTGAACACCGCGATTCATATTTCACCTGTTGCATTGAATTACCTTTTCAATTAGTTGCTGTCACGTGGGACAGGTGGCAGTTAATTCGTTTTCGAATTATTTTCGATATTTCATACACAATTATTTTTTAACGAAAAAGTCTATTTATTTTCTTTCTCTTTAGACTTAATAAATAAAAAAAGGGATCAATGATAATATCAATAAAACTGGTCTTTCAAGGTTTTTCTTGTTATAATTTAAATAAGAATTTGAAGAAGTCTTTAAAATTGACATTTTTATGTTGTCAATATTTAATCAAATCAAATTCTCTTGAATGAAATAATCACAAAAATATCCGAAAAACTCCGATTTTGTTCAAATGCGACTTTTTAACGTCTAAAATATTAAATGAAGTTCTCAAAAAATTAAAGAAATTTTTTTTTTTGAACTTTATTATGACTTTATTAAGTATAAAAAAATTAATTTCAGGTTTAAATATTTTATGTAATGATAATCAAAAATTTTGATTTCATCAGACTAATTAATAATTTGAAGTATTGTCACACCCACTACTCTAAGTCATTAATAAACAAATTAAAAAGAAGTGCGTATAATTATTTAAAGGTACAGATTAAGCTGCAACTCTTGTCTCATATCCCTTACATTTACTGACCTTCTGGGTTCCTAAAAACATAAGTGAACTATAGAGGCTATATTTTTCCATCTGGTTCAGATAAACAAAAATAAATTCCTGTCTAAACATAAATAAACAAAACTCTTCTATATTTGTTGATATTCTCAATTTGAAATAAACGCGCTAAAAATTCCAAGGGGCCATTTTCGGTTGTAATATATATGTATTTATATTTACTAAAATAGTTGTATAACAGTTCTATATATATGACAATTCCAACAATGCCACAGTAAAATATATATGTCTACTAAAATTCAGCTCACTGATTGGTTGACATGATAATCATTGTTGAAAACCGTCATTAAGCTTCAAAATTCAAAGAGTGGAGTCGTCTGTCTCGCAAGACGCATCGTCTGCACTCTTTCACCGCGTACAGTTCTATGAACCATCAATTGCCGACGATTTTGATGTCAAAAACGGTACGTGCGAGAGTTTTTGCGTTCGAAAATAAATACTAATTTTAATAAACACAAAAGTGCTAATTTGTAGTAATTTCATAAAGTAGTGATCAGTTCTGAGGGTTTTTTGTATCGGGAAGAGGTGGAAAGTGTAATTAATCCCCTTGAAAGTGTTGGGGGAAAAAATACGCTAACGCGCGCAGTGTTAAATTCAGTCACTAGTGGAAGCGCCGCGCCACGCTATTGTAGTGCATTTTTCTTATCAAGAAAGGACAACACCAGGGAAAATGTGTGTACAATTTTAGCGGTAATAAGAGATTAAAGTTAAAACCCTTTAGGAGCGGACCAATTTTCCTAGCAAAGTGTTAGTTGTGAACTGTGTGAATTTGATTGAATTTTGGCAACCGGCGCGTGAAGACGAAGGCACAAATTAGAAGGAAAAAAAAACACCGCACGTAGCTGCCGCAAAAATCAAAATGGCGGACGGAGATATTGATTTGTACGCGGACGACCTGGAACAAGATTTTGCGGTAAAAGTAAGACTGATTCTTAATCCCAAACATAACCCATCCATTTTTCATTCCCCACAGTTCAATTCCAAGCCTTATTTGCATGCGTTACTGCGTTAATTAAAGTTTGATTGTGTTGAAAACAAAATCTGTTTGTTTGGTGTGACTGCACATTACATAGATTGTAATTAAGATATTGTTTATTGTTTGTAGGATGAATTTGGCGGCGACGGCGTTGATTTATACGACGATGTTATTTCCGCACCTCCTACCGAGCCTTCGGTACGAAATGAAAACTCTAACGCTTCAATGGGACCGCCAGTGGATCGCAATGAGTCCAATGACACTAATGGTGGTTACCACCATGTTGGTAACAATTTGGCTCTTAACCATCTTGGTCGTCGTCACCAGTTGTACATCGGAAATTTGACTTGGGTTAGTACTTATCTTTGATTTATTGAAATATTTCTTTACTTATTACATTTTTGTAAATTTAATTCCACAGTGGACCACCGATCAAGACATTGCCGATGCTGTTCATGATGTTGGCGTCATGGATTTTCAAGAAGTCAAATTTTTTGAGAATCGTTCCAATGGTCAGTCCAAAGGTTTCTGTGTCATTTCGTTAGGCTCAGAGCCCAGTATGCGAATGTGTATGGATCGCTTGTCCAAGAAGGAATTACACGGTCAAAATCCGGTGGTTACTCTTCCGACGAAGCAAGCCCTCAACCAATTTGAGAGCCAACAAAAAACTAGGCCACTACCACCAACAGTGAATGGGCCGCGTGGACCAATGAACAACATGTCGGGGCCACCACAACATGATAATCTGCCGCCACCAATTCATCAGCCAAGAATGATGAATCCACAAGATGGTGGACCACCGGGTCAATTCCGTTCACCGCATATGATGCAGAATATGCAAGGATCCGGACCGGGTGGACCAAATCAAGGTCCACCACAAATGCGACCACCCATGCATCAAGGTGGTCCAATGGGCGGGCCACCGCAACACGGTGGGCCCAGGTTCCAAAATCAGGGACAATGGAACAACCAGATGCGACCGAATGGTCCACCAAGGCCAGGTCCGCCTGGGCCAAATGGCCCACCAAGAATGCATCAGCAGCGGCCACAAATGGTGAGTCTTTTTATGATTTTTTATCGTTGATGGTTTTTATATTTAGTTGTGTATAACGATCTATCGTTGCAATATTATTTTGTATTTCATTAAATTTCATTCTTGTTCTCTTGAATGCAACCTAAGAAAGAACCATACACAAATATCACATTCGTTTTCAGTTCCAAGGACCACCCAACGGTCCGGGTGGCATGCCACCACGCGGTCCTCGTCCGGTCTGGAATCGTCCACCAATGCAAGGTGGTGGTTTTCCACAGGGACCCCCCGGTCATCCACAAGGTCCCGGCGGCCAAATGCAAGTACGATGTCCGCCACCACAACATATGGCTGGGCCAGGCGGCCCACCACACGGTCCCCCGCAAATACCCGCACCACATGTAAATCCAGCGTTCTTCAACCAAGGTGGCGGTCCACCACAACATCCCGGTGGTCCAGGTGGCCAACCGATGCCACAGCACGGTGGTCCCAACCAAAGTATGAATATGTCTCAACACGGTACACCACCTTTCCAGCAACAGGGTGCACCACGTCCCGCATGGCCAGGGCCACCGGTTAAACCGTCCGGTGCTCCATTCCCGCCAGAACAACAAAATATTCAACCACAACTGAGTGAAGCGGAATTCGAGGAGATCATTGCGCGCAATCGCACAGTCAGCAGCTCAGCCATTGAGCGTGCTGTGTCCGATGCGGCAGCCGGAGAATACTCAAGCGCTATTGAGACATTGGCAACAGCCATCTCATTGATCAAACAATCCAAAGTGGCGCACGATGAGCGCTGTAAAATACTGATATCGTCGCTGCAGGATACACTGCATGGATTGGCGAGTAAGAGTTACAGTCGCCGTGATCGATCGAGGTCCCGCGAACGATCTCATCGTCGGCCACGTCGTGAACGCTCTTCTTCACGTTATCGTGAGAGATCTCGTGAGCGCGAGCGTGATCGTGAGCGCGATCGTGATAGTTATCGAGACAGTGGACGCGATGGACGTGATCGATCTCGTAGTCGCGAGCGTGGTGGTGCCAGTGAGCACTATCGGGATGAAGGGTAGGTTTTTTTTGTAAATAGTGGTGGTAAGGAGTTGTAACAATTTTTGTTCATTTTACAGAAGTAGTCGTTCGGGACGTCCAAGAAACAAGTCACCGGAAGTGGCCGGTGAAGCTGCAACGGAAACGTCCAAGCGCAGCTATTATGATGAGCGATACCGATCATCGGATCGCGATCGCGAGCGCGAGCGTGAACATCGCTCACGCCATTAGCGACACATTAACGTAAAAGGATAAAGTGAGTGTGTGGGGGTAAATTTCCGATTTCTGTGTTTTGTAGTGGTGATTGCGTGGCGATATGGAGCACATCATGTTGTTACCGGACGGATTTTACGATGGACCTTAGATCTAGCGGTTTATTTCAAGCGCCGAAATAAAGTTAAATTAGCATTCATCCATAAATTATCTTAATTGTATCGTTTTATTGAATACATTTAAACATTTGCGTCAGTGTTGACTTTTATTTATATATTATATAAAACTAAATGGCTAGTTGTTAAGACATTATAGACTAAATTTATGTAGTCAATTTAGTAGTTAAGAATATTTTAGTAATCATAACATGAATGTGATATACTAATGATGAATCGGTGTAGCCCATTGTGTTTGGGCAGTATTACAAATTGTCAAATTACGAAAGACAAACATGATCTCTATATATTTATTACTTATTAGTCAATTAATATTGATTTAAGTTAAATTTGTAACGGACAAAAAAACTTACAACAATTGGATGTAATCAAACAAATGCATTTTTTACTGATCGGGTTTATTCCTCAAAATGTCTCAAATAATGCATGTTTGTTTTGGAATTTATGTATTTTCAGAATATAATTTTTAATGATTGTAAAATTAGTTATTTGTCCTTCCTAATTTAAAAGTTCAAATTCTTTTTAAACAATGTAAACACTAAATTAAATAATTTTAAACATCCGACATAAAGCTTTCAATAGAATTCCTATTTATGATGCATTTAAAATTTAGATCAAATTCAACTTACACCAAATATTTGTAAAACAAAATAACAATAATTTTTTTTAAGTCTATATTTTATGCTAATCTCATTATACTTTTTTAACATTGACATTCATATTTATTATCATTTATTAGATATTAAAAAATATTATTTGTAATTTTTTATTATTTTATAAAAGACTTATGCCTTATTTAATCAAATTTCTGATGAATGTGATTTATATCAAAAAGGGTTGAAATTCTAATGAATGTGATTGAATTCAAAAAGGGTTAATTTTGTCTGCCAAAATAGTACGGTCATATAAACCCTCATAATCCTAAAAGAAAACAATTCTACAAACCTATTCTTATTTAAAAGGGCGTCTGTAAATCCTGTTAAATCATTCTGTCCTAAAATAATTTAAAATTTTGAATTTTTTAAATATTCAATTAAATAATCTTTGTCTTTTTTCAAAATCTTTTGAGATTCCTCAACCTTTAAACTAACTATATAACTTCAACTTAAACTTGATACCTTTGTTGTTGAAGGTAAACTAAAGGCCCTTTATCACTGATTTATTTTATTATTTTGAACTGTGTACATAAATAAACATTTTAAATTAATTTTTTAAACAACAAATACTAGTGTTTTTAAAGAATAATAAAGCAGCAAGTTGATTTTCCTTTAAAAAAATCGAACATAATTAAAAATATTTTTATAAGAAAGTGGTGCTTAAATCTTTTGTTGTCCTAAAATTTTTTTTTTCAATCATTTTGACTTTACAATTAAATTAAAGTCTTCTAAAAGATAAATTTCTTTTTCAAACTATTACGTTCAAATCATTATTTAAGACATTATTCTATCCCAGAGATTAAAAATATTACTTTAAAAAATTTCTAGTATTTTTAGTGGATTAAAGTCGATTTAATAAAATAAAATTAAACTGATGATTGTAAATATGAAGTCCATATTCTACTTCCTTGATGAACTTTAAAAACAAATTCTGGAATAAGTGGTGAAGTAAATATAATTTATAACAAATTGTAAATTAAACTACAATGCACTCATGAGTGCATTAAACGTTGAACGATGAATCTCTCAGGTCTGTATATATATATTTACATAAAATATGTAGTAGTTAAAATAATTAAACATAAATATCGCCATTAAATTTTAAAAGTTAAAACTGAAAAAAAGAAACTTCCTGGAAATAAAATATGGTGATAAAAAAAAGTCTAAACCAATTTAATTCTGCATTATTTATTTACGCATAATTATTAAACTCCCGCCAAGTACATAAATGCATTAACTGCACACGTACAATACGAAAATACTCAACTTAACATTATTTAGATTCAGTATTTTGATTCATACAAAATACATTATTCTTAAAAATATTTGTTCATTTATTTGACTAGTAATGCGATTAAAGAACTTGTGTGAATTATTATTTTTATTTGTGATTGTACTTTTAATTTAGAGAGCTTTTGGTGTCATGTGTGATGATGAAAATTAATGATGCAGACTTCATTGTCCATAGTATTCAACTGGGATTCATTTTTAGTAAGAAATTCAGTAATAATAAAAATAATTGGTGTTTGTGTATGCCTTAAGCGAGGTGCTATTAACTTTAAGGACGGTCTTCAAATGTTTAGTCAAAAATTAATAATAAGTATACAACATTAATGTAGTGTTTAAAAATGGTTAGGAAATACAGTGTCGTCGATTGAATAAAGTGTATTGTGTTTGTAAATATAGATTCTAATTATTGTAACTTACTTCACTAACGAAAATAATAATAATAATAATTTTTATTAATTTACTTAAAATGCTGCACCATTTTAACAGATCATAGAATACAAGTGAGTTATGTTTGATTATAAAATAAGAGAAAACGTTAATGGTGCAACAGTTGTAGTTACCGACGGACATATGTGGATGAATTTATTCTTTTATTTTGAGAATTTTTGTATGCCTTTTGACTTTACGTACAATGTGTTTTGTATTTAATGTTTTAAATCAGTCTTTGGTCCATTTAAATCAAAACAACGAACAAAAACAATTGTTTTATTCATTAAATAATACTTGCATTTTCTTCAAATTATCATGAAGAAATCAAAAAATAATAGTGCGAATTAAATGAAAATGAATTAAAAAATACGAAATTTACAGACTTGATTATTTTGTGTAATAAATAACCGACTGATTTTTGTTTTTTTTTGGTAATTTGTTTCTTTTCATTTGGACGTCAATGTAGTTATTTTCTGTTTTATTTAATTTAATTCAAAACGTTTTTCAAATAGTTTCAATAATTTGTTAAAAGAAGCAATTTCAAGATTTATTTCAATGGGCAGTGTAAGTAATTTTTTTAATTATTCGAATTTATATAAAAAATATTTTCTACCGATTTTTATCCAAATGAATTAAGACCTCTATAGAATAGACATTTTAACAGAGCATTGGTGAACATTTAATAAGGAAAATAAGCACTTGAAAATACCTAAATTACTTAAATAACGAATCAGTGCTTATTTCCAAAAATTAATAAATTATAAATTACACGATTCAGTTAAACTGCAGCTGGTGTACAATTTGTAAAGCGAATTGCACACAATAACTGCCTTGAATACTCCTTTTTTTAAATTCCAAGATCATGTAAAAGATGCTCCTTAAGAACTTCACCATCATCCTCAAAACGGCCGGTTGCACTCGCCGTAAAAAGAAGATTGTAGACAACTGCAAAAACAATGCAAGCTGCATAAATTCCAAGTGCAATCCACCACAACAATTGTTCGTGCAATTTTTGTTCAAAATTCTTCAAAACTAGCAGTCCAATTGTAAGACCAGCCAAAGCGCCGGTAAGATGTGCCACATACGACACGGATGGTGTGGAAACATTTTCAGCTGCATAACGGGAGTAAATGGCAAACCCGACATCACAAGATGCTTTAAAAAAAATTACAAAATTATTATTATTAAAGAATTACATTTTTCACTGAAAAAAATTACCAAATGTTAAAATTGCAGTCAATCGAACAATGCCGTACTTCATGTTATTGTAATTCAGCATAACATTGGCTAAATGCGCTGCAAGTAAAGCATAAACGCCTCCACTTGCACCCACTAAAAATACTTCAGGATCAAATACGCTGGTGCCTAGTTTTAATAAAGGCATTTATTAATTTTAATTGTTGTGAATTGAATTAAATTAATGAATTACAAACCTAATGATCCTGCCAAAACGCCAGCCAAATAAACGCAACCTATTCTAAGGGATCCATGCACCATTTCCAATGGAAGACCCACCAAAAGTTGGACAATCATATTGAAACCCAAATGGAACCAGCTAATAAAATGGATTTTAATTAAGTAATTTGAATTGTTAAATTTGTAAAAGAGCCTACCCAGCATGTAGAACCATATAAAGCAAAAATCTCCACACTTCTTGTCGTTTATCTGGGCGATAAATGAATATGGAGTCAATCGGTATGGGTCCACTTGGGTCTGCTTGGCCAGTCGTCAATGCGTGATATGTAAAAAAGGAGAGCTGCAATTGATTTAAATAAAATATTGTATTAAAACTATTACTGTTTAAATTATTTTAACATTCACCTCAACTAAAGTAACTAAAATGATGAAAAATGGTGGCGGACAACACGAGTAATTGTCTGCATAATATTTGCGATCCCGCTCCTCCGGCAGCACCTCCATCGCTATCACGTGCACCATTCTGCTTTTATTGGGAAATCGCAAAAGTTCCAGCATTTATTGAATTTGGATTAAACATGCTTTAAAAAGAAAACATTTTGAAATAAAATAAAAACTCACCTGGAAAATAATGGCGGCCTTTCCAGGCCTATGTGAAAATCACTTTCAGAGCAAATTTCTTTGTCACGATGATGTACAGCACACTTGAAGCTGTGCGATCGTTTACCGCTCATCTATGGTTGAAGCGAATTTAAATGTTAATTATAGATCGGACATAAAAGGATGGTGTAATTATGAATTTCAATGGCTTTTCAAGATTATTCAAAGTTTGAATAACAATTTAATTGCCCGACAATACGAGTTGGATGGAAACTTCCTCTGACATTAGATAATCAATGATCCAATTTTACAAAATGCACAACTCCAATTGATTAGTGGGTCTCGTTAACTTGTATCTTGAACTTGAGCTACTGAATTGTGGCGTTTTCCAAACGGATGTCGTGATATTCACCTTAATTTACCAATAATTGTGACATTCATTTATTATTCATTTTGAATGGTTGTACATTAATTATTTGGTCGTGGTGACCAGTGGGGAATGCATTATTTATTTCTCAAACAATTATATATTTTTTAAATTGATTGGATTAATTGTTTTTACTTACTTTACCAAAAGGTCAAATACTTTATATTTTAATAAACAACTTTAAAAAGAAAAAAGAAAACATGAAGAACATAATTTTTAAATAAAAATGTTCCTTTGGATGTTTCCTAACTGCAAACTCTAAAACTATAGTTTAAAGTTTTTCCAGACATGCGATTAATTAAAATGCGACACGGAGTATATAGATTCTTGCAATACCGATTTTTTGTGAGAAAATTAATAATGCAGAAATACGTTTTGATATCCTCTCAATCCATAAAATAAAACAAAAAATTTACTCATAAAGGAAATTTCAAATATGTATGTAGTAATAAAACTTTGAAATACATATTGTAGCTTCATTATTTTTTCAAGCGCCTCTTCTTCAAGATCAAGTTATCGTCAAAAAATAGTTTGAGTTGTATTTAAGTTCAAAAACGGTTTATATATCATAAAAAGTAAAAAAAAAACAGTTAAAAGGATTGAAATTTTAAAGAAAAATATTTTTATTTCGCGACATTTTTTACACATTTAACAATCTACCTTGTAAAAATAGAACTGAATAAAATTCCATATAGATTTTTATAGTTTAATATTGTTGCATTCGTATACAAACTATTGCGTGAATCTCCCTGCCGCGAGAATTTAAATTGGCGTGGCTGGTTGACTTATATATTACCAACAATCTAACAATATTACAATCATAATTGATATTTTAGTTATTAAGTAAGTGTATGAATTGTGAAACGTGAGTAACAAACGGTAAATGAAAAGAAACATAAATCCAGCTAGTCAACTCATAACATAAGTGAGACCGGATTTTCTTAATTAAGATGATTCACTGTGACGAATTCATTGTGCCATAATCATTAAGACTATAGAAATGCAAGGAATGTGCAGACTGCATGCAATTTAGGTTAAAAGATAGCGGAAAAATGCACGATCTTGCACTTAAGATTCAACAAAGTAATGCAAATTATGTATTATGTTTTGTAGCCTGATGTGTCTGCGTGGGTGGAATTTATAAAAATCTTCTAAAATATATTGTGTTTTTGGTTTTCTAGAAAATTATGCAAACAACCGAAAAAATGTTTTGAAATGGAGAAAATCAAAACTAATTACAGGAAACGCAGGTAAAGACAATATTTTAGAATTAAGTTTTATTCAGTGGACCGACCATTGCAGTATACATGAGGTACACCTGATGACTACAACACCTTGCACCAATACATCGACAACAAAACAATAGCTGCACGTACGAAAACTGAATGAAAACGGAATTTGTGTGTTTCATTGAAAGTGTACGCATTGTTTGTCCACATTTTCAATGTGTGTAAGTAAAATTAGGAAACAACAATAATTACAAGACAAGAAGCCGACTTCATATTGTCGGTGTTTCAAATGAACTTCAAGAACAAATATTCGTCCAGAAGAAACTTTATGCATTCTGTAGTATTATTCCAAACTTACCCGACAAATGCGTGTTAAAGAGATTACTCCTTTGGTTCCTTTTAGTAAACAGTTTCTCAGAAAATGCACCACACCAAACAACACATTGCTGACGAACTTCACTATTTTTGCTTTGTCTTTAAACGTTCATTCATGAATTAAAATTTACTCCTTTTTGCAAATTGCAAGGATATTTTGAATCACTATTGCACAATTTGTGTAATGTTGCAATTTGAAAATCGTAATTTCTTATGAACTTGGCCGTCACGTCGCAATCAATGCTTTTCTAACTATTTTAGGTATGCATGAGTAATTTCGTTTTCGGCAAAATATACAGCTGTGATTTGTGGGTAGTGCAAATTTTTTGGTTTAATTGCAAATAATACAATTCTAAAGACCTTTCACTATTATTCAAAAATACTGATTATATTTTATCACATTTTTTAAAACATTTTTTTCGTATTTAACTTAAACATTTCACAAAACTGCATAAATCTTAAGATTATGAGACCACCTTTTGTTACGATTTTGATTTACAGAATAGTTTTTACTTTTAAATTTTGTCTTTTGATGTAAATCTCTTTGGCATTTCGTACCATGCGTCAGACAAAGACGGTAAACTATGTGAGACGAAATGCAAAAAAAAAACTGTGGTTCCACTGTGTGTACTAAATTGTTTAGTTTAACTATGTTTAGTACAACTAAAATTAGAAGATGTTATGACAAACCGATTTTTAAAATAGTTATTCAAGGTTTTTAGATAAAATATTAAAAATTTTGTTTCTAGGAAAATTTTCAACGACTTCAAATAATTTTCGAATGATTAAATAAGCAACCAATAAAAAAGTTTTATAAATAATATTTTGATTAGAATTCAAGACACCCCTCTTTGGACATTCAAGTTTTAAGTGAGACATATTTTTTAATGCACAAAATGTAGACACAATGTGGCAATAAAATATTTTTTGGTAATATAACATATTATATTAAATTAACTTTGTACTTAGGTACCAGAGCAAATAAACAATAGTTTTTAATTCGTTTAAATTTATTTTAATAAATGAAATTGTAAATTTAAATTTAAAAGGATTGGAGCAAATAAGGTTTAAATTTAGATTAATGAGTAAAACCTCAAAGCACATATTAGCTAAACCAAAAATAATGTCGCTTATTCCGTTACACGATGGTCGATGATTAACTAAATGCTTAAAAATAAATAAAATATTACGACTTCGCCAAATTAATATATATTTAGTATTGGCTGCGTACTAAAAATTAAGTAAATAATTTAGCTAATATGTTCTTGGTGCATCTACCCTTAAATCTGCCTTATAATAATTGATATAAATATGTATTAATAAACTATCTATAAAATTTAAATCTGATGAAATAAAATAACTTAAACTCTTACCACATTAACAAAATCCTGAAAGGAGACAGAACCAGAACCTTCTGGTGGTCTGCATCGTATTGCACGCTCGTAAAGTATATCACGTTTGTTGGGAGGCACTTGGAGCTGAAGCTCTTGGGTTTTTAAGGCGGCTAAAAAGTCATCAACTGGAATTTCACCAAATCCTTCGGGATCGAACTGAAAAATAAAATCACATTTAATTAAAATTAATTTAAGCGCTTAAATTGGGGAATTTTAATATTTTTAATATAAAATATTTCAAAAGATAAGACAACTCACCACATCAAAAAGCTGACGCCATTTCTGTGAAAATAAAGGTTTTAGTATAATCGTAAATAACTTATTTTTTTTTTAAAATTAAAAGGTTAATGATAAAAATGTATTTAATTAAAAAATGTTTTTCTTACATCTTTAAGGAGCTCATTCCGAAGCTCTTGTTCATCATAGTCTGAGTTTATGTCCGTATGATCAGTGTCATAAACCTTTTAAAGAAATTAATAAGAGTTATTTTAATTAAAATAAATATAAATTAAGCTTTACAATTAAACAATAAAAAACCACTCACCTGCGAAAGAGTTTCAATCGACGCTAATGATCCAGCAATTGTCGATATTTGTTCTGGCTCCGCAAGTTTCGGCACAGCTGTTGGGTCCTTCTTTGACGCCTCAAAACTGAGCCACATCTCTGCACGAAAACCTATATGTACATTAAAATTAACCTAATTAATTGGACACACCCATGGATTTTCTAATTTAAATTAGGTTACCTAATTGGTTTCGCAATACACCGACCACATATCCAAAAATAAAATTCCAATGTACTTTAAACACCACTCAATTGCGTGCACACGTTTTTCTTGTATACGGTATTTGTCCAAACTAATTCCACCGCATTGCCCAAATCGCGCAATCACCCCTAAAATCCTTTCCGCTTTTTCACATTTCCATGGTTACAGCAAGACGAGTAACACACACAAACAAACACACACAAAAATCTATCGCGTTTCAGAAATGGTGGCCCCTTTTTGGGTTTGTGAGCCGTAAAAAAAATTCACTAAAAAGCACCCCTAAACACAAACACATTGCGCCACCACACAGCAAATTGCATTACGTTACAAAATTAAAAAACTACAGCCATTGCAAGACGGTTATTGAACTCGGACGTTGGCGGCTTTCTTTTCCCATTCATGCAATTCACTTCCGTAAGGTTGAACTTTAATAATGGCAAAGTATTGATTACAATTTAGTTGAGTTATTTCATTGACCTCACGTTAAATATTCAATTTAATTTAATTTCTATCATTTTAACAGCACAGTCAAAGGTTTTCACAAAACAAATTCCTTTTTAATTTAAAAATAATCCTGAACTTGGGTTTTCTATTTTAAAAAGCGAAAAAAGCTAACAAATTGAACAGAGAGACGGCACCGCACTGAAAATTATTGTTGTTCCGACTGCAAATAATGTGTGGAGAAATTTATCATCGCATTTAGAAGATCAGTTTATGCGTCTTAATAAATGTGCGCATGTTCAAAACATTTTCCACCCTTCTTCCATGTTCCTGTATGAAGAATATTTCAACGCAGCATGTACTCGACACTGCTATAATGCAGTGAGACTCGAATGGGTCAAAAACACTTGGCGTCATTCATGCGGCACCTTGTATTATGTACTCGTATCAAACTATGGAGAGTAAAAAGGGGGTGCCAAGAAAGGGGTGCCCGCACACGAGATTGCAAGACGATTTTGATTTGATTATCAGCTGTAAGTTTGTCACTCGCATGCGTACTACGAATGTTTGAGAGATGAGAGCTGATAGTGGGTGCTATTTTATGTTGTGTTGTCAGATAGAGCGGCATTGTTCGGTTTTTCTCATTTATTAAAGTGTTTTTAGTGTTAAAGCCTGTTGTTAATAAAGATTGAGTTTCAGTCCTAACTATTGTGCACGATGATTCGGTATTTTAAAGGTTTCGTCTTTCGATAGTAAAAGGATTTCTATCAAAAATATTTTTCTTTATAAATGTTATCAATTCACTTTGAAGAATGATTAAACTCACTTGTAATGATTAAGTGAGCTAGGGAGCTCTTTCAACATCTTTTATGAAATACTTTCTTGACGCTTTTTGCACTCATTACTTATTTTGTAGAAAAATAGTTAATAGCTAAATCATTTATATGATAAACTGAAGATTATTAGTCCTTTTTCTATATTTTTTAAAACGTCATATTGCATTCTTGATTCAACTGCAATCCTAAGTCCGCTTAAGATCTGTGACTAATTTTCACCAAATTGTAATATGTTTCAATTATATTCTTTAAAAATTCAAGGTCATCATTTTTAAGTCTCGAAAACCTTGAACATTTTCGCATAAACTTTTAAAAATTAAAAAAATGACTTAATTTAAAAAAAACATTTTGGGATTAAAGCGTTAAGTTTTCAAGGTCAAAAACATAAAAAATTTTAAATTAAACGTCTGGACCGTATTAAATTACCAAGAAACATCTGCACTGTCTGCTAAATATTCCAATTTAGAATTAAAAGTTCTTAAAAATGAAGAAATGATTTTTGATAATATTATATAACAAACCTTGAAATTTATGAAAATTATAATGTCTGGAGGATTGCTTGGAAACTATTTGACGGGTTTGCATAAAATTTCAACCTTATGTTTGAAATAATAATTACAGATCAATTACATTCTTTTTTTTTATTTCCATTTTTCTCAAGGTCAAGTTGAGGCTGAAAAACGCAAAACTGATTTAAAGGCGCTCAAAACCAAAAAGTCTTCTTAATACAAAAAACTTTGCTGAATTATTCAAGGTCAAAATCTGAAAATTCAAGGACACGCTATTTATATCTAGCTTCCAAAAAGAGAAAAAAATTTGCAGAAGTTTTCAAGGTCAAAATCTGAAAACTCAAGTTTTTATAAAAAAAAGTCCAAGGTCAAAAAATCACAGAAAATTTTTATTCGATTATATTACTATTTCGGTGACTTAAAAATATTGCATGAACCTCCCTATCTCATCGGGTTAAATTAACGACCACAAATTGAAAAGCTTTTTGCATTTTTGGTCCACAATCTTCACCTAATTTTTTTGCGCTTTCATGCTTCCAAGATGCTGGACTGAAATAAAAATGATAAATCGTTGCAAATATTTATGTTTACTCATAAATTAAAGCTGCCATTTTACTTATGGCGTAACAAACATTTGTATACATGTGTCCTTTTGCAATGACTAATATCTTTTGGATAAATCTTCATTTGTAGCTTATGTGCAATACATACTATAAGGACTATTGCGGTTGTATAACATTTTTTTATAAACTATGTGACGCATAAACACATAATCCTTTGTGCCACTATATGTACACATATTGTAATGTACGAGTATAATATGTGTCCAGTCTTCCACGCTCTGATACTCGTAAATTCTTTCAATGGCACTTCGAAGCTTCTTAGCTACTGACATTAATGAAGGATTGATCTGTTTTGATGTTTTAAGTGTATAAAACGAGTATGTACATAAGCCGTTAATAAGCTCCATTTGTTTGATGACAAACATTACGTCATGTATGGTCGTTAAACCTTTATTAAAGCTGTGCTACATAAACTTACAAGATATTGTACCGCAGTGAGGTCAAGTTACTTCCAATTTAACCATTTGCAATTAATGTCAAATATTGAAAGGACATTTTAATATACTGCAGATACAAAAGTACCTTCTATTCAAGGATTTATGGTTAACCTATAGCGTTTAATTAATTTGTGACAATGGGATACACCAACTTATTCAAGGATTAAGGAGGAACTACTTAAATCAATGATTGTATAACTAAAATCAAATGCTTTGGGTCGTCTTGAAATTTATTCATGATAGTTGTTCATCTGGAAATAGATTTTAGGATAATTAATACATAATATTGAATTTGGGTTATATTGGCACTCAGAAACCATAAAGTCCTTTGTACTCTACGCTACGTGACAGCATCTTAGCTTATTAATGTCGATTTTAATGGTATTTTAAATAATCTTGAACTTCTCATGCAAAAATTGCCTTTACCGCAAAACCTAATACATTTCTGATTCAGTAATTTTAACAACCTTAATTTGATCATTATTTAAATATTTCGGATTAAATCAAATTAATTATTTGTTTGTTACAAATAGAATACTTAACTATAATACCAACAGCATTGCATTAATTTATTATATAGGGTGATCCAATTGAAGGTATTGTTTTCAATTTTGACAGTTCTTATGTTAACTGTCATTCATTGCCATTTTAATTTGTATTAAATTGTTTTGTAAAATATTATTGGCAAAAAAAGGAATGTAATTTAATTTTTTTCAAGGTCAAGTTATTGTCAAAATCAATTTTTCTTCATTTTTACAATAATTAATCTTTAAGACATTCAAAACAAACCTGCATATATCCTATATCCCGCTAGATGCTCCTTCTGGCGAAAAAGGGGGTGGACAAAGGCAAACCCCACTTTTCTATCTCAGCCACCTTACACAATATCAAAAAAATTCTTTCAGATTATTAAAGGATTATATAATATAATATAAAAAAAAACTTGTGGAACATTTCAAGGTCGAAATCGAATTTTTCAAGGTCAATTTTTTTATATTTCAGAAACCTTAAACATTTTTTTTTTTTCATATTATTATAGGATTTAATAATATAAGGAAACTTGCTGAACATTTCAAGGTCAAAATTTTAAAACCTGAGGCCATATTGTTATTAAAGTTAAGTCCCAATAAAAGTACCAATTTTGGACAAAAATCTAGTTCAAAACTCAGAAATTTCAAGGTCATATATTCCAGATCTCAGAAAAACTTTAATAAAATGTAGTTAAGCAATAGTCCTTCATAAATTCACACCTCGCTCTCCCTGCGATGTATTTTTTTTTGTCTTATTGAAGGTATAAAATATTTAAACAACTTGTCGCAGAAGAAGCGACATAATTCTTGGAATTGAAAATTAAATAATCTAGGAACGTATCTGAGAAACATCCAAAATTATAATTAAATATTTTATTATCGAAAAATGTATTTTTGATATCAAAGTAAAATTAATTAATGGCCAATTAAAATATTTTTAGTTTTAACATAAATCAGGATTTTTTTCCCTGTAAAAAGTAAGGGACCAAATAATGTAGAATTTATGTTTAAGTACAGAAACATGCTGATGGACGACGAGCTCAAAGTAAATATTTATGAAAGCATAATTCAAACATTTTAATTAATGTTAAAACTTGCACAACAATATTATTAATGCTTCAAGCATCTGTGTAAATTAAAGGCGTATGTCAATAAATTATTTATTCCTAAAAAACCCTAATGAATATTTAATAAAAACTAATCAATATAAACGGTAAAACATAAAACTTTAAAGCTCAACAAATTCGTTTTGTGTTGTAATTTCATGCCCAAAACACGCACATAGTGAAGTCAGGGTCATGTAAATAAACAAAATGGTTTGGGTCCTTTTTTGCAAGCTATGTTCACCTTTAATTCAGAAATGCCTTAATAATAAATATTCATTGCCTGTTTACTTGATAAAAAAACATAAAAAAATACGCATGTTGGTCCTTTCACACACACATGTATTCATCCACATTAATGTTGAGTGTGGCGACTGTGGCGTCCCTCGTAACATGCAAACTGCTGTTTCCTGTGAATATTTTTTATCCATGAGTACACGCTAATTGCTTGTTCATGTGATAAAGCATCGCCTCAACAAAGAGAACGCCTTTTTCGTGTCACAGGCTACTCGCAAGGCATATTAATTGTGACAAAATGTTGGGCTCTGTTTAGAAATTTCTCATCCTACTAAGCATTCGAGCTTTTTTATGTTCATTCCAAAGCGTCTTCGGCAATAAACATGCCATTTGTTGTCAGTTGGTTACTGTCATTCGTCCGATTGATTTATTGAAGAACTCACGCAAGAGTACTTCTTTAAAAAAATGAATAAATATAAGAAATTTAATGATAAACAATCAATTTGACATCAAAGTCTGAAAGGCATTTAAATCAAAGGAGATATTTTTTTAAGTATCAAAAACAAATATTGATTTTTTTTAATGTGAAAAAGGAAAATGTGGCATGAATAAATAAATATCAAAACAAATATTCGTTTATATTATTTGGAATAAATAGTAAAATAATTTATTATAATTTATCAAGTCGTCTAAACATTCTACAAAAATAAATAAATTCAACTAAATAAATATTTACCAACAACCCTGCATAATTGTGAGTTGTTGCACAGCACCACACCCCACAGTATTCTGCATGTAATCCGGGAAATTGCTCTCAAGCACACGCATCCTTCCCCGCTTGTAATCAGCCAAAGCATGAGTCGCCAACTGACACTGCTGGCATCGATACACAATCCGGAAATTCTCCTCCTTGAAGCAAGTATTCGTGTCCCATCGATACACCTCCGACTGACCCTCATACCGGAAGAACACAGCCGACCCATTGTCCGTACCAATAATCACCATACGCTGCGGCTTCTCCCCAGCATCCACAACCCGTCCTTGTGCCGTTCCCTGCCGCAAGAACTCCGTCCGAATTGAAAACATCCGCTTGGATCCCAAATATGTGAAAAACAACTCGGTTGTGCCGCACGATTTACGCACCATCGCAATGTAAAGGACATCCCGTTTCGCGCTACCCTGCGTCACGGCACTTGGCAAAATAACGCGAAAACCACGATTTGCCAGCACATCGTAAACGATAATGGCACGCGACGCTGCATCACTGATGTACACAAATGGGCGGTTATTGCGGTCATAATCCACAGCCAAATATTGAAGTCTCGAACGTGATGTCGTAAGATTTTCCAATGACACCGTCTTGAGGACGCGACCCGTTTTTGTGTTAAATGCCACAACCTTGGGTGGGCATGTTCGTTTTGGGTCCTCCAGCGTATTAATTATTCCAGTATCGAGCACCCACAATACATCACCGCCATCCAACACAAGATCGACCACCGATTGTAGGGCTTGGCATTTTCCCTCCTCCTGCATGCTCCAGCACGGGAATGGTGTCAGTGTGGTTTCGCAGCTGCCACGTTTAAGCGGCGTACGTGCCAATGTCGCTGCAACGCCTGGCTTGTAGCGGGGCAGTGCGACAAAGACGTCGTCGCGAAGTATTTGGGCTCGTGTGGCAATTACATTTTTGGCGTTGTGTTTGCCGGAGCTGATGAAAAGACTTTTTGTGGATTTGCATGGCCAATTGAAGCAGCCACCCGTCCATTGCAAGCACGGTTCCACTTGGGAGCGACTGTGTAATGGCAAATGGCCGTATGGTGTGCGATGGGGTGTGGTGACGCTGATTGCAGCAGCTATCACAATTACTCCACTCAAAAGATTCATGTGGAAAGTGTTGATTGGATCAAGTTGTGATGAAATGTTTGCGCACTTGATGATTTGATTTGTTCCAGTGGTGTTATAACTGTGCTAAATTATGATGCAACTGGTTTAAGGGTTGTTTTTAAAGGCCACTTAAAATTGTAACTGATTGCATGAGTTGTGCATGCGAAGGAGCTTGACTTAAGTGTATCTTTCATTACAAATCTGTATCGCTTTTATACATTCTATGCATTCTCTGTTCATGATGAGCTCAATGAAGAGCTTTTGCAATGTTAATGAACATAACTGTTTGTGTAAATATTTACTATTTGTTGAATATACACCGTGGGTTCTCCACAAGTGCAATGCGCTATAATATAGTGAAAGTTACCTTGGCAGCAGCAGCGCAATATTAAGCTTTTCAGAATGTTTCAGTGCAATAGAGAATATTTTTCAAGTGCACACGAGTGCATTGCAAATGTTTAGAAACAACGAACAAACATTGCATTGGCAATTCATGAAATTGTTTTTTGTTGCAATTTACTTTTTTACACATTCATTCAATATTTCGTTAGTCAGCGTTATTTTGAATATTTATCATATGAAAATTATTTTTCGAACAATATCAAGTGCTGACTGCTGAATACATTTTATTTCAATTTTAGTTTTTACTTAATTGCATTTGATAAAAAAAAAACGTATTTTCGAATTTATAACCATCATTAAATCGATAAATTTTGTGTGTTGTATTCTGATTTAATTTTTGAATAAATGACGGTGTTTTAATATTATTATTTTGAAAACCAAATTTTTAAATTTATAAATGGTTAGAGATTTAAAACTCTATAACATTTTTATTTTTTCTGATATTCACAATAAATCTTTAACTAATGCATTGTTTTATTTTAATTGATTTTATATAAATACTGAATTTAATATAAATAATTGTTTTCCATGTTTTTCTCCAAGAAATGTTAACGTCATTGTATAAAGTAATATATGCTTAATTATAATTTATTCATAATTTTAATTATGGTATTTTACAGAAATCCGAATTTACAGTATATCCCCAAAATTAGTCGTTCGGGATAATTTCAAAAGTTGTAAGCATGATATTACAACATCCTCTATTTCAGAAACCTTACGCAACATGAAAAAATAGTTTTACATAAATATAATCTTTTATAATACAAAAAAAAAATTGCCGAACATTTCAACTTTCAAGGTCAAAATCTGAAAATTGCATGTTATTCTACTTAAATACCTCTCAGAACTTTATTTGAAAATTTTCTTACACTTTATTGTACGTTCCAAATAAATAAAAAACTTTTCAGAATATTTCAAGGTCAAAGAATAAAAATTTAAGGTCACATTATTTATATATCTCAGAAAACTTAAATAAATTTAAAAATTATATTTAACTTCATTGTAGTTTTAAAGAGAGGGAGAATTTTTCTGAAAATTTCAAGGTCCAAATCTGAAAATTAAAGGTTATTCTATTTACCTTTCAGAATTTACTTATTTAATTTTTTTTGAAATATTTCTTTCAATTTATTGTCGGTTCCAAATAAAGAAAAAGCCTTTTAAAATATTTTAAGATTAGAATCCGAATACTCAAGGTCATACTTTGGGTGTCTCAGAAAACTTAAACTGTTTCTAATTTTTTTTTTACTTTATTGTAGCTTAGAAAAATATAAAAGACTTTACTTTTTATTCACACTTCTGTCTGCTTACGATGTATTTTTTACAAGGTAATAGCCAATAATACATGCACATCTTGCTATTCCTGCGATGAAGTTTTTTTTAATGATTTGAAACTATGTATTTGTTTATAAATTCAAAAAAATTAGTTAAATTTTAAAAAACAAAATTGGTTGAAAATTACGCGCTAAAAGGAAACAGTCGCTTTTTACCACTAAGTTTTATAACCATAGAATAAATTACCATGTTTCAAATTTTCAGAAAAGAAAATCCTGTTTCACAGATTTTATTGTTAATACTGGTTAATGGCATAAACCATTTCTATTCCAAATTCGACGATTCCTCTCGTTTTGATCTTTCTGATGCCACACTAACCCCATATGAAAAGTCTCTGATTTAAATTGAATTACCTGTAATAAGAGCAAATTTATAGCTCTACCTCACCACAAATGATTTGCTTAGTTATTCATATTCTACTTCAGATGCCGTTTATAAATGAGGTTTAAATTCCCATATATATTAACGTCGAAATAAGGAATCAATCTTATTTGTGCGTAAACAAATTTCAACTTAAATCACTTTCTTAGAAAGCCAAAATTAAGCCTTGTGCCACATCCAATTAATTAATAAAATAATGAAATTAATTATAGAGTCAACACCTACTTATGTGACTTTCGGTTATAATTATATTAAGTCGAGTTATTTTAATCCTGAAAATAAGAAACTGCGCAACGCATAATATGCCGCATTTTAATGCTGCTTGTATAATGTGTAGGGACGCAAAAATGATTACCGTATTCATTAATAAGTTATCTTGTGTAGGTTGGATAATAAAAGGTTGGAAATTGAACTAAACACATAATCAACAAACATTGTACACACAATTATCGTTATATTGACGTTCAAAATAGAATTACTGAAAGTCGTGGATTGAAATTCAATTTGATCAGCATCGTATTGCGCGCTTTATAATTAGAATTGAAACTTATCAATGAAATTAATTAATTTTTGTAATTAGTTTTACTTACACAATCATATTTTATTTCTCCATGGTTACCAGAATATCGCAAAAAAAAAATCTTGACTAACTTAACAAATGATGCGAATTTTTGAATGCAAAAATATTTTAGAAAATGTCCTCTTTATTAATTACTTGAACCAAAAATCTGTTTGAAAATATTAAATTAATTATACAAATTCATTTCATATTTGAATATGTATTGACGTTTACATTTTAATTGGCTTTCTCATTTTTAATTACAAATGTGTGTTTGTGTACTTACGCATCCGATATTATTTATGTTTATTTAATGCTTCTCATTATTCTTTTGTGGCAAAAATGTAATAAATCAAAATTTTCGCATTTAAATTGAATGACATTCACAATTATAATTGATTTATAGGTGCATTATCCTGAATAAATGTGGAACGTTTATTTAATTAGGTAAAATGAATGTTTATATTAAAGTACATTATTAATTGATAAATCATTTAATGGTCGATTCAGATTAAAACGACATTTTGTGTATATTTTTTTTAACAATTCCTTTTCATTGGTTTATTTTACTGACCTGCTTTTCCGCACAATTTTCATGCGGACTTTGACCTTCTTTAAAAAATAACAGCGTCGTATTTTAATTTTCATGGTTTCCATAATAAAATAATTGAACATCATTTAAAAAATTCCGGTCGGTAGGGAGGGCCCCAAAACAATGAATATGCGATTGCTAAACTTTATTCCAGAATTAAATATAATATGTTATATAATAAAATAATTAAATTGTTGCGAAAATTGTTTGTTTTTTTTTTTTGAAAATGTTTGAAAATAAAAATTATTTTTTTACCGTTTATCAAAAAAAATTGACCTTGAATCTGCTTAAATCTGGACTACAACATTGTTTTTGTAAGATTTTAATCGTCAAGGTCAAAATCGCAAATTTCAAGGTCAAACTTTTTATATCTACGAAATATTAAATGTTTTTGATGATTTTCTTTCAGATTATTATAGCGTTAAAACAATAAAAAAAACTTTATGAACATTTCAAAGTCAAAATCTGAAATTCCAATTTTCTTAAATATTTTAGAATTATTTTTTCCACATTATTAAAGCATTTGATAAGATAGAAAAACTGAATGAATATTATGAGGTTAATTTTTAAAAACTCAAGGTCATATTTTCATAATAAAAACTGTTTGTTCCAGGATATTAAAATGGACTACTAATTTCAATAAAAGGACCAATTTTGGACAAAATTAAAGGTCAAAATCAAAAAATTTCAAGTCCACCTTTTCCACATCTCCTTTTTAACCTTTTTCAATTATAGTTTATCTGCTATTGTACAAGACTCAACACCTCGATCTCACAGCGATTTAAATTTGAATTTCTAAATAAATAAACAAATTGGGGATGCAAGAATCTATATCCTTTGTGAGTCGTAATAAAATTAAAAAGCATTTCGTTTACAAAAAAAAATTTTTGAGCTTAAATATCTTTAAATCAAAAAATTTATAACTCTAACTATTGTTAAACCATGTTTTTAAATTATACAAAGCCACATTGTTGCCTTAAAATAGTTGTTAATAAAGAAATATTTAAAAAAGCAATTACACAAGATTTAAGATACTTTTACCCGAAATTATACTGCAGTTTGTAATTCAAAGGATATTATGTATAGTAGTAACATCTGGTGCACCTCTTATATGTTCCATTAAGCCAAGACGTTACACTTACGTCTTTGCATACAGTTTCTACAATGCACTCAACTGTCTTTACACACTTTTAAGTAACTTCTAAGCACACTAACTTCTTTGAATTTGAGCGAGTTATGCTTCCAAGTAAAATATGTATTCAATCGTTGTCTTGATGCTTATCCTTTTATCATAAATTCCCAAATAAGTATAAAAAAATAAATGTGCCATCAGAGATTTGTCCTGAAAGTTTTTTTACGCTTTTTTTTTTCGCAGGTGTCTGATGTAGGACAAAAAATGACTGTGTCAAGAGGACACACTCATACATTTTCTGAATGGAATTACAAAGGAAATATGATACATACTTTATTATTTCTATACGAGTACCAATATGAATAAAAAGTGTAATATTATGTGCGATTTGAGAGAAGAAAAATTGCCAGGATTACAGGTGGATATAGGTTTTTTCTGTCCTTTTTGCTTAACATATCTGATGGTAACATATTTATAAAAGGATTTTAGGATGTGCATTCCTTTGAATATGCTTAATTTATCAAGCTAACAATGTTAATAATTTATCATTGTTGCATTTTAAATTTAATGAACAATTATGTTGTAAATTAATTATGCATTTTAATTCAAATGCTGTCAACTGAAATACGGAAATAAAATACAATTCACTTTATAAATAATAATGCATTTTGTAGTCATCCATTTAATTGATGTAACTGCTTACTGGTTGGTATTCAAAGCATGCACAATAACTGCGAGCAAATTAATTTGCAAAAGAAAATTAAATTGTGTGTTTGTAATTAAACTAATGAATTTATTGTTGTATCATTCCATTGTATGACTTCACTATATTCACTCTTAAATATCTTGAGAGGCTATATAAGACCATAATATGCACAAATGCATTAGAGTACTACAGTTGCAATCGGGACAGACATAAAAAGTAATACAAAATGAAACAATGCCGCAAATATTCCACAATGCAGCCATATAGTTTGTGTGGAGCGGAAAAATGCCTTACAAATACGAGCACAATTTTATGCAAATTTAATTTGCACAAGGACGATTTTTTTTTTGCACTTCCTCTCGAGATTTAAACTGACACAAATAGTCACTGTCGTATAGATGGAAATGTCAACTGTCTGCGTTCTATTTTGATAGAGTTTGCGATGTAAATATTCTGAATTTTATGACACCCTTTCACATTTAATACAATGGGACCTTTAAGATGAAACGTTGATAGCGATTTTTTTTTATATTTGATGCTTTATTGAATCGAAAACGTTTGCTTAAACTCAAGGAAGTGTGGGAGTATAATTCTCTCACATTTATGAGGCAGAACTTATGAAGTATGTTATTTCTAAAATTATAATATCATCTGATAAAAATTGTGATATTCTTTGGTAAGGGGTTGTTTGCATATCGCTACCATTAAGTTAAACAAAAATTTTGCTATTTATAGGGCGATGTGATTTAACTGAATAACATTTCAATATTTTGAATGAAGAAATTGGGTTTTCTGCAGAATTATTGTAAAATCAATAAAATAAATTTCAATTCAATTTCTGGTAGTATTTTTTTTAAGTATGACACAATGATAGATTTTAAAAATAAATGTATATTTTATTAAAATACTTCTCTTATACTTTATATAAAATTTAATTTTCAAGAGAAAATATAAAAAAGTTAAAAATGAAAGCTTTTAAAGAATTAATATTACATTAACAAATTGAGAAACGACGATAATAGGCTGTCATTTTATAAATAAAATAAAAGCTATAAAACCCAAACTAAAAAAATTAACTATTTTAAAAAACCTTGTGTCCTTCGAAGGATCCAGACAATCAAAAAAATTCATTAAGGACCTTTAAAGCAACCATTTAAAGTGATCACTCTTTATTTTTAACTCAAAATTCAACAAAAACGCCAAAAGGACTTTTAAAGCTTTTAAAATGGATAACATTTTTTTATTTTTTTAGAATTGAGGCTGTAAATTTATTACCGGTACAAAATACATCGTAAACAGACCGAGGTGTAAATATAGTTTTTTTATTTTGACCTTGAAATGTTCTGCAAAGTTGTTTTCCCTTTTTAGGGTCTACAATAATGTGGAAACAATTTTTCAGAAAATAAAGGTTTCAGAGATAAATATTATGACCTTGAAATTTTTTTTTAAGACCTTGAAAAATTCGCCAAAAAAACGTTAGCACCGTTTTTGATCCATATAATTAACGAAAACATTTTTTGTGACCGTGAAATAAAAAGTAACAAATAAGGCATAAATTGGTGGTGATCTTTTTCCCATAATTTTTTTTTTATATGTAAAAATTTCATGCTAATTCACAATTATCCGATTGTCCGAACGGTCTCACATTTTTTATGGACTCAGTTTGTTTGCAAAAACGTGTTCCCGCACCAATAAAAAAATTTCGAAAAAGTTTTCAAATGGAAAAACCTATTAAAACCATACTAGGTCGTAATAAATTTAAAAAAAAACAGCTTAAAAACCATTTCGAAAAGTTTCTAATCAGTCAAAAAAGTTGAAGCTCTTTATTTGAAAATTTTATTGAAACATTAACATCTGGAATTGGCAAGGATTTGTCATTTTCTATTGTAAGAACTGAACTTCCAAACTTAATTCAATTGCATTTTAACTTTGTATATGTGCTTGTACGTGCACCGTATGTTCAATATTCTCATATTATGCTCTCGGAAAATAACAAAATATTTTCGTTAGAATCTTACATTGGTATTTTATAAACTGTAAACAAAGACATCAAAGATCAAAGTAAAAGATTGCGTGGAACGAATAACAATAATCGCAATAAATGAAAGCTTTTATTGCTATTTTGTTTTTAAATCTAATCTCAATCAGTGGAAAGAAACCTTGATGCACCCTAATTTAAATTTGCCAATTTTTATGATTTATGAATGTTGTTGTAAAAGTAACAAGAAAATATTTTAACAAATTCCAATCATTTGAATTCAACGAAATTCATATTATAATTCAATTTAAAAATTAGGGTTGATTACAGAGTCAATGATGTATCGATAATATTTGGAATTTATTTTCACATTATCCTTCGCGTTATTTGTTGGACAAGGTTTTGTGCAATTTTATATTTTATTTGTTATTTTTTGGCAAACGCACAATTGTTGATTCCATTACCAAAAAATTGTGAATTTAATACAAAGAAAAAACCAACTTCAATTTGTCAGTGCATTTAACCGAAAAGTTATTTATTTCACTCAAGAAATGCGGAAATTGTCTGAAAGCTTTTAAGCGCCCACACAACTGAAACGTATTTGAATCTTTGGCATGTCGTTTGCAGCTGTACAGGCTGTGATTTGATACGTTTTATTGTATTAAAGTCATTGAAAAAATGCATTACAAGGCGTTCAACGGAAATGTCTTGCGAAAATATTCGCATACATTTTGTGCGAAAATGTCACGTCGATGCCTGAATGTGTGCTTTAAATATAGACATTGTGCACTTTCATCTTTCAATCTTTCATTGATTTAATAAGGTTGTGCAAAATTTATGAAAATATTTATTTAATGAAAATTTAATTATTTTTGAATTATTTGGAATTTTTTGGTTTCATTAAAAATCAATATTTATTATGAAACGAAAATGTTAATGGAAATAAAAATTCACAAAACATTTCTACATCATTTAAATTATTTGTATCCCAAAAAAAAAACTACATTGCAGGGAGTGCGAGTGTGAATTTATTAGAAACTAATAATGTAGATTGTAGAGCATAATTGTTGTTGACTAGAAAGCAAAGGGTTAAATAAAAGGATGTTTTCTGAGATGTGATATAAATAACATGACCTTGAATATTAAGATTTTGACCTTGAGAAAGTTCAGCAAATTTTTTTTCTCTTCTTCTAAGCTATTAAATAATCAGAAAGAAAAAATTCTAAACATTTCAAGGTTTCAGATGTAAAAGTATGACCTTGACTTTTAAGTTTTTGGCCTTGAAATGTTTTGAAAAATATTTTTTTCTTTTTGGACGCTACAATAATGTTAAAAGAAATATTTGAAAAGTATTTAAGGTTACTGAGATATAAATGGTGTTGACCTTGAATTTTTATATTTTCATCTTGAAATATTCAATAATTTTTTTTTCTATTATAAAGGACATTATTTATATGAGAGAAGAAGAAAACATTGTCAAACCGTCTTTCTGCATAAATAACTATTTTTTTGTAACAGTTTGCGAATGCAAGAATTAACTACAACCATAAAGGGTCGCAATAAATTAAAAAGGATTCGTTTATTTAAATTTCTTTACATATTTTTTTTAAATGTTCCCTTTTAGGCCTCCAAATTTTCAATTACATTTCTTGCTAAATATATCACGCATGCAAAATATGTTACGCCAATATTCATTATACACGAGTACGTTATACGTGACAAAAATTATTAGGTATAATCGTCGTCACGAGTTCCATTTGCGCCCAACTTAAAGACTTCCCATAAGATTTCCGTCGCACAGCAAACACAAACTATACGTGGCTGTGTAAAGTAATGACACAACGTATGTCTCACATTTATCTTCAAGCTTCATTTCCCAAGTACAATTGACACACCCTCAGCATGTAGCTGCAAAGCAATTTATCCAAATTTATTAGAGATGCTTTTAAAGGCTCAACTTTAATTCTCGTGCACAACCCGTCCACGTATTTATTTGCATGAAATTAAATGTGTAATGTAAAAATGTGCGAAAGGGTTTACCTGTTGCGCAAAGGTCATAGAAATTGATGATCAATTTTAACGCTTTTATGAATAGTTAATAAGTATGAGGTAACAAACTTTGCAACGTTCACTTTGCATCATTTAATTGAAAATACCATGAAGACGATTTTAATGAATTAAGGGGTTGTATAGAACCCGCAACAGTGTTTGTGTAAGCAAATGATTTAATGTCACGTAAAATAAATTCATCGCGGGTAATGAGGAAAATGTAATTTCGGCACGTAAATTTGGTGTCAACGCGTATATGTCTGCAGGCAGAGGGATGTCTGTAACTCTTTCACATGTAAGAAGTAAAGGGGATTATCGTTAAAAGCAAGTTACACACCATTTAACAAAAAGGATTCGTTATAATGCGAACTTGGTAAGTTTGGCATAAAATGCATTTAAATTAACAAACATTCTACATAAGGACAGTCGAAATGCGTTAACTTGAACTTCGATAATTTGAAGGTTTTAAATAATCAAAAAGGCTTAATTTTATCTATAGAGTTTGACTACACTCGTTGATCTGAGTTAAAAAATACAACGGAGGTAAAACTTTTTAATGTAACGACTATAGAAATTATGCTTTCGATTCTCTGTCTTTATTCTACACTCGTGTTTGCGCGGTACTTTTCTTACTCTTTTACTGTCGAACCTTTTTCCTTGAGCGCAAATTTTATTTTCTCTTTCTTTCCTATTCACTGGCGATCTTGGCTATCTTCGGTCCTCTCCAATAGCGTTAAATCTAACGCGTTAAATGACTGAAAGCCAACAAGAAGTTACAATTAAAAAAAAAATCGTATTATCGCATTTCGACTGTATATTGAAACTGCTTTTTTAAAGATGTCAACTTGAGGTTCATTAAAATTTGCATTCAATTAAGATTATAAGTTATTATGCATTTCCATTAAATTTATTATAGAAAACTTTTTATTAATTTATTATGTTGAAGCTGAATAATTCAGATCACAGACAGCAATGTCTTTGTAAACAACAAAAAAAAAACAGCTTCCAATTAAGAAGCAAATATTGTTAAATAAGCTTAATTCATATGGTGTATTTCTTCGTGCATATGGGTAAATAATTTTGTTATCATGCGCATTTAAAGATTATCCTACCGCCTTCTCCATCATTATATACTCATCAACTTATAGTTATAAAAAAACACTCTCAATTGTTATGTGTAGGCGCTTTTAGTATTCCCGGAAAATAATTCTCAAACTGAGGAGTGCTCTTTATACAATAGAGTATAGGCAACAACATATGAATGCAACCAAACGAAGATCTCCCGGTGTACGCACATTATTCAATCCAAGGGGTTGGAGATGTCTTTTCATAGAGTTTAATTGTTCAAACATAATACTTTAATGGAGTCATTTGAGCTTACTTTTGCAGCTTAAATTCTGTGCAAGCAGTTTTGGCCTTCGTTGACTTCGTTACAATATTTTAATGGTGATTGTGATTAGTGAATTAATCTTTGTATGAACAAATCTGAAAGTACAGGGTGTTCTGGTGCTCAATGTTAATTTTTAATAAAATTCATGTTGAAATCGTCAGTACAGAAGAATAATTGCGTTAAACTCCACAACATTGGAAAAAAATAGAAAAAATTTAATAATTCTAGATTAATCTATGAAGTGACAAGAACCAGAAACAGAAACAGAAAAAGATGTCAGTACAACAGAAACAGAATCAACAACAGAATCTACAAACATATAACGGCCGTTTGACGAAAGAACAGAAGCAACTCGAGCCGAATGCATTCTCCGTTTTTCGTGCATTTCGTTTCTCTTTTCTATTGCCGTATTTAAGCAACGAAAACCGAAACAGAATTTACAACAGAAAATAATGTTTCCTATTCTGCTCTGTTTCTGTTTCTGGTTTTCCTCATTTCAATTACCTAGACACATAAACGTTAATATTTTTTATTGTTATTTTTATTTAAAAATTATTATTCTTTTTTACATTTAAAATTATTTTTAAGAAAAATTGTGGGTACCACAAAAACACTCTGTGACAATCTGCTGATGCGGAAATGCCAGAAACGTATTTGATCAGATCCCTTGATATGAAATTAAATGTCGTGGGTTTATCAAAATATGTAGGTAAGTAAGCAGTTTCTTGGAATTCGACATACGTTTTGTTCTAAGAATTATTTATGCTAAATACTTATTATAAGTAATGTTTTCGTCAGTTAATTATTATATAAATAACGGCTTTTAAAAACAATGTCGGTAATCCTCTTTACATTTGATTATTCCATCAAATAAAATTTGGTAGGCATTCAGAAAAAAATAAAAAATTTCTTGTAGAAAAAACCTCTGAAGAGTTCAGATAAAAATTAAAAAAAAATACTTGAGTAAATTTTAGGTTTCTCAAAAATATATTGAAAGAGTTGTTATCAATTTTGAATTCATAACAAATTAATTCAATTAGGAGCTGATTTAGTTTCTCGCTTTCCAATAATTGGAACCAATATAAAGAACATTATATTCTGGACATTGCATTGCTCTTACAAATTTTAATCACGTTTTATTGATTTTGTATAAATCTTCAATCCGAAAACAGTATCTATCACCACTTATTTGTATGCTGGCGCAGATATCAGTGTCCATAAAAGTAATGTTGTTTATCTGCACAAGAAAATAATGATGTTGATAAATGATGGCCGATGTCTGTGGAAGGTAGTGCTCAGTATAAACAAGTAATACTAAAGGAGAAGAAATTTTGTGCTTCTGTGATTCTTATGGTTGTTATTCTATATTTATAATATTCCAGCAAAACTCATAATCAAATTATCTTGATGCGGAAAATATTTCAACCCAGATTTTTGTTTTTGTGCAAACATTTTCGTGGCATTTCAAGTTTCATCCTTGCAAGTTATTTGCCGACTCAGTGTTCCATCAATGATAGAAAATATGAAGAAGTTTGCTGCCAAATGTTCTACAAGTTATTGCTAATTTAAGTTATAACTTATAACTATCTTTAAGAAAGATTTCCGCATTTAGAAAGTTTACAAAAGACGGCGAAAAGGCCGTACAGTACATTATTAAAGGATTAGATGCTGACGATTCACAAGGAATTCCCAAACTTGCACTTTCAGCAAAGGATTTATCATTCGCATTATATTCACTTACCTTCTTATCTGCAGTTATCTTTCCGTATAGGCAAAAATCTGCACAACGTCGCACTCTCACAAGAATATAATATTATGTATCCGTACTCTCAGGGAGCAACATTGTGGGATTCCATATGGAAATACGCCTACATATATAAATTTTATTGCTACTACGCCGAACGAATCTGTTAAATAATCTCTCCTCCCTCAGTTTGTTTGTATCCCTCTGAGTCTGGTGCGTGGCATGGCAATCGGTGGTGTAGCTTTAGACATGCAAGTCGACAGAATTAAACATAGAACGTTCAGTTGAATTCACTCCGTATGTCGAACAACACGTTGCGCTGCCAGTAAAGAAAATTCGCGTTCTGTGTTCAGTGATATTGAAAAATACGATTTAAGTCAGTTCGAAAATATTCTGCACAACGGAAGCCCTCTTATTTTTGTATTTATAAAACTTTCCTTTATTTTACTTTAATAATATTTAAAAAAAAAAAGTTTTGTGTAAAATAAACAATTCTTGGTAAAAATGTCACGTGAAGTTTAAATAAGCAAAATGCAAAGGCAGGATAAAAAGTTGTTCCGGAAATTTAACAAAGTTTAAATTGTGTTTGCATCATGAACTCATGAACTGTTTATTGTACATAGTGAAAAGGATGTGACTGTTGTTTGAATATAACAGAAATAATAATAAACAATAACAAAAAAGGTATGATTAAGGTTTGTGCAAATATTTTACTTTCAGTTACACAAACGTTTGGGTTAAAGTGATTTTTAAATTGTTGTAAATCCTATTTTATTCATTTGGTTTTAAAACAAACGTTGAACTGACGAAAAATCAACAGTTTAAAATTGTATTCGGAATTATCGTTGATTATTTTTGTAAAATTTCAGGAAACGATTAAATGCTGCTGGTAAAGCTCGAATGAAAAATAAGTTTTTAAAAGGATATAATTTCAAATATGCAAGGTGATTTAATTATTTAATATAATAACTGTGAGTTTTTGTGTGATAATGTGAGTATTAAAGAAAACCCAATTTAATAAAAAACGTTTAAGTTTTTACCAAGTCGCTTTTCTAAAAAGCCACGCTAATTAAATTTTAAACCTCAAAGTACATACTTTGTTCAGAAGTGTTTGTAGATTTTGAAGAAACTTTAAAATTCAATTATTTAGAAAAGGAAGAGCACTTAGAATGAAAAGTTTCCCTTTCTTTACTACAATTTGAAACGTAATAATTAATTAATGAATAAAAAAATTCAGTTGTTTGTTACTCATCTTTATTTCTTAGTTTAAAAAAAAACAATTATAAAATTAAATTTTGCGTTCTTTTCTCCAAATGAATTCTATTTAAGTAGAATTTTAAATTTATTAAAAACTGTAATTTTCAATTTAAAAACCAAATAACCATAATTTGTTTTAGAAAAAGAACGAATATACTAGTTAACTTTATAACTTTATAAGGAATAAAGTTGCATTAACATGGCTTGATAAAACAATATTGTTTTAAGAACACAAAAAGAAATTAAAACAAACATTTTTTGATGTGAAAAGTGGTTTTTAAATCGGGTTTAATTTACAGTCCCACACAGAATTGACATTAAAATGGCATTCAATAATTGAATATGTATTCGGATTAGGAATAAGCTTTCAAATAAATTTTTCGGCTTTTGTGGTCAACCAACTGCTAACCAGGGAAAGCATTAAGTTTGTTGGACTGAGCTTAAAATAACCAAAACAAAATGAAACAGCTATAGCAATGACAAAAACGATAAAATTTCATTAAAATGTTTTGTTTTGTTAATCGTCCTTTTTCGATTGAATAAAACTAACGATTTAGTAATGAAACAAAACATTTCAAATGAAAAACAACAACATGAAGTTCATATTGCATTAAAACTTTATTAGGTTAATCTATGTTTAAGCCAAAAAAAAAAGTGACGAAAACAACAACAAAAATATAAAACTATCAATCTTTAATATGAAGCTTTCATTATTTAAAACACGTGCCAGTGTTCAAGGAAGAAGTAGAGATGATAACACATTATCCTGAAACAAATTTGTTTGTTTGCTTCTTGAAATAATATCTTTTCTTTTCCACTATCGTTTCTTTTTGGAAAATAAATTCTAAATTTAGTTTCGTTCCAATAAATTAAAAATAACTTCACATTTTGTTGCGGCTGACATGACGTTCAAGATCAACCGCATTCTCAATGAAAATGATTCAACCAAATAATATCAAAAAAGATGTTTTTTGAATAGCGTTGAGATGCGAAAAATGCCATATAATCTTTAAATTGGTAAACATTTGAATTTTGCAACGATTAAATTTTTTTGTTCTTCGTTTTTCCCCCAGCTAGCATCTGGATAATTTTATTTTATTTATCAAACATATTTGCGTATTATGTGTATTCAATGAATTGAAATTCCTCTACTCAAGCAGTCGCATATTTTAATGTTATCGCACATGGGTTGTCTGTGAGCCCGCATAATATTAACGTGGGTAAAGTTTATTGATAAAAAAAAGCTCACCGGTAAACCTTTATTATTAATTATTACAATATTTTTCACAAATAAAGTTGCAGCATTATTACAAAAGTTGCTTGTAAAAACATAAAGTTTGACAATGTGTAAAGCAGAATCATATTAAAATACCTTGGGGCTTAAAATTCAAATTACATCGGTAGAATATGTGCTCCTGCGTACTCGCATGGCCTAAGGTGAGGCATAAAAGTGAAAAAGAAATTGATTTTGAGCATGTTATAGAAGCCAATATATTCAATAACCCCCCACAGTGGGTGGCGCACAAACAGTATTCACTCTAAGATTGATTAAAGGTGAAATGACTCGCTCACACATACACACCATTAACTTTCATTAAATCTGTTTTTTCGTATCTCGCAACGTTTGATGTTTTCCAGAAGAAAAAAAAAATTCATTTCATCGCATAAAAGCAAATATTTTTTTGTATTTTAAATTGCACGATAAAAATCTCAGTTCATATAACTGCAGCACGTAATGCAATAACAGTCACTAACCTACAAGCATTAATGTTTTTTTTTTAAGAAATAAATTTCATTTAGCATATTTCCTAACCATTATTTATTGAATGTAATTTGTAATGGAACATTCCGAACATTCCAACCAACGGTTAAAATTCTACGCGAAGATATTTATGTTTTATTTGGTTGTCATGTAATTTTTTTCTGTTATTATTTAAATGATGAAATTAAAATAATCCTTTTTTTTTCAATTTGATTGGAACGGTAATTTCTGCATTAGGCATTTTCGTCAGTAATTTTATTCACTTCACATTTTCTGACAATAACAGAGGCTCTGTCTTCAGATGAACTTAAATTGTTTTCTTGTTGTTTTAAGACAAAATATTATACACATTTATGAAGGATCACTCAAAGTTTTTACTCGTGCATTACATGTCCATCAAACATATCATATTTCAAGCAAGAGCAATGGAAGCTTATGCATATTGTCTTAATTTTAAAGTCAAGTTGAGCATTCTACACAAGTGCCATTCAATAAATGATCTTATAACGATTAAAGTGGCTCCATAAATCATATTATGTATTGATTATTTCTGATGTTATGGTAATTTACTGGCAGATTAGACTAAAACTGGGAGTGGTTTGATTTTTGAAAAGATTTGAGAGTTTTTTTTTATTTAAATTGTTAAGAAGTTCTGTGTGAAAGCCACTTAAATATGATTATTTAATAAGTTCCCCGAATTATTTATTAAATTTGCGAAAATACCGCAAGACTTTTTTATATTAGTCGCGTTCTATTGACATTTCATTTAGTTTATTTTGAAATTTTATCAACAAAATTATTTTTTATTATTATACTAAGGTTTACTTATTCGGTTTATTGATTACTCTATTCGCTGCAAGAGGCGCTGAAATTAATGTATTCAAGAAATTAACATAATTAGTATCTATAAATTTTCCTAAATAAGTAGATTAAATTGCATTTAATGAGTTGCTATGTTAGTTTTTTATAATTTTAACTAAATGAAATGAATTTTGTTTATGTAATTGCCAACAAGTGATGTAGCCTTTTGAATGTATTGCTTACAGAGAGGAGCGCCATCTCTTGTCGACTAGAAATAGAAAATCTGTTTAAAATATAAACCGAAATTTTGTTGTATTGAAATAAACTAAATTAGATCTCAATAGAACGCAACTATTGCCAAAAAAAATAAAATATTGAATTGAATTAACTGAATCATCCTTTTTCACAATGAAAATGTTATGAATACACATTTATTAACTAGTAGAGAAACCCGTGCGTTGTAAATTTTATTAAATTAAATATCTGATTTTTCATAAACTACAATACTTTATCTATACTCATTTCAATTAAATCAAACCCTTATTTGGATTTCAAACAATATTCAGAACTCAATAAAAATATATTGGATAAAAAAAATTTACTCTCCCATTGGTTGTTTACATTTTTTCGATAAGCAAAATTCACTTCCTTCTTTCGAGTGTGTACAAGTAGCTTTATGTTAAAATAAAAGGCTTCTCACAGCGTGCTTAAGTGCTTTCTGTTGCTCCAGCATAATTTCTTTACTCCTTCTTGCTAAGAGGTGTATGTGTTTAAATACACAGAAAGTTCAAATCCTTACATTTATGTTTTTTTACTGCACTTTTCATAGCCATGGTTTATTTTATCCTTTATTGTTGATTTTATTGCATGTGCGGTTTAATGCACGATGAAATGGGGAAGCCGTTTTGCGTATAACTTTTTTATTCTTGTTTTTCTTTTATTACTCAGAATTGCTAATTCGCTTTTGCACCCTTAAAAAAAGGGCAGTAGTAGCCAATGCAAAAAAAACATATAATTAAAAAAAGCATACTCGTATATTATGGTTGATTTTAGGATTTTTAAATAATTGCATAAATTCATGAGTTATATTTAAAATTTAATAATTATATAATAAATTTAATCTTCCTTTACAATAAGTTCTGAAAATTTAAAAAAAAAAAATTAAAATAAGTTCATAAAGATGTTGAAAACTTTAGGGATTATTGACAAAAAGTCTGCTGCAAATTTTAGTTCATGTATCGTCTGCAGTGATTGCGTTCTTGGTAAAAATAAGATGCGCTGTTGAAGAAAATTTTTGAGAAAAACTCTTGGTTAAGTACGTTTTATTTTGTACTGCTCTTCCTCCCTTTTAAACCTGAATCATTGTCGTTTTTTATGTATTATTTTTAAAATACGCAATAAGATTGCAAAAAAAGATGTTTATTTTAATTAAAGTCTACACTTTTATGCTTTTAATATTAATGTAAATAAAATATTAAAATAAAACCCTGAAAATGTCGTTATTGTATTTTTCAATACTCAATACTCTACCACTTTTCTCACAATCATCATTCGTTCAATTATTTCCACACGTTTAAAAATAGCACTTCTTGAGTACGACATCCTTTAACTAAAAATCAGAATACGTAAAAAAAAAGGTAGAAATTCAATTCATGAAACAGATGGCACGTTTTAAGTCTTATGGTTTGGAGAAAACACGGAATGAAAAGCGAATAGAAGTGCTCATAGTTCGTCCGCATCGATGGCACATTGCGTAATTCGTTTCATGTTACCACAGTTATAAACCTTTTACCTAAAATCAATTCATGATGACAAGCATTTATTTGTAGGTGACGTCCAAAAACTGTTGAAGATAGTTTTCTTGAACACACTTAAGTAGTTTAGTTTCACTTAGTTATATATAACACATTCTTTGTTGGACATTTGGGTTAAATTTGAATCCACTTATTTTATGTCTGTGTGTTTACTTTATAATATGAAAGCAATTCTTATTGAGAAGAATTTGTTTGCTATTTACCAAAATATATTCTAGGCAAAACAGATAAAACTCTTATAAAAAGGGACTTATCTTTTTAAACAATTTCGGATTGTTGTATTAGATAAGTTTAATAATGTGTGAAACCCTACTCTGGGTTGTTTTTCACACTTTCAGAGTGCAGACAGATCGCATATAAACGAGGATGTGTTAAAAAGAAACAATGTGAGGATGAAATTTTAATACAAAAGTTTAATTCGCAACATGATTTACATAGCCGCGTGGGTTGGAACGCCCTATCGACATTTTGCATAAATAAATAACAGAACGAGTGGGTCTTTAAAAAAATACTTTTTTTATAATTTCAAATAAAAAGAAATTAAATAGATTTAAATTATTAATTTGGCAACTTCAAAATTTCTTTAAAAAATTATTTCACATCAATTTAGTGTTTTATAATATTATGTGCAATACAAATTCTGAACTTTTCAAGGTCAAAATATAAAAATTCAAGGTCACATTATTTATATCTCAGGAACTTTTAATATTTTTGATATTTTCTTTTCATATTACTCCAACATCTAAAATGAAAAAATAATTTGCAGAATATTTCAAGGTCGGAATCTGAAAATTCAAGGTCAAGTTTTTTATATTTCAGAAACTTTTTTAAAAATTTAGAAGCTAGAAAGCATGCAAAAATATAAAAAACTTTGCTGAATATTTCAAGGTCAGATTCTAAAAATTATTATACACTTCGTCTGCCTACGATGCATTTATTTTATGTTATTAATACTTTAAGAATAACAACAATAAATAGCTAAACTTTAAAGCTTATCTAATAATACCAAAAAATAAAATATTTAATTTCAAACAACATCTTAAATTTAAAAAAATTAAAATTCTAAATTCAGAACCAACGAACCATTTTTAACAGCTATCTTTTGTACATCCCAAAAGTATATTTTCAAAAAAATAAATTGTGTTGAAGTACATCTACAAATTACTTTTGGATCTGGATCAGGGTCGGCTACGTAAATTTTAAAAACAGCATTTAATTTATGCAAAAGCTTTTTGAAACAAAGAGCACTTCCGTAATGAAAGCAATTAGATATAAGTACAACCTCGTCCCTAACTACATCCGACGTAATATCTTTCATACATGAGCAGTGTATACAATTTAAGGAATATATTCGCCAATCCATTTAGAGAAAATGCACGAACTGCATTTTCTGTAAAGCATATTGATATTAACTTTTAACTCACGAGAATTTATTTTAAATTATACTTTAATAATGTTGATTTAATTTGAGTAGTTAAATGGATGGAATTTAAATTTAATACAAATTAAATTGAATATTTTTTTAACAATAAATAGAGAGGAAACGTTGTTTTATATATTTCTAGAAATTAATGATGAAATTTCACAATATGAAATCCTTTAAAAGCAGTACATAGTAGTTGTATTTTAAATTCAAATAAAATATTGTCCCTTATTTTTATCCTTGTGTAACTAGACCAAAGAAAAACTAAACAAATAATTTTCTTATTTCAAATTACATAACATTATTTAATTACTACAATTGATTAAATGTATTTTTAGTGTGAAAATAATTATACAAAGTTTGTCATCGAGTCAGGTGGAACTTCCGCTGGAAGGACATCAATTTAATTAAGGACATTAAACACCGTTTAATGTTATGTGCGCCACTTAATAATTGTACTTAAATTGAAACACTTGCAAACACTAGTAAGACTTTTATTCTTGTTAAACGAATGAACTGTCTAAGAAGTGATGCAAAATGTCATTTGTACTTTTCTCAATTTTATTCTTTCTTCAAATATAATACTTATGTATGAGTAATGAGCATGTACCACGCATTTTTCCTTCCACAAAGAAGTTTTTGCATTTATGAGAAACAACATGACATTTTGTTTTCAATAAAGCGAACCAAGTTTTTCCATTAAACATGTGCAAAGTCTGCAGTGATAGATTGGCCACTATGGAATTTCGATTTTATTCCACTTGAATTCAAGTTTCGATTAAATTTTGAAATTTTTCATCTATTTTTTATGTGGCTTACAAATTTTTAAATTTGGCTTGAATTCCGCTGGGGTGTTCTTTATTTATTGGAAAATGTACAACATTCCCCTTTTCTAACAAAACAAATATAAACGCAATTGTAATTAAGCTTTTATCAACATATTCTTTAAATAGTTAATTGTTTTTTTTAATAAATATTGTTTTTGAAGCCTGAATATTGAAAATATTTTTTTGCTTTTAACGAAATTTTTTGATTATTTATTAACGAATATATTAATTGTTTTTTGAATGTTCTCTGAATAATATTGCAACAAAATATGTCACTACCATCGTCCAGAACACAATGGAATGAAAATTAATAAATATTTGAATGGGTTTTTGATTTATTACGACCCAGTGTGGTTGTAATTTATTCTTGCATTCGCATTTTTATTTGGAAAAATCGTTAATGGTGCAGAAATACGTTTTGACACCCCATAATAATAAAAAATATTCTAGAAAAATATGTATGTTTGAACGTTCGACTGCCCTTAAGATTTTTTTTAACAATTTAAAAAAAAAATGTAAGGATGCTCAAAAACGAATGTTGATTTTAAAATTTCTTTAATGGTATTTTAAACAATGTGCATTTACCGTATATCCCTACAAATGATCCTTTCTAGCTTTGGGAAGATTAAATTAGATTTAAAAACTATATGACGTCCTTCAAATTCATCCACATGAATAAAGGCAAAATCTGAAAATTCAAGGTCAAACTATTTACAAAATTTTTTTTTCGAGGTCAAAATGAAAATAATTCACACCTCGATCTCCCTACAATGTAGTTTTTTTTTTTAATTACGACTAATTATATATACATAATACTGCAGTTTCGTTAAAAGCATGAACTAAAATTGTAATGCAATTATTAGATATATTATGTATTTGATTTATTATTTGTGCTAGCAATTTCCACAGAACTCAAAACAAATTCTCGGGATTTTAAATTTCATTTTATTTCTATATTCTGTTTAATTCACCAATTTTGTGAAAAGGAAAATTTTATTTGTTGCAATTGTTTGTTCTCGTTTTTTTCAAAAAGGCTCTCTATGCAAAAAACAATTAAATTTTTTAATTTTTGAATTTAATAAAGTAAAAGATGCAGAAATAAATAAAAATAATGTATTTTGATAGATTTAACATAGTATACTACGAATTACGATCCACATAAACATCACAATTTCCAATTATTAATGGCAACCTATTGAATAAAAACAAATTTATAAAGAAATGAAGACGTTCTTGCAATTTAAATAACCCAATATAAAGGAATGTCTTTTACTAACACTTTATTTTAGAAATCAAAGAATAATGCAATTGTTTGGATAATTTTTTTCAAACTCTAAAAAAAATAATCAGCACATTTTTCCTAATCAAAATATTTTCAATGACAATAACTGTACTTTATACACAAATTAGCACAAACAAATTTATTCAGCAATTTTTCATTTCAAATAATATCTTCCTTTTATCCAATCACGCTCTGCCACAAAGTGTGTTATGGTTACTAAAACGTTTACGACTTCTCTTATGACAACATATATTAAAAATTACAAAGCAATTTAAGCACTGTGTGATTTTTCATCGGAAGCGAGTGGTTCATTGCAGATTGTTTGTTTTACAAAAAAAATGTTCCCTTTGAAATTTGCGCTGTTAAATTGCATTGACAACATAAACAGCAACAAATCGAATAACAAAGGGGGTGGTATGCTTAAAATATTGTTTATTGTTGTTCTTTAGATTGTTGTGTTTGAATTATGTGATGCAGAGATGAATTTTGTTACATCGTAAATAGGAAATTTATTACCGTTCGGTTTCATCAATTCAATATGCGATTCCAGTTGATGTCAAATTTTGTCGGAAAATTCAGACATAAATTGTAAAGTTTATGGATGAAGCGTACTTTATAAATGAAGACAATGACCACCAGAAGAGTTGGAATATATTTATGTATTTCCATTTCAGAGCATTCTCAGTGAAATGAATAAAGATTTGACGTGATGATTTAAGAGAAAAGCAAATTCTCAGAATCAAAAAAACGGAACTATCGAACATGAAAGCATCAACAACTTAACTATATTACGTGCGAGCTGGTGTATTTTTAGATACAGCATTAAATCAACTAGATACATATTATATTAGTTGCGTTCTTTTGACATTTCATTTAGTTTATTTTGGAATCTTATATGCAATGCAACAACAAAATAAACCTTGCTATTTATTAAGAATTTCATATTCGGTATATTTATTCCACTATTGTCCGCAAGATGGCGCTGAAATTATTTTAGTCAAGAAATAAATCGAAGTTTGGGTTTTTGAGGTTGGTACGATTGTAAAGGGAATTTCACTATGACAATTTTTTTTTTTTTTAAATTGCAATCCACTTGCTATTTTAAAACTGTAGAGAGACTAGCACTTTTAAATCATCATTTAGACAGAATTAAACTTATGACTACACCTTTCGTCATTAAACTGTTTTTTTTTTGTGATTTACATTTTGACGTTTCATATAAAATATTTTAAGTAGTTACAATGAAAACTGATCAGATTCGTACAATTTTTCATCGATATCATAATTTATTTTACAGTTTAAAGAATTTCGAGAACCTGGTTTAGGTTGCTTACCAGTACGCTTAAAGTGCTAGTCTTGATGTGCCAACACTGATGCTACCTTCTGAGTTTATTTCTTGAAAAGAGCAGCACCTCTTGTTGACTAGAGAAAGTATCTCCATTTAAAATAAAAACAAATATCCTTGTATTGAAATAAACTGATTGAGATCTCAATAGAACGCAACTATTATTGCCGCACAAATCTGTTTTCGAAAATTTACTCTCATAGTTATAAATTATAACAAATGAAGCCAATATGAATATATTTTATGAAATAATTTATGATATTTTTATTAGACGCAATCACACACACAAACAAATATTATTCTTCCTTAAATCAACCACTGTTATCGGTAAAATGAGGTGGTCAAAATGTGCACAAGCTCCCATGCAGATTAAATGAGGATTTCTGCTTCAGCATTATAACAAACCAACATTGAATATTGTACCTTCATGCGTGTGTTTGCCTACTTAAAGTAAACATTATGGTACTTCGACCAGACACAACAAAATCGAACGCCCAAAGCCACCGCACATTTCCTGATACAATATTCAATCAATATAAAGTGTTATCATAACTCGACAAAAACCGATTGATACACTGTGGGCCCAGGACAAATTTTTGCCACGTTTGTCGTAAATTCGGTTATCGGCATTATATAAAGATTGTATGGGCTCACAATATAACATGATGTGTGTTGTTGTCAATTTATGCGAAATAATTAAAGTTCACGCAGGCGAACATAATAAAAATTCTCGCACCACTCATCATCATGGCTAAAGCCGCTCCATCAGCCGAGTGAGTCGACATGCGAAAGCGCCGCGACGCACAGCATGTTGAATCCATTAAGAAAATGCGGTTCAAATCAAATTTATGACGCCTATATTGGATTTATTTACACATCGCATATGTGTAACATGCGATGTATGTTGTAAGTGCTATGTTTTGTATGAAGTGAGTAAAATACGATGATTGTTTGGGGCCTTGCGCCAGTATATGCAAAAATATTCAATATTATTGGCATCGTGACATCGTGTGTTCAGTGATCGTGTATGCGGTAGCAAATTGAAAAAGCCTCCATAAGCATAATTGATATAAATAATGTGTTGTATTTATGTGCAGCATGATGCTACACGTACGCAGCTTTTTATGTTTTTTTTTTTTTTTGTAAAATCCCTCTTTAAATCATCATCAATCAATTTGTTAAAATAAAATGGGGGAAAAAAAGAGGAATATGTTTCTGATGGGTGGAAACATTGAAGTACGTACACATTTTAAACGCGTCAAAAAATGTTACGCACCGTTTGAGTTCCGGCAATTATGTTTAGATTGCGGACTTAATGAAAATGATAATGAGTGGGCGGGCCGAAAAGCTAAAAGTTAAGACAATTATAAAAAACTTTTTTGCACCGATTTCCGGTGGACCCGTGCATATTGAAAATTTAATTTTGTGTTTTTGATAAATTAATTTCAGTACAAAGAAAATGTCTGAAGGATGGAGGAATTTTCATTTGTGCTAAACACACAATTAATGTTTACAGTATTTAATTCAATTATGCAATTTGCGATTTTACTTCATTTTCTTGGAAATTTTCTGAGTAAATATTTTAATTTTATTAAGTTACCTAATAGCCGAATCGCTCGATATTTCCCAGACGTCGTCTAAAATAATCTAAGGTTTCTCCTTAAAATGATATTTCGTAGTATTTAAATTTGTTAATTAATTTTCCATCTTTAAATGTTTGGATTTAGACAAAAAACTTCATGAACCGCGGATTTTTTCCAAAGATTTTGTAGTTTTTTATGGGGCCTTAAAAATTCTGTTAAAATTACGTTTACTCGTTTTTTAATTTTTAAGTCAACTTCGTGTCTTTAAATGTTTTGATACAGCGAAATTTTTTCATGATTTTTTCCACAGATTTTGCAGTTTTTTATGGCACTTTAAAAATCCTTTAAAAAATAAATTTCCGTTTTCTAATTCTTAAATCACTTTCTTTCTGAAATTTTTTCATGATCCGCGAATTTTTTCTCGGATTTTGTAGTTTTTTTAATAGAACATTTTAAATAAGATCGATTCCTCATATTTTGATTAAGCCAAATTTTTTGTGGACCTCCACTTTTTCTTTTTAATATAATAATAATTATTAGAGATAATTTCTTCTTTTTTTGAAAGAAGGAACAACACACTAATTCAATAAAAGAACTTACGAGTAGTTTTTTTTTAAACTTAAATAATTTTAAATTGATTTTAATTTTTGCTGCCATCAACTAAAGTTTCGTCTCATGCAATTTAAAAAAAATCCTTAACAGCTAACGAAACAGAGTCCTTTAAATCATTAATTCAATGGAATGGTAAAATTTCTAATTGCTCACAACTAATGGGAATATGCAATATATAGAATACAAACAACTTTATCTTAATAGACGTTAATGGATGTTAACATCCAAAGAGAATACCCAGTTGTTTGTTTTTGGCAAATGATGTTATGTGCGAGTATAATAAATAATCCAATTGAAGAAAGTTTCGTTTACGTTTCAAACCATAATCATGAGGGATTACTCTTTCCTGCAATTGGCATCGCCTAAATGGAATTTGCTGTATCGTCTCGTAACTCGTCAATGATTAGCCTTAGTGCAAATGATTGTGTATAAGGACTGTAATTAAAGTGCGTATAACCAGATAAGTATATAAATTATGGGATCCGTGATTACTTATATACAACTATATCTTCAGCACTTAATCATAGTTCCCCTTTGAGGGCGGACTACGAAATCGTAATTAGATTTTTAATCCATAAAATTATTTTGAAAAAAATCTTTTTTTTCTTTATTCTTTTGATTTAAAACACTATTTTCAAACTAATTTTGAAGTTCAAAAAATGTTCTTTTATTTTAACAGACATATTTTCAAGGTCAAAATGGTCCTTATATTTTAACAAAAGCTTCTTTTCTTAAACGGCACGACTGATTTTTTTTTGAAAACTGATTTCCACAATCATTTTTTGAATAAATAATCAATTTTTTAACGAACCGCATTTTTTTCACACTTTTCGCGGTTTATTTTTTGAATTTAAAAAATTTATATTAAATTTCCTGAATGTGTGTAAAATTTCGGAGAGATATAATTTAAAGTTTTAGCGTAATTAAATCCCTCACCCACACAATGGTCTCAATATTTATATATTTAATGTACTTCAAAAACATTAAGTCAGTATTTTTACATTGCTGCAGTCCACATTTCATGAATCTTGTACTTGTAAAATTTATTAAATCTAATGTTTTAGATGCTTTGCATTTCAAATAAACTATAGCAGATGAAATGATTTATGTTGAAGCAATATTTAAGTCAAACAGCAGTATTTTCTGTTCAGAGGAACTTGCCTATTTTGATTAGCATTTTGAGAAAATTTGTTTGGCTACTGTGGAGCTTTAATATCTGCTTAATAACTTCTGCATTTTAATTAAACATCGAAGTTAAACAATTAATGTTGTACGGTCATTTACCTAATATAAACTTTGAAGACAATTTATAATCCTAAAATGATATGCACCCCCAAAATTAAACAGAAATTTCCAAACTCCCAAAAGACCAACACAAAGTTTTGTTGAAAAATTTATTGAAATTAGAATTTGCATTAAAATAGGGCTGTTCATCCCAATTTAATTGCGCAGTATTTGTTCTTCTAATCAGTGGATGAGGGGAAGTTGTATTTAAATTGCAATTCAACGTGTCAGTTTTAGCATTATTTTGCATTAAATGCGTGAGTTTTGTTTGTGAATATCAATCAATTTGAATTGTCTCTTGTATTGAATGTAATGAAATGCTGAATGGTTCAGTAGTGTCGGCTAAATTGTAATGAACATGTCGCTCCTATATTTACCTTTATAATAAATAGAATAATAATATAATATTAAAGAATCTCATTAGAATCAATTACAACTTTAAATTGAGTTCTAAATTCCCTGCTATAGGCACCATCGTCATTTCGTTGCGCATTATTAATTCAGAATATCATGCCCTTGTCACATTCAGATTGATTTCTAGATGCAAGGAAATGCCTGAACACCAGCACTGGCAAACGATAAATTCAATTTCAAATCTGGATTAATTTAATTTCCATTATTTTCGTGGATAGCTGTGAAATTCTTAGTTTACTTGTTGGAATGAATTTTTTGATTAGATTTGGCATGAGAAGTATGTGCTGAACATTTACAGTGCTATATTTGGATTATTATTAGAAAATTCAATGAATTACGTGATTTATGAATGGTCATATCATGTTCGTACATTTTTGAAAGCCGGAATTTTCAATGGCATTGGGACGAAACTCTCGTTCGTCCATTATAAGCAATGGCATTTTTTTTTGCTTGATTTATTGGGACAAGAATGTGCCTAATCTGTGCGTTGTGTTGGCAGCAATATGTACATATGAACTCGTACGTTTTGCAATTTGTATTTCGCCAACATTTCGGCATT